>CM062634.1:24990048-26232548 GCA_025617555.3 Puccinia polysora | reverse complement strand
TTAAGTTTTGATCTTTTTAGACTATTAATAATGCATATGTGAACATGTTACATATGCCAGGAAACCCTAACTAGGTTGTAGCTCTTCTGAGCGGTACCTGGTTGTCAGATTAGTCATGATGGATCCAGACGTGGGGATCAGTCAGTACAGATGTGCGCAGGGTAGGATCTTCTGCGTGCGTGGAAAAATTAGCTATGCGCGGGTGTCTAGTACGCGGGAAACTGCTACTACGAGTATTTAGCGGTATGTAATGATGCGTGGCTGCGCGCGGGAATTGTGACATAACACATTTCCGGGTGTAACTCCTAAAATATACACAAAACCGCAATTCTGAGTGAATTTTAGGTGTAAACCCTATACGTGAAAACACATATGAAATTTTAAAATGGCCAAAAGGTGCCATACTGGTGTTGTAATTTTTACTACTTTTGTTTTTAATTATTTTAAAAATGTAAGGACTTGGATTTCAAGGGTGGAGTCAGTGAGTGACCGTACCCAATTTTGGGTGAGAAATCCATTTCTGTAATAATATCTATGGATTAATCACTCCTTCTTTTAAAAATTTAGATATTCTTATTTTTTATACTTTTGTGTTGCTATGACAGGTTGCTCTTTACATAGTAGAAAGCTGACAGGAGGAGAGAAAAACTATTCAGCCAAGTGCAACAAGATTTGGTCAGCATCCAGAGGAGCTTGATTTGGTGTTTAAACCTTGAGACACAGGATGCCTGTGCATCCTTAGAACCTCTCTAAATGAAAAGACTCCAAACAAGAAACTTCATAGCCACACAGAAGGACTCCACTCATGGAGTAAGGAGCAACAGCCCTCAAGGGACTGACAAGACCCAAAAAATTCTAATAAATTGTTGTTGCAATCAATCTCATTTCCTTTCTGATTGTATTTTCTTCCTAAGCTTTCTCTCCTTCCCATTATCTCATCAAATTTTTCTCTTTTTATCTTTTTCACCCTTTCTTTTTTTCTTTTTTTCTTTTTTCTCTTTTTTTCTTTTTTTCTTTTTTTCTTTTTTTCTTTTTTTCTTTTTTTCTTTTTTTCTTTTTTTCTTTTTTTCTTTTTTTCTCTTTTTCTCTTTTTCTCTTTTTCTTTTTTTCTCTTTTTCTTTTTCTTTTTCTTTTTCTTTTTCTTTTTCTTTTTCTTTTTCTTTTTTTCTTTTTTTTCTTTTTTTCTTTTTTTCTTTTTTTCTTTTTTTCTTTTTTTCTTTTTTTCTTTTTTTCTTTTTTTCTTTTTTTCTTTTTTTCTTTTTTTCTTTTTTTCTTTTTTTATTTTTATATTTTTATATTTTTATCTTTTTATCTTTTTATCTTTTTATCTTTTTATCTTTTTATCTTTTTAACTTTTTAACTTTTTAACTATTTCCTTTTTCTTATCTGGTTCTCTTCTTGTCACAACTAACCATGAACATAGACAGCCAAATCAATTTTAAACAAAAGATAATCAACAGTCAACCTTTGTCACAAACCACAGGACAAATCTAATGACTGAGTCAACCAGTGAGATCATCCTGATGTTATCAAATAGCTCCAGAAAAAACTGATTCTCCTCCTGTCTTGGCCAGATATTGATCTTCCATCCTTTTCCATTTCATCATGAGCTTCTCTTCCTGCATTCTGCAGGTTTTGGTGTTGTTACAATTTAAATTTTTCTTTTCAAATCTGCTCTTTTCAAACTTAACTCAAACCTGTGTTCTGATCTTTTTCCTCTGTTATTTTTTTGGTATGAATTAACATTAACCTCAGAACTCTTGATATGTTTAAAAGCCAAATAAGCCCAGGAAACAAGGAAAATGAAAGTAAATGACAATCTCCTTGGGATTCCCAATGTATATAATCCTGAAATCCATCCACAAAGCAGCACTGGAGATGATTCCACTTTTCATGGAAGGCAGATTTGGCATATGGAAAGACAAGATGAGCACATCACTCAAACTTTGATTAATTATTGATATCCTCAATTCATAAATAGGAAATACATAAACTCAGGAAAATGAAAAATATAAATACTCATCTCAAAGTTCAACTCAGTTACACATAAAGATTTCATCAGTGCAACCAACATCAACTCTACAAAAGGAATCTGGCAAGCCATAAAATAAATATTTTTTTTGTTTGAAGGCTCAAAAGTAGCTTGGATCTTTAATTAATTCCTGCACCAAAAATTAAAATAGAACAAAATATCAGAATTTGTAACCAGAGTAAAAATCTTGATTGAGAAAATGACCATGATTGGTATAGATCTACCAGAAGGAATTATCTCCTATCTTATCTTGTTAAAAGTTGCTTCCTAACTCCAAAAATTGAAGCATCAGCTGATGAATTCACACAAGCAAATATCTGTTGACAATTTCTGGGACCACCTTATCCAGTTGAAAAAAAAATAAAGGCAAACCCAACAGCAAAGACTCAAAGGAAATCAGCTGAAACATCCCTACCAACAATGAAGACAAAATCAAAAAATCAGCTGAAAAGCTGCTTTGTAGAAGGATACCACAATCCAAAACAATAAAAAAATCTCTTCAAAGCGGAATGCTTTCATCTTCATCTCAATAAGGCTGCCAGCTGGTGGTAGGAAAATTAGGAAAAGCCAAATTAAAACAGAAGAAGAAGAAAAAAAAATGTTCCAAGTAAGATGCATATGTGAAAAGATGGATTGAATCCATAATTGGAAAAGCAAAAGAGATTTGGCTAGAAATTTAAGAAAAATTCTGACATATTCAACAACAAAAGGTACTTCTTGATGACAAATATGGAATCAGGAGAATAAATCACCACTGGATGAGAAGGAGCTGATCTTCCCATTAAAGGAGCTGGGGCCATCAAACTTAAATGGAAAGGCAATACAGTTACCCTCTAAAATTTTCTTTTCATTCCAAGAATTTTAGTCAACCTGATAAGTCAAGGTCACCTCATCCATAAGGGGTGCATCCTGAAGGCAGGAGGGAGAATATTTGAACTCCAATCAAACAAAAGCGCAATCTTAAAGTTATCCATTGTGAATAATCTCTTTGACCTGCACAAGCCCTGGAAGGTTGGAAATGAGATGCAAAATTTCACCAGGGAAGGTTCAAGAAAATCACTCTCAGAAGTTCATGTGTCCTTTGGTAATTCCTCAATTGACAGACTCAGGAAAATCAAGAACCTTTAAATTGACTCCACCAAAGTTGCCAACTTCCACTGAAAGGGCTGCATGCTTTTTAAAATCACCAAAGCCTCTTTCAAGAAAAAATTGAGACCTGCTTCCAAACCCTTTGACAATATTCATCCAAAATTATTGGACAAATAAACCCTTTTTGAAATCTTACCCATTAAAAAAAATTGTAATTGGTTTTTATGAATCCACGCCTACGCAAATGCATTGCTCAACCACCTAGGAGTAATCCCAATTGGGATACATAACTGAGGTTGAAAAATTTGCTGTATTTTGCACAACCACAAAAGTCCAAGTTATCCCAATTGAAATGGATTTTTGTAGTTGTGTGGAGCAGATTCCTGCGCAACTACAAAATCAATCAATCCTCCACACCATTCCTGCTCCATCTTCCATGGTCATGATTGGCAAAACCAAATTGATCCAAGCTTCAAGACAAAGAAGGCAATAGATCAACAGAGGAGGAAAACCACAACAACAAAATCAAAAGACCAAGCAGCCTAGACCAATCCCAATAAAAAAAACACCAGCTCAGAGCCCCTCTGATTTAGCCCAATTGGGGTAACTCAAGGTATTTGTGCAGAGCAGAAACTTGTGTGACTACACATCTGGTCCACCAGCCAGCCAACCCAGCCCTGAATGGAAATCACAGATGAGCCAGCCCAGCCCAGACAAGCCATCCAGCCCGCGGCAGCCAGGCAGAAAAGGTAAGACCAGCCAGCAAATCCACAAAAGGCATTCAGCCTGAGTCAGCCAAAAGGCCAGCCAGCCAGCCAGTAAGCAAGCCAGAAATCCAGACAGAATGAAGGTTTTTCAGTCAGTAATTCAGTCACCAGGTTGGGAAGTCAGCCAGAAAGTCAGCCAGTCAGCCAGTCAGATGGCCAACCAGTCAGGCATCCATAAATTTAGTCATTAAGCCAGCCCAGCCAGTCAGACAGCCAAGTCATCCAGCCAACTAGCAAGCCAGCCAGACAGCCCACCAACTAGCCATCCAGAAAGCCAGCCAGAAAGTGTTCAAACTAGCCAGCTAGCCATCCAGACCGCCAGCCAGCAAGACAGCCAGAGAGGCAGCCAGCCAAACAGATTGCCAGCCAGATAGTCAGTAAAAATGAAATTCAGTCAGCCAGCAAGCTATTTAAGCTCAGAACCCCACCAAACCAAATAAATGTGGACAGGAGGACCAAAAGAAATACCAAGGCTACCAAACATGCTCAACAGAAAGACCAGGCCAGAAAAATAAGATTAAAGAATAGAAGGAGAAGAGAAAGAACCTCATCCAGATCTTCCAACCAGCTAACCTCAGATAACCCCACCAGGTCAAGACCCAGGTTTACAGAAGGATGAAGGGGAAGACCAAGCCCAACCAAGACAGACCTCAGCACCTGCCACCAGACCAGAAATCTGGTAGACAGAAGGAATTAGAAAAAGAACTAGGAAGATGGAAAGAACCTAGATGCTAATTTGACCAAAGTAAACCTCAAGACCTGCCTCCAGACAAAGAACTAGGTGGGTAGAAGGAATGAGTGAAAAATCTATACAGAAAGAAGGGCCCAGATGGACTATGAATTTCAGCTTGCTACTATTGCAAAGAAAGCTGCAAAAGAAACAAAATAAAATGAATGAAATGAATAAACAAAATTCTTATTAAAAAAAATAATATTAGAAATATTATTTCCAATTCTGAATCTACATAAAAATTAAGGTAAGGTCACTCACTGACACCTACCTCAAATTCCTACTGCTTATATTTAACTGATCCCAATGATTCCAGTTCTGCACATAGCCTTCTACTTTTTCTTTGGGATCAAACTTTGCAGAGAAATCTGAAATTTCTTTGCCAGAGAAATAGATTTGTTCATACCTGGTTGATCCTCCTAGGTCTGAGCCAATTTGAATTGTTCCCAATAGCTCACGTGCTCTTTCACTAACACTTTGACTCTTTCCTCCTTGGTTGAGTCCAGCTGGGGTGGCGTAGAAGGACCTGTAACCTCCTGGGATAACTTGTTGGGAAACAGGTGGTCATCCAACAGACTGTTGTTTGAGTTGGCGGCCAGGGTTGTCACCGTCGTTGTCCTGCGTGACGCTATGGTCATGGGTTTGAGTCCCCTCATTGCACTCGAGACTGGATTCCTTGCGCGCATGGGTTCCCCCAGGGAGAGATCCACACAACAGGGCTCTACCTGTTGCCCGGGTGTTGGGCCTATTTTGATACATAGCACCAAAAAAAATGAGTAAGTCTTTTGTTGAAACTTTTCAAAAAGACTTTAAAAATATAAAAATAATATTTTTCATGTGTTTTATATTTTTAATAATTTATATATATATATTTTAACTCACTTAAAGTTAAATTCAAGGGTATCAACACTTGGTTTGGATCATAACTGTCCTTGGGGGGTATTCCGACGGGGTCTGAGTGAGTTCCAATCAGATCCTGGGATAAATCCAACGGTAAGTCCAAGGGTACACTGTCTGGGACGTCCTCTAGGAGGTCCTCGTCAATGAGATCACCAAAAACAAAATCCACTGAGATGGATAAAAACAAAAAATATAAGTTTAATATTTTTTTGTATTTTTACGTTTGAAAATGATAATTTTAGAACAAAATAATCCATTTTATTGATTTTGGATTTTTCTTTATCTGCAGGATTATTAAGTTTATAAATATAAAGCTTCCTTTGAGAAATCTTCCACTCCTTATGTTGCCTTAATAAATGATTGAAATTGATAATTCTTTCAAGCTCAAGTTCTTTGTCCTTTATAACCTGCTGTTTGTAATAAAGCAATTTCTCCTGTTGTTGCTCAGGAGTAATAATAACAGGGAAAAAGTTATGGAGTTTTTCTTCTTTTTTCTTTTTAAGAAGGTTCAAATAATAATTGATCACTTCTCTGTTAATCTTAAGATCCACTAGAGAAATAAATGATCAAAAATATATGTTATAAGTATTTTAACATATTTTTTAAAACATTAATAGACTGTTCAAGGAATAAATAATTAAAAAATGAATTATTTGAGGATATTTCCCGGCCAGAACCCCAGTTTTCAGCTCTCTGATACAAGGAACCTTGCAGTCCTTTAGCTAAAGAGAGCAATAAAAATTCTGGAATAATAATAATAATTATTATTCCAATAATAAACACTTAGAGGCTCATATAAATGATATAATAACAGCATTTGCAAGGTTTAATTGTTTTAGTAATAAATGGTTTTCAACACAATTTTAAAAGAGCGGCCACAGTATTATACTACTGGGGATCTTTACAGACTAGCAACCTCTCTTCAAGGGGCCTCCTTAGGCAGTTTAAGAACCTTGGAATAAACATGGGTGCCTTAGAAAGGACTTATTCCACTAATGTCTGGGGGTAACAGCACAAATGGCCAAGAAAGGAAGGGTAACACTCAGTCTGAGCACTTTACCACGAGAATCCTGGAATAATTGGAAGGGTTTCAGAGCAGATGGCGTAGATTGCTTGACTAAACTTCAAGGGTTGATTGGTTAATAAGGATGAATAATACTACTACAGACTAAGTCATAAATCACTTGCTTATCTTCATATAAGCACTTGATCAACAATGAAATGTTTTCTGAATGATAATAAATAATTCCTGGTAAACTGATGATTGAATAATAGATCCAAAGAGGTCTTTATAAAGACCTTTTTGGGTGATTTGAGCTTCTCAGGGTATGTAGAGAGGGTTCTGCTCGTGGGCTGAGGCTGGCAAGCCAGTCAGGGCAAGATTGGCACGTCTACTTGGTGCTGTCAATCAGCTGTCCTTAGATCTGCTCAATTTCTGTACTATTTTAGCCACAGGTCTGTTAATATGTTATGGCGTAAATTTGATCATTCTGTACTCATCCTTTATTTTTACTATTGATATTGCTTTAAAGCGTGAAGATGTGGATGTTTACTGATGTTCCGTCATCTGTTGATCATTTAGATAATTTTTAATAATTTTTATGAACACTTCTTGTAGTGTTTTGTGGTCTTCAAAGATCAAGATCCGTGGTTTACGTGGTAGTCCTTGATCTTTTATTTATTATTGAAAAATGTTTAAAACTTAATTTTCATTAATTTTATTTAAGTTTTGATCTTTTTAGATCATTAGTAATGAATATGTCAGTTTGTTACATATACTAGGAAACTCTAACTAGGTTGTAGCTCTTCTGAGCGGTACCTGGTTGTCAGATTAGTCACAAAGGATCCAGACGCAGGGATCAGTTAGTAAAGATGCGCGCAGGGTAGGATCCGCGGCGTGCGTGGCAGAATCAGCTGCGCGCGGTTCTCTAGTACGCCAGAATCTGCTACTACGAGTATGTAGGGATATGTAATGATGTGGGGCTGCGCGCAGGAATTGTGACATAACACATTTCCGCTTGTAACTCCTAAAATATACACAACACCTCAATTTTGAGTGAATTTTAGGTGTAAACCCTATACGTGTGAAATATTAGAATGGCCAAAAAGTGCCATACTGGTGTTGTAATTCTTAGTACTTTTCTTTTTAATTATTTTAAAAATGTAAGGACTTGGAATTCAAGGGTGGGGTCAGTGAGTAACCCTACCTAATTTTTGGTGATGCATCCATTTCTGTAATAATTTGTATGGATTTCTCATTCAATATTTTGTTAATTGAGATATTCTTATTTTTTCATAGTTTTGTGTTGCTATTGACAGGTTGCTCTGTACAAAGTAGCAAGCTAACAGGGTGAAATAGTGTACCAAAGATACTAACAATTTTTAAGGTTTTTCTTACTTGAAATAATACAATTATTCACTAAATGGTTTTTCACTTTCATAAAACCAGAATGTATCATTCATTTCCCACCAAAAACTCAGCCATTTAAAATTTACCAAAAATTTCTTGAATATTTTTTTTAATTTTCATACTTTGCAGCAGATGGTAGAAACAACATTTCCATTCAAAATTAATGTCATTCTTGACACAAACTGATTTTTTGGTGGAGAAGTAGAGGTAACACTGAATCTTTATCCAATTTTAAATAGGTGCAAGGTTACTTCTGTATTTCATGGGCATTATTGTCAATATTGACCATTCAATCATTCAAAAGTAACATTTTTTCAAGTTAAAAATCACATCATAAGAAGATCAGAACAAAATTTGAAAACATGAATTACCCAACCAGAAAAACAGTTAGCACAATTTCCTAAACAGTTAAAATAATCAACTAAGGGAAGCTGAAGGTTCTGAGGCAAGTTCAACCAAATTGGAAGATGTTGTTTTTTCAACAGCCCATACAGTATTAAATTTCTGACCCAGATCATATTCAGTAATAAGAACAATATCCTCAAGAAGTGCCTGGGCCAATTTATTGTAAAAAAATATTTCAGTAAAAATACTAATTACATCTCTCCAATTAATTTGTTTATCTTTATCAAATCCCATATCACTCAAGGCAGTCAGAATATATACCCTTCTGTCACCAAATTGACCTCAGATTGGATCAGGAGATAAGCCATCCTTCAACTTTGATTCAAGTACAAGAATAACAAACTCAAGAAGCATGCCAGACTTCCCCTTGGGCATCACTCTTTGATTTCCAGGACATATCCATATTGCAGCGGGATCAAAAACAAACATGTGTGAAACACATGCTAGAGAATTTATTACCCATCAATTCTTCTTCTCAGCTGAGTCCTTAGACATAAAAGGCTGTTTATTATCTTCCCTTGAATCAATTCTTAAGTTGATCAGCCCAGTGACTAGAGAGACAACATATTCAAAAACCATAATCAGACCACCTCTCCCAGCATTGAGCTCAGCCTCCTGCTGGGAACTTGACTTCTTGTGTGGAGAAAAGGTTGAATCATCAATCACAGCTTCTTGAAGGTTGGAAAAGTAGCTTATTCCTTGCAGCAAAGCTTCATCAGAAGTTCCATCAATTCCTTCCATCAAGAGGAGCACGTTTTTTGAGATTTTATGGGAGACAACTCCTATGATGTTGTTAAATGTGTGCTTCAACTTTGCATAGGCTCCACGTATTGGCTCTCTTGTATAAGTCAGGATTTCAGAGAGGGGATTGATATTGTTCTGGACTGTCTTCCTAGAGTGGGAGAGAGATTTTGTATTTATGAAGGTGTTTCCAACAAATACATCATCATCCTTTCCTAGTAAAATCTTATGTGTTGATTCAAAAAGTGGGAATCAGCTGATTTTCATGATAGTGGAATACAGGATTCTCAAGATTTACCATCTCTGCACCGTGTCCAACAAAGTTTCAAAGACTTCAGGATATTAGATGTCTCTGGAGTTCTGTACATGATTCTTTGACCAAGAAGGTTGAGAGTGTTTGATATTAGGAACTGGGTACTGCTTATCATTTTGCAATAGTTTGATTGGGTTGCAAGGTCCTTTATTTCTTCCCAGTATTAAAACCTCAAGAGATCTTCCTTTGTTAAGCCAATGAAAAGTCCTGTGGATTGAAATCAAGTTATTTCCGGTGATTTTCATTTTATCAGATAATCTTCCAACTGAATTTGTGGATGTGAACCAGCAATTGATGTTGGCCCTGTGTTTTGGTTATGGGTTGTGCCTTGGCTAGTAGCATCATCCCTAGGCTGGGGCTGCTGATTGACTGGTTGCTGCACAATCCTTGGCCTTGAGTTTCTTTGTTCCACATCCTTGTTGCTGATTCAAGCATGGGAAGCATTTCTTTTTTGAGGAATGTTGGGACAGAAATTCTGATCCAAATAAAAATTGTAAATATGGAAGTTAATATTTGGTTTGATATGTGGGCAAGCATGGAAGAGGGGAAACTGACCTGATCAGGTGATGTTGGAAATAGGGTTGGTGCAGGGGTGGGACTCCTAGGTGATGGTTCAATCACAAATACTTCCTGGGGCTCTTGTTTCACCTCAATTTTGCTTCTAAGATTGGTAATAGAATTGGAGGAGTCAGATAAAGCTTGGGATATTGAGGGTTTCCTGTGCAAAGATCTTCTGGCATCTTGCCAAGCAGCTTGGTCTGCAATCCTAGCAGATGCCCTAGTTTGTGGAAAAATCCCTGGTTCAGGATTGGCATCAACTGGTGGTTGAAATGAGGGATTCTCAGGTGCCTCAAAAATGGCAGGATGAACCGGAACACTTTCAGTGTCTTGAATGTGGTTTTTGGCTACATCAGTTTCAGCTGGTATTTTGGATTCAACTGAATACATTGGGACTGCATTAGTTTTGGTTATTGGGATGAATTCCAATGTAAACTTTGGTGTATCAAATTATTCAACCAACTCACTGGTTTTCTGAGCCTGCTCATCTTCAAGGGATACAGGGGGCTGGTTAACCAATTTATCTAAAGTAGTTACTGTAAAACCAGGATTTGAAGGTTCCTGAATTGATAATGGTACATTTTTATTCACAGCTTCTGTTGGCTCTTCCTCTTTGTCAGTTGAATATTTGACAAGACCAACAGCTATAACAGATTTTGACCTCAACTCCTCCGCCTTTGCATCATATTTCCTTTGATAGAAATCATGCATTTCATGGAGAACTTTCTTATGCGTTTGTTCAACATACTCATCACCCAGGAGAGCATTGAGTTGATTGAGAGTACTTTTTTCTAAGAAATCCAAGGATGATTGCAAATCTTTAGTATACCACACAGGACCAAGGACCTGTAAACTGTTGCCTGGAAAATCAGCCATTTTGTATTCAAGGTAGGTAGTCAGGTCAAGAATTATTCAAGATTGATTTTTCAAGATCTTTGGTTATAATGTGATTGAGACTAGAATGCAGCAGGACTTATTGGTGAAGGATGACTGGCTTATATACCATACAAAAAAACAATAAAATGTAACAGGTGTGTGTAATATGTTGGACAGATGTATCACATATGGAATCTACATAGCTTATTTCTGGAGATAGAGTGGTTTATCAGGAAATTTTTGGTCTTAGTGCATAATATCAATATGTGTCTTTTGCTGAGGAGGTGGAAAACTTGTTGTAAGTTTTCCACCTCCCCAAAAATTTGACATGTGTGAGTGAAAGCATGAATGGTTCAAATCTTGTTGGAACCTTTGGGAGGTGAATGACTTAGCACAAGTTGTCCACCTCCCCAAACCCCCATGGCAGGATTTCCAGGAATTTGAATAATGGTTGACTCCCTGTGGTACAGAGGTTATTTCTCAAGATAGAATTGTGTATCAACATATTGTCCATCTATATGCATAATATCAATTGTGGTCTTCTGATGGGGAGGTGGATGACTTGTTGTAAGTCATCCACCTCCCCAGACAATTGACATGCGAGAAAGCATGACTAGTTCAAATCTTTCGGAGATTTTTGGGAGCTGGATGACTTAGCATAATTTGTCCATCACTCATTTGATCTGTTATCTTTCAATCCAATTTTTATGTCTATTTTACCATGCATGCACACTTCCCCATGGACTTTTGGGAAAAATCAAGATAATTCAAAAGCAACAATTAATTTTTTAATTTCATGCAAATAAATTTTTTACCCATATCTACTTTTTTTGACATATACTTTAGAAACAATTTTTTTGGGAGAACAACCATTAATTTTCAGTGAGGCATTTGCTAGTTTTTTTATATTTGAAATGAGCAACCAAAATGGGTACAATTTTCTGTTGATTGGAGACTTGGTGGAGGAAAAGTGTTATGATGTGGAAAACAGATGTTTGCTATTAAATTTCTACAATACCACCAACTTTTGCATAATCCACAATGAATCCAAGGGTGGGGAATGAGAGACCATGACCTGTTTCTGTGGAGGGCAGCGGGATTGGTGTTCCTGTGGGCTTTTCAATATAAGAGAACAATCCATAAGTACAACCATTGAGGTAATCCTGATCTGTATGAAGAACATTTGAAAATTCATTACAAGTCAAAATGACATTGGATGCATGAAAAAATGATTCTCTTTGATCAGTACACTCTGGAGACATCCAGTTTGGTATTTTGAAGTCTTCTGATACTGTTCTGTTCTTTGCATGAGCCGTGTTGGAGAGAGCTTTGATTTGATTAAAGACCAATTCATTATGGACTGGAAGCTTAATCCACAAAAGATCATCAATATCAATTTCGTCTTTGTTTAAATCCCACCTTCTATCATATATTCCTATTAGGTCATCATTTGTAACATCAATCACTCAACAAATCCATGATAAGCAATCTGGAATTGAGGAACAAATACCTGCAGAATATCTCTGGTCAGTGCCTTGATGATATCCAATTCCAAACATAGATCCAGCTTTGGTATTACAATTGGTTCTATTCAGGTTTTGCCAATTTTTTTCTATGATGTAAAGATCTTGGATCATTTCAGAGAACTGACTTGCAAGGCATGTGTACGGTTGTTGAGAAAGAGAATGATACTTAAGGAAAACATATGGTTGATATTTTCAATCAGAGACAACATTTAGATTGATTGGTAGCTCAAGTTTGGTACCGCTACCTGACAGGGACTGAGGTTTTTCTTTAAAATAACAAAATAAATTGATTCTGAAGTGAATTCCTTAAATGAATAATCATTTTTTGCTTTATTATTCTTCTTATAAGCTCTGGATGCAGATGGCTTGGTTTGGATCATACATAATGCTTGTCTCCTAGGAACAGTTGTATCTGTTTCTGAATCCTGATGCTGCTTCTGATTCACAAGCTCATCATCACTAAGAAAGGTGTTTCAGAAACAACACCAGAAATTCAAGTTTCAAAAATGGTAAGAAAATCAAATGGTTAAAGTTAGTAAAATGAAACCCTAATGTGTTTATATTCAATGAAATTCATACATTCTGGAAACTCCAACTGGTTCCAAAGATTTCAACTCGTAGTTTCTTTTCAAGGTTATGGAAATGTGAGGATCAGATGTAGTGGAAGCTTTCACATTATCTTGATCCATTTTTAACCTTAGAAATTTTGAAAAATAAATTTTTTGTCATTGTTTGTGTGGATTTGTTAACCAATGATATCCACGGGATAGGAAGATAAAAGAGGTTTTGATGGTTGATGCTTCAGCCTAAAATGAAGATTGATACAAGAATGACAAGCCAAGGTGCCAAAAACAATGATTACAATAATGAATCTTTTCACCTTTTGGTGGAAGATTTGGCTGTAATGGAAGAGAGGCAAACAAGAATGGTAAGGAAGAGACTGATTCAATTCATTAAATGATCAATCATACATTCTTTGGGAGATGAAAAGAACATGGTAAAGATGGGCATGAGAGCTTGATGGGTTCTTACTGGGGTGATGATGAGTGGAAGAGTGTTCAGTTGTGATGTCGTGTTAGAGTATATGAATGGGGTGGATGTTTGATGGTTATGACTGGTGAGAATGGAGTTAGGATCTAATGGATGCAGAGTGATTGAGATAGGCAGAGATGAAGAGCAAAAAGAAAGCTTCAATATCATGCTTTAGAAGGCGGTCAAACCATCTAATTGATCAAAAAAAAAAAAGAAGAAGCTCACCACCTGGAATCCTTTTGTTTCCTATGGTGTGATGCCAAAAAACACCATGCTTGCTTGCTTAGAGGGTTGTTGCTTGGTTTGTTCTTCCTGGGGACAAGCCAGAATTTGCTGCCTTTGGAAAGCAACCAAAGCGCTTGCGTACGCCCCAACCTTGCATCAGAATTGTAATGAACCGTATAGACATGTTTTACAAATTGCATAAACCATAACCACAGTTAAGACCATATTATAGATTATAGACATAATTAGTAGATTATGCTACTAAAGGAAAATCATCATGTATATAATCTGGCTCAACCCGCCGACTTGAGCAAACTCTTCCCCATCAGAGTTTGGCTCCAGAACCGGCAGCGGGTTAAGCTAATACTGTGGCATTGGGATTTGAACAGGTTAGTAATCTACCATCAGAGTTTGAATACAGAACCGGTGGCGGGTTAAGCTAATAATGTGGCATTGGGATTTGGGCAGATCCCAAACACAATTGAACACAACAGGTTAAAAGCCGGCTAACCGCTTTTCTGCTGAGTTAGCATAAGCCATACCTGAGTCCACCGCCGGTAGGCCGTAAGTTGATCCGCTGGTAGGTGGATGGCATTTTTTTGCAACATACTGGAGGACAGCAACAAATCTGACAAGGTCCAAAGACGGCAAGGTTCCAAAGAGTCATCATTGTATTCGGCGCGAGACGAGCGATTTGTGCCCAATGGAACAAACATGAGTGCCCCCTCCATAGAATCACTCTTAGAAGTGATTGACAACCTGCAAGCTTGGGTACAGCAATCTGAACGTAATAACCCCCCCATTTCCCAAATCAGCACCCTGAAATGAAAAAGTTTGACCCAATAATGAAAAAATTCTTAGAGGATCCTGTTGCAGTTCACAACACAATGAACCCAAAGAGAGCCTCTATCTTATTTTATGGTTCCAAATACTCCCAGTGGGAGGCAGAACTTGATTGAACTTTTCAAAGGGCACTCCGCCGTGACACCAGCTTTGTCAAGGATCCAAGGGCATATGACCAATTTAAGCGCGACCACAAGGAGTCAATCACCATCATCATAAGAAATACCATTGATGACACTCTTCTGAGTGTTGTTGAAGGTTTGGGGACAGAAGATGCCCAAGCTCTGATTGACTTGCTGAAGAAAAAATGCAGCAAGACAGACCGTAGACATAAGTTGGCCATCATTGACCGCTTCCTTGCAGAAATCAATGATAAATCAGGCGCCAACAACCTCTGGATAGCCGGATGGCACAAAATAATTGCCAACCTCAGCCAAGTTGATGTATCATTGGACAAGCTGTATGGCCTGATTATTCAGGCCAGCGCAACGCCTCCGCCTGGAGTTGATCAGCAGAACTTTGAATATGCACTGGGCCAGAGTCTTGATGACGCGGCCAAACCACCCACCTTTACGGAAGTGTCTACGGTCATCCAGACGTGTCTCAAAAAACTCAAGTCAAGAGTCTCATTGACGGCTGGAACAATACCCTCCAACGTTGAGATGTTTGTACAGGCAGTCAAACATCATCATCCGGCCAAATACGTGCCCCCCGCACGTAGACAACCAACCCAAGGTGACAACCGCGGAGGTGGTACCACCAAATTATCCATTGATAAGGCCAACCAATTCAAAGGACAACAACCCAATGACTCCCTACTTTGCAAATTTGGGTGCTCTTGCCACTACTGTGGTAAGCAAGGGCACTGGTACGCTGATTGCGTCGACTTCTGGGATCACGTCAGGATGAGTGTTATACCACCACTGCCAAATGACCATTCCAACAGAGGATTGCGTTACGTACCGCCCTCCCGGCCATCTAATGCCCCCACGCCTAGAGGCCGTGTCAGACCATTGGATGTTGACGCCATATCCAAAGGTCAAATCCTCCTTGACTCAGGATCTACTGCGCAGGGAAGTCGGAGATCACAATCCTTCAAAATAACTTGGCAATTGAAGGTCCCAATAATTCTAATGATGGCCGTCCCATCCAACTGCGCTATTTTACGATGTGTTGGTAGACTGACAATGCCAACGAACAACAGGATTCTCCGAGTGAATGACGTATACTATTGCAAAGGAGTCAAATTTACAATCTTGTCAACGGGGAGGGTTGTAAAGGAAGGATGGGAGCTACTCCACCATGGTACCAACCTGGTGATCAAAGACCCAGAGGGGCAAACGTATGACACCATGTTCCGCAAGTACTGCTGGATGATACCAGCTGCAATGCGTGAATCTTGTCTAGCTATAACTGAGAAGCCATTGCTTGACCCCTACCTGTGGCACCTCAGACTGGGCCATGCTTACGCGCGTATTTTCAAATCTTTCATTGAATCTCATTTTGATAAACAACCAAGAGGAACTTGGAAGGATTACTTCTGCAAACGCTGCACAATATCAAAGTCAGTTGACCGAAAGTCATCTGGCGCTGATTCTCAGATACAACGTCATCAGCCGCTTCAACTATGTGTCACCAATGTAGTTGGCCCCTTTGAGAAAGATTTAAATGGAGCTTGCTTCTGGTTGACTTTCCGAGATCATGCAACAACATACACCTTTGGCGCGGTGCTTCAATTGAGGAGCAAAGTGCCTGCCAAAGTCATGAGCTGGATTAAATACCTCAAGAACTCCACTGGCATTAAACCAACGCATGTTTGATTGGACAATGCGGCGGAGTATACTGGCCCCCTCCAGACAAGATTAGAACTGCTAGGCATCAGGTTGGCAACTGTACCACCCTTCCAACCGGAGCAGAATGGAGAAGCTGAGCGTGTGAAAAGAACAATTGGTGATGTCGCAAGGACGATGCTCAATGAGAGCAAGATGGCGGGTCAGTATTGGAGTTATGCATACCATACTGCCACATACATCCATAATAGGCTACCAAACACCAGAACTGATGGAATCTCACCGTTGAAGGCGCTCTTTGGCATTGAGTGTGATCCCAATGCTCTGTACCCATTTGGAGCCCGGGCAATTGTACACATTCCCAAGGAAAAGCGTACCTCCAAACTGGATGAGCATGGACATCAGTGCCAGCTACTTGCATATCCGGTTGCAGGGGCCGGTTGGCTCTTTTGGTCGCCAGCTGAATGCAGGGTAATCCACTCAACAGCGGCTGTCTTTCCCAACTTCAAACATCTACCAGTCAAATCCAAGCCAAACAAGGAAAGTATTGACTTCCTCCTCAACCAGCTAATGCTCCACCTGGGTCAAGAGCATACCAAAAAGATTGCAGAAGCAGAGCGGGAATTCATACGTTCAATGCCAGTGAAGACAGATCACCATCTACCGCGTTCACTGCCAGAGGCCTTGCAAGGGGAATTTGGCAAAGAATGGGGGGCATCCGCGACATACAAAGTTGAAAAATTTGACGAGTTAGATTTATGGGAACCAGTCAAGCCACACCAGGGGATGAAGGTGCTTGGAATGCGCTGGGTTCTTGCCAACAAGCTTGACAAAGATGGCCAACTGATTGAACGCCAATCTCGACTTGTCGTAAAAGGCTTCAATCAGCGGATGGGAGAGGACGTCCAGGAAACATATGCTCCAACAGCAAGCCTGAATGTCCTTTGTGTTCTTATCTCGATGGCAGTGAATATGGAGCTACCCATCGCGACATTTTACGTAAGCTCTGCCTACCTCTATAGCCCAATCAGTGAAAAACTTTACGCTCAGCCCCCAACCAAGATCCGACCGGAATTGAAAGGTCTAGTCATGCAATTAAAAAAGGCAATCTATGGCACCAAGCAGGCGGCTAGGTGCTGGTGGAAATTCTTTGATCAGATGATGTAAGAACTTGGCTTTGTTGCGCAAGAGCTGGAGCCTTTGCTCTACTTGTTGAAGAAGGGCGGCAATTTTGTTATTGTTTGGATGCACGTGGATGATGGGTTTGTTGTAGGGTCATCCGCGCAGCTATTAGCAGTACTCAAAGAGGGAATGGAACGCAAGGTCAAGTTGAAGTGGCAAGCAGCACCAAAGAAAAATGTCAGTATCAGCTTGTTGCGGTCACCTGTCTCTGTTTCTTTGTCTCAACAAGTGCTAGCAAACCAGATCCTATCTGACTACAATTGTGCCCCACACCCAAAAAGAAGCGCGCTGCCAGAAGTTCCCCTAGAAATAAACAAGGGGGGAAACGGTAGAAACTGATAAATTCAAACACTTCATTGGTTCCCTGATGTACTTAGCAGCCAGGACCAGACCGGATCTATCTTACCCGGTGAATCTCCTGTCCCAATACGCGAACTCGCCATCCGCTGCCCACTTGGAAGCATTAGACTGGCTGATTGGGTTTGTTAAATACACAAAGGAACTTGAGCTTCAACTAAAGAAGGGCCAGCCAGGGCTGGAACTTTGGAGCAATGCAAACTGGGGAGGGGAGCACAAGCAATCCACGTCAGGTCACGTAATAAAATAATATGGTAACCCCGTGGCATGGGGGTCAAAGAGACAACAAATTGTTGTCCTCTCAACTTGTGCCGCGGAATACGTGGGGCTTTACGATGGGACACAACAGCTTGCCTACCTCCAGAACATCATTGCCGCAATAGATTGCCCTGAGGTGTCCATCATGTGTGATAACAAAGCCGCCATCCTGATTGCAGGCAACAACTCATCAAAGAAGCAAACCAGGTATCTCTCAAGGGGGTTTTACTTTGTAAACAACTTTGTAAGGCAACACAATGTGAAGTTGAAGTGGACCAGAAACCCATCACCAGCTTGCTGACATACTAACAAAGCGCCTAGGCCCCAACAAAATCACCCCAGCACTCGGTAACTTACGGCTCGAGGCGGTAAAATTTTTAAAACAGGTTGGGGGGGTGTAATGAACCGTATAGACATGTTTTACAAATTGCATAAACCATAACCACAGTTAAGACCATATTATAGATTATAGACATAATTAGTAGATTATGATACTAAATTAAAATCATCATGTATATAATCTAGCTCAACCCGCCGACCTGAGCAAACTCTTCCCCATCAGAGTTTTGTTGAATTTCAGAAGAAGAAATAGATTGATCAAGAACAAAAAGGGCTACGACGAATTTGAGGTTAGTTAAGAATCAAGAAAGGAAACATGAAAGAAGAAAGAATCAACCAACATCAAGCAACAGGACAAGAGATGTCTTAGGATGAGAACTGAGTTTGAGTCAATAGTTGAAAATAAAGAAAGGAAAGAAACCAAAAGGAAAGAAAGAGTCTTAGATCAAAAGAGACATTTTAGATCAGATTCAGGAATTTCGAGATAGTTGTTATAAGTGTCAGTCTTACCAGACAAGTTTTTGGATGAGTATGATTAGATTGAGTAGTCATTCGAGTATGGGTGATTTGGATTGAGATAAGAAAAAGAAGAAAGGAAGAATTAAGAAAATATATAAAGGAAATAAGATTGAAGAGAGTTGAGGTTGAGAGATGTGAGTGTTGAGTGGTTGAGGTTGATGTTTGACGATGAGTTGATTAAGAACTTGATGAGTAAGATCAAGTGGTGGAGTGGTGGAGTGGTTGGTCTGAGGTTGTTGTGTGCTTGTTCCGATCAGTTTCCCCACGCAGGGGTTAGATTCCATTACAAGAAGAAAAAGAAAGACAAGAATGACATGGAAGTGAAATAGATAGAGAAAGTGTGACATAGATAGAAGGCGCGCGGATGAGGTGTGAGAGAGACTTGTGAAAGAGGATCTGAGATGATCGTGGACATGATTCATGGACACATAATAATTCATGAGGATAGAATTGTGAATTATTCTACAAGTTTGACTCCAGAACCGGCGGCGGGTTAAGCTAATACTGTGGCATTGGGATTTGGGCAGATCCCAAACACAATTGAACACAACAGGAATTGGTCCACCCATATCAAGGTCTGTGCGCAATACAGCCAGGACCCCCGTCGCGCACAGACCTTTGGAAGGGTCCTGGCATAGATGGCCACATCCGCAACCAAGCTCCAGTCATGAGCTTGGCATCGCCATGGCGCTTTTCCTTCTGTCGCGAAGATGCAAATGCAATTGGAGTAGCGTTTGCAGCATCTTAGCAAGGATTGCTTTGTGCCTGCACTGGCTGAATTGGCCAGTTTGGGTAAGGCCTTTTCCATGGATGATCAAGGAGCTTTGTGGAGCGTGTTTGAATGATGATAGGGCCTGTTTGAGGGTGGGGGGGGGTCATTATCAATGAACTATAACATACCTAATCCGGCATGGATAAACCATGCAAGAATGATCAATACATGCAATGGCTCAATAAAATTTGAAAACATATATTAGTGGTCTGATGATTAATAATAAAGGGTGTTTGGTTGACATAAATGAATCAGATTGAAAATTTGAGTTGGGGATTGGAAAACGCAGTCCACATTAAGAAAATCAAATAATACCTTTTGGAGTATGTCCTTAAGGATATTTGATGCAAATTTTGGATATTTTCAAGGCATAATAAATGAATGAGGAAATTAGTTTGAGGTTGGAAAATGGAAACTTTTCTAGGGAAAATCCTATTGAAATCTCACTTCTGCAAAGGTTTCAAATGATATTTTCAAATTTGAATTAGATAAATGATCAAAAGAACCATTCCCGTGGCTGAAATATTAATGGTCCCATTAATCAACAAGTATTATATTTGGTTACATACCTTTCCAAATCAATATGTGAGGGTGCTTCTTTTTGCACTTAAAGAAAAGTGGTTTATAACTGATACTACGGAAAAATCATTTTGCAATATTTCCTTCACCAATTGCAAACTTACCATCAAAACCTGGGACTGTTTTGCAAAAGTTTTAGATTGGAATTACCCAATAAACCTGGAGGCCTAAAATATGTTGAATCTGAAAATTGAGACAAGGAGGGAAATCAAAATCTGAATTTTGTTGATCTGTAGAAAAATATTGGATTACAAGAATATGCAACAAAGAAAGAGATATTGCTTGGATTGTGAATGCAAATTGGCCAGGGTTTCACTAGACCTAAGGGTGGTGGGGATTCATAAGAATATGATGTTATATTTTTTCAAAAAAAGGCTTCAATATTGGGGATCAAGATTTATCTTTCCAGAATTTCTGTTATAGTTTACATTTGGTGAGATATTGGCATTTTTTCCGGTATCTCATGATGGTGAATTATTTCCATAGATCTGCGGGGGCATGGTGCATTTAGGCTAAGTGCACCATGTCCCTGGAGACAGTCATTTTGTGTTGGGTGTGGCTGACCTGAAACCTCCTTCAAACTGTGGCCAGCCTTGACCACCTTAGGACTCTTGCTGAAAAAATCTACTTTAAATTATAGAAATGGGACCATTGAAATGGGAAAAGGTTAACATAATTTGTTAACAATGAGCCATTTTAATTGCAACATTTGGCAATGACAGAATGGGCATATCTTGTGTCACAGAAAATTTGATCATCAAATTTGGAATCTACGGACTTTCTTCCATGTTAATATTCATCCCATTTAATATGAAGTTTCCAGCCTTGTGCTTACTATCAAAATAAACCATGTATAGGGAGGTGGAAGACTTAGGATAAGTTTTCCAACTCCCCAGAATTTAGTAAAGGGTAAAGAAAAATCCCCAAAAGGACATCAAGCTGGGGGAGGGGTTGGGGAGGTGGACAACTTAGGCTAAGTTGTTGACCTCCCCAACCCTTCAGCATGATTTTTTTAAGAGCAAATCCCTTTTTGGAGATATTGTCAAATTTTTGAAGGTATTGAACAAAGTGAGAAATAACCATAATCACATGTACATTTTAATGGTTTCAATCCACAATTATATTCCAACCAAAGCCAATCAAAAAAAGGATGTTATTATCTACCATAAGACTTCACAAAATTTCAAATTGACTTATTTGGAAACTGCTAATAATCTTCCAGCTTGAAATCAAAATTTTTAAGGAAGGAGAAGTTCTCAATTCAAATATTCATTAGGTTCAGCATTCAGAAGAAATGTTTAACAATTACAGAAAAAATGGATTTAATGATATTTGAGAAGGCAGAATATTCACTTTTAATCACTATCATAGGATTGAACCTAAACTAGGTCACTTTCTTCCAAATGAAAAGTATTCTTCTCATTTAATTTTTTGAAAATTTTTCCCAATATGCTAAAGGTGTGCAGGTTGCACTAAAAATTAAGCTCAAAAGATTTTCATCAGTTCCAGTCAAGGATCACAAGAGTCTTACAAATGGACATTGAGTTGGAATGTAATACTCAATTTGAGGGAATCAGCCAGTGTATCACTCAAGTTTTCAGCCTGGTGTAAAACATCACAATACACAATCTATAGGGAGGTGGACAACTTAAAATAAGTTTTCCACCTACCCAGACCATGGTAATTTCCAAAAACCTCCCCATGGGGAAATCAGGCAGGGGGGTTGGGGAGGAGGATGACTTAGCCTAATTTGTCCACCTCCCCAATGCTCAAGCACAATTTCACTAAGAGAAAATCTTTGTTTGTGGAAATTGTTGAACTTTTCCAGGTATCAAAAAAATTTAGAAATAACCATAATCATTTAGACATGTTGATGGGTTCAATTTTTAAACAATGCAACTCCATCAAAAGGCAACAAAACCCACAATATTGATATGATTCCCTTCTTTCAACCAGCCTTCATCAAAAATCTTCAAATTTCTCATCTCCCTGGAAATTGGATTATAATGATATCTATATGGAAGAAGCTGGAAGGGGTGAACCATACCAATGCCCTACCATCCCTCTCAAAATCCTCCTTATCCTCTTCAGTCAAGGATTTTTTTCCAAGAAAAAGCCAATACAAACACAATCAAGGACTTGTGCTTATTATGGATACCCAAGATGGTCAGAAACCCTTCAACAATGTTCCTCTTAGCCCACAGAGAACACATCAAGTTAAATTGGAAAAATCTAATCTGTCCCTCCATTTCTAATTGGTAAGAGGTACATTAATATTGTCTGCAGAGGGCTCATCTGTGTTGGGATGATTTATGATGTTGATTGGGACATCACTGATATATTTCAAATCGAGTTCATGCCTCAACAAAGGATGAATATAATTGATTTTTCAGTAGAAAATAAATTCTTTTATTACAAGTTCATTTAATTCCAAAAGTGCATGTGAAAATAATCATATTTTTCACAAAAAACCAGACAAAGTAATTATATTTTTGAAAAATTTTAATCAACCCTCCTATTGCTGTTTTATTTTAAAGTTTCCTACCAGTATAAATTCCCTCTTGATGGCTTTTGGGAAAAACAAAAGAAAGCTCAAGGACCCCAAATCTTTAAAAAACTTCATAAACAAGCCTTTTTTTTGGTCAAGCCATATGGTTATTTGGTAATTTATTTAAAGTGGTTTAGTCATTCCACCTTCCTGTATTAATTTCATCATTTGTAGCAATTATTTTAGGAAAAAATGTTAATTTATTATCTATGCAAGCACTATGAGACTTGTTGTCCAAATTATGATTTATGATTGTACATATCCTTGCATTGATAACTCAGAGTAAATTATAATGCAAGTATTTTTGGACTTGATGACAGTTGAGCCCTGAATGAAATAACTGGAACATACCAAGGCCAATTTATTGAAGAAAGCACGCATTGATCCAGGAGAATAGAAAGATAATTCATCCCACAACAGGATGAGGGGGAAAATTGAAGACAATATTGAAACAATGGACATTAAACTGATCTCACAAAGATGAGTTATGATACCAGGATTGAAATTGCAATGGTTTGGGAATTATTGAAACAAATTTTTTGCCTAATTATATTGAGAATGAAAATGTGAATATATCAGGTGATTTTGTGTGATCTTTTGGTGGACTAGGGATCTTGTGTTTTTTTTTCTTCAAAAAATAGGTAGCAAAAAAGAGTGTTTTGGGGGCAAAAACCCTCTGTTTTGATACCAGTAATTTGTTTTGGAGGAAAAAATGCAGAAGATATGGCTCTGCCCAAAATTATTAACATTATGAATAATTTAAAAATTTGTAAGAATAAAATTCCGCAATGTGGTATTAGGATTTTGAATAATTTTAATTAATCAGAAAATATTCTTGATTCTCTGAGTCAGGATCAGAAAAGGGATTCAAGATGGCAGAGCCATAATACCAACACCCCCCCTTGCTAACCACCCGCGGTGAGGCCGAATAGGGCTTGATGAGCTTGGAGGAGAAACCAAGTCAGCGGTTTGGTTAGCATATCCGCAATCATTTTCTTGGTCCCTACATGATGAACAGTGAAGACGCCTTGAGCCATGCATTCTCAAATGAAGTGGTGTCGTGCATCGATGTGTTTCGTGCAAGAGTGGTGCTCGGGGTTCTTCAACAGAGCCTCAGCGCCTTCGTTGTCGACGTAGAGAGGAACTGGGCTTGAGTCGCGGATTCTTAATTCAACCATAATGTTTTGTAACCATAGCCCCTCTTTGCAGCAGTCCAATAGGGCTTTGTATTCCGCTTTGGAGCTCGATAGCAAGACTGTAGGCTGCTTTTTGGATCTCCAGGAGATTGAACCAGAGCCGACGCGAAAGACGTAACCAGAGACAGAGCGACGATCGTCGCGGTCTTTGGCCCAGTCCGAGTTGGCAAAGCCGGCGAGAGTGAGATCTGAACCGCCAAGAGTGAGTGTCATGGCGCTGGTGGTGGAGAGATATCAAAGAAACCTGATTGCTGCATTCCAGTGGTCAATGGATGCATCTTGAAGGAACTGCAAAAGCTTGTTCACAGCCAACAACACGTCAGGCGGGTGCATTGGAAAATCCAAAGGAGGGAGCCAACAAGTTGGTTGTATTGGGGAGGGGAAGGCGGAATGTCGGGTTTATGTTTCACCAGGGACTTGAAAGTTGCAGCCGTGGGAGAGATGACGGGAGGAGAGTTTGATGGAAGAAAAATGGAAGCAAACAAGTTGATATAGTGCTGCTGGCAAATGGAGACCGTGTTAGAATTGCAATCACGTAGGACGGAAATGGATAGAAAAAGGGAGAGGTCTTCATCAGACCCAACCGTAAAGCAAGCCCCAATGTCCTTGATGAATGGCAAGACAAAATTGGGAGTTCCCACTACCGCTAGATCGTCAACGTGTGCTGTGACAGCACCCACAAGCACTCCACCGCGCAGTCGGAAGTACAGAGAAGGGTTGTAGGCGGATCTGGTGAGGCCAAGGGAGAGTAGTGCGGCATTGAGCTTGATATTCCACTGCCAAGGAGACTGTTTTAAGCCATAGATGGCCCTTGAGACCTTGCATACCCAGTCAGGGTGCAGTGGATCCTCAAAGCCCGGCGGTTGGGTCATGTAGACCGGTTCATCGAGGTGACCATTGAGAAACGTCGTCTTGAATTTGACTTGACGGCCAACCCAGCCCTTTGTGCCAAGAAGACTGAGGAGAAGTAAAAGTGTCTCAAGACAAAGAGTCGGCGCAAATACCTGGGAAAAGTGGAGTCCATGAACCTGAGTGAAACCCATCGCGACGAGACAAGCCTTGAGCTTGATGATTGAGCCGTCAGGCCTCCGCTTCACCTTAAAGATCCATTTGCATCTAATAATCTTCTGGCCTTTTGGAGGAGGGACGAGCTCCCAGGTCTTCATACCGCGTAGGGAAGAGATCTCTTCATGTGCAGATAGTATCCACCTGGAGCGATGAGGATTCTTCATCAGTTGCTTCCAGGTCTTTGGGGCAAGGATATCGTCCTTAATTGAGGTGGAGCGTGAGTAGTTGCCAAATCAAGAGGGCGCACAAGAGATTCTAGAGGAGCGTTGTGGTGCAGGGAGAGGAGGCGTCAAAGGAGGGGGGGAGGAAACGGCCAGAGGCGGGGATGAGGGAAATGTCGGAGAGATTGGGGTAGGATTCGAGGGGATAGAAGGGAGAGAGGTTGGAGAGGGAACGCGAGGATGGGAATGAGGAGAGGACGGAACGGACAAGGGAGAAAGAGGGGGGGGAAAACTGAGCTGGTGGAAGAGGAAGACGATCTGGATCTTGGAGCGGAAGGGGAGGGCCTGAAATGAATGGCGGGCGAGGGGGATGTTTCTGTATCAGACGGGGCGGGAGAGGAGAGGAGAGGGGGAGCAGGATGAGCAGGCGTAAGAAGATTGGTGGGGGGGAATAGTGACAAGAAGGATTGGGGGAGGGGGGATGGGGAGAGACAGGTTGAGAGCTGGTGGTAGCTGAGGGCGTGATTACGGTGTGTGGTGGAGATTTGGGAGATGCGACAACAGTTGGCCAAGTGAAGTTGACGGCATTATCAGGAGGAGCCGAACCGGGAACGAATTGACGGGACTCGGCGTAAGGAAAAATTGTGTCGTTGAAAATGACTTCCCTTGATTTGAAGACTTTACGGGTCTTGAGATCCAGAAGACGGTATCCATTGCCGTCAGAGAGATAAGAAAGAAGAATTGACTTACGTCCTTTCGGGTCAAGTTTGGAGCGGTTAGGCTCGGGGACTTTATACCACGCGAGACAGCCGAAGGGGTGAAGATAGGAAGGTGGAATGTTGGTGCGTCAAAGAATGGAGTTTGGCAAGATGAATCCTTGGGGTGTTTTGCAGGGATATGAGTTTAATGCGAAAAGGGAGTGACGCAGGGCATCAGCCCAGTACAACTTTCGAAGGTGAGAGGAGGATAGAGAGAATCAAATCAAATTAAGAATGGTTTGGTTTGATTGCTCAGCAACTCTGTTCAACTGAGGGGAATGGGGAGGACCAGGCTCGTGGCGTATTCCTTTGGATAGAAGAAATTCTTGTAGCTTGGTGTTCACGTATTCGCCTCCATTATCGGTGCGCAGCAAAAGAACTGGATGATGATAATGATTTTCAAAGAATTAGATGAATGACTTTATTGAGTTGGGAGCATCAGACTTGGATTGTATCGGATAGGCAAAAAGGGCCTTGGAGCAATCGTTGATGAAAGTAATAAAATATTTGAATCCTTCTCTGGAGTTTGTTTCAAAGCTGCATACATCTGAGTGGATGATTTCTCCAGGTGTGTTGGATTGATAGCTGATCCTTGAATGGAAAGGTTTTTGTGACATTTTCAATTTGATTCAGGTGGGACACTGTTGTACTGATAGTTCGTCGCTGGATGTTGGGATGATTCCAATGATTTTGAGTAGTTTTCTGAGTGACTTCAAATTAAGATGGGAAAATCTACAGTGATAACCGAAGAGAGTGTCATCAGGAAAGTTGGAGAACGTTGAGAGAGCTGTCTCCCAATGGCTCAAAATTTTACGCGGGAGATAATAAAGATTTCCTTTTTGATATCCTTGAAATGTGATGGGTGCGCTCTTATCCGATGGTTCTCGTTGACGTATTTCACATCCTGTGGATGTGAAAATCACTTGAAAACCAGCGTCGCAGATGCTTGAGATTGACATGAGAGGTTCACGAAGGTTTGGCACCAGAAGTGCCTTGATCTTACCAACCGGCAGGGTCATAGATCCTTCTTTGACAGAGGCAATAGATGATCCATTGGCCAGTTGGATGGGGATCGTTTTTGATTTCAGAGAGTCGAGTTGCCACGCGTGAGGTGTCATGGAAAGTGAGCATCCAGAGTCAAGATTGAAGTCGACATTTCCGGATTGATTTGTGTTAGTTTGGGTAAGGTTGCATGAGGCATATCCGGCGTGGACAATGATTTCCAAATCAGAGAAATTGTCTCCATAATTGGTGTCGGTGTTATGGTCCGCCTTTGTCACGTTTGCTTTGTGACTGCTTGAAGTCGTTGGTTTGACTCGATTTTGTTGCTTGTTTCTTTTGGAGGCAGCAACGGCCTCCAGGACCTCGGGGCATCTTGAGAAAGAATGTCCCTTGGCTTTGCAGTTAGTGCAGTAGTAGATCTTCCTTGGATTCTGATTATTATTGTCTTGTCGTGACAACTTGGGAGAGTTCAGGGGCGTTTGTTTCGCAAGATTGGCAGCTAGAAGATCTTCATTTCTGGTTTGTCTTCTCAAGTATTCCTGTTTGAGTGCATTGATGAGCTTAGATGATGGGACTGACTCCTCATTTATCATGCTTGAGACGCACGGTAACCAGTCGTCGGGAAGAGAAAGTAGAATTGCAGTAGACAGGAGGTTGTCTGCGGTAAGAGGGTTTTTGGTTGTAATCAAGGAGGCCAGTTTTTCGCCGTAGGAGGTTATTTCTGAAATATGAGTGGTAATTTCCTTATTGTTGAGTTTCGTCAGAAGGAGTTTTCTTAACCAATACATTTGTCCGCCGGATGAATTGTCTTGGTGAGCATCATGCAAGGCGTTCCACATCCCAATCACGCTTTCTTCATGTTTACGTATGAATTGAAAGTTTGAAGGATTGATGGATCTCAATATGACTGAGAAAACTGCTAAATTGTCTTTGGTCCACATTTCTGGGTTAGGTTTGGGTGTGTCCTTGGTAAGTAGATATCCTACTCCAGTTGCTCAAAAGTGGATTTGTAAGATCATAGACCAGTCGAGATAGTTCGAATCTGATCCAGGAGAACCAAGAGGGAGAATGGAAGGGGTTTTGAGAACCGGATGGACATTGTGTCCGTCTTCCATGTCTAATCTTTTATTTTTGGCACAATTTTTGCCGGATCCTTCTAAAGTGAGTGATTTGGTTATCAGTTAAGATTGTTAGGCATCTCTGGGCTCATAACCTGTTGGGCTGAGGATATTCAGAGTGAAGACAATTGGTAGAAGGATATATTTCACACACATTAGACAGAGAGAATGAATCATAGGAACAACTTTACTCACCTGAGGATATTCAGAGTGAAGACAATTGGTAGAAGGATGAGGAAGAGGAAATCCTTCTTCCAGTCTCGAGCTCTGTCCTCAGGTGGACAAAAAGATAGACATGTCACAAGAATGTGACATGGTTAGGACAATTGAGAATTGGAAACAGGGCGCGCGCAAGTGATAATGAGTGAGAGCAACAGAATGGGGATGTGTTATGAGTGTCACAAGGTGATGGAAATAATAAGGAACAAAAAAGATGGAAGAAAGTAGAAAAAAAAGAACAGACAGAAAAGAAATGAGAAAGATAAGAGGAAACTATATGGGATTGGAGATGGAAGAGCAATAATCCCAACAATTATAACTTCCTGATTCCAAAAAATTCAAACTCCTGATTTACAAAGAAAAAATGTAGCAATTTTGGTCCAGTGATAGAAAGAGCATTGGATCTTTCTTGATTTCTATGAAAGATTCAATCATTGATACTGGAAATTATCTATATTAAATAAAAATTGTGTGTTAATCATATCCTGAGAAATACAAGAAATAAAAATCTTTTATGAATTTCTTCAATGATTTTCTTGTAATTTCAAGCCCAGAATATGGGTAGCTTTTTCATAATCCTTCACCTTTGGTTGTTCAAGAATTTTTCCCAATATATTGATATTTATATAGCTAACCCTCATTTTTTTGTGATGAATAGAAATTTAACAAATCTGCAATTTTTTAAACTATGAGATAAGGAATGCTGATGGTTAAAGTGCCAATATAACTGCTTGGGGAAAATTATTGAAAAATTCCAGATATTTATTTTATTTCTAGTAATAGGGTATGACCAATAATTAAGAAAGAAGTCCCATTTCTTCTTTCCTATAAATCTCCAGAATTCAACTCATCCATTTTCACTCAATTGAAATTGAAATAAATGCATTTCCTTCCATGGATGTTTTCAATGGTGTCATATGATCTGAGCATATGTAGTCTTTATCAGTCTTGAAAATGAGGGAAATGGAAATTTCTTATGCACAAGAATATTGAACCATTAAAAATCTGGCATGGAAGCTTAATCATTACATTAACTCATAATTCAGATTCCCAAAATCTACCTTACAAAAAAGGAATCAAGACCAATGTGAATTCTGGTTTAAAATTGGCTAAGTGTAGTTTTCAGAGTCATCTTTCTGAGTAAAATACAATTCAAATCATCCTACAAAATAGAGGCAAGAATATATGAAAATTTTCAGGTTTCTCCTGTCCCACCCATCTTTACTTGAGATAATATTCAGTTTTTAATCCATCCAAATAAATTAAACTGGAAGGGAGTAATTTGAGTCTATAATACAAAAAAATTCATTTTAATATATTCAAACTGCGCTATTCTCAAATTGAGTTTTTTTCTTGTTCCTTGATTCGAATCAAAAATTTTTTTGCTCAATTCCATGGATACGGGAATGAAAATCTTTTCTGAGCCACGTAATGCTCAAGGATGTTTTTTATGGACTTAAATTTTGGAATTTCAGAAAATGAAAATCAATAGTGTTACTTTCATATATATCATTGTTAAAAATGGACCATGTGGCATGCCACATGGTCCAATTCAAGCGGTGTACAACCCTGCATGGTTCAAAGAGTTGTGCAGACAACCCAGCCCGTTCCGCTTCTGTGTGGACTTCCACATGGCACCAGACCGTGCTGAGCAAAAAAAAAAAAAAAAAAAAAAGGAAAAGGAAAAGGAATGAAAGGGTACTAACACAACCCATAAACTAAATAAAACTTAAAAAACAGGAATCAACCAAAAAAATAAAAGAATTTTCATTTTTTGGTTAAAATAAATAAATAAATAAAAAAAAAATGAGACTATCCAATGGAATACCCCTACAGTAAAAAGACCCAAAAAAACACCAGAAAATTGAAAAGTCCCAAAGTAAAAAAACCCAAAAAAATACAAGTAACTTGAAAAGCCCTAAAGTAAGTTCAACTTGACTAGCCCTAACGTACAAGGGCCCAAAAATTAAAGAAGTTTTTTGAAAATCCCTGGGGGTAAAATTTCCCAAAAAAATACAAGTCTTTTGAACAGCCCTAAAGTAAAAACACCAAAAAAAAAACAAGTTCAACTTGTGTTAAGTTGATCCCATCCAAAGCTTAACATAAGTTGAGCTTGTGATTGAATCAGCCCAACAAAAGTTGAACTGACTTACAATTAAACTCTCATTCAAGAAAATCAATAAAATGATGTTAACTCAAAACACTCAAGATAATGATGTTCAAAATGTGATAACCCATTATATCAATAGAGCTTATCAGCTGTATTAGAATTACAATTTATATGAAACCCAATGATGGAATGAAGTCAAAGTTTATTACAATCTAGAATAAATTTGAAGTTGATATTTCAGATGATCAAACCAAACAGAGGATTTTTTAGAAATCAAGGAATACGGTTTTGCTAAAATGGGCCAGATCGGAATTGTTTCTCCCTCAAGTACCAATAGAACCCAGTGTTTATGGTTTAGAAAGGAAATATAAATAGGGTCTGATTGATCTGTAAAACCATTTTTCATTGGAGTATAAATATCACATGACTCCAATGAAATGAAACATATAGGTTTGGTCTTGCACACGCCTTACCCGGATTTTTTGGCCAAGCGCACGCAATTGGCCATTCCCTCCTCAACTAATCACTGCCATCCTCTTTCATGGATCTCTTGGCATGATGCGTAATCAACCGCCAATCTCATTGCTGCCATTGACCTCCCCATCATTTTCCACCATTGACCAATGACTGCAAGCAATGCATGCGGTTGTTGGAGACCCATGGCCAGCCCCCATCACCCATCTGATCATCTGGGCACAATTTTTAACAGGAACAATCCTTGATTGATCATTCCCACAACCAACCTCGCACACCAATCTTGCACATTGGTTGGTCATCCAACCAATTAAACTCAAGACCAGCTCTGCCCATCAATCTCTGACGCCCGCAAACCAACAACATTGTTTGCGGCCACCAGAACCTTTGCACCGCCACCGATGGTTGTGAGCAACCATAACCATTGCAGGCCTGACCAACAATCTTACCTCAATCCTCCCTTGAGACCAGCCACGGACGCAGTTGGTCAAACCCGCCATCCGCTGCGGCCATTGTTGAGGCAGGCAGGTTTCCACCTCTCATACCTTGTTTTTTTTTTATTTTTCATCTCTCTCTCCAATGTCAGGCAGTTCCTGTTGCCACCCTTCACATTTTTTTAAAAAAAAATACGCTCTCAGTTTTAAACATCTCTTGTAAATAGTCTACAGGCCTCAGGTCTATAAAAGGAGGGGCTCTCCCCTGCCTTTTTTCATCCATCTCATCTGATCCATCCAACATAGTAATAATAATCTCATCATTCCAAAAGGCCTCTTCTCCTTCATCTGCAACCTTTATTCTGGTTATATCTGTTGATTTCCCCTTGATCCTTTGAGCCTCCATACTCAAATTTTTGATCCTTCCATCTGTGACCCTGATCCTTATCACCAACCATAGCCTTGCTGGTTGAAGAGAATTCTGTCTGTTGGAATTCTTGAGTGTGTTATACCACTCCTTGATCCCTTTTTCCGACCATACTGGTCTTGATCCTTCCTGATCATCTTTCTGGAGCCAATCACAATTTATTGAAGAGGTCTTATTAAGCTTAAAAACTGGATTGTTATACCTCCTTTTATCCTTTAAAGTTAAATTCCGCCACACTACTCTTCAGTTCCTTGAGAAGTGTTGGGTTATTCTTGTTTGAATATTTTATTGCTTTGCTTCTAGAGCTTCACAAAACCATTGCTTTTGTTTTGTTCAGCCACCCACATTTATCTAGTACCCTTCAAGCTCTTGATTGCGGGGAGTTGGTCAGGTTCATTGAGAACCTGCAGGTTGGTTGGGATTGAGTTCATCTTTCCTATCCTTTGTTGAGTATTCTCCAGGTATTCCCCAGCTCTCATCTCTTACACTGCCTCTGCACAGAGTACTTGACTATTATCATTTCTGACCGCGCCTCTGTGCGCGGATGCGCACTGAATCTACAACAGGGACCCCAATGTGGCCTCCTTGTGCACACTCAGACTCACTCCTTCAGACCAATCTTGCAACTAACAAACAACCATCTCATCCTTTGTTTTCATGTTATTCTATCCTCCTTTTCTTCTTTTGATCTCTTCCTTCTATATTTCTTCTTTCTATCTTCTTTATCTACTTAAATTTCCATTCTCTTTGCAAATCTCCTCAAAAACCATCATTCCTCCATCAAATAACCGCTTGATCCAAATACGCCAATATCTGACCGGTGTGGTGACCAATCCGGGACACCACGGGCAAAAAAAAAAAAAAAATATCTTTTTTGGTTGTACCCCTATGGGTACCTTCATTTCCCCCCATCTCTCAACTTCTCCCTGTCCCAGCGGTTTAGGACAGGTCTCTTGCCTGTCTCTCCGCTTCGATCCCCCCATTCTATGTTCAACTCCCACTTGTCGCACTCGCGGCCCTGACTTTTGGCGACGCGAGCAATCGTCGAACCACCTTTGACAATCCTTGCTCGCCGCCCCAACTCACAATCAATCCATCACATCACTCCTTGATCTCTTACTCAGCAGCACAGCATGACTTCTTCCCTCTCAGGCTTGAGCTCAACTTCAAACTACCAAGACTTCATCTTCCTCAAGTCACCCCACATCATCCCTACGCTCAAAACCACCACCGATCCAGACAACCCATCAAACTCGAAGATTGATCCTAGGAGACCCTATCCAGCTCATCTCAATCTCAATCTCATCTCATCCTCTGGATTCTCTAACTCGATCAAATCCGACCAACTCAAACCTGATACAATCTCATACTCCCATCTATCCCAATTGATCCTAGATCATCTTGATCTTCCAAATCAATCATTCCAGATCTAGCTTGTTTGATCTCAAACCTCATCTCTTGAACCTTGCTCTATTCCCCTCCGATCCTACTCCGATCTCTCATCCTATCCTACTTGGTCATCAGGCCGATTTTCAAGGGATCCAAAGACAATCTCAGACTCCCAGCCTACACCGCTCAAACCCGTCATCTCTGCCCATCATCTGATCCGACCGACGACCACAAGCGACCGCTTGCGGCCGTTGGAACCTTCACCCTGTTTTCGCCGCCGATCGGAAGACGACAGCCGTTGTCAACACCCCCGACCGCTGTTGCAGGTGTCCATCTGGTTGCCCGCGGTCAATCTTGACGCGGGCGACATTTCTTTTTTTCCTCTCATGTTATTTTTTTTTTTTCTTTTTTTTATTCTTTTTTTTTATGTTTTCATTTTCCCGCACCTATTTGTAGGATCACTTGTACATAGTATACAGGGCCTCATGTCTATAAAAGGAGGGGCTCTCCCCTGCCTTTTGGCCAAGCATCCAAGCATCCAGAAATCCAATGAGACCATCATCATAATCAAACTTATCCGTGGGCATCCTTCCCACTTATCTGAGCAAATTATCCGGGTATATCCATGATTGCCCCCTGATCCTTTGAGCCTCCATACTCAAACTCTGTCCCTTGTGAACTTGATCCTTATCACCAACCAATAGCCTTGCTGGTTGAAGAAGAATTCCTGTCTGAATTCTTGAGTGTGTTATACCACTCTGATCCCTTTTTCCGACCATACTGGTCTTGATCTCACCTTGATCATCTTTCTGGAGCCAATCACGTTTGATTGAAGAGGTTTTATTAAGCTTAAAACCTGGAGTGTTATATCTCCCTTCTTCTTTAAGGTTGAATTTCGCCACGCTATTCTTGAGTCCCTTGAGAAGTGTTGGGATATTCTTGCTTGAATTTGTTATTGATTTGCTTCTAGAGCTTCATAAACAAATTGCTTTTGTTTTTTTCAGCCTCCCACAGTTATCTGGTACCCTTCAAGCGCTTGATTGCGGAGAGTTGGGCAGGTTCATTGAGAACCTGGAGGTTGGTTGGGATTGAGTTGATCTTTCCTAATCAGCTGCTGACGTCCAGAGTTATTAGCTTGTGGGCGTTGTTACTTACAACTGCCTTGTTCTATTGAACTCTGAACAAACCTTGACTTATTTTTTCAAGTCTTTACCTGCACCATCTTGCCTCAGATAGTGTTTTTTCCATCGCTACCGACAACTCTTATCCTCTTCCCTTACTTTGATTCCTCATCCATAAGGTTCTGGACCTCAATTCCGGTTACATTTAAATATTATTGTAACTCCTAGGAGGGCAGCCTAAACAGCACCTTTCCCCTCCACAGAACTGCCACGGCTTAGCACCGTTTGGAGTCTTACATTTGGTCCCCCGGGCCGGGATTGAACCAGCAACCTGGGGATTTACAGTCCCAAGACATTTAAAATCAACCTTGAAAACCAATCTTTTTTTTTTTTCTTTTTTTCTCTCTTCTCAAATCTGATCCGTGGAGGCAACTTATCCTAGAAGTAAGTCCTCCCAATTTGTGCACTGCTTGGGCAAGATACTTGTTGTTTTTGGCGAAACCCTACTCTTGCCACACTCGTGAGCCACTTTGGAAATCTGCTTTTTGGATCCCCTAGGAACTCTGTTATTTGATATGGCATCTTTCGCTACTCCAACCACCTCTGTCTGACCTAAGATGGTAAAGATCAAACCTCAGAACAAGATTTTAGGCTTCAAAGGTAAAAATGTCAAGCGATTCTTGGACTCCTACAAAATGGCTGCTGAAGTGGATGGAGCTAGTGAATTTGATATGGCTTATCATTTGCGATTCTTTATCTCCTCTGATGAAGTTATGGAGGTAATCGAGTCTTTGGAGGGATTTGAATCCCATAACTGGACGCTTCTCAGGGAGGCTATGTTGGCATACTGGGGTAAAATAGATGTGGCTAGGTTTACTCTGCAGGATTTGGATGCTCTGGTTTCTCAGTGGATCTCCAATGGTGGTATTTCTTCAGCCTCTGACTATCAGATTTTTAGGAAGTCTTGGGATCCCATTCAAAACTATCTTATCCAAAACGATCACATTAAAACAGTGGACGAAATTCGAGCAAAGTTCTTCCAATCTTTTTCGTTGGCTGTGCAGGAAAGGATTAAAGAAGAACTGGTCAAATCTGGATCCATGATTACCACCAGTGATAATCAATTCAAGCTCCCTGTTTTTCTCACCCTTAGGAGTACTGTGGATAAAGTCATGAAAGGTCAAACTGCTCTTACCTTTGAAAAACCTAGAACTACTGAACCGGTCCATGCTCCTTCTTTTAAAGAGTCAAACAATATTATGATTAAAATGGAGGCAGATCGTAGGCCTAAAGCAGATCCTAATTCCAATCAAGAACCTACTACTATAGATGAAATCACCAAGTTACTAAGAGCCTTTGAGAACAAAATAGATCAAAAGATTTCTTTGCTAGCTACTCCTAAAACTCTTTCTTCTGTCCCCAAATCAACTCTGGTCTGTTACTACTGTCATAGGGAAGGCCATGGAACCTGACGATGCCAAGAACTTCAGAAGGACCTAAAGGAAAAGTTGGTAGAGCAGAGGGGGAACAATTACTTCCTCCCTAATGGTGCCCTAATCCCTTTTGACTCGTCTTGTCCTATCCGACATGTGGTGGCCTCTTACCAGCCATCACCTCCTGTGAAAGCATCTCTTGCTTCCTTTGAATTTTGATCATCCTGTGGTACCCTCCAACCTTGGTATCCTCCAGCTATTTCTTCCTCTAGTCTTGCTGGGACTACTTATCAATCTGATCCAGCCAGGAAACAACATGAGGAACCTAAACCTCATAAGGCTCCTTCCTTGCCAACTTCAATCCTTTGAAAACCCGTTAAACATCAATCATCACTTGAGCCTCCTTCCTCTGATGTAGAAGACATGGAGGTGGAAAAGGAACCACTCATGGAAAGGTTCCCAGATCACCCTGATCCTTCTCCCTCACTTCAGCCTTCTAATCCTATCTTAGATTCTGCGTCACCTGAACTTCTTCCCTCCACCCAGCCCAAAGTTTGATTTGAAAGGGGTATCTCCAAGGATCACCACAATGCTGTGGAGGGAGTATTAAAGAAGATTTCTGATCTCAAAATTCCTGATCTATCTGTGGCTGAACTCCTATCAATCTCTCCATCTGTTGCTGAAGGAATGAAGAAATGGGTCTCTCGTCGACGTGTGGAAATTGGCCCTGAAGAACTCAAAGTCTCCTCTGGAACTTTGATGGAGGACTCTGGTGGAACCAGTCCTTCTTTAGACTCCAACCTTTATTCCTGTCCCCTTGGCTTCCTTCCTTGTTATCTTGGTGACTCAGCTAAAATCATTTCTCCTCTTGTGGATTTTGGATCTCAGCTTAACTTAATGTTGGATGCTATGGCCTGCAAGCTCAAACTTAGTCCTAGGGTCAGCTTCAACTCTGCAGTGTATGGGATAGGAAATCAAGCTTGTGAACTGGTTGGTATTGCTGAAGATTTACCGGTCAGGATTGGTCGAAATATTGTTGGAACCTGCCACTTTTGGATCACTCGTTTGGACAGTCCTATGATCTTGGGACGACCCTTCTTAATGGACTTTGGTGCAACCCTGATGTTTTCTGATCAAGTTGGGGAGAGAATTCTTCTCCCTGATGCTGATGGCAGGAAAATTGAAGTTCCTCTTTGCTCTTTGGATTCTGGTTGTTGGGAAAGAGATTTTCCTGGTCATTCTCCCAAATCATCTTTTAAGGGGAAGCAGAAGGATAACTCTAGTATCTCTCATTTTTTAGGGGAATAGTTGATCCTACTAATGGTTGTGGTTCTTTTCAGCCTCAGACTGCAACTCAAGGGTCAACTCCTATCCCTCAGGCTTATTTTTCATTCCTTTCATCATTCTTTTCTGAGCTCAAGAATATTAAAAAACAAAAACATATCAAAATAGAAAAATCCAAAAATATTTCTTCTCCATCTCCTTCTCTCTCTGGATCTGTTGTGTCTTCTTTTCCTTCTACTTTTGAGTCTGATCAATCTTCTCTCAGTTCCGGTTCGAATCTCCGCAATGAGTCTAAACTAGATCCTAATTGCAATTCCATTTTTGGTGATTTTGGTATGAAGGAATATGGGCTTCAGTGGAGGCAATCTGGGGTACAAGTAAGTCCTCCCAATTGTGCACTGCCAGGGCAATCTTTTACCTTCATTTTCAAAACCCTACCTTGTGCCACACATGTGAGCAACGTATTATCTCCTGGTTCTCCTTTTATGGAAAAGCCACCCTTCAAGGATATTGAAGAACATTGGACTTGGAAGATGTTGGAACTTGGACTCAGCTTTTGTAATCAAGTCTCTCTGCTCAACTCTTGGAGGAAACAAGAACTTCTCTCTTTTGCCACCAAGTATAAACCAGTTGCTAAGAAAATCCAACCAGTCAACCAGCCTATGCCTCTCAACCTCAATCCTCCCCTTATGCGTCCTCCTCGATCTCGCGATCCTTACTGTGGTCTTCCTCAATCTCTTACTGGTCCCTTTGTGCCTAATGGACGGGTCACTGAAGAACGTCTGAAGGTGGTCAACTTTGGTCCAGATGGATGGCTTCTTCCTGATGAGTTAAATTTAATCACAAATGTCTTATCTCTAAGGGAAAAATCTATTGCTTTCTGTGAAGAAGAGAGAGGTCTCTTGCGGGAATCCTATGGCCTCCCTTATATCATCCCTGTATTTGAACATGATCCTTGGCAAAAGAAAAAGATCCCTATCCCTGCTGCTAAAGTTGACAAATTCATCAAGTTGGTCCGGGAACAAGTTTGAACTGGCCTGTATGAACAGTCAACTTCTAGTTACTCCAGCCCCGTCTTCTGTGTCCTCAAGAGTAATGGTAAACTTAGAATAGTTCATGATCTTCAACCTCTTAATAAAGTTACTATTAAAGACTCTGGTATCCCTCCTGCTACTGAAGAATTTGTTGAATCCTTCGCGGGGAGAGCTTGCTATGGTCTAGGGGATATTATGGGTGGCTATGATGAACAATCCTTACATCCTATTTCTTGTCCTCTCACTACTTTTGATACTCCTCTTGGTCTATTTCAACTTACTCAATTACCTCAAGGAGCCACCAACTTGGTTGCAGTCTATCAGGCACAGATGATGTGGATCCTCCAGGATGAAATCCCTGATCATGCTGGTATCTTTATTGACGACGGAGGAATTAAAGGTCCAGTATCTGACTATGATAATGAGCTCTTACCTTGGCATTCAGGAATTTGTCGTTTTATCTGGGAATATGCTACTACCTTGGAGAGGATTCTGTTTCAAATTGAGGAATCTGGCCTTACTGTCTCGGGATCCAAACTGGCGGCTTGTGTCCCTGCTCTGGAAATTGTTGGTCATGTGGTCTGCAAGGAAGGAAGAAGGATGGCACCAGCCAAAGTCAACAAGATCATCTCTTGGCCTACCCCAATCAATCCAACTGAAGTTAGGGGCTTTCTAGGTGTTGTCACTTATGTTAGAATCTTTATCCCATCTTTATCCGAAATCTGTGCACCCTTGCGTTTTCTAACCAGAAAAGATGCTGAATGGATTTGGACCCAAGATTGTGAATGTGCTTTCCGGCTACTCAAAAGGATAGTTGGTAAAGACATAGTTTTGAAAAAGATCTCTTATGGACCTGGAGCTGGCAAGATCAAGCTGGCTGTTGATTCTAGTTATCAATCTGTTGGGGCCGTCCTTACTCAGGAAGATGAAAATGGTTGGGACCGTCCTGCTCTTTATGAATCTTTGTTGTTTTTATATGTAGAATCTAGATACTCCCAGCCCAAACTGGAACTCTGTGGTGTGGCTCAAATGATGAAGAAACTTCAAACCGTTCTCTGGGGCCAACATTTTGAATTGCAAGTTGATGCTTGATCCATCATTGAAATGATCAACGCTCCCAGTCTTCCCAATGCTCCTATGACTCGTTGGGTGGCCTTTATCCAGCTTTTCTCTTTTGATATTGTTCACAGGCCGGGAAAATCTTTCACCATGCCTGACGGTTTATCTTGACAACCTCTTGGGGACAACAAATCTGATGTTGGAACCGATTTCAATGAAGAGGAACCTTTGATCCAACCTATTTTCTCTTTTTCTTCTCAAAATTATTCTGGCTTTCAACAAGGCTTCTGGTTTAAATTAGAGCAGTACCTTTCAACTATTCAAAAACCTCCTGATCTCTCTGCTAAGGAATTTTGATCTCTTAAACAAAAGTCTTCTAATTTTTTTGTTCAAGGCTCTAGACTTATGAAGAGAGGCAATCCTTGTGCTCTTTTTGTTTTTACTATTCCCTCCAAACAAGATTCTATCCTTGAAAGTCTCCATGAAGGCCTTGGTCATTGTGGGGAAACCAAAACTTATCAACAATTATCCAAACAATTCTGGTGGCCATCTTTGAAGAAATCCGTCTCCCAATGGTGCAAGAGTTGTGAAGTTTGTCAAAGACGTGATCTTAGGCGCCAAGCTAAAATTAGTTATCCTACTGGGGAGTCCACTGTCTTTGGAAGGATTGCCATGGATGTGGTTCATATTAAGGCAGGTGGTGCTAAGTACCTCATTGTGGCTAGAGATGATTTTTCCGGATGGGTTGAAGCAAAATTTCTTAAGAACCTTAGCTCTGAATCAGTTGCAGCTTTCCTCTACAAGACCTGGACAATGCGTTATGGCCTGGCTTGATCTTACTCTACTGATGGTGGCTCTGAATTTGGGGGCAAGCTTGTTGAAATGATCCAATCCCTTCCTGGACAACATAGAGTTACTACTCCTTATTATCCTGAAGGCCAAGGCATGGTGGAACAAGGCCATGCCCCTTTGAAGGCTGCACTTGTTAAACTGGCTGGTGAAAGTGGCAAGAATTGTTGCAAATTCCTTCCTCTTGTTCTCTTCTCTGATTGAATCTCAACCAAAAGGACTACTGGCTCCTCACCTTATGAAATCATCTTTGGTCAAAGATCAGTCCTTCCTTTGGATCTGGAAATGGAATCTTTCTTGGGTATCTCTTGGGAAGAGGTGTCCTCAACCACTGATCTGCTAGTTGCTAGATCCAAGCAACTGGAGCGAAGTGAAAACGTTTGTGAAGAAGCTTATCAAAAGATGATGGAGTCCAGAGCAAAATCCGTCCAGTATTGGGAGGACAAGCACTCTAATCAAATCAGGGAGCCCTTGAACCCTGGTGACCTAGTTTTAGCTTATAATTGATCTTTGGAGACCCAGTGGGGCAAGCTTTTCTCTAGCTGCTTTTCTTTTTTTTAATCCCTTCAAATTTTAGGTGCAGACTAGGGAAAGTCTGTAAGTTGGGGAGAGATGTGGTGACTAATCCGGGACACCACGGGCAAAAAAAAAAAAAAAAAAAAAATATCTTTTTTGGTTGTACCCCTATGGGTACCTTCATTTCCCCCCATCTCTCAACTTCTCCCTGTCCCAGCGGTTTAGGACAGGTCTCTTGCCTGTCTCTCCGCTTTGATCCCCCCTTTCTATGTTCAACTCCCACTTGTTGCGCTTGCGGCCCTGACTTTTGGCGACGCAAGCAATTGTTGAACCACCCTCGACGATCCCTGCTTGCCGCCCCAACTCATGATTGATCCATCACATCACTCCTTGATCTCTTACTCAGCAGCACAGCATGACTTCTTCCCTCTCAGGCTTGAGCTCAACTTCAAACTACCAAGACTTCATCTTCCTCAAGTCACCCCACATCATCCCTACGCTCAAAACCACCACCGATCCAGACGACCCATTGAACTCAAAGATTGATCCTAGGAGACCCTATCCAGCTCATCTCAATCTCAATCTCATCTCATCCTCTGGATTCTCTAACTCGATCAAATCCGACCAACTCAAACCTGATACAATCTCATACTCCCATCTATCCCAATTGATCCTAGATCATCTCAATCTTCCAAATCAATCATTCCAGATCTAGCTCGTTTGATCTCAAACCTCATCTCTCAAACCTTGCTCTATTCCGCTCCGATCCTACTCCGATCTCTCATCCCGTCCTACTCGGTCATCAGGCCGATTTTCAAGGGATTCAAAGACAATCTCAGACTCCCAGCCTACACCGCTCAAACCCGTCATCTCTGCCCATCATCTGATCCGACCGACAACCGCAAGCGACCGCTCGCGGCCGTCGGAACCTTCACCCTGTTGTCGCCGCCAATTGGACGACAACAGCAGTTGTCGACACCCGCGACCGCTGTCGCGGGTGTCCATCTGGTTGCCCGCGGTCATTCTTGACGCGGGCGACATTTCTTTTTTTTCTCTCATGTTATTTTTTTTTTTTCTTTTTTTTCTTCTTTTTTTTTTATGTTTTCATTTTCCCGCACCTATTTGTAGGATCACTTGTACATAGTATACAGGGCCTCATGTCTATAAAAGGAGGGGCTCTCCCCTGCCTTTTGGCCAAGCATCCAAGCATCCAGAAATCCAATGAGACCATCATCATAATAAAACTTATCCGTGGGCATCCTTCCCACTTATCTGAGCAAATTATCTGGGTATATCCATGATTGCCCCCTGATCCTTTGAGCCTCCATACTCAAACTCTGTCCCTTGTGACCTTGATCCTTATCACCAACCAATAGCCTTGCTGGTTGAAGAAGAATTCCTGTCTGAATTCTTGAGTGTGTTATACCACTCTGATCCCTTTTTCCGACCATACTGGTCTTGATCTCACCTTGATCATCTTTCTGGAGCCAATCACGTTTGATTGAAGAGGTTTTATTAAGCTTAAAACCTGGAGTGTTATACCTCCCTTCTTCTTTAAGGTTGAATTTCGCCACGCTATTCTTGAGTCCCTTGAGAAGTGTTGGGATATTCTTGCTTGAATTTGTTATTGATTTGCTTCTAGAGCTTCATAAACAAATTGCTTTTGTTTTGTTCAGCCTCCCACAGTTATCTGGTACCCTTCAAGCGCTTGATTGCGGAGAGTTGGGCAGGTTCATTGAGAACCTGGAGGTTGGTTGGGATTGAGTTGATCTTTCCTAATCAGCTGCTGACGACCAGAGTTATTAACTTGTGGGCATTGTTACTTACAACTGCCTTGTTCTATTGAACTCTGAACAAACCTTGACTTATTTGTTCAAGTCTTTACCTGCACCATCGTGCCTCAGATAGTGTTTTTTCCATTGCTACCGACAACTCTTATCCTCTTCCCTTACTTTGATTCCTCATCCATAAGGTTCTGGAACTCAATTCCGGTTACATTTAAATATTATTGTAACTCCTAGGAGGGCAGCCTAAACAGCACCTTTCCCCTCCACAGAACTGCCACGGCTTAGCACCGTTTGGAGTCTTACACCGGTAAGATGCCGACTTCTCCAACAAGCCCTATTGAATTCAATCTGACTCTACAATACACACCGTGTTTCTCCATCTACTTGAATCCCATTTTTTCTACTTCTTCTTGTCCTCAATTGTCTCATTTTCCACAGATCTCTCTCAACTGAAAGCTGTCTCATTGAGAAGTACTCTCTGAACTACGCTGTAGGATTCTACATTTCTTTCACCATATTTTATTTCTCTTTGAAGATTCTTTCTGATATTCTACTTTCTGTGTATCTCTGATTTCTCAACCCAAGCTGGTTATATTTCTCAAGAAATAAATTCAAATCTTATTAATCTTCTGCTGAAAACCAGAGTTATTAGCTTGTGGGCGTTGTTACTTATGTCAGCTTGCTACTATATATAGAGCAAAACTGTCAAATAGTAACACAAAATACAAAAAATAAGAATACCTCAAATAACAAAGCAAGGAGTGAGAAATCCATAAATATTATTACAGGAATGGATTTCCCACCCAAAATTAGGTAGGTTCACTCACTGAACCCAGCCTTGAATTCCAAGTCCTCATATTTTTAAAATAATTAAAAGGAAAAGTACTGGAAATGACAACACCTGTATGGCAATTTTTTGGCCATTTTAATATTTCACACGTGTTGTCACCTATAGGGTTTACACCTAAAATTCACTCAGAATTGAGGTGTTTTATGTCACAATTCCCACGCGCAGCCCCGCATCATTACATAACCCTATGTACTAGCAGCAGCAGGATCCCGCGTACTAGAGACCCGCGCGCAGCTGATTCTGCCACGCATGCAGCGGATCCTACCCCGCGCGCATCTGTACTACTGATCCCTGCGCCTGGATCAGTTGTGACCAATCTGACAACTAGGTACTGCTCAGAAGAGCTACAACCTAGTTAGGGTTTCCTAGTATATGTAACAAACAGACATATGCATTCATAATTATCTAAAAAGATCAAAACTTAAGTAAAATTAATGAAAATTAAGTTTTAAACATTTTTCAATAATAAATAAAAGATCAAGGACTACCACGTAAACCACGGATCTTGATCTTTGAAGACCACAAAACACTACAAGAAGTTTTCATAAAAATTATTAAAAATTATCTAAATGATCAAACGATGACAGAACATCAGTAAAAATCCACATCTGCACGCTTCAAAGCAATATCAATAGTACAAATAAAGGATGAGTACACAATGATCAAATTTATTCCATAAATAATTAACAGATCCTGTGGCTAAAATAGTACAGAAATCCAGCAACTGGAAGGACAGCTGATTGACAGCACCAAGTAGACGTTCTAATCTTTCCCTGACTAGCTTGCCAGCCTCAGCCCACGAGCAGAACACTCTCTACACGCCCTGAGAAGACCAAAAATCATGCCAAAAAAAAGGTATTTATACAGACCTCTTTGGATCCATTATTCAATCAGTTTACCAGGAATTATTTATTATTAATCAGAAACCTTGTCATTGTTAGTAAAGCTCTTATATGAAGATAAGCAAGTGATTTATGACTTAGTCTATAGTGGTATTATTCACCTCTATTAACCAATCAACCATTGAAGTTTAGTCAAGCAATCTACCCCATCTGCTCTGAAACCCTTCTAATTTTTCCAGGATTTTCGTGGTAAAGTGCTCAGAGTGAGTGTTACCCTTCCTGTCTAGGCCGCTTGAGCTGTTAAGCCTGGCCATAAGTGGAATAAGTCCTTTCTGAGGCACCCATATTTATTCCAAGGTTCTTAAAAACTGCCTAAGGAGGCCCCTTGAAGAGAAGTTGCTAGTCTGTAAAGATCCCCAGTAGTATATTACTGTGGCCCCTCTTTTATATTATATTTAAAACCATTTACTACCAAACCAATTAAATCTTGCAACTGCTCTTATTTGAGCTTCTAAGCGTTTATTATTGGAATAATAATTATTATTATCATTCCAGCATTTTTATCACTCTCTGTAGCTAAAGGACTGCAAGGTTCCTTGTATCAGAGAGCTGAGAAATTACAACTGCCCTGTTCCATTGAATTCTGAACAAAACTTGAATTATTTTTTTCAAGAATTTCCCTCCACCATCTTGCCTCAGATAGTGTTGATTCCTTTGCTACCAAATACTATCTAACTCATCCCTTACATTAATTACTTATTTACAAGTTCCTGGACCTCAATTCTGGTTAATTTCAAATATTTTGTAACTCTTAGGAGGGCAGCCTAAACGCACCTTTCCCCTCCACAGAACTGCCTGCGGCTTAGCACCGCTTGGAGTCTTACAGCAGACTTGTATAAACCCAGATTTTGGAAACAAAAAAACTTCTTGGGTAGAAGGGGCCCATGCAACTCTCACACAAAATATTGAAATGTAACCAAGATCAAGGTCCAGAACCTTGTAAATGAGGAATCAAGTAGTAAAGGATAAAGATGATAGTAGTTTGGTAGCGATGGAAAAGCACTATCTGAGCCAAGATTATGTGGGAAAAACTTGGACAACAGAAGCTAAAGTTTTTTCAAAGTTCAAAGACAAAGATGTTGCATGTAATCAATTCCCACAAGCTAATAACTATGGTTGTCAGCAGAAGATTGGGGATGATCAAATCGAACCCAACAAACCTCCAGGTTCTCAATGAACCTGCCCAACTCTCCGCAATCAAGCGCTTGAAGGGTACCAGATAACTGAGGGTGGCTGTACAAGACAAAGCACTATGTTTTAAGAAGCTCTAAAAGAAAACAGTGACTGATTTGAAGCAAGTATAACCTCAACACTTTTCAAGAAACTCAAGAGTAGGCTGTCAGAATGAAACTCCAAAAAAAAAATAAGGGAGGTCTAACACTCCAGGTCTTAAGCTTAATAAGACTTCTTCAATCAATTTTGATTGGCTCCAGAAATATGATCAAGGAGGGATCAAGACCAGTATAGTCAGAGAAAGGGATCAAGGAGTGGTATAACACACTCAAGAATTCCAACAGACAGAGTTATCTTCAACCAGCAAGGCTATTTGTTGGTGATAAGGATCAGGCCACAGAGGGGCAAAGACTAAGGATCAATGGATCAGGGGGCAATCATAGATATACCCAGGATGAGGATGAGGATCAGATTTCAATGATAACAGGGGGGCACATGCACACACTCCCATTGATCATTGGAAAAGGCAGGGCAGAGCCCCTCCTTTTCTAGACCATGGGTCCCTGTAGACTATTTACAAGAGGTACTACAAATAGAGCGGAAAAAAAGTTTTTTTTTCCATGATTTTCATGAGAAATCAAAAGGAAAAAAAAGAAGCAACAAACACTCAAAAAAAAAAGAAGTGAATCAAAACCCGGGCCCGTGCCAATGATGGGAAAGGGCCAGAGAGTAGCTAGTGAGACGCCTGCGGATATGCTGATGGGCCCGGGAAACAGTTGAGACCCGCGGCTGACCGCCAGCAGGTGTTTGACGGGCCCGGGAAAAAGCCACAGGCGGAACTGCAGAGAGATGAGGGCATCAAACATCCAATTGAGAAAGATTGGTTGGCCTTTATGGTGGTGGGAAAAGGCCTTGGCTGGAGCGACTGCCCCAGACAAGGATGGAGGTAAGATTGTCAGCAGGGTTTGGGATGGATTTTGGTGAGCTAGATTTGAGAGATAGGGTCTTCTCTTCCTCCTCAAACAACTTTCCGCACCAAACTGATGGGCAGCGTACCCTATGGCCAAGGTGAAAAGTGCAAAATTGATGGCAGTGGATAGGATGGTACCTGCAACACCCTTGGAACATTTCCTAGGGGGTGATGATGGATGGATGACATTGGGTGTTGAGGGGATTGGATTGGATGGAATGAGGAGGTTTGCAAACAATGAGAAGGGGTAGGATGGATTCTGGGAGAGTAAGGCCAAGGCTGGTGGTCAATTGGGGGTGCCGGTACCGGATAGAAGACCGCGAGCGGAGTGGGTCTTCATCCGCGCGTTTGCCAAAAAAAGGGTGGATAGCAGCGCAAAGCAAGGGAAAATTGAACATAAGACCGAGCGCTAGGCACACAAGAGATGATCCTAGACAACTAGGAGAGTAGGAGCTGGAAGTTTGGGAACTGGATATGGGAATCATTCCGGATCAAAAAGTTTTTTTTTTTTTTTGAATCTTAATGGAGGCTATAGAAAAGTTCATAAAAATTTTAATTTTTCTTTACTGGTCCAGAGCTGTTCCAGATTGGCCACCACATCTCTCCCCAACTTACAGAATGTCCCTAGTCTGCATCTGAGTATCTTTGATCATATATATAAAATAAGAAACTGAGGAATTGAAACAGAAAAACGCCTGTTTGATCTTGAGGGTGATTGAAAATGGAGCTTGATCCATCAAAATAAAAAGTTCCTGGAAGTGGCTGAGATAAAAGAATAAAGAAGGCATTGCAGGTGCTCACATATGTGGCATAGAGTAGAGTTTCACAACAAAATGCAGCAGATGACCACTGGTGCTGCACAATTGGAAGGACTTACTTCTGGGACAAGTTGCCTCCACGACAATGAAATTTCTTGAACTGATCAGAAGAGAAACTTCTAGCCATCTGAGTAAAATCCAGCTCCTCCAAAACATATGATCCACATCTGACTTGACGGACCAATTGATAAGGACCATTCCAGCGGTTATAGAAAAGCTTTCCCCACTGAGTTTCCACGGATAAATTATAAGCTAAGACTAGATCCCCAGGATTCAAGGGATCCCTGATTTGATTGGAATGCTTATCCTCCCAATAATGTACTGATTTTTCTCTTGACTCCATCATCTTCTGATAAGCTCTGTCATGAACATCTTCACTTTGCTCCAGTTGCTTGGATTTTGCGACTAATAGATCAGTGGTGGAAAAAACCTTTTACCAAGAAATATCTAAGAAAGATTCCATTTCCAGATCAAGATGAAGGACAGCCCTTTGTCCAAAGATAATTTCATAAGGTGAGTAGCCAGTGGTTTGTTTAGTTGAAATTTGATTGGAGAAGAGGACCAGAGGAAGAAATTTGCAACAATTCTTTCCACTTTCACCAGCCAGCTTGACAAGGTCAGCCTTCAAAGGAGCATGGCCTCTTTCCACCATGCCTTGAACTTCAGGATAAAAAGGAGTGGTCACCCTATGTTGACCAGGAAGCAATTGGATCATTTCAGCCAGTTTGCCTCCAAACTCAGAGCCACCATCAGTTGAATAAGATAAAGCCAAGCCATAACACATTGTCCAAGTCTCATAGAGAAAAGCTGCTACTGATTCAGAACTGAGGTTCTTAAGGAATTTTGCTTCAACCCATCCAGAAAAATGATCTCTAGCCACTATGAGTTACTTAGCTCCACCAGCCTCAATATGAACCACATTCATAGCAATCCTTTCAAAGAAAGTGGACTCTCCAGTGGGATAACAAATTTCCTCTGGGCGCCTAAGATCGCGTTTCTGAAATACTTCACAACTCTTGCACAATTGAGAGACTGATTTTTTCAAGGATAGCCACCAGAATTGTTTGGATATTCAACAATAAGTTTTGTTTTCCCCACAATTACCAAGGACTTCATGGAGAATTTCAAGGATCAAATCTTGTTTAGAAGCGCTGGTGACAACAATAAGAGCACAAGGGTTGCCCCTTTTCATAAGCCTAGTACCTTGGACAAAGATATTGGAGGACTTCCTTTTGAGTGATCAAAACTCTTTAGCAGAGAGATCAGGAGGCCTTTGGAGAGTGGAGAGATAATGCTCTCATTTAAGCTAGAAGCCTTGTTGGAAGCCAAAATAATCTTGAGAGGAAAAGGTGAAGACAGGAAAAGTTAAGGGTTCCTCCTTGTCAAAATCCACTCCAACATCCAATTCTTCATCTCCCAGAGGGCCTCAAGACAAACCATCAGGCATGGTGAAAGATTTTCAAGGCCTATGAACAATATCAAAATAGAACAACTCGATGAAAGCCACCCAACAAGTCATTGGAGCATTTGGAAGACTTGGGGCATTGATCATTTTGATAATGGATTGTGCATCAACTTTTAACTCAAAGTGTTGACCCCAGAGAACATTTTGGAGCTAATTCAACATTTGGCCCACACCAAAAAGTTCCAGTTTTGGCTGGGAGTACCTGGATTCCACCTCTGAAAAAAGAAGATATTCATACAGAGAAGGACAATCCAAACCATTTTAATCTTCCTGAGTAAGGACAGCCCCAACAGATTGATAACTAGAGTCCACAGCCAGCTTGATCTTGCCAGCCCTAGGTCCATGAGTGATCTTCTTCAAGAAAATGTCTTTTCCAAAAAATTTTTTGAGCATTTGAAATGATTGTTCACAAGCTTGGGTCCAAAACCATTCAGCATCCTTCCTGGTTAAGCAATGCAAGGGAATGCAAATTTTGGATAGAGAAGGGATAAAGATCCAAACATAGATTACAACACCTAATAAACCTCTGACTTCAGTTGGATTGATGGGAGTAGGCCAAGAGAGAATTTTGTTCACTTTGGATGGAGCCATCCTTCTTCCTTCCTTGCAGACCACATGACCAACAATTTCCAAAGCAGTGACACAGGCAGCCAATTTGGATCCAGAGACAGTGAGACCAGACTCCTTGATTTGAAACAGGATCCTTTCCAGAGTGGTTGCATATTCCCAGATACATCAACGGATTCCTGAATGCCAGGGTAAGAGCTCATTGTTATGATCAGAAACTGAACCTTTAATCCAGCCATCATCAATAAAAATACCAGCATGATCAGGGATTTCATCCTGGAGGATCCAATCCATCTGAGCCTGATAGACTGAAACCAAATTGGTGGAACCTTGAGGTAATCGAGTAAGTTGGAAACAACCAAGAGGAGTATTGAAAGTAGTGAGAGGACAAGAAATTGGATGGAAGGATTGTTTGTCATAGCCACCCATAATTTCACCTAGACCATAGCAAGCTCTCCCAGAGAAGGATTCAACAAATTCTTCAGTAGCAGGGGGAATACCAGTCTTTAATAGTAACCTTATTAAGAGGCTGGAGATCATGAACTATTCTAAGTTTACCATTACTCTTGAGAACACAGAAACCAGGACTGGAATAGCTAGAAGTTGATTGTTCATATAAACCGGTTTGGACTAATTTTCAGACCAACTTGATGAATTTGTCAACTTAAGCAGCAGGGATTGGGATCTTCTTCTTTTGCCAGGGATCATGTTCTACTACAGGGATAATTTAAGGGAGGCCATAGGATTCTTTCAAGAGACCTCTCTCTTCTTCACAGAAAGCAATAAATTTTTACGTAAGGGCTAAGACATTTTTGATCAAATTCAACTCATCAGGAAGAAGCCATCCATCTGGACCAAAGTTGACCACTTTGAGACGTTCTTCAGTGACAAGACCAGAGGGGATTAATGGAACAGTAAGAGATTGAGGTAAAACACAGTAAGGATTGCGGGATAGAGGGGAGCGCATAAGAGGAGGGTTGAGGTTGAGAGGCATTGGTTGGTTGACTGGTTGAACCTTTTTTGCAACTGGTTTATACTTGGTGGCAAAAGAGAGGAATCCTTTCTTCCTCCAAGAATGGACCAGTGAGACCTGACTAAAAAAACTGAGGCCAAGTTCCATCATCTTCCAAGTTTGATGTTCCGCCTTGTCCTTGAAAGGTTCCTTTTTCATAAAAGAGGATCCAAAAGCTAATGCATTTCTCACATGTGTGGCACAGGGTAGAGTTTCAGAAATGACAGTAGTAGAGGCCCTTGATGGTGCACAATTGGGAGGACTTACTTCTACCCCACATTGCCTCCACTTAAGACCATAATCCTTCATACCAAAACCACCAAGAAAAGAATTGAGATTGGGATCTAGTTTTGAATCATTGTGGAGATTCAAAACTGGAGTAGAGGATGATTGATCAAGCTGAAGGGAAAAGTGAAAGTAAGATACAACAGACCCAGAGAGAGAAGAAATATTTTTGGAATTTTAGGATTTTTTATTGTTTTGAATTTTGATCTAATTTGGATGGGGAAGAGATGATGAGGAAAAGAAAAAATATGCCTCTGAGGTTGAAGTTGATCCATAAGTTGAAGTTTGAGGCTGAGAGGAACTACAACTATCAGTAGGATCAACTAATTCAATGCAAAATGAGGCTGAGAGGAATGAGAGTTGTCCTTCTGCTTTCCCTTTAGAACTGTTTTTGGAGAAAAACCAGAAAAATCTTGTTCCCAACAACCTGAATCCAAGGAACAAAGCGGCACTTCAATTTTTCTGCCGTCAGTATCAGGGAGAAGGATTCTCTCCCCAACTCAATCAGAAAAAATCAGGGTAACACCAAAATCCATTAAGAACGGTTGGCCCAAGATCATAGGACCTTCCAAACAAGTGATCCAGAAGTGACAAGTTCCAACAATATTTTGACCAATTTGCACAGGAAAATCCTTGGCAAAACCAAACAGTTCACATGACTGATTCCCTATACCATAAACCACAGAAGTAATGCTGACCCTTGGGGTAAGCTTGAGTTTTCAGGCCATAGTTCTGAGATTAAGTTGAGCTGAGAACCTGAATCCACAAGAAGAGAAACTGTTTTAGCCAATTCACCAAGATAGCACAGAAGGAATCCAAGAGCGCAGGAATACAGATTGGCATCTGAAGGGGGATCTGTTCCACCAGAGTCCTCCATCAAAGTTCCAGAAGAGACCTTTAATTTGTCCAGACCAATTTCCACGCGTCAACAAGAAACCCATTTCTTCATGCCTTCAGCCACAGATGGAGAGATAGACAGCAGTTCAGCCACAGACAGGTCAGGGATTTTGAGAAGAAATTTTCTTTAATACTGCTTTCACAGCATTAGGGTAGTCCTTGGAAACGCCCCTCTCAAACCAAACTTTGGGCTGGGTGGAGGGAGGAAGATCAGGTGAGACAAGTACTGGAAGAGGATCAGAGGATTGAGGGGGATGACCAGATTGAAGAGGAGGAGAACAATCAGAGTGGTCCTGGAACCTTTCCATGAGTGTTTCCCTTTCTACTTCCATGTCTTCCACATCAGAGGAAGGAGGCTCAGGCAAAGATCAACGTTTGACAGGTTTTCAAAGGATTGAAGATGGAACAGGAGGAGACTTGTGAGGTTTGGGTTCCTCATTGCTTTTCCTAGCTGGATCAGATTGATAAGCACCAGAGAAGCTGGAAGAAGTGACAGCTGGAGGATACCAAGGTTGAAGAGTGCCAAAGGATGATTGAAAATACAAAGAGACCAGAGATGCCTTCTTGGGAGTTGGTGGCTGGTAAGAAGCCACCACATGACGGTTTAGATGAGATGAGTCAAAAGGGATCAAAGCACCATTAAAAAGAAAGAAATAATTTACCTTCTGCTCTACTAATTTCTCCTCCTTGTCCTTCTTGAGTTCGGGACATCTACCAGTACCATGGTCTTCTCTATGACATTAATAGCAGACTAAGGTGGATTGAGGAACAGAATAAGCAGGTTTAGGGGTAGCTAAAGAGGATATTTTCTGATCTATTTTATTCTCAAAGGACTGAAGTAGCTTATTAATCTCATCTATGGTAGCAGTATCCTTATTGGCCTGAGGGCTTGATTTAGGTCTGCAATTTGCTTCCATCTTGTTCATGATTTTGTTGGATTCTTGGAAGGAAGGAGCATGGACTGGTTCAGTGATCCTGGGCTTTTCAAAAGTTAAATAAGTTTGACCTTTCATGACTTTTTCCACCACATTCCTAAGGACAGAAAGACATGTAGTTTGAATCAATTATCCCTAGCAGTGATCATGGATCCAGACTTGACCAATTCATCCCTAATCCTTTCCTGCACTCCTGGCAAAAAAGATAGGAAAAATCAAGCTTGAATTTTGTCCAAAGTGTCAATGTGATGGTTCCTGATAAGATAAGACTGGATAGGATCCCAAGACTTTCTGAATGACTGATAATCAGAGGCTGAAGAGACACCACCATTGGAGATCCATTCAGAAACCAGAGCATCCAAGTCCTGTAAGGTAAACCTAGCCCCATCTATTTTTCCCAAATAAGCCAACGTAGCCTCCTTCAAGAGCCTCCAGTTATGAGTTTTGAATCCATCAAACAATTTGATCACTTCCACAACTTCATCAGAGGAGATAAAAAATTGTAACTGATAGGCCATATCATAATCACTTGCACCATCCACTTCAGCGGCCATTTCATAGGAGTCCAAAAATTGTTCCCTGTTTGTCCATTGAACCCTAGGTTATTGTTCTGGGGTTTGAACTTGAACATCTTGGCCCAAACAGTGGTGGAGGGAACAGATTCCATTTTGAAGACAGAGTTCCTAAGGGGATCCAAAAAGCAGAGTTCCAAGGTGTCTCACAAGCGTGGCAAGGGTAGAGTTTCAAAAAAAAAACAAGAATCCTGCCCAGATGGTGCACAATTGGGAGGACTTACTTCTGGAATAAGTTGCCTCCACGGATCAGATCTGGATGATGACAGAAAAAAAAGAAAGGATTGGATTGGATTTCAGAGTTGATTCTTCAATTTGGGACTGTAAATCCCAAGGTTACCGGTTTGATACCGGCCCGGGGGACCAAATGTAAGACTCCAAATGGTGCTAGGCCATGGCAGTTCTGTGGAGGGGAAAGGTGCTGTTTAGGCTGCCCTCCTGAGTGTTACAAAAATATTCAAATGTAACCAAGATCAAGGTCCATAACCTGGTAAATGAGGAATCAAGTATAAAAGGATAAAGATGATAATAGTTTGGTAGCGATGGAAAAGCACTATCTGAGCAAAGATTATGTGGGAAAAACTTGGACAAAAGAAGCTAAAGTTTTTTTAAAGTTCAAAGACAAAGCTGTTGCATGTAAACAATGCCCACAAGCTAAAAACTCCGGTTTTCAGCAGATTATTGGGGATGATCAACTCAAACCCAACCAACCTCCAGGTTCTCAATGAACCTTCCCAAATCTCTGCAATCAAGCGCTTGAAGGGTACCAGATAACTGAGGTTGGCTTTACAAGACAAAGCACTATGTTTTAAGAAGCTCTAAAAGAAAACAGTAACTGATTTGAAGCAAGGATAATCTCTGGATCAGGGGGCAATCATAGATATACCCAGGATGAGGATGAGGATCAGATTTCAATGATAACGGGCTGGAGATATGCACACACTCCCATGGATCATTGGAAAAGGCAGGGAAGAGCCCCTCCTTTTATAGACCATTGGTCCCTGTAGAATATTTACAAGAGATACTACAAATAGAGCGGAATTTTTTTTTTTCCAGGATTGTCATAAGAAAACAAAAGGAAAAAAAAAGAAACAACAAAAACTCATAAAAAGAAGAACTGAATCAAAACCCTGGCCCGTGCCAATGATGGGCAAGGGCAAGAGAGTAGCTAGTGAGACCCCTGCGGATATGCTGATGGGCCCGGGCAAGGGTCGAGCCCCATGGCTGACCGCCAGCAGGTGTTTGACGGGCCCGGGCAACATCCACACGCCAAACTGCAGAGAGATGAGGGCATCAACCGACCAATTGAGAAAGATTGGTTGGGGGTGATGGTGGTGGGAAAAGGCCTTGGCTGGAGCGACCGCCCCAGACAAGGATGGAGGTGAGATTGTTGGCAGGGTTTAGGATGGATTTTGGTGATCTAGATTTGAGAGATAGGGTCTTCTCTTCCTCCTCAAACAATTTTCCGCACCAAAACTGATAGGCAGGGTACCCTATGGCCGAGGTGAATAGTGGGGCATCAATGGCGGTGGATAGGATGGTACCTGCAACACCCTTGCAATGTTTCCTAGGGGTTGATGATGGATGGATGATGTTGGGTGTGGAGGGGATTGTATTGGATGGACTGAGGAGGTTTGCAAATGATGAGAAGGGGTAGGATGGATACTTGGAGAATATGTCAATGATGGTGGTCAATTGGGGGTGCTGGTGCCAGATAGAAGCGCGCAAGCCAAGCCGGTCTTCATCCGCGCGTTTTCCAAAAAAAGGGTGGATAGCAGCGCAAAGCAAGGGCAAATTGAACAAAGGACCGGGCGCTATGCACCCAAGAGATGATCCTAGACGACTAGGAGAGTGGGAGCTGGAAGTTTGGGAACTGGATATGGGAATCATTCCGGATCAGAAAAGTTTTTTTTTTTTTTTTTTGAATCTAAACGGAGGCTATAGAAAAGTTCATAAATATTTCACTTTTAACGTACTGTTCCAGAGGTGTCCCAGATTGTGCACCACACCGCGCTGTTAAAAAAATCTCTTTCATAGGGAAAAGATTTTTTTCAATATACTTGAGTACATCCTCATAGTCTTTCAAGAAACACTATTCAATTCAGAAGGTAACAACACAAAACTAGGAAGAATAAGAAGCAGTGATTTGGAACTACTATGAGTTCTGAATCCTTGAAATCTGCCTCCTCCTAGGTCTTAGAGGCCCCATACTTTTCCAACAGAGTCATAAATATTTCCCATCCTTCAAGGTAATTAACAAAGTGAACTTTACATTTTTCTTCTATTTTTTAGACAAGTGCCAAGTGCAAATTGTCTTGATGACTCAGGGAAACTTGATTCAATAGCACAAATCAGAGCCTTTTCACGGCCTGTCACAAAGATTTGTGGAAGTCTCTCAGGATCATAAGCCAACTCATTTAATGAATTTACAGACCAACTTTAGAAGTCAAAGGTTTCTTTTTTTATAAAAACAAGAGCTTTTTTGGAAGTTTTCCAATTGGCTGTCATTCCTACAACATGCAATAGTGGGGTTTTGAAATTATTTATCTTATAAGTACAATCCAACATAGCAATATGATGGAAATGTTTTGAAAGCTTCACTGCCTCTGGATATGCTAAGTACAGGGCCTCCATGTGACCCTCTCCACTGAAATTTGACCGGTGAATCCAACTTGTTTCTTCAAGATGTTCATAGAGTACCTTCATAACACTTTTTCCCTTTAGTTCTGCAAGTGTTAACTTCCGCTTAGTGTTTTAGAGTTTTTGGTCATCAACATAATCCCCCCATCAATCTTGCTCAATTTTCTCTTCAGTTGTGAAGTATTGAGCCCATCATTGATGCCTACTACTAGATTGTCCAAGTCCACCCCCAAGATTCTCCACAGTTGAGGATGTACAGAGGCATGTTCAGATGGTTGGTGGTTATGTTGGGTATTCTTTGTAGGAGAGGCGCCCCAAGGGTTCTTCCTTTGTGAAACTTGCATTGATTAAAAACTTGCACCCAACCTTCCTTGTGTGAGTTTTCCTAGACCTTTGGTAAAAAGATTTCCTGAATAGGAACCATGTCTATCACAGGCTAAATCCACAAATTGGTCACGCTTTGAGTTGAAAACTGTTAAAAGGTAACTATTCTTCTTTTCCCATGTTTGAAAATAGTTTTGTGCCTCTTCCCTAGTAGGAAAAGCTGTCAAGGGAGGTGGGGCAAGTGGATCTGCCATAGTTACAAAGTTATATTGATGTCATGCACTCCATCAGTTTCATTCAAGTTAAATACCACAAAGAGCTCAGTAACATAAAATTTTACTCACAACCAGAGGTCAAATCCAACTGTGAAAAATTTTGTTCCTCAATTGTCACCCTTGATGAGGATGCAATTGGGGCATCCAATGTTTAATTAACCAAATCCTTTTTTTCTTTTTCCAAAGCTTTGTTGATGGCGCTATCAATGTAGAACTTCCACACAGCCATGTCAGAAGAAGGAGAGCTTGCCACTGTTCCCATGCAACAAAATGCAATGGTATAATTCAGTATTTAATCCGAATTTCAATTGAACAAACAAAGTTTTCTCACTTTTGAGTTTAGAAAGAATTTTTTGCAGAATCTTCTACGATTTCAGTTTGCAGTTTAATTTCACTTTGGTTTCACTTTAATGTCTCTTTAGGATTGCTAGGTGTGGAAAAAAATTCCAACAAAGTATGCTTTAATCCCAAATTTGGGTTGATAGAAACCAAGTGTGGTCCAGGGGGTGCCCAAAACTCTGGCACAACTTCTGGGGGGTTATGCATCCCCAAACATGGCATTTTTGAGCTGTTTACAGGGGTACACAGCTCATATTTGCCATTTCTGGGGGTTATACGGCTCCAACACAACCCCACAGGGGGTTGCGTGTGTTTAAAAAGGCCCTTTGTAGTTGTCTATGGGCCCCAATGGCTCATTTGAGCCGTGTAGGGCCCTACACAACTACCACACGGTTGGAGCCGTGAATTTAACATCACCCTTTATAAAAAATAAAGTTTATTATCACTTTTGTGTTCTTTATTTTGAGTTTTCTTATTTCTCTTCCTTTAAATAGAAAGTTCATCCTGGTCTATTCAACCCTTTATTTTCTCAATAAACAATGAAAATTATAAATATTTTCCAATTCAAGCTTCTAATCTTTTATAGATTTTTGTTTATAATAAAAAGGCTTTTCCTGTTGTAGCTCAGGAGTTAAGATAATAAGGACAAAATTATAGATTTTTTCCTCTTTATTCTGTTTAAGAAGGTCCAAATAACAATTGATTAAATCTTCTTTTGGTCTTCAGATAAACTGGAAAAATCAAAAATAAAGAAAATAATTATAATAATTATTTTTGTTTATTTTTATGGAGACTTTCATGATCCAAGGAATAAATAATTAAGAATCAATTATTTTTGGATCTTTCCTGGACATAACCCCAGTTTCCAGCTCTCTGATACCATCAACTTTGCGGTCCTTGAGCTACAGAGAGTGATAGAGTAATGGAATAATAATATTCCCAAAAATAAACATGTAAAAAGCTCCAAGAAGAAATATTTTAACAGCTGGTACAAGTTTTTATTTGTTTGGTTAAATATTTTTCAAAATTTAATAAAGAGGGCACACATTATTATAGTACTGGGTATCTTGAATGCTTTAGAAACCTCTCTTCAGGGGATAACTTTGGATCTTGTAAATACGCTGGAATCAAAGGGAATCTTAATGAATTACTCAAGAAGGATTTATCCAGCTAATTAGTGATAAGAGATAGGTAAAAAATACCAAATCCAAGGAAGGAGTAGACTAAATTACTTCTTTGAGTAATCAGACACAGGACACCTGCAATTATTCAGATAAAGGGTTTTGGAGCAAGGGTTGGGCTGATTGCTTGACTAAACTTCACTGGATCAATTATGGTTTCAGGAATAACTTTAATATATATCAGAATGGCCCTTCAATCACTTTCTTAAATCTTTCAGGCCTTTTTTCAAGGATGGAAAGATCTCTGGGGAATAATTTATAAATTTCTGGGGTTTAAAGAGCCAAAGGTGGTCTGTATAAATACATTTTGGGTGGAACAAGAGCCTTTTCACGGCATGTAGAGAGGGTAAGTCTCAAGGTCTAATGCTAGTAATGCAGCCAAGGAAATTTTTTCACTTCCGCAGGGTTCTATCAATCAGCTGACTTCAGATCTCCTGGTTTCAAGCATTTTTTAAGCTTCAGGAGCTGTGTCAGCTTCCCACTATTGCAGAGCAAGCTCCAAAAGTAACAAAAATAAAAGAAAAATAATAATATTAAAATTAACTTAAGAAGTATTAGGAAACCCATGAATATTATTGCAGAAATTGGTTCTCCACCCAATATTTGGTAGGGTCACTCACTGACCCCAACCTTGAAATCTAACTCCTTATATTTTTAAATAATCAAGAAAGGAAAGATCAAAATAACACGGCACCACTATGGTACCTTTTTGGCCAATTAAATATTTCACATTTACTGTCACTTATAGGTTTAACAGCTAAAATTCAGTCAGAATTGAGGTGTTGTGTATATTTTAGGAGTTACAGACGGAAGTGTGTTCTTTCAAAAATTCCAGAACGCAGCCAGAGCAGCCAATAAACCCGCTTGCGGCTGAGATGCAGCACTGCAAACTTTTAAAAATACCCTGAAAAGCCGTGTACACAGACCTGGGCCTCTGACAAGTACGCAGCCGCGGGACTACAATTTGAAAAAGTGACAGGCAGCCTGAGAAACCTAGGTACCGCATAATAATGCTACAACCTACATGGGAACATTCTACATATGTAATAAATGTTCCTGTGGATAGTAGATAGTTTAAAAATACATAAAAGTATATAAAAATACCCAAATAACCTTCATAGGTATTTTTTTATTAATATAATTAAAAATACCAAAAATTTCAAAAATAAGATAACCACTATTTGTAAAAATATATTAAAATGATTTAATATACAATTATGAAAACTTTGAGGTGTCAATATTTTCTTGAAATACTAAGGAAACTAATGATGTAATTATATTACCGGAATTCTCATAAATTATATTTTTAAGTAATTGTTTCTAGTGAATCAACTGAATTTCAAAAATAAGGAGTAAAAAAATATCACAATTTTACTCCAATCAGTTAATACATAATCAGAAACCACCTGAAATCACATTACCCATAGGAATTGCTATTAAAATAATTGTTAACATACTGGGAACAGATAATTATTTAATAATGGATAATATGGTCAGATTACTGTTATTCACACTTCCAAATCATCAATTAAAAGGTAGAATAATTCCCATAACCTGGTGAATTAAATAATACCCATGCTATAGCACATAGAACATGTGACATGCTTCCACTGGTTACCCTGCTAGCCTTAGTGTCTGTCCCTTTGAGCCCCTGTATCCCTCAGAAGGACAATATTGGGACACAAAAAGCTATAAATGAGGAGCTCTTTTGAGGATATTGATTCCCAGAGAAACAGTTATGTTTACACCCAGAAACCCTGCCAAGGTAATCAAATACTTAAAAGAGATAAGTAAGTGATTTATGGCTTTAGTCTGATTGATAATATTTGTCCCCAACCCTTTTTATCAATTTAAACTACTGAACAACCTTTCAATCCCAGTAAACAGGTTTAATCCATCAGTACACGTCCCAAACAGGTACCCAAAGGATTTAATAATATACCAGTGAGTCTTATTATCCTTTCTCTTTTTGTGGCAGATTGGTTACAATGACCTGCCACTTCACCGTGTATACTATATACATGTTATCTTTGCGCAATATATTGTTTAAGAATATAAATTAAAGGTTCCAAAGTAACCAGGTTCATGTGTTTTCAAACTGAATTCCCTGAAGAGAGGTGTTAAAGATCCGCAATATTATTGTGGCACCTCTTATAATTTATTTTAGAATCATATTATTAATATTGATTTATAAAATTCAAACATATCCAAACAAATCAATCTTTCAATAAGCCTTATCACAATATTTTATGGATTTTTGCTGCATTTATTGAACAATATATTCATTATTTATTCTATAACTTCTGGTAGCTCAAGGATATCAAGGATCTTGGAATCCAGGAGGCTGAAAATGGGGGGTCTGGCTGGGAAATATTCCATTTTATTATATTTAATATGTTGGACCAGACATTTCACGTAAAATCAAATCAAAGATAATTTATCTGACTTTTTAACAGTGATTTATCATGAATTTCACTTGCAGTGGATTCAATAACCAATTCATAATTAATAATATATTATTTAAATGTTTTAAAGATAAGAAAAGAAGAATACATTGAAAATTCCAAACCAACTGGTTGTGAAGCTTTAACTCAAGCTGAGAAACAAAATATTTCTTCTTCACCTAAACACTTAGATAAAATCCTTGAACAAGAAGATCATGAGAGGCGTATCAACTTTCAAGCCCTATCAAGAAAAAATAAAGCTTGGAAGAAATACTGCATAAATTACTTTTAAAAATATAAAAGTAAGTATAAAACTTGTATTATCATATCATTTTTCTTAAAATAATATTAATATATTTTATTGACCAATAAAATATCTTTTTAAAAATCAGTGAACCCTCCTATTCCAGAAACCACCTTCACTGAAGTTGATTTATTGCAGCAAGAAGTCCCAGATATCTCTGGAAGCCCTGAAAATATTGATTTGATGGGAGAAGACCTCATTGGAACACACCAAGACCCCATAGGATTGCCTATTAAGGACCAATTTAAGCCCAATAAAGTCTTAGTGCCTTGAATATCAACTTAAGTAAGTCTTAATAAACTTATTATCACAGATTTTTCTTTAGAAAATACTTATAAATATTTAATTCAATATGAATAGACGTAACACAAGAGGCTCAGGGAGAATTCCCTCCTATGGATCTTCGCCAGGAGCCCCTAGTAACTGTGAGACCACCAATAATGACAACCATGAGGGGGCTGGAACCCTTGAATCAAATGTTTTTGGACTGGTAACAGCCCCAATTACTGTTACCCTCCCCCAACATAGAGCCTGAGAAGGTAGTAGAATTAAGCCCACCTCAATTACAAGAGGGTTCCCTGCAGCCACCCCAGCAGAATCTGGGCAAGGAAGAAAGGATTAGAGACCTAGTTAAAGAGAACGTGAGATATTGGGAAGAATTCAAAGAAGCCTAAGCCAAGGAGGACATGGTATCTATCACAAAGATAATCTCCCAGCAAAAGCTACCCAGATAGCTCTTCAGAAAATGATTGCAAGGAAAGAGGTAGAATCCTACGTAGAAGAGTGGAATCCTTGGGATGAATTAGCCCAACTGAAAGGCAGAGGATCAGGAAAGGAGAGATCTTCTTCCCATCAAAAGCCAAAGGGAAAGAAGTATTGGGATCAGATAATATCTTTAGCTCAAAAATGGAAAAAGTTGTACAAGAATTAGCCTCTAATTCTGAACACAGTAACTTGTCTAAACCAACCTCTGATGTAATTTCTTCTTTTTCTAATTATATGCGCCATAATTTCAAGATTTTTTGCGGAAATCTGGACGCTGTTTACACCCAAATGGATAAGTCAACCTAAGGAGTAGCCAAGCTAATTAATAACCAAACAAAAGCTGTAGGAATGGCACATATTAAGGAACATACAGAAAAATCATTGAAGACAATAAACCAATGTAAAATTAGACAGACTCAAAAAAATGAGAACTTGTTATCAGGTATCCAAGAAGATTTTGTTAAGTCCTTTCAGCATTTAAAAGAAGAATTGGTAAGTACTACTAACAGCTCCATCCTTTCCCTTAGTGACAAATTAGATCTTCTTAATAAAAAAGTGGACCTGCAACTTAATCTTATCAAGAATGATCTTAGAGACTTAAAAGTCCGTCTGAATAACCACTTGGGGAGTACCACAGGGGAACCAAAACCTCCCAGACAAAAAACTACTCCTTATGCACCACCCTTATTAGGAATGCATAGGAGTGACACTTTCAGGCCTAGTCCTACTCCTGAAATTGAACAAGCCCTGAAACGTTTACCCCAAATTTCTGAATGGCCTAAGTTCTCCAGTAAAGGAAAATACAACCATATAAATTTGATTAAATTTATTTACCATACTCTAAATTCTTGTAACTTACCAGAAGCTATAGCTGTAGTCAGGCTTCCTAGACTATTTGAAGGGGTAGCTTTAGAATGGTTTATCAGTAAAAGAGAAGAAGTAGGATCCTTACAATGGAATTCTTGGAAACTTCTAATTAAAGAACAATTTGGTTCTAGAATGTGGAAAAGAAAAATGATGGAAAATTTAGAATATTACTCATTTGATCCTCCCAAAGACAAGCCTCAAAAATGGTTCTTAGAACAGAAGAGAAGAATAGACTGCTTCTATCCAGAAGCTGATAAAGAGGAAGTAAATGAAAGACTCCTCAACTTGTGTCCTGGAAATGTTAACCATAGTGTAAGATGCAGAATTAGTAGGGATGCCAACTTACAAACTCTTATCAATGTGTTAAAAGAAGTCATAGACATGAATGGGTTAGACAAGAAGGTTCCTCCCAGACCCAAAGAGAACTTAAAAATTAACAAAAGCAGAGAACAACCCCCTCTGATAAGTATCTCTGAAAATAATAAACCTAATGAGAACAGGGATAAGGAGAGAGTGCCTGGAACTTGTTGGAACTGTAACAAGACAGGGCATATGAGACAAGACTTCCCATTAACAAAGAGAAAGATAGCAGTCTTGGAAGGAGAGCAGAAAGTTGAAGTGAATCAGAACTATGAAGATATATCTGATACTGAAGGATACCTTTCTGAATGTGAATTGATCCTGACCAACCCTGTCAATGTAATAGAAGGAGATATAGGCACTTCTATAGAAATCAATAACATTGATGGTGACTCTATTTTGCCCCAACAATGGGACCAAACCATAATTCCTAGACATATCACTTCTGTTAAAACATTAAAAGTTCAGCCTATGAGTTTTAAGAGTAATACTACTGGACAAACATGTTATGCAAAAGGATTGTATAAAGACAGACCTATAAGGTTATTCCTTGATACCGGGGATCTTTGCTCATGTTTCTGTACTCAATTCTTAAACAAATGGGATCCCAATTGGAAAGACCACCTTTTGCCTGTCTAAAAAGCCAAGTTTAGCTCTTGCAACTCTACCATGAATGCACTTGAAGTATGGACTGCTCCTATAATACTACCACATACTAAAGGATCTTTGAGAATACAAGTGGAATTTGTATTATTGCTCAACGGATTATGTGACTACCTGATAATAGGAAATGATGCTTTATGTCTATATGGCATAGATCTGTTGCAGAGTAAAGGGAGGTACTTCGCTGTGGGTGGTAATTGGGACAAAAAGTTTAAGATATGCACCACCCAACTAACTTCCCCTCTTCTGCTTACAAAAAGCACTCAGATCAATTCAATCAAGAATACTTCCCCCAAGCAGCTCTAAATATGAAACTTTCTGAAGAACAGGAGAAAGATATATTGAAATTCTGCTTTGAGAATCAAAATTCTTTCTGTACTAAAGATAACCCCATTGGTGATATCAAAGGACATGATATGGTATTAAAATTGACTATTAAGCCTCCTTATTGGCCTCCTTATCCCCCTAACCTAAGAAGACCAGCTTATCCCTCTAGTCCTAAATCTAGAGTAGCTCTTGGGGAACCTATTCAAGAACTTAAAGATCTTCAAGTATTAAGGAAAGTAAGGAAAAATGAACATGAAGATGTGACCACACCTGTAATCATAGATTATGTTGATTATTTGACATGATTGTTAATTGACCTCAATCCATTTTATTAGCTACCACATTTGTTTTCTGCTCTCCTTCTTTGCTATCTCTTGTGTGTTGTCTATTACCCAAGTTACTACTGCTAGTTCATTGAATCTGCGCGCTCTTTGTTGATGTGTCACTGGCCTTTCACTATCAGTAACATTCTACCACTCATTATACTATTCAAGAGGAGTACCTACAATTGTGAAGAAGACTCATTGAGACCACTTCATTCAGAACTCACAGAACTCAATCCTCAAGATTGAAGACTCAAACCTCTCAACCTATTTGATCAAGTCCCAGCAGCATATAGTATGTACCTAAATGAGTAATCAACTCATCATCAGTGTTGACTTTACTTTTACTTTCTAACCAGTACTACGACTCAGGACATCAAGATCAATAGGGAGATTTATATCAGTTATTAGCATAAAGTGCACCCAGTTCTACCTATTCTATTCAGAGGCCATTATCCTGCCTGTAGAATTGTGTTTGACTTTTCGTCATTGGCTCTTCATTATAAAGATGTTTTATCTTACTTTCTCAACTATCATTTTCTGTCTTATTGATTTTTGTTTCTTTGACTGAAATAACAGCTGGGTCCAGGTTGTCCTTCTAATCCAATCATTTCACACGGTTAAAAGCCGAAAAGGGAACTCAATCAGCAACTGGAATGGATCAAGGATCAATATCACCTGGACCTGGAGGCGACAGCAACTTTAAAGGGCTGGCACTTAAATTGCTTATGGAATCCACCCCTCTCTTAACTGAAACAAACTACTCAATCTGGAAGAAGAAAATGGAAAGGCTGTTCAAAATGCGTGGCATTCTCCATCTTATGAACTCGCCAAATTCTGATGAAAGTATTCCTGATGAAGATGAGACTGCTTCTTACCTCATGTCAAAGCTAGATCCAGATACACACACAAACATTATCACAGCCGATAACAAAGACTCTCCTAAATGAATCTGGTTGGAAGCTAAAGAACTCTTTGCATCAAACCAGGCCGCAAATAGAGCAAAAATGTTCTTCAATTTCTTGTACCTATGCTTTGATCAAAACGACATAGACGCGTTTGTAACCTCAGTCAAGTTCCACCTAGGAAAACTCAACGAAGTTGGCATAGATTTACCAAGTGATATTCTAAGCTACTTGATTCTGTTCAAATTACCCGAGTCCCTAAAAGGAATGCAATCACAAATCATGCACTCGGGAGTAGATCTAACCGTAGCCTTTGTCCTGAATCATTTTGTTCAACACAAAAATGAAGTTCGATCAAAATCTAAAGAAACCTCCAAAACAAACTCAGCTCTTTATTCTAACAATCACTACAACTCTGATTGACCACGCTGTGAAAATGGTAAGCATAACCCAGCCGTCAAAACTCAACCTGCTGCAAACTGCTGGGAGGAAAATCTGGAACTGAAACCCGGGAACCCTGTCAACAGATTCAAACAAAAACCAAGAAGAAATCCAAAGAAGCTCACTATTACTCCTTCTTCTGCGGAATGAATCAGCAGGATGGGACTGGTGCAAATCGCTTTATTCTCAACAGTGGCTGCTTGATACATATGATCATAGACAAATCCATGTTCTCCTCTCTAGTCCAACAAACCGGATGCGAACTTATCAAAACCGGAAAGAAAGGAGAAGGCATTCCCATAAAGGGCCTTGGTACAGTCAATCTATCCATTGATGGAAGAAGAATCAACCTGGATAATGCAGCCTGGGTCCCTGATGCCACAGTAAACCTAATCTCACTGGGGGCTCTCCTCAACAAGGGGTGTTCTTTAAAGGTCAACAGCAAAACTTCTCCCTCTACGTTTGCACTCAAAAAAGGGCAAACCACGGTCCTTGATGGAGTAATCGATAACAATCTGTTAAACATTAATCTCAAATCACAAACCAAAGAGCTTGCCTGTCTCATGAGTCTAGACGAGGTTCAGAAACTTCATCAAAATTTGGGTCATGCCAGCTTGGAACGGATTGAAAATCATCTTGGTCACCTTATTGAGAAAGAAATCCGCTCCAAATTCAAATGCATAGCCTGTAAGAAAGGAAAAATTACCAAGTCATCTTTCAACCAGGAACAACGCCCAGCTGAAAAAGTCTTTGATTGCCTGCATCTAGATCTTATGGGACCGCTTAATCCACAGAGCAAAGGGGGTATGAGGTATGCACTCACAGTAGTTGACAACTTCTTGGGCTATCTATCTGCCTTTCCTTTGCCAAGCAAGGACGCGGCTGGCGAAAACATCATCTTTGCAATTGAGAATGAAGCAAGCAAGAAAGTTTGATTTCCAGTCGAGGTTGTTTCTGACGGAGGAGGAGAGTTTGTGAACAATACCTTATCAAGCTTCTTTAGATCAAAATCAATTCACCATATTGTCAGCAAACCCTACCAATCTCAGCATAACGGGAAAGCCAAGCGAGCCAATTGAACCATCATGGAATCTCTAAGATCAGTCTTTAGCTCGGCTACTAATGTTCCAAAAAGCTGTTGGAATGTAGTTATCCAAAGTTGCTGCCTTGCGTTGAACCAAATACCTCAAGACGCCAAATTGCAAAGTCCTTGGGAACTTATGCATGGAACGCCATTACCAAAAGACTTTTTGAAGCCTGTAGGTACTGCATGCATCTATCTACTTAGTGATACAAAGATTCCTTCAAAGCTTAGCAGCAAGGGTGAGGAAGGTTGCCTGGTTGGCTTCAATCCTCGTCTTCTTTCATATAAGATACTCACTAAATCGGGCAGGATTGTGAACTCCAAGCATGTTCTCTTCCTAAAATCTCAAATCACATGCGGGGGACCATATCTCAACAAAGATGAAGAATTCACCATCAGACCACAAGAAGTTCCAATAACCAGAGGGGGACCTGTATCAACTCTAGGGGGGAGAAACTCTGGCACCCCATTTGATGTCAAACCAGAACTTCCTTTAGATGACGATCCAAATGTGTCTGACTCCAAAAGTTCAGCACCATCTGTTGAAGAAAGATTAATACCTAAACTTTGCAACAGAAGCCATCTCAAACCACCGGAGCAGTATGGTTATCATCATGATACGGTACCGACTTCAATTCAGGAAGCACTCAAAGATCCTGAATGGCTTACGCCCATAGACAAGGAGCTAAATACGGCGGAGGAACTGGGGGTATGGGAGGATGCGGACAAATCCGAAGTCTCCAATCCACTTAATACTACCTGGGCGTTCCGTCACAAGGAGGATCTCCACACCGGTCAAACCACTCTCAAAGCAAGGGTATGTGTGCAAGGCTTCAATCAACGCTATGGCATTGATTACTTTGAAAACTTTGCACCTACTGGTAAGATCGCTTTGCTCAGAGCTTTACTAATCTACTCAGTCGACAAAGGACTCCCAATTCTTCAATTCGATGTGAAGGGGGCATTCCTGCACGCCCCTCTAGAGGAGAATGTTTACATTAGGAATCCGTTGGTTTTAAGAGAAAGTCTAAATATCTGAAGTTTGTGAAATCTCTGTACGGTCTAAAACAAGCCCCGCTGAATTGGTATAAAACACTCAGCAAATGGATCAGCAGCATAGGCTTTACAGAAAGCGACTGCGACCCTTGTTTGTACCATCATGAGGATGGAGTGACATCTCTGTTCTTTCATGTTGACAATTTAGTTGTGGTGGGGGAGGTGAATAAATTTAAATCTCTCTTCCTAAGCAAGTTCAAGGATTCATCAGCTCACAAAGTTGATACATTGCTTGGGATGAAGGTTGAGAAAGACAAGAACTCAATCAGTCTTTCTCTCCCAAATCATATCCAAAAAGGATTTGAAGAGCTGAACCTCTTGACCGCAAAACCTCTATCTAACCCATGCTCGACTGGTGCACATATTGTACCAGCCACGGAAGAAGAAATAGATAAGTTTCAACAACTAAATGTCAACTATCAATTGCCCATTGGAAGACTCAACTTCATAGCAACTTTGGCGCGACCTGACATTAGCTACGCCGTGTCTAGGCTGGAGAGATTTTCGGAAAATCCTGGAATACAACACTGGAACAAGGTCATTTGGGTGTGGTGTTATCTACTTAAGACCATCAACTACAAACTCACTTTCAGACTTGGAAACAATTCCAATCATCTTATCACCTACAGTGATGCTACCTGTGGCGATGAACCTGTAACTTGTCTCTCTCAAAACAGCTTTATCACTCTGTTCAAGGGATAACCCCTTTATTGGACAAGTCGGCGTCAGAGATGCATTGCTCATTCATCAACTGAATCTGAGTGTAACTCACTATCAGCAAGTCATCTTGAGGCTAGATGGTTAAACCATCTGATCTCCAAAGTATGGCGAACTACCTTTGAACCTCCGATGCATTTAATTGACAACAAGGGTTTGGACAATAAAATTAAAAAGTTTGGAACCAAGTCTCACGCTAAATACATCAATATTAAGCTCAAGAGCTTACGAAACGACTGGCAAAATAAACTTATTCAAATAAAACTGGTTTCATCTAATGATATGCTAGCTGATCCACTGACCAAAGCTGCAAATGCAATAGCAGTATCTAAGCTGGCAAAGTATGTTGGTTCTTAACTTCTCATCACTGATAATGAGTCGAGTTGGCGTGTTGATTATTTGAAATGATTGTTAATTGAACTCAATCCATTTTATTAGCTACCACATTTGTTTTCTGCTCTCCTTCTTTGCTATCTCTTGTGTGTTGTCTATTACCCAAGTTACTACTGCTAGTTCATTGAATCTGCGCGCTCTTTGTTGATGTGTCACTGGCCTTTCACTATCAGTAACATTCTACAACTCATTATACTATTCAAGAGGAGTACCAACAATTGTGAAGAAGACTCATCAAGACCACTTCATTCAGAACTCACAGAACTCAATACTCAAGATTGAAGACTCAAAGCTCTCAACCTATTTGATCCAGTCCCAGCAGCATATAGTATTTACCTAAATGAGTAATCAACTCATCATCAGTGTTGACTTTACTTTTACTTTCTAACCAGTACTACGACTCAGGACATCAAGATCAATAGGGAGATTTATATCAGTTATTAGCATACAGTGCACCCAGTTCTACCTAGTCTATTCAGAGGCCATTATCCTGCCTGTAGAATTGTGTTTGACTGTTTGTCATTGGCTCTTCATTATAAAGCTGTTTTGTCTTACTTTCTCAACTATCATTTTCTGTCTTATTGATTTTTGTTTCTTTGACTGAAATAACAGCTGGGTCCAGGTTGTCCTTCTAATCCAATTATTTCACAGATTAGAATAATGATAAGTCAATGATGGTCGGAGACTTCAGGATGCTCAATAATTATACTTAGGCACACTATTATCCTATACCCCAGATTGATCATGCTCTGCATAACTTATTGAAAGCCAAATATATCACTACTATTCAAATGCTTAAAGTTTTTCACCAGATAACTAAAAGCCATTAAAGTAGGATTTTTATGAGAATAATCTGTCATTTGGGAGTATATGAATACCTTAGGATGCCTTTTGGTATAAAGAATGCCCAATCACACTTCCAGAGAACAATGGATACAGTTCTAGGTACTTACATCAGACAAGGGTGTATGATTGTATATATATGATGTTATCATATATTCTGATGATTGGGATACTCATAGATATCAAATAAGATTAGTAATCCAAACTATCTCCAAAGCAGGATTGAAAGTCTCCATGAATATGCAGAATTGAAAGCTCTAGGGCATATAGTCTCTGGTCTAACTTTAGCTGATGAATAGAATACAATAGCTGCTGTAATGAAGATACGCATACCTCAGAATAAAACAGAATTTTGGTCATTCATTAGTTTTTGCAGTTACTACAGACAGTAAATCCCAAAGTTTTCCATGCTAACTAAAAGTCTGTATGAAATTTGCAACAATAACACTCTCTTTGAAATGATACATGAGAGATTGAAAAACTATGAGGAATTGAAAATAGCTATGACCTCCACTCCTCTACTCATTCAACCAGATTACTCAAAACCCTTTAGGATTTACATTGACGCCTGTATAGAAGGGTTAGGAGCTTCTCTACATCAAGAAAGAATAGAAGAAGACAAACCAGTGGAGAAACCAGTACTCTTCATATCTAGAAAAATCAAAGAAACAGAAAAGAGTTATGGAGCAAGTTGGATGGAATTATTGGCTCTATTATGGGCTATAGAAAATCTCAACTACTACTTAGAAGGCACCAATTTCCATGTGATCACAAACTGTAATGCTTTAAGAACTCTCATGAACATGAAGACCCCCAGCAGACATATGCTCAGGTGGAAAATTGCTATACAACAGTATAGAGGCCAGATGACTATAATGCATAAAGCTGGAGCTAAACACCAGAATGCTGATAGTGTAAGTAGGAATTCTTTGCCTAATGACTCTAGCAATCCAGCATATGACCCTGAGGATCAGGATATCATTCCTATCTGGAACATCAATCTTTTTGCATTAGATGCTCCAATCATTGGGATTCACTTATGTGAATTAGATACTGCTTTCTTCAACCTAGTGAGAGAGAACTACTCCTCCAATATAAAGCTTCTGATTACCATTATGGAATGTGAATCCCCAGAAGCAGCCCTGATAAATAGTTTACCTGCCTCATTACTTAAACCCTATAAAGCTGGAAGGTTTCCCTTTTGGGATGGTCTCCTTTACTACAGACACCAACATTCCAGTGTATTGGTACTAAGTAACAAACAAAATATTCAACACATACTCCAGGAATGCCATGACAACTGTAAATTGGGAAATCTATCCACCAAAAGAACTTTGGAGAAAGTAAAACAGACTGCTTGATGGATAGACTGGAAAGAAATCACTATTAAGTATGTTAATAGCTGTGAGACTTGCCAAAAATCTAATAAAACTACTTGCAAAAGGTTTGGACTCCTAAAGAAGATCTCTGAACCCAAAACTAGATGGGAAATCATTTATATGGATTTTGTTACCGGCCTCCCCCCTGGAGGTACACATTTGAATAACTCTGTCCTAGTTATCATTGACAGATACTCCAGAAAGGCAAAATTCTTACCTAACCACAAAGAATATTGTGCTATGGATGTAGCTTTACTGTTTTCAAATAGGATTATAGCTGATGTTTGTATACCCAAGATTATAATCAGGAAAAGAGGCCCTAAATTCACCTCTGAATTTTGGAGAAATCTACATGATATACTGGGTACTAATTTAGAGTTTTCTACAGCATACCATCCCCAGACTGATGGATTAGCTGAAAGAATGATACGGAACTTGGAGGATATGTTAAGGAGGTTTTGTAGCTTTGGTCCAGAGTACCAAAACTCAGATATTTATTTCCATGATTGGGTAAGTCTACTCCCAGCCCTGGAGATGGCTTATAATAGCAGTAAACACTCTACTACCAAAGAAGCCCCTGACATACTAGCAAGGCATGGATTCCAAAACTCCCTAGGGATACCTTGAACTTTAACTTAGCCACCATTCATCCAACATCTCTTGAATTCAAGAAAATGATAGAACTGGCAAATAATAATGCTCAGAAATGTGTAGAAGAAGCAGCGGAATACAACAAACAGAGATGGGACAAATTACTCAGATAACCTGAATTTAAAAAAGGAGATCAAATCTTGATATCTACTGCCAACTTCAACAATTTAGCAGGTAAAAGAAATCTGAAACAAGTTTTTTTGGACCATTTTTTATCAAAAAGATGCACTGAAAAAATGCTGTAGAAGTAATCTTGAGTAAAGAATTATCAAGAAAATACCCCGTATTTCCTGTAAGCCTAGTGAAACACTTTCAACCAAGAGAAGGTAGCAACCTCCCTCCAGCAATGATTCCAATAGAACCTGACCCTGTGAAATAAAAAGGGGAATTCAGAAGGATATTGAGAGAAAAGAAAGAGAAAGTTCAAGGAAAAGATGTTAGACTATACTTAGTGAGATAAAAAGGAGAATCTGCAGAAAAAGATGAATGGTTAACAGAGAATAATATACCTGATGGACCATTAACATCTAAGAAACTACAGAGCCAGAAAAAGGAACTGAAAGACATATGGAATTAATTTTTCTCCCAGCATACTCCAGATGTTTCTCAGATATGGCCATATCTTGGAGTGGGGGAATGTCAGCTTTCCACTATTGCAGAGCAAGTTGCACAAGCAACAAAAATGACATAAAAATAATGATACTTAAATTAACTTAAGAAGGAGTAGGAAGCCCATGTATATTATTTCAGAAATGAATTCTCCACCCAAAATTAGGTAGGGTCACTCACTGACCCCACCCTTGAAATCTGTCAGCTTGCTACTATTTACAGAGCAACCTGTCATAGCAACACAAAACTATAAAAATAAGAATATCTCAATTAACAAAACAAGGAGTGATAAATCCATAAAAAAAATTGAACAAATGGATTCCTCACCCAAAATTAGGGAGGGTCACTCACTGACCCCACCCTTGAAATCCAAGTCCTTACATTTTAAAATAATTAAAAAGAAAAGTACTAAAAATTACAACACCAGTATGGCACCTTTTGGCCATTCTAACATTTCACACGTGTTGTCACATAAAGGTTTAAAACCTAAAATTCACTCAGAATGGAGGTGTTTTGTATATTTTAGGAGTTACACCAGGAAATGTGTTATGTCACAATTCCCCCGTGCAGCCCCGCATCATTACATACCCCTATGTACTTGTAGTAGCAGTTTCCTGCCTACTAGAGAACTGCGCGCAGCTAAATTCTGCCACGCACGCAGCAGATCCTACCCCGCGCGCATCTGTACTGACTTATCCACGTGTCTGGATCCATCTTGACTAATCTGACAACCAGGTACCGCTCAAAAGACCTAAAACCTAATTAGGGTTTCCTGGCATATGTAACAAGTTGACACTTGCATTAATAATAATCCAAAAGGATCAAAAATTAATTAAAATTAATAAAAATTAAGTTTAGAACATTTTTTAATAATTAATTAAAGATCATGGATTACCACGTAAATCATTGACTCTGATCTTTGAAGACCACAAAACACTACAAGGAGTGTTAATGAAAGTTATTCAAAATGATCTACATGATCAGCAGAGAATGGAAAATCAGTAAACGTCCACATTTAATCACTTTAAAGCAATAATAATAGTACAAATGAAGGATGATTGTAGAATGATCAAATTTACGCCATAATAGATTAACAGATCCTGTGGCTAAAATAGTACAAAAATCCACCAGATCTAAAGTCAGCTGACTTAAAGCACCAAGTGGACGTGCTCATCTTTCTCTGACTGGCTTGCAAGCCTCAGCCCACGAGCAGAACCCTCTCTACGCGCCCTGAGAAGCTCAAAATCACCCCAAAAAGGTATTTATCCAGACCTCTTTGGGATCCATTATTCCATCATCAGTTTACCAGGAATTATTATTATCAATCAGAAACTGTTTCATTGTTAGTCAAGTGTTTATGAACAACCTAAGAAAGTGATTTATGAACAATTCTGTAGTATTATTATTTATTTCTTAAAAACCAATCAACCCTTGAAGTTTAGTCAGGCTATCAGCTTGCTACTATTGCAGAGCAAGCTGCAAAAGTAACAAAAATAACATAAAAATAATAATAATAATACAATTAACCTAAGAAGGAGTAAGAAAACCAGAAATATTATTACATAAATGGATTCTTTACCCAAAATTAGGTAGGGTCACTCACTGACCCCACCCTTGAAATCCAACTCCTTACATTTTCAAATAATTAAGGAAAGAAAAACCAAAATACTACGGCTCCATTATTGAGCTTTTTGGCCAATTTATATTTCACACAAATTGTCACGTATAGGTTTCACACCTAAAATTCAGTCAGAATTGAGGTGTTGTGTATATTTTAGGAGTTACGGGCGGAAATGTGTTTTGTGACAATTCCCACATGAAGCCGCAGCAGCCAATGCACCCGCGCGCGGCTGAGATACAGCCTTGTCATTTGGTCGAGGTTGTGTACGCAGCCCCAGGCCTCTGACAAGTACGCAGCCGCGGGACTACGGGTTGACAGAGTGACAGGCGGCCTGAGAGGCTCAGGTACCGCGTAAACATGCTACAACCTACATGGGAACTTTCTACATTGAAATAAATGTTCTCGTGGATAGTAGACTTTCTAAAAATACCTAATATTATATAAAAACACATAAATAATCCTTATACATATTTTTTATTTAATATAATGCAAAGTACCAAGAATGTCGAAAATAAGACAATGACAACATCTAAAAGTATTTTAAAATACTTTAAAATACTTTTATGAGAATTGCTAGACATCAATATCTTTGTGACATACTAAGAAAACCAATTATGTAACAATATTACATGAATTCACATGAATTATATTTTTAAGTAATTATATTAGTAATTCAAGTGGAACTCGAAAATAAAGAGTAAAATCAATATTATGAATTTTACTCCTTTTATATAATACATAATGAAAACTTACCTGACATCAAGATGTCCGTAGAAATTTCTTTTTATATAATCATTAAATTACTGGGAACATTTACCAAGGATAATTAATTAAATGATACATAAACAGGACAGATTAGTGTTATTCACACATCCTAATATCAATTATAAAGTAGAATAATTCCCATAAACTGAGGAATTAGATGCTAACTGTGCTTCAGCACCAAGAACACGTGACAGGCTACCCCTGGTCACCCTTCTAGCCTTACTGTAAGGGAACCTACAACCCTCAGAAGGAAAATATTGGGACTCCAAAAGCTATAAATAAAGAGCTCTTTTGAGGATATTGATGGACAGAGACCCAGTCATATTCATATCCAGACACCGTGACAAGGTAATCAATTAATTATAAGAGATATGTAAGTGATTTATGGCAATTTCTGATCAGTAATATTGGTCCTCAAACCTCTTTTTATCAATCAAAACTGCTGAACAACCTTATAACCCCAGTATACAGGTTTAACCCATCAGTACACGTCTCAAACAGATACCCAAAGGATTTAATAATATACCAGTAAGTTTCATTATACTTTCTCTGTTTTTGTAGCTTGGCTACAAGGCCCTGCCACTCCACTGTGTATTTTATATACATATTATCTTTGGGTAAAATATTCTTTAAACTAAAGAGCCCAAAGTAACCAGGACTACGTGTTTTCATACTGAAATCCCTGAAACCTTGCAACTGCTCTTATTATATTATTTATTTGAGCCTCTAAGCGTTTATTTTTGGAATAATTATTATTATTAATTATCCAGTATTTTTATCACTCTCTGTAGCTAAAGGACTGCAAGGTTCCTGGTATCAGAGAGCTGAAAACTGGGGGTCTGGCCGGGAAATATCATTAAATAATTAATCTTTGATTGTTTATTCCTTGGACCAGTTTATTTTTTAAATTAAGTTAAAATACTTATAACATATATTTTTCATCCTTTGTTTCTCTAGTGGATCTTAAGACCAATGGAGAATTGATAAATTATTATATGAACCTTCTTAAAAAGAAAAAAGAAGAAAAAATTTATAACTTTGTCCCTGTTATTATAACTCCTGAGCAAAAACAAAAGAAATTGCTTTATTATAAACAGCAGGTTATAAAGGACAAAGAACTTGATCTTGAAAGAATTATTAATTCCAATTCTTCATTAAGGCAACATAAGGAGTGGAAAATTTATCAAAGGAAGCTTTATATTTATAAACTAAATAATCCTGAAGATAAAGGAAAATCCAAAACTAATAAAAGTGATTATTTTTCATCTTACCACGTAAAAATACAAAAAAATATTAAAAGTTATATTTTTTGTTTTTATCCATCTCAGTGGATTTGGTTTTTGGTGATCTCATCAACTAGGACCTCCTAGAGGATGTCCCAGGCAGTGTACCCTTGGACTTACCCTGGGATTTATCCCAGGATCTGATTGGAACTCACCCAGACCCCATTGGAATACCCCCCAAAAACAGTTGTGATCCCAACCAAGTGTTGGTACCCTTGAATTTAAATTTAAGTGAGTTAAAATATATATAAAAAATTATTAAAAATATAAGTAAAAAAAAATATTATTTTTTAAGTCTTTTCTCAAAAATTTCAACAAAAGACTTACTCATTTATTTTCGTGCTATGTACCAAAACAGGCGCAACACCTGTGCAACAGGTAGAACCTCATTGTATGAATCTCTGCCTGGAGGAACCGGTACACGCAAAGACTCCAGTTGCGAGCGCAATGAGGGGGCTGAAACCTGTTACCATAGCGTCACGCAGGACAACAACAGAAACTACCACGGCCACCAAATCAACCAACAGAGCGTTGGAGAACCACCCATTGCCAAACATGTTATCCCAGGAGGATACCGGTCCTCCTATGCCAGCGCAGCTGGACTCAACCAAGGAGGAAAGAGTCAAAGTGTTAGTGAAAGAGCACATGAGCTATTGGGAAAAATTCAAGTTGGCTCAGACCCAGGAGGATCAGCCAGGTATGAGAGAAGCTGTTTCTCTGGCAAAGGAATCTCAGATTTCTTGGCAAAATTTGATCCAAAAGAAAGAATTAGAAAGCTACGTGCAGAACTGGAATCCTTGTGATCAGTTAGCTTCCTTAAAGGAAAAGGACCCCAAAAATAAGAGGTCCTCAGCCCAACAGAAGTTAAGGAACCCAAAGGATTGGGACAGCATAATATCCCTAGCCCAGAAGTGGATAAAGGTGTACAAAAATTATATGTAGAAGCTCTTAATAGCTTTTCTGTAAATGTGTCTCACAATTTTATGGTTATCAGCTAATGTTTTTAAAAATTTTATCAACAATTGGACAGATTGAGTGTGAGAATTTTCAGAGTGATTGATGCCCAGTCTCAGACCATGAAAATTTATGAGTTAGAAATACAACTAATCAAGGATATTATAAAATCTAGTAAGTTGGACCTGATGAAACATATTGATGATAAACAATCAATTCTTTAGGAAGATATTCTTGCAACCATGAACCAGCTTAAGGAAGAAGTTAAGAAAACTAGTCCTACTCCTTCAGCTTGCCTGATTAACAAAATTGATTTTCTCAAAGACTAACTGGATTTGGAGTTAGGTATGATTAAGAATGACCTTAGAGATCTTAAAGTAAATTCTACTAACTCCCCAGTCATTGACCTGGAAGAAACTAGACCTGCTAAGTTCACCAGTACTCCTAGTGTTCCTCTCAGAACCATGACAACTGGGAATGAATCTTTGAGGCCCAGTCCTACTCCTGAGATAGAACAGGCTTTGAAGTTACTTCCTTCCATTACTGAATGGCCTTAGTTCTCCAGAGAAGGAGAACACAACCATGTCAGTTTCATTAAATTCATTGATTATACCCTTTCTTCTTATGAACTTCCTGATAAAATAGTTGAGGTAAGATTTCCCAGACTATTTGAAGGAGTGGCTCTTGATTGGTTTATCAATAAAAGGGAAGAAGTTGGATCTTTATCCTGGAGTTCTTGGAAAGAACTGATCAAAGAAAAATATGGAACTAGGATTTGGAAAAGAAAGATAATGAAAAATTTTGAAACCTCCCAGTTTGATCCATCCAAGGACAAACCTCATAAGTGATGCTTAGACCAGAAAAGGAGGTTACACTGTTTTTATCCAGATTCTGATGAAGAAGAAGTCAATGAAAGACTTCTAAACTTATGTCCTGGACAAATCAACCACAGTTTAAGGTCTATCAACTCTGATCTTTCTACCCTGATAGGTGTATTGGAAGAGACTGTTGATATGAATGTTCTAGATAAGAGACTCAAAAGACTCCCAAGAGAAAAAAATACTAGGAACAGGGAAGAGTATACCACCAAAAATAAGGAATGCCCTGCCACTAATCCAACTATCTTGGAGGTCAAGAAGACTCCAGAGTCAAAGGAAAAAGTATGTTGGAACTGTAACCAAACAGGACATGTAAGACCTGAGTGTCCTCTACCTAGGAAAAGGACTAATCCTATTGAAGGAGAAGAGTATGATAATCCTGACCCCCACCTTGATGATACTGATGGATCACTTTCTGAGTGTGATTTGATGATCACTAACCCCATCAATGTTATTGAAGGAAGTGTTGAGTCTTCTCTAGACATAAATTCTGTTAATGAGGATTCTAACTTACCTCAAAAATGGAATCCAAACATGAAGATTCACCACATTTCTGAGGCTGAGGCCTTGATTCTAAAACCTTCTGCTGGTAAAAGTTACACTTCAGGCAAAAAATGCTACGCTACTGGTTTGATCCAAGGTTCCCCTGTTAAGTTACTCTTGGACAGTGAAGCCTTTTGCTCTTGTGTTGGTTCAACTTATTTGGAGAAACAACACCCAAACTGGAAACTGAACTTATTACCAGTACCTCAGGCTAAGTTCAGAAGTTGTAATGCTTCTCTCAATGCTGTTGGAGTATGGTCCTCTGATATCATATTCCCTCACTCTAAAGGATCAGTCAAACTGAACATTGAATTTTTAGTGCTCCAAAATGGATTATGTGATTAATTTATCCTTGGTAATGATTCTATTTCCTTGTACGGTATAGATTTATTCCAAAGCAAGGGTAGATAGTTCAACATAGGGGGAGACTGGAACAAGAAGTTTCAAATATGCCATGTCAATGCTCAAACTTCTGATTCAACTTATGAGAAAAACTTAGAGAGTTTCAATCAGGAATAATTCTCTCAAGCAGCTTTGAATCCCCTGCTCAATGAAGAAAAAAGAGGGGACATCCTAAAAGTATGCTTTGAAAATCAAAATGCTTTCTGTACCAAGGACCACCCCATTGGTAACAACAAAGGAAATGATATGATTCTGACTCTAACCATTAAGCCTCCTGACCCACTTAACCTCAGGAGACCTGCTTACCCTTCTAGTCCAAAATCTAGAGCTGATCTAGAAACTCACATCCAAGAGTTGGTTGAACTACAAGTATTAAGGAAAGTAGGACACAATGAACAAGTAGATATCACTACTCCAGTATTTATAGCTTGGAATAATGATAAGTCAAGGATTGTTGGAGATTTCAGAATTCTGAACAACTACACCCAAGCTGATTATTATCCAATTCCAAGGATTGACCATGCTCTGCATAACCTATCAAAAGCTGAGGACATCACTACAATGGACATGTTGAAAGGTTTTCACCAAATACCTATCAGCCCTGATAGCCAAAAATTAGTGAGAATTATTTGTCATTTGGGAATTTATGAGAATCTAAGGATGCCTTTTGGTATAAAAAATGCTACTTCTCATTTTCAAAGAATGATGGACACAGTTCTAGGATTGTTCATTGTTAAGTATTTTATAATATTAGAATATTATGTACCTATCCTCAAAGGTTGCGCCAGCTTGGACGGGTCCCCCAATTATCTGTCCTGTGACACTTGGGCGCTCTCCTTACCTCAGCTAACTCAGATCCTGGCCTCAGGGGGCTGGGGCTCCTTCTCCTCTCTTTTTCTTGTCGTCCATCTCTTTCTTTCTCATCAATACCTTTTCTATCTTCTTTCTTTCCTTTCTCTCTTCTCAGTCTACTTCCTACATCTTGTCTTTTCCTCTCAAATCTCCATTGACCTATCTTCTCCTCCTCAACCTTCTATCCTCCTCTATCCGTTCCAACCTCATCCACCTCACCATTTGACCAACTCCTCATCTACAAGTCCGTGCCTGGAAAGAAAATGATCCTCAAGACCACTCTAGCTTGACGCATCTGACCATCTAGTTCCGCACCTACAGCCATTCCCCTGCGTATTCCTTCCTCTGTCACTTCTGTGCCACCCAAGGTTCTTTTATCATCTACTCTTTAAACAACATCTAAGCTGTTTATCTCTCCATCTCCTTTCTTTTCTTCCTTCTCATTTTTTTCCAGTTGTTTAACTTTCTAACTGTGGTCTGAAGTCTGTTGGTTTTCAGTTCTAGTACATTTTGTCACAATCTTATCACGGTTAAAAGCCAAAGGACGGCTCTACCCCATCAAGAATGAAAAAACAAACAGGATCAAACAAATATTTCTATCAGGTTATACTCAAGGCCTCCGTGGATGCTATTCCTCCTCTCAAGGACAATAACTAATCCATATGGCAAGATAACATGATGATGCTATTTGATCTCAAAGACATCAAGGTCGTCATAACCAGAAACTCGGGTCAATTTCCTGTAAAGCAAGATTGAGAAATTAGGGCAATAATCTTATCTAAACTTGACAGTACGACTCACGCCAATGTTGTCAACGCCGCAAACATAACTTTGTCCAAATCACTCAGGGCCAAGATCACCCAAAGGTTTGCCTCATCTGAGACTGCCAATAGAGCCCTCATCTTCAACAAATTCCTCCACGCCCCATTCAACAAACATGCCATCAAGGGATTTATAACGGACATTCAAAAAGCTCTCACTCTTATGGCTGATGTTGGAATAGAGCTACCTAAGGACATCTTGGCGTATCTTATACTCTTCAAATTCCCACCTACTCTAGAGAATCTAAAGCAAAAAATCATGCAAGGCAAAAAATTGGTCACAGTAGAGGCAGTATTCAACCATCTAACTCAGTACAAAAAAAAGCGCAAGGCACAACTCAAAACAGGCAAGTCCATCTCCAACGTCAATTTAGTGACTACTAAGAGCAAGACAGATCAAGGAGATAGGAAGACTTGCATTTGGTGCAAAGAAGGCTTCCACAACCCTAATGCGCCGCATCTTGAGTCCTCTTGCTTCCATCTTCATCCTAAAATTGCTCCAGAATGGTGGATAGAACAACAGAACAAATGGAAGAGTCAAATCAAGAAGACTCCTACCATCAACTACCTTGCATTACTTACACTCTGGATAAACCCTGATAATACACCTAAACTTCTCTTGGATTTGGGCGCCAATATCTACATATTTGATGATCTGAAGTACTTCACCTCAATCAACTTTCAGGAAGAGTTGGACAAGATCAAAACAGGCAAACTAGAAGCCAATCTCAAGATAAGGGGAACAGGTACTGTTTGACTGGAATGGAAGGAATCCGTTTTCACTCTCAAAGAATGTATGTACGTACCCAACATTGTAGTAAAACTTATCAGCCCTGGTGTTCTGGCAAAGAAGGGATGTAATCTCTCCCAAGAAAAAGATCAATTCAGAGTCACCCAATCTGGTCAGACAGTACTTAAAGGACTGATCCGCGACAGCTTATTTTTTATTGAGAAACCCAAAATTTCTGGAAACAACTTATTGGTTAATCTCTCAAATCAGTCCTTGCCATCTCTCTCAATTCAAGCTCAACCGCTCTCTGACATCCATTAGATGTATGGAAACGCCTCAATATTGACACTTAAGACTATTCTCAAAGACAAATACTCTAAAGAAAAATTAAGTAGCTTCCAGTGCAATGGTTGCGTGAGGAGCAAAATCACAAGGGCCCCATTCTCAGCCACCTCAAAACCATTGTCAAAGCCCCTCAAAAGAATTCATCTAGATTTGATAGGGCCTCTCACTCCACAATCAAAAGCAGGCCACAGATACATTCTAACTCTCGTGGATAACTGCACGGGCTACCTCTTGGCCTTCCCCCTCATGTCCAAAAAAGATACTTCAGATTTCATCATCAGAATCCTCAATACTGAACATAAAAAGCTCAACTATGATCCAATGGAGATATTTTTGGATAAGGGCACAGAATTCACAAACAACACCCTGAAGAGCTTTTCCAAAACCAAACATATCAAGCTCTTGATGTCCAAGTCCTACCACTCTCAGCACAATGTTTGAGCTGAACAAGCCAATAAAACAATCATCACATCTGCACATCCAACTTTCTCATCTTCCAGATTGAGTAAGAGCTACAGGCACATCATGGTCAGAAGCTGCTGCTTCATGCTTAACCAAGTCCCCAGGGAAGGTAATGACTGATCCCCTTGGGAACTGATGTTCAACAAGAAATTACCCGCTAACTACTTGAAACCTGTAGGATCCCCTGTCATTTACCTTGCAAATTGTCTGCAAAAGGGAATGAAGTTTGAAAAGAAAGGACTGGAAGGAGTCCTGATTGGGTTCAATCCCATTTTCCACACTTATCTTATTCTTAATTCATCTGGTGGCATTGTTGAAACCAAACACGTCCAGTTTCTCAAGGATTCTCTCTACAACTTTCCCTTCTTTAAATAGCCTGGAATGGATCTCTTCAGTCAAACAGACACTGATTCAAGATAATCCGACTTCTCTTCAGCTGAAAAACAATACACCATACGGGAATCTCAGGACAATTCTTCAGAATCTGAATTGGATCAAGGAGACACGGCATTGGTAGCATCATCATCCCCAAATACTCCTTCTCTACCTTCTCAAGTTCCAGAGCTCCCTATTCAATCTATCCCTCAAAGACCCAAGCGCGAGACAAGAAAGCCTCAAAGATATGGTTTCCATCACTACTACAAACCCCCCTCTTATGGGCCTGCTAGGAAGTGCCCTGAATGACCAAAATGGAAGATGGCAGCTGACAACAAATTGAACTCCATAGAATTCCAGGACATCTGGGAAGGATATCAAGGTACTCCAGACAACATTCTGAATACAAATTGGGTCTTCAAGGTGAAGGAGAGCTGCCATGGCGATCCGGTCAAGTAAAAATCTTGACTCTGCCTCCAGGGATTTAACCAAGTTCTAGGGATTGACTATAGTGAAACCTGGGCACCAACTGAAAAAATAGGCTCACTCTGAGTTGCCCTCACATACAGTCTAAAAAGAAAAATTAAATTGACTCAATTTGACGTGAAAGGCGCATTCTTACATGCTCCTCTCAAAGAAAAAGTTATTATAAAAACTCCAGAAGGATCCAACAGAAAGTCTCCATATCTAAAGCTCAAAAAATCTCTCTATGGCTTGAAACAATCCCCTAAAAACTTGTATGAAACCCTGACTTTGTAGATCAAATCACAAGGCTATCAAGAGTCAACTAGTGATCCCTGCCTATATCTCAACTCTACAACAAAAGAAATCATCTATTTTCACGTTGACAACTTAATTCATGTAGGCAATTCTCAAGTCTTTGAATTCAACTTCCTCAAACAATTCAAGAACTCATCCTGTCATCCTCCCAACACCATCCTAGGAATGCTTATGGAACTCAAGGACAAAAAAATTCTCCTGAGCCAACCCAATCACATTGCTCGCAGCCTGGAAGAGCTAGGCCTTAAATCCTGCAAGGACATAAATTCTCCACTCACTCAAAATTTAACTCTTGAATCTGCATCAAACGCCAATACCAACAAATTCCGCCAGTTAAACATTAACTATAGATTGGCTACTGAAATACTTAATCACCTAGCCCAATACAAACGTCCTGAAATCTGTTTCTCTGTGTCTAGTCTGGCCAGGTTCAACGCCAAGCCGGGGATGAATCACTGGAAGGAAGTCAAGAAGGTGTGGAAGTATCTCAAAACAACCAAGGACTTCAAACTTGTTATCAGCTATGATTCTGAACAGGAACCTCTCTCAAGCTTCAGCAATGCCACCTGGGGAGACAATCCAACCTTCCGCAAGTCACAAACTGGATATATTATCCTTCACCACGGAAGCCTGATCATCTGGAACTCTACTTGACAAAGAAACATTACTTATTCCTCCACCAAATCCAAATTGAATGCACTATTGGATTGCTACCTTGAACTCAAATGGATCAAACATCTTATTGGAGAAATATATCAAACACATGAACCCACAGCCTATCTTACACATCAACAACAAGGGCTTGGACAAGAAGATTAAAAGTTTTGGGTCTCACTCAAAGTCCAGACACATAGATATCAAAACAAAAGGGTTGCGGGAGGACTTTGTGAACGGAGAATTTACTCTCAACCTGATTCAAAGTCAGTCAATGGTCGCTGATTCTCTCAAAAAAGCATCTTCAATGAGCTCCTTGGAACTACTTCAAACAAAAATTTTTGCCTCTCCGGAGAACTGATCTTTTGGATCATCTCCTCACCAGCCATGTGGGGTGTTAAGTATTGTCTAATATTAGAATATTACGGACCTGTCCTCAAAGGTCACGCCAGCTTGGATGGGTCCCCCAATGATCTGTCCTGTGACACTTGGGAGATCTCCTTACCTCAGCTAACTCAGATCCTGGCCTCAGAGGGGGCTGGGGCTCCTTCTCCTCTCTTTTTCTTGTCGGCCATCTCTTTCTTTCTCATCAATACCTTTTCTATCTTCTTTCTTTCCTTTCTCTTTTCTCAGTCTACTTCCTACATCTTGTCTTTTCCTCTCAAATCTCCATCTACCTATCTTCTCCTCCTCAAACTTCTATCCTCCTCTATCCGTTCCAACCTCATCCAACTCACCATTTGACCAACTCCTCATCTACAAGTCCGTGCCCTCAAGACCACTCTAGCTTGACGCATCTTACCATCTAGTTCCGCACCTACAGCCATTCCCCTGCGTATTCCTTCCTCTATCACTTCTGTGCCTCCCAAGGTTCTTTTATCATCTACTCTTTAAACAACATCTAAGCTATTTGTCTCTCCATCTCCTTTTTTCATCCTTCTCATTTGGTTCCGGTTGTTTAAATTTCTAACTCTGATCTGCAGTCTGTTGGTTTTTAGTTCTAGTACATTTTGTTGCAATCTTCTCATTCATCAGACAAGAATGGATGATGGTTTAAATTGATGATGTTATCATTTACTCTGATGATTGGGATACCCATCTGGATAAAGTAAGATGAGTCCTCAAAACTATCTCTGCTGTGGGATTAAAAGTATCAATGAAAAAGTGTAACTTTGGTTATGGAGAACTGAAAGCCTTATGACACATTTTATCTGGACTAACCTTAGCTGTTGACCAAAAAAAGATAGCAGCAGTAATGAATAGGCCAATGCCTCAGAATAAAACTGAAATCCTATATTTTATTAGATTCTGCAGCTACTATAGGAATTACTCACCAAAGTTTGCTCTTCTAACCAAGTGTTTGTATGAAATCTGAAACAACACCACCTTCTTTGAAATTACTTATAAAACAGTTAAGAATTATGAGGAACTCAAGATGGCCATGGCTTCAGCTCCAGTACTGATTCAGCCAGACTATTCTAAACCCTTCAAGCATCTATATAGATGCTAGTATGGACGGGCTAGGAGCTGCATTACACCAGGAAGTCATGGAGGATGACAAACCAGTGGAAAAACCTATACTCTTCATGTCCAGACAAGTTAAGGATACTGAGAAAAGGTATGGTGCAAGCCAAATGGAATGCCTTGCTTTGGTATGGGCCATGGAAAAACTTCATTATTACTTGGAAGGCACCAAGTTTACAGTGATTACTGACTGCAATACCTTCAGGACTTTGATGAACATGAAGAACCCTAGTAGGCACATGTTAAGATTGCAGATAGCCATACAACAGTACAGAGGTCAGATGACCATAGTTCACCAAGCTGGTAATAAACACCAGAATTCTGATAGTTTGAGCAGGAATGCTTTACCCAATGACCCAAGTAACCCTGCTTATGACCCAGAGGATAATGATCTCTTCCCTATACTTAACATGAACATGTTGAAAATTGAAGCTCCTATAATTGGAATCCCCATTTGTGAATTGGATGAATCCTTGTTCAACTCAATCAAAAAATCTTACAATTCTGGGATGAAAACTCTGATCACCATTATGGAAAGTACTTCTCAACCATCTGAACTGATCAATAGACTACCTGAACCCCTCTTGAAACCATACAAAGCCGGAAGGTTCACTATATGGGATGGTCTAGTATACTACAGGCATCAACATTCAAATATTATTGTATTAACTAAAGATGACCATATCAAACCCGCCCTGGCTGAATGCCATGAAAACTTCTCATCTGGTCATTTATCTGCTGATAGAACCTTGAATAAGGTTAAACAAACTGCTTGGTGGATTAGTTGGAGAGACTCCACTTTCCAGTATTTTGCTAGTTGTGAAACTTGTCAGAAGTCCAACAGGACCACTTGGAAAAGGTTTGGTCTCCTGAAAAATAGTGCTGAACCCAAGAAAAGCTGGGAGATCATCAACATGGACTGTGTAACTGGACTACCATCAGGAGGAGCCTATTCCTACAACTCAGTCCTAGTCATTGTGGATAGGTTCTCCAAGAAAGCAAAGTTTCTACCTAATCACAAGGAAGACAATGCTATGGAAGTTGCCCTATTATTTTGGAACTGACTCATTGCTGATGTTGGAGTTCCCAAGACCATTATCAGTGCCAGAGATCCTAAATTCACCTCTGAGTTCTGGAGAAATCTTCATGAAATGCTGGGAACCACTTTAGCTTTTTCTACAGCTTATCACCCTCAGATGGATGGCTTAGCTAAAAGAATGATTCAGAACCTGGAAGACATGCTCAGGAGATTCTGTGGCTTTGGTCTAGAATACAAGAAGTCTGATGGTTATTGCCACAATTGGGTTAGAATTTTACCTGCACTAGAGATGGCCTACAACTGTAGCAAGCAATCTACCACTAAGGAAGCACCCTACATACTGGAAAGAGGATGGATTCCTAAATTACCCAAGGATAACTTTCATCACCAGCTAACAAATATTCACCCAACATCACTTGGTTTCAAAAACATGATAGATGTATGCAATAAACATGCTGTCAAGTTTGTCCAGGATGCATTGGATTATAACCCACAAAGGTGGGAAAAACCCCATAAGGAGCCATATTTCAAGATTGGTGATCAAGTCTTGATCTCTACCACCAACTTCACCAACTTAGCTGGAAATAGAAAGCTCAGACCAGCTTTTTTCGGAACTTTCACCATTAATAAACTTCATGGTAAGAATGCTGTGGAAGTAATCCTTAGTGATGAGCTTTCTAGGAAACACCCAGTATTCCCAGTAAGTCTCATCAAACAATACCACCCAAGGAATGGAGAGTATAATCCTTCACCTGAAATGCCTGTTGCAGAAGAACCTGAAAAAGACAGAGAAAAAATTAGCAAGATCCTTAAAGATAAAAAAGATAGGATCAATGGGAAAGATATCAGAATCTACCTAGTTAGATACAAGGCAGAATCATCTGATAAGGATGAATGGTTACCTGAAAAAAATATCCCTGATGGACCCACACACCTAAGGAACTACAGAGTCACCAGAAGGCATTGACCCAGAATTTTTTTTCAGATATAGACATATGTTGGAGTGGGGGAATGTCAGCTTGCTACTATTTACAGACCAACCTGTCATAGCAACACAAAACTACAAAAATAAGAATATCTCAATTAACAAAAGAAGGAGTGTGAAATCCATAAATAGTATTAAAAAAATGGATCCCTCACCCAAAATTAGGTAGGGTCACTCACTGACCCCACCCTTGAAATCAAAGTCCTTACATTTTTAAAATAATTAAAAAGAAACGTACTAAAAATTATGACACCAGTATGGCACCTTTTGGCCATTCTAACATTTCACACGTGTTATCACGTATAGGGTTTACACCTAAAATTCACTCAGACTTGATTTGTTGTGTATATTTTAGGAGTTACACGCGGAAATGTGTTATGTCACAATTCCTGCGCGCAGCCTGCATCATTACATACCCCTACGTACTTGTAGTAGCAGTTTCCCGCGTAATAGAGACCCGCCCGCAGCGAAATTCTGCCATGCACCCAGCGGATCCTACCCTGCGCGCATCTGTACTGACTGATCCCTGCATCTGGATCTGTTGTGACCAATCTGACAACCTGGTACTGCTCAAAAGAGCTTCAACCTAATTAGGGTTACCTGGCATATGTAACAAGTTGAAATATGCATTAGTAATAATCTTTTCAGCTTGCTACTATTGCGGAGCAAGCTGCAAAAGTAAAAAAAAAACATAAAAATAATAAGAATACAATTAACCTAAGAGGGAGTATGAAAACCTCAAATATTATTACAGAAATGGATTCTCCACCCAAAATTAGGTAGGGTAACTCACTGACCCCACCCTTGAAATCCAACTCCTTACATTTTCAAATAATTAAGGAAAGAAAAACCAAAATACTACGGCTCCATTATTGAGCTTTTTGGCCAATTTATATTTCACACAAATTGTCACGTATAGGTTTCACACCTAAAATTCAGTCAGAATTGAGGTGTTGTGTATATTTTAGGAGTTACGGGCGGAAATGTGTTTTGTGACAATTCCCACATGAAGCCGCAGCAGCCAATGCACCCGCACGCGGCTGAGATACAGCCTTGTCATTTGGTCGAGGTTGTGTACGCAGCCCCAGGTCTCTGACAAGTACGCAGCCGCGGGACTACGGGTTCACAGAGTGACAGGCGGCCTGAGAGGCTCAGGTACCGCGTAAACATGCTTCAACCTACATGGGAACTTTCTACATATGTAATAAATGTTCCCATGGATATTAGAAAGTCTAAAAATACATAATATTATATGAAAATACATAAATAACCTTTATACGTATTTTTTATTTAATATAATTCAAAGTACCAAGAATGTCAAAAATAAGACAATGAAAACTTCTAAAAATATATTAAAATACTTGAATATACTTTTATGACAATTTCTAGACATTAATATCTCCGTGAAATACTAAGGAAACTAATAATGTAAAAATATTACATGAATTTACATGACTTATATTTTTAAGTAATTATCTTAGTAAATCAACTGGGACTTGGAAATAAGGAGTAAAATCAATATTATGACTTTTACTCCATTTATATAATACATAATGAGAAAATACCTGACATCAAGATGTCCGTAGAAATGTCTATTTATTTAATTATTAAACTAATGGGAACATTTACTAAGGATAATTAATTAAATAATACATAAATAGGACAGATTAGTGTTATTCACACTTCCTAATTTCTATTATAAAGTTGAATAATTCCCATACATTGTGGAATTAGATGCTAACTGTGCTACAGCACCAAGAACACATGACAGGCTACCCCTGCTTACCCTGCTAGTCTTAGTGTTTGTCCCTTTGAGCACCATAAGGTTGAACTCCAAAAGCTATAAATAAAGAGCTCTTTTGAGGATTTTGATGGGCAGAGACCCAGTTATATTCATATCCAGACAGCGTGCAAAGGTAATCAAGTACTTATAAGAGATAGGTAAGTGATTTATGGCAATTTCTGATCAGTAATATCCGTCCTCAACATCTTTTTTTATCAATTAAAACTGCTGAAAAACCTAATAACCCCAGTATACAGGTTTAACCCATCAGTAAACGTCTCAAACAGATACCCAAAGGATTTAATAATATACCAGTAAGTTTTATTATACTTTCTCTGTTTTTGTAGCTTGGCTACAAGGCCCTGCCACTCCACTGTGTATTTTATATACATGTTATCTTTGGGTAAAATATTCTTTAAACTAAAGAGCCCAAATTAACAAGGACTACATGTTTTCATACTGAAATCCCTGAAGAGAGGTGTTCAAGATCCCCAATATAATTGTGGCCCCTCTATAAAAATATCTAATAATCAATTTATTCATATTGATTTAAAAAAAATAAACAATAACCAAACCACTTAAACTTGCAATAAGCTTAATCCAAATATTTTACGGATTTTTGCTGCATTTATTAAATAATATATTTATTATTTACTCTATCACCTCTGGTAGCTAAAGGATAGCAAGGGTCTTGGCATCCAGGAGGCTGACTAATCTAAAAGGAACAAAAATTAATCAAAATTAATAAAAACTAAGTTTAGAACATTTTTTAATATTAAATTAAAGATCAAGGATTACCACATAAATCATTGACTCTGATCTTTGAAGACCACAAAACACTACAAGGAATTTTCATAAAAATTATTAAAAATTATCTACGTGATCAGCAGATGATTTAAAATCAGTAAACGTCCACATCTGATCACTTTAAATCAATACTTATAGTACAAATGAAGGATGAGTGCAGAATGATCAATTTATGCCATAATAGATTAACAGATCCTGTGGCTAAAATAGTACAGAAATCAAGAAGATCAAAGGTCCGCTGACTAACAGCACCAAGTGGACGTGCTATTTTTTCTCTGACTGGCGTTTCAGCCCAAGCCCATAAGCAGAACCCTCTCTACGCGCCCTGAGAAGCTCAAAATCACCCCAAACAGGTATTTATACAGACCTCTTTGGGATTCATTATTCCATCATCAGTTTACCAGGAATTATTTTTATCAATCAGACACTGTTTCATTGTTAGTCAAGTGCTTATGAAAAATCTAAGCAAGTTATTTATGACCAAGTTTTTGGTATTCTTATTCATTTCTTAAAAACCAATCAACCCTTGAAGTTAAGTCAAGCAATTCACCCAATCTGCTCTGAAACCCTTCCTATCATTTCAGGACTTTCGTGGTAAAGAGCTCACAGTGAGTCTTTCCCTTCCTTTCTAGGCCATTGTGCTGTTATGCCTGGCTATTAGTGGAATAAGCCCTTTCTAAGGCACCCATCTTCATTCCAAGGTTCTTACTAGTATAATACTGTGGCCCCTCTTTTATATATATTGAAAACCTTTAATTAACAAACCAATTGAACCTTGCAACTGCTCGTATTATTATTTATTGGAGCCTCTAAGCTTTTATTTTTGGAATAATAATTATTATTATTATTCCAGTATTTTTATCACTCTCTATAGCTAAAGGACTGCAAGGTTCTTGGTATCAGAGAGCTGACAAAATATAACTCCTTATTTCTTTAAATAATTAAAAAAGGAAAGACCAAAATACCACGGCAACACTTTGCTACTTTTTTGGCAAATTAAATATTTCACATGCATTTTCATGTATAGGTTTCACACCTAAAATTTAGTCAGAATTGAGATTTTGTGTATATTTTAGGAGTTACAGACAGGAAATGTGTTCTGTCACAATTCCTGCAGGCAGCCGCCGCAGCCAATACACCTGTGCGCAGCTGAGCTACAACACTGCCACCCTGTCAAAGTACCCTGACAAGCCGTGTACGCTTCCCCGGGCCTCTGAAAAGTATGCAGCCACGGGACTCTGGGTTGAAAAAGTGAAAGGCAGCCTGAGAAACCTTGGTACAGCGTAAAAATTCTACAACCTAAGCGGTGTGGTGAGCAACTTGGGATACTTGATGGATTATCAAAATTTTTCAATTGTTTTTGCATTCCCTTATCCATCATTACAACTTCAAAAATAAATAAATAAATAAAAAAAGAATGATTTCCTATTTCATTTTCCATTTCTCAGCTTTCCCTTCTTCTAGTTGTCTAGGAAGATATCTCAGGGACTAGACCTCTGTTCCCAGTGTTCAAGTCCTTCTTGCATCACTCCTAGTCCTTCAGTTCCCCGCTTTCCCTTTTTTTTGCCAAATGCACGCGCGGAAAGCCATTGACCCCATTCATCATTGTCATCAATATTATCCAAGTCATCATCATCATATCAATCAAGAACCAATTGCCATTGAACAATGACTGCAAGCATTTCTTGGGGTTGTTGGTGACCATTTACCACTACCAACCACTTTCATCCCCACCCCAGTCAATCCAAAACACCCAAAAGATTCTCTTGATCTCCTCAATCAATCTCAACCAACATCACCCTACATTCCAATGAATATTGCCTCCAACTGCGCAGGCAATTAAGATCCCTCAACAATCTCCTTCATTCATTCCCCCTTGGACGTTTACACCCATAAATCATCAACTCAGACCTACCATCTCCAATCCTCAAGCAAGCCATGTTTTTCTCCACCCCAGCCCAATCCATTGGCAAATGACCGCAAGCGTTGCTTGCTGTTGTTGGAACCTTTGCACCACCCCTTGATCCACCGCCTGAGATCACTGGTCTCCTGCGCCCCTTTTCCTTTGCCTGCATGGGTCTCTGCGGTTCCGCTGGCGGCTATGGCCCTGGCCCGTCAGCATGTCTGCGGGCCTCAAAATAGCTACTCTCCTGGCGGTGCCCATCATTGGCACTGGCCTGGGTCTTCCCATTCCTGTCATTCATGAGTCATTCTTCTTTTTTTTGAGTTGTTTGTTTGTTTCTTTGTTTCTTTTGTTTTCTCATGACCAATCCTAAAAAAAAAAAAAAAAAAAAAACTCTGCCCTATCTGTAAATCTCTCTTGTAAATATTCTACAGACCTCTTTTCTATAAAAGGAGGGGATCTCCCCTGAACTTTTCCAATCATCTAGGGGCGTGTGTGTGTATTTCCCCCCTGTTATCATAGTAATTTGATCCTAATCCTCATCCGGGGTATATCCATGATTGACCCTTGATCCTTTGAGCCTCCATAATCAAATCTTTGATCCTTCCATCTGTGACCCTGTTCCTTATCACCAACTATAGCCTTGTTGGTTGAATAGAATTCTTTCTGCTGGAATCCTTGAGTGTGTTATACCACTCCTTGATCCCTCTTTCCAAAATTACTTGTCTTGATATTTCCTGATCATCTTTCTGGAGACAATCACAATTGATTGAAGAGGTCTTATTAAGCTTAAAACCTGGAGTGTTATAACTCCCTTTATTTTTTGAAGCTGAATTCCCCCATGCTACTCTTGAGTCCCTTGAGAGGTGTTGTGTTAACCTTGTTTGAATCTGTCATTGCTTTTCTTCTAGAGCTTCAAAAACAAATGGCTTTTGTTTTGTACAGCCACCCACAGTTATCTGCTACCCTTCAAGCGCCTGATTGCAGAGATTTGGGAAGTTTCATTGAGAACCTGGAGGTTTGTTGCAAATAAGTTGATCTTTCCTAATATTCTGCAGAGGACTAGAGTTATTAGCTTGTGGGTGTTGTTACTTGCAACTGCCTTGTTCCAGTGAACTCTGAACAGGACTTTGACTTATTTTGTTCAACTCTGTCCCTCCATCATCTTGTCTCAGATAGTGTTGATTCCTTTGCTACCAACTATTCCCAAACTCCTCCCTTACATTGATTCCCTATTTAAAAGTTCCTGGACCTTGATTATTGTTACATTTGAATATTATTGTAACTCTGATGAGGGCAGCCTAAAAAGCACCTTTCCGCTCTGCAGAACTCCCTGCAGATTAGCACTGCTTGGAGTCTGATGTTTGGTCCCCCAGTCGGGATCAAACCAGCGACCTTGGGATTTACAGTCCCAACATCAAAATTTGGAATCAACTTTGAAATCCAATTTTTCTTCTCTGTTTCTCTCTCTCCTCAGATCTGATCTGTGGAGGCAACTTATCCTAGAAGTAAGTCCTCCCAATTTGTGCACCATCCAGGCAAGGTACTGGTTGTTTTTCATGAAACCCTACTCTTGCCACACTTGTGAGCCACTTTGGAAATCTGCTCTTTGGACCCTCTAGGAATTCTGTAATTTGAAATGGCATTGACTGGTACTCCAAAAACCTCTGCTTGACCAAAGATGGTCAAGATCAAACCTCAGGAAATGAACTTAGGGTTCAATGGGGTAAATTTAAAATGGTTCTTGGACTCTTAGAAAATGGCTGCTGAAGTGGATGGAGCAAGCAAATACAATATGGCGTACCAGTTACAGTTCTTTATCTCCTCTGATGTAGTTATGGAATTAATTTAGTCATGCAAAGGATTTGACTCCCATTAATAGACTCTCTTGTAAGAGGCTATGTTGACTCATTGGGGAAAAGTAGATGTGGCTAGGTTTACTCTACAGGACTTGGATCCTCTGGTTTATCCATGGATCTCCAATGGTGGTGTCTCTTCAGAAGTCTTTTAGAAAATCTTGGGATCCTATTTAGTCTTACATCATCAGAAATGATCACATTGATAAAGTGGAAAAAATTCAAGTTAAATTTTTTCAATCTTTTTTTCTGGGGGTGCAGGAAAGGATTAGAGATGAATTAGTTCAATCTGGATCCATGATTACTAATAGAGAGAATTGGTTCAAGCTCCCTGTTTTTCTGGTCCTAAGGAGTGTAGTGGATAAATTCATGAAAGGTCAAACAGCTCTCAATTTTGAACAAACAAGAGTTGCTGAAAAAGTACATGCTCATTCCTTTAAAGAGTACAATGAAATCATGAACAAGACATAAGCAAATTGTAGACCTAAATCCAATCCCCAGGCTAATAAAGAAACTGCTACCATAGATGAGATCACCAAATTACTTCAGGCCTTTGAAAACAAGATGGATCAAAAAATTTCTTCTTTAGCTACTCCTAAAACCTCTACTTCTGTCCCTAAATCTACCCTAGTTTTTTACTGTGTCATAGGGAATGCCATGGAACTGGGCAATGCTTGGAACTCCAGAAGGATATATAGGAAAAGTTGGTGGAGCAGAAGGTGTCATGCTTCATCCTTCTCATCCCTCTCAGCCAGGCCGCACCACCAGTGCAAAATATCCAAATTTGAAGCCTCATCATTTCCATGTTTTTTCTCATGATCTTTGACTCCTCATTTGCATGATCTCAGTTGGGCTTCCTGATCCTCCCCGATCCCCAATCCTTTCCCACTTCTCATCCTCTCCTCATCCTCATCCCCACCGCTTCTGCATTCTTCCTCCATTCTGATCACTCTCTCCTGCTCACTCATTCTGATCTCTGCTATAACTCCTCTCATTCTTCCTCCTATCCATTTCCTTGCTATTTCCTCCCGCATCAATTCTCCTTCCCTCCTTCCCCTCCAACTCTCCAATACCTCTCATTTGAGGCTCCCTTCTTCTTGTATTGCCTGTCACCATCATCGTCTCTTCCTTGGCACACCTGTTTCCTCAAATTGCTTGCTACCATCTCCCGACTTACCCCAACCTTCTCCCTCTCCTTGCTCCTAAACTTCTCCTACTCTCAATCATCAATTCAACTTGATTAATACCCTGATCTTGCCTCAAAGTAACAAGATTCATTGAAAGCCTAAAATTGATCAGACGTGAGGCTCATACTTGCTGCCTCAAACTTTTCTTTATTCTCATCATTTTCTATTCTGCTGTCACAGACTCTGCTCTTGTCTCTGCTGTTCCCTTCATTATTACTTTTAATTCTTTAGTCCATAGTCTTAAGTCAAAGGGATCCTGGGTAAGGTTCTCTTGATTTGTCCTTTTGATTTCTTTGAATTTCAGAATGACTCTTGTGATCCTGTCAGACCATTGGTCTTAGTTTGCAATAAAGTCAGATTTCATCTTCAACTTATCACGGTTAAAAAGCCAAAAGAGTTGTTGACTCACCTACTGAACAATCAAAGGACCAATGGACTCCTCCCAATCTCTGCTCAAGACTTTAACAGACTCAATTCCCAACCTATCTGATTCCAACTTCTCCCTATGGAGATCCAAGATTGAAACAATCCTTTCCCTCAGGGGCATCTTGCACTGGTTGAACTCAAATGAACCCAACAAATGTCCCCCCAAGTTCAATCTTGAGATTTTCCAATATATCCTTGCTAAGCTGGATAATCAAACTACATCAATTGTGTGAAAGATCATCACTTCTCAATAGGAATCGAGCTGTGGAAATAAATAAATGAATACTATGCCTTGTCTCAAACTGCCAACTGCGCCAGGGTTTTCTTTAACTTTCTCAATCTTCAATTTGATCCCAAACAAGTAGAGAAGTTTATCAACAACGCCAGATCCTCTCTCCTCCAGATTGCCAAAATTGGAATCCAAATGGAAAAAGAAATTGTTGCATACCTTCTACTCTACAAATTCCCTTCTCAACTCGAACATCTCAAAACTACAATTAAGCACTTATTAGGTGACACAAAAATTGCCGCTTTAGAGAGTGCAAGGGATAATGGGATTATTTAGCAAATAGCTTGCTGGCAGTTACTAGAAGGGGAATTTATTTTACTAATACTCTTGAATAGATAGAGGTAAGCTAAGGTGGTTTTGAATTTCCTGCCCTTCTGAAGTAAAATAAGTCTGAACAATAATTTTTTTTAATTAGTGGCTGGATTATTTGAGACTTAAAATAGGTCTCTTATCAGACCTAGATTAATTATTAATAGAGATTTTTAGGAATTCCAAGACTATTCAAGGTTGCATTGGATTATTGGCAAGCTTCCACCAATTAATAATCAAGAATTTTTGATTGTTTCTGACTATTTTTTCAATTCCAATTAAAGGATTTAAGGGTTGACTCAAAGGTGTTTAACCAGTAGGAGGACCCAAGGATGGGCTTTCCCACAGGTAACTGGGCAGAAAAAAAAGCTTGGTTGGTTGTTCTGTTGTGCTCTCCCTCTTTTATGAATTTTACCAATCAAAAATAAGGGGTTTTCCCTCTTAAAAATAGGTGCTGAATAACAGGCCTTTTCTCAAGAACCCTTCTTCAAAAAAAAACAGGAGTTTGATAAATTTTTCAAAAATAATTTTTTGTTTGATTCCTTTTAGCTTGATTCTGGTTCACTTATAACTGGGTACTGGTAAGTAACTGGTCAGGCTGTGGTCATATTTCACACACTGGGCAGAAGCCATGCAATACAACTTGGATAGGGCAAGACAGACCTCCTTAAATGGACAAATAATTCCTCAGGGGATTCTCAGGGCTCCCCTGAGTGCATTTCTGAGCCTCTCCCTGCACTGTTGAAGCACAGGAGGGTAAAGTTACATGAGACAAATCATTCTGGTGATAAAACGTGTAAATCAGGCTGAGAGATAACTGTATTTTTTAGTTCAATCTTTGAGATTCAGGCTAAGAGATGAGATAAGAGATAAGAATGATGTGATATGGACGCTTCTGAGTGCTTATCTTGTATAAAAAATGGTCCAGAAGTTGACTGCAGCTTGAGTTAATTTTGCTGGTTGGGAAAAGCATGAAACATGCTTGGCAGCTGCAAGCCCTCTTTGGTACCTTGAATGGTGTGACCTGCATGGGCTTGGTGGTGGAAGGTCATGTTCTGGGTGTTTCTTAGGAAGCTGCTGAGCCCTTATCATGTATAAAATATTGCAGGAACTTCCTGCATGCTGTTTCAATGTAATTAGTTGTGGAGATATGAGGTATGCTGTTTTAGCGCATGTCCCCTTGGATAACTTGAGAGTGTGGCTTGCAGGTGTTGTATGGTTGATATGGTGGGAAACTGTGTATAAGAGCGCTTGAGAGGACGCTTCAGAGCTCTTATCTGGTGGTGAAAGTTCCAGAAAAGTCATGTGTACTGACTTGTTATTGCTGGTTGGTGAGAATTCAGATATACTTGGCGCATGAGCCCCTACTTCTGTTGGTGCATGTGTGTGTGTTGTATGGTTGGAATGGTGGAAAACTGAGTATCAGAGTGCTTTAGAGGACGCTTCAGAGTGCTTATCTGGTGGTGAAAGCTCCAGAAAAGTCATGTGTACTGAGTTGTTATTGCTGGTTGGTGAGAATTGAGATATACTTGGCTGCATGAGCCCCTACTTCTGTTGGTGCATGTACGCGTGATGTATGGTTGGAATTGTGGCAAACTGATTATCAGAGTGCTTGAGAGGACGCTTCAAAGGGCTCATCTGCTGGTGAAAGGTTCTAGAAAAGTAGTGTAACTTGTTTTCATAGTACTGGTTGTAGTGTAGCATTGGTACTTATATGGTTTAAGTCCTGCTGGTATGGGGTGTGTTGTTTTGTTGTGTGGTTATTTTAAGCATAATCTTTTTGATTATATATTCAATCAAGAATTTTCATTAATCCATGTGACATAATCCAGCCTGCGCCAGGTTTTGGTTTTTTTTTGCAACAGGTGTTGATATGGTTGAAGGGGTTATCTGGTGCTTGATTTGATTTTTTTAGGTTGGTTTGAGTTTAGAGTATAGTTTATGAGGGGTTTGGAATTTATTTAGTATTTTATTGACTTTAATTTGATATAAGAATAATAACTAATCAGACAAAATGAGTCTGATGGCTATAGGACAGGTTTGGTTTACCACAACGCCGACTTGGTTCTCCAAAATCTCAATCAGGTTAAAAAGAAAGTGGTAGCTGGATTTCACACCTGCGCACTGATGACTAGGACCAAGGTTATCAAGTGTTGAGCAAAATGGCACAACCCTCAAGCCAATCACAATTGAATTAAGTGCTGGTGGCTATACCCACATTTGCAACCCAATCCTGGTAGCTCCCAGAGCCTCAAAGCAACAACCAATATTTCCACATCTCAACCTCCAAAAACTCCCTCCACGCATCTGGCCTACAATCTTGCCATAGTAACTTCACCAACCCTCAGTTGTGACCAAATATTGCTTGAATCTGGAGCTTCAAATTGTATGTTCAACAACTTGAACTTCTTTTCAAATCTCCATCCCAACAATACCAAAATACAAACTGGAGATCCAGATGCTCCCATCTCCTCCTTGCAAACTGGTGTTGCAAGCCTGAACACCCAAATGGAAACACTCAATCTCCAGAACTCTCTGTACGTTACTCATCTAGCCATCAATATTTTTGTTCTTGGTCAGCTCATTCAAAAGGGCTGCTCACTAATTCTACTTTCCCCAAACAGATTTGCTGTTGTCTACAAACAGCAGCAAATACTCTCTGGAGACATAGAAGAAAACCTCTTTTTCATTGATAAAAAACTGAATCATCCTAATTCCATCTCTTACCCGTTTGTATCTCTATCTACAATTCACAAATGATTCTGCCATCCCCATCAAGAAATGCTTCTTTTATCCAAATATTTCCCCAACCTGAAATGGGATCAAATTGATTTCATTGCTTGCGCAAAAGGCAAAATACATTTTCAACCCTTTCTCAAACACCTGCCCTCAAGCAAAAACTCCTTTTATCTCATTCACGCCAATGTGTGTGGTCCCATCGATTCTCCATCCCTGCCTGGGTGCGGATACTTCCTCCTCCTCACCAAAAATTGGTCCAAATTAAAAAACTGTGTGCCCATTTGGCTCAAGTCGGATGTAATTGATGAAGTATCAAATTCATCAAGCTCCAGGAAAATGAGAGGGGAAGAATTTTGAAAGAATTCCACTCCATTGATGGAGGAGAATTAGTTAACAATTGTCTCAGTACTTTCTTTGCCAAAAATGGAATGAAGCACACAACGTCAGAACCGTATACACCTCAGCATAATCTCCTCACCAAAAGGGGGAATCACACTCTCTTAAAGGCTGCAAGAACCACAATGATTGATATGAACATTCCCAAGTTTCTGTGAGATGAAATCCTCATCAGCGTCTTCTCCATTCTCAACTTCCACCCATCTTCCAAATCCAAAAACTCCGCTCACCAATTGTGGACCGGCAACCCTCCTAAGACTCATCTCATTGGGATCCTTGGCTCTCAAAACATTGTCCTCAATCAAGCATCATTTCCTGGCAAAATTGAAAAAAAAGGAATGGAGAGCGTTTTGGTTGGATTGGATTTTGATCTAAGTTCTTATTGAATTTATTGTCCCACCTCCAAAAAAATTTTTCATTCAGAAAATTTCAAAATTTTCAAAAACTCTCCTCTCTCCTTTACTCCCTCAGATGATCCTTCAATCTCCAATAACTGCTTTGATCCCCTCCTAACTGACAATTCTTTACTCATTGATACTCTGAACTCCAATCTGCCTGCCATCTCACCCTCCAATAATCCCCTCAATGATAAAAATAACATCTCCCCGAATCAGCAACCACCCATTTCTGAATCCATTCCAATAAATCCTCCTAACATTTCTCAGCCCAATTATGCCCAACCTAATCCTACTGACTCTGAGTCCAATGATGAAAACTTTAAAACAGCTGCGCAACTCCAAGTCAAATCATCTCCCAACCTTTGGGATTGATCCACCATAAAGAAAGCTTAACAATACCTCTTCATTGCAAGAACCATTCCCAAAAGCTATTATGAAGCCACCCACTGGGATGATAAAGAAAAATGGATGGCCTCAATGAATTCCAAACTCAACGGAATCAACCTTATGAAGGTCTGGGAAGGCAGTCACTCTCTCCCGAATGGTAGAGCCGCCCTGTTGACTGTGTGGGTCTACCAAATAAAAGACAGTCCTGAAAAAACGGGTGTTTCCTTCAAATCTTGACTCTGCATTCAGGGGTTCAAGAAGGTGGAATTCTTTGACTATGGTCAAACCTACGCTCTGACGGGATCCATCACCATGCTTTGGGTCCTGCTAGTATATGCACTACATCAAAAACTCACTTTCTAGCAGATGGACATCAAATCTGCCTTCTGTTGAGATTTTGAGGCAGTGAATCACTGCTGAGATTTCACACCTTTTCATTTCACATCTACAAAGTCTCACCTGGCTCTACAAAGTTTCACCTGACCCGGGGAGCTCTACTCATGTCACTCAACCCAGACACTCACCCCAGAACTGTCACACTCCCGGGTACTCGACACACGTCTCAAATCAGAATGAAGAAGATTGGAAATTCCCTGGACAGCAGCACCAGGATCACTCTCAAACCACATCACTCCTCTTGAACCACATCACCTGGAAGACTCAACTCTGGTTAAACAAAACCAAATCATCATAGACCACCCAATCTTCATTCAATCTACCTTTTTTGTCCTGTTACTTCTTTTGCTCCTTTTGTTCCTCTATAAAATTCTCATTTTGTCCTCAACTCCATCACTCCAAATCATTCACTGCCTGAAATCATGCCCAGTGAGATTCATCATGTCTAACTTCTTCGTCTTTTCTCATTTGTCATCTGATCATCTCAAAACTTACTGTCGACACTGTCCTAGGGTGCTCATCTTGAATCTCACCCCAAACTCAAGAATCATTCATTTACTCAATCCTCATCTAGCCCGTTCCTGTCTCTGATAATGACTCTAGCAGTCTTAAGCTCCTGTTTGTTCTTCATCTCAATTATGATTAATTCTGTTGTTCTTCACGATCTCATCCTTTTCTTCTGATTTGTCTCTATCTCTCAGCTCTGAAATCAATACAAGTCAATCAAATCTCTTTACCTTCCTTCACGCACCAATGCATGAGGAAATCTTCATCAAAGCTCCCTTAGGATACAATACTCCGATCCCTTAATTGAAGCTCAACAAGGCTCTTTATGGTCTGAAGCAAGCACCTAAAAGCTGGTACAACACTCTCAAAAGTTGGCTCCTTAAGGAAAATTTCATGAAATCAAGTGCGGAATCTTTTCTTTACATCAATACAGCCACTAATGTCTATGTGTTTGTATACGTCAATGACCTATTGATAGTCGGTAACTCCGTTGAATTCAGGAATTGCCTAGAAGCTAAGTTCAAGATCTCCCAAGAAGGTACACTGAGTAAGATACTTGGAAATCAGCTTGTGAATACCAAAGACGGGCTTGGGATTCTGCAGTCCTGTCACATTGATACCGCACTCAGTGAATTGGGACTGACCGACTGCAAGCCAATTAGAACACCCTTCTTACCCAACATCAAACTCCTCTCCTCCACAAATAAAGAATATCAAGACTTACTCAAACTTAACATCAATTATTGATCCTCCACCAGTTTTTTGAACTTAATTGCCAGCCAAACCCGGACCAACTAAGACTATGCTGTCTCAAATCTCTCTTGGTTCAATAACAAACCAGGAATGCCTCATTGGATCAAATCCAAACATGCCTTGTGGTACTTAAGTACCTCAAAAAATTTGGCTCTCCTCCTTCAAAGCTCCTCTTTTGAATATGATATTGAAGTATTCAGCAATTCAGACGGCAGTAAAAATCCCAAATCTCAAAGAATTCATACTGGTTATTTCATTCTCCTCTAAAGCTGTCCCGTTTCATGGTGCAGTAAGCTCCAACCAACCATTTCCCTCTCTTCCACCAAAGGAGAGCTTAAAGCTCTTGTCCTGGCTACTCAAGAGAAGTTGTGGCTATCACAATTAATCAGGGAAATAAATCCAAAACAAGAATTCACTCACTTCTCTTTTATTGAAAAAAAAGCCTTGAACAACCTAGTAAATCAAGAATCCCATCACAGAGCTCTCAAACATGTTGAAAATCAGATTAAATGGTTGCAAGAGCAACGTGGAAACCACTCCCTCATTACTAATCTCATCCCTTCAAATCAAATGCTGGCCTATTCACTGACAAAAGCAGCCCTTTTTTCCTCCGTTGCCAATCTCACCTCCTTCACCATGTCACCTCACATATGGTCACAGAGATGTGTCATGATTCATCCTTCTCATCCCTCTCAGCCCGGCTGCGCCACCAGTGCAAAATCTCCAAATTTGAAGCCTCATCATTTCCATGTTTTGTCTCATGATCTTTGACTCCTCATTCATATGATCTCAGTCTGGCTTCCTGATCCTCTCCGATTCCTGATCCTTTCCCACTTCTCATCCTCTCCTCATCCTCATCCCCGCCGCTTCTGCATTCTTCCTCCATTCTGATCACTCTCTCCTGGTCACTCATTCTGATCTCCGCTAGCACTCCTCTCATCCTTCCTCCTATCCATTTCCTTGCTATTTCCTCCCACATTCATTCTCCTCCCCTCCTTCCTCTCCAACTCTCCAATACCTCTCATTTGACGCTTCCTTCTTCTCGTATTGCCTATCACCAGCATCATCCCTTCCTTGGTACACCCGTTTCCTCAAATTGCTTGCCATCATCTCCCAACTTACCCAAAACTTCCCCCTCTCCTTGCTCCTCAACTTCTCCTACGCTCAATCATCAATTCAACTCAATTACTCGCCTGATCTTGCCTCAAAGTCACAAGATTCATTGAAAGCCTAAAATTGATAAGGCGTGAGGCTCATACTTGCTGCCTCAACCATTTATTTATTCTCATCATTCTCTATTCCGCTGTCACAGACTCCGCTCTTGTCTCTGCTTTTCCCTTCATTATTAATTGTCATTCTTTAGTCTGTAGGCTTAAGTAAAAGGGATCCCGGGTAAGGTTCTCTTTATTTGTCCTTTTGATTTATTTGAACTTCAGAACAACTCTTGTGATCCTGTCAGACCATTTGTCTTAGTTTGCAATACAGTCAGATTTAATCTTCAACTTATCAGAAGGGGAAAAATTTCTTTCTTCCTAATGGTGCTCTGATAACTCTTGATAAATCTTGCCCTATTTGTCCTGTGGTGGCCTGTTATCAGCCTCCATTGCCAATTAAAGCATTTCTTGCTTCCTTTGAATTCTAACCTTCCTGTGGTACTCTTCAACCTTGGTGCCCTACAGCTATCTCTTCCTTCATTCTTTTTGGGACTACTTATAAATCTGATCTAGCCAGGAAACAACATGAGGAACCTAAACTTATTTACTTCTTCTTTATCAGCATCAGGATAAAAACAGTATAAACTTTTTTTCTGGTCTAAGCACCACCCATGAGGTTTGTCCTTGAATGGATCAAACTGGGAAGTTTCAAAATTTTTCATCATCTTTCTTTTCCAAAGCATGGTACCAAACTGCACTTTGACCAATTCTTTCCAAGAATTACTGGATAAAGATCCAACTTCTTGTCTTTTATTGGTAAACCAATCAAAAGCTACTCCTTCAAATATTTGGGCAATCTTACCACAGCAATTGCATAAGGGAGCTCATAAGAAGAAAGATTATAGTCAATAAATTTAACAAAACTGACATGGTTGTATTTTCCTTCTCCAGAGAATTTAGGCCATTCAGTGATGGGAGGAAGTAGCTTCAAAGCCTGCTCCATTTTGGGAGTAGGAATGGGTCTGAAAGAATCATTCCTAGTTATCCTGGTTCTGGGAGGAACACTAGGAGTACTGTTGAACCTGGAAGGTCTTGTTTCTTCTTGGTCAATGAACGGAGAGTTAGTAGAGTTGATCTTAAGATCTCTGAGATCATTCTTAATCATACCTAATTCTGAATCAAGTTTTTTTGCTTAATAAGTCAATTTTGTTATTCAGATGAGCTGAAGGAGTAGGACTAGTTTTTGTAACTTCTTCCTTAAGCTGGTCTATGGTTGCAAGAATATCTTCCTGAAGAATTGTATGGTTGTCATCAATATGTTTTATCAGGTCCAACTTACTAGCTCTTATACTATCCTTGATTTGTTGTATTTCCAACTCATCAATTCTCATAATCTGAGACTGAGTGTCAATCACTCTGAAAATACTTGAACTTAATTTGTCCAATTGTTGATAAACTTTGTCAAAGCATTGGCTGATCATATTAAAATTGTGAGACACATTTACAGAAAATCTATTAAGAGCTTCTACATCTAATTGTGATACACCTTTTTCCACTTCTGGGCTAAGGATATTACGTTGTCCCAATCCTTTGGGTTCCTTAACTTCTGATGGGCTGAGGACCTCTTCTTTTTGGGGTCCTTTCCCTTTAAGGAAGCTAACTGATCCCATGGAGTCCAGTTCTGCACGTAGCATTCTACTTCTTTCTTTTTGATCAATCTTTGCAGAGAAATCTGAGATTTATTTGCCTGAGAAATGGCTTTTCTCATACCTAGTTTATCCTCCTGGGTCTGAGCCAACCTGAATTGTTCCCAATAGCTCACGTGCTCTTTCACTAATACTTTGACCCTTTCCTTGTTGGTTGAGTCCAGCTGGGGCGGTGTAGGAGGACCTGTACCCTCCTGGGATAAGATTGTGGGCAACAGATGGCTTTCCAATGGTCTTTTGGTCAAGTTGGCGGCCGCGGTCGTTGCTGTCGTTGTCCCGCATGACCCTATGGTCACGGGTTTGAGTCCCCTCATTGTCCTTGCGACTGGAGTCCTTGCACACACGGGTTCCTCCAGGCAGAGATCCATATGACAGGGCTCTACCGGTTGCAAGGGTGTTGCGCCTATTTTGATACATAGAACCAAAAAAAAAATGTGTAAGTGTTTTGTTGGAACTTTTGAAAAAAGACTTTAAAATTATAAAAAAAATATTTTTTGTATGTTTTATATTTTTAATAATTTTTTATAAATATTTTAACTTACTTAGAGTTAAAGTCAAGGGTACCAACACTTCATTGGGGTCACAACTATCCTTGGAGGGTATTCCAACGGGGTTTGAGTGAGTTCCAATCAGATCCCGTGATAAATCCAAGGGTAAGTCCAATGGTACACTGTCTGGGACGTCCTCTAGGAGGTCCTGGTCAATGAGATCACCAAAAACAAAATCCACTGAGAGGGATAAAAACAAAAAATATAAGTTTAATATTTTTTTGTATTTTTACATGTTAAAATAATTTTTAGAAAAAAATAATCACTTTTATTATTTTTGGATTTTTCTTAATCTTCAGGGTTATTTAGTTGTTAAATATAAAGTTTCCTTTCATAAATCTTCCACTCCTTATGTTGCCTTAATAAAGAATTGAAATTTATAATTCTTTCAAGCTCAAGTTCTTTGTCTTTTATAACCTGCTGTTTCTAATAAAGCAATTTCTCCTGTTGTTGCTCAGGAGTTATGATAACAGGGACAAAGTTAAGGAGTTTCTTGTCTTTTTTCTTTTTAAATAGGTTCAAAGAATAATTGATCAATTCTCCGTTGGTCTTAAGATCCACTAGAGAAACAAATGATCAAAAATATATGTTATAAGTATATTAACTTATTTTTAAAAATAAATAGACTTGTCCAAGGAATAAATAATTAAAAATTAATTATTTAAGGATATTTCCCAGCCAGACCCCCAGTTGTCAGCTCTCTGATACCAGGAACCTTGCAGTCCTTTAGCTACAGAGAGTGATGAAAATGCTGGAATGATAATAATAATTATTATTCCAATAATAAACACTTAGAAGCTCAAATAAATGATTTAATAAGAGCAGTTGCAAGGTTTAATTTGTTTGGTAGTTAATGGTTTCCAATATAATATAAAGAAGGGGCCACAGTATTATACTACTGGGGATCATTACAGACTACCTGTTGGAGTATCATGTCTTCTGCTGATAGCCTTGATCCTTTCTGTCACAGAATCCTATCACTACATGTCACCTAGTGCTCTTTTAACTTATTGATTTTTCATTTGTTGTTTCTGCCCTGGGTTGATTAGTTGTCAAGTCCTTAGGCCCCCTGTGAGGGGCTCTCTAGTTGTCTATTTAAACCGGTCTTTTCCAGGACCTTGCAATTTACCTCATCGACTTTGTTTCTTTCAACTTTGGTCCTCAACTTTCCGAGTTGAGTAAGAGTCCATGATCTGATCATTGACTCCAACAGGTTATGAGCCAGAGCACCACCTATTGTGCTGTCTCTGTTTTTGCTTCAAGTAAATCCTCTCTGTGTGGTAGCTCTCCAATTATCCTATTGTTAATTGCATCTATCCTTCATTCAGTGACCTTTGTTTGGTCATCCCTAAACACCGAGTAGCACTACTGTCTTTCTATTACTGACCGTATCTACCTTTTCATCCAACTGATCCTATTGATCACCTCAATTAGTCACCTCTATGGTCTTCCCGAGTAGCACTACTGTCTTTCTATTACTGACCTTATCTACCTCCTCATCCAACTGATCCTATTGATCAACCTCAATTAGTGACCTTCATTGGTCTTATTCACCCTCACTTCAACCCTGTTTGTTACCTCAGGCTTGATCCATAAGTTCCTGGATCATCCAATGCCATCACCGTCATCTTCATCCAGTCAATCGTGATGTTCCCTACATCTTGATTGCTCTCCGACTCAATCTGGCAACCTCAATTGCTCATCATATTGACCCTGCGACCTCCAAATGACCTCCTTTCCTTGCTTGGTCAAGACCTCAAGCCCCAATTCTGTGTCCTTGCCATCCCTCTATCTTATGTCCTTTGCACTCTTTTTCCTCAATTGGTCTGCCTTCAAAAGTCTTATCCCGATTAACGGTCTTCAACTCTCTTGGAGAGGGGGTGAGATGAGGATGAGCTTGACTATTAAGCTCATCCCATCCATCCAATTTGATGCTCCCTCCTACAATCCCAAATATTCAATCTATCAATAACAGCCACCACTTTGGTCGGCCTTCTTTCTACAATCTTCCCTCTTCACATTGGAACCTTTTCATTTAGGTTACTCAATGGTTAACCTCCTCTCAGCTCATCAACCATCTTGATCAACTCAACCTGGGCTACTTCATCATCCGCCCCTCATTGATCCTTGGCTCATTCACTCATCCCCACCATCTCATCCCTACCAAGGACTTGTTCATCCTCCTCAATCTCTCATCCGACTCCCTCTCCTCCTCCACGGCCATCTCCTCCCATCATCTTGGTCCTGATCTCCTCCTTGCTTGTCTTCTCCCTTGGCTATTCAATTGGGTCATCCGACAACCAAGTACACCATCCAATCCCTCAAACCCAACCTGCTTCCCTTGTTGTCATCTTGACCTGCTCAGGATGATGGTGATCACCATTGTCAATCCCAAGAGGAACAAGAGATTGTCGATTGACTCAAGGCTGACCTGAATCGCTTGCAGGTTGTTCTTGACTTGCGTTCTCGTCCCAAGAATTGGTCCTCCTTCCAACCCTTCCAGGATCTTGACCCTTGTCATCTGGTCCATAACCTCACTCACGGTTCCCTCCGAGGTTCCGGCAGATTTGCCATCCCGCCCCTTGCTCTTATCGTCTGGCAACTCTGTCGGTGTCGTGCTTGTTTGTCTTCGCTTGGTCGACCAAATCATTCAATCCCATCAATTCTTCGATCATCTGTCTATTCGCTCCTCGCTCATATCATCTTACAACCTGTGGTTTGATTGCTCCCTCAAAATCACCAGTCAATTCCCATATCGCTCGCACCCTCCTTGCGACTCGCATTTCTCATCCTGCAACCTTGATCACCCTCATTTTCAACTTCGCTCCTCTGCGACATCATGTGGCACGCTTCAATGTGATTGTTTTGTCTCCCGCTTTCGATCATCTGATATCAATCCGTGCACCACCTGCAACTTTGATTGGCCCCCCGTCCTCAACTTCTGCCCGCCTGCGACCTTGCCTTCTCAACTCGAGCCTGCTATTGCTTACAACTGTCCCCCTGACTACCTCTCAACTCTTCAAGTATTGACCTTGCACTGTTGTCACCACCAACACCATCTATGTGCACAGCCATTGCGAGTTTGCCAGTCACTACCTGAAGTTATGATTGAAAGTCCATCAATTCATCATTTTCTGTTTTCTTATGTTATCCTTTACCTTTGTTCATGTCCTTTTTCACCATATTGTTAGACTGCGTTTGTCATACCTCCTTGTCTTCTCACCAAGTCTCAAGCCTACCAGCAAGGGGGTGTGTTGTAGTATCATGTCTTCTGCTGATAGCCTTGATCCTTTCTGTCACAGAATCCTATCACTACATGTCACCTAGTGCTCTTTTAACTTATTGATTTTTCATTTGTTGTTTCTGCCCTGGGTTGATTAGTTGTCAAGTCCTTAGGCCCCCTGTGAGGGGCTCTCTAGTTGTCTATTTAAACAGGTTTTTTCCAGGACCTTGCAATTTACCTCATTGACTTTGTTTCTTTCAACTTTGGTCCTCAACTTTCCAAGTTGAGTAAGAGTCCATGATCTGATCATTGACTCCAACACTAGCAACCTCTCTTCAAGGGGCCCCCTTAGGCAGTTTAAGAACCTTGTAATAAATATGGGTGCCTTAGAAAGGACTTATTCCACTAATGGCCGGGCTTAACAGCACAAATGGCCTAGACAGGAAGGGTAACACCCACTCTGAGAACTTCACCACGAAAATCCTGGAATAATTGGAAGGGTTTCAGAGCAGATGGGGTAGTTTGCTTGACTAAACTTCAATGGTTGATTGGTTAATATAGGTAAATAATACTACTGCAGACTAAGTCATAAATCATTTGCTTATCTTCATATAAGCACTTGATTAAAAATGACAGGGGGTCTGATTGATAATAAATAATTCCTTGTAACTGATGATGGAATAATGAATCCAAAGAGGTCTGTATAAATACCTTTTTGGGGTGATTTTGGTCTTCTCAGGGCACTTAGAGAGGGTTCTGCTCATGTGCTGAGGCTGGCATGCCAGTCAATGCATGATTAGCACGTCTACTTGGTGCTGTCAATCAGCTGTCCTTAGATCTGCTGGATTTCTGTACTATTTTAGCCACAGGATCTGTTAATATGTTATGGCGTAAATTTGATCATTCTGTACTCATCCGTCATTTGTACTATTGATATTGCTTTAAAGTGTGCAGATGTGTATGTTTACTGATTTTCCATCATCTGCTGATGATTTAGACAAATCTTAATAATTTTTATGAACACTCCTTGTAGTGTTTTGTGGTCCTCAAAGATCAGGATCAGTGATTTACGTGATAATCCTTGATCTTTGATTTATTATTGAAAAATGTTTTAAACTTAATTTTCATTAATTTTGTTTAAGTTTTGATCTTTTTAGATCATTATTAATTCATATGTCAGTTTGTTACATATGCTAGGCAACCCTAAATAGGTTGTAGCTCTTCTGAGCGGTACCTGGTTGTCAGATTAGTCACAACTGATCCAGACGCAGGGATCAGTTAGTACAGATGCGCGCGGGGTGGGATCTGCTGCATGCATGGCAGGATCAGCTTCGTGCGGGTCTCTAGTACGCGGGAACCTTCTGCTACTAGTACATAGGGATAAGTAATGTTTTGGGGCTTCTGCAGGAATTGTGACATAACACATTTCCGTGTGTAACTCCTAAAATATACACAACACCTCAATTTTGAGTGAATTTTAGGTTTAAACCCTATACATGAAAATACGTTTGAAATATTAGAATGGCCAAAAAGTGCCATACTGGTGTTGTAATTTTTAGTACTTTTCTTTTTCATTATTTTAAAAATATAAGGATTTGGAATTCTAGGGTGGGGTCAGTGAGTGACCCTACCTAATTTTGGGAGAGGAATCCATTCCTGTAATAATATTTATGGATTTCTCACTCCTTATTTTTTCATTGAGATATTCTTATTTTTCATAGTTTTGTGTTACATTCTGTTTCAACGTAATTAGTTGTGGAGATATGAGGTATGCTGTTTTACCGCATGTCCCCTTGGGTAACTTGAGAGTGTGGCTTGCAGGTGTTGTGAGGTTGATATGGTGACAAACTGAGTATCAGAGTTCTTGAGGGGAAGCTTCAGATCTCTTATCTGGTGGTGAAAGGTCCAGAAAAGTCATGTGCACTGAGTTGTTATAGCTGGTTGGTGAGAATGGAGATATAATTGGCTGCATGAGCCCCTACTTCTGTTGTTGCATGTATGTGTGATGTATGGTTGGAATGGTGGCAAACTGAGTATCAGAGTGCTTGAGAGGACGCTTCAGAGGGCTTATCAGGTGGTGCAAGTTCCAGAAAAGTCATGTAACTTTCTTTCATAGTACTGTTTGTAGTGTAACATTGGTACTGATATGGTTTAAGTCCTGCTGGTATGGGGTATCTTGTTTTGTTGTGTGGTTATTTTAAGAATAATCTTTTGATTATATATTTAATTAAGACTTTTCATCAATCCATGTGACCTAATCCAGTCTGTGCCAGGTGTTGGGTTGTTTTTGTGACAGTTGTTGGTATGGTTGAAGGGGTTTATCTGGTGATTTATTTGGGTTTTCAGGTTGTTTTGAGTTTTAGAGTATAGCTTATGAGGGGTTTGGAATTTATTTATTATTTTTTTGACTTTAATTTGATATATGAATAATAATTTATAAGATAAAATGAGTCTCATGGCTATAGGACAGGTTTGGTTTACCACATCCCCCTCCAGAATTAATGCTGTCCACAGAATTTCCACATATAGACATCAGACTCCCCCCCCTTCTCCCTCCTTTTAATTTTTGGATTAATAATTTTGAATCATTATTCTTTCTAGTTCATTAATTGTTCAGATATAGTCAAAGTAATGGTATCAAAAGATCCCCAAAAAAAAATTCCAATGTGCTCCAGTTGTTCCTTTCAAAATCTTGATGGTTTATTTCTAAGTTATATCTTCTTCATTCATCTTGTTTTAATCCTTGTATCAATTCAAAACTTCTAAATAATCTGCTTTCTTCTTCCTAGATTTTTCAATTATAGTTGGTTTCATTTGGGAAAAGACAGGTTTCTTTATATATCTTTTGTATGGTTATTGATTCTCTTTCATTCAATTTTCTTGTTTCTGTCTTGATCTTCCCTACACCATGTTCTTTTATGGGTCTGGCTGGGTAAGTACAGATTAAATTTCCTCTTTTTTACATTTTCTTCTTTTCCCGTCTCCATATTCTTTTTATGGTCCTTCCTGGATAAAGAAAGACTTTTATTTTTTTTCTGGTTTAAACTGATCATCCATTACTGTATATTTACCCTGTTTTCATCTATTCAAACTTGATACATACCTTTTCCTCAGATGCCTACTATAATTTCTTCATTCTTGATTTTATGGCCCAATAAAATCCTGAATATGTTTCAGGAGAAATTTGTTTTGCGGTTGACTTGAGTAAGTTAGGTGCGGGCCAATTTCTGACACAGGAGGAGGATGGAAAGGATAGGTTGGTCCTCTATGAGTCTGTCACCTTTACCACAACAGAGAGTTGGTATTTGCAGCCAAATTTGGAAATTTTTGGAGTCACCAAGATTGTGTGGAGACTGCAGCATCTGCTTTGGGGTATGCATTTAAAGCTTTTGGTGGACGCGGAGGCCTTGGCGCGGATGATCAACTTGCTGAAACTTCCAAACACCCCTATGACCAGCTGGTTGTTTTTCCTTCAGCTCTTCTCTTGAAGCGTGGTGCATGTTCTGGGGAAGGCTTTCACAATTCCCAACGCGCTGTTGTGGTATCCTCAGGAGGATCTGTTCAAGGGGGGGAACCCCTTGAGGTGGAATCTCCGTTCATCCAAGTTGTTGTGGTGGAAGCGGAGGTCAGTCTCCCGCTTCAGAATTCCGGGATTTACACGTTCTTGTGCTCCTTTTTTCAGGATCTTCAGTTCTCCAAAGTTAAAATGGGAGCGGTAATTTTCTAGGAAAAATGGTGGATGAAAAAAATCTATTTATAGGAAGGGAAGTTGTGGTTGTGCAGTGCCCCGGTGCCTCTTGTGTTTTCAAAATAAAAGATGGACCGGGAAGCAATCCTGAGGTGTCTCCAAAAAGATCTTGGCCAAAAGGGTGCAATTGAAATTACAAGAAGAGTGAAGGAAAGGTTTTGGTGGCTGGATGTGGTGGGCGCAGTGCAAGAGTGGGTGAAGTTGTGCTAAGCCTGTCAGCGGCAGCATTTGAGGCTTCCCAGGGAGGTGGGTCACCCTATGGTAGAGGAAACGTTGTTTGGATGGGTTTCCCTTGATATGGTCCACATAAAGGCGGGAAATTTTGTGTACCTGCTTGTCGCAAGGGACAATCTATCAGGTTGGCTAGAGGCACATCCTCTGGTAAACTTTTTGGCGGAGAAGGTTTCTCAGTTCTTCTAGGAAGATGGCTTGCACGGTATGGTTTGCTTTTCCTACTTAATTTTGATGGGGGTGCGGAGTTCTGGGGCCGCTTGATGACGCTGGTTTGGAGTTGTGGAGAATAGTTTGGACAGGTAATAGATTACTATCTGAAGGGCTCCAGGATGATCAAATGCAGCCATCAGTCTATCAAGGATGCTCTGGTGAAGATGTGCAGGGAGGATGGTAAACAATTGCAGGAGACCCTTCTGGTGGTTCTCTTTGCGGATAGAATCTCCATTAAGCAGTTGACAGGCTATTCACCTTAAAAAACAATCTACGGGCAGCACCCAGAGCTCCCAGTGGACATTGAGTTGGAAACATTCCTGCGGGTGGTTTGGTGGAAGATAAAGACTTCCATGGAGTTTGTAGAAGGGCGCACCAAAAAACTTCTTAGGTGGGAAAAGTGATGATGAAGGCCGTGGAATGGTTGAGGAAGTCTAGGAAAGCATTGGTCCACTATTGGGATCAGCACTGTTCCCATTGCCTCCGGGACCCGCTGCTGAAGGGGGATTTGGTCCTGCTTTACAACCAGAGTCTTGAATTCCAGTGGGGGAAGCAGGTTGCCAACCAATGGAACGGCACCTTTTGCATGGCATCCAAGTTTGCAGGCGGGATTTATCAGCTGGAAGAATTGGACAGGACTCCTCTCAAGCAGAAGGCTGAATCCTTGCATGTGAAGCGCTTCTTTGCACATGGGTCCACCTTGTTTGAAATTACTTCAGGGGACAGAGACGGCTCCAATGGTGATGGTGTGGATTTGTTGAAGGATGGAAGTAGTCCCAACAACGCACACGGCATGGGTCCTTTGCTTTTGGATCTAACCGCATGCAGTTTGCTGGTGAAGTGGATCAGTTGGTTGCAACCCACTGGGGACAGCGGCCAAGCTGGGGGGGCGCTAGTGTTGGATGTTAAATTCTGATTTGGTGAGGGTGTTTTCTAGCTGTTTCACAGCCAGGATAACTAGATGCCCCAGAATCTTTGTTTCCTTACTTATTTTATTTCATTGGTTTCTGGGATTGGCACTGGCTCTGGTTACAGTTGATTGCAGGGAAATGGGCACGGTGCAAGCCAGGTCTGTGAAGGCAAGGACAAGCATGCAGATGGGAGATGTGGGACAAGTAGTGGCATAGGCCTGATGTTGGTTTTGGTAGGAAGACATTCAAAAAAAAGAAAAACTCTGTTTCTCTGTTTCTTTCTTTCTTCCTCTCTTAAGCACATATTGAAAAGGTGGATGGGGGGGATAAGTTTGATTTGGTAAGGGGTGGCACTACCCAGTTTACAGCTGGAATAAATAGGAACCCCAAAGTGTCTATTTTGCGGTGTCTTTTCTCTCTCTTAAATTTTTTGCGCGCGCTGGTGTGTGGTTTTTGTGTTTTTTTTTTCAGTCTGGGTATGGGGAACTGTGTGAAATTTTTTTGGGGGTGGTCCAGGTACCCTTCTGGAGACTTTGACAATATGGGACGCGGATTTTGTGGTTCTTTTCTCTCAGGATTGTGCACAGACGCAGAATTTTTGGTTGCTTTACTCAGGCTTGGGACTCCTTTCTCTCTTGGATCCACGCGCAGACGCGTATCAAGTTGTTTCTCACTCTTACTCAGACTAAAGGTTGCTTGCCGGGCCCACAAACAGATGTGGGTTTAAAATTCCCTTATTCCCACTCTCACTCTCACTCAAGGATAGCGCTTCAAAAATTCTATTTATTTGAAAATACAGAATTGCGCAGATAAAGACAAGGAATAAAAAAAGGGAAAGGGGGATGGGGCAATCCGCCTAAATCAGTTCCATAATATCCACCATTTCTGAAAGCGCAGCGTCCAGAAGTCCTTGGAAGGCCACCCATAATTCATGCCAGGATTTTGTTTCATGAGTTCCTGGAGATGGGAGGAACCACCAGAGGAGTTTGTCTGAATTGTCTGAAAATTCCTGAAAGTGCGCCTCCCTTTGCACTAGACCAGTGGGGATTTCCAGGATCTCTGGATTGGTCAAGCAGGGAGGAGGTGAAGCATGAGGAAAAGATGTAATTAATACGCGTTCCGGGACGCTGTTGTTGAGGTGCTTCCTGCCAGCTCTGGGGACAGAGATGCTGATAGAGACACAGGGGGTGGAGTTCCAGGAGCCAGAGGAGGAGGAGGAGGAGGACTGGTAGTGGGTCCAGGGGCTTGAGGAGGAGGTGGGTGCCGTCTGAAAAGTTCCTTCATGTGCGGGTTAGTTGTGCCTTCATTAATGCGGGCCCAGATGGCCCAGTTGTGAAGGGCTGCTTGCCATTCCGTGGTGTTTGCAAAGTACTCATTGCGCAGTGTTCTGGCATGACAAAAGTGTAGGAATGTTAGATTTCTGATGATGCTGAGAAATTTCTATCTAATTATCTTTTGTTGATCTCTAATGTGTCTTCATCTTGATCTCTTCTTATTAGTTCTTTCTGCTTGTTCTTCTTCCTTCTATTGTGTCAAGTCAATCTCAGAAGCTGCGCACTACTGGCTACTCAACCTCACACTTGATTGAGCACCCGCACAACCTGACAAGTTGCTCAAGTGTGGAAACTTCAACTTCAAGATCAGCCCCAAACTTATCTTGCTCACTGATCCTAGATCCTGGGTGCCCCTTCTCCTCGTGCAACAATGAGATTGCACCATTGGCACCCAGGGGACTAGGATCTGGTACACTGCTTATTTCACTCTCTCATTATATTTGAACTCATCAATCTGACCAAATCTCCAGCCATACTTCAAGACAAGCTACTTCAAATTCCAATCTTCATCAACCATCCAAACTTAGCAATCCCGTCAGCCCTGGGCCAGACCTCAAGATAAATCAATACCTCTCATCAGTTTCACCCTTATTCATTCATTCTTCCCATATGTGTTGTCTGACCTCACTTGTAACCTGGTTTTATTAGGTTCATAGCTGTCTTTATTTATCATTTCATTCTTTGTTCTGCCTTCATCTTTCTGTTTCTTTTTGCTTATTGATTATTGAAATCTATCTGGTTTTATTAGCCAAATACTTTCAAACTTCACAAACGGGGAGGCTGAGTCATGGCTTTTGGCTGTGGTTGGGGTGGTGGAGCTTTGGGCGCAGGTAGGATGGCAAGCCGGGTTTAGTCCACAATTCCTCCAAGATTGATTTGTTGCTTGAAACCACAAACAATTTGCAGTGGTCCCTCTTTCAAAGAAGGGGAAGATTGGGGCCAGGATGAGATTGTGGCAAAGTTATGCCAAGCAAGCAACAAAAATGTCTGGGGCAGCAGGATGAGCATGTGCCACAACCAGAGATAAGGGTGCAGGTTAACCCACGATGGGCACAGAAGGTGCAGGGAGGAACCATTGCAAAGATGTGTTGTAAGTGGGGGGGTGGAACTTGGGTGACTTGGGAGGAGTGTTTGATGAGTGCGAGAAGAGGAAGCAATGGGAAGACTTCTGAGCAAAGAACTCAACTTGGGGGGAAAAGGTGTTGTATTTATAACCTTGGATTGGGAACTGCGTTGTGGGCTGCGTGATTAGCAGTTGGGTAGGTCAATCTCAGCATTTGGTGCGGGTCAGGCCCACTCCAGGCGTGGCAGGCTCACAACCGGCTTTGACATAGAGGACCAAGTAATGGAGAAAACCCAAAAAGGCTTGCAGGTGGCTATTATGGAAAGCACAAGCAGGGAAATTGCAGGGTTATTTGCGCCGGGGAGATCTGCAAGAGCATAGGTGCAGACCAATCCGCAGAGGCGCGCAGATGGATAAACACAGGGGGCTCCAAGTAGGGGCCGGACCTCAGCCGCTCCATGAGAAGGAAAAACCCAACATACATAATTGCAGAAGGGTTGGGAGGGATTGGGCTGTACAGGTTAAGGTTGGGATGGGGTTCCAGATTTTAGGGGTTCTTTCTTAATTTTTTTGTTAGGATTTCAGTTGCGCTTGTACTTAGGCTAGGGTTAAGAGAGAGGACTTTAAAACTCATTCTCAACTCTGGGTTGTAGGATTGTATCATCATATCATCACATCTGATCACTGAAGGATCAGGGAAGGATTGAAGGGCAGGAGTATACAAAATCATTTTCTTTATTCATTCCTTTCTCAATACCCATCAATACTCAACCTCCTTACAGATGCTTTTACCAATAACTTCCTAACTTGAGGACAACTTAGAAGAGTATCACACTCTTTTTTTCACAACCTTTTAATATGCTAGTTGATGCGCACAGAGCTAGGAAGATGGGAAGGGACTCCTCAAACAAATTGTGACCAAAAACATTTCTTCATGTAACTCCTAAAATTTACAGAACACCTTGGTTTTGACTGAATTTTAGGTGTGAAACTCATATGTGAAAGAGCTTGTAAAATATTAAATTGGCCAAAAAGTGCCATGGTGATGTTGGGGCTTTTTGTTTTATTTTTATTCAATTATTTTGAAATATGAAGGAGTAAGAATTCAACAGTGGGTTCAGCAAGCAACTCATCCTAATTTTGGGTGGGAATCCATTTCTGAAATAATGTCTTTTGATTTCCTGTTACTTCTTGGTTTATCAATTTTTTTTGTAATTTTATTTTTTTTGTCTATTTTGAAAGGTTGCTCTGTGGTAAGTAGCAAGCCAACAGCTTCTGTAAATGCACCAGCAATTGGGTACCTTACACTCAGATTTACAAACTTCAGTACCAGCACTTGCCCTTCACCTAGGATGGCTTCCCTTGTGCAGCTTCCAATCCATTCCACTGCATTCTAGGTGTCTGAGGCTGTTGATTAGTCTCTTTTTCAATTTTTTAATCCATTTTATCACTACTCCACTTCATCCCATCATGTCACTCAATCCTTGAAACACCATTCTGTCAATTTCCAACATTTTTAATCTGATATCATTCTTCTATAACATATTTTTCAGTCTTTCAAAACTGTCTCAGATTGTTTTGTTTACAGTCTTAAATCCACAGATTTACAGTCCCAAGCACTCCAGGACAAATCCAAAAAAAAGGCTTGACATGGAAGATTTGGAATACAATCCCAAACTGAACATCCCATTACTCAAAAAAAAAAAACAACTTCCCCAACTGTTTCCTAAAAACAAAAAGCTACCTGAGACAAAAAGGTCTCATTGAAATCATAGCTGAATATGAACCCGTTCAAACTGCTACAAGCACGCTGAAGCAGAAGAACTAAAAAGCCTCTGAAATCTTGATCCAACACCTGGGAAACACTTCTTTTGAAGCCATAATCAACAGCACAAACAAAGACAACCCCTGAGCCATCAGAGAAGCTATCCAAAAACAATATGACTCCCAGTCCTCCAATAATTGTGAATGCCTGTGGTTTAAATTTTTCCACCACCAATGCAAAGGCAATCTAACCCAATATCTTAAAAAATTGAATAAAATAATCAAAAATACGTTGATATTCAGGCTTGAAGTACATCAATAAATCCACAGCTACACCATCCTAGCCAAAATTCCAACTCACTCTACCACATCATCAGCCCCATACTTCTCAACTAAAAACTCCTCAAAAGTCCAACTGGCATTCTAAAAAAACTGAGAGAAGTCACCCACCTGGAAGCTCCAGAGAAGAAGACCAGTATGATTTCAACAAAAACAAAACAAAAGCCTCCACAAAACTCCTCAAAAACACTGATTTTTTCAAAATACCAAAGCCAAAGCACCCCTTTGCAAAGGAAAGAAAAACCCCCTTTCCAAACACTCTGAACAGAATTTTTGGTTCTTGCACCCCAAAATTTTCCCAGAAAGCTACCAGGCCTAGGTCCAATCACAACACCAATCTGCTGCAAAAGACTCAGAAGCTACCTTGCAAACAGTTTCCAAACCTCCTCTGAATTCCTCAAAGCCCAACAATTCCTAGCTTCAGGACTCCCACAAAACTCTCTGCTCCTGGTACTGCAATGAGGAGCCACCCATCACATTGGCAACAATCCCAAGTTCCTTTCCAACTCTGGACCTACCTCCATGGAAATAGAAACAGTGAGCAAAGGCTCCTTTCTTCTGGCCACCACTGTGGGTACTGCTAACTTAAGCAACCACCTTGTGAACACAATCAAACTGCAAGAACTTCTTGTGGTACACAACCTCAACCCATGCCTACATTCCCTCACCAGAATCACCAAAAAATCTTCCACAATGAATTGGATTTGTCACTCTGGTTATGGAATCACACTGGACACATTCTCATTTTTAGGAACTGCAATCAACCACCTAGTCAAACTCGGAGGTACTGTGTTACTAAGCTCCCCTCAAGGAAGAATCCACCTGAACGCACCCCACAAAAATTTATGTCACCTTTGGCTTGGTCAACCTAGCAACCGCACTCTCAAAATCCTCTTTCCAAAAACTGTCTCAAAATACCACTGCAACATCTGTAACAGTTTCAAGATGAGGCCACTACCTTCTAAAGCCAATTCAAACCAGCCATTCAATGCCTGAAAATTGTGCAAATATACCTGTTAGGCCTTTTCCCTACCAATTCAAAAAGTGGATGCAAGTGGTTACTCACCATAGTGAACAAGTAATCCCCTTTCAAGTCTGTTTCCTTCCTTTGCACCAAGGCCCTGAACAAATTGATCAGATCCTCTGTGAGGAAACTGGATGCCAAAGTGACCACAGTTGTGTCCAAAAACATCAGTGAGGTTCACAACAAATCCCTGATGGCCTTCCTCACCAAAAATGGCATTGAGAATCATCTGGAAACCCCTTATACACCTCAACAAAATGGGATTGCATAAATAACTACCATATCAATCCTAAAAAAAGCCTCCTGCCTGCTCATCCAAAGAAAGCTTCAAATTTTTTTCTGGGACAAAGAAGTGAAGATGGCCACAGACCTCCTGAATTTCATTCCTTTACCTTTGAAGAACAAACCAATCCCCTAAAAGAGGTGGTTCAAAAGACCCTTCAACCTCAACTTCCTCAAGCCATTCAGCTGCACTGTCTAAACTCTCATTGCAAAGGACAGAAGGGCCAACAAATTTAGTACAAATGGAAAAGGTACTCTTGCTTGGGTATGTGAAAAAGTGCTCCTTGTTCAAAATCCTGTATTTCCACTCGATGCAATTCATCACCAGTGCCAATGTAACTTTTCTTGAGAACTCTTTTGATAATCATTTGAGTGGCTCCAAGGACCCCCCCTTTCCACTTTTCTCTCCCTCCTCTGATCCTCCTCTTCCTCACCAGACTTCTATTCCCAATTTTCATTTTCCTGCCCAAAACATAGCTTCTTCTCCACAAGCTCCTGGTATCTCTCTCTAAAAATAATACTGACTCATCACCCAATTACAGCAAAATCTCTTCACAAAATATTCTAGTGCACTTGCATTGTGGCAAAACGCCTCCTGCCCCTCAATTGAATCTGAAGAAAACTGAACACCAGGACCCTTTCAGCTTTCTACTTGTAAATAACAAACTTTCAAAGTAGAATAAAAACAGAAAAAAATCATAAATAATAGAATAATTGAGAAATCTTGAAATCTTATTAAAGATTTAGATTTCTCATTTGAAATAAGGTAGGGTAAGTTGCTGACCCCACCCTTGAATTGCAACTCCTTATATTTTTTAAATAAAGTTAAAAGAAAAGGACCAAAACCAAAACAAAAATTCAACTTGTTTCTTGGCCATTGTAATATCTCACATATGTTTTCACGTGTAGATTTCACCCCAAAAATTTACTCAGAATTGAAGTGTTGTGTATAGTTTGAGAGTTACAGCTGATTTTGTGATCTATCACAATTCCCGCGCCAAGCCCCACATCCATAAATTGGGTTTGCGCGCGCCTGACACTGAAAATGCATAGAACTGTCAGGAAACACACATTCATTATGCTTTTGGCCAGGGATTTCAGATTCAAGCCCGCAGCTGTCAAGCATGGGCGCTTCAAAAATGCCTGCACAACTTCTGACAGCTAGGTACCGCAGGAACTGGCTAAAACCCCTATGCATTCATCATGCATATTTAAAAATTTAAATGAAAGATAGAGAAATATTCAAAACCTAAAAAAATTGAATAAAACGCATAAAACTCAAATTATGAAATAGACAAATTAGGAAAACAATAATAAAGGTTGTCACAAAAACAACATCATCAAATCATTATGAACCACAGAAAATATCAAGAATTTCCCTTGGAAATTATTTAAAATTGCCATCATGATCAAAATATGACAGAAAATCTACAAATACCCACTTCTGACCATGTCCCTCACAAGAAAATAATACAAAAATAGGGAATATTTCAGGACTGCAGAAATAGGAAATTATCATTTAAACAGGTTCTGACAATTATTTCACATGTAAATATGAATAAGAAAGGTCCATCTGAGTAAGAGCACTAAGAATGTGTTTCAAACTTGACCTTTCCAACCTTCTAGCCTTATCCCTCAAGCACAACACTCTATACTTTCCCTGATGAGCTCCCTTCACCCCAAAAGTTATGTATACAGCACCTTTTGGTTATTTTAGACTAAAGTAATTTGTAGTATCAATCCATACCCCTTGTCATCTGTGATCAAGTGTTTATAATCAGATAAACAAGTTATATATGGCCTGAGACTGATAACACAATCATTAATTCTACACCCATTGCTAATTCCATTGAATAAAATTAGCAAAAAACCACAAGTATTGCCCTGAGACCCTTTCTGAGAGAATTAAGGAAGAATATTTATTGCAGTCACAATCTTGATTTAAATAGATCTTATAGAAATAAGATAACTCAAACATCAACAAATTGAGAACAAAGATGAGCAAGACTGAGTGGTGATTGGAAAAAGAAAGACCAGAGGAGTTGCTGAGAGACATGAGAAAGAGAAAGAGAAGGACAGAAACGTGAGATTATTACCTCCTGAAGCTGTTCAACTAGCCCAACCTTGTCCTGATGAGACCTCTACTGATGGATGCAGAGAGTGTTGATGTTGCTCCTCCTAGATGCGCTTGTCTTGACAAGATGCTTGTTCAAAGAGCAAGTGGCGTTTTGGAAATCAATCTTGAGCTTCAGATGGAGTGGATCCTCCTTTTTTTTGTCCTTCTCCCCTCATTCTGTTGCGTCTCATGTTCCCTCCTTATGAACCTAGCAAGCTCTTCTGCTCTCTGCGTGGAGAGTGGGGGTGCACCTCTGCAGTACTCAGGTTCATAGCCGGGACCTCATCTAACACTCCTCCTTGACCTGGCTGGGGTCATCCTGAGTAACTTCCAAGCTTGAACAGCCTTGAAGTACCCTAGCAGCTTGGTGAGGGCATCAGAAACCATTTTGTCCAATGGGCATTGCAAAACAGAGAGAAACTTGTTGGCAACTAGCTTGCAAAGGTATTAATGCTGGACCTTTATGTGCCTGGATTTGGGGTTGAACTGCGCTTCCTTACTCAAACAATCAGGGCCAGTATTGTCTTTGGCAATGACCAGGCGGTAGATTGACACGCCAAGATCAAGGAGTGAGTTGGAAAACCACCTTACCTGCTTGGCGCACACATTCATGGAGATGAATTCTGCCTCCATTGTGGAATAAGCAAATATTTACTGCTTTCTGGAGGCCCAGCAAGCAGGTTTGCCGTAGACAGTTATTAAATACCCCGTGGTTGACCTACGTCTAATGGCAGAGGTGGCAAAATTGGCATTGGCCCAACCGCAGAGTTTGGCCCCAGTATTGGGAGTTTGTTGGAAGTGTAGCCCCACGGATGAGGTGCCCTTGAGGTACTGTAGTAGGTTTTTGACCATGACCCCATGAGATTTGGTGGAACTGTTGGCGTAGTGCAATAAAATGTTGACCGCAAAGGTGATTTTGGGCCATGTGTGGATGGATAGGTGAATCAACATCCCCACAGCTTTTTGCATGGTCTTCACAGAAAGGACAGGAATCAAAGGAGATAAGGTGGTGGAGGTTCAGAGGGTCAGGAGCCTTGACCAGGTTGGCGGTATCCATTTTAAGCTTGCGTAACATCTTCAGGCAAATGTCCTGTTGGTGAAGGATGAGGGAACCATCATACTGCCACTCAAGATTATAAACAAGATGCTGTTCCAGATGTTCTTGAGTGCAAATGGTGTAGCTTTCTGTGAGATGGTGGAGAAGAGTTAGCAGGTGATCACAATTTGAGCCTATGAGGAGCCCATTGTCAACATGAAAGTGTACCATGACTGATTTTTCCTTTTTGAAAAAGAGAGACTAATTGCCTTTGGATGGAACCAGCCCCAGGGTGGCTAAAGTTGCAGAGAAGTTGGTCTTCCAGCACCTTGGCGGCTGCTTGGTACCTTATAAAAACTTATTCAACCTCCATACCCACTTCTCCTTACCCAGAACCTCAAATCCAGCTACCTGGGCCACGTAGATGGTTGTGTCAATGTTGCTGTACAACAAGGAGGTTTCAATGTCAAACTGAAAAACGTGTAAGTTGTGCTGAGCGGCAATGGATAGGAGAAATTTGAGAGATTTGGTGCGGCCAAAAGATGAGTATGTGTCCAGGTAATGCCGAGGTAACTGTTGATGGTTGCCAAAACATACCCATCATGATTTGCGGCCTACAACCTCTGCAAATTCATTCTTTTTCCCGACCAAATGCCACATACCTCCAATAACAATGTTGTTGTCAGGAGGTGGGACTAGCGTGCCGGTGTTACAATTGATCAGAAAGGTGTTTTCCCCAGCCATGGACTCCATCCACAGCGGACGCTCTGCCGGATTGGCAAAAGCCTCTTGGACGGAGATTACTTCAGATAGGAGGGCATAAATGTTGTTGTCTTTGTCATTAATGAGGTTGGCAGAGGGGTTGCTAGCTTTGGCAGCAGATAGGATTCTTGCAGGAAGAATGGCCAAGGGGTTGATCAAGCTGGAGATCTCCTTTGGCGCCTTAGTGGAGTGGGGTACGTAGGCATGGTGATTTGAAGCAGGCGCTAGCGGTTTGGAAGAAGAAGATTGAGGGCATTCAAGATCACTGGTGGCTGGAGAGGGTGAGCATAATTCACTATCAGGGAAAGCCGGCGGTGGAAATTTGGCTTCAACTGGGGTGAATGATCCCTGGCGCAAGCCCTGTAGTACTACAGTTACCTTGGTCAAACCAAAAGGTAAGGGAAGCTCCATGTCAGGGAGTGACACAGGTGAATTTGTCAATGCAAGAGGATTCCGGTAGTCAAATGTTGCCCACAGATGGACAAAATCCCTGCTGATGGTCACATTCTTTTTCAAAGGATTGAAAAAACAGCCTGCATCAGAGTAAGATTCATAGCCAAGAAAAAGGAGAGGGGATTAATGAGGGAGTATCTTGGAGGATGATGGTTGGTGGAAGTGTACCTTAAGCCCAAGTGGAATTAGCTTAGCCATGTCCCTCACCAGCTCAATGGTGCAGTTATGTGCAAGCAGGACTTGAACAGGGGAGGACCACTTGATGGCCTTGGACGCAAGAAGATTGATAATGGAGGAGGAATAGCAAGCCTCCTTATCCCAGTACAAGATTGGAACCACTGACTGATCCAAGATGCATTGCATCTTGGTAAGGAGAGTCTGATTAAATTTCTCTTCTAGGTCGTTGGTTTGCGGTGAGTTGGAAGGGCCCTGTTTGAGTACTATCCCTTGTGACTGAAGAAAGGAGAGTAGCTTGGATGAGCAAAACTTGCCCCCACAATTGCAATTAAGGGATGCTGGGGTGATTCCGAGCTGATTCCTGACCTCATGGAAAAATGAGATGATCCAAGCTTCAGAATCCAACTTGTTTCTCAAGACATAGATCCAATTGAAGCAAGAAAAATCCTCTATTATGACCAGGACATACCGCATACCATGCTTGCATGGAGGGGAGATTTGAAGCACATCAAGATGGAGTAAATGAAAAGGAGAGGGGGAAGTCTGCAACGGGTTCAGGTGAGACAATCTCTCAATCTTGCAGGTCTTACATATCTCAAAATTGCCCAAGGAATGATTTGGATTGTGGTTTTAGATCAAGTGAAGGGACAGAAATTGCTTCAGAAACTTTCCCAAGGGATTTCCTGGCCTCATATGCCAGTCAACTACATGGTGTGGAGGAGTTACCCAGTACTCAATGAGGGCTTGGGAAGAGTTGAGATGAGCCACATGTAGATTACCAACACAAAGAAAGTGAAAGGCAATCTTCTCTGATGTCTTCACCTGTATGTTCCAATGTTGGTGCACAATCTTCAGACCATGATCCTCAATCTGAGTAGCCAAAACTAGATTCCTAGTACCCTTGGGAGCATAGTAAACCAGGTAGATGAGAGTCCCTCCAATGTCTGGCTTTCCCACATGGGTGAATTGGACCTGGCCGCCGTAGGTGTTGAGGTTCTTTGTCAGAGGAGTTGGATCATGGAGAAGAGTGTAGTTGCAGATTGTGTAACAGGAGGCACCAGAATTGTAAATTATCTCCAGATGGGACTTGGAGGAAGTTGTTGTGCTATATAAGCCATCTTCATGAATATGGAATCCGGCAACTTCCAGGCTTGAATCATTTTTGCTCACCGCATCAGCCATTTCCTTGTCTGCAGTCCCTTCCTCCTTGTCTACAACATTGACAGAGATCTGGGACTTGAGTTGTTTGAGCTGCTTGGCAAGTTTTTTGAACTGGGATTGAAATTCTGAGGCTTTACCAGAGGAAATCTTCCTAGTTGGAGCTACTGACCTAGGCAGGGATGTGCCAGATTTGGTCAAGGGGTTCTTTGCTGGCAAATTCAATCTCTGGTTTCAGAATTGTCCTTTTGGAGTTCCTGTTGATCGATGGGCTAAATAGGAGTCTTTGGAATTGTGAAATTCACGTCTACTGTTTTCTAAAATGATTCGGTTGCTCACAATTTCAAGCATGAACGTGATGAGTTTGTAGGAGGATTGGACCAGAGGGGATAATGCAGAGTTGTGAAAAAGAGACTTAAGGAAGAGTATGGCTTCCATGCCTTGGGAGAGGTCTAGAAAACAAAGTTTGGGAGGTTGACCTTGTATGGTCTCAACAAGGTCTACATACTGATTCTTGAATTGGGCCACATGATCTCAAAGTGGGGTGCCAGGTTTGTAGGCCAGATGAATGAGAAAAAATAGAATATCCCCAGCCACAATGATGGACTTCTTGCCTCATGTTTTAGCAAGTGATTAATACGCCGCAAAGAATTCTTTCCAAGATGACTTGATTTCTGACTGGAGGTTGCTTTCTACCACCTTTTACAGAATATTGATGGCGTATGAATTCTTTTTGCAATAGTTCTTGGTAACTTGGTGATTTTCTATCCAGTTTTTATCAAGGATTTCTTCATGTCCCTTTTCAATTAGAAAATTTTTGAATTGGGACTTCCAATTGTGCCAGTTGTGGCGATTTAGTTTAACCAGATTCACTTTAGTGGAATAGTTGTTATTGTACTGATCGCTCAATGAGTCCTCAATCTGGATTTTATGACCTTTTTCTCTTGAGCCATGCCAATGTCTGTTTGCCTACCACCAAACGCCAAAGTTTCTGTTTTTTAAGAGCTATTCAGGGACCAAGATTTGTCTCTTGCTACCATGAGAGAATTAATGAAGAATCTTTATTTCAGTCACAATCTTGATTTAAATAGCTCTTATAGAAATAAGATAACTGAAACATCAAGAGATTGAGAAAAAAGATGAGCAAGGCTGAGTGGTTATTGGAGAATGAAAGACCAGAGGAGTTGCTGAGAGAAATGAGAAAGAGAAAGAGAAGGACAGAAAAGTGGTGATTATTACCTCCTGACGCTGCTCAACTAGCTTGACCTTGTCCTGATGAGTCGTGTACGGATGGATGGAGTGAGTGTTGATGTTGCTCCTCCTAGATGCGCTTTTCTTGACAAGATGCTTGTTTGAAGAGCAAGTGGCTTTTTGGCAATCAATCTTGAGCTTGAGATGGAGTGGATCCTCCCATTGTTTTTCCTTCTCCCCTCATCCTCTTGCATCTCACAGTCCCTCATTATGAACCTAGTGTTGAAACTTCTGAACATCCTCACTCTTTTCCTTGATTAAAGTCACCATGTCCTGCGTTCTCCTTTCTTTTTTATTTACTCTGTTCTTTCTCTGTCTCTTGAATGTTAATTTACCAACCGCGCGCCCCCTTCTCTTGCTCCGGATTAAATGTCACAGCGTGATCTTTTCTCACATTTTTCATCATTAAAATCCTACTTCTCTTTTATTTCAGACCATCTGAGGAGGCTCCACTCAACCTGTTCATCTGGTTCTGCTCTTTTTCTTTTTCCTTCTTCTAAGACTTCTTTCTTTTCCTTTTTCCTCAATTCCTTTTCTTATTCCTCTTCATTTGTTCACCCCAACCCACTCAACCTTGCGACCTCAACTTCCCAACCTTGACCTCTTCTCCATCCTGCTCTGTCTGGTAAGACTTTAACTCAATCTCATTGTCTGTCCCATTGTTTCTCCTCAACTCTGATCTCCTTCTTCCTCCATACAAAGAATCTTTTTCCTGTTTCCAAATTATCTGTCTGTGTTTAGCGTCCTCACTCAACCAACCCCAACTAAGCTCTGCGGCGTCTTGATGTTTTTTTCCTTCTCATCTCTTTCCTTCTCCTTTTATTATTATTCTCTTTTGTGATTCCTCACACCGATTCTCCTCTTTCCAGCTCTCTTAAAATTACAAATTCTTTTTTTCCTCTTGATATAATTCACAAATCCAACACCTAGGATGCTCTGCTGGTCTCTGCGCAGAGATGGAGCATGCACCCCTGAAGTAGTCAGTTTCACAGCTGGGACATCAGCTAACACTTTCAACGGTGAATTTCTGCAAGACTATTGGAGTCACTACTTGGAGAAGTAAGTTATATCCTCCTTGCCTCCAGAATTGAGTGTTGTAAACAGCCTTTCACATCCATTCCCTTTGGTTATCGTTATGACCCCATTGGTCCAAGGCCTTTACACAGTACAAAGTTACCCCTTGAAGAGATTTTGCTTAGGCTAAAAAGATCCCCAGTTTTGTATATACTGTGGCCGCTCTTCAAAATATATTGAAATCCTTTTCAATAAAACCATCTCCAAACCTTGCTCCTGATCTTACTTGTTATTTTTGAGCATTTTAAATGCTTTCTGGGAATTATTATCATTCCAAAACCACCATCACTTTCTGTAGCTCAAGTAAAGCAAGTTTCCTTGAATCAGTGATTTGAAAAACGGTGTTCTGGTTAAGAAATATTCTTGAATTATGAATGTTTTATTATTTGATTTTTTTGGACCAGATATACCACATAAAAATAAGTAAAAATACTTATTAATTTTTTTTAATTCTTTTCCAGTGGATAATAAGAACAAAATAAAATCAATTTTTCAATCATTTAAAATTTCTTAAACAAAAAAAGGAATCCAGAAAACGTGTTATTGTAGCTAATTACTGGGACTATCTAACCCCTGATTCACAAAATCAAATAATTCTGGACTGTAAACAGGAGGAAATTCAAGAAAAGGAGCTTGAAATTGAAAGGCTTTTAAATTTTAATTATTTCTTAAGGCAAAAAAAAGAGTGAAAAAATTACAGAAATCATTTCTTTTGCCTTAAAAAGAGACAAGAAAATGAGCCTTAAATTCTTTTATAAAGATTTATATAATTTGTAAAAAAAAATTATTAAAACTTATTATTCAATTTTTCAATTTCCTTGGTGGAAAGAACCTATTCCCTTGCAGAATTTATTGAGTAATATCTATTTCAAGGACACCCTGACCCTGAAACTTAGGCTTGAAGTCAAGATCTTATTGGTACCCACCAAGACTTTCCTGGAATACCAACCAAGGAGGCTTCAAACGCCAATTGAGGCTTGGTACCCCTTAAATTTAACTTAATTAAGTATGAATTAAACGTAAAAAATGTAAAAAATATATATAAATCACCACAAAAACTGCTGTTCTAATTGTTTATTTTTTTAAAAAAATTTTGAAAAGTTTATTGTTCCAAAATAGGTGCAACACCCAGCCAAGGAGGGGAGGATATAGGCTCTAGCCAAGGAGAATGTAAGCCATTTGTAATCCTTCAAGGACGCCCAGTCTCAAGGATACATGTCAGCCAGGGGGAAAGACATATCCTAGGAAAAAACCTCCTGAACAAGTCTCCAGAAGGTGATAACCAGAAAGGAGTTAGAAACCTATGCAAAAATCTGAAATCCCTGGTATCAGCTAGCCACATTAAAGGGAGAGGCATCTCAAAATTAGATTTGATTAACCCATCAGAGGAAAAGAAATACCAAACATTGGGACAAGATATTCTCTCTAGATCAGAAATGGAAAAATTTATACAACAATCAGATCTTTTATCTTCCAATTCTTTTACTTTAGATGTGGCTCATAATTTTAAATTTGTAATCAGAAACCTTGAAAATATTCATGAATGATTGCATAAATAAATTTCAAAATTTCTTAGATACTCCAATTTGAGGACGTCCAAACCAGAACTAAAGGTGCTAGAATAGAAAAACTGAATGAAACCATGAGTCAAAATAAGTTAACTCTGATAAGGCATATAGAAACTACTTTTGCTTCTATCCAAAATGAACTGCTACTCTCAATAAATTATTATAATCAAGAAGTTGAAAGAATAACCACACCTCCTTCTACCCAATTGGTCCCCAAAATTGATATCTTAAGTAACAAATTGAACTTTGAACTAAGTATGATCAAAAATGATCTTGGTGATCTCAAAGCTAGTAATACTGACCCCCAACAAAATCAGAAGAACCTAAACCAACCAGGTCCTCCTCTACTCCCAATACTTATCCCAGACAAAGTCTATTCAGGTTTCATTCTCACAAGCCTAGCCCCGCCCCAGAAGTTTAGAAAGCTCAAAAGCTAATTCCCCCTACAACTGAGTGGCCTAAGTTTTCAGGAGAATGCAATTATGACCATATTAAATTGATTAGATTCATTGATTATACTCTAGCTTCTTGTTATATTCCTGAAGCCATTTCTGAAGTGATACTAACCATTTTGTTTGAAGGAGTAGCCCTTGATTGGTTTGATAGAAGAAGTAGGTTCATTAGCTTGGAAATTTGGAAGAAAATGATCAAAAAACAGCTTGGAAACCAATTTTTGAGGACAAATATGATAAAATAATATGAGAATTCCCAGTTTTATCCTTCAAAAGGAAAACCCCATGAATGGTTTTTAAAAAATAAAAGAATAATATATCACCTCTATCCAGAAGCTGATAAACAGGAAGTGAATGAGGGACCTCTCAACTTATTTCCCGTAAAAATGAACCACAGTGTAAGGTGTAGAATGCCAATGCACTCTAAAATCTCTATTTGAATTTCTGTACTAGAAGAGAACATTGGATAGAAATGTAAAAAATCCCAGAGACAAGAACATAAGAAATAGAGGAGAATATAAAGAAAATTTTAAATATTCCTCTTCTCCAAATCCCTATAACTCTGAAGTCAAGAAAGTGTTAGAATCCAAAGAGAAGATATGCTGTAATTTCAAACAGACTGGACATCTCAGACCTGGCTAGCCCAAACCTAGGACAAGGATTAACCCAATAGAAGGAGAAGAGTATGATAACCCTGACAGTCAATATGATGACTCTGATGAAACAATCTCAGAATTTGAACCAATGATTAATAACCCCATAAATTTCAGAGAAGGAATAATAGAGAACTCTCTAGATATAAATCCTATTAATGAGTATTCCGATTTTCCCCAAAAATGGAATACCACCATGAAGATCCAATTTTTTTTCAGGAGCCAGAGCTGTAAATCTCAAAATTTCTGCAGTCAAAAGTTTTACCTCTGGAAAAACCTGTTATGCTACTTGATTTATTCAAAACTTACCAGTGAAATTAATCCTTTACAGTGGATCTTCCATCTCTTTGTTTTGCATCCTCTTACCTGGAAAAAAAACATACCCAATGGAAACAAAATGTTTTACCAGTACCACAAGCTAATTTCAGTAGCTTCAACCCCTCCCTAAGTGTTATAGGAGTATGGTCAGCAGATATTACACTCCCTCACACTGAAAAATCTCTTAAAATGAATATTGAATTTTTAGTGTTGCATAATGGATCATTTTATTACTTGATACTAGGCAATGACTCCCTATGCATGTATAGAATAGATTTCTTCCAAAGCAAAGGAAGGTATTTCACCATAGGAGGTGACTGGAACAAGAAATTCCATATATGTAACATTATTTCTCAGAGTTCTGAATCCACTTATGAGAAGCAATTGAAGTCTTCAACCAAGGTTATTTCTCCCAAGAAGCCTTGAGCTCCCAGCGCAGTAAAGAAACAAACAGGGACATACTCCATGTATTCTTTGAAAATTGGAATGCCTTCTATACCAAAGATCATCCATCCAATTGGTAACATAAAAGGACATTATATGATTCTAAACGTGACCATTAAATTGCCTTACCCTCCCAACCTTATGAGGCCTGCTTACCCTATTAGCCCAAAATCTAGAAATTCTTTGGAAACCCACATCCAGGAATGAATTGAACTAAAGGTTTCCAGTAAAGTATTACAAAATGAGCAAGTAGATGTCACTACAACAGTGATTATAGCTTGGAACAATGAAAATTCAAGAATTGTTGGAAAATTTAGGATTCTTAACAACTATACTCAAGCTGACTACTATGCCATCCCCATGATTGATCATGGTCTCCATAACCTCTCAAAGCTAAGTTAATTGCTACCATGGACATATTGAATGGATTCCACCAAATCCCTATCAGCTCTGATATCCAAAGGTTCACAAGGATTATATGCCACCTAGGTATATATTAGTATCTAAGGATGCCCTTTGGGATCAAAAATGCTCCTCCCCACTTCAAATGAATGAAAGAAACTGTACTAGGGCAGTTCATTAGACATGGCTGGATGATGGTTTAAATTGATGATTTTATCATTTATACTGATGACTGGACCACTCACATGGACAAAGTAAGGCCATTACTGAAAACTATCTCTAACTTAGGCTTGAAATTATCCATGAAAAAGTGTAAGTTTTGATATGGAGAACTCAAAGCTCTAGGACAAATAGTGTCTGATCTAACCCTGACAGGTACCCAAAGCAAGAAATCTGCTGTTATGAATGGACAAATGCCCCAAAACAAGACTGAGATCTTTTATTTCAACAGCTTCTGAAGCTACTAAAAGAAGTATTTACCCAAGTTTGCACTGCCAACTAAGGTTTTGTTTGAGATTTGCAACAACAACAATATATTGAGATGAATCCCAAAAGGGAAAAGAATTACAATGAAATCAGAGTAGCTATGAAAAAAGCCCCTGTAATAATCCAACCTGACTACAGAAAACCATTCAAGCTGTATATAGATGACAGTAAGGATGGAATTGGAGCTTCCTTGAACCAAGAAACCATAGAAGATGAAAAACCAGTCTAGAAGCCAAGAATCTTCATATTTAGGCAAGTTAAAGACACAGAGGAGAGAAATATGTTTCCAACCAAACAAAATTTCTTGCTCTAGTCTGGGGTTTTGAAAAACTCAATTACTACCTTTAAGGTAATGAATTTGTAGTGATTACAGACTGCAATTCTGTAAGGACTCTCATGAACATGAAGAATCCCAGCAGGCATATGTTGAGATGGCAGATAGCTATTCAGAAGTATAGAGGAAAGATGACTATATTCAATCAAGCAGGAAGAAAAAACCAGAATGCTGACCACTTGAGCGGGAAAGCTTCAACCAATGACCCTAGCAATCCTGCTCATGACCCAGAAGATCATGAAATTTTCCCTATACTCAACGTAAGTATACTTGATCTTGAAGCTACAATAATGGGAATAAATATCCTGGAATTAGATGAATCCTTGTTTAATTCTATTAAAGAAACATAAAAACCAGATATGAGAACACTAATCTCTTTCATGTAAAGTACTTACCCTCCTTCTGAGATAATCAACAGCTTTCTTGAACCATTAAAAATTGCCTAAAGAGCTGGGAGATTCACCCTATGGGATGGTCTAGTATACCACAGACATCAACATTCCAGTGTTGTAGTCTTGATTAATGAAGAAAATGTGAAAAATATTCTAGCTGAATTCCATGATAACTGTTCCTCTGCTCACTTATATACTGAAAGTGAATTGGAAGATGTTAAACAAAAAGCCTGGTGTATTGACTGGAGAGACTACAGCATCTAGTAAGTTTCCAGCTGTGAAAATTTTCAAAAGTCTAACGGGACCTGTCAGTTCCATGATTCAAGGAACCTTCCTGTCCTTGAGCTACCAAAAGTGATGTTGTTTTTGGAATAATCATAATTTTCAGCTCTGTGATACCAGGAACCTTGAAGTCCTTTACCTACAGAGAGTGATAAAAATACTGGAATAATAATAATAATATTCCAAAGATAAACACTTACAAAGCTCAAGTAAAAAATATTTTTAAGAGCTGGTGCAAGGTTTAATGGTTTTGGTTAAATAGTTTATCAATTTTTTCTAAGAAGAGGGGATACATTATTATAATATTGGGGATCTTTAAAGACAGACAACCTCTCTTCAAGGGGCCTCCTTTAGCAGTTTAATAACCTTGGAATGATAATGGGTTCCTTATAAGGACTTATCAACTGATATCGCTGGGAAAACAGCACAATGGCCAAAGCAGGAAGGGAAAAACTTACTCTGAGTCAATAATTCACAGAAAAGCCTGCAAAGATTCAGGTAAAGGTCTTCAGGGCAGATGGGGTTGATTTCCAGACAAAACTCCAATGAATCAGTATGGTTGGTTTTTGGAAGTAATAATAATGCTGCGGACTAGGTCATAAATCACTTTCTTATCCCTTTGTAATCACTTGAATAAAAATTGAACAGTGTCTGATTGATAAAAAGAAATTCCTGGTAAAACTTATAGGGAATAATGGATCCAAAGAGGTCTTTATGAATACCTTTTGGGTGATAAAGAGCTTCTGAGGGAACGCAGAGAGTGTTCTGCTGGTGAGATAATGCTGGCAATCTAGTCAGTGAAGTTTAGCACGTCCACTTGGTGCTGTCAATCATCTGTCCTCAGATCTTCTAGATTTCTGTACTATTGTAGCCATGGGATCTTTTAATCTGTTAATGGCGTAATTCTGATCATTCTGCAATTATCCTTCATTTGTACTATTAATATTGGTTTGAAGTAGACAGATGTGTAAATTTGTTGATTTTCCATCATCTGTGGAGCACATAGTTAATTTTTAATGGCTTTTAAGGCCACCCCTGGTAGTATTTTGTGGTCTTCAAAGATTAGGATATTTCTGTTTTGCGGTAACCTTCAATATTTGATTTATTATTTGAAATATTTCAAAATTAATTATATAATATTTTTATTAAGTTTTTAAAGATTTTAGATCATTTGAAATGCATATGTCACCTTATTACATATGACAGGAAAACCTTACTATGTTTTAGGTTCTGTGAGCAGTACCTGCTGTCAGATTTGTCACAACAGATCCTGAAGCAGGGATCAGTCCATTCAGATGGGCGCCGGATAGGATCCACTGTGTACGTGGCGAAATTGGCTGCGCGCGGGACCTCTTTATGCGGCAATTTGATGCTACAGGTATGTAGGGGATGTGTAAGGACGCGTGACTGCGCATGGGAATTGTGATATAACATGTTTCCATGAGGAACTCTTAAACTAAACACAAAAACTCGATTCTGCCTGTTTTTGGAAGATGTTAGGCTAATAAAGCCAGTTGAATTTCAAACATAGATGAGCAAAAGAGACATGAGATAATGGAGGAGACCAAGAAGAAAACAATGAAGAAGCTGCAGCTATGAACCTAATAAAGCCAGGTTACAAGTGGGGTCCGACAAAGAGTAGTGCGAGCTGCAGCTAGTGAGAAGTCTAGGTCTATGTTGAGGTCCGACGCAGGGTTGATGGTATCACAGTGGATGGTTGATGAGGTAAGGTAGTTGGAGTGATTTGACTTGAGGTTCAGCTGGAAAGGTCGATGATGAGAATGTTGAGTTTGGGAATTCTGAGAGTGGAAAGAGCAGCGTACCTGATCCTAGTACCCTGGGTGTTGGTGGTGCAATCTCTTGGTTGCACAAAGAGAAGAGACACCCAGGATCCAGGATCAGTGGGGTAGATAAGTTAGAGATGGTCGCTGGTCTCATAGTTGGAGTATCCGCACTCAAGGGCTGGTCAAGTTGTGCAGGTGCAGCTGAGTCGAGTGTGAGTTTGAGGTAGCAGCCCGTAGACACAGCTTCTGCATTGATTTAACATAGATAGAAATAAAAGGACATAGTAAAATGGAAATAGAGTAGAATGAGGAATGGAAAGGAAACAACACACAGCGCACAGCCTTGAAGACCAGCAGAAGAACAATAGACAGCTAATACTCAGCATTATCAGGAATCCAAGATTCCAACACTGCCTGCATTTTAGGTGTGAAACCTATGCGTGACAACATGTGTGAAATATTGAATTGGCCAAAAGGTTCCATATTGGTGGCATGACCTTTTGGTCAATTCTTATTTCTTTATTCAAAATATAGGGAGTTATATTTCAAGTGTGGGGTCAGTGAGTGACCCATCCTTATTTTGGGTGTGAAATCCATTTCTGCGTTAATATTTATGCATTACCCACTCCTTCTTAATATTTTTATTTATTAACTTTATTTTGTATCTTTTTTACTTGAGCAGGTTGCTCTGTACATAGTAGCAAGCAGACAATAATTCCAAGAAAGAATGTAGATTTTGCAAAAAAATGATATGGTAAGAGAAAGTGAAAGGTTTGGATTTGGTTTGGTTGAAAATTTTTCTAATAGATTTTAATGAAAGGCCACAGTCAAACAGAACTGTCAATCTTCTCAGCCTAAGAAACCCCTCCTCAAGGGGTAAATTTTTACCGTGTGAAAAGACCTTGGAGCAATAAGGTCCTTATTATCAACCAGAAGGGGTTTACCAAAGGGAATGGGTTTGACAGGCTGTTTAAAGAACTTAATTCTGGAGGCAAGGAGGATATAAATTACTTCTTCAAGTAGCAACTCCAAGAATCTTGCAGAAATTCATGGTTGAAAGTGTTGCAGGGCAAAATTTGGGTTTTTTTTCTAATCTTCTTCAATGGAATTAACAATGGGTGTAGAATTAATAATTATTATTGAGGCCATATATCACTTTTTTATCTTCTTAGAAACACTTGATCACAGATTGAAAGGGGTCTGGATTGATACTAAAAATTACTGAGGCTTAAAATAACCAAAAGGTGCTGTATATATACATTTTGGGGTGAAGGGAGCTTATCAGGGCACTTGTGGAGAGTTTTGCTTGAGTGATAAGGCTAGCAGGCTGTCCAAAGCTATTTTAGCACTAATTATTAGTTCTTCCACTCATCTTGATCTTTCTGTGTTGTAACTATGCATGAGGAAATTTTCAGAACCTGTTTAAATGATGATTTATTATGTCTGCAGTCCTGAAATATTTCCTATTGTTATATTATTTTCTTTTGAGAGACATGTTCAGGAGTGGATATTTGGCAACTCTCCATAATCTTCTGCTTATTTTGGTAATTTTTAATAATTTCCAAGGTAACTTCTTGATATTTTTTGTGGTTCATAAAGATTTGATAATTTTGTTTTTGTGACAACCTTTATTATTGTACTCCCTAATTTGTCTATTTCATAATTTTATTTTTATGTTTTTTATTCAACTTTTGTAGGTTTCAATTATCTCTTTATTATTTAGTCACATTCCTACATATTCATGAAGCATGAATGAGAGTTGTGGCATTTTCTGGCCATACCTACCTGTCAGAATTGGCGCAGGAAGTTTTGACGCGCGCATGCTTGACACCTGAGGGCGGGAATCTGGAAGCTGCAGCCAGAAGAATATTGAATGTGTAATTCCTGACAGGTTCCAGAATTTTGAGTTTCAGGTGCATGCAAACTCACTTTATGGATGAAGTGCTGCATGGGGGAAGTGTGACAGAACATAAAACTGGCTGTAACTCCTAAACTATAGACAAAACTTCAATTCTGAGTTAATTTTAGGTGTGAAACCTGAACGTGAAAATACACCTAACACATTCAGACGGCAAAAAAACTAGTTGAAGTGGTGTTGTGGTTTTGGGCCATTTTTTTGTAATTTTATTTTAAAATATAAGGATTTGGAATTCAAGGGTGGGGTTGGTCAGTGACCCTAACTTATTTTAGTTGAGGAATCCAAAACTTTAATAATATTTTTATATTTCTCACTCCCTCTATTATTCAGAATTTATTTATTTTTTTATTCTACTTTTAAATTTTGCTCTTTACAAGTAAAAAGCTTTGGGACCAAAGGAGAAAGGCTTGGCCTAATACAGACAATTTCTGAACCTACAAATAAATGGGAAATCATTGATATAGACTTTGTAACTGGAATACCTCCAGTAGAAGCTTACTCTTACAACTCAGTCCCGTTCATGGTGGAGAGTTTTACCAAGAAAGCCAAATTCTTACCCAACCACACGGAAGACACTTCCATGGTAGTAGCACTGCTTTTCTGATACAGACTCATTGCACATTTAGGAGTCACAAAGATTATTATAAGTGAAAGAGGAATCAAGTTCACCTCTGAATTCTGGAGGAACATTCATGATATTTTAGGAACTAACTTAGCCTTCTCCACAGCTTATCATCCTCAAACTGATGGTTTAGCTGAAAGAATGATCCTGACTTTAGAAGAGATCCTCAGAAGATTCTGTTGCTTTGGAATAGAATACAAGAATCCAGATGGAAATTTTCATGACTGTGTCAGCCCTTTACCTCCACTAGAAATGGCTTAAAACAGCAGTAAACACTCTACTGCCAAAGAGATGCCCTATGTCCTTGAAAGAGGATGGATACCAAAGCTACCAAAAGAAAAACTTAATCAGAACATTTTCAACATAAATCCTACCTCAGTGGACTTCAAAAACATGATAGACATAGCCCATAAATATGCTGTTAAATTTGTTGAAGCAGCTGTTGAGAAAAACCAACAGAGATGGGATAAGACTCATAAAGAACCCAATTTTAAGATAGGGGTCCGAGACTTGATCTCACCTACTCATTACAATTACCTTTCAGGGAAAAGACAACTAAGACCTTGCTTTTTGGGACCATTCACCATCAACAAGCTAAATAGAAGGAATGCTTTAGAAGTAATCCTAAGCGATGAAATTTCCAGAAAACACCCAGTCTTTCCAGTAAACCTGATCATCCTGCAAAATAATTTCACCCCATAGAAGGAGAAAAAATGCCTTCACAGACATACCTGAGGAAGCTGATCCTGATAAAGGAAAAGGAAAAGTCAGCAAGATCCTTAAAGAGAAGAAAGAAAGGATCAATGGAAAATAAATCAGACTTTACCTAGTCAAATACAAAGGAGATTCAGCTGAAAAAGATCAATGGCTACCAGAAAACAGCATTTCAGATGGACCTATACACCTGAGAAATTATATAGCCAATAAAAGGCACTGATCCCCAAATTTATTGACATACCTTTCAGTGGGGGAATGCCAGCTGGCTACTTGTACAGAGAAAACTGTCAAAGTAGAATAAAAAAGAAATAAAATAAAGATAATAGATAATAGAAGACGTGCAAAATATTAAAATATTATTACAGATTTATATTCCTCACCTAAAATAAGGTAGGGTCACTAACTGACCCCACCCTTGAATTCCAACTGCCTGTTTTTTCAAATAAAATTACAGTAAAATGGCCCAAAACAACAACACCACTTCAACTAATTTTTTGGAAATCTTAATATTTCCATTTATTTTAACATTAAGGTTTGAAACCTAAAATTCACTCAGAATTGAACTTTTGTGTATAGTTTAGGATTTACAGCTGGTTTTTTGTTCTGTCACAATTCCCACAAGCAGCCCTGCATCCATACAGGGAGGTTGCATTCACCTGAAACTCAAAATTCAAGCACGTGGCAGGAAATCTGCATTAAATATTTTTCTGGATGTGGATTCCAGATTCCTTCACGCAGCTGTCAAGAATGCGCGCGTCAAAACTGCCTACACAACTTCTGGAAGCTAGGTACTGCAGGAACATTCTACAACCCCTATGCATGCATCATGCATATGTAATAATGTAAATGGAGGATAAAGGGATATTTGAAATCTAAAAAGATTTAATAAAACACATAAAACCTAAATTATGATAAAAAAAATTAGGGAAACAATGATACAATTTGTCACAAAAACAAAATTATCAAATCTTTGTGAACCACAAAACATATCAATAGGTTCCCTTAAAAATTATTACAAATTGACCACACAATCAGAGGATGACGGAACATCTAAAAATAGCTACCTCTGATAATGTACCTCAAAAGAATATAATACAAAAATAGGAAATATTTCAGGACTGCATAAGTAACAAATTATAATTTAAACAGGTTTTGAAAATTATTTCACACATAAAGATGATACAGAAAGATCCATCTGATTGAAAGAACTAAGTATGAGTGCAAAATCAGCCCTGGAAATCCAGCTAGCTCTAGCCCTTAAGCAAAACCCTCTATAGGTGCCCTGAGAAGATCCCCTTTCCCCAAAAGGTATATATACAGCACCTTTTTGTTATTTTAAACAATATTAATTTTTAGTATCAATCCAGACCACTTTCCATCTGTGATCAAGTGTTTATAAGCAGATATGCAATATATATATGGCCTCAGTCTGATGGCATCATTATTAATTATAAACCCATTGTTAATTCAATTGAAGAAAATCAGCAAACCCCAAATTTTGCCTTGAGACCCTTTCAACCGTGAATTCCTGAAATATTCTTGGAGTCACTACTTAAAGAATTAATCTATATCCTCCTTTACTCAAGAATGAGGTGCTTTAAAATCCTTTCCTACCCATTCCCTTGGTGTAACCGCTTTTTTGTGAAGGGTAATGATAAATTCACAACTCCCATTTGTGTAGAATTCTGTAGGGCCCTACACAGCCCCATTGAGGCTGGTGGCCCATACACATGTTGCATGGGTTGTTACAAAAGAATTTAATTTATTTATTGATTGATCCATTTATTTAATGGATTATATATATATATATATATATATATATATATATATGTTTAGTTATTTATTTATTTATTCATTTATTTATTTACTTATTCATTTATTCATTTATTTATTCATTTATTTGTTTATTTATTTATAAATTTATTGATTTTTTGACTTTTGATTAATTTGTTGATTGATTGATTCATTTCTTTATTGATTAATTAATTGATTTATTAATTAATTAATTAATTTAGTTATTTTAACCAATAAGTGACATTTTTCTGATTTTTTGGTTGATTTCTTTTTTTTTTTTTGATATTTTATTCAATTTATTTTAGTTTTTTATTTGTTCTTTTTTTGGCCCACAATACCTGTTGCTGTGTGGCACGGAGCACAACTCTGTTTGAGTCATGTACAACCACACACAACTCAAATGTAGTTGTGTAGGGTGCCACACAACATGCTACTGTTATTTGGCGGCTACACAACTACAGTCAAGTCGTGTAAAGGCTAAAAAACTCAATTTTAGCTGTGTAGCCTGCCAAAATACCGTTTTAGTTGTGAATTTATCATCACCCTTTTGTGAATCATAAGGACCCCATTTCTGCAAGTTATTAACGCAGTATAAAGTCACCCCTTGAAGAGAGGTTGCTTAGGCTGCAAGGCTCCCCAATTCTGTATAGAATGTTTCCCCCATTTAAAATATATTGAAAACATTTTTAACACAACCAACACCAAACCCTGCACTAGCTCTTACTAAATCATTATTTTTTAACCTTTTAAATTCTTTCTTGGAATTATTATTTTTCCAACACTCAAATCACTTTCTGTAGCTAAAGAAAATCAAGTTTCCTGGAATCTGGGACCTGACAGATACCAAGAGCCTGCAGGAGGCCCTTCAGAGCCAATTGAGTTTCAAATGAATTTCTGCAATCAACAAGGAAATCCTGAACATCCTCTCCCACAACATCTGGGGGAAATGAAATATCACCACTCCCCCTGATGCTCTAAAATCCATCTGTATTTTCAGAAAAAAGCTTTAAAAGCAAAAAGGATTATCAAATTCAAGACCTGAATGTGTGCAGTACAGGTATTCCACCAATAATAGGGCATTAATTACATCAAAGTGTTTGCAATAATGTAAAATAAAAAATCACTATGAATCCTAGTTTTGTATGGAATCCAGAAAGGATACAAATTCCACAAGATCAATTTCAACTCCAGTTTTCTCAACCCACCACTGAAGGAGACCATCCACAATGGTTTCCCTGAGAATGTACCTGTTACTTGGAGGATAACACTGAAACTGAAAAATGCCCTGTGTGGTCTGAAGCAGGATCCCCAGGTATTGTATAACATACTATCCAAGTGGCTGATGGGTGATGGCTTCAACTGTAGCAAGGATTACTTCTGTTCATTCTGGAAAAAGGACACCTTCTTGTATGTGAATGTTGATGAAATAGCAATCTTCAGGCCTCAACTGGATGAATTCATCAAGTCCCTTGCCAGCAAGTTCAAGATCCAGGAACTTGTTCCAGCTTCCCTCCTCCTGGTAAGAAATGTCCAAAACTTTTTGGGTCAATTCCAACTCTTCCAAAAAACCTAAATTGTTTTTCTAGTGAGGAAATATGATCTACCCCCACACAAGCAATGCTGTACCCCCTTCAACCCCTTTGGAACCTATTACCAGCCATGTAAAACCAGAAAAAAGAATTCTTTTGGTCCAAACTAAAATATAGGAAGCTGGTGGACAAGCTAAACTATATCTGCTGTAACACACACCCAGAAATAATATGTTAAACCAAATATCTATACCAGTTCCTCAACAAATTGGCCAAAAACCACTAAAATTCTGGACTCCTTGTACTTAGAGATCTCCGCTTCACCAACAACATGGAGCTCACCTTCTCCAAGAATCCCACTGGATCCAATCTGAGTGTCTTTCTTGAAGCCAACTGGGCCAACTTTCCCACTACCAGTTGCTTCATCAGCATGTTTCTGGTCCTATGGAACATCCATATTTTCATTTGGAAGTCCCCCACGCAGCCCACAATCACCCTGTCAACCACCAAGGGGGAATAAAAGGAAGTGGAAGAGGCAGGGAATGAAGCTCTGTTGTTACACTCCCTAGCTTGCCAAATTTTTGAAGTTTTTCCAATCTGAGTGTAGTCCACAAGGACAAAAATGGCTGCATCAAGCTGGCCAACAACATGGCAAACCATTCCTCCTTCAAAACAAACAACATGGAGCTGCGGGACCACTTCCTGCAAGAGGAGGAGAAAAAGGGGACCATCACCATCAATAAAATTGACTCAAAGGACAACCTAGCAAACTTCTTCACCAAGCCTTTCTCTTGCCTCTTGCTCCATAAAAAACTCAAAATTGTCAATGTGGGGCCCTGCAGCCAGGGAATATGTTGGTATAAAAGCATTCAATGTTTCTTACATCAGAATCTCCATATTCCTTGGTTTTCTCAATTCTTTTTCTGTTTCTTTGAGTATTTACATGAGTGAACCAAACTTGTGCAACAATGCTTCTGGGTGCGCCCAAGTAATTATGTACCTTGCACTCAACTTAAACACTTGAGTATTGGCACCATCCCTTCACCTAGGATGCCTTCCCTGGTGCGACTGCCAATCTGTACTGCTACATCCTAGTTGTCTGAGGCTGTTGATTGGTTTCTTTTTCAATTGTTTCCTTCCTTTTCCAACTAATCCCCTTCATCTCATCTTGTCCCTCAACCCTCAGCACAAATTGCTGTTAATTTAAAACCTTTCCTGTAAGATTTGATTCTACTATCAACTATTATGCTGCCTTCCAACTACTGTCTCAGAGTCTTTTCTTTAAATTTTTCATGCTTCAAGGTTAAGCATTATTGTCTCCCTCACTTCAACATATCCTTTCCTCAGTACCATCTACCTCAGTTGATGCGCGTGACCCAAATAGAAGCAGAACATCAATGGTACCTTCTGCTCATCAACTCTTGCTTGCATAACAGCCTTCCATTCTCAGCAAGTGACTCAGAACCTACTTGAAAACCTTGCAGTTAACTCTAATCCAGTCAATCATCCATTTGAGCTCCTCTCTTCCACCCTGGGTATCAATAGTCCTTGGTTTACCATTCACATTCATGCACTCTTGCTAGCTTGCACCCATGCTAGTTAGCCACACCAACTGTATATTTTGCAATTGGACTAGTCCCTTACCCTGCATAAGTTACATCCTCATATTTGAATTGTCTCTCATGTCACTCCTCCTTATCTCATCCATTATGTCCTTGTATTCTCAGACTCTATTGCCTTGCATCTACATTATGACCTTGGAAAATTCTATACTGTTGTTGAATTTCCCAATCCATTCATTTCATTTATTGTCTCATCACCTCTTAACTGTAGTTGGCCGTCCATCAGTTTATATTTATTCACTTCAGATTAACTTATAAAGGCTACGCCACTTGCCTGAAGATTGTCTCCTCAGTTAGTTAATTTTATATATTCTTGCATTTTGCTAAATCCAGTCATAAAATCATGCTTGGGTTTAGTTTCCTTTCCATTGGAACAATTCATCCCTCTCATTTTGTGTCAAGTTACCCAACCATAAGTTGGCACTTTGAAGTTAGCTTTTCAACCTTGCACTTGCCCTTGCACTCAATCTCCTCCTTTGAGCTCACAATCATCTAAGATTTCCCTGTAGTAGGTGGGGTGATTGTGTGATAGTAAATTGACTATCTCAACTCATCTATTGTATTTTTCAAACCTATAATATATTTTTTTTACAATGTCACATAATTTCTCAACCAGTGTCAGCCTCCTGGATGCCAAGAACCTTGCTATCCTTTAGCTACAAGAGGTGATAGAATAAATAATGAATATAATATTTAATAAATGCAGCCAAAATCCATAAAATATTTGGATTAAGCTTATTGCAAGGTTAATTGGTTTGGTTATGTTTTATTGTTATAAATCAATAGAAATAAATTGATTATAAAATATTTTTATAGAGGGGCCACAATTATATTGGGGATCTTTAACACCTCTATTCAGGGATTTCAGTATGAAAACACGTAGTCCTAGTCACTTTGGGCTGTTTAGTTTAAAGGATATTTTACCCAAAGATAATATGTATATAAAATACACAGTTAAGTGGAAGGGCCTTCTAAAAAAGCTTCCACGACAGAGAAAGGATAATAAAACTCACTGGTAAATTATTGAATCCTTAGGGTATCTGTTTGGGCAGTTCACTGATGGGTTCAACCTGTATACTGGGGTTATGAGGTTGTTCAGCAGTTTCAATTGATAAAAAGAGGTTGAGGATGGATATTAATGATCAGACAAAGCCATAAATCACTTCATTATCTCTTATAAGTACTTGATTACCTTGGCACGGTGTCTTGATATAAATATAACTGGTTCTCTGCCTATCAATGTCCTAAAAAGAGCTCTTTATTTATAGCTTTTGGAGTCCAAATATTATCCTTCTGGCTAAGCCATAAATCACTCACTTATCTCTTATAAGTACTTGATTACCTTGTCACGGTCTCTTGATATAAACATAACTGGGTCTCTGCCTATAAATTTCCTCAAAAGAGCTCTTTATTTATAGCTTTTGGAGTCCCAATATTATCCTTCTGATGGGTACAGGGGCTCAAAGGGACAGACACTGAGGCTAGCAGGGTAACCAGTGGTAGCCTGTCATGTGGAATTGGTGCTGAAGAACGGGTAGCATCTAATTACTCAATTAATGGGAATTTTTCTAATTTATAATTGATATTAGGACGTGTGAATAACACTAATCTATCCTGTTTATGTATCATTTAGTTAATTATCCTCAGTAAATGTTCCCAGTAAGTTGATATTTATTTTAATAAACATTTCTACAGACATCCTAATGTCAGGTGAGTTCTCATTATGTATTAAATAATTGGAGTAAAGTCATGATATTGATTTTACTCCTTATTTTCAAGTTTCAGTTGATATACTAAAATAATTACTTAAAAATATAAGTCATGGGAATTATTGTAATATTTTTACATCATTATTTTTCTTAGTATGTCACAAAAATATTGATGTCTAGAAATTCTCATAACAGTGTATTAAGTATTTTAATATATTTTTGGAAGTTGTCATTGTCTTATTTTTTAAATTCTTGGTACTTTGAATAATATTTATTAAAAAATACGTAGAAGGGTTATTTAAGTATTTTTATATAATATTAGGGCGTATCAAAATTAGCAAACCCGCCATTTGAAACCCGCCATTTTTTTGACAAAACCCACCATTTTTAATGGCAGGTTTCTGAAATACACATAACCCCTAACTGGTGTATTTCAAAATGGCATGTTTCATGAAAATGGCAGATTTCAATCATCAAAAATGCCATTAAACCCGCCATTTATGCATCATCATCCATCCACCATCCATCACATCAAAAACACCCATCCACATCAGCAAATCCATACCGGTCCCATCTCCATCGCATCACACACATCTCTATTGTTTTTCACATACCTTCACATACCCATCTTCACACAAATCGCATCATCATCTCATCACCCCACATCACTCACCACCTTTCTCAACATGTCCAATCAAACATCCCGCCAGCAAGTTGAAAACACAAAAAAGCTGACTGAACTTTTGCTACTGTTTGACTCCAATTCAGACTCTGATTCAGATTCCAATTTGGAATCAACTTGGTTAGCTTTGAATTCTCTGTTGGCAAAGCAATACATGGTTCCAAGAATACACACTCTCCATAACCCTATTTATGAAAGGCAAAAGCTTCATCTCATCCCTGACTTAAGCTTCCAGCAACTGTTCAGAACTTTGTTGCCTTCTTTCATGAAATTTTTGGCAATGATTGAAGACCACCACATCTTCCAGAACAATTCTTGCAATCCTCAAAGTGATCCAGCAATCCAACTTGCCGTTGCTCTTTGTAGATTGGGTTCAAATGGAAATGGAGCAGCAATCCATCAATTGGAAAATCTATTTTCAGTCAGTTATGGAAGCATTGACTTATACACCAAAAGAGTCATGATTTCTATCCTATCTTTCCGTTTCTCGGTCCTTTCATGGCCAACCAAAGAAGAACGCAAGGAGATATCTCAAGTAATGGAGACAGAAGGCTTTCCTGGTTGCATTGGTTTTGTTGATGGAACCACCATCCCCTTGAGTCAAAAACCCAACCTAGATGGCAACCACTATTTTGATTGTAAAAAAAGGAAATTGATTCATTTCTTTTCCAATCGCTATGATAAAACTTTGGATCACACACTGACCAAATATGTTCCATCTCTTTGTTTAGATACTCCGTGGCACTACAACATGTTTGCAATAACAACAAGAAGTTCATCTCCCTCCATGCTGTCCTTCCAGGTTCTTTTGATGATTCATATGTTTTCAATCAGATGCGGATTGCCCAACAACCAGAGATCTACTTTGACCAAGATCAATACCTTCTGGCCGATTTGGCTTATGCTAGTGGGAAATATGTAGTTCCAGCATACCGGAATGTTTTGTCCAATGATCAAGGAAAAACCAATTTTAACAATCATCTTTCCCAATCACGAGTTTGGATTGAGCATGCCATAGGAATTCTGAAAGGAAGATGGGCCAGCTTACGGGAGATGCAAAACCAGCTCCAATGTTCCAAAGATATGAGGTTCCTCATCAACTGGATTATCACTTGTGTAATCCTTCACAACCTTTTGGCCAACATCAAAGATGAATGGGACGAAATATTCCAAGATGATATTCCTGATCCACCTCAAGTCATCCCTGTCTCATCTGGTCCCTCATCTTCTTCTATGAGAGAGCGGATTCTTCCTCTCACCCTTGCTCGCTTTGATGAGTAATTTTTGATTTTGAAATTGGTAAAAATTCCCTTCACCGTATTTTTTTGGTTTTGGTTGTTCACCCAAGATTCATAGGCTGAGTTTTTTTTTTATTTTTTTTTTAGTGGACTTGAATCCAAAAACACCTCCACCTCAAACCCTGCCACTCACCAAATGCCACCCCCCTCCCCCTCACCACTCAACCCCTTCAACCTCACCCCACTCACTCACCAGTCAAACCCTGCCTCCTCCTCACCAAACCACCTCACTCATCACCACCACCTTACTCACCACCACCACCTCATCTCACCTCACTCACTGAATCCCCTCCTCCTAATCCTGGTAAGCCCCCTCCACCCTCTTCCTCTTCCTTCCCCTCACCAGTTGCTGATCCTTTGATCATTCAACCTTTAGTCCCCCCCTGGATCCATTTCTCTATCCATCAAGGTGAGCCCCTCCCCTCCTCCAATTCCTCCTCTCATTGATTGAGCGATCAATTGCCAATGTTTGGGGTATTTTATTGGAATGAGATGGTGAAATTATGAAAACCAAGGGGCAAATAAACAAAAGGATTGATGTTTCAGGCATGGCGCAGCCACAGCCCAATCAATCAACTACCATCATCAATTAGAAAGCACTTTGCATGGTTTCCTTAATGGACGCATTCATGCAAGGCATTCAATCTCCGGCATGCTTTGGTTGAAAAACCAAAGCACCTTTTAGGGTGGAGAGGTGGGTGGTGGTGGGTGGTGGTGAAACAAAAGGATTGATGTTTCAGGCATGGCGCGGCCACAGCCCAATCAATCAAATACCATCATCAATTAGAAAGCAGTTTGCATGGTTTCCTTAATGGACGCATTCATGCAAGGCATTCAATCTCCGGCATGCTTTGGTTGAAAAACCAAAGCACCTTTTAGGGTGGATGAGGTGGGTGGTGGTGGGTGGTGGTTGGTGTTGGTGTGGTCCAGGTTACTAAATAGGTTCCAAACGAAGAGAATGAAAGGCTGGACAATTGAGGCAGATCAACAAAGGGATCAAGATGATGCAAGGGTTCTGAACCCAAGTATTCAAATCCCAAATCATCCTTGTTTGGATTGTGGTCGTGATCGTTCTTGTGGTTGAGGTGGTCAAAGGAAGTAGAGGATCTCAGGGGTCCAATGGGATCCTCAAACGGATTGTTCTCAAACCTTCTCGGTCCCACCCCTGCCCCGGTCAATAAATACGTTTCGCCTTCCTCTTCTTCCTTGTCTTGGTTTGGACCATGATGGATCAATTTTTTTCGGTCATCCTCGTCGGGAAGTCTTTAGAATCTCTCTCCTTCTCTTCTGTTTTCAACTCAACTGAGAGTGCGGAGGGGGGGAGGGGGGCATATAGGAAGAGGAAGACAAAAAGGAAGGAGAATCATCAGATCCCAGTCGTTAAGGAGTCAAGAGAACTGGGCTGTTGATGTAAATCATATTGAAAACGTGTATTGAGCGTTCAAAGAGAAGAACAAGGTTTCGGAATTGGAAAAGTCACCCTTCCAAAGGGTTGAGTCAAAAAACTTGAGCAGTTGTTTAGTGGTAAGACCAGGATTTAAGGAGGAGCGGGATGTATGAGGTTTGAGATGGGTGGGATCAAAGTTGTCTAGGTTGGTGGGGGTGAATGATTGTGAGCACCATGACGATAGCTGGGTATTTTGTGAAAGTCAGCAGATGGACAGACATAGACTGACCATCATCATTTGAATGTAATAACTCATCACAATGTCAATCGTAAAACGCCCGCTCGTCGTCATTGCTCAACATCTAATCCGCATGGGAACGAGAAGGAAATGGAAGAAGAAGAAAAATTCCTTCGATTGTGTTTGTCAACAGCTGGATGATGGCTAAACTCTGGGGGATGCAACGGATGTTTGATGCCGATTGAGAGCATACCTTGTAAGCTTGCTGAATCTTGGCGAACCTCCTGGTGGCACTTTCGACGTTATCATGGTTCTTATCTGGATGATGAATAAGGGCCAGTTTCCTGAAGGCCTTTTTAATCTCCTCAGTTGTGGCGTTGGGTTTGACTTGTAAGACTGCAAGTTTTGAACGATTCAATGGGCAGTCAAGGATGGATTGATTGATCAGCATGAGTGGGTAAATGAGATGAATCAATCAAACAGAAGGATGATTGAGGGCCAAAATTTGGTAAAGGTCTTCCTCGTTGGAGTCCTGGTCCAGGGTTTCCTGATTGGATGGATTTGATTGACCCTGGCTGGTTTGATGACCGGTTTGAGATTCATTGGCACCCATGGTAGCGTAGTTGATGGTAATCGGTTTGAGACAAGGAGAGAGAGAGAGACAGGGGGGAGAGAGATGGAGAGAGATGGATGGGAAGGGGGAGCTCAGGTTTCCGGCGCCAAGATTGAGAAAATGACGCCAGCCACTATCCTCTCTCCCTGGCGTGCCACTTGGGAATGGCCACAGTGAGTGGCGCACCATCACAGAGCCAAAAATAAAAAAATTGCAGCACTTTATTTCACGTACAATGTTCAAGACCATTGTGTGACAGGGTCTGGTTTGATTTAACCCACAGTGGCACTGCCTTGAGCAAAAAATTGTCTCCTTGCCCACATCAGGCTCAAACAACTGGGCCAAAGTGCTTTAGTTGCGAGCTTGATTTCAAGCAAAAAGGTATAGTCAAAATGGTTTGGGCGGCTAACAAGTACAAGCACTGTACCTTTCCAGCTGTGGAAACAGCAACCCGTACCAGAATGTCCATGTCACTCCAAATTAATAAAAAAACTCAGAGCACTTTTAGGGACATGAAAAACGGCCAAATTTACTCTAGAGAAAAAAATATCAATAAAAACAAAAAAGATCTGTATATTGGCAGGGTTAAGAATGCTCTCAAACGTTGTTGTAGTAAAAAATAATTTGTTTTTCTTTCATCCATGCAAATATATTTACAAGCCCAGCATTTGAGTAATCTGCTGTATTTCTTCTACCAATCTACCACTGCCAATGCAAGCCAAAGCTACTGATACCTTATCTTTTTTTTTGGTTGCCCGTTGTTCCCTCCCCTTTTCCAGTTGCACTTGCTGCCAATCCTTCTCCTTTTCCTCTTTTTGAAACTCTGGCTCAGCTTGTTTCAACCTCCACTCAGCATCCAATTTTTGTTGATTAGCCAAAGTCTTGGCTTGCTGCTTTTGACCATCCATGGCCAGTTGGCGATCCCACTTTTGCTTTTCAAACTGAAGTTTATCTGATTCAATTTGTGATTTCACTGTTTTTTGGAGGGGAATGGCAATGAGCATGATTTTGAAAGCAAGGATATTGAATCAATCAACTTACATGAATCTTGCTTCTCCATGATTTCTTCAAAGCCCAAAAAACTGGAAGTGTTTCTCCTCTTTTGATGACTTTTGGGGTTGACATTGATGGAATTGGAGGCCTTTTGCTTACCCTTTGCAGAGGAGGTTTGAGTCTGAAAGTCCTCACTAGTATTTGAAGGCAATGTGGGAGGCCCCATTGGCTTGAGTTTTTGGCCAATCAAAAATGGATGAGCCTGTTTTTTTACAATGTAAATCAGTCTGGAGCAACCAGATAGAATCAAAAACAATTTAGTTCCTTAATTGAGCAGATGTTGATGGAAACGGTGATCCAGGAATAAAATCCTCCTCATTGGGCAAGTTCTCCAGTTTTTCTGCCCCAGGAAGAGAGCAATTAAAAGAAGGAAGTGAGGGGTCCAAGGTTGGGATTGACTGATCAATCAATACCAAAGTAGAAGTGATTGGAGCCAATTGTATTTGAATATCCTCCTTGTCATCAGATGGGGGCCACTCCAAGTCCAAGGTTTCATCAAGGTCCCCATTGGTAGGCTGAGCATCCCCAGCCAAGTCCTCGGCATCAATGGAATCGGATTGTTGGGCATCAAAAGCAGCTAGGGGGGTGATGTTGGCCTTCTTTCCAAAGATTTTATCCATTTGAATATAAAAAGGACAAATGGAGTCCAACTTATCAACCACCGAGTTGATTCCTTTGGCTTTGTCCAAGTCGGTGATACCAAAGCCAGTGGAGATAGACATGGAGTGGGCCTTTTTGTACTTGGCTCAATATTTTTTGAACCGCTCCCTCATCTGTTTGGATGACAGATCCAGCCTAACTTTTGTTTTTTTCTTGAGTTCATTGGCCATGAGGAGATAACCATTGACTTTAGAGGATTGAGGTTGGCCAACACGTGTTTCGTTGTTGGATCCAAAGAAGGCATTGTAGTTGGAGGGAATTTTCAGCCAGTTTGAGAGGATGATGTGATCAGCTCTCTTGAGCTGACTTGAGCCCTTGGAAGCTGATGGGGGAGGATTGTTTGTTTTGGAGTTCCTTGGAGATGTTCTCTTGGGTGTGTTGGACTTGTGGGGGGAGGTTTGCTGAGGGGCCATTTGAAAGAGTTTGGGCTACGCAAGTGATGAGAGCGACAAAGTGATGAGAGTGGTGAAGTTTTGAGAGCAATAAAGTGGATGAGAGTGATCAAGTGATGAGAGCGGTGTGGAAGCTTTAGAGGTTATCCCTCACAAAGTTGTCCCTAGTTACGGGATTGATGGTTCTAGCGTTTGTAAGACCAAGAATGCTTCCTTTCCTTTCCTCCGAGAGAGAGAGAGTGAGAGAGAGTGCAAGAGAGAGAGAGAGCCCGATAGAAAGATAGAGATATGATGCCCCCCTACAACCTGGAGTCAAGGGGAGGGGTATTTGAGCCCTCCCCCTCAACCCTAACCTAAGCACAAGCACAAAGACAGACTGGCAACCATGAAGAAGGAACCCTAGACCCAGAACCCTGACCCATCCCTAAACCCATACCCATACCCTATCCCCGCCAGCTCGCCTGCCATTACGCGCATCCGGTTTGTCTTTTCGTGGCGCGGCCCTCCGCCGCGCAATACCCAAAGTTCACCGCGCTTGCGCGCATCCACCCGACGCGCCCTCGTGGATTTCCTGTCCCGTGGCCGGCCCGCGCTTGCGCGCGGCTGCCCACGCATATAGCCCCGCTGTTGCCCCGCTTTTTCCTTCCCCGACTAGCCGTTCCGAGAACCTGGTCGGCCCAGCTCCATCTGTGAGTCGGACATCCAAGCGGGTTGCGGCCCGCCTCCCTTAGTCAGGCCCGGCCTGCAGTCGCGTGCTCGATCCCTCCGCGCCCACTGCTGAGCCCGCAGCGGCTACTGCTGAACCCGCAGCGGCTACTGCTGAACCCGCAGCGGCTACTGCTGAGGACCGGCGCACCCCCACTGCTGAGCCTAACCTACCAGATGCTGAGCGCGCAGGCCGCAACGCAGTCCCCGACCCAAGGCTATATAATGACACCACATCCCCCCCCAACTTGAGTTCTGTCCCCAGAGGTCCCTACCCATCGCCACCTCAACTACCCACACCTCTTCTCACACTCCACCAACTCCCCTCCCACGCTCATCGTCTTCATGCTCCCCTGTGAATTCTGCGCCTGGCACGGGCACGCGTGCTCGATTGCTCCTGGTCGACGCGCCTGTGTCGCTTGCCGTCGCGGCCATTGCCGTTGCTCGCTTAGCGATGGCATGCCCCGAGCCCCCCCCAACTTCGGCTCCCGCCCCAGGCCGCGCAAAAGGGCTTGTCCCGACCCGTTCGTGGTTTCGGACGACGACACCATCTCGGAGGACCCGTGGACTCCGCCGGGCTCGCCTTCCCGCCGCCCTCCGTTGAGCGAGGGCCGCGACTCGGCTTCCCCCTTTCGCCGCGCGGGACCGCCGCAGAAGGAGGATTTCTTGTCCGTTGACGACTATCGGAGGGCCGTACGATTCTGGTCGGACCGCGTTTGGATGAGGGAAGGCGCGAGGGACCTGCGCCTCAATGAGATTCTCTGGCGTCGCGCTGCTGCAGCCCCGGTTCCCCCTCCGGCCCCTACACCGGCTCCTTCCCCCCCGGCTCCACAAGGTACTCCACCGCCGCCCGCGTCACCAGCGGTCTCGGATGGGAGGCCTACTACCCCCGAGGTCCCTCCTCCGCCGTCCCCGATCATCGTTCCGTCATCGCCCCCAGATGGACCAAGCCCTCCGCGCGAAGCCCCGGGGACCCCCTCATCACCTCCTTGCTCGCTTGGATCAAGCCCCGTCCCAGCACCGGCACCGCCTTCCCTCAATTCCCCCGAGATCCCGGAGATCCCGGTCGTGATGGCACTCCCGGCGGCTGGCTTCGAGGCTTTCGCGGAACGGTCGACCGCAATGCTCCGCAACTTCCTGGCGACCCCCGGAGCCCAATCCTCCAAATCCCGGCGCGAGTTCTTGGCGTCTTACCGGGCCCTTCTGGCATCATCGAGGGCGGACATGGAGGAAATGATGCAAATGGCTTAGACGTCCCCACCCCCTTCCTTTTCTCCTTTCCCGCCTACTTTTCTTATCCTATTGTTGTACCGCGTTTGTTGGAGAAATACATGTTGCTGCGCGAGGAAAAGAAAGGGTCGCGTCCGCGCGTCCGGGTGGAAAGTGAGTAAAAGACCGAGAGCCGCGTCCGCGTGAGAAGTGAGTGTGAGTGAGGTTGAGGTTGAGATCCACGTCCGCGCGCTCCCTCCGTGAGAAACCGTAAGTGACCAGTTATTCCAAGAAGAGAGGTACCTGGACCGCCCCAGACGGACTGCCACACAGTTCCCCGTACCCGTACTACAAAACAAAACAAACAACGCGCCGACAGCGCGCGCTCACAACCGGGAGTATAAGGGAGAAGCGATGGGAACAAACATTCTGGGGTGTCTAGTTGTTCCGGCTGTGAACCGGCTAGAGCACCCCCTTACCAAGCTAAGCTTTAATCCGCGTCCATACCATCCCTGACGGTCGCGCCCGTCCGTTGAAAAAAAAAAAGAAACAGGAGAGGAATAGACAAAAAAAAGGAAAGAAAACAGCCCGAATCCAAAGAAGAGAAAGAAAATATCCTGTATTTATTATTCCATTCATTTCATTTTTTTTTTTTTTTTTTTTTTTTTTTTAAGGTGCTCTTCGTCCCGCCATCCGTGCGCGGGGCTTGTCCTCGCGTTTGCGGGCCCTACACCACGCCGCGCCCGCGTACCTGCAATAAATAAACCATAGCCAGTACCAATCCAAAGCCAATCCCAAACCAAGAGCGATTGAAGAAAACCCGGACGGCGTCAGTCCGCTATTGGGATGAGCGCTGTTCCCATCGGCTCCGGGATCCGCTGCGGAAGGGGGACCTGGTCCTGCTGTAAAATCGGAGTCTGGAATCCCAGTGGGGCCGGCTTTTCGCCAACCGGTGGAACGGGCTGTACCGCGTGGCCTCTAAGTTCTTGGGCGGCAGCTACGGGCTTGAGGAATTGGACGGGACCCCGCTTAAGCGGAAGGCCGCGGCTTCGCACGTAAAACGCTTCTTTGCGCGCGGTTCCACTTCCTTCGACAAGACGGCGAGCAATGATTTGGGCTCGGGGGCGAGGCGGTCCCAGAGTCGGACGACGGCGCGGATCGTTCGGACAGCGAAGTAGCGGAGCGCGACGCGCGACCCCGGAGAAGTAGGAGGTTGCAGACGACTGGGGACAGCTGTCAAGCTGGGGGGGGCGCTAGGTAGTTAAAGCTTGATTTGGTGAGGGGGTGTTCTAGCCGGTTCACAGCCGGGACAACTAGACACCCCAGAATGTTTGTTTCCTTATGTTTTGGTTTGGGATTGGCTTTGGATTGGTACTGGCTATGGTTTATTTATTGCAGGTACGCGGGCGCGGCGTGGTGTAGGGCCCGCAAACGCGAGGACAAGCCCCGCGCACGGATGGCGGGACGAAGAGCACCTTAAAAAAAAAAAAAAAAAAAAAAAAAAAATGAAATGAATGGAATAATAAATACAGGATATTTTCTTTCTCTTCTTTGGATTCGGGCTGTTTTCTTTCCTTTTTTTTGTCTATTCCTCTCCTGTTTCTTTTTTTTTTTCAACGGACGGGCGCGACCGTCAGATCTGCGGACGTCTTAACCTTCCACCAATCCACGCCCAAAAACGTGTTCAGCTCGATTTCCACGGGAAGCATGGGCCGCTGCCCGTAGAGTAGCTCGTAAGGCGAATACCCCGTCGACCGCTTCACAGAGATCCGATCGGCGAAAAGGACCGCGGGGAGTGCCACCTGCCACTTTTTGCCGTCCTCACCGCACATTTTCACCAGGGCATCCTTGATTGGCTGATGCCCCCGCTCGATCATCCCCGCGCCCTCCGGGTAATATTCCGTCACGCGGCCAAATTTTGCTCCACAACTCTGCACCAGCGTCATCAGGCGTCCCCAAAACTCCGCCCTTCCGTCAACGGTGACCAAGCGAAGCGACCCGTAGCGCGCGAACCAGTCTTCTTCCAGAAACTGAGCCACCTTTTCCGCCGATAGCTTCGCTAGGGGCCTCGCTTCCACCCACCCAGACAGATCGTCGCGCGCAACCAGCAAATACGCAAACTTACCCGCCTTGATGTGGACCACGTCCAGCGAAACGCGCCCAAACAGCGCGTCCTCGCCCGTGGGGCGGCCAACCTCCTTGGGCAGCCTCGAGCTTCGCCATTGGCAGGCCTCGCACGACTTCACCCAGTCGCGCACCGCGCGAACGACCCCCAGCCACCAGAACCTCGCTTTCACCCTCCTCCGCGTTTCGACCTCACCCCGATGACCAAGGTCTTCGTGCAGACTTCCTAGAATTACCTCCTGGTCCGCCCTAGAAGTTGCGACAACAAGAGGCACGGAACCGCTCCGCCGCCATAACTGACCGTCCTGTAAGAAGAAGTTCAGAACGTTTCGCCTCACCCATTGGGTGACCGTTTCCGTCGTGCCCTCGGGGAACCGGAGATCCTGCAAATAAGAGCACAAGACCGCCTAACGTCCCGACTGACGCAACGGAAGACAAACCGCCGCCTCCTTCTTTCCTACCCGAACGACCGGAGCTTCCACATCCAAGGGTTCTGCCCCCTTGTATGGGTCGTCCCGCGGGTACCGCGACAGCGCGTCCGGCATCGTGAACGCCTTTCCTGGGATGTGCACCACGTTAAAGGAGAATAACTGGAGGAACGCTACCCACCTGGTCATGGGCACGTTTGGCAGCGTAGGTGAGTTAATCATTTGCGCCAAGGCCTCCGCGTCAACCAGGAGCTCGAAGTGCACGCCCCACAAAAGGTGCTGCAACCGCCGTACGATCTTGGTGACACCGCACAGCTCCAGCTTCGGCTGCGAATACCGACTCTCTTTTGCGGTAAAGGTGACCGATTCGTAGAGCACCGGCCTATCTTTTCCGTCCTCCTCCTGTGTCAAGACCCCCCCGGCGCCGAACTCGCTAGAGTCGACCGCCAGGCGTATCCCTCCGGCGTCGTAATTGAGGTCCCGAAGGACGATGTCACGCCCCACGATTTCCTTGAGTTTCGCGAAAGCGGCATTGCATCCCTCGGTCAACTTCCACTCCGCCCCCTTACGTGTCAATGCCCGCATTGGGCTCGCTACTTCTGCAAACCGCTCGATGAAAATGCGGACGTAGCTGCACAACCCCAGAAACTGCAGAACGTGCGACACTGTCCGAGGGGTCGGCCATTCAAGAACCTTATTCCGCTTCTTCTCCGCTATTCGCCTCCCGTCGTAGGCCACGACATGCCCAGTACTTCGAGCGCCGGAACGCAGACCGCCAACTTTTTCCCGGACACAGTAAGGCCTGCCTCCTCAATTCGGAAGAGGACTCGTTCCAGAGTCTCCGCGTATTCCCAGACAAATCGCCGGATCGCGGGTGCATCCTCTAGGACCGCGCCCTTGTAGTCCGTCCTGGGGCCTTTAATGCCAGCGTCGTCGATGAAGATGTGCACGCCTTCCGGAAGGTCGTCGCGTAGTATCCAGGTCATTTGGGCTTGGTATACCGCCACTGAGTTGGTTGCACCTTGCGGTAGCCGCGTCAGCTGCATCCTCCCTAGCCCAGTTTCAAACGCCGTCAGTGGCCGCGAGTCAGGGTGGAGTTCTCGCTGGTCATATCCCCCCATCACGTCCACCAGCCCGTAGCAAGCGCCCCCGGCCATTGACTCCAGAAATTCTTCAACGCGCGGGGGAAGCCCAGTGTCGCAAATAGTGAACAAATTTAGCCTCTGAAGGTCGTGAACAATCCTTAGCGACTTCCCGTCCTGCTTAACAACCGCAAAGATAGGACTCGAGTAGCTTGACGTGGATTGCTCGTAAAGCCCCGTCCTCACGCGCTCCCGTACCAACTCCAGAAAGGGCTCCCAAACGGTACGGGGGATCAGAATTGGCTTGATTTGCCACGGTTTGTGAGGGACAGTGGGAATAACGTAAGGGTCCCCGATCTCACCTCTCAACAACCCGCGCTCGTCCGGTCCAAAAGCGAGCGCCTTCTCCCTCATCACCAATACCGACACCAGCAGATCCATCTCCTTCGCACTCAGCCATCCCGTCGGTCCGAAGTTAAGGGCGTCCACCCGCTCGTCCGTGATTTGCGCCGACCGCGTTACCCATCCATTCTTCCTAAGGGGCGTCTCCCACGGGTCGCGGGACCACGCGATCGGTCATAAGGGTCCGTTGATCCCCTGAGGCATTGGCTCGTTCCGCAGCCGGACTTTCCGCGCTACCGGTTTGTACTTGCCCGCGTTACACCGCGCCATCCAGACCCAATCATTGCTGTCATAAGTCCTAGTAATGACCAGACCGGGGCTTTTGCCTTTGCTCATGACTGTGGCACGATGATAGGGTTTTCGAAGCGTAGCGCCTTCCGGCGATGCATACTGACAAATGGGACTTACTTCTGGCACCTGCGCCCCACGCGCGCCCTCCCCCGCTTGCTCCTCACCTGTTGGCCGCCCGTGCTGAGCCGGAGCCTGCTCCGCACGGTTCCCGCGGTCGACTAGAAAAAATCCTCCGCAGGGTAACCCTTACGGTCAACCCCCGCTCCGGACTCTTCGTTGCCGCCAGACATTGGGTCCTGTACCCATTTCCCTCTCCCGTGATCGCAGATCGTTGTCTCCAACCGTGCTCCGAGCGAGTCTTCGACGGTCAGCGCCTCCGTCCCTTCCTCGGCATTGAAGGCCATTTGGGCTTGGAACCCAAACATGAATGGCCGTCCTAGAATCACATCTCCGCATTCCACTGAGAGAAATAACAGGGGCTTACAGACCTTGGCGACTTCCACCTCCTCCGCCTCTACTACTCCATCCACGCGGCATTCCCCGCCATTTAACGCCTGAAGACCCATCGCACACTTCCTCCGCACCAGACCGAGCTCGTCCACCAACCTTGATGGGAGCAGGTTGACCATCGACCCGCTATCCACCATCGCCCACACCTTCCGCCCGGCAATGGTCATTGCGACATAAGCAAGCGGGACGGATACTGACTTTGACCGGCACGGCTCGGGATCCACTTCCTCCTCCGCCACGTTAACCCGCTGAACCGTTGTCGGCACCCGACCCTGACCGCAATCTTTTAAAGCCTGGACCATCTCGTCGACGACCGCGGGGGACACCGCTGCTAGCTCTCGTAGGGTCAGGGGTATTGGTGAGTCATTCCCCATTACCCTTTGGACGATGTCCGCGGCCTTCTTCTTTCCCGCAGAATTAGAGGACGGCCCGTCTGAAATCGGTACTCGCGCGACTGGCTTCGAGGCCGTTGGTCGCTTGTCGACATCCATCGCAATACGCTCATTCGCCGCCAATGCCCTGACTTCAGCCTCCACTCTCGGCCCTACCCAGGTTCCGGGCGCGGTGACAATCCCGAGCGAGACCCGAGCAGTCTCGGTCTTGGCCTTTGCTCTTTCCCGCACTTGCACCATTGGTGGCGGCTTGTCCTTGGTCAGGTCCACCAATTCACCCGTCGGAAGTATGTACGTCATCCCGGATGCGCGAACAAGCCCTTCGTCCATGTCCCGAGTGAGATCCTCACAAACTGACTTCCAGTGCCCTCTCTCCCCACAATATGAACATCGCGGCGACCCGTACGATCCGGATGATCCGCTAGGGGGCTGGAACCCCTCCGCCATGTCAGGCGGCACCGCGCGCGGTTGAGAAGGAGCCACCGGAAACGGTGCGGCTGCCGGAGCTGTAGGAGCTGGTGTCCGGTTGAGGAAAACCCTTATGTCCCGCAGAATCTCTGTTATCTCCCCAACTGATGGTCCCGGAGGCTGCTGGGAAAGTCCGGCATGAGAGGGCATTGGCGGCCGCGCGGCCAAAGTTTGGTCGGGGGCCGGCGCCGAGATCGTGACCGATTTCTTGGATGAAGACGGGTACGTTCGTGCCGTATCCGCGATGAGCTTGTCCAAATTGATTTCGCTTTCCACGGCTTGACAGATAACCAAAAGATCGGGGAGAATAGCAACGCTTCCATCCAGCGACCTCTTAACCAGGCCATGGTCGTACAGGTATTGTTGCACTCTGGAACGGAGCTGGGGCGCAAGACCCCCCAGAAACGCCCGCTTCATGGCACCCGTCTGACCCGCGACGACCTCGTTCTTTGCAAGGTACCCGTAGATTTGCTCAAACCTTGACATATATTCCACTAATCCTTTGCGCGATTGCACCCCGCCATTCTTGATCGCCTCCTCCGCAGCTCAATTGAATTTGCTTTCCCGAAACCGGGGTTTGCGCTTTCCCCACCTTGCCAACATCTCGCTTTTCAACTTCCCCCAGTCTTGCCTCTTGTATCCAACCATTTCTTCCACGTCCCGCAGCTTCTCCTCCTTGGTAATGAACAGCACAATAGTCCGAACCTTATCCGCGCCCGACGCACCCTCTGAGTCCGCAATCCCTTCAAACCTAGAGAGGAACCGCTCGACATCCGAGGTACTGAACCAAAGATGAGGGAAATCCCTCGGCCTCAACAAAACGCGGCGAGGGGCCTCTGCCGCCATGTCTGACAACCCTTCCGAGGGAGGAGCGAACCCGCTAACTCTAGGAGCATGAGCGGACGGCAGCGGAGGGGGTTGAGCAGCAGAGAAGGGAGTCGGGCGTGGAGGGTAGGGAAGGGGAGCATTGGATCCCGGAGCGGTTGTCGGTAGCACTCTGCGTAATCTTCAAGAGACTGAGAACGGATCAAAAGTTCCCGGCCAGACCCCCAGATGTGGAAGCTTTAGAGGTTATCCCTCACAAAGTTGTCCCTAGTTACGGGATCAATGGTTCTAGCGTCTGTAAGACCGAGAATTCTTCCTTTCCTTTCCTCCGAGAGAGAGAGAGTGAGAGAGAGTGCAAGAGAGAGAGAGTCCAATAGAAAGATAGAGATATGATGCCCCCCTACAACCCGGAGTCGAGGGGAGGGGTATTTGAGCCCTCCCCCTCAACCCTAACCTAAGCACAAGCACAAAGACAGACTGGCAACCATGAAGAAGGAACCCTAGACCCAGAACCCTGACCCATCCCTAAACCCATACCCATACCCTATCCCTGCCAGCTCGCCTGCCATTACGTGCATCCGGTTTGTCTTTTTGTGGCGCGGCCCTCCGCCGCGCAATACCCAAAGTTCACTGCGCTTGCGCGCATCCACCCGACGCGCCGTCGTGGATTTCCTGTCCCGTGGCCGGCCCGCGCTTGCGCGCGGCTGCCCACGCATATAGCCCCGCTGTCGCCCCGCTTTTTCCTTCCCCGACTAGCCGTTCCGAGAACCTGGTCGGCCCAGCTCCATCTGTGAGTCGGACATCCAAGCGGGTTGCGGCCCGCCTCCCTTAGTCAGGCCCGGCCTGCAGTCGCGTGCTCGATCCCTCCGCGCCCACTGCTGAGCCCGCAGCGGCTACTGCTGAACCCGCAGCGGCTACTGCTGAACCCGCAGCGGCTACTGCTGAGGACCGGCGCACCCCCACTGCTGAGCCTAACCTACCAGATGCTGAGCGCGCAGGCCGCGACGCAGTCCCCGACCCAAGGCTATATAATGACACCACATCCCCCCCCAACTTGAGTTCTGTCCCCAGAGGTCCCTACCCATCGCCACCTCAACTACCCACACCTCTTCTCACACTCCACCAACTCCCCTCCCACGCTCATCGTCTTCATGCTCCCCTGTGAATTCTGCGCCTGGCACGGGCACGCGTGCTCGATTGCTCCTGGTCGACGCGCCTGTGTCGCTTGCCGTCGCGGCCATTGCCGTTGCTCGCTTAGCGATGGCATGCCCCGAGCCCCCCCCAACTTCGGCTCCCGCCCCAGGCCGCGCAAAAGGGCTTGTCCCGACCCGTTCGTGGTTTCGGACGACGACACCATCTCGGAGGACCCGTGGACTCCGCCGGGCTCGCCTTCCCGCCGCCCTCCGTTGAGCGAGGGCCGCGACTTGGCTTCCCCCTTTCGCCGCGCGGGACCGCCGCAGAAGGAGGATTTCTTGTCCGTTGACGACTATCGGAGGGCCGTACGATTCTGGTCGGACCGCGTTTGGATGAGGGAAGGCGCGAGGGACCTGCGCCTCAATGAGATTCTCTGGCGTCGCGCTGCTGCAGCCCCGGTTCCCCCTCCGGCCCCTACACCGGCTCCTTCCCCCCCGGCTCCACAAGGTACTCCACCGCCGCCCGCGTCACCAGCGGTCTCGGATGGGAGGCCTACTACCCCCGAGGTCCCTCCTCCGCCGTCCCCGATCATCGTTCCGTCATCGCCCCCAGATGGACCAAGCCCTCCGCGCGAAGCCCCGGGGACCCCCTCATCACCTCCTTGCTCGCTTGGATCAAGCCCCGTCCCAGCACCGGCACCGCCTTCCCTCAATTCCCCCGAGATCCCGGAGATCCCGGTCGTGATGGCACTCCCGGCGGCTGGCTTCGAGGCTTTCGCGGAACGGTCGACCGCAATGCTCCGCAACTTCCTGGCGACCCCCGGAGCCCAATCCTCCAAATCCCGGCGCGAGTTCTTGGCGTCTTACCGGGCCCTTCTGGCATCATCGAGGGCGGACATGGAGGAAATGATGCAAATGGCTTAGACGTCCCCACCCCCTTCCTTTTCTCCTTTCCCGCCTACTTTTCTTATCCTATTGTTGTACCGCGTTTGTTGGAGAAATACATGTTGCTGCGCGAGGAAAAGAAAGGGTCGCGTCCGCGCGTCCGGGTGGAAAGTGAGTAAAAGACCGAGAGCCGCGTCCGCGTGAGAAGTGAGTGTGAGTGAGGTTGAGGTTGAGATCCACGTCCGCGCGCTCCCTCCGTGAGAAACCGTAAGTGACCAGTTATTCCAAGAAGAGAGGTACCTGGACCGCCCCAGACGGACTGCCACACAGTTCCCCGTACCCGTACTACAAAACAAAACAAACAACGCGCCGACAGCGCGCGCTCACAACCGGGAGTATAAGGGAGAAGCGATGGGAACAAACATTCTGGGGTGTCTAGTTGTTCCGGCTGTGAACCGGCTAGAGCACCCCCTTACCAAGCTAAGCTTTAATCCGCGTCCATACCATCCCTGACGGTCGCGCCCGTCCGTTGAAAAAAAAAAAGAAACAGGAGAGGAATAGACAAAAAAAAGGAAAGAAAACAGCCCGAATCCAAAGAAGAGAAAGAAAATATCCTGTATTTATTATTCCATTCATTTCATTTTTTTTTTTTTTTTTTTTTTTTTTTAAGGTGCTCTTCGTCCCGCCATCCGTGCGCGGGGCTTGTCCTCGCGTTTGCGGGCCCTACACCACGCCGCGCCCGCGTACCTGCAATAAATAAACCATAGCCAGTACCAATCCAAAGCCAATCCCAAACCAAGAGCGATTGAAGAAAACCCGGACGGCGTCAGTCCGCTATTGGGATGAGCGCTGTTCCCATCGGCTCCGGGATCCGCTGCGGAAGGGGGACCTGGTCCTGCTGTAAAATCGGAGTCTGGAATCCCAGTGGGGCCGGCTTTTCGCCAACCGGTGGAACGGGCTGTACCGCGTGGCCTCTAAGTTCTTGGGCGGCAGCTACGGGCTTGAGGAATTGGACGGGACCCCGCTTAAGCGGAAGGCCGCGGCTTCGCACGTAAAACGCTTCTTTGCGCGCGGTTCCACTTCCTTCGACAAGACGGCGAGCAATGATTTGGGCTCGGGGGCGAGGCGGTCCCAGAGTCGGACGACGGCGCGGATCGTTCGGACAGCGAAGTAGCGGAGCGCGACGCGCGACCCCGGAGAAGTAGGAGGTTGCAGACGACTGGGGACAGCTGTCAAGCTGGGGGGGGCGCTAGGTAGTTAAAGCTTGATTTGGTGAGGGGGTGTTCTAGCCGGTTCACAGCCGGGACAACTAGACACCCCAGAATGTTTGTTTCCTTATGTTTTGGTTTGGGATTGGCTTTGGATTGGTACTGGCTATGGTTTATTTATTGCAGGTACGCGGGCGCGGCGTGGTGTAGGGCCCGCAAACGCGAGGACAAGCCCCGCGCACGGATGGCGGGACGAAGAGCACCTTAAAAAAAAAAAAAAAAAAAAAAAAAAAATGAAATGAATGGAATAATAAATACAGGATATTTTCTTTCTCTTCTTTGGATTCGGGCTGTTTTCTTTCCTTTTTTTTGTCTATTCCTCTCCTGTTTCTTTTTTTTTTTCAACGGACGGGCGCGACCGTCAGATCTGCGGACGTCTTAACCTTCCACCAATCCACGCCCAAAAACGTGTTCAGCTCGATTTCCACGGGAAGCATGGGCCGCTGCCCGTAGAGTAGCTCGTAAGGCGAATACCCCGTCGACCGCTTCACAGAGATCCGATCGGCGAAAAGGACCGCGGGGAGTGCCACCTGCCACTTTTTGCCGTCCTCACCGCACATTTTCACCAGGGCATCCTTGATTGGCTGATGCCCCCGCTCGATCATCCCCGCGCCCTCCGGGTAATATTCCGTCACGCGGCCAAATTTTGCTCCACAACTCTGCACCAGCGTCATCAGGCGTCCCCAAAACTCCGCCCTTCCGTCAACGGTGACCAAGCGAAGCGACCCGTAGCGCGCGAACCAGTCTTCTTCCAGAAACTGAGCCACCTTTTCCGCCGATAGCTTCGCTAGGGGCCTCGCTTCCACCCACCCAGACAGATCGTCGCGCGCAACCAGCAAATACGCAAACTTACCCGCCTTGATGTGGACCACGTCCAGCGAAACGCGCCCAAACAGCGCGTCCTCGCCCGTGGGGCGGCCAACCTCCTTGGGCAGCCTCGAGCTTCGCCATTGGCAGGCCTCGCACGACTTCACCCAGTCGCGCACCGCGCGAACGACCCCCAGCCACCAGAACCTCGCTTTCACCCTCCTCCGCGTTTCGACCTCACCCCGATGACCAAGGTCTTCGTGCAGACTTCCTAGAATTACCTCCTGGTCCGCCCTAGAAGTTGCGACAACAAGAGGCACGGAACCGCTCCGCCGCCATAACTGACCGTCCTGTAAGAAGAAGTTCAGAACGTTTCGCCTCACCCATTGGGTGACCGTTTCCGTTGTGCCCTCGGGGAACCGGAGATCCTGCAAATAAGAGCACAAGACCGCCTAACGTCCCGACTGACGCAACGGAAGACAAACCGCCGCCTCCTTCTTTCCTACCCGAACGACCGGAGCTTCCACATCCAAGGGTTCTGCCCCCTTGTATGGGTCGTCCCGCGGGTACCGCGACAGCGCGTCCGGCATCGTGAACGCCTTTCCTGGGATGTGCACCACGTTAAAGGAGAATAACTGGAGGAACGCTACCCACCTGGTCATGGGCACGTTTGGCAGCGTAGGTGAGTTAATCATTTGCGCCAAGGCCTCCGCGTCAACCAGGAGCTCGAAGTGCACGCCCCACAAAAGGTGCTGCAACCGCCGTACGATCTTGGTGACACCGCACAGCTCCAGCTTCGGCTGCGAATACCGACTCTCTTTTGCGGTAAAGGTGACCGATTCGTAGAGCACCGGCCTATCTTTTCCGTCCTCCTCCTGTGTCAAGACCCCCCCGGCGCCGAACTCGCTAGAGTCGACCGCCAGGCGTATCCCTCCGGCGTCGTAATTGAGGTCCCGAAGGACGATGTCGCGCCCCACGATTTCCTTGAGTTTCGCGAAAGCGGCATTGCATCCCTCGGTCAACTTCCACTCCGCCCCCTTACGTGTCAATGCCCGCATTGGGCTCGCTACTTCTGCAAACCGCTCGATGAAAATGCGGACGTAGCTGCACAACCCCAGAAACTGCAGAACGTGCGACACTGTCCGAGGGGTCGGCCATTCAAGAACCTTATTCCGCTTCTTCTCCGCTATTCGCCTCCCGTCGTAGGCCACGACATGCCCAGTACTTCGAGCGCCGGAACGCAGACCGCCAACTTTTTCCCGGACACAGTAAGGCCTGCCTCCTCAATTCGGAAGAGGACTCGTTCCAGAGTCTCCGCGTATTCCCAGACAAATCGCCGGATCGCGGGTGCATCCTCTAGGACCGCGCCCTTGTAGTCCGTCCTGGGGCCTTTAATGCCAGCGTCGTCGATGAAGATGTGCACGCCTTCCGGAAGGTCGTCGCGTAGTATCCAGGTCATTTGGGCTTGGTATACCGCCACTGAGTTGGTTGCACCTTGCGGTAGCCGCGTCAGCTGCATCCTCCCTAGCCCAGTTTCAAACGCCGTCAGTGGCCGCGAGTCAGGGTGGAGTTCTCGCTGGTCATATCCCCCCATCACGTCCACCAGCCCGTAGCAAGCGCCCCCGGCCATTGACTCCAGAAATTCTTCAACGCGCGGGGGAAGCCCAGTGTCGCAAATAGTGAACAAATTTAGCCTCTGAAGGTCGTGAACAATCCTTAGCGACTTCCCGTCCTGCTTAACAACCGCAAAGATAGGACTCGAGTAGCTTGACGTGGATTGCTCGTAAAGCCCCGTCCTCACGCGCTCCCGTACCAACTCCAGAAAGGGCTCCCAAACGGTACGGGGGATCAGAATTGGCTTGATTTGCCACGGTTTGTGAGGGACAGTGGGAATAACGTAAGGGTCCCCGATCTCACCTCTCAACAACCCGCGCTCGTCCGGTCCAAAAGCGAGCGCCTTCTCCCTCATCACCAATACCGACACCAGCAGATCCATCTCCTTCGCACTCAGCCATCCCGTCGGTCCGAAGTTAAGGGCGTCCACCCGCTCGTCCGTGATTTGCGCCGACCGCGTTACCCATCCATTCTTCCTAAGGGGCGTCTCCCACGGGTCGCGGGACCACGCGATCGGTCATAAGGGTCCGTTGATCCCCTGAGGCATTGGCTCGTTCCGCAGCCGGACTTTCCGCGCTACCGGTTTGTACTTGCCCGCGTTACACCGCGCCATCCAGACCCAATCATTGCTGTCATAAGTCCTAGTAATGACCAGACCGGGGCTTTTGCCTTTGCTCATGACTGTGGCACGATGATAGGGTTTTCGAAGCGTAGCGCCTTCCGGCGATGCATACTGACAAATGGGACTTACTTCTGGCACCTGCGCCCCACGCGCGCCCTCCCCCGCTTGCTCCTCACCTGTTGGCCGCCCGTGCTGAGCCGGAGCCTGCTCCGCACGGTTCCCGCGGTCGACTAGAAAAAATCCTCCGCAGGGTAACCCTTACGGTCAACCCCCGCTCCGGACTCTTCGTTGCCGCCAGACATTGGGTCCTGTACCCATTTCCCTCTCCCGTGATCGCAGATCGTTGTCTCCAACCGTGCTCCGAGCGAGTCTTCGACGGTCAGCGCCTCCGTCCCTTCCTCGGCATTGAAGGCCATTTGGGCTTGGAACCCAAACATGAATGGCCGTCCTAGAATCACATCTCCGCATTCCACTGAGAGAAATAACAGGGGCTTACAGACCTTGGCGACTTCCACCTCCTCCGCCTCTACTACTCCATCCACGCGGCATTCCCCGCCATTTAACGCCTGAAGACCCATCGCACACTTCCTCCGCACCAGACCGAGCTCGTCCACCAACCTTGATGGGAGCAGGTTGACCATCGACCCGCTATCCACCATCGCCCACACCTTCCGCCCGGCAATGGTCATTGCGACATAAGCAAGCGGGACGGATACTGACTTTGACCGGCACGGCTCGGGATCCACTTCCTCCTCCGCCACGTTAACCCGCTGAACCGTTGTCGGCACCCGACCCTGACCGCAATCTTTTAAAGCCTGGACCATCTCGTCGACGACCGCGGGGGACACCGCTGCTTGCTCTCGTAGGGTCAGGGGTATTGGTGAGTCATTCCCCATTACCCTTTGGACGATGTCCGCGGCCTTCTTCTTTCCCGCAGAATTAGAGGACGGCCCGTCTGAAATCGGTACTCGCGCGACTGGCTTCGAGGCCGTTGGTCGCTTGTCGACATCCATCGCAATACGCTCATTCGCCGCCAATGCCCTGACTTCAGCCTCCACTCTCGGCCCTACCCAGGTTCCGGGCGCGGTGACAATCCCGAGCGAGACCCGAGCAGTCTCGGTCTTGGCCTTTGCTCTTTCCCGCACTTGCACCATTGGTGGCGGCTTGTCCTTGGTCAGGTCCACCGATTCACCCGTCGGAAGTATGTACGTCATCCCGGATGCGCGAACAAGCCCTTCGTCCATGTCCCGAGTGAGATCCTCACAAACTGACTTCCAGTGCCCTCTCTCCCCACAATATGAACATCGCGGCGACCCGTACGATCCGGATGATCCGCTAGGGGGCTGGAACCCCTCCGCCATGTCAGGCGGCACCGCGCGCGGTTGAGAAGGAGCCACCGGAAACGGTGCGGCTGCCGGAGCTGTAGGAGCTGGTGTCCGGTTGAGGAAAACCCTTATGTCCCGCAGAATCTCTGTTATCTCCCCAACTGATGGTCCCGGAGGCTGCTGGGAAAGTCCGGCATGAGAGGGCATTGGCGGCCGCGCGGCCAAAGTTTGGTCGGGGGCCGGCGCCGAGATCGTGACCGATTTCTTGGATGAAGACGGGTACGTTCGTGCCGTATCCGCGATGAGCTTGTCCAAATTGATTTCGCTTTCCACGGCTTGACAGATAACCAAAAGATCGGGGAGAATAGCAACGCTTCCATCCAGCGACCTCTTAACCAGGCCATGGTCGTACAGGTATTGTTGCACTCTGGAACGGAGCTGGGGCGCAAGACCCCCCAGAAACGCCCGCTTCATGGCACCCGTCTGACCCGCGACGACCTCGTTCTTTGCAAGGTACCCGTAGATTTGCTCAAACCTTGACATATATTCCACTAATCCTTTGCGCGATTGCACCCCGCCATTCTTGATCGCCTCCTCCGCAGCTCAATTGAATTTGCTTTCCCGAAACCGGGGTTTGCGCTTTCCCCACCTTGCCAACATCTCGCTTTTCAACTTCCCCCAGTCTTGCCTCTTGTATCAAACCATTTCTTCCACGTCCCGCAGCTTCTCCTCCTTGGTAATGAACAGCACAATAGTCCGAACCTTATCCGCGCCCGACGCACCCTCTGAGTCCGCAATCCCTTCAAACCTAGAGAGGAACCGCTCGACATCCGAGGTACTGAACCAAAGATGAGGGAAATCCCTCGGCCTCAACAAAACGCGGCGAGGGGCCTCTGCCGCCATGTCTGACAACCCTTCCGAGGGAGGAGCGAACCCGCTAACTCTAGGAGCATGAGCGGACGGCAGCGGAGGGGGTTGAGCAGCAGAGAAGGGAGTCGGGCGTGGAGGGTAGGGAAGGGGAGCATTGGATCCCGGAGCGGTTGTCGGTAGCACTCTGCGTAATCTTCAAGAGACTGAGAACGGATCAAAAGTTCCCGGCCAGACCCCCAGATGTGGAAGCTTTAGAGGTTATCCCTCACAAAGTTGTCCCTAGTTACGGGATCAATGGTTCTAGCGTCTGTAAGACCGAGAATTCTTCCTTTCCTTTCCTCCGAGAGAGAGAGAGTGAGAGAGAGTGCAAGAGAGAGAGAGTCCAATAGAAAGATAGAGATATGATGCCCCCCTACAACCCGGAGTCGAGGGGAGGGGTATTTGAGCCCTCCCCCTCAACCCTAACCTAAGCACAAGCACAAAGACAGACTGGCAACCATGAAGAAGGAACCCTAGACCCAGAACCCTGACCCATCCCTAAACCCATACCCATACCCTATCCCTGCCAGCTCGCCTGCCATTACGTGCATCCGGTTTGTCTTTTTGTGGCGCGGCCCTCCGCCGCGCAATACCCAAAGTTCACTGCGCTTGCGCGCATCCACCCGACGCGCCGTCGTGGATTTCCTGTCCCGTGGCCGGCCCGCGCTTGCGCGCGGCTGCCCACGCATATAGCCCCGCTGTCGCCCCGCTTTTTCCTTCCCCGACTAGCCGTTCCGAGAACCTGGTCGGCCCAGCTCCATCTGTGAGTCGGACATCCAAGCAGGTCACGGCCCGCCTCCCTTAGTCAGGCCCGGCCCGCAGTCGCGTGCTCGATCCCTCCGCGCCCACTGCTGAGCCCGCAGCGGCTACTGCTGAACCCGCAGCGGCTACTGCTGAACCCGCAGCGGCTACTGCTGAGGACCAGCGCACCCCCACTGCTGAGCCTAACCTACCAGATGCTGAGCGCGCAGGCCGCAACGCAGTCCCCGACCCGAGGCTATATAATGACACCACAGCAGTTAAGTGATGAGAGTGATGAAGTGTTGAGAGCGATGAAGTGGATGAGAGTGATCAAGTGATGAGAGCAATAAAGTGATGAGAGTGGTCAATCAATTTTATGATGAGGGTGGGGGTAAAACATTTTCCGATGAGGTCGGAGGTAGAAGGAGGTGGGAAGACAGGGGTGTATGACGCGGACAGGTGGTGGAAGCATTTAAATACTTTATTTGAAAAAACACACTTATTTCAGGTTAACTTTGACACGTCTGATCTGAAATAAGTGGGTTTTTTTGATTTTTAGTGGCAGATTTGGGTTGAAACCTGCCATTAAAAAATGGCGGGTTTGGTTAACTTTGATACCCCCTATTATTTACTTTTAGACTATTTTCCCTCCACGGGAACATTTATTACATATGTAGAATGTTCACATGTGGGTTTTAGCATGTTTATGCAGTACCTAGGCTTCTCAGTCTGCCTGTCACTTTGTCAACCCAGATTCCCACAGCTGCGTACTTGTCAGAGGCCCAGGGCTGCCTACACGACCTTGAAGGAGTGACAGGGCTGTATCTCAGCCACACGCGGGTGCATTGACTGCCGCGGCTGCCTGCAGGAATTGTGAAAAAACACATTTTGATACATAACTCCTAAAATATATACAACACCTCAATTCTGACTGAATTTTAGGTTTGAAACCTATACGTGACAATACTTGCAAAATATTTAATTGGCCAAAAAGCTAAATGGTGGTGCTGTGGTATTTTGGTTTTTCTTTCCTTAATTATCAAAGATATAAGGAGTTGGATTTCAAGGGTGGTGTCAGTGAGTAACCCTAACTAATTTTGGGTAGAGAATCCATTTCTGTAATAATATTTATGTTTTTGCTACTCCTTCTTAGGTTAATTGTATTATTATTATTTTTATGTTATTTTTGTTACTTTTTCTGCTTGCTCTGCAATAGTACCAAGCTGACATTGCCCCACTCTAAATAATGGCCATATCTGAAAAATAATCGGGGGCATGTTGGGAGAAAATTAAATTCATGTGTGTTTCAGTTCTTTTTGCTGGCCCTGTAGTTTCTGAGATGTAGTGGTCCATCAGGTATGTTATTTTCTGGTAACCATTCATCTTTGTCTGCAGATTCTCCTTTGTATCTCACTATGTATAGTCTAACATCTTTTCCTTGTACTCTCTCTTTCTTGTCTCTCAATATCCTGCTGAATTTCCCTTTTTCTTTCACAGGTTCATGTTCTATTGGGATTATTGTTGGAGGGAGGTTGCTACCTTCTCTAGGTTGAAAGTGTTTGACTAGGCTAATGGGAAATACTGGGTGTTTTCTTGATACTTCTTCACTCAAGATTACTTGCACAGCATTTTCGCCATGCATCTTTTTGATAACAAATGCTCCAAAAAAGGCTGGTTTCAGCTTTCTGTTACCTGATAGATTTTTGAAATTGGTAGTAGATATCAAGATCTGATCTCCTATTTTAGAGTCAGCTTCCTTATGTGATTTGTCCCAAATTTTTTTGTTGTATTCTACTGCTTCTTCTACACATTTTTCAGAATTATTATTTGCCAGATCTATCATCTTCTTAAAGTCAAGCAATGTTGGATGGATAGTGGATAGGTTATAGTTTAAGTTATTCCTGGGGAGTTTTGGAATACATCCCCTTTCTAGTATGTAAGGAGCTTCTTTCGTAGTAGAATGTTTACTGCTGTTATAAGCCATTTTAAGGGCTGGGATTAGGCTTACCCAATCATGGCAATAACCATCCTAGTTTTTTTTTTCTAGACCAAAGCTACAGAACCTTCTTAACATGTCCTCCAGGGTCTGTATCATTCTTTCAGCTAATCCATCTGTTTGGGGATGGTATGCTGTAGAAAATGCTAGAGTATTACCCAGTATATCATGTAGACTCCTCCAAAACTCAGAGGTGAATTTGGGGTCCCTGTCACTGATTATAATCTTGGGTATACCAACTTTGGCTATGATCCTGTTCCAGAATAGTAAATCTACATCCATAGCACTATCTTCTTTGTGGTTGGGTAAGAATTTTGACTTCTTAGAGTATCTGTCAACTATAACTAGGACAGAGTTATATGAATGAGTGCCTCCAGGGGAAGGCCTATGACAAAATCCATATTGATGATTTCCCATCTGGTTTTTGGTCCAGAGATCTTCTGTAGGATTCCAAACCTTTTTCCAGTAGTTTTATTAGATTTTTGGCAGGTCTCACAGCTAGTAACTTATTTAATAGTGATTTCTTTCCATTCTATCCACCAAGAAGTTTGTTTTACTTTTTCCAAGGTTCTTTTGGTGGATAGAGGCCCTGATGAACAGTTGTCATGGCATTCCTGGAATATATTTTGTATATGTTCTTTGTTGCTTAGTACTAATACACTGGAACTTTGGTGTCTGTAGTAAAGGAGACCATCCCAAAAGGTAAACCTTCCTGCTTTATAAGGTTTACGTAATGAAGCAGGTAGAATGTTTATCAGAGCTGCTTCTGGGGATTCACATTCCATAATGGTAATCAACAGCTTGATTTCAGGAGAGTAGTTTTCCCTTACTAGGTTGAAGAAAGCAGTATCTAATTCCCATAAGTGGATCCCCATTATTGCAAAAAGATTGATGTTCGGGATAGGAAAAATATCTTGATCTTCAGGGTCATATGCTGGATTGTTAGAGTCATTAGGCAAAGCATTCCTACTTAGACTATCAGCATTCTGATTATTAGCTCCAGCTTTATGCACTATGATCATCTGACCTCTATACTGTTGTATAGCAATTTGCCACCTGAGCATATGTCTTCTGGGAGTTTTCACGTTCATAAGAGTTATTACAGCATTACAGTCCGTGATCACTTGAAAACTGGTGCCTTATAAGTAATAGTGTAGCTTTTCTAAAGCCCATACTAGAACCAAACATTCAAACTGACTGGCTCAATATCTATTTTCTGTATCTTTGATCTGTCTAGATATGAAGAGTAGTGATTTCTCTAATGGTGTGTCTTCTTCTATTCTTTCTTCATGTATAACAGCTCCTAACCCTTCCATAAAGCCATCAGTTTACAGTTTGAAGGGCTTTGAGTAATCTGTTTGGATGAGTAAATTAGTAGAGGTCATAGCTATTTTTAGTTCCTGATATTTTTTCAATCTCTCATGGGTTATTTCAAATAGATTTTTATTGTTGCATATTTCATACAGACTCTTAGTTAGAATAGCAAAATTTGGTATATATTGTCTGTAGTAACTGCAAAAAATAATGAAAGACATTAATTCTGTTTGGTTTTGAGGCATAGGTCTATTCATGACAGCAGCTATCTTATTTTGATCAGCAGCTAGAGTTAGACCACAGACTATATGTCCTAAGGCTTTCAATTCCCCGTAGAAAAAGTTGCATTTCTTCATGGATACATTCAATCCCTCTCTGGAGATAGTCTGGAGTACTAGTCTTACTTGGTTGATATGAGTATCCCAATCATCAGAGTATATGATAACATCATCTATATATACCATCATCCATCCTTGTCTGATGTATGTACATAGAACTGTATCCATTGTTCTTATCAGCCTCCTGGATTCCAAGACCCTTGCTATCTTTTAGCTACCAGAGGTGATAGAACAAATAAGAAATATATTATTTAATAAATGCAGCAAAAATCCCTCAAACATTGGGATTAAGCATATTGCAAGGATAATTGGTTTGGTTATGGTTTATTGTTATAAATCAATACGAATGAATTGATTATGAAATATTTTTATAGAGGGGCCACAATTATATTAGGGATTTTGAACACCTCTCTTCAGGGATTTCAGTATGAAAAAACGTAGTCCTGGTTACTTTGGGCTCTTTAGTTTAAAGGATATTTTGCCCAAAGGTAATATGTATATAAAATAAAAGGTGGAGTGGCAGGGCCTTGTAACCAAGCTGCCACAACAGAGAGGGGAAAACAAAACTCACTGGTATATTATTAAATCCTTAGGTTATCTTTTTGGGACGTGCACTGATGGGTTCAACCTGTATACTGGGGTTATAAGGTTGTTCAGCAGTTTTAATTGATAAAAAAAGAGTTTGAGGACTGATATTATTGATCAAACTTAGCCATAATACACTTACTTATCTCTTAGAAGTACTTGATTACCTTGGCACAGTGTCTGGATATAAATATAACTGGTTCTCTGCCCATCAATATACTCAAAAGAGCTCTTTATTTATAGCTTTTGGAGTCCCAATACTATCTTTCTGAGGGGTACAGGGGCTTAAAGGGACGGAAACTAAGGCTATCAGGGTAAGCAGTGGTAGCCTTTCATGTGTTTTGGTGCTATAGCACGGGTAGCCTCTAATTCTTCAGGTTATGGGAACTATTCTAATTTATAATTGATATTAGGACGTGTGAATAACACTAATCTGTCCTATTTATGTATTGTTTAATTAATTATCCTTATTAAATGTTCCCAGTAAGTTAATAATTATTTTAATGGACATTTCTACGGACATCCTGATGTCAGATAAGTTCTCATTATGTATTAAATAACTGGATTAAAGTCATTATATTGATTCTTACTCCTTATTTTCAAGTTCCAGTTGATTTACTAAAATAATTATTTAAAAAGAGAAGTCATGGGAATTCATGTAATATTTTTACATTGTTAGTTTTCTTAGTATTTAAACAAGATATTGATGTCTAGAAACTCTCATAAAATTATATTTAAGTATTTTAATATATTTTTGGAAGTTGTCATTGTCTTATTTTCGACATTCTTGGTACTTTGAATTATATTTAATAAAAAATACTTATAAGGGTTATTTAAGTATTTTTATATAATATTATGTACTTTTAGACTATCTACTATCCACGGGAACATTTATTACATATATAAAATGTTCCCGTGTGGTTCATAGAATGTTTACGCGGTACCTTAGCCTCTCAGGCTTCCTGTCACTCTGTCAACCCATAGTCTGGCGGCTGTGTACTTTTCAGCGGCCCAGGGCTGCGTACACAACCTTGGTCTAGAAATCCTCATAAAATTTTATTAAAGTCTTTTAATATATTTTTAGAAGTTTTCATTGTCTTATTTTCGACATTCTTGGTACTTTGAATTATATTTAATAAAAAATATGTATAAGGCTTATTCAAGTATTTTTACATAATATTATGTACTTTTAGATTATCAAATATCCACGGGAAAATTTATTACATATGTAGAATGTTCCCCTGTGGGTTGTAGCATTTTTACGCGGTACCTAAGCTTCTCAGGCTGCCTGTCCCTTTGTCAACCCATAGTCCCGCAGCTGCATACTTGTCAGAGGCCCGGGGCTGCATACACGACCTTGATGGAGTGACAGGGCTGTATCTCAGCCGCGTGTGGGTGCATTGGCTGCCGCGGCTGCGCTCGGGAATTGTGACAAAACACATTTCAGTCCATAACTCCTAAAATATACACAACACCTCAATTCTGACTGAATTTTAGGTTTGAAAACTATATGTGAAAATACGTGTGAAATATTCAATTGGCCAACAAGCTCAGTGGTGGTGCCATGGTATTTTGGTTTTTTTCCTTAATCATTTAAAAATATAAGGATTTGGATTTCAAGGGTGGGGTCAGTGAGTGACGCTACCTACTTTTGGGTGAAGATTCCATTTCTGCAATAATATTCATGGTTCTTCTAATTCTTCTTAGGTTAAATTTATTATTATTATTTTTATGTTATTTTTTTACTTTTGTATCTTCATCTTCAATAGTAGCAAGCTGACAACCAGAAAGTTTCCCTAACCCCTTGTAATGATTATATTCATTGGATAGGCAGATCCAGCATTTCTTGGTCCAGACAACCTTTATACCCTGTTCCTTCTTCTAAATCTCCTTTGATTGAACCTCTTGATGATCCCCTTGCTCCTCCTTGAGACGCAGTGCATCCCCTTGAAGCAATCAAAGACTCCAACCATCCTTCCAATGAAGCCTTGACTTGTAGTAGATCCAGGTTTTTCACTAATGCCCTCAAACCAAATGCTTCAACCTTGCTCTTGACCCTGATCCAGACTCTCAACCAAAATATGTTTCAATCTGGTCCAAGTAGCCCTAGAATTTGTACTCGGGGCATGAAAAAGCCTGAGCACTTTACTGGGGAACACCCCCATAAACTAAGAGCCTTCCAACAGTCCTGTAAAATCATTTTCGGAAAAAATCTTCATAATTTTCCTACAGATAGACATATATTTATGAATGCCTCTTCCTTCCTTGTTGGAAGAGCCTTGCAGTGTTTCAAATCTTATATTGAACTAAAGTTCATGAATATTTGACCGCAATGAGAACATGGTTTGGAAGTTATGAGTATACCATCATGCCTTTCAGCCTCTGCAATGCTCCTTTCACTTTTCAACACTTTGTCAATCCCATTTTTTCTGACCTTGTAGAGAAATACCTCATGGTGTATCTTGCCAATATACTAGTCTACTTAAAAATTTCTTGAGGATCAAATTGCACATGTGCAGGAGGTTCTCCATCAATTTTACAAGAATGACCTGTTCACAAGAGCCTCTAATTGCAAATTCCATACTCCTTCTCTTCAGTTTCTAGGTGTCATAGTCTAGCAGCTTAAGGACTATAAATGGATCCAACCAAGAGCCAGCGCATACTGGACTGGACCCCACCTTCTTCTGTCAAAAGTTTCCCTTGTTTTCATTCATTTTCACAGGATGTTTATTGAGAATTATTCCAAGAAAACCATAAACCTCACTAACCTTCTTCAAAAAGACACTAATTTTTTTACAGAACAAGCTGCTTTTGAGTTTTAGGCTCTAAAGAAAGCATTCAATACTGCTCCAATTCTTCCTCAATTCAATAAGCTATCTTGCACTATTGTAGAAACAGATGCAAGCAACCATGTGGTTGCAGGATTAATCTTGCAGTTTTCCTCCTCTTCTTCCCTCTCTCATCCCCTAGCTTTCAATTCTTGCAAATCACTTGCTGCAGAGCTTAATTAAAAGATCCATGACAAAGAACTTCTTGGAATTTTTTTGCTTGAAAAAATGTTGTTCATATCTTCTGAGTCCTATGGAACCCTTTCAGTTCCTAACTGATCACAATTCTTTAAGATATTTCATGAGCTCAAAATTCCTTACACGCAGAAAGTCACAATGGGCCAAATACCTCTCCAAGCTCAAATTTACAATCACGTACCATCTTGGGAAACAAGTGGTAGTCCCAGATGCTTTATCACGTTGGTACAATGTTTACCCAGGGGGGGGAGCACTTTCTCCAAAAACAACCCTGAAAACTTTAGGAAATTCTTCTTAACCCAATCTTCCCCACTCAGTTCAATCATCACTCACCTTCAAGATACAGATTGCAAACTACAAAAATCTCAACTTGATGATCCCAAGTTTACCAAACTTTGCAATATTTCAAAGCTATTAGATAGTGGTTACAGTATAGACAAAAATGGTTGTTTAGTTTATAAGGACCATATAGTAGTACCAGATAATCCTTGAATTAAGTTAGATATCTTTGAGTCAATTTATGAATCTCCAATTGCTGGTCATCATGGGAAGGATAAAACCTACCATTCTATTGCACAAGAATTCTACTGGCCTGGTATGAAAAGGGAAGTAAAAGACTATGTTAACGCCCGCTATGATTGTAATTGGAACAATTCCTCAAAACACCGGAAGTATGGGTTGCTCCACCACTTCCAATTCCACCTATTCCTTGGCACTTTCTGTGTATGGATTTCATTTTTCAATGACCTATTTCTAGTGGATATCATGCTATTTTAGTAGTAGTAGATCACTTCTAAATGATGGCTTTATTCCTTTGCAGTAATTTGACGGCCTCCTCAGAAGACTTAGCTAATTTATCAATAGAATATTGATTCTCAAAAAATGGTCTCCCTGATAACATAATTAGTGATTGTGGATCTTTCTTCTTCTCTAGATTATGTACCTTGCTTTGCCAACATTTGAAGATCACTCACAATTTATCAATGTCTTACCACCCATAAATGGATGGGCAAACCAAGCAAGTCAATCAGATTCTCAAACAGTATCTTTGAATGTATGTTGCCTACCAACAGGACAACTGGTTTCAATGGCTCCCATTAGCCAAGTTTGTCTCAAAAAACTCCACTAATTCCTCCGCCAAACAGTTGCACTTCCAGACTTTTTATGGTAGAAACCCAACTTTTTCTTCTATTCATGTAGGAGCTTCACAACCTGCTACCAATTAAATTAATCACATTCATTCTCTTCAAACTCAACCTCAAACCAACCTCAAAGTGGCAAACCAGGGCTACAAGCAATAAGCAGACTGAATTCTCATTTTGAACCCAACCTTCACAGTAGGAGGTAAGGCATGGCTCTATGCTTGCAATATTTGCATTACTTTCCCAACCGGAAAACTCCCCAAAAGTAAACTTGGCCCCTTTCAAAGTCAAATCAGTCATTTCCCCAACGTGTTGAATCTCACCTTACCTGCAAAATGGAGAGGTATCCACCCTGTTTTTTGTCAGCCCTCTGATACCAGGAACCTTGCAGTCCTTTAGCTACAGAGAGTGATAAAAATACTGGAATAATAATAATAATTATTTTTTCCAAAAATAAACACTTAGAGGCTCAAATGAATAATTTAATAAGAGCAGTTGCAAGGTTTAATTGGTTTGTTAATAAAAGGATTTCAATATATATAAAAGAGGGGCCACAGAGATATACTACTGGGTGTCTTTACAGAAAAAGAAACCTCTCTTCAAGGGGCCTCCTTAGGCAGTTTAAGAAGTTTTGATTCAAGATGGGTGCCTTAGAAGGGGCTTATCCACTAATATGGCCAGGATAAACAGCACAAGGGCCAAGACAGGAAGGTAAACACTCACTCTGAACACTTTACCACGAAAATCCTGCAATAATAAGAAGGGTTCGGAGCAGTTGGGGATGATTGCCTGATTTAACTTCAATTGGTTTATTGGTTAAAGAAATAATAATACTACAGACTAAGTCATACATCACTTGCTTAGAATATTCATAAGAACTTGAATAACAATGACACAGAGTCTGATTGATAATAATACTTCCTGGTAAACTGAGAATCTCCTGAATAATGGATCCAAAGAGGTCTGTATAAATACCTTTTTGGGGTGATTTTGAGCTTCTCAGGGCAAGTAGAGAAGGTTCAGCTCATAGGCTGAGGTTTACAAGCCATTCAGGGAAGGATTAGGACGTCCACTTGGTTCTGTCAATCAGCTGAATTTCAATCTGCTGGATTTCTGTACTATTTTAGCCACAGGATCTGTTAATGTATTATGGCGTAAATTTGATCATTCTGCACTCATCCTTCATTTGTACTATCATAATTGCTTTAAAGTGAACAGATGAGGATGATTACTGATTTTACATCATCTTCTGATCACGTATATAAGTTTCAATAATTTTTATGAACACTCCTTTTAGTGTTTTGTGGTCTTCAAAGATCAGAGTCAATGATTTACGTGGTAATCCTTGATCTTTGATTTATTATTAAAAAATGTTTTAAACTTAATTTTTATTAATTTTATTTAGGTATTGATCTTTTTAGACTATGACTAATGCATATGTAAACTTGTTACATATGTCAGGCAACCCTAACTAGGTTGTAGCTCTTCTGAGCGGTACCTGGTTGTCAGATTAGTCACGATGGATCCAGAAGCAGGGATCAGTTAGTACAGATTCCCGCGGGGTAGGATCTGCTGCTTGCGTGGCAGAATTAGCTGCGCGCGGGTCTCTAGTACGCGGGAATTTTCTACTACTAGTACGTATGAATATGTAAGGATGCGGGGCTGCGCGCAGGAATTGTGACATAACACATTTCCGCGTGTAACTCCCAAAATATACACAACACCTCAATTCTGAGTGAATTTTAGGTGTAGCCCCTATACATGACAACACATGTAAAACTTGGAGAATGGCCAAAAGGTGCCATACTGGTGTCATAATTTTTAGTACTTTTCTTTCTAATTATTTTAAAAATGTAAGGACTTGGATTTCAAGCGTGGGGTCAGTGAGTGACCCTACCTAATTTCTGGTGAGGAATCCTTTTTTTTAATAATATTTTTGGATTTCTCACTCCTTCTTTTGTTAATTTAGATTTTCTTGATTAATTTTTTTTAATAGTTTTGTGTTGCTATGACAGGTTGCTCTGTACATAGTAGCAAGCCAACATTCCCCCACTCCAAGATATGTCTATATCTGAGAAATATTATTTGGGCCTAATGCCTTCCTTAGGTGTATGGGTCCATCAGGGATATTGTGTTCAGGTAAACATTCATCTTTCTCAGCTTGGGTGTAGTTTTTCAGCATTGTAAAATCTCCAACCATCCTTGACTTATCATTATGACAAGCTATAATTGCTGGGGTTGTGGTATCCACTTGTTAATTGTGTCCCACTTTCCTTAAGACTTGTAAGGCAACCAACTCTTGAATATGAGTTTCAGAGCAGCTCTAGATTTTGGAATAGAAGGGTAAGCAGGTCTCCTGAGGTTAAGTGGGTTAGGAGGCTTAATGGTTGGAGTCAGAATTCTGTCCTTTGATGTTACCAATGGTGTGATCCTTGGTATAGGAAGCATTCTGATTTTTGAAGCATACTTGTAGGATGTTCCCTTCTTGTTCTTCATTGAGCAGGGAATTTAAAGCTGATTGATAGAAGTATTTCTGATTGAAAATCTTTAAGTGTTTTTCATAAGTTGAATCAGAAGTTTGAGCATTGACATGTCATATTTGGAACTTCTTGTTCCAGTCTCCCTCTATAGTGAAGTATCTACCCTTGCTTTGGAATAAATCTATACCATACAAGCAAAGAGCATCATTTCCAAGGATAAAGTAATCACATACTCCTTTTTTGAGCACTATGCATTCAATTTTAAGCTTGAGCAATCCTTTAGAGTGAGGGAGTATGAAATCAGAAGACCATACTCCAACAGCATTAAGAGAAGAATTACAACTGCTGAACCTAGCCTGAGGTACTGGTAATAAGCTCAGTTTCCAGTTTGGGTCTTGTTTCTCCAAATAAGTTGAACAAGAAAAATAGCAAAAGGCTCCACTGTCAAAGAATAACTTAACAGGGGAACCTTGGATCAAACCAGTAGCATAGCATGTTTTGCAAGAAGTGTAACTTTTACCAGTAGAAGGTTTCAGAGTCAAGGCCATAGCCTCAGAGATGTGCTGAATCTTCATGTTGGGATTCCATTTTTGAGGTAAGTTAGAATCCTCATTAACAGAATTTATGTCCAGAGAAGACTCAATGATCATTGCATCACACTCAGAAAGCATTCCATCAGTATCATAAAGGTGAGGGTCAGGATTACCATACTCTTCTCCTTCAATATCATTCATGCTTTTTCCCAGGTAGAGGACAATCAGTTTTTACATTTCATGTTTGTTTGCAGTTCCAACATACTTTTTCCGTTGACTCTGGAGTATTTTTGACCTCCAAGTTGGTTGAATTAGTGGCAGGGGACTCCTTAGTTTTGGAAGTATACTCTTCCCTGTCCCTAGTATATTGTTCCATGGGGAGTCTGTTGACTCTCTGATCAAGACCATTCATATCAATTGTCTCTTCCAACACACCTATCAACTTAGAAAGATCAGAATCCATAGGTCTCCTGCACATTAAACTGTGGTTGATTTGTCCAGGACATAATTTGAGAATTCTTTCATTGACTTCTTTTTTATCAGCATTAGGGTAAAAAAAGTCTAAACTCATTTTCTGGTCTAAACACCACTTATGAAGTTTGTCCTTGGATGGATCAAACTGGGAAGTTTCAAAAGTTTTCACCATCTTTCTTTTCCAAATCCTGATAGAAAATTTTTCTTTGATCAATTGTTTCCAAGAAATACAGGATAAAGCTCCAACTTCTTTCCTTTTATTGATAAACCAATCAAGAGCCACTCCTTCAAACAGTCTGGGAAATCATACGATAGCTATTGCATCAGGTAATTCATAAGAAGCAAGGGTATAATCAATCAATTTCATGAAACTGACATGGTTCTATTCTCCTTCTCCAGAGAATTTAGGCAATTCAGTAATGGAAGTAAGTAACTTCAAAGCCTGTTGTACTTCAGGAGTAGGACTGGGCCTGAAAGATTCATTCCTAGTTGTCTTGGTTCCGGGAGGAACACTAGGAGTACTGGTGAACCTAGCAGGTCTAGTTTATTCCAGGTCAATGACCGGAGAGTTAGTAGAATTGACTTTAATATCTCTGAGATCATTCTTAATCATACCTAACTCCAAATTAATTTTTTTGTTTAATAAATCAATCTTGTTAATCAGATGAGCTGTAGGAGTAGGACTAGTTTTGTTAATTTCTTCCTTAAGCTGGTCCATGGTTGCAAGAATATCTTCTTGAAGAATTGATTGGTTATCATCAATATTTTTAATCAGGTCCAACTTACTAGATTTTATACTATCCTTGATTTGTTGTATTTCCAACTCATCAATTCTCGTAGTCTGAGACTGGGTATCAATCACTCTGAAAATACTCAGACTCAATTTTTCCAATTGATGATAGAATTTGTCAAAGAACTTTCTGAAAATATTAAAATTGTGAGACACATTTACAGAAAAGTTTTTAAGAGCTTCTACATCTAATTGTGGTACAGCTTTTTTGCCTTCTGAGCTAAGGATATTATTCTGTCCCAATCCTTTGGGTTCCTTAACCTATGATGGGCTGAGGACATCTTCTTTTTGGGGTCCTTTCCCTTTAAGGAAGTTAAATTTTCCCAAGGATTCCAGTTCTTCACGTAGCCTTCTACTTCTTTCTTTGGGATCAACTTTTGCAGAGAAATCTGAGATTTCTTTGCCAGAGAGATAGATTTTCTCATACCTGGCTGATCCTCCTGGGTCTGAGCCAACTTGAATTGTTCCCAATAGATCACGTGCTCTTTCACTAACAATTTTAAACTTTCCTCCTTGGTTGAGTCCAGCTGAGGTGGAATAGGGGAACCAGTATCCTCCTGGGATAACACATTGGGCAGAGGGTGGTTCTCCAACGGTCTGTTGGTCAAATTGGCACCTGCAAATGTCGCAGTTGTTGTCCTGCGTGAAGCTCTGGTCACGTGTTTGAGCCCTCTCATTGCGCTTGCAACTGGAGTCCTTGTGCATATGGGTTCCTCCGGTCAGAGATCCATCTGATGGTGCTCTACCGTTTGTGCGGGTTTTGCGCCTGTTTTTATCCATAGCACCAAAAAATGTGTAAGTCTTCTGTCAAAACTTTTGAAAAAGACTTAAAAATATAAAAAAATAATATTTTTTGAGTATTTATATTTTTAATAATTTTTTTTATATATGTTTTAACTTACTTAAAGTCAATTTGAAGGTTACTAAAATTTGGTTGGGATCACAACTGTCCTTGGGGGGCATTCCAACGGGATCTGAGTGTGTTCCAATCGGATCTTGGTATAAATCCAAGAGTAAGTCCAGGGGTACACTGTTGGGGACATCCTGTAGGAGGTCCTGGTCAATGAGATCCCCAAAAACAAAATCCACTGAGATGGATAAAAACAATCATATGAGTTTAATATTTTTTTATTTTTACGTGGTAAAATGATGTTTTTACAGAAAAATAATCACTTTTATTAATTTTGGATTTTTCTTTATCTTCAGGATTATTTGGCTCATGAATATAAAGCTTCCTTTGAGAAATTTTCCACTCCTTATGCTTCCTTAATAAAGAATTGAGATTGATAATTCTTCAAAGCTCAATTCCTTTTCCCTCATAGCTTGCTGTTTATAATAAAGCAATTTCTCCTGTTGTTGCTCAGGAGCTATAATAACAGGGAAAAATTTACGGACTTTTTATTTTTTTTTTTGTTTAAGAAGGTTCAAATAATAATTGATCAATTCTCCGTTGGTCTTAAGATTCACTAGAAAAAAAAGGATCAAAAATATATGTTATAAGTATGTTGACTTTTTTTTAAAAAAAAATAAATAGACTGGTCCAAGGAATAAATAATCAAAAATTAATTATTTAAGGATATTTCATGGCCAGACCCCCAGTTGTCAGCCCTCTGATAACAGAAAACTTGCAGTCCTTTGGCTACAGAGAGTGATAAAAATACTTGAATAATAATAATTATTATTATTCCAAAAATAAACACTTAGAGGCTCAAATAAATAATATAATAAGAGCAGTTGCAAGGTTTACATGGTTTTGTAATAAAATTTTTTCAATATATGTATAAAAGAGGGGCCAAAGTATTATACTACTGAGGGTCTTTACAGACAAAGCAACCTCTCTTCAAGGGGCCTCCTTAGGCAGTTTAAGAACTTTGGATTCAACATGGGTGCCTTAGAAAGGGCTTATCCACTAATATGGCCGGGCTAAAAAGCACAAGGGCCAAGACAGGAAGGGAAAAACTCAATCTGAGCATTTACCACGAAAATCCCGCAACAATAAGAAGGGTTCAGAGCAGTTGGGGATGATTGCCTGATTTAACTTCAATTGGTTTATTGGTTAAATAAATAATAATACTACAGACTAAGTCATAAATCACTTGCTTAGAATCTTCAAAAACACTTGACTAACAATTACACAGAGTCTGACTGATAACAATAATTCCTGGTAAACTGATAATCTCCTGAATAATGGATCCAAAGAGGTCTGTATAAATACCTTTTTGGGGTGATTTTGAGCTTCTCAGGGCACGTAGAGAGGGTTCTGCTCATGGGCTGAGGCTGACAAGCCAGTCAGGGAAGGGTCAGCACGTCCACTTGGTGCTGTCAATCATCTGACTTTAGATCCTCTGGATTTCTGTACTTTTTTAGCCACAGGATCTGTTAATCTATTATGGTGTAAATTTGATCATTCTGCACTCATCCTTCATTTGTACTATTAGTATTGCTTTAAAGTGAACAGATGTGGAAGTTTAAAGATTTTCCATCATTGCCTGATCACGTAGATCACTTTTAATAATTTTTGTGAACACTCCTTGTAGTGTTTCATTGTCTTCAAAGATCAGAGTCAATGACTTACATAGTAATCCTTGATCTTTGATTTATTATTAAAAATGTTTTAAAATTAATTTTTATTAATTTTATTTAGGTATTTATCTTTTTTAGACTATTAATAATGCATATGTCAACTTGCTACATATGCCAGGCAACCCTAACTAGGTTGTAGCTCTTCTGAGCAGTACCTGGTTGTCAGATTAGTCACAAAGGATCCAGACGCAGGGATCAGTCAGTACAGATGCGCGCGGGGTAGGATCCACTGCGTGCATTGCAGAATTAGCTGAGGGCGGGTCTCTAGTACGGGGGAATTTGCTATTACTAGTATGTAGGGATATGTAAGGATGCAGGGCTGCGCGCAGGAATTGTGACATAGCACATTTCCGCGTGTAACTCCTAAAATATACACAACACCTCAATTCTGATTGAATTTTAGGTTTAAACCCTATACGTGACAACACATGTGAAATGTTTAGAATGGCCAAAAGGTGCCATACTGGTGTTGTAATTTTTAGTACTTTTCTTTTTAATTATTTTAAAAATGTAAGGACTTGGATTTCATGGGTGTGGTCAGGGAGTGACCTTACCTAATTTTTGGTGAGGAATCCATTTCTTCAATAATAATTATGGATTTCTAACTCCTTCTTTTTTTAATGAAGATATTCTTTTTCAATTTGTTTCTTATAATGTTTTGTTGCTATGACATGTTGCTCTGTACATGGTAGCAAGCTGACATCTTTCATTTTTCTCTCCTACAGCCAGCTAGAGTCTTATACCCAGACAAGACCAATCCCCCTCCTGAAACTTTCAAAGTCCAAGATCAGTTAGATTGGTATGTAAATTATATTCTGGATTCCAGGTTATGCAAAGAAAAATTCTGATACCTTGTTGAATGGACTGGCTTCCAGTCTGAAAAACATCACACCTTGTGGGAACCAGTCCATCACCCTTGAAACCCTCCTATTTGGTTTGAGAATTTCATGCAAGTTATGCCTGCAAACCTTTCCAATCATGACTCAGATCCTTTTCTGCACTTCCATCTCATTCCATCCCATCAATCCCATCCCACTTTGTTACTTTATCTCCTTTTCAATTCCCTAAAAAGTATCCATTTTTTCACAATCTTCCATTCTTTCACGTTTTTTAATTTCAAATAATATAAAATATATATATATACATATATCATAATAATAATAAAATAATATATATATCATAATAAAATAAGATTACAAATAAAATACATTTTTACAAATTTTCCTTTACTTCTCTTTCCACTTCCTCCCAATTTTTGGTCAATTCCTGAAAAATTGACCTAAATTAATCCAAATCCTTGTTGTTTATCAAAGAAGTCATATTTTGGAACACCATTACTTGCATCACCAGGTGCCTTTCAAAGATTCCCTCACACCTTGCAGTTCAAGCCCTCTTCATCCAGGCATTAAATCCACCTTCCTCCAAGAGCTCCTCATATGCTCTCTTCCTTTGGCCCCTTGACAAACCTTCTCCAAAGTGGCCAGTTAATTTCCTTGCATCAGTCTCAATGGGCGCTTTGAATTAAACCTGCTTCCCTCAATCTAGGCCTTCCATTCCACCCCCTTCCATTCCACCCCATTTTTCTATCTTTTGTTCCGTTCCATCCCTTCCCTCTGTCCAATTTCCTTCTCATTCATTTCCTTCCCTCCATTCCGTTTCACCCTCTCCTCCAGTCATTATCCCTTCCTCCCTTTCTTCTTTGATTACCATGATTCTTCAGCTTGAACTTTGCCTCGCACCTTGGGATTCATCTGATTCACCTTGAATTTGGACAATTGTCTAATCTATGGTGGTGGAGGCGGGTGCTTATTAGTAGTGTACCTTCTGAATGGTGGTAGTACTTTCAAGAAATGAAATTATATTAGTCCATTTCTTTGTATTTTATTATTTTTGTAATTATTAAACTTACCAAGTTTTTGAATGGCTTAGAATTCAATCTCTGTCACTGGCAGTGATTGATAGTTCACTCGTGGCGCAGAAATTTGACTTTGCACCTCACTCCAAGATGCTAAGGGGTATCCACTATTGGTTTGCTATTTATAGGAAAATTAAAAGCAATTTTGCGCAGACAAAATTGCTTGCATTTGCCTCGGAGACCTCTTGCAGCAGTACTAGGGACGCATTGTTCATTTCAAAAAATACAGTTTTCACAACAACAAGATGAAAATGAAAAAATATTTAAATTATAAATTTATTTGAGAGACCAAGAAGCAGGATAATAACTAGTGGTATACAGTACTCACAAGACTTTTTGGAATCAAGTTCATGGGAAAATCATCTGAACGCTTGCAGGAGCTTGGGTTTTTATACCGGGAAACTTTCATGCTTCAAGCTTACGGATTATTGTCTCCCTCACTTTGACATATCCTTTGCTCAGTACCATTTACCTCATTCCATACAAGTGACACAAATAGAAGCACAACATCAATGGTGCCTTCTGCTTATCAACTCTGGCTTGCATAAAAAACTTCCATTCCTGGCAACTGAATCTGCACCTAGTTTCAAACCTTGCAGTTAAATATAATCCATTCAACCATCCATTTGAGCTCTTCTTTTCCACCCTAGGTATCAATAGCCCTTGGGTTCCCATTGTGGGTCATGCACTCTTTCTAGCTTTCACCCATTCTAGTTAGCCACACCAACTGTATTTTTTGCAATTGGACTAGTCCCTTACCCTGCACAAGGTACATCCTCATATTCACATTTTCTCTCACGTCACTACTTCCTATCTCATCTATTACGCCCTTGTATGCCCAGACTGTATTGCCTCACATCTACTTTATGACCTTGGAAACATCTATAATTTTATTTCATTTCACAATCCTTTCATTTCATTCATTGCCCCATTGCCTCTTAACTGTAGTTTGCCATCCATCAGGTTGTATCTAGTAACTTCAGATTACCTTATAAAGGCTATGCCACTTGCCTTAAGATTTTCTCCTCAGTGATTTAATTTCATACGTTCTTGCATTTTGCTAAATCCAGTCATCACATTGGCTTGGCTTTAGTTTCCTTTCCAGTGGAACAATTCATTCCTTTCATTGTGTGTTGAGTTACCCAACCATAAGTTTTGACTTTGAAGTTAGCTTTGCCACTTTGTACTTTTCCTAACACTCAATCTCTTCCTTTGCGCTCACAATCATCTAATAATTCCCTGTAGTTGATGGGGTGGTTTTGTGACAACAGTCTAAAATCCATAAGTTTTTTGTTTTTTGTTGGGGGGGGGGAGACAAGCAGTTTTTGGGCCTGTGTCTGAGAATAAAGAATAGTTTGGCACCTTCCAACTATCACCGGCCATATCAGACAGTTTGGCCTCAGAAATACTTGGTGGTAAAAATCTCCCCTGCATTGGTTGGCTTTTCTGAAGAACTGCTTCAATATTTACCAATATTAGTCATTTTAAACAGCATGATCATGAAACAGAATTTCAGGATTTTGAGAAAAAAAATTCCTTTTGGTGTTTTAGAATTGGAAACCAGGTTCAAATGAATATCAGCTTGAATATTGGGTAGATTTGAGACCAAGGGAATCAGGGAGGCATGCCTGGCGTTTCTTGTGGTATTATTGATGAACTTTGTTGAACCAAGCCTGTCCTGAAGCAATCAAACTCATTTTTTATATTAATTATTGTTTTTAAAAACAAATGTATCTCTAAAATTAATTTAAAAACCCTCAGAAACCATATTCAGGAAATCCTAAGAACCTCAAATCCCAAATTAATCACCAGATAAACCCCTCCAACCATATCAAACATGTCAGCCTCCTGGATTCCAAGATCCTTGCTATCCTTTAGCTACCAAAGTTGATAGAATAAATAATAAATATATTATTCAGTAAATGCAGAAAAAATCTGTAAAATATTTGGATAAAGCTTATTGCAAGGTTGATTGGTTTGGATATTGCTAATTTCATAAATCAATATTAATAAATTGATTATTAAATCAATTAAAAAAGGGGTCAAAATTATATTGGGGAGCTTTCAAACCTCTCTTCAGGGAATTCAATTTGAAAACATGTGTCCTGGTTACTTTGGAACCTTTAATTTGTATTCTTAAAGGATATAAATCCCAAATATATAAAATACACGGTGGAGTGGCAGGGCTTTGTAACCAAGCTGCCACGATAGAGAAAGGATAATAAGACTCAATGGTATATTATTAAATTGTTTGGGTACCTGATTGGGATGTGTACCAATGTATTCAACCTGTTTACTGAGGTCAAAAGGCTTTTCAGCAGTTTAAATTGATAGAAAGGGTTGGGGACAGATATTATCAGTCATAATAAAGCCATAAATCACTTAATTATCTCTTATAAGTATTTGATTACCTTGGCACAGTGTCTGGATGAAAATCTAACTGGGTCTGTGGGTATCAATATCCCCAAAAGATTTCTTTGTTTATAGCTTTTTGAATCCCAATGTTGTCCTTCTGAGGGATACAGGGGCTCAAATAGACAGGAACTGAGTCTAGAAGGGTAACCAGTGGTAGCCTGTCACCTTTTTTTGGTGCTTTAGCACGGTTAAAATTCAATTCAACAGGATATGGGAATTATTCTACTTTTTGATTGATGTTTGGAAGTGTGAATAACACTAATCTTTCCATATTATTTATTATTTAATTAATTATACTTCTTAAATATTCCCAGTAAGTTAATAATTCTTTTAATATACATTCCTACGGGTAATCTGATGTCAGGTGAGTTCTCATTATTTATCAAATAATTGGATTAAAGTCATGATATTGATTTTACTCCTTATTTTCAAATTTCAGTTGATTTACTAAAATAATTATTGAAAAAGATAAGTCATGAGTATTCATGTAATATTTTGACATCATTAGTTTTCTTAGTATGTCACAAAAAAAGTGATACCTTGAAGTTTTCATAATTATATATTAAAGTATTTTGATATATTTTTAGAAATAGTCATTATCTTATTTTCAACATTCTGGGTATTTTAAATCATATTTAATAAAAAATACATATAAAGGTTATTTAGGTATTTTTATATACTTTTATGTATTTTTGGACTATCTAATATCCATAGGAATATTCATTACATATGTAGAATGTTCATGTGTAGGTTTTATCATGTTTACGCGGTACCTGGGTTTCTCAGGCCGCCTTTCACTTTGTCAACTTGTAGTCCTGCCGCTGTGTACTTTTCAGAGGCCCGGGGCTGGATACACAGCTTAGTAGGGTACGTTGAAAGGTTGGCAGTGCTGCAGCTCAGCCGCATGGGGGTTTATTGGCTGCTGCGGCTGCATGCAAGAATTTATGACAGAACACATTTCCCTCTCTAACTCCTAAAATATACACAACATCTCAATTCTGACTGAATTTTAGGGGTGAAACCTACACGTGACAATAAATGTGAAATATTCAATTGGCCAAAAAAGTACCATAGTGGTGCTGTGGTATTTTGATCTTTCCCTTCTTAATTATTTAAAAATATAAGGAGTTGGATTTCAAGGGTGGGGTCAGTGAGTGACCGTACCTAATTTAGGATGGAAGATTCATTTCTGCAATAATATTCATGTTTTTCCTACTCCTTCTTCAGTTAATTTCAATATTACTATTTTTATGTTATTTTTGTTACTTTTGCAGCTTGCTCTGCAATAGTAGCAAGCTGGATTCCCCCACTCTAAGGTATGGCCATATTGGAGAAAAATCTGGAGTATGTTGGGAAAGAAATTTAATTCCATGTGTGTTTCAGTTCCTTTTTCTGGTTCTGTAGTTTCTAAGATGTATTGCTACATCAGGTATATTATTCTCTGGTAACCATTCATCTTTGTCTGCAGAATCTCCTTTTTATCTCATTAAGTATAGTGAAACATCTTTTCCTGGTACTCTCTCTTTCTTGTCTCTCAATATCCTGCTTACTTTCCCTTTTTCTTTCACAGGGTCAGGTTCTATTGGGATCATTCTTGGAGGGAGGTTACTACCTTCTCTAGGTTGAAATTTTTTCACTAGGCTAACAGGAAATACTGGATGTTTTCTTGATAATTCTTCACTTGAGATTTCTTCTACAACATTTTTTGCGCTTCTTCTTGATAAAAAATGGTCCAACAAAGGCTGGTTTCAGCTTTCTGTTACCTGCTAAATTTTTGAAGTTGGCAGTAGGTATCAAGATCTGATCTCCTATTTTAAAGTCAGGTTCTCTGTGTGATTTTTCCCATCTCTGTCTTTTTATATTCTACTGCTTCTTCTACACATTTCTGAGCCTGATTGTTATCCAGGTCTATCATTTTCTTGAAGTCAAGAGATGTTGGATCAATGGTGGCTAAGTTATATTTCAAGTTATTCCCAGAGAGTTTTGGAATTCATCCCCTTTCTAGTATGTAAGGGGCTTCTTTGGTAGCAGATTGTTTACTTCTATTATAAGCCATCTCCAGGGCTGGGAGTAGGCTTATCCAATCATGGAAATAACCATCTGAGTTTTTTTACTATAGACCAAAGCTAAAAAACCTTCTTAACATATCCTCCAAGGTCTGTATCATTCTTTCAGCTAATCCATCACTCTGGGGATGGTATGCTGTATAAAATGCTATAGTAGTAACCAGTATATCATGTAGTTTCCTCCAAAATTCAGAGGTTGATTTGGGTTCTCTGTCACTGATTAAAATCTAGGGTATACCAACATCAGCTATAATCCTATTCCAAAATAGTAAAGCTACATCCATAGCACTATCTTCCTTGAGGTTAGATAAAAAAAATTGCCTTCTTAGAGCATCTTTCAACCATAAACAGGACAGAGTTATATGAATGTGTACCTCCAGGGGGGAGGCAGGTGACAAAATCCATATTAATGATTTCCCATCTAGTTTTGGGTTCAGAGATCTTCTGTAGGAGTCTTAACCTTGTTCCAGTAGTTTTATTAGATTTTTGGCAAGTCTCACAGCTAGTAACATACTTAATAGTGATTTCTTTCCAGTCTATCCACCAAGCAGTCTGTTTTACTTTCTCCAAGTTTCTTGCAGTGGATGGATTCCCTGATGAATAGTTGTCATGGCATTCCTGGAGTATGTGTTGTATATGTTCTTTGTAACTTAGTATCAATACACTGCAATGTTGGTTTCTGTAGTAAAGGAGACCATCCCAAAAATTAAATCTTCCTGCTTTATAGGGTTTAAGTAATGAAGCAGGCAAACTATTTATCAAGGCTTCTTCTTGGAATTCACATTCCATAATGTTAATCAGCAGCTTGATATCAGGGGAGTAGTTGTCTTTCACAATATTGAAGAAAGCAGTATCTAATTCACATAAGTGGACCTCCATGATTGGAGCATCTGATGCAAAAAGATTAATGTTTAAGATAGGAAAGATATCCTGATCTTTAGGGTCATATGCTGAATTGCTAGGTTCATTAGGCAAATAATTCCTACTTAGTCTATTGGCATTCTGGTGTTTAGCTTGAGCTTTATGAACTATAGTCATCAGGAATCTATACTGTTGTATGGCAATTTGCCACCTGAGCATATGTCTGCTGGGGGCCTTCATGTTCATGAGAGTTCTTACAGCATTACAGTCCGTGATCACTTGGAAAGTGGTGCCTTCTAAGTAGTATTTCAGCTTTTCTAGAGCCCATACTAGAGCCAAGCATTCCACCCAATTGGCTCCATAACTCTTTTCTTTGTCTTTGATTTGTCAAGATATGAAGAGTACTGGTTTCTCCACTGGTTTTTCTTCTTCTATTCTTTCTTGATGTAGAGCAGCTCCTAACCCTTTCATACAGGCATCAATTTAAAGCTTAGAGGGTTTGGAGTAATTTGGTTGAATGAGTTGAGGAGTGGAGGTCATAGCTATTTTCAATTTCTCATAGTTTTTTAATCTCTCATGTTTCATTTCAGAGAGAGTGTTATTGTTGCATATTTGTACATAATTTTAGTTAGCATAGAAAACTTTGGGATGTACTGTCTGTAGTAACTGCAAAAACTAATTAATGATATCAAATCCGTTTTATTCTGAGGCATGGGTCTGTTCATTACAGCAGCTACCTTATTCTACTCAGAAGCTAAAGTTAGACCAGAGACTATATGCCCTAGAGCTTTCCATTATCCATATGCAAACTTCCTAGAGCTTTCCATTCTCCATATGCAAACTTCCTAGAGCTTTCCATTCTCCATATTCAAAGTTGCATTTCTTCATGAAGACTTTAAATCCTGGTTGGGAGATATTTTGGAGTACTAATCTTATTTGATCTATATGAGTATCCCAATCATCTGAATATATGATAAAATAATCTATATATACCATCATTCACCCTTGTCTGATTTAGGTACCTAGAACTGTATTGATTGTCCTCTGGGAGTGTGATGGGGCATTCTTTATACCAAAAGGCATCCTAAGATATTCATATATTCCCAAATGACATATTATTCTCATGAAAATTCCGCTTTCAGGGCTTATAGGTATCTGGTGAAAACCTTTAAGCATGTCCATATTAGTGATATATTTGGCTTTGGATAAGTTATGCAGAGCATGATCAATCTGGGATATAGGATTATAGTCTTCCTGAGAATAATTATTGAGCATCCTGAATTCTCCTACCATCCTTGACTTATCATTATGCCATGCTATGATTAAAGGTGTGGTCACATCTACTTGTTCATTGTGCCTACTTTCCTTAATACTTGAAGATCTATAAGTTATTTAATATGTTCCCCAAGAGCTACTCTAGATTTAGGACTAGAGGGATGAGCTGGTCTTCTTAGGTTAGGGGGATAAGGAGGCTTAATGATCAATGTTGATACCATGTCATTTCTTTTGATATCACCAATGGGGTGATCTTTAGTACAGAAAGCATTTTGGTTCTCAAAGCAGACTGTTGATATATCTTTCTTTTGTTCTTTAGAAATTTTCATATTTAGAGATGCTTTAGAGAAGTATTCTTGATTATATTCTTCTAAGTGCTTTTGATAAGTAGAAGAGGGAAAGTTGTTTTGGATGGTGAATATCTTAAACTTCTTGTCCCAATTACCACACACAGTGAATTAACTCCCTTTACTCTAGAACACATCTATGCCATATAGACATTAAGCATCATTTCCTATTATCAGTTAGTCACATAATCTGTTGAGCAATACTACAAATTCCACTTGTATTCTCAAAGATCCTTTAGTATTGGGTAGTATAATAGGAGCAATCCATACTCCAATAGCATTCATGGTAGAGTTGTAAGAGCTAAACATGGCTTTTGGGACGTTAAAAAGGTGTTCTTTCCAATTGGGACCCCATTTGTTTAAGAATTCAGTACAGAAACATGAGCAAAAAGCCCCCCTATCAATTAATAAAATCATAGGTCTGTCTTTATACAACCCTGTTGAATAACAAGTTTGACCAGTAGTACAACTCTTACCACTCATAGGCTTAACTGTCAATGGTTTAACATCAGTGATATGTCTAGAAATTAAAGTGGCGTCCCATTGTTGGTGCAAACTAGAGTCACCATGGATGTTATTTATTTCTATATTAGAAGTACCTATTTCTCCTTCTATTACATTGAAAGGGTTGGTCATGATAGATTCACATTCAGAACGGGATCCTTAAGTATCAGCTATATCTTTATAGTTCTGATTCACTTCAACTTCTTGCTCTCCTTCCAAGATTGCTATCTTTCTCTTTGGCAATGGGAAGTCTTGTCTCATATTTTCTGTCTAGTTACAGTTCCAACAAGTTCCAGGCACTCTCTCTTTATTCCTGTTTTCTTAGGTTTCTTGTTATCAGGGATATTAATCAGAGGGGGTTGTTCTCTGGTTTTGCTAATGTTCTAGTTCTGTTTGGGTCTAGAAGGAACTTCCTTTCCTAACCCATTGATATCTATGACTTCTTCTACCAGATTGATAAGAGTTGGTAAGTGAGCATTCATACTCATCCTGCATCTTACAATATGTTTAAAATTTCCAGTACACAAGTTGAGAAGTCTTTCATTTAATTCCTCTTTATCTGCATCTGGATGGAAGCAGTCTAGTCTTCTCTTCTGTTCTAAGAAACATTTGTGAGGCTTGTCTTTGGAGGGATCAAATGAGGAATTTTAGAAATTTTTCATCATTTTTCTTTTCCACATTCTAGAACCAAATTGTTCTGTGATTAGAATTTTCCAGGAATTCCATGGTAAGGATACCACTTCTCCTCTTTTACTCATAAACCAGTCTAAAGCTACTCTTTCAAAAAGTCTGGGCAGCCTGAATATGGCTATAGCTTCTGGTAGGTCATAAGAGTTCATAGTATAGTCAATAAATTTAATGAAATTTACATGATTTTATTCTCCTTCGCTGGAGAACTTAGACCATTCATAAATTGGGGGTAAAAGTTTGAGGGCTTGTTCCATTTCAGGATTAGGACTGGGCCTGAAAGTGTCACTCCCATGCATTCCTAGTAAGGGTGGTGCATAAGGAGTCATTGTTTTTCTGTGAGGTTTTGGTTCCTCTGTGGTACTCCCCAAGAGGTTGGTCAGATGGACTTTTAAGTTTCTAAGATCATTCTTTATCATATTAAGTTGAAGGTCCACTTTATTATTAAGCAGATCTTATTTCTCACTAAGGGACTTAATGGAGCTGTTAGTAGTAATTACTAATTCTTCTTTTAAAGGCTGAAAAGAAATAATATAACCTTCTTGGATACCTGATAACATATTCTCAATTGTTTGAGTGTGTCTTATTTAACCTTCATTAATTGTCTCCGATAATTTTTCTGTATTCTCCTTAATATCTTCTATTCCTACAGATTTTGTTTGTTTCTTTATTAATTTGGCTACTACTGAGGTTTACTTATCCATTTGGGTGTAAACACTGCCACAATTTTCGCAAACAATCTTGAAATTATGGCGCATATGATTAAAAAAGAAGAAATTACATCAAAGGTTGGCTTAGAAAAATAACTTGGTTCAGAATTAGAGGCTAATTTTTGTACACCTTTTCCCACTTTTGAGCTAAGGATATTATCTGATCCCAATCACTCTTTTACTTTGGATTTGGATGGGAAGAAGATATATTCTTTCCTGATCCTCTGCCTCTGGGTTGGGCTTATTTTTCCCAAGGATACCACTTCTCTATGTAGGATGCTACCTCTTTTTTTGAGATCATTTTATGAAGCTCTATCTTGGTAGCTTTTGCCTGGGAGATTATCTTTTTCATATATACCATGTCCTCCTTTCCTTGGGCTTCTTTTAAATGTTCCCAATATTTCAAGTGCTCTTTGACTTGATCCTGGCTTCCTTGGCCAGATTCTGCTGGGATGGCTGCAGGGAATCTTCTTTTAATGGATGTTGGCTTAATTCTACAACATTCTCCGGCTTGAGGTTGGGGGAGGGCAGAAGTACTTGGTGCTGTTTCTTGTCCATCAATATTTGCTTCATGGGTTCCAGTCCCCTCATGGCTGTCATTATTGGTGGTATCACGGTAACTGGGAGCTCCTGGAAAAGATCCATAGCAGGGAATTCTCCCTGAGGCTCTTGTGTTACTTCTATTAATATTTGAATAAAATGTTTATAGATATTTTCTTTCTACAGAAAAAATCTGTAAAAATAAGTTTTATTCAAAAATCACTTAATTTGATGTTCAAAGGTACCAAGAATTTATTGGGATTAAATTGATCCTTAGTAGGTAATCCTACAGGGTCTTGGTGTTTTCAAATGAGGTCTTCACCTGCCCAGTCAATATTTTCAGGGCTTCCAGAGATATCTGGGACTTCTTGATCCAATAAATCAATTTCAGTGGCGGTGGGTTCTGGTACAGAAGTGGTCACTGATGTGAAAAGTTTATTTTATTGGTCAATAAAATATATTAATATTATTTAAAAAAATAATATGGCGATACAAGTTGTATACTTACTTTTATATTTCAAAAATTAATTTATACGGTATTTCTTCCAAGTGTTATGTTTCCTTAATAGGGCCTGGAAGTTGATAGGCCCCTCAAGATCTTCTTTTACAATGAATTTATCTAAGTGTTTACGTGCAGAAGAGATATTAAGTTGCTCAGCTTTAGTTAAAGCTTTCCAACCAGTGGGTTTACAATTTTTAATATATTCTTATTTTCTTATCTTTAAAAGATTTAAATAAGAGATTATTAATTCTGCATTGGTTTTTGAATACACTGCAAAAGAATTTAATGATAAATCACGGTTATAAAGTAAGAGAAATTTATCTTTGATTTCATTTTATATGAAATGTCTGGTCCAAGGTATTAAATAAATAAAATGGAATATTCCCAGTTAGACCCCCAATTGTCAGGCTACTGGATGCCAATACCCTTGCTATCTTTTAGCTACCAGGGGTGATAGAATAAATAATAAATATATTATTTAATAAATGCAGCAAAAATACATAAAATATTTGGATCAAGCTTATTGCAAGGTCAATTGGTTTGGTTATGGTTTATTGTTTTAAATAAATGTAGATAAATTGATTATTAAATATTTTTATAGAGGGGCCACAATTATATTGGGGATCTTTAACACCTCTATTCAGGGATTTCAGTATGAAAACATGTAGTCCTGGTTACTTTGGGCTCTTTAGTTTAAAAGATATTTTACCCAAAGATAATATGTATATAAAATACACGGTGGAGTGGCAGGGCCTTGTAACCAAGCTTCCACAACAGAAAAAGGATAATAAAACTCACTGGTTCATTATTAAATCCTTTGGGTATCTGTTTTGGACGTGCACTGATGTGTTGAACCTGTATACTGGGGTAATAAGGTTGTTCAGCAGTTTAAATTGATATAAAGAGGTTGAGGAAAGATATTATTAATCAGAATCAGCCATAAATCACTTACTTATCTCTTTGAAGTACTTGATTACCTTGGCGCAGTGTCTGGGTATAAATATAACTGGTTCTCTGCCCATCAATATGCTCAAAAGACCTCTTTATTTATAGCTTTTGGAGTCCAAATATTATCATTCTGAGGGGTACAGGGGCTCAAAGGGACGGACACTGATGCTAGAAGGGTACCAATGGTAGCCTGTCACGTGTTCTTGGTGCTGTTGCACAGGTAGAATCTAATTCCTCAGGGTATGGGAATTCTTTTACTTAAAAATTGATATTAGGACGTGTGAATAACACTAATCTGTCCTATTTATGTATTATTAAATGAATTATCCTTAGTAAATGTTCCCAGTGATTTAATGATTATTTTAATAGACGTTTCTACAGAAATTTAAATGACAGGTGAGTTCTCATTATGTATTAAATAATTGGAGTAAAGTCATGATACTGATTTTACTCCTTATTTTACAGTTTCAGTTGATATACTAAAATAATTACTTAAAAATATAAGTCATGGGAATCATTGTAATATTTTTCAATCATTGCTGTTTTGCATGTTGCATACTAGGAATATCACACAATAAGTACAAGAACTCCCCGCAGACCAGGGGTGCAAGATGAAAACAAGAAGGATTCCGCAGTGGTGCGGGTTCGCGGCTAGGCAGGGGGTACAAAGCTCTGACAGGTTGAATATGCATGATTGGGTTGACCACAGGTGTATCGCATGGCCATTGATACCTCTGGGCTGGGGCTGTCTTCTAGGTGTTAAAGTGCGATCTAAGAAGGTGCTCGGCTGTATAATCTGTAGTGTGGCATTTGCTCACCTTCGGTCTGTAGACCCTCGTAGGATTAAAGGCCCAACAAATGTTGCTTCTTGGTGACTGCTTCAGTCCAACACAAATGAATACCTCATGATTTGTTTGAGATGGCTTGCTCATACTATGTTTCGACTGCGTTACTGGCCTACGCGCTACATCTGATTGTCGTAGTCCGTAGCCCAAAGCTATAGGCCATGAAAGCTTGCACAAAATCGGCAGCTATAGCTCGGCTTCCTGGGTCAAACCTCGCATTGTTGCACAAGCGGCATTACAGGTTGGTTTCCCCGGAGATGTGTTACAGGTCAGTTTCCCGGAAGGTGTGAAGGAGGTTGGTTTCCCTGAAGGTGTGAACGAGGTTGGTTTCCCTGAAGGTGTGTAATGTAAGTCTTACTTGTCACGGGCAAAGTGACGCAGTTCGCACAATCCGAAGCCCTGTCGAAACTGATTCTTTCGGTCCCATGATTTAAACGATTCTTTTTTATTCACCTCTGCAAGTTTCTGTTCCTTTTCCTAAGACCTGAGATTTTCAAAAATTTTGTAGGAGAGTAGAAGACCAACAAGTTCATCAAACGGGTAGGCAGTACTGTGCTCTCAATCAAAAACCTTGCAGATTCTTTCGGCGGGTCGTTCAGCTTGCTCCGAACAACACCCTCACCTTTTGAAATATAAAAATTCAAAAATCTCCCCCATCCTATTACACTTGAAGGAAGGGTTCAAATTTTAGGCGATGCTGATCAGATGGTGTCCTCAAATTCTGGTGCGTATGATTCAATGTTTATTCCATTGAAAAGGAAGGAAACCAACAATTGAATCATCGCGGACAGCTGACAGATTGTAAACTTCATTTCTTGAAAAATATTAAGTTAATTTTACAAGGAGTAACCTCAGCAGATATTTTTCCTTCTCAGGAAGTAAATGAGACAGAAGCTTCGATTAATTTGAAAAGAGGTAGTTAAGCCAGAGATTTCATTATCTTGGGTGTCATTTTACCTAATGAATTCCAGGAAATATAAATGAGATCTCATATTTTTTATGTTTATGAATAAAATAGATGTAGTTTCAAGTTAAAATGTCCAAGATAAATTTATATCTTAAATCAATCTGACCGAAAATTCATTTAATGCGATTACTTTGAAAAATTCTTTTTGGGGGAAAATAACAGAATCAATTCATGTACGTCCCAAGGCTTGAAGTTTTATCCTCTCCTTTTTATTCCAAGTATTTATGTTTTGAAAAACTGTCTTATTTTTGATTTTAAAATTATCCTAAGTCAGAAAATCAACAAAATGGTTTTGGAAAAAAACAAGTCACTGAAATGGGAGATTGTTGCATTTGCTTGGGAGAAATGCCAGTCTCAGAATTTTATTCAAAGGGAAAAGAGATTCATCAATTGGATGAAAAATCTGAATCACATGCAAATGTATCAAGAAAAAATAAAAAAATAGAAGAATTTTCTGAAATTCAAGAATATATGAAAGAACATAAACTTCATATTACAGCCACCTGTGGGCACATTACGCATCTGGATTGCCTTGGATCCTGGATGAAAGCTGGAGGTAAATTTTGTGCAATATGCAAAAAAGGATATTTGCGCCAAGATGTACCTCCTGGTAATGAATTTGATGCAATTAGAAATTATTTTCCAGTTGATCATTCAAATAACATAAATGAAGTAGCAATAAACATTCCAGGAGTGGAAAATTTGACAAGAGATTCAGGGAGAAATTCTAATTCCTCATCTATATTTGTTAATGACTCTCAGATAATCACAAATTTTCAAAGAAATGCAAAGATAGTTATTTTTTTTATTTTTTCCTTTGTGGTTTCAATCATCCTTTGTGTCACAGTTGATAATATTTTTTTTGTACCACCTGTGATCTTGACTGCTTTGGCTACAGTGATTTATTTCATAATTTTGTGTATATCAGGGACACCAACATAAACCCCATTTTGGTTTTAAATTTTTGGTTTTAATATGTTTAGAATTAATTCTTTAAAAATAATTTCTTTTGAGAGCTATCTTTTATATTACAAATTTTACTAAAAAAAAATTTCTATATAATATAAATCAATGCCATTTTTCATTTTCAATTGAAGTATAAATAATACTTATTATAATTTTTACTCCTATTTAGGAAATAAATAATAAGGAGGAAAAAATAATTTAATGAAAATTGATAACAAAAGCCACAAAGACCTACATTTCACTTTTTAGAAAGTGCAATCAAGGATATAAGGAACAATCAAACACCAAGATCAGATCAAGTTACAGCCACGGTCAGGTCCAGCTTTATCCAAGCTCCACTGAACAGTCACTATCCATTGTGCAAAGTGACTGTGCACCAAAAACTTGGTTGCAGAAGAAGCATGGATCCAAATAGAGATTGGACAGAGATTCAACCAGACATTCCTTGATGGCACTTGCTAAAAGTGACATCAAATTTTTCATGGTGAACTGAATAAATGAAAATATCATAAAAAATCATTAAGATCAAGTATTCAGCCCAAAATCTATTTTTTTTGGTTTTCATGTGCCTTTTTCAATTTATTCAACCACTGCCAATAACTTTAAACTTCAACTAATTCTGAAACTACCTATGAATTTTTTTTCTGAGACAACTATTTTCAAATTTATTGAAAATTTTAAATAAAATATACATCTTACAAATCACGATTTTACCAGAAAATTTTTCCATGCTTATATTTTTGAGCTCATAGGGATTATTAATTTCCAATTTAAAAACCATTTAATGTAATGTTTTTTTATTCACTTAAGAGGCCTGCATGCAGCAGGTATTCTTTCTGCCACTCGGATTCCAAGTTTCTTGCTACCCCAGGTGATAAATTTGGGGAATAGATATATTATTCCAATTCCTTTAAAATGATCCTTATAAATATAGGCATTTTTGTTAGTTTTTTATCATAACTTAATTAAAAAACTAATAATAATAAAGGCCAAAGTAACACTTGAATGAGTGAACGCCTCAACCTCCCAAAATTCAATTTGTAACCCCTACACCTGGTTTCTTGGGAAAATAAATAAAGGAATTTTTATCCAGAGATATATATTGAATTATGTGGTGGTGGGGCCAAGCCTTTCATAAAATCAGTCACAGAAGAGATGAAATAAATAACTTTTGGAACATCAATTTTCTGGGTACCTGAAAGAACTTACACCACTTGATCTTGAGTCTGTTTGGGTTCTTTGAATTCTCACAATAGTGAAAATTGGTTTTGAGTGGTTTGGGAGACACACAGATTATTAGGCTAGATCCATGTATCACTTTCTAATATAATTTCAATAAAGATATAAATTTTTTAAACAGTTTCAGGATTCATATGTAACTGGTTCTTGGGTCTAAACTAATTGGATTTTTGGATCCTGTTCTGTCCTTCCCAGGTTTATAGGGGCCAAAGGGATGATATCCTGAGGATGGTACATCAACCAGGGGTAGAACAGCAGGTTCCCTAGGTATTTTAGAATTTTTAGATGCTGAATAATTCTGTATTTAAGTTATTTAAAATAAAAACTTGTCATTTATAGTAGAGAAAACATCCAATAATTTAGATGAGCCATTGTAATTAATAAATTTTGTTTGTTTTTTAAATATCTGATTGCATATCCAATTAAATGCATTTTCTAAATAATATCTTATTCCCTGTATTTTCCATGCATGTAAACTTTAGCAGGTTTTTAGGAAGTTCAAATATTCTTATTTGATTTTTTAAAGTTTCTAGTATATATTTAAATGAATTAACTTCTATTTTTATGAAATTCTGTTTGGTTCATGTGGGTTTCAAAACAGTCTCTGTCCATGGAGAAATTTATTAAATATTGATGAAATCTCAAATTGGGTTCTAGCTAATTACTGCAGTAACTCAAAAGCAGCTTTTTTAATTTAAAATCTGCTTTTAATTGCTGCTGTATGTTTTTTATTCCTGAAGATATGTGCATTTTGCCTTCATGGTACTGCAAGCCTGCTTAAAATTTATGCAAATGATTCTTTCAATGCTTCATGAACCTTTCAGTCCTTGAAAGCTTCCATGCAAAGTTTTGTATCTGCGGCAGCTGTTCAGAAAAGTTTTTAAGTGAAATATTATGATTCAAAACTAATAAACTACACATCATTCTTTAATTATGACTGGATTTTAAGCAGGAAACCTCTACATAAAAGTAGGGGTGAAATATGAATTTAGCCAGAAATTCCCAAATTGAGGCTTTAACATTTGGAAAATAGAAAAATTTGAAATTAAGCTAATTTAGACGTGGGAATTTAAGCATATTTTTGGCAAGTGACCCTACCTATCTTTGGTGGGAAATCAAAATATGCAATAGCATTGTCAGCTTGCTACTATGCACAGAGAAATCTTTCAAAGTATAATAAACCAGAATAAATGAATAAAATTAGATAAGGAGTGGAAAAAACTTTAATATTGTTTTTAATTGAAATTACCCAACCCAAATCAGGTAGAATCACTTACTGACTCCACCTTTGAAATCCTAATCCTTAACACCTCAAAACTAAATGCTAAAAATAGACCAAAAACCAAAGCACCATCACCACAGAAATATTCATATCACTAGCTGGCAATTTCTCTCAAGGAGCTCATGCCCAATGTATGAACAGCTTGTGGAAGTATCGGGCAAAACTCAGATAAAGATTTATCAAAGCTCCAATGCACAGTTACTTTGCACCAAAAACTTGTTAGAGCATAAACATACCTTCAAATAGAGATTGGAGAGAGCTTCAACCAGATATTCCTTGATGTAACTTGCTAGCAAAGGCCATCACTTTTTTTTTGGTGCACTTTTGTTTTTTTTTTCACTTTAACATTTAACATGCCTTCTCACGTATGAGCTACCACCTAAAATTTGGTACATCAGGCCACCAGATGCCAGGAACTTTGCAATTCTTCAGATACAGAAGATGATATGGTTTGAATAAATATATATTATTCAATGTGATTCTGAAATAATCTGCAAAAATGTAGAGGATTTCAATGCAAGTAGGTGGTTTGGTGCAGTTTATGGTTAAATTAATTTATTCATTAAAAATAAAGAGGCCCAGTAATGGCAATATCAATTGTATTTTTTTTTGCTCTAGCTCAAAAAAGAAGAACCTTCTGAGAATTTCTTCTATTTCTTGTATCATCCTCTCAGCTTTTCCATATTTTTGGGAATGGTAGGTAGTAGAGAATTCTCAGGTGGTTCCCAACATGTCATGGAGGTTTCTCCAAACCTCAGAGGTTAATTTTGGGTCTCTTTGGCTTATCATTATTTTACATACCCCTACTTCATCTATAAGTCCATTCCAGGTGAATAATTTTACTTCCTTTTCAGTTTCTTCCTTGTGTTTAGGCCATAATGTAGATTTTTTGGAATGCCTTTTCACAATGACTTACACAGATCTGTAGGAAAAAGGGCCTCCAGGGTGTATTCCTCTCAAAAAATCCATGTTGATGACTTCCCACCTGTTCTTGGGTTCAGGAATATTTTTTAGGAGGCAAACCCCCTTTTCAGTGGCTTGTTTATACTTCTGGAAAGTTTCACAACTAGAGAAAAGATTAATTTTTAGGTCTCTCCAGTTATCTACCAAGCCATTTTCTTTAGTTTTCCTAGAGTCCTATCCAAGAAAATACGTCCAGAAGAACAGTTTTCATGGAATTCAGCTAATATATGGTTAATTAATCCTTGCGGAGTAAGGAAAATGACACTGTAGAGCTGGTGCCTGTAGTAAGCCAGGCAATCCCAGAGTGTGAACCTCCATTCTTTATGGGTTTGCATATGAGGTTCTGGTAAACTGTTGACTAACTCTGGGAAAGGGGAGTTTCTTTCCATGATGGAGACTATATTTTTAATATCAGGATTGTAATTTTCCAGGATAGATTCACGTTGTGACTGCTCTAGTTCACAAATGTGTATGCTCATAATGGGTGCTTTCAGGGGGAGCATATTTATATGAAATATGGGGAATATATTGTGGTCTTCAGGTTCATTACCCAGATTATTGGGTTCATAAGGCAAGGAATTCCTGCTTAAACTTTCTACATTCTTTTGTTTAGCTCCTTCTTTATGTTATGTATTATATTTATCTGAAATCTATATTGTTGTATGTACATTGGCATCTTAACATATCTCTTCTTGGATTTTCCATATACATCAATGTCCTGACTGCATTAAATCAATTATGAACACAAAGTTAGTCCTGTCCAATTCTTACCACTTTCTACAAGGACAAGACTACGGCTAGGCATTCCATTTGGCTAGCTTCATATCTCTTCTCAATATCCTTTATTTTCCAGGATATGAAGATTAAAGTTTTCATAACCACAGTTTTGACACTCCGTCAACTAAAAAAATCCAAATTCTCATCAGCTTCAATCTTAGCTCCAACTCAAACTCACTTACTCCTGTACCTTCCACACGATAGTACTCATGCATCTCTTGCATTTTCCATCTTCTCCTACTAGTTTCACCGTCTACCTGTATGGTATAATCTCCATTTTCATGTACAACTTGTCATTGTGTCATATTATTCAGTCAAAATTCTCAGGATCTCTCCCTCTGTCCATGGCTTTGTGCAGACTCTACCTCTCCTCAACACAATTGGTATATGAGTAATACATATTAAACTTATTATATAAATATCACATACTCTCAACTGTCTTTTCAGCCCATGATCCCAGGACTGCAGACCATTAAATGTCAACCTTCCTGAACAGGCCCATCACCCAATCAGTCAAATAGTTCCTCCAGCCCAAAAGAAAACATGTAATACCATGTGAACTCCAACCTACCACACCATTCACTTGTCCCTCTAGGCCACCTTCTCAGCTCTCACATATACTGGCCTCTCCTTCCCTCCTGGACTGATTCCTCCCCAGAAATTGGTATACTACTTCTTAATGGTTAGTCACTCTTCCAGTATATGTCATCTCAGCAGAAGAGATCCTTCACCCAGAATTCTTAAATCATATCTCCTTGTCCCTTCCTGGTGTTACTCTTAAAGTATTCAGCAACCAATTATGCAAAAACTCCTTCTTAAACAACCTCCACAAGGAATGATCTTCCCATTCTTCCATTTCCTCACCACTTGTAATTCTCCTATCTTATTCTTAATAGCAGTCAAAATCAATCATCCTTGAGTTCTATGAGTAATATTGCCTGTGACTTCAGCCCCTTGCATACCAGGGGAAGTTGTGACAAGAGGTTTCTCTAAAGGTTTTACATCTTCAAGTATTACTTTGTGTAAAGCAGAAACCAAACCATTATTGCTTGCATCTGTATAGAGCTTTAAGTTTTTGGGGTAATTTGGTTGGATCAGGTCTGAGGTAGATGAAATGGTCCTTTTTAGTTCCTCATAGTTTTTCAGCCTATCGTTTGTCAGCTTCCTGATGCAAGGAACCTTGAAAACATTTAGCTACATAAAGTGGTGCAGTTAAAAAATAATATTATTATTTAAATAAAAAGGGTAGAATATCCAGAAGAATCAATGTAGAAGGAGCTGTTTCAAGGTTTTTAATGATCTTTTTAAATTATTTTCCATATTTTTTAACAGAGGAGCCATAAACTTATACAAAGCTGCAGGTTGTTAACACCTCTATTCTGTAAGATTAATGTCAAATCTTTTTCCTGGAAGATGAGGACCTATTTTCTTTAACAAGAAGTAAGTTTCAGCTTGCTGATACTTCCAGAGAAATCTTTGAAAGCAAAAAAAAAAAAAAAAAAATACAAACAAAGGAGTAAAACATAATCCGTGAATATTATTACACAAATGGATTCCCAACCCAAAATTAGGGAAGCTGGTCACTCACTGACCCCACCCTGGAATTATTACTTCTTCATATTTTAAAATGATTAAATAAAAATTACAAAAATTTCACAGAACCACTGTGGCCCTTTTTGGCCAGTTCAAAATTTCACACATATTGTTACATTCATTTTTCAAACCTAAAAATGAGTCAGAATTGAGGTGTTGTGTATATTTTAGGAGTTACACATGGAAATGTGTTGTTTTATCAATTGCTGCGCGCAGCCCCGCATCCCTACACACAGCCTGTACGCATCACTTACTTCCTAAATTCATAGATCAGTTTGATGCCGATGCATTAGCCAAAAATCCTACATGAAAGAACCCTGCATGCAGCAGATCTGACTGCTTCAGGCTTCAGAAAGGATCAAAAACAAAATGATGGTTGCTACCAGTATTGACAGCTACAACCCAGAAGGATCAATTTTTTATATGTAAAAATGTCAAGCATACATGGTAGATATTATAAAAACATAATTTTACAAATAAAATCATTATTAATTAATTTTTAAAGTATTTTAAATTAAGAAACAGATTTTGAGAATCAACACAACAAGGACTGATCCAGATGTTTAATGATCACAAAAAATATCAAGAATTTATGCTAGAAATTATCAAAAAGTTATCCATTTGATTGGAAAGTGTTGAAAACCCAATGAAAATCCACTACTGATCACAGTAGTCCAATAATAATGGTACAAATTAAAGATATTTTCAGAGTCATCAAAATGAACAATTAACACATTAACAGATCCTGCAGCTAAAACCACACAGAAATCCAAAAAATCTGATATCAGGTGATTGAAAGCACCTTAAGGAAGTGAAAAACATGCCCTGAAATGCTTATTAGTCTTAGACCTTGAGATTTATACTCTCTGTGTGCCCTGAGAAGCCCCCTTTTTCCACGCAAAAAGGTATTTATACAGACCTTGTTTGTTTCTTTAAACCTCAGAATTCATCAGTTGTTATCAAGAAACCTTGCCATCTTTGATCTGGTGGTTGATAGAGCTAGGCAAGTGATATATGGAGTTGGTCTGATTTATTAGTGATTTATTTTACCACCATTATTAATTCATTGAAGTTTAGTCAGCAATAAACCCCACCTTTGCTCTGAATCCTTGCAGGTATCCTTTGAATTATGAGGGTGTATCAAATTTAACCAAACCTGCAATTTTTTACCAGAGGCTTTCAACCCAAATAGGCCATTAAAAATCAAAAAAACTCATTTTTTCACATCAGATGTGTCAAAGTTAACATGATATAAGTGGGTATTTTCAAATAAAGTATTTAAAGGCTTCCACAACCTTTCCATGTCATCCACCCCTGGCTTTCCATCTCCTTCTACCTTCAACCTCATTGAAAAATTTTTTACCTCCAGCCTCATCATATAAAGATTCAACACTCTCATCACTTTATCACTCTCATCATCACTCTCATGAATTTATCACCCTCATCACTTGATCACTCACCACTTTATGGCTCTCATTGCTTCATTGCTCTCATCACTCTACCTCCAATCAGAACTTGTACCTCCAACCTCATGCAAAGAATCCAATCATTGTTTTATTGCTCTTGTCACTTTATAACTCTGATCACTTCATATTTCTCATAACTTTATCTTGCTTTTCACTTTATCCCTCTCATTGCCTAATTGCCCTTACTCTTTCCAAGTGGCCCCTCAGCAAACCTCCCCTAAAAGTCCGGAAAAAAGTCCAACACACCAAAGCCAACATTTCCAAGGAAATCCACAACAAAGAATAATACCCCATCAGCTTCCAAGGGCTCAAACAATCCTTGCCAATCAGCTTCCAAGGGCTCAAGTCGGCTCAAGAGAGATGATCACATAATCCTGGTCAACTGGCTCAAAATTCCCTCCAACTATGATGCCTGATTTGGATTGAACAATGGAACACGTGTTGGCCAACCTCCATCCTCTAACTTCAATTTTTATCTCCTGATGGCCAATGAACTCAAGAAAAAAAAAAGGTAGGCTGGATCTTCATCCAAATATATGAGGGAGGAATTGAAGAATTATTGAGCCAAGTACAAAAAGGCCCACTCCTTGTCAATCTCCACCGGCTTTGGTATCACCAACTCTGACAAAGCCAAGGGAATCAGCTCAGTGGTTCATAAGTTGGACTCCATTTTTCCTTGTTATATTCAAATCAATGAAATCTTTGGAAAGAAGGCCAACATCACCCCCCTATCTGCTTTTGATTCCAAACAATCCAATTCAGTTGACACTGAGGACTTGGCCAGGAATGCACAGCCTAGCAATGGTGATCCCAAAGAAACTTATGAGTGGCCCCCATCCAATGCTGAGGAGGATATTCAAACACAATCAGCTCCAATCACATCTAATTCTGCCTTAATTGAGCATTCAAACCCAACCTTGGACCCCTCCCCTCCTTCTTTTGATTGCTCTCTTCCTGGGTTAGCAGATGTCATCAACCTTGCTGATGCCAAACAAGATACTCCTCAGTCTCAATTAACCTTGACATTGGTTCAAGTAAGGAAACAAGCTCTTTTCTCTTCCGTCTGGTTAATCCTGACTGATTTAGATTGTAAGAAAACAGGCTCATCCATTCCAGAATGGCCAAAGACTCAACCCAATGGGGCCTCCCACATTGCCTTTGAACACTAGTGACAACTTCCAGACTCAAACCTCCCCTGCCAAGGGTAAGCAAAAAGCCTCCAATTGCGTCAATATCAACCAAGAAAGTCATCAAAAGAGGAGAAAAACTTCTGGTTTTTCAGGCTTTGAAGAAATCATGGAGAGGAAAGATTCATGTAAGTCCATTGGTTGAATATCCTTGCTTTCACAATCATTATCATTGATTTTCTCCTGATAAAAACAGTCAAATGAAAAATTGAATCCAAAAAACTTGAGTTTTAAAAACAAAAATGAGATTTTCAGCTGGCCATGGATGTTCAAAAGCAGAAAGCCAAGAGTTTGGCTCATCAAAAAAAATGATATGCTGAGTGGAAGTTGAAACTGGATGAGCTAGAGTTTCAAAAAGAGGAAAAGGAGAAGGATAAAAATCCAGAACAACTGGAAAAGGAGAGGGAACAACTTGCAACCAAAAAAAGGATAAGGTATCAGTAGCCTTGGCTTGCATTTGTAGTAGTAGAACAGTAGATAAAAAAAAGCAGATGACTGGAATGCTGGGCTTGTAAATGAATTTGCATGGGTGAAAGAAAAACAAAAAAAATATTTTTGATTACAACGTTTTAGAGTATTCTTAACCCCACCAACATACAGATCTTTTTTGTTTTTAATTATATTTTTTTTTTAGATTAAATTTGGACATTATTCAAGTCCCTAAAAGTGTTTCTAGTTGTTTAATTAATTTGAAGTGGCATGGCCATTCTGGTATGGGTTGCTGTGTCCGCAGCAGTAAAGGTACCGTGCTTGTAATTATTAGCTGCCCAAACAATTTTGACTATACCTTTTTGCTTGAAATCAATTCCAAAGCCAAGGTCAGGAAAAACAAATTCGCCATCCAATACTTGATAATTTTCCGTATTTTCAATAAGTTAACCATTTGATTTTGTGGTTGGAACCACAAGTAAAAGGGAGTAGCCAGAGATGATGCCTTTCTATATATGAGGAGAGTTGTAAAAGGAGTTTGAGGTGAGATTGATGTATGGGGAGCAATAAAAAGGTGTAGGCTTGGAACCAAATTCCAAAAAAGAGAAAGAGGGGATTTTTTTGTCCTTCATGGTATCACAGTGTGATTCATAGGAAATTTTGGCCAAATTACAGAACATTTGTCCTAGAATTTGGGATACATTGTTGGCCTTAGGTTTGAGGAAAGCATACTCTTCAGGAGAAGATCTGATATATGATTTGTTCACATAAAATTGAAATAACTTGGAAGGTTGCATCAATTTTTGCCATCCAACTGCCAACATTTTTCCACCCCAAGATCTTGAAGGACCAACTGGGTTGACAAATTTTTTTGAACCATGAAGGAAAGTGGTGACAAAGTTGATTTCCTTCTTATCTTTTTTTGAGAGTTTATCCAGAGGCACAAATTTGATTATTGCCTCCAGGGCTTGGTGATCAGATCAATTGAGGAAAATTACTTTGCCACAGTGGAAGAAATGGAATGGTTTCATTGTTTTTTTTTTTTTTTTTTTTGCTTTCTAAAAATCTTCCTGGGTGGTTTTGAAACTATTCTTTCTCTTTTTGGCTACAATTGAAGGGTACAGAACCAAAGGACGTGGTTTCCAACCAGACCAGAACACTTTTTCATGAATACCTTCCTCAGTAACCACCTCAGAAATTTCTGAATCCCAATATTGAAGCCTCTTTTGGCAAGCAGCCCTACTCTTCCCACCTCTCTGTATGTTTTTCAAGCCATATTCTGTCAGCTGGCTACTTTGTACAGGAAAACTGTCATAGAAACACAAAAAATATAAAAAACAAATTAAACAAGAATATCTAAATTAACAAAAGAAGGAGTGAGAAATCCATAAATATTGATTCCTCACCAAAAATTAGGTAGGGTCACTCACTGACCCCACCCTTGAAATCCAAGTCCTTACATTTTTAAAACAATTAAAAAGAAAAGTACTGAAAATTACAACACCAGTATGGCACCTTTTGGCAATTCTAAAAATTTCAGATTTGCTGTCACGTTGTGGTGCCCCATACTGGACACCCTGGCCGCCTTAAGACCTCAATCCTTAAACTGTTGCGCAAACGTACCATCCGTCCAAACAACTTATCCTCAGGCTCATCCAAACCATCCTTTATCCGCGCGCGTCGCGCGTCCCTTATCCGCCTTGCTCATCATCCTTGCCGTTGCGTGTTGCTTGTCATCTTGGCTGTTGTCATAGCGCCTCCTCATCTTTGTTGTTGCACGTCCTCATCTTTGTCGTCGCGCGTCCCAATCTCCTCATTTCTACCGTGGCGCGGCGCTCATCCATAATTTAAAAAATCCATCCCGACCCCACCCCCATGCATTTGGAAAATCCTTGGATCCGTCAAATCTCCCATCTCACTTGATCTATCAGTTGTGAATCTCAAGGCCGTCAGGATTTACTCAACCTTTTCAAGCCAATCTCCTATCCGCCCATCCGCGCTCCCACAGACTTCATCCTTCACCTTTCCTGTGCTCTCCCACGCACTTCCGCCTTTGGACAAGGGGTGAAGAGTGCCAACTACCGCCCGTGGACATCCGTGGCGGTTCGGTTCATTTCTCTTTCCCACCCCGTCCGCCTTCGGAAAAGGGGTGGGTGACTCTGGTATTGTTGTGCGCGCCCATCCACAGACGGACGCGAGTGACCACATGGTTGTCTTCCCTTTTCCGCTCTATTTGTAGAATCCGTTGTACATAGTCTAACGGGGCCTCCTGCCCATATAAGGAGGGGCTCTCCCCTGGCTTTTGGATCCATCAGCATTGGAGCATGAAATCATCAGAGCATGGAATGATCCAGCATGAAATCAGAAAACCCTTGATCCTTGAGCCTCCATACTCAAACCCTTGATCCCTGATCCCTTATCGCCAACCGATAGCCTTGCTGGTTGAAGAAAAATTCTGTCTGTTGGAATTTTTTGAGTGTGTTATACCACTCCTTGATCCCTTTCTTTGACCATACTGGTCCTGATCCTTGATAATCTTTCTGGAGCCAATCACAATTGATTGAAGAGGTCATATTAAGCTTAAGACCTGGAGCGTTACACCTCCCTTTAATTCCTTTGGAGTTGCATTCTGCCAGCCTACTCTTGAGTCCCTTGAGAAGTGTTGAGGATATCCTTGCTTCAAATCAGTTACTGTTTGTTTTAGAGCTTCTTAAACATTGTGCTTTGTCTTGTACAGCCACCCTCAGTTATCTGGTACCCTTCAAGCGCTTGATATTGGAGAGTTGGGCAGGTTCATTGAGAACCTGGAGGTTGCTTGGGTTTGAGTTGATCATCCCAAATCTTCTGCTGAAGACCAGAGTTATTAGCTTGTGGGCTTTGTTTAAATACAACAGCTTTTGGTCTTTGAACTCTAAGAAGACTTTAAATTCTTTTGTTCAAGTTTTTTCCTTGCATAATCTTGTCTCAGATAGTGCTGTTCCGTCGCTACCAAACTATTATCATCCTTATCCCCTACTCCTTGTTTCCTCATTTACCAGGTTCTGGACCTTGATCTCGGTTACATTTAAATATTTTTGTAACACTCAGGAGGGCAGCCTAAACAGCACCTTTCCCCTCCGCAGAACTGCCACGGCCTAGAACCGTTTGGAGTCTTACATTTGGTCCCCCGGGCAGGGATCAAACCAGCAACCTTGGGATTTACAGTCCCAACTTGAAGAATCAACTCCGAAATCCAATCCAATTTTTTTTCTTTTCTTTTTCTGTTTTTTCGTTTTTTCAGATCTGATCCGTGGAGGCAGCTTGGTCCAGAAGTAAGTCCTCCCAATTGTGCACCGCCTGGGCAAGATCCTTGTTATTTTTGTGAAACTCTACTCTTGCCACGCTTGTGAGCCACCTTGGAACTCTGCTTGTTTGGATCTCTTAGAAACCCTTAAACATGGAATCTGCTGGATCCTCTTTATCTGTTCGGGCCAAAATGGTCAAAATCAAACCTCAGAACAAAAACTTAGGCTTCAATGGGACCAATGTCAAACAATTCCTGGACTCCTATGAGATGGCTGCGGAAGTGGATGGTGCCAGTGAATATGATATGGCTTATCAGTGACGGTTTTTTATCTCTTCTGAAAAAGTTATGGAGGTTATAAAAATGTTTGAGGGATTTGAAACTCACAACTGGCAGCTCCTGAAGGAGGATATGCTGGCCTATTGGGGAAAAATTGATGTAGCCAGATTTACTTTGCAAGACTTGGATGCCCTGGTTTCTCAATGGATCTCCAATGGTGGTATCTCCTCAGCCTCTGACTATCAGACTTTCAGAAAATCTTGGGACCCTATCCAGTCCTATCTTATCCGGAAAAATCAAATTGATACATTGGACAAAATTTGAGTGCAATTTTTTCAGTCTTTCTCTCCAGGAGTGCAGGAAAGAATTAAGGATGAATTGGTGAAATCTGGATCCATGATCACGACAAGAGACAATTGGTTCAAGCTCCCTGTTTTCATGGTTCTTAGGAATACTTTGGATAAAGTGATGAAAGGTCAAACAGCTCTCACCTTTGAAAAACCTAAAATCACTGAACCAGTCCTTGCCCCCTCTTTTCAAGCATCTAACAAAATCATGAATAAGATGAAAGCCAATCGCAGACCTAAACCCAATCCTCAGACTCACCAGCAGACACCTACTATAGATGAGATCACTAAATTACTTCAGGCATTTGAGAATAAAATAGATCAGAAAATATCCTCTTTAGCCACTCCTAAACCTGCTAATTCTGTTCCTAAGTCTACTTTAGTCTGTTATTATTGCCATAGGGAAGGCCATGGTACCGGTAGATGTGCTGAACTCCAGAAGGACAAGGAGGAGAAGTTAGTAGAGCAGAAGGGAAATAATTTTTTCCTTCCTAACGGTGCTTTGATCCCTTTTGATTTGTCTTGACCAATCCGTCATGTGGTGGCCTCATACCAACCACCAACTCCTAAGAAGGCATCCTTGGTCTCTGTGGATTTTTGATCATCCTGTGGAACTCTGCAACCTTGGTATCCCCCAGCTATCACTTCTTCCAGCTTCCCTGGCACCTATCAATCCAATCCAGCTAGGAAACTCCATGAGGAACCAAAACCTCATAAGTCTCCTCCTGTTCCATCCTCCATTCTTTGAAAACCCGCTAAACGTCGATCTTCACCTGAGCCTCCTTCCTCTGATGTGGAAGACATGGAAGTAGAAAGGGAACCACTTATGGAAAGGTTCCAGGACAACTCTGATCCTCCCCCTCTTCAACCTGCCCAACCCTCAGATCCTCTTCCATCACCTATTACACCTGATCTTCCTTCCTCCACCTAGCCCAAAGTTCGATTTGAGAGGGGCATCTCCAAGGACTACCCTAATGCTGTGGAAGTAGTATTACAGAAAATTTCTGATCTTAAAATCCCCAATCTATCTGTGGCTGAACTCCTTTCAATCTCTCCATCTGTGGCAGAAGGGATGAAGAAATGGGTTTGTTGTCAACGTGTGGAGATTTGTCCGGACAAATTAAAGGTTTCCTCTGGTACTCTGATAGAGGATTCTGGTGGAACAGATCCCTCTTCAGATACCAACCTGTATTCCTGTCCTCTTGGTTTTCTTCCATGTTGTCTTGGTGTTTCAACTAAAATGGTTTCTCTCCTTGTGGATTTGGGTTCTCAGCTCAACTTGATTTTGGACTCCATGGCCTGCAAGCTTAAAATTAGCCCAAGGGTCAGTTTCAACTCTGCTGTGTATGGAATAGGGAATCAGTCCTGTGAACTGGTTTGTATTGCTGAGGATATTCCTGTTCGAATTGGTCGAAATATTGTTGGCACCTGTCACTTCTGTATCACTCGTCTGGATGGTCCCATGATCTTGGGAAGGCCTTTCTGAATGGACTTTGGTGCTACCCTGATGTTTTCTGATCAAGTTGGGGAGAGAATTCTCTTCCCTGATGCTGATGGCAGAAAAATTGAAGTTCCCCTTTGTTCTTTGGATTCTGGTCATTGGGAAAGAGACTTCCCTGGTCACCCTCCCAAATCTGTCCTGAAAGGAAAGCAGAAAGAAAACTCTCATTCCTTTCATCCTCATTATTTAGCAGAATAGTTGGCCCTACTGATAGTTGTAGTTCTCCTCAGCCTCAGAATCCAACTCATGGACCAACCCCCACCTCAGAGGCATATCTTTCTTTTTCCTCATCATTTTTTTCTCATCCAAATAAGATCAAAACCCAAACACATGAAAAATCCGAAAAATCCAAAAATATTTCTTCTCTTTCTTGATCTGTTGTATCTTCCTTTCCTTTTTCTTTTCAGCCTAATCACTCATCCTCTATTCTGGTTTCAAATCTCCGCAATGAGTCTAAACTAGATCTCAATCTTGATTCTTTTCTTGGTGGCTTCGGTATGAAGGAGTTTGGTCTTAGGTGGAGGCAATTTGGGGTAGAAGTAAGTCCTCCCAATAGTGCACCACCAAGGGCTTCTACTACTGTTGTTTTCGAAACTCTACCCTGTGCCACACATGTGAGCAATGTGTTATCTTTTGGAACCTCTTTTATGGAGAAGGCACCTTTCAAGGACGTAGCAGAACATTGGACTTGGAAGATGTTGGATATGCCCTCAGTTTTTTTAGTCAGGTCTCACTGGTCAATGCTTGGAGGAAGCAGGGATTCCTCTCCTTTGCCACCAAGTACAAACCAGTTGCAAAGAAGGTCCAGCCAGTCAACCAACAAATGCCTCTCAACCTCAACCCTCCTCTTATGCGTCCTCCACTATCCTGCGATTTTTACTGTGGTCTATCCAAATCCCTTGCTGGTCCATTTATTCCCTCTGGTCGGGTCACTGAAGAAAGTCTGAAAGTGGTCAACTTTGGTCCAGATGGATGGCTTCTTCCTGATGAGTTAAATTTGATCAAAAATATTTTGTCTCTAAGGGAAAAATCTATTGCATTCTGTGAAGAAGAGAGAGGTCTCTTGAAAGAATCCTATGGTCTCCCTTACATCATCCCTGTAGTTGAACATGACCCTTGGAAAAAGAAAAAGATCCCAATCCCTGCTGCTAAAGTTGACAAATTCATCAAGTTGGTCCGCAAACGAGTCCGAACCGGTTTACACAAACAATTGACTTCTAGCTATTCCAGTCTTGTTTTCTGTGTTCTAAAGAGCAATGGTAAAATTAGAGTATTTCATGATCTCCAACCTCTTAATAAAGTTACTATTAAAGACTCTGGCATTCCGCCTGCCACTGAAGAATTTGTTGAATACTTCTCTGGGAGAGCTTTCCATGGTCTAGGTGACATTATGGGTGGCTATGATGAACAATCCTTGCATCCTATTTCTTGTCCCCTCACTACTTTCAATACTCCCCTTGGTCGATTTCAGCTGACTCGATTGCCTCAAGGTGCCACCAACTTGGTTGCAGTCTATCAGGCTCAGATGATGTGGATCCTCCAGGAAAAAATCCTGGATCATGCGGGTATCTTTATCAATGATGGTGGGATTAAAGGGCCAGTTTCTGACTATGATAATGAGCTCTTACCTTGGAACTCAGGAATCCAATGATTTTCCTGGGAGTATGCTACTGTCTTGGAAAGAATTTTGTTTCAAATCGAGGAATCTGGCCTTACTGTCTCTGGATCAAAACTTGCCGCCTGTGTCCCTGCCTTGGAAATTGTTGGTCATATATTCTGAAAGGACAGAAGAAGGATGGCACCCTCTAAAGTCAACAAAATCATCTCCTGGCATACCCCAATAAATCCAATGGAAGTTAGAGGTTTCCTAGGTGTTGTAACTTATGTCAGGATCTTCATTCCCTCGTTATCCAAAATCTGTATTCCCTTGCGTCGCTTAACCAGGAAGGATGCTGAATGGATTTGGACCCAAGACTGCAAACAATCATTTCAGTTGCTCAAAACAATTGTTGGGAAAGACATTGTTTTGCAAAAGATCACTTATGGACCCGGAGCCGGCAAGATCAAGCTGGCAGTGGACTTGAGTTATCAATATGTTGGGACTGTTCTTACCCAGGAAGATGAAAATGGTTTGGATTGTCCTGCTCTGTATGAATCTCTGCTTTTCTCAGATGTGGAATCCAGGTACTCCCAGCCAAAACTGGAACTTTTCAGTGTGGCCCAAATATTGAAGAAGCTTCAGACTGTTCTTTGGGGTCAACATTTTGAGTTACAAGTTGATGCACAATCTATTATTGAAATGATCAACGCCCCCAGCCTCCCAAACGCTCCAATGACTCGTTGGGTGGCTTTCATCCAGTTTTTCTCTTTTGATATTGTTCACAGGCCTGAAAAATCTTTCACCATGCCTGATGGTTTATCTTGACGACCTATTGGAGACAATGAATCAGAGGTTGGAATGGATTTTGATGAGGAAGAACCCTTGGTCCGCCCTGTCTTTGCCTTCTCCTCCCAAAATTACTCTTGTTTCCAGCAAGGTTTCTGGCTTAAGTTGGAGCAGTACCTTTCAAATCTCCAAAGACCCCCTGATCTCTCTGCCAAAGAATTTCGGTAGTCCTCCAACTTCTTTGTCCAAGGTTCTAGGCTTATGAAAAGAGCAACTCCTTGTGCACTTGTTGTGGTCTCTATCCCTTCTAAGCAGGATTTGATCCTGGAAAATCTCCATGAAGGCCTTGGTCATTGTGGGGAAAAGGAAACTTATTGACGAATATCCAAACGATTCTGGTGGCCATCCCTGAAGAAATCCGTCACTCAATGGTGTAGGAGTTATGAAGTGTGCCAGAAACGTGATCTTAGGCGCCTGGCCAAAATTTGTTACCCCACTGGAGAATCCACTGTCTTTGGGAGGATTGCTATGGATGTAGTTCACATTAAGGCTGGTGGAGCTAAGTACCTCATTGTGGCTAGAGATGATTTTTCTGGATGGGTTAAAGCAAAGTTTCTTAAGAACCTCAGCTCTGAATCAGTAGCAGCTTTCCTTCATGAGACTTGGACAATGCGTTATGGCTTGGCCCAATCTTATTCTACGGATGGTGGCTTGGAATTTGGCGGAAAACTTGCTGAAATGATCCAATTGCTCCCTGGACAACATAGAGTTACTACTCCCTATTATCCTGAAGGACAAGGCATGGTGGAAAGAGGCCATGCTCCTTTGAAGGCTGCTCTTGTCAAATTGGCTTGTGAAAGTGGCAAGAATTGTTGAAAGTTTCTCCCCTTGGTCCTCTTCTCTGATTGAATTTCCACTAAGCGAACCACTGGTTGCTCTCCTTATGAAATCATCTTTGGTCAGAGGGCTGTTCTTCCTCTTGATCTTGAAATGGAGTCTTTCTTGGGCATTTCTTGGGAACAAGTTTCCTCAACTACTGACCTATTAGTTGCCAGATCAAAGCAACTGGAGCGGAGTAAAGATATTTGTAACAAAGCTTATCAGAAGATGATGGAATCAAGAGCAAAATCAGTTCAGTATTGGGAAGATAAACACCTGAATCAAATCAGGGACCCTTTAAACCCTGGCAACCTGGTATTGGCTTATAATTGTTCCTTGGAAAATCAGTGGGGAAAGCTTTTATCTAACCGCTGGAATGGTCCTTACCGAGTAGTCCATCAAGTTAGAGGTGGATCATATCTTTTGGAGGAGCTGGATGGTACTCAGATGGCCAGAAGGTTCCCTGCTGATCAGTTCAAGAAATTTCACCCTCATGGAGGCAACTTGGTCCAGAAGTAAGTCCTCCCAATTGTGCACCATCTGGGCAAGATCCTTGTTTTTTTGTGAAAACTCTACTTCATTCCACGCGTGTGAGAACTTGGGTCGCCTCCTTCATTTTATCTCAGCCATTTCTAGGATTTTTTTTTGTTGGATCGACATATTTTTTTTCTCAACCACTCTCAAGATCAAAATGGCCATTCTTTGGTTTCAATCATCTTTCTTTCCTTTCTTTTTTTTCTATGGCATCAAACTTGGGAACAGACTAGGGACAGTCTATAAGTTGGGGAGAGATGTGGTGCCCCATCCTGGACACCCTGGCCACCTTAAGACCTCAATCTGTAAACTGTTGCGCAAACGTACCATCCGGCCAAACAACTTATCCTCAGGCTCATCCAAACCGTCCTTTATCCGCGCGCGTCGCGCCTAGCGCCTCGCGCACTGCGCGTCCTGCATCCGCGCGCCGCGCGCGCTGCACTTCCTTTATCCGGGCGCGTCGCGCGTCCCTTATCCGCGTTGCTCATCATCCTTGCCATTGCATGTTGCTTGTCATCTTGGCCGTTGTCATAGCGCCTCCTCATCTTTGTCTTCGCGCGTCCCAATATCCTCATTGCTACTGTTGCGCGGCGCTCATCCATAATTTACCAAATCCATCCCGACCGCACCCCCATGCATTTGGCAAATCCTTGGATCCGTCAAATCTCCCTTCTCACTTGATCTATCAGTTGTGAATCTCAAGGCCATCAGGATTTACTCAACCGTTTCAAGCTGATCTCCTATCCGCCCATCCGCGCTCCTACGGACTTCATCCGTCACCTTTCCTGGGCTCTCCCACCCACTTCTGCCTTCGGACAAGGGGTGAAGAGTGCCAACTACCGCCCGCGGACATCCGCGGCGGTTTGGTTCATTTCTCTTTCCCACCCCGTCCGCCTTTGGACGAGGGATGGGTGACTCTGGTATTGTTGCGCGCGCCCATCCACAGACGGACGCGAGTGACCACATGGTTGTCTTCCCTTTTCCGCTCTATTTGTAGAATCCGTTGTACATAGTCTAACAGGGCCTCCTGCCCATATAAGGTGGGGCTCTCCCTGCCTTTTGGATCCATCAGCATCGGAGCATGAAATCATCAGAGCATGGAATGATCCAGCATGAAATCAGCAAACCCTTGATCCTTGAGCCTCCATACTCAAACCCTTGATCCCTGATCCCTTATCACCAACCAATAGCCTGGCTGGTTGAAGAAAAATTCTGTCTGTTAGAATTTTTTGAGTGCGTTATACCACTCGTTGATCCCTTTCTTTGACCATACTGGTCCTGAGCCTTGATCATCTTTCTGGAGCCAATCACAATTGATTGAAGAGGTCATATTAAGGTTAAGACCTGGAGCGTTATACCTCCCTTTACTTCCTTTGGAGTTGCATTCTGCCAGCCTACTCTTGAGTCCCTTGAGAAGTGTTGAGGATATCCTTGCTTCAAATCAGTTACTGTTTGTTTTAGAGCTTCTTAAACATTGTGCTTTGTCTTTTACAGCCACCCTCAGTTATCTGGTAACCTTCAAGCGCATGATTGCGGAGAGTTGTGCAGGTTCATTGAGAACCCGGAGGTTGCTTGGGTTTGAGTTGATCATCCCCAATCTTCTGCTGACAACCATAGTTATTAGCTTGTGGGCTTTGTTTACATACAACAGCTTTTGGTCTTTGAACTCTAAGAAGACTTTAACTTCTTTTGTTCAAGTTTTTTCCTTGCATAATCTTGTCTCAGATAGTGCTGTTCTGTCGCTAACAAACTATTATCATCCTTATCCTCTACTCCTTGATTCCTCATTTACCAGGTTCTGGACCTTGATCTCTTTTACATTTAAATATTTTTGTAAAACTCAGGAGGGAAGCCTAAACAGCACCTTTCCCCTCCGCAGAACTGCCACGGCCTAGCACCATTTGGAGTCTTACAACGTATAGGATTTAAACCTCAAATTTTTTCAGAATTGAGGTTTTGTGTATATTTTAGGAGTTACACACAGAAATTTATTATGTCACAATTCCCGCTTGCAGCCCTGCATCCTTACATATCCCTACGTACTTGTAGTAGCAAATTCCCGCTTAGTAGAGACCCACGCTCAGCCAATTTTTCCACGCACACAGTGGATCCTACCCCACGCGCATCTGTACTGACTGATCCCCATGTCTGGATCTGTTGTGACTAATCTGCAAACCAGGTACCTCCCAGAAGAGCTACAATCTAGTTAGGGTTGCCTGGCATATGTAACAAGTTGAAATATGCATTATTAATGGTCTAAGAAGATCAAGACTTAAATAAAATTAATAAAAATTAATTTTAAAATTTTTTTTAATAATAAATCAAAGTTCAAAGATTACCATGTAAATCATTGACTCTCATCTTTCAAGACCACAAAAAACTACAAGGAGTGTTCATAAAAATTATTGAAAACTATCAACGTGATCGGCGGATGATAAAACATTAGTAAAAGTCCCCATATGTTCACTTTGAGAAATACTAATAGTACAAATGAAGGATGAGTGCAGAATGATCAAATTTACCCCATAAGAGATTAACAGATCCTGTGGCTAAAATAGTACAGAAATCCAGAAGATCAAAAGTCAGCTCATTGACAGCAACAAGTGAACGTGCTAATCCTTCCCTCACTGGCTTGTCAGCTCCAGCCCATGAGCTGAACCCTCTCTATGTGCCGTGAGAAGGTCAAAATCACCCCCAAAAAGGTATTTATACAGACCTCTTTGGATCCTTTAATCCATAGATCATCAGTTTACCAGGAATTATTATTATCAATCGGACACCTTGTCATTTTTATTCAAGTGCTTATGAAGATTCTAAGCAAGTGATTTATGACTTAGTCTTGAGTATTATTTATTTCTTGAACCAATCAAACCATTAAAGTTGGTCAAGAAAATACACCCCATCTCCTCTAATACCCTTCCTATCTTTGTAGGATTTATGTGGTGAAGTACTCTGAGTGATTATTTCCCTTCCTGTCTTGGCCCTTGTGCTGTTTAGCCCAGCCATATTAGTAGATAAGCCCTTTGTAAGGCACCCATCTCAAATCCAAAGTTCTTAAACATCCTAAGGAGGCCCCTTGAAGAGAGGTTCCTTGTCTGTAAAGACCCCCTGTAGTATAATACTGTGGCCCCTCTTTTATATATATATTGAAAACCCTTTATTACCAAAACAATTAAACCTTGCAACTGCTCTTATCATATTATTCATTTGAGCCTCTAAGTGTTTATTTTTGGAATAATTATTATTATTCTTATTCCAGTATTTTTATTACTCTCTGTAGCTAAAGGACTGCAAGGTTCCTGGTATCAGAAAGGTTCCAGCTGGGGGTCTGGCCAGGAAATATCCTTAAATAATTAATTTTTGATGATTTATTCCTTGGACCAGTCTATTTATTTTTTTGAAAATAAGTTAAGATACTTATAACATATATTTTTGATCCTTTGTTTCTCTCGTGAATCTTAAGACCAATGGAGAATTGATTAATTATTATTTGATCCTTCTCAAACAAAAAACAGAAGAAAAACTCCATAACTTTGTCCCTGTTATTATAACTCCTGAGCAACAACAGGAGAAATTGGTTTATTATAAACAGAAAGCTATAAAGGACAAGGAACTTGAGATTGAAAGAATGATCAATTTCAAATCTTTATTAAGGCAACATAAGAATTGGAGAATTTATCAAATGAAGCTTTATATTTATAAGCTAAATAATCCTTCAGATAAAGACAAATCCAAAATTGTTAAAAGTGATTATTTTTCTGTAAAAACATCATCTTACCACGTAAAAATACAAAAATATTAAAATTATATTTTTGTTTTTATCCCTCTCAGTGGATTTTGTTTTTGGTGATCTCATTGACCAGGACCTCCTTGAGGACGTGCCCAGCAGTGTACCCTTGGAATTACCCTTGGATTTATTCCAAGGTCTGATTAGGACACACTCAGATCCCGTTGGAAACCCCAAATATATAAAAAATTATTAAAAATATAAATACTCAAAAAATATTTCTTTTTTTATATTTTTAATTCTTTTTCAAAATTTTCAACAGAAGACTTACACATTTTTTTGGTGCTATGGACCAAAAAAGGAGCAACACCCGCTCAACTTGTAGAGCCCCATCATATGCATCTCTGCCCAGATGAACCCGTATGCGCCAGGACTCCAGTCACAAGCGCAATAAAAGGGCTCAAACCCTTGGCAATAGCGTCAAGCAGGACAACAATGGAGACAAATGCAGCTGCCAATTCAACAAACAGACCATTGGCAAACCACCCTCTGCCCAACGTGTTATCCCAGGAGGATTCAAGTCCTCCTATGTCACCCCTTTTGGACTTAACCAAGGAGGAGACATTCAAAGTGTTGTTAAAGAAACATTTCAAGTTGTCTCTGACCCAGGATCTCAGCCTATTGGATGCCAACACACTTGCTATCCTTTAGCTACCAGAGGCAATAGAATAAATAATAAATATATTATTTAATAAATGCAGCAAAAATCCCTAAAACATTTGGATTAAGCATATTGCAAGGTTAATTGGTTTAGTTATGGTTTATTGTTATAAATCAATATGAATAAATTGATTATTAAATATTTTTTTAGAGGGGCCACAATTCTATTGGGGATCTTTAACACCTCTCTTTAGGGATTTCAGTATGAAAACACATAGTCCTGGTTACTTTGGGCTCTTTTGTTTAAAGGATATTTTACCCAAAGATAACATGTATATAAAATACACAGTGGAGTGGCAGGGCCTTGTAACCAAGCTGCCACAACAGAGAAAGGATAATAAAACTCACTGGTATATTATTAAATCCTTTGGGTATCTGTTTGAGACGTGCACTGATGGTTTAAACCTGTATACTGGGGTTATAAGGTTAATCAGCAGTTTGAATTGGTAAAAAAGAGGTTGAGGATGGATATTAATGATCAGACCAAGCCATAAATCACTTAATTATCTCTTATAAGTACTTGATTACCTTGGCACGGTGTCTTGATATAAATATAACTGGTTCTCTGCCTATCAATGTCCTCAAAAGACCTCTTAATTTATAGCTTTTGGAGTCCAAAGAGGAAGTATATTATTGATCAGAATTAGCCATAAATTACTTACTTATCTCTTATAAGTGCTTCATTACCTTGGAAAGGTGTCTGGATAAAAATAGAACTGGGTCTCTGCTCATCAATATCCTCAAAAGAGCTTTTTATTTATAGCTTTTGGAGTCCCAACATTATACTCCTGAGGGGTACAGGGGCTCAAAGGGATGGACAATAAGGCTAGCAGGGTAACCCGTGGTAGCCTGTCACGTGTTGTTGGTGCTGTAACACGGGTAGCATCTAATTCATTGGGGTATGTTTCAGCCTCCTGGATGCCAAGACCCTTGCTATCCTTCAGCTACCAGAGGTGATAGAATAAATAATAAATATATTCTTTAATAAATTCACCAAAAATCCATGAAATATTTCAATTGAGCTTATTTCAAGGTTAAGTGGTTTGGTTATGGTATATTTTTTCAAATTAATACGAATAAATTGATTATTAAATATTTTTTAGAGGGGCCACAATTATATTGAGGATCTTTAACACCTCTCTTCAGGGATTTCAGTATGAAAACACGTAGTCCTGGTTACTTTGGGCTCTTTTTTTTAAAGGATATTTTACCCAAAGATAGCATGTATATAAAATACACAGTGGAGTGGCAGGGCCTTGTAATCAAGCTTCCAAAACAGAGAAAGGATAATAAAACTCACTGGTATATTATTAAATCCTTTGGGTATCTGTTTGAGACGTGCACTGATGGGTTAAACCTGTATACTGGGGTTATAAGATTAATCACCAGTTTTAATTGGTAATAAAGAGGTTGGGGACGTATATTATTGATCAGAATTTGCCATAAATTACTTACTCTGATCAGACATTGCCATAAATCCCTTACATATTTCTTATAAGTACTTGAGTACCTTGGCAGGGTGTCTGGATATAAATATGAGTGGGTCTCTGCCCATCAATATCCTCAAAAGAGCTCTTTATTTATATCTTTTGGAGTCCTAATATTGTCTTTCTGAGGGGTACAGGGGCTCAAAGGGACAGAAAATAAGGCTAGAAGGGTAACCAGGGGTAGTCTGTCACGTGTGCTTGGTTTTATAGCACGGGTAGCATCTAATTTCTCAGTGTTTGGGAATTATTCTACTTAATAATAGATATTAGAACGTGTGAATAACACTAATCTGTCCCATTTATGTATTATTTAATAAATTATCCTTAGTAAATGTTCCCATTAATTCACTAATTATTTAAATAGAAATTTCTACGGACCTCCTGATTTCAGGTGAGTTCTCATTATGTATTATATAACTAGAGTAAAGTGATGATATTGATTTTACTCCTTATTTTGAAGTTCCAGTTGATTTTCTAAGACAATTACTTAAAAATATAAGTCATAGGAATTCATGTAATATTTTTAAATAATTAGTTTTCTTAGTATGTCACAAAATTATTGATGTCTTGAAATTTTCATAAAAGTATATTAAACTATTTTAATATATTTTTAGAACTTGTCATTTTCTTATTTTCGACATTCTTGGTACTTTTAATTATATTCATCAAGAAATAGGTATACGGGTTATTTAATTATTTTTATATAATATTATGTACTTTTAGACTATTTTCTATCCACGGGAACATTTATTACATATGTAGAATGTTCCCGTGTGGGTTGTAGCATGTTTATGCGGTACCTAGGTTTCTCAGGCCGCCTGTCACTTTGTCAACCCAGAGTCCCACAGCTGCATACTTTTCAGAGGCCCAGGGCTGCCTACACGACCATTACGGAGTGCCAGGGCTGTATTTCAGACGCGCGTGGGTGCATTGGCTGCCGCGGCTGCGTATGGTAATTGCAAAAAAACACATTTCCGTCCACAACTCCTAAAATATACATAACATCTCAATTCTGACTGAATTTTAGGTGTGAAACCTATACGTGAAAATACGTGTGAAATATTTAATTGTCCAAAAAGCTCAATTGTGGTGCCTTGATATTTTGGTCTTTCTTTCCTTGATAAAATATAAGGAGTTGGATTTCAAGGGTGTGGTCAGTGAGTGACCCTACCTAACCTTTTGTGGAAAGTTCATTTCTGTAAAAATATCTATATTTTCTAGGATTGGGATGGAATTATTAGAAATTTTCAAGAAGGAAATCCTTCCAATCTGCAAACACAGACAGCATCAAAAAAAATCCAGAAGGAGTGTTGGATGAAGATTGAGAAGAAGCAGTGCCAGAAGATCATATGGTTGATGGTGAGGATGCCAAGCCATATTAAATCTTTTCTTTGAAAGATTATGAAACCAATCAGGGCAGGGGGATTCAGAGGCACAAGGATAAAAATTTGGTGGAATCAGGTATTGCTTGGTAATTTTTTTATTTTTATGTAATTTTATTTATTTGTATTTTCTTTATTTTTGATTTGGTGCTTTTTATTACCCTATTTACTGCTGTGGTTTGTGTTTCATTGGGTTCTTCTTGTTTTTTTTCTTTTGTTGTTTTTTTCCCTATTAGTTACCCCACTCCCTGCCAGCCTGTTTTATTGTTGTTTTGTTTTTTTTTGACTAAAAATTGGAATACTTAATAAATTGCATCTGTTTTTTTGTCAAATTGATTGAAAACATTACCAGAGCAGTAATGAAAAAAAAAGTCAACAAAAAAACCCTGGTGAAAACAATAAAAATGGTGAAGCAAACCATCAAAAGCCAAAAATCAAAATAACAAGCACAGGAACAATTTAATGAGCATGGGTGGGTGATCTGAAAACCATTGGATGACATTGCAAGGGGTGTGAATATCACCTGTGGATGTTGTGATGGGTGTTGGGGTGGCTCCTGTGATGGTGACTACGCCCCCTGCAGTCACATGGTGTGTTGTCACAGGTGAGGAGGTGTGGGTGTGTGCAGCAGGAGATCTGGTTAACGTGGATCCGCTGCATTTGGGTTGGTCAGACGGTGTGGCCGCCAAAGTGCCAATTTGGTCCGGGGAGGTGCTCTGGCAGGTTGAATTTTTGGAGAGATTGACAAGCTTTTTCAGATTTCAGAGAAAGCCCACCACGCGCAAAACTCTCTACTCTACCGGGCTTCCGCATGCCTGCAGAACAAGTGTTTTTTTTTCTTTTTTTGAAAGTGCTGTTTTGCATGTTGCATACTAGGAATATCACACAATAAGTACAAGAACTCCCCGCAGACCAGGGGTGCAAGATGAAAACAAGAAGGATTCCGCAGTGGTGCGGGTTTGCGGCTAGGCAGGGGGTACAAAGCTCTGACAGGTTGAATATGAATGATTGGGTTGACCACAGGTGTATCGCATGGCCATTGATACCTCTGGGCTGGGGCTGTCTTCTAGGTGTTAAAGTGCGATCTAAGAAGGTGCTCGGCTGTATAATCTGTAGTGTGGCATTTTCTCACCTTTGGTCTGTAGACCCTTGTAGGAAAGGCACAACATACGTTGCTTCTTGGTGACTGCTTCAGTCCAACACAAATGAATACCTCATCATTTGTTTGAGATGGCTTTCTCATACTATTTATTGACTGTGCTACTATGTAGAATGTTCCCGTGTGGGTTGTAGCATCTTTGAGCGGTACCTAAGCTTCTCAGGTGTCAACCCATAGTCTTGCCGCTGCTTACTTGTCAGAGGCCCGGGGCTGCATACACAACCTTGACAGATGCTGTAGAAAATGCTATAGTAGTACCCAGTATATCATGTAGATTCATCCAAAACTCAGAGGTGAATTTGGGGTCTCTGTCACTGATTATAATCTTTGGTATACCAAAATCAGCTATAATCCTGTTCCAGAATAGTAAAGCTACATCCATGGCACTATCTTCTGTGTGGTTAGGAAAGAATTTTGCCATCTTAGAGTATCTGTCAATAAAACTAGGACAGAGTTATATGAATGAGTACCTCCAAGGGGGAGGCCTGTGAAAAAATCCATATTGATAATTTCCCATTTGGTTTTAGGCTCAGAGATCTTCTGTAGAATTCTAAACCTTTTGCCAGTAGTTTTATGAGATTTTTGACAGGTCTCACAGCTAGTAACATACTTAATAGTGATTTCTTTCCAATCTATCCACCAAGCAGTTTGTTTTACTTTTTTCAAGGTTCTTTCTGTGGATAGATGCCCTGATGAACAGTTGTCATGGCATTCCAGGAGTATATATTGTATATGTTCTTTGTTGGTTAGTAATAATACACTGGAATGTTGGTGTATGTATTAAAGGAGACCATTCAAAAAGGTAACTCTTCTTTCAGCAGCTTGATTTCAGGAGATTAGTTGTCCCTTATTAGGTTGAATAAAGCAGTTTCTAATTCAAATAAGTGGATCCCTATTATTGGAGAATTCAATGCAAAAAGATTGATTTTTGGGATAGGAAAAATATCTTGATCTTTGGGGTCATATGCTGTATTGTTGGATTCATTAGGCAAAGCATTCCTACTTAGACTATCAGCATTCTGATGTTTAGCTCCAGCTTTATGCACTATAGTCCTCTGACCCCTATACTGTTGTATAGCAATTTGCCACCTGAGCATATGTCTGCTGGGAGTTTTCATGTTCATAAGAGTTCTTATAGTATTACAGTCCTTGATCACTTAAAAATTGGTGCCTTATAAGTAAAAGTTTAGCTTTTCTAAAGCCCATACTAGAGCCAAAAACTCCAACTGACTGGCTCCATATCTATTTTCTGTATCTTTGATCTGTCTAGATATGAAGAGTACTGGTTTCTCTACTGGGCTTTCTTCTTCTATCCTTTCTTGATGTAGAGCAGCTCCTAACCGTTCCATACAGGCATCAATGAACAGTTTGAAGGTCTTTGAGTAATCTGGTTAGATGAGTAAAGGAGTAGAGGTCATGGATATTTTTAGTTGCTCATAGTTTTTCAATCTCTCATAAGTCATTTCAATAAGAGTGTCATGGTTGCATACTTCATACAGACTCTTAGTTAGCATAGCAAACTTTGGTATGTATTGTCTGTAGTAACTGCAAAAACTAATGAAAGACAGTAATTCTGTTTTTTTTGGAGGCATGGGTCTATTCATGAAAGCAGCTATCTTATATTGATCAGCAGCTAGAGTTGGACCAGAGACTATATGTCCTAAGGCTTTCAATTCTCCGTAGCCAAAGTTGAATTCCTTCATGGATACCTTCAATCCTGCTCTGAAGATAGTTTGGAGTACTAATATTACTTGGTGGATATGAGTATCCCAGTCATCAGAGTATATGATAACATCATCTATATATACCATCATCCATCCTTGTCTGATGTATGTACCTAGAACTGTATCCATTGGTCTCTCAAAGTTTGATGGGGCATTCTTTATACCAAAGGGCATCCTAAGATATTCATATATTCCCAAATGACAGATTATTCTCATAAAATTCCTGCTTTGAGGGCTTATAGGTATCTGGTCGAAACCTTTAAGCATATCCATAGTAGTGATATACTTGGCCTTGGAAAATTTATGCAGAGAATGATCAATCCAGGCTGTAGGATAATAATCTGTCTGAGTATAATTATTGAGAATTATGAAGTCTCCTAACATTCTTGAATTTTCATTATGCCAAGCTATGATTACAGATGTGGTCACATTTACCTGCTCATGATGCCCAATTTTCCTTAATACTTGTAAGTCTATTACTTCTTGATTATATTCCTCAAGAGCTTTTCTAGAATTAGGAATAGATGATAGGATGGTCTTCTTAAGTTTGGAGGATAAGGAGGCTTAATGGTCAATTTCAATACCATATAATGTACTTTAATATCACCAATGGGATCATCTTTAGTACAAAAAGAATTTTGGTTCTCAAAGCAGACTGTCAATATATCATTCTTCTTTTCTTCAGAAAGTTTCATATTCAGAGATGCTTGAAAGAAGTATTCTTGTTCAAAGTCTTCTAAATGCTTTTGATAAGTAGAGGAGGGGAAGTTAGATTGAATGGTGCATATATTAAAATCCTTGGCCCAATTATCACCCACTGTGAAGTATCTCCCTTTACTCTGGAACAAATCTATACCATATTGACATAAGGCATCATGACCTAGTATCAGGTGGTCACATAGTCTGTTGAGCAATACTAAAAATTCCAATTTTATCCTCAAACATACTTTGGTATGGAGTAGTATTATAGGAGCAGTCCATACTCCAATAGCATTCATGGTAGAGTTTCAAGATCTAAAAGTGGCTTTTGGGACGGGCAGAAGGTGTTCTTTCCAATTGGGATCCCATTTTTTGAAGAATTCAGCACAGACACATGAGAAGAAAGCTCCACTATCCAGTAATAACCTTTTAGGTCTGTCTTAATACAATCCTGTTTCATAGCAAGTTTGACGGGTGGTATAACTTTTCCCACTCATAGGTTTCACCCTTAATGGTTCAACATCCTTAATATGTCTAAGAATTATGGTAGGATCCCATTGTTGGGGAAAAATAGAATCCCCATGGATGTTATTGATTTCTACAGAAGTGCCTATATCTCCTTCTATAACATGAACAGGGTTGGTCAGTATGAATTCACATTCAGAAAGAGATCCTTCAGTATCAGCTATATATTTATAGTTCTGATTCCCTTCAAACTCCTGCTCTCCTTCTAAGACTGCTATCTTTCTCTTTGGTAATGGGAAGTCTTGTCTCATATTCCCTGTCTTGGTACAATTCCAAAAAGTCCCAGGCATCCTCTCTTTATCCCTATTCTCATTAGGTTTCTTATTATCAGAGGTATTCATCAGAGGAGGTTGTTCTCTGGTTTTGTTAATGTTGTAGTTCTCTTAGGGTCTAGAGGGGGCTTTCTTGTCTAACCCATTCATGTCTATTACTTCTTCTAGCACATTGATTAGAGTTGGCAAGTCAGCATCCACACTCATCCTATATCTTACACTATGGTTACAATTTCCAGGACACAGGTTGAAGATTCTTTAATTTAATTCCTCTTTATCAGCATCTGGATAGAAGCAATCTAGTCTTTTCTTCTGTTCCAAGCACCATTTGTGAGCCTTATCCTTAGAGGGGTCCAATAAGGAATTTTTGAAATTTTTCATCATTTTCTTCTCCACATTCTAGAACCAAATTTTTCTTTAATCAGAAGTTTCCAAGAATTCAATGGTAAGGATCCTACTTCTTCTATTTTACTGATAAACCAGTCCAAAGCTACTCCTTCAAATAGTCTGGGCAGCCTGACTACAGCTACAGCTTCTGGTAAGTCATGAGAGTTAATAGTGAATTAAATCAATTTAATAAAATTTATATGATTGTATTCTCCTTCACCGGAGAACTTGGGCCATTCAGAAATAGGGGGTAATAGTTTGAGGGCTTTCTCCATCTCAGGGGTAGGACTACGCCTGAAAGTGTCACTCCTATGCATTACTGGTAAGGGTGGTGCATAAGGAGTAGTGGTTTTTCTGGGAGGTTTTGGTTCCTCTGTGGTACTCCCCAAGGGGTTTTTCAGACAGACTTTGAAGTCTCTAAGATCATTCTTGATCAGATTAAGTTTCAGGTCCACTTTATTATTAAGCAGATCCTGTTTCTCAATAAGGGATAGAATGGAGCTGTTGGTAGTGTTTAACAATTCTTCTTTTGAGGGTTGGAAAGACATAATAAAATCTTCTTGGATTCCTGATAACAGATTCTCAATTTTTTGAGTCTGTCTGATTCTACTTTGATTAATTGTCTCCAATAAATGTTCTTTGTGTTATTTTATCTCTTCCATTTGTACCCTCTTTGTTTGGTTATGAATCAATTTGGCTACTACTGAGGTTAATTTATCCATTTGGGTATAAACACTGTCCAAATTTTCACAAACAATTTTGAAATTATGACGCATATCATTAGAAAAGGAAGTAATTACATCAGATGTTTTTTTGGGCTCAGAATTAGAAGCTAATTGTTGTAAACCCTTTTCCATTTTTGAGCTAGGGATATTATCTGATCCCAATCTTTCTTTCCCATTGGCTTTGGATGGGAAGAGGATCTCTTCTTTCCTGATCCTTTGCCTTTCAGTTGGGCTAATTGATTCCAAGGATTCTGTTTTTTTACATAGGATTCTATCTCTTTCCTTGGAATCATTTTCTGAAGAGCTATCTAGGTAGCTTTTTCCTGGTAGATTATCTTTTTCATAGATACCATTTCCTCCTTGGATTGGGCTTCTTTGAACTCTTCCCAATATTTCACGTGCTCTCTGACTAAGTCTTTTATCCTGGCTTCCTTGGCCAGATTCTTCTGGGGTGGCTGCAGGTAATCTTCTTGTAATGGTGGGTGGCTTGATTCTACTTCCTTCTCCAGCTCCAGGTTGGGTGAGGGCAGAAGTACTTGGTGCTGTTCCTTGTCCAACAACATTTGATTCATGGGTTCCAGTCCCCTCACAGTTGTCTTTATTGGTGGTATCATGGTTACTGGGAGCTCCTGGCAAAGCCCCATAGGAGGGAATTCTCCCTGAGGCTCTTGTGCTACGTCTATTCATATTTGAATAAAATGTTTATAAGTATTTTACAGAAAAAATCTGTAAAAATAAGTTTTATTCAAAACTCACTTCAATTGATGTTCAAAGGTACCAAGACTTTATTGGGATTAAATTGATCCTTAGTAGGTAATCCTACAGGGTCTTGGTGTGTTCCAGTGAGTTCTTTGCCTCCCCAATCAATATTTTCAGGGCGTCCAGAGATATCTGGGACATCTTGATCTAATAAATAAATTTCAGTGACGGTGTGTTCTGGTACAGGAGGGTTCACTGATGTAAAAAAGGTTATTTTATTGGTAAATAAAATATATTAATATTATTTTAAAAAATAATAGGGCAATACAACTTCTATACTTACTTTGAAATTTCAAAAAGTAATTTATATGTTATTTCTTGCAAGCTTTATGTTTCCTTAATGGGTCCTGGAAGTTTATACGCCTCTCAAGATCTTCTTGTTCACAGAGTTTATCTAAGTGTTTACGTGCAGAAGAGATATTCAGTTGCTCAGCTTGCATTAAAGCTCCACAACCAGTAGGTTTATAATTTTTAATATATTCTTCTTTTCTTATCTTTAAAAGATTGAAATAATAGATTATTAATTCTCCATTGGTTTTGAAATCCACTGTAAAAGAATTTAATGATAAATCATGGTTATAAAGTAAGATAAATTTATCTTTGATTTACTTTTATGTGAAATGTCTGGTCCAAGGTATTAAATATAATGAAATGAAATATTTCCCTGCCAGAACCCCAATTGTAAGCCTCCTGGATTCCAAGAGCCTTGCTATCCTTTAGCTACCAGAGGTGATCAAATAAATTATAAATATATTATTTAATAAATGCAGCAAAAATCCATAAAATATTTGTATGAAGCTTATTCAAGGTTAATTGGTTTGGTTATGGTGTATTTTTATAAATCAACATGAATCAATTGATTATGAAATATTTTTATAGAGGGGCCACAATTATATTGGGGATCTTTAACACCTCTCTTGAGGGATTTCAGTATGAAAACACGTTGTCCTGGCTACTTTTGGCTCTTTAGTTTAAAGGATATTTTACCCAAAGATAATATGTATATAAAATACACAGTGGAGTGGAAGGGCCTTCTAAACAAGCTGCCACGACAGAGAAAGAATAATAAAACTCACTGGTATATTATTAAATCCTTAGGGTATCTGTTTGGGACATGCACTGATGGGTTAAACCTGTATACTGGGGTTATAAGGTTGTTCAGCAGTTTTAATTGATAAAAAGAGGTTGAGAATGGATATTATTGATCAGACTAAGCCATAAATCACTTAATTATCTCTGACAAGTACTTGATTACCTTGGAACGGTGTCTGGATATAAATATAACTGGGTCTCTGCTCATCAATATCCTCAAAAGAGCTCTTTATTTATAGCCTTGTAGTCCCAATATCATCCTTCTAAGGGGTACAAGGGCTCAAAGGGACGGATAATAAGGCTAGCAGGGGAGCCTGTGGTAGCCTGTCACGTGTTCTTGGTGCTGTAGCAGGGGTAGCATCTAATTTCTCAGGGCATGGGAATTATCCTACTTTATAATTGATATTAGGACGTGTGAATAAAACTAATCTGTCCTATTTATATATTATTTAATTGATTATCCTTAGTAAATGTTCCCAGTAAGTTAATAATTATTTTAAAAGACATTTCTACGAACATTCTGATGTCAGGTGAGTTCTCATTATGCATTAAATAATTGGAGAAAAGTCATGTTATTGATTTTACTCCTTATTTTCGAGCTTCAGTTGATTTACTAAAATAATTACTGACAAATATAAGTCATGGGAATTCATGTAATATTTTGAAATCATTAGTTTTCTTAGTATTTCGCAAAAATATTGGTGTCTTTAAATTTTCATAAAAGTATATCAAACTATTTTAATATATTTATAGAAGTTGTCATTTTCTTATTTTCGACATTGTTGGTACTTTGAAATATATTCATTAAAAATACTTATAAGGTTTATTTAAGTATTTTTATATCATATTATGTACTTTCAGACTATCTAATATCCCCAGGATCATTTAGTACATATGCAGAATGTTCCCATGTGGGTTGTAGCATGTTTACGCGGTACCTTAGCTTCACAGGCTGCCTGTCACTTTGTCAACCCATAGTGATGCAGCTGCTTACTTTTCAGAGGCCCGGGGCTGTGTACACAACCTTGAAAGAGTGACAGGACTGTATCTCAGCCACGCGCGGGTGCATTGGCTGCCTCGTCTGCGTGCGGGCATTTTTAAAAAACACATTTCCGTCTGTAACTCCTAAAATATACACAACACATCAATTATGACTGAATTTTAGGTGTGAAACCTATACGTGACAATACGTGTGAAATATTTAATTGTCCAAAAAGCTCAATTGTGGTGCCTTGTTATTTTGGTCTTTCTTTCCTTGATAAAATATAAGGAGTTGGATTTCAAGGGTGTGGTCAGTGAGTGACCCTACCTAACTTTGTGTGGAAAGTTCATTTCTGTAAAAATATCTATAGTTTTCCTACTCCTTCTTAGGTTAATTCTATTATTATTATTTTTTTGTTATTTCTGTTACTTTTGCAGTTTGCTCTGCAATAGTAGCAAGCTGACACAGGAGGATCAGCCAGGTATGAGAAATGCTATCTCTCTGGCAAAGAAATATCAGATTTCTCTGCAAAAGTTGATCCCAAAGAAAGAAGTAGAAGGCTATGTGCAGAGGTTGAATCCTTGGGATCAGTTAGCTTCCTTAAAGGGAAAGGACCCCAAAAAGAAGAGGTCCTCAGCATATTGAAAGTTAAAGAACCCAAAGGATTGGGACAGCACAATATCCCTAGCTCAGAAGTGGAAAAATGTGTACCAGAATTAGATGTAGAAGCTCTTAAAAACTTTTCTGTAAATGTGTCCACAATTTTAATATTATAAGAAAGTTCTTTGACAAAGTCTATAAACAATTGGAAAAATTGAGTCCAAGTATTTTCAGAGTTATTGATACCCAGTCTCAGCTATGAGAATTGAGGAGTTGGAAATAAAACAATTCAAGGATAGTATAGAATCTAGTAAGTTGGACCTGATGAAACATATTTATGATAACCAATCAATTCTTCAAGAAGATATTCTTGCAACCATGGACCAGCTTAAGGAAGAAGTTAAGAAAACTAGTCCTACTCCTACAGCTCATCTGAATAACAAAATTGATTCATTAAACAACAGAATTCATTTGGAGTTTTATATGATTAAGAATGATCTAATAGATCTTAAATTCAATTCTACTAACTCTCCTGTCATTGCCCTGGAAGAAACTAGACCTGCTAGGTTCACCAGTACTCCTAGTGTTCCTTGCAGAACCATGACAACTAGAAATGAATTCCTTAGGCCCATTCCTACTCCTGAAGTGGAACAGGCTTTGAAGTTACTTCCTCCAATTACTGAATGGCCTAGATTCTCTGGATAAAGATAATACAACCATGTCAGTTTCATTAAATTTATTGGTTATACCCTTGCTTCTTATGAACTCCCTGATGCAATAGCTGTTGTGAAATTGCCCTGACTGTTTGAAGGAGTGGCTCTTGATTGGTTTATCAATAAAATGGAAGAAGTTGGATCTTTATCCTGGAGTTCTTGGAAAGAATTGAGCAAAGTTTAATTTGTACCAGGATTTGGAAAAAAAGATGATGAAAATTTTTGAAACCTCCCAGTTTGATCCATCCAAGGACAAACCTCACAAGTGGTTTTTAGACCAGAAAAGGAGTTTAGAATTTTTTTACCCTAATGCTGATAAAGAAGAAGTCAATGAAAGACGTCTCAACTTATGTCCTGGACAAACCAACCACAGTGTAAGGTGCAGGATTCCTATGGATTCTGATTTTTCTACCTTGATAGGTGTGTTGGAAGAGACAATTGTATGAATGGTCTTGATAAGAGAGTCAACAGACTCCCCAGGGAACAAAATACTATGGACAGGGAAGAATATACTGAAAAAACTAAGGAGTCCCCTTCCACTAATCCAACCCACTTGGAGGTCAAAAAGAATCCAGAGGGAAAAGGAAAAAGTATGTTGGAACTGCAAACAAACAGGACATGTAAAACCTGATTGTCCTCTACCTAGGAAAAGGGCAATTCCTATTGAAGGAGAAGAGGAAAAGGGCTATCCTATTGAAGGAGAAGAGTATGATAATCCTGACCCTCACCTTGAGGATACTGATGGAACACTTTCTGAGTGTGATTTAATGATCACTTACCCCATCAATGTTATTGAAGGAAGTATTGAGTCTTCTCTGGACATAAATTCTGTTAATGAGGATTCTAACTTACCTCAAAAATGGAATCCCAACGGGAAGATTCATCACATCTCTGAGGCTAAGGCCTTGACTCTGGAAAATTCTAGAGGTAAACGTTACACTTCTTGCAAAACATGCTATGCTACTGGTTTGATCCAAGGTTCCCCTGTTGAGTTACCCATGGACAGTGGAGCCTTTTACTCTTGTGTTTGTTCAACTTATTAGGAGAAAAAAAACCCAAAATGGAAACTGAACTTATTACCAGTACCTCAGGCTATTTCAGCTCTCTGATACCGGGAACCTTGCAGTCCTTTAGCTACAGAGAGTGTTAAAAATACTGGATAATTAATAATAATAATTATTCCAAAAATAAACGCTTAGAGGCTCAAATTAATAAAAGAATAAGAGCAGTTGCAAGGTTTAATTGGTTTGGTAATAAATAGTTTTCAATATGGATTTAAAAGAGGGGCCACAGTATTATACTACTGGGGGTCTTTACAGACAAAGCAACCTCTCTTCAAGGGGCCTCCTAAGGAAGTTTAAGAATCTTGGAATGAAGATGGGTGCCTTATAAAGGGCTTATTCCACTAATGGACAGGAATAACAGCACAATGTCCTAGAAAGGAAGGGAAAAACTTACTCTAAGCACTTTATCACTAAAATCCTGCAATAATAGGAAGGGTTTCAGAGAAGATGGGGTGGATTGCCTGACTAAACTTCAAGGGTTGATTGGTTTTTATGAAATAAATAATAATACTACAGACTTGGGAATAAATCACTTGCTTAGATTCTTCATAAGCACTTGATTAACAAGACACGGTGTCTGATTGATAATAATCATTCCTGGTAAACTGATGATGGAATAATGCATCCCAAAGAGGTCTGTATAAATAACTTTTTGGGGTGATTTTGAGGTTCTCAGGGCGCGTAGAGAGGTTTCTGCTCATGGGCTGAGGCTGGCAAGCCAGTCAGAGAAAGATGAGCACGTACACTTGGTGCTATTAATCAGCTGACCTTATATCTTCTGGATTTCAGTACTATTTTAGCCCCAGGATCTGTTAGTCTATTATGGCATAAATTTGATCATTCTGCACTCATCCTTCATTTTTAATATTAGTATTGCTTTCAAGTCATCAGATGTGGACTTTTACTAATTACCCATCATTGGCTGATCACGTAGATAATTTTGAATAATTCTTATGAACACTCCTTGTAGTGTTTTGTGGTCTTCAAAGATCAGAGTCAATGATTTACATGGAAATCCTTGATCTTTAATTTATTATTAAAAAATGTTCTAAACTTGATTTTTATTAATTTTATTTAAGTTTTGATCTTTTTAGACTATGACTAATGCATATGTCAACTTGTTACATATGCTAGGCAACCCTAATTAGGTTGTAGCTCTTTTGAGCATTACCTGGTTGTCAGATTAGTCACAAACAATCCAGGCGGGGGGATCAGTCAGTTCAGATGCGCGCGGGGTAGGATCCGCTGCGTGCGTGGCAGAATTGGGTGCGCGCAGGTATCTAGTACACGGCAAACTGCTACTATGAGTACTTAGGGGTATGTAATGATGCAGGGCTGCGCGTGGGAATTGTGACATAACACATTTCCGTGTGTAACTCCTAAAATATACACAACACCTCAATCCAGAGTGAATTTTAGGTGTAAACCCTATAAGTGAAAACAAATTTGAAATTTTAGAATGGCCAAAAAGTGCCATACTGGTTTTTTAATTTTTAGTACTTTTCTTCTTAATTATTTTAAAAATGCAAGGACTTGGATTTCAAGGGTGGGTTCAGTGAGTGACCCTAACCAATTTTAGGTGAGGAATACATTTATTTAATAATATTTATGAATTTCTCACTCCCTCTTTTTTTAATTGAGATATTCTTATTTTTAAAGTTTTGTATTGCTATGACAGGTTGTTCTGTACATAGTAGCAAGCTGACATTCCCCCACTCCAAGATATGTCTATATCTGAAAAACATTCTGGGTAAATGCCTTCTGCTGGCTCTGTAGTTTCTTAGGTGTATGGGTCCATCAGGGATATTGTATTCAGGTACCCATTCATCCTTATCAGCTGATTCTCCCTTGTATCTAAATAGGTAGAGTCTGTTATCTTTTCCATTGATCCTTTCTTTTTTATCTTTAAGGATCTTGCTAATTTTTCCTCTGTCTTTTTCAGATTCTTCTGCAACAGGTATTTCAGGTGAAGGAGTATATTCTCCATTTGTTGGGTGGTAGTGTTTGTTGAGACTCACTGGGAAGGCTGGGGGTTTCCTAGAAAGTTAATCACTAAGGATTACTTCCAAAGCATTCTTACCATGAAGTTTATTAATGGTGAAAGGTCCAAGAAAAGCTGGTCTAAGATTTTTATTTCCAGCTAAGTTGGTGAAGTTGGTGGTGGAGATCAAAACTTGATCACCAATCTTGAAATCCGGCCCCTTATTGATTTTATCCCAACTTTGTTGGTTATACTCCACAGCATCCTGCTCAAACTTAACAGCATGTTTCTTGGCTACATCTATCATGTTTTTGACATCAAGTGATGTAGGGTGAATATTTTTTAGCTGTTGATTAAGGTTACCCTTGGGTAATTTAGGAATCAATTCTCTTTCCAGTATGTAGGGTGCTTCCTTAGTTGAAGAGTGCTTGCTACTGTTGTAGGCCATCTCTAGTGCAGGTAAAAAGGCTAACCCAATCGTGGAAATAATCATCAGAACTATTTTATTCTAGACCAAAGCCACAGAATTTCCTGAGCATGTCTTCCAGGGTCTGAATCATTCTTTCAGCTAAGCCATCTGTCTGAGGGTGATCAGCTGTAGAAAAAGCTAAGGTGGTTCCCAGAATATCATGAAGATTTCTCCAGAACTCAGAGGTAAATTTAGGATCTCTGTCACTGATAATGATCTTGGTAACTCCAACATCAGCAATGAGTCTGTTCCAAAACAATAGAGCAACTTCCATAGCAGTGTCTTCCTTGTGATTAGGTAGAATCTTTGCTTTCTTGGAGAACCTATCCACAATGACTAGGACTGAGTTGTAGGAATAGGCTCTTCCTGGTGGTAGTCCAGTTACAAATTCCATGTTTATTATCTCCCATCTTTTCTTGGGTTCAGCAATCTTTTGCAGTAGACCAAACCTTTTCCCAGTGGTCCCGTTGGACTTCTGAAAAGTTTCACAACTAGTAACATACTGGATAGTGGAGTCTCTCCAATTGATCCACCAAGCAGTTTGTTTAACCTTGTCTAAGGTTCTATCAGAAGATAAATGGCCAGAGGAGCGGTTATCATGGCATTCAGCCAGGACATGTTTGATAGGCTCATCCTTAGTTAAGACTATAACACTTGAATGTTGATGCCTGTAGTATACTAGACCAACCCATATGGTGAACCTTCCGGCTTTTTATGGTTTCAAGAGGGGTTCAGGTAGGCTATTGATCAGTTCAGATGGTGGAGAAGTACTTTCAATAATTGTGATCAGAGTTTTTATGCCAGAATTGTAAGATTCTTTGATTGAGTTGAACAAAGATTCATCCAATTTGCAAATGTGGATTCCCATTATATGAGCTTCAACATTCAACATGTTAATGTTAAGGATAGGGAAGATATAATTATCCTCTGGGTCATAAGCAGGGTTACTTGGATCATTGGGTAAAGCATTCCTGCTCAAACTATCAGCATTTTGGTGTTTAGTACCAGCTTGGTGAACTATGATCATCTGACCTCTGTACTTTTGTATGGTTATCTGCCATCTTAAGTTGGGGCTACTAGGTCTCTTCATGTTCATCAAAGCCCTGATGGCATTGTAGTCAGTAATCACTGTAAACTTGGTGCCTTCCAAGTAGTAATGAAGTTTTTCCAGAGCCCATACTAAAGCAAGGCATTCCGTTTGGCTTGCACCATACGTTTTCTCAGTATCCTTAACTTGTCTGGATATGAAAAGTATAGGTTTTTCCACTTGTTTGTCATCCTCTATGAATTCCAGGTGTAATGCAGCTCCTAGCCCATCCATACTAGCATCTATATAGAGCTTGAAGGGTTTAGAATAGTCTGGCTGAATCAGTACTGGAGCTGAAGCCATGGCCATTTTGAGTTACTTGTAATTCTTAACTCTTTCATGATTAATTTCAAACAAGGTGGTGTTGTTGCAGATTTCATACAAACACTTGGCTAGAAGAGCAAACTTTGGTTAGTACTTCCTATAGTAGCTGCAGAAGCTAATAAAAGATAGGAGTTCAGTTTTATTCTGAGGCATTGGCCTATTCATTACTGCTGCTATCTTGTTTTGGTCAGCAGCTAAGGTTAGTCCAGAAACAATGTGCCCTAAGGCTTTCAGTTCTCCATAACCAAATTTACACTTTTTCATTGATACTTTAAATCCCACAGCAGAGATACTTTTGAGGACTAAACTTACTTTGTCCAGGTGGGTATCCCAATCATCAGAGTAAATGATAACATCATCTATGTAAACCATCATTGATCTTTGTCTGATGAAAAATCCTAGAACTGTGTCCATCATCCTTTGAAAATGAGAAGGAGAATTTTTATACCAAAAGGCATCCTTAGATACTCATAAAGTCCCAAATGACAGATAATTCTCATGAATTACCGGCTATCAGGGCTGATAGGTATTTGGTGAAAACCTTTCAGCATGTCTATGGTAGTGATGTACTTAGCTTTTGATAGGTTATCCAGAGCATATTCAATCCTTGGAATTGGATAATAATAAGCTTGGGTATAGTTGTTCAGCATTCTGAAATCTCCTTCCATCCTTGACTTATCATTATGCCAAGCTATAATTACTGGAGTAGTGATATGTACTTGTTCATTTTTTCCTACTTTCCTTAAGACTTGTAGGTCAACCAACTATTGGATGTGAGTTTCTAGGGCAGCTCTAGATTTTGAACTAGAAGGGTAAGCAGGTCTCCTAAGGTTAAGTGGGTAAGGAGGCTTAATTGTTAGAGTCAGAATCATATCATGTCCTTTGATGTTACCAATTGGGTGATCTGTGGCACAGAAAGCATTCTGATTTTCAAAGCATACTTGTAGGATGTCCGGTCTATGTTCTTCATTGAGCAGGGGATTCAAAGCTGCTTGCAAGAATTATTCCTGATTTGAACTCTCTGAGTGTTTAGGTGCAAACCCCATACATGACAACACATGTGAAATGTTAGAAGGGCCAAAAGGTTCCATACTGGTGTTGTAATTTTTAGTACTCTTCTTTTTAATTATTTTAAAAATGTAAGGACTTGGATTTCAAGGGTGGGGTCAGTTAGTGACCCTACCTAATTTCGGGTGAGGAATCTACTTGTCTAATAATATTTATTGATTTCTCACTCCTTCTTTAGTTAATTGAGATATTCTTATTTTTATAGTTTTGTGTTGCTATGACAGGTTGCTCTGTACATAGTAGCAAGCTGACAGGCTAAGTTCAGCATTTGTAATTCTTCTCTCAATGCTGTTGGAGTATGGTGTTCTGATATCGTACTCCCTCACTCTAAAGGATCACTCAAGCTGAAAATTGAATCTGTAGTTCTCCAAAAGTGAGTATGTGATTACTTTATCCTTGGAAATGATTCTCTTTGCTTGTATGCTATAGATGCATTCCCAAGAAAGGGTAGATACTTCACTATAGGGGGAGACTGGAACAAGAATTTCCAAACATGCCATGTTAATTCTCAAACTTCTGATGCAACTTATGAAAAAAATACATATTTTCAATCAGGAATACTTCTCTCAAGCAGCTTTGAATTCCCTGCTCAATAAAAAACAAGAACGGGACGTCCTACAAGTATGCTTTGAAAATCAGAATGCTTTCTGTACCAAGGATCACCCCATTGGTAACATCAAAGAACATGATATGATTCTGACTCTAACCATTGAGCCTCCTTACCCACTTAACCTCAGGAGACCTTCTTAACCTTCTAGTCCAAAATCTAGAGCTGCTCTGGAAACTCATATTCAAGATTTGGTTGACTTACAAGTCTTTAGGAAAGTAGGACACAATGAACAAGTTGATATCACTACTGCAGTAATTATACCTTGGCATAATGATAAGTCAAGGATGGTTGAAGATTTCAGAATTCTGAACAACTACACCCAAGCTGATTATTATCCAATTTCAAGGATTGACCATGCCCTGTATAACCTGTCAAAAGCTAAGTACATCACTACCATGGACATGCTGAAAGGTTTTCATCAAATACCTACCAGCCCTGATAGCTGGAAATTCATGAGAATTATCTGTCATTTGGGAATTTCTGAGTATCTAAGGATTCCTTTTGGTATAAAAAATGCTCCTTCTCATTTTCAAAGGATGATGGACACAGTTCTAGGATTTTTCATCAGACAAAAATCAATGATGGTTTACATAGATGATGTTATCATTTACTCTGATGATTGGGATACCCACCTGGATAAAGTAAGATTAGTCCTCAAAGGTATCTCTGCTGTGGGATTAAAAGTATCAATGAAAAATTGTAACTTTGGTTATGGAGAACTGAAAGCCTTAGGGCACATTGTTTCTGGACTAATCTTAGCTGCTGACCAAAACAAGATAGCAGCAGTAATGAATAGGCCAATGCCTCAGAATAAAACTGAACTCCTATCTTTTATTAGCTTCTGCAGCTAATATAGGAATTACTTACCAAAGTTTTCTCTTCTAACCAAGTGTCTGTATGAAATCTGAAACAACACCACCTTGTTTGAAATCACTCATGAAAGAGTTAAGAATTACAAGGAACTCAAGATGGCCATGACTTCAGCTCCAGTACTGATTCATCCAGACAATTATAAAGCCTTCAAACTCTATATAGATGCTAGTATGAAAGGGCTAGGAGCTGCATTACACCAGGAAGTCATAGAGGATACCAAACTACTGGAAAAACCTATACTCTTCATATCCAGAAAAGTTAAGGATACTGAGAAAAGGTATGGTGCAAGCCAAATGGAATGCCTTGCCTTAGTATGGGCTCTGGAGAAACTTCATTACTACTTGGAAGGCACCAAGTTCACATTAATTACTGAATTCAATGTTTTCAGGACTTTGATGAATATGAAGAACCCTAGTAGGCACATGTTAAGATGGCAGATAGCCATACAACAGGACAGAGGTCAGATGAACATAGTTCACCAAGCTGGTGCTAAAAAGTAGAATGCTGATATTTTGAGGAGGAATGCTTTACCCAATGACCTAATTAAACCTCCTTATGATCCAAAGGATAATGATATGTTCTCTATCCTTAAAATTAACAGGTTGAACATTGAAGCTCCTATAATGGGAATCCACATTTGTGAACTCAATGAATCATTGTTCAACTCAATCAAAGAATCTTACAGTTCTGGCATGAAGACTCTGATCACTAATATGGAAAGTAATTCTCCACCATCGGAATTGATCAATAGCCTACCTGAAACCCTCTTGAAAACATAAAAAGCTTGAAGGTTAACCATATGGGATGGTCTAATATACTACAGGCCTCAACATTCAAGTGTCATAGTCTTAACTAAGGATGACCATATCAAACATGTCCTGGCTGAATGCCATGATAACATCTCATCTGTTCATTTATCTACTGATAGAACAATAGATAAGTTTTAACAAACTTCTTGGTGGATCAGTTGGAGAGACTCCACTATCCAGTATGTTAATAGTTGTGAAGCTTGTCAGAAGTCCAATAGGACTACTGGGAAAAGGTTTGGTCTACTGCAAAAGATTGCTGAACCCAAGTAAAGTTAGGAGATCATCAACATGAACTTTGTCAAATGGACTAACACACTCCTTCACCTGAAATAACTTTTTCAGAAGAGTCTGAAAAAGACAAAGGAAAAGTTAGCAAGATCCTTAAAGATAAAAAAGACAGGATCAATTGAAAAGATGTCAGACTCTACCTAGTTAGATACAAGGGATAATCAGCTGATAAAGATGAATGGTTGCCTGAACACAATATCCCTGATGGACCCATACACCTAAGGAGCTCAAGAGCCAGCAGAAGGAATTAGGCCCAGAAAACCTTTTGAGATATAGACATATCTTGGAGTGGTGGAAGGTCAGATTACTACTATGTACAGAGCAACCTGTCATAGAAACACAAAAACTATAAAAAACAAATTAAACAAGCATATCTAAATTAACAAAAGAATGAATGAGAAATCCATAAATATTGTTGTAGAAATGGATTCCTCACCAAAATTTAGGTAGGGTCACTCACCAACCCCACCCTTGAAATCCAAGTCCTTAAATTTTAAAAAAAATTAAAAATAAAAGTAATAAAAATTACAACACCAGTATGGCACCTTTTGGCCATTCTAAAAATTTCATATGTGTTGTCACATATAGTGTTTACACCTAAAATTCACTCAGAATTGAGGTGTTTTGTATATTTTAGGAGTTACACGTGGAAATGTGTTATGTCACAATTCCCTTGTGCAGCCCTGCATCTTTACATATCCCTACGTACTTTTAGTCCCAAATTCCTGCGTACTAGAGACCCATGCGCAGCTAATTCTGCCACGCACGCAGCAGATCCTACCCTGCGGGCATCTGTACTGACTGATCCCCTTGTCTGGATCTGTTGTGACTAATCTGACAACCAGGTACCGCCCTGAAGAGCTACAACCTAGTTAGGGTTGCCTGGTATATTTAACAAGTTGATATATGCATTAGTAATGGTCTGAGAAGACCACGACCTAAATAAAATTGATAAAAATTAAGTTTGAAACATTTTTTAATAATAAATTGTAGATCAAGGATTACCACATAAATCATTGACTCTGATCTTTTAAGACCACAAAACACTACAAGGAGTGTTCATAAAAATTATTCAAAATTATCTACGTGATAAGCAGATGATGGAAAATTAGTAAATGTGTCAGCTTGCTACTATTGCAAGTCAGCTTGCTACTATTGCAAAGCAAGCTGCAAAATTAAATAAAATAACATAAAAATAACAATAATACAGTTAAAGTAAGAAGGAGTAGTAAAAGCATAGATATTATTACGGGAATTGATTTTCCACCCAAAATTAGGTAGGGTCACTCACTTACCCCACCCTTGAAATCCAAATCCTTATATTTTGAAATAATTAATGAAAGAAAGACGAAAATACTACAGCTCCACTATTGAGCTTTTGTTCAAATAAATATTTCACACATATTGTCACGTATAGGTTTCACACCTAAAATTCAGTCAGAATTGAGGTGTTTTCTATATTTTAGGAGTGACAGACGGAAATGTGTTTTGTCACAATTCCGGCACACAGCCGCGGCAGCCAATGCACCCGCGCGCCTGAGATACAGCCCTGCCACTCCTTCAAGGTTGTGTATGCATCCCCGGGCCTCTGACAAGTACGCAGCCATGGGACTACGGGTTTACAGAGTGACAGGCGGCCTGAGAGGCTTAGGTACCGCATAAACATGCTACAACCCACACAGGAACATTCTACATATGTAATAAATATTCCCGTGGATAGTAGATAGTCTAAAACAACATAATATTATATAAAAGTACATAAATAACCCTTATACGTATTTTTTATTAAATATAATTCAAAGTACCAAGAATGTCGAAAATATGACAATGACAACTTCTAAAAATATATTAAGATACTTTAATATACTTTTATGAGAATTTCTAGACATCAATATCTTTGTAAATTACTAAGAAAACTAATAATGTAAAAATATTACTTGAACTCCCATGACTTATATTTTTAAGTAATTATCTTAGTAAATCAACTTTAACTCGAAAATAAGGAGTAAAAGCAATATCATGGCTTTACTCCAGTTATTCAATACATAATGAGAACTCAACTGACAATTGGATGTCCGTAGAAATGTCTATTTATATAATTATTAAATTACCGGGAACATTTACTAAGGATAATTTATTAAATAATACATAAATGGGACAGATTAGTGTTATTCACACGTCCTAATATCTATTGTTAATTAGATTAATTCCCATACCCTGAGCTGTTAGATGCTACCCGTGCTATAGCACCAAGAAAACATGACAGGCTACCCCTGGTAACCTGCTAGCCTCAGTGTCTGTCCTTTTGAGCCCCTATACCCCTCAAAAGGACAATATTGGGACTCTAAAAGCTATAAATAAAGAGCTCTTTTTAGGATATTCATGGGCAGAGAACCAATTATATTTATATTCAGACACCGTGCCAAGGTAATCAAGTACTTATAAGATATACTTAAGTGATTGAGGCTAAGTCTGATCAATAAAATCCGTTCTTATCCTCTTTTTTATCAATTAAAACTGCTGAAAAACCTCATAACCCCAGTATACAGGTTTAACCCATCAGTGCATGTCTCAAACAGATACCCAAAGGATTTAATAATATACCAGTGAGCTCTATTATTCTTTCTCTGTCGTGGCAGCTTGTTTAAAAGGCCCTGCCACTCCACCATGTATTTTATATACATATTATCTTTGGGTAAAATATCCTTTCAACTAAAGAGCCCAATTAACCAGGACTATGTGTTTTCATACTGAAATCCCTGAAGAGAGGTGTTAAAGATCCCCAATATAATTTTGGCCCCTCTATAAAAATATTTAATAATCAATTTATTCATATTGATTTATAACAATAAACCATAAACAAACCAATTAACGTTGCAATAAGCTTAATCAAAATATTTTACAAATTTTTGCTGCATTTATTAAATAATATATTTTTTATTTATTCTATCACCTCTGGTAGCTTAAGGATAGCAAGGGTCTTGGCCTCCAGGAGGCTGACAATTGGGTGTCTGGCCAGGAAATATTCCATTTTATTATATTTAATACCTTGGACTGGACATTTCACAAAAAAATAAATCAAAGATAAATTTATCTGACTTTATAACTGTGATTTTTCATTAAATTCTTTTGCAGTGGATTTAAAAACCAATTCAGAATTAATAATATATTTTTTAAATCTTTTAGAGATAAGAAAAGAAGAAAATATTTAAAATTATAAACCTACTGGTTGGAAAGCTTTAACTCAAGCTGAGAAACTTAATATGTCTTCTGCACATAAACACTACATAAACTCCTTGAACAATAAGATCTTGAAAGGCGCATCAACTTTCAGGCCCTATTAATGAAACATAAATCTTGGAAGAAATAATGTAAAAAGTACTTTTTGAAATATAAAAGAAAGTATACTACTTGTATTACCATATTATTTTTTTAAAAATAATTGGGTGTATCAAAGTTAGCAAACCCGCCATTAGAAACCCGCCATTTTTTTTGACAAAACCCGCCATTTTTAATTGCGGTTTTCTGAAATACACATACCCTTGAACTGGTTTATTTCAAAATGACTTGTTTTATGAAAATGGCGGATTTAAATCATCAAACACACCATTAAACCCGCCATTTATGCATCATCATCCATCCAACATCCATCACATCAAAAACACTCATCCACATCAGCAAATCCATACCTGTCCCATCTCCATCGCATCACACACATCTCTATTGTTTTTCACATACCTTCACATACCCATCTTCACACAAATCCCATCATCATCTCATCACCCCACATCACTCACCACCTTTCTCAACATGTCCAATCAAACATCCCGCCAGCAAGTTGAAAACGCAAAAAAGCTGACTGAACTTTTGCTAATGTTTGACTCCCATTCAGACTCTGATTCAGACTCCAATTTGGAATCAACTTGGTTAGCTTTGAATTCTCTGTTGGCGAAGCAATACATGGTTCCAAGAATACACACTCTCCATAACCCTATGTATGAAAGGCAAAAGCTTCATCTCATCCCTGACTTAAGCTTCCAGAAACTGTTCCGAAATTTGTTGCCTTCTTTCATGAAACTTTTGGCAATGATTGAAGACCACCACATCTTCCAGAACAAGTCTCGCAATCCTCAACACGATCCAGCCATCCAACTTGCCCTTGCTCTTTGTAGATTGGGTTCAAATGGAAATGGAGCAGCAATCCATCAATTGGAAAATCTATTCTCAGTCAGTTATGGAAGCATTGACTTATACACCAAAAGAGTCATGATTGCTATCCTATCTTTCCATTTCTCGGTCCTTTCATGGCCAACCAAAGAAGAACGCAAGGAGATATCTCAAGTAATGGAGACAGAAGGCTTTCCTGGTTGCATTGGTTTTGTTGATGGAACCACCATCCCCTTGAGTCAAAAACCCAACCAAGATGGCAACCACTATTTTGATTGTAAAAAAAGGCAATTGATTCATTTCTTTTCCAATTGCTATGATAAAACTTTGGATCACAAACTGACCAAATATATTCCATCTCTTTGTTTAGATACTCCGTGGCACTACAACTTGTTTGCAATAACAACAAGAAGTTCATCTCCCTCCATTCTGGCCTGCAAGGTTCTTGTCATGATTCATATGTTTTCAATTGGATGCGGATTGCCCAACAACCAGAGATCTACTTTGACCAAGATCAATACCTTCTGGCTGATTTGGCTTATGCTAGTGGGAAATATGTAGTTCCAGCATACCGGAATGTTTTGTCCAATGATCAAGGAAAAACCAATCTTAACTATCATCTTGCCCAATCACGAGTTCGGATTGAGAATGCCATAGGAATTCTGAAAGGAAGATGGGCCAGCTTACGGGAGATGCAAAACCAGCTCCAATGTTCCAAAGATACGAGGTTCCTCATCAACTGGATTATCACTTGTGTAATCCTTCACAACCTTTTGGCCAACATCAAAGATGAATGGGACAAAATATTCCAAGATGATATTCCTGATCCGCCTCAAGTCATCCCTGTCTCATCTGGTCCCTCATCTTCTTCTATAAGAGAGCGGATTCTTCCTCTCACCCTTTCTTGCTTTGATTAGTAATTTTTGATTTTGAAATTGGTAAAAATTCCCTTCACCGTATTTTTTTGGTTTTGGTTGTTCACCTAAGATTCATAGGCTGAGTTTTTTTTTTTATTTTTTTTTTAGTGGACTTGAATCCAAAAACACCTCCACCTCAAACCCTGCCACTCACCAAATGCCACCCCCCTCCCCCTCACCACTCAACCCCTTCAACCTCACCCAACTCACTCACCGGTCAAACCCTGCCTCCTCCTCACCAAACCACCTCACTCATCACCACCACCTTCAAAACCTCACCAAAACACAACCACCTTCACTATTTACCAACCTCACCAACATCCACATCACCAACAACATACCTACCTCCCACCCAACCTCCATCAACCATCAAAGATGAGTCCCCTCCCCTCATTGAATCACCTTTCTCTTTTTTCACCTGGCTGATCTCCTACCATAACCCTTCCTTTGAACCCCCCCATGTCTAGCCAGCCCAGTCCCCCTCCCCCTCCTCATCCTCTGGTCCATCCTCTGCCCTTGGTGAGTCCCCCCTCCCCTTCATCTTCTTCCTGCCATTGATTGCAAATCAATTGCTTGATTGATCCGCAATCAATTGGGAAATTGATTTCCAATTGATTGCTCGATCAATTCGCAATCAATTGCGAATTGATTCGCAATCAATCGGGCAATTGATTGGTAATCAATTTCTTAATTGATTTGCAATCAATTGCTCAATTGATTCGCAATTGATTGCTCAATCAATTCCCAATCGATTGCTCAATCAATTTGCAATCGATTGCTCAATTGATTTGCAATTGATTGCCCAATCAATTGCAAATTGATCAAGCAATTGATTCGCAATCAATTGGCCAATTGTTTGGGCTAATTGATGCAGACTTTTTGGAGGGTACAGGGAACTGACTTTCCCTTTGTTTTTTCTTTGTTTTTGTTTCTTTTTTTTTAGGTTTTCTAGCTCTGCCATGTTTTGATTTTCATCTCTTTTTTATTTTTTTAATTCCACCGTTTGTCGCCAATAATGAGAGCGTTGCTGATTTTTTTTTTTATTTGTTTGACCAGTATTTTTGTTTGTCCAACCCCTTTTTTGATATCAATTCCTTCAATGCCTACCAAACTCAAAATGTTATACAACCATTCAAATTTCACCTTGATCCTCACCTCTGGTGCAGCAAGTGCCTGGGAGGGAGAAAGATGGAAGGAGATGGTATGAAAAACATAAAGAGAGGTGGAAAGCAGAGGAATTGTAGAAAAAGGAGGGCTCAAATGAGGGATTTGGAAATTTCTTTGGAAGTGATTGATGACTGGATCAAGGAAAAGTTTGCCTGGTCTAGACTAAAGCTATGCCCTTTGGATCTGTACCCTGCTATCACGGCTGAAAAGAAAAATAAACGTCGAAAACCCACCCAGGAAGAATTTGAGCAAGCGAAACAGACAATTGGGGCTTTCCACTTCTTGCACCATGGAAAAGTTATTGTTCTTAATCAATCTGATCACCATGCTCCGGTTACCATCATTGAATTTGTGCCTTTGGATCGACTATCTGAGAAAGATAAGAAAGATATCAACTTTGTGACAACATTCCTTCACTGTTCAAAAAAATTTGTCAACCCGGTTGGTCCCTCAAGATCTTGGGTTGGAAGAATGTGGGCAATTGGTTGGCAAAAATCACTGAACCCTTTGGAGTTATTTGGACGTTATGTGAAGAAATCATCCATTAGATCTTCTCCTCAAGAGTACGCTTTCCTCAACCTGAAGGCCAACAAAGTATCACAAATTTAAGGACAAATGTTTTGTAATTTGGCCAAACTTGCCTTTGAATCAAACTGTGATACCATGAAGGACAGCAACATCCCCTCTTTCTCTTGGTTGGAATTTGGTTCCAAGCCTACACCTATTGATTGCTCCCCAAACCTCAATTTCACCTTGGATTCTTTTTACAATTCTCCTCATATTGACAAAGGCAACATCTCTGGCTATTCCTTTTTACTTGTGGTCCCAACCAAAAAATCAAATGGTCAACTTATTGAAGATACGCATGAATATCAAGTTTTGGACAGTCAATTTGTTTTTCCTGACCTTGGCTTTGGAATTGATTTCAAGCAAAAAGGTATAGTCAAAATGGTTTGGGCGGCTAACAAGTACAAGCACTGTACCTTTCCAGCTGTGGACACAGCAACCCATACCAGAATGTCCATGTCACTCCAAATTAATAAAAAAACACAGAGCACTTGTAGGGACATGAAAAACGGCCAAATTTACTCTAGAGAAAAAAATATCAATAAAAAAAAAAGATCTGTATATTGGTGGGGTTAAGAATGCTCTCAAACGTTGTTGTAGTAAAAAATAATTTGTTTTTCTTTCATCCATGCAAATATATTTACAAGCCCAGCATTTGAGTAATCTGCTGTATTTCTTCTACCAATCTACCACTTCCAATGCAAGCCAAAGCTACTGATACCTTATCCTTTTTTTTGTTTGCCCGTTTGTTCCCTCTCCTTTTCCAGTTGCACTTGCTGCAGATCCTTCTCCTTTTCCTCTTTTTGAAACTCTAGCTCAGCTTTTTTCAACCTCCACTCAGCATCCAATTTTGGTTGATCAGCCAAAGTCTTGGCTTTCTGATTTTGACCATCCATGGCCAGTTGATGATCCCACTTTTGCTTTTCAAACTGAAGTTTATCTGATTCAATTTGTGATTTCACTGTTTTTTGGAGGGGAATGGCAATGAGCATGATTTTGAAAGCAAGGATATTGAATCAATCAACTTACATGAATCTTGCTTCTCCATGATTTCTTCAAAGCCCAAAAAACTGGAAGTGTTTCTCCTCTTTTGATGACTTTTGGGGTTGACATTGATGGAATTGGAGGCCTTTTGCTTACCCTTGGCAGAGGAGGTTTGAGTCTGAAAGTCCTCACTAGTATTTGAAGGCAATGTGGGAGGCCCCATTGGCTTGAGTTTTTGGCCAATCAAAAATGGATGAGCCTGTTTTTTTACAATGTAAATCAGTCAGGAGCAACCAGATAGAATCGAAAACAATTTAGTTCCTTACCTGAGCAGATGTTGATGGCAACGGTGATCCAGGAATAACATCCTCCTCATTGGGCAAGTTCTCCAGTTGTTCTACCCCAGGAAGAGAGCAATCAAAAGAAGGAAGTGAACGGTCCCAGGTCGGGATTGACTGATCAATCAATACCAAAGTAGAAGTGATTGGAGCCAATTGTGTTTGAATATCCTCCTCGTCATCAGATGGGGGCCACTCCAAGGCCAAGGTTTCATCAAGTTCCCCGTTGGTAGGCTGAGCATCCCCAGCCAAGTCCTTGGCATCAACGGAATTGGATTGTTGGGCATTGAAAGCAGCTAGGGGGGTGATGTTGGCCTTCTTTCCGAAAATTTCATCCATTTAATATAAAAAGGACAAATGGAGTCCAACTTATCAACCACCGAGTTGATTCCTTTGGCTTTGTCCAAGTTGGTGATACCAAAGCCAGTGGAGATAGACATGGAGTGGGCCTTTTTGTACTTGGCTCAATAGTTTTTGAACCGCTCCCTCATCTGTTTGGATGACAGATCCAGCCTACCTTTTTTTTTGTTCTTGAGTTCATTGGCCATCAGGAGATAACCATTGACCTTAGAGGATGGAGGTTGGCCAACACTTGTTTTGTTGTCGGATCCAAAGCAGGCATTGTAGTTGGAGGGAATTTTCAGCCAGTTTACCAGGATGATGTGATCAGCTCTCTTGAGCTGACTTGAGCCCTTGGAAGCTGATGGGGGAGAATTGTTTGTTGTGGAGTTCCTTGGCGATTTTCCCTTGAGTGTGTTGGACTTTTGGGGGGAGGTTTGCTGAGGGGCCATTTGAAAAAGTAAGGGCTACGCAAGTGATGAGAGCCATAAAGTGATGAGAGTGGTGAAGTTTTGAGAGCGATAAAGTGGATGAGAGTGATCAAGTTATGAGAGCGGTTAAGTGATGAGGGTGATGAAGTTTTGAGAGCAATGAAGTGGATGAGAGTGATCAAGTGATGAGAGCAATGAAGTGATGAGAGTGGTCAATCAATTTTATGATGAGGGTGGGGGTACAAAATTTTCCAATGAGGTTGGAGGTAGAAGGAGGTGGGAAGACAGGGGTGTATGACGCGGACAGGTGGTAGAAGCATTTGAATACTTTATTTGAAAAAACCCACTTATTTCAGGTTAACTTTGACACGTCTGATCTGAAATAAGTGGGTTTTTTTGATTTTTAATGGCGGGTTTGAAATGGGGGATTTGGGTTGAAACCCACCATTAAAAAATGGCGGGTTTGGTTAACTTTGATACGCAATAATATTGATATATTTTATTAACCAATTAAATAAAATTCCAGATATCTATGGACGCCCTGAAAATATTGATTTGGCAGGTGAAGACCTCATTGGAAAACACCAAGACCCCATAGGATTAACTACTAAGGATCAATTTAACCCCAATAAATTCTTGGTACCTTTGAAAATTAACTTAAGTGAGTTTGCAATAAAACTTATTTTTACAGATTTTTTCTGTAAAATACTCATCAAAATATTCTTCAAAAAATGAATAGAAATAACACAAGAGCCTCAGGGTGAATTCCCTCCTATGGATCTTTGCAAACAGCTCCCAGTAACCGGAGACCACCAATAAGGACAACCATGAAGGGATTGGAACCCTTGAATCAAATGTTGATGGACAAGGAGCAGCACCAAGTACTTCTCCCCTCTCCCAACCTAGAGCACGAGAAGGTAGTAGAATCAAGCCACCCTCTATTACAAGAAGATTACATGCAGCCACCCCAATAGAATCTGGCAAAGGAAGCCGTGATCAAAGACTTAGTCAAAGAGCACGGGAAATATTGGGAAGAATTCAAAGAAGCCCAAGCCAAGGAAGACATGGTGTTTACAAAAAAGATAATCTACCCGGCAAAAGCCACCCAGATATCTCTTCAGAAAATGATTACAAGGAAAGAGGTAGAATCCTACGTAGGAAAATGGAATCCTTGGGATCAATTAGCCCAACTGAAAGGCAAAGTATCAGGAAAGAAGAGATCCTCTTCCCATCCCAAACCAATTGGAAAGAAAGACTGGGATCAGATAATATCCTAAGCCCAAAAATGGAAAAAGGTTTAAAACAATTAGCTTCTAATTCTGAGCCCAAACAAACCTCTGATATAATTAATTCCTTTCATAATGATATGCGTCATAATTTCAAACTTTATTGTGAAAATTTGGATGGTGTTTATACCCAAATGGATAAATGAACATCAGTATTAGCCAAATTGATTAATAACCAAAAAAATACTGTAGGAATGGAAGAAATCAAACAAAATACAGAACAGTTATTGTAGACAATTTATCAAGGTACAATCAGACAGACTCAAAAAATTGAGAATATGTTATCAGGAAACCAAGAAGATTTTTTTATGTCTTTCCACCCATTAAAAGAAGAATTGGTAACCACTACTAACAGCTCTATTCTATCCCTTAGTGAAAAACTGGATGTGCTTAATAAAAAAAGGGACCTGCACCTTAATCTGATCAAAAATGATCTTAGAGACTTGAAATTCCGTCTGACCAACCCCTTGGGGAGTACCACAGAGGAACAAAAACCTCCAAGACAAACCACTACTCCGTATGCACCACCCTCATTGTGAATGCATAGGAGTGACACCTTTAGGCCTAGTCCTACCCCTGAGATGGAGCAAGCCCTCAAACTGTTACCCCCTATTTCTGATTGGCCCAAGTTCTCCAATGAAGGAGAATACAATCATATAGATTTTATTAAATTTATTGACTAAACTATTAACTCTTATGACCTACCAGAAGCTATAGCTGTATTCAGGCTGCCCAGGCTATTTGAAGGATTAGCATTGGACTGGTTAATCAGTAAAAGACAAGAAGTAGGATCCTTACCATGGAATTCCTGGAAACTTCTGATTAAAGAAAAATTTGGTTCTAGAATGTGGAAAAGAAAAATGATGAAAAATTTTGAAAATCCTCATTTGACCCCTCCAAGGATAAAACCCACAAATGGTGCTTGGAACAGAAGAAAAGGTTGGATTTCTTCTATACAGATGCTGATAAAGAGGAAGTAAATTAAAGAATCCTCAACCTGTGTCCTGGCAATCTTAACCATAGTGTAAGATGTAGGATGAGTATGGATGCTGACTTGCCAACTCTAATCAATGTGCTAGAAGAAGTAATAGACATGAATGGGTTAGAAAAGAAAGCCCCTTCTAGACCCAAAGAGAACTATAACATTAACAAAACAAGAGAAAAATCTCCTCTGATGAATACCTCTGATAATAAGAAACCTAATGAGAATAGGGATAAAGAGAGGATGCCTGGGACTTGTTGGAATTGTAACAAGACTGGGCATATGAGACAAGACTGCCCATTACCAAAAAAAAGATAGCAGTAGTGGAAGGAGAGCAGGAGGTTCAAGGGAATCAGAGCTATGAAGATATAGCTGATACTGAAGGATCTCTTTCTGAAGGTGAATTGGTCCCAACCAACCCTGTTAATGTTATAGAAGGAGATATAGGCTCTTCTGTAGAAATCAATAACATCCATGGGGAATCTAGCTTGCCCCAAAAATGGGATCCTAACATAATTCCTAGACATATTACGGTTTTCAAACCATTAAAAGTTAAACCTATGAGTGGGAAAAGTTATACCACTGGTCAAACTTGTTATGCAACAGGATTGTATAAAAACAGAACCTAGAAGATCATGACTGGAGAGTGCAGCCTTTTGCTCATGTTTATGTGCTGAATTCTTAAGAAAATGGGACCCCAACTGGAAAGAACACCTTCTGACGTTCCCACAAGCCAGGTTCAGCTCTTGCAACTCCACCATGAATGCTATTGGAGTATGGACTGCTCCTATAATACTACCTCATACTAAAGGATCTTTTAGGATACAAGTGGAATTTGTAGTATTTCTCAATGGACTATGTGACTACCTGATACTGGGTAATGATGCCTTATGTCTATATGGTATAGATGTGTTTCAGAGTAAAGGGAGATACTTCACAGTAGGTGGTAATTGGGACAAGAAGTTTAATATATGCAGCATTCAGTCTAAAATCCCCTCCTCTACTTATCAAAAGCATTTGGAAGACTTTGACCAAAAATATTTCTCTCAAGCATCTCTGAATATGAAACTTTCTAAGGAACAGAAGAAAGATAAATTGAAAGTCTGCTTTGAGAACCAGAATGCTTTTTTTACTAAAGATCATCCCATTGGTGATATTAAAGGACATGATATGGTATGGAAATTCACCATTAAGCCTCCTTATCCTCCAAACTTAAGAAGGCCAGCCTATCCTTCTAGTCCTAAGTCTAGAAAAGATCTTGAAAAACATATCCAAGAACTAATAGACTTACAAAGTAGGGCATAATGAACAGGTAGATGTGACCACACCTGTAATCATAGCTTGGCATAATTAAAAGTCAAGAATGGTAGGAGAATTCATAATGCTCAACAATTATACTCAAGCAGATTATTATCCAATACCTTGGATTGATCATGCTCTGCATAACTTGTCCAAGGCTAAGTACATCACTACTATGGATATGCTTAAAGGTTTCCACCAGATATCAATAAGTCCTGAAAGCAGGAATTTTATGAGAATAATCTTTCATTTGGGAGTATATGAATATCTTAGGTTTCCCTTTGGTATAAAGAATGCTCCATCACACTTCCAGAGAACAATGGATACAGTTCTAGGTACATACATCAGACAAGGATGGATGATAGTATATATAAATGATGTTATAATATACTCTGATCATTGGGATACTCATATCCACCAAGTAAGATTAGTACTGCAGACTATCTCCAGAGCAGGATTGAAGGTATCCATGAAGAAATGAAACTTTGGCTATGCAGAATTGAAAGCCTTAGGACATATATTCTCTGGTCTAACTGTAGCTGCTGATCAAAATAAGATAGCTGCTGTCATGAATAGACCTATGCCTCGAAACAAATCAGAGTGACTGTCTTTTATTAGTTTATGCAGTTATTCCTGACACTACATACCAAAGTTTGCTATGCTAACTAAGAGTCTGTATGAATTGTGCAACAACAACACTCTATTTTAAATGAATCATGAGAGACTGAAAAACTACAAGGAACTAAAAATAGCTATGACCTCTACTCCTTTACTCATCCAACCAGATTACTCCAAGACCTTCAAACTGTATATTGACCCTGCATGGAAGGGTTAGGAGCTGCTCTACATCAAGAAAGGATAGAAGAAGACAGACCAGTTGAGAAAACAGTACTCTTCATATCCAGACAGATCAAAGATACAGACAAGAGATATGGAGCCAGTAAGTTGGAATTTTTGGCACTAGTATGGGCTTTAGGAAAGCTACACTATTACTTAGAAGGCACCACTTCTCAAATAATCACAGAATTTAATGCTGTAAGAACTCTTACAAACATGAAAACTCCCAGCAGACATATGCTCAAGTGGCAAATTGCTATACAACAGTATAGGGGTCAGATGACTATAGTGCATGAAGCTGGAGCTAAAGATCAGAATTCTGACATTCTAAGTAGGAATGTTGTGCCTAGTGAATCTAAAAATCCAGCATATGAACCTGAAGATCAAGATATTTTTCCTATCTTGAACATCAATCTTTTTGCATTGAATGCTCCAATAATGGGGATCCACTTATGTGAATTAGATACTGCTTTTTTCAGCCTAGTAAGGGACAACTACTCTCCTGAAATCAAGCTGCTGATTACCATTATTGAATGTGCATCCCCAGAAGCAGCTCTGATAAATAGTCTACCTGCTTCATTACTTAAACCCTCTAAAGCAGGAAGTTCTTCCTTTTGGGATGGTCTCCTTTACTACAGACACCAACATTCCAGTGTATTAGTACTAAGCAACAAAGAACATATACAACATATACAACAGGAATGCCATGACAACTGTTCATCAGGGCATCTATCCACAGAAAGGACTTTGAGGAAAGTAAAACAAACTGATTGGTGGATAGACTGGAAAGAAATCACTATTAAATATGTTACTAGCTCTAAAACCTGCCAAAAATCTAATAAAACTACTGGAAAAAGGTTTGGACTCTTACAGAAAATGTCTGAACCTACAACCATATGGGAAATCATTAATATGGATTTTTTCACTGGCCTCCCCCCTGGGGGTACTCATTCTTATAACTCTGTCCTAGTTATAGTTGACATATATTCTAAGAAGGAAAAATTCTTACCTAACCACAAAGAAGATAGTGCTATGGATGTAGCTTTACTATTCTGGAACAGGATCATAACTGATGTGGGTATACCCAAGATTATAATCAGTGACAGAAACCCCAAATTCACCTCTGAGTTTTGGAGGAATCTACATGATATACAGGGTACTACTCTAGCATTTTCTACAGCATACAATCCCCAAACTGATGGATTAGCTGAAAGAATTATACAGAACCTAGAAGATATGTTAAGAAGTTTCTGTAGCTTTGGTCTAGAATACAAAAACTCAGAATTTAATTGCCATGATTGGGTAAGCCTACTCCCAGCCCTAGAAATAGCTTATAACAGCAGTAAACATTCTACTACCAAAGAAGCTCCTTACATACTAGAAAGAGGATGGATTCCAAAACTCCCTAGGAATAACTTAAACTATAACTTAGCCACTAATCATCCAACATCTCTTGACTTTAAGAAGATGATAGATCTGGCAAATAATCATGCTCAAAAATGTGTAGAAGAAGCAGTAGAATACAACAAACAAAGATGAGACAAATCACATAAAGAACCTGACTTTAAAATAGGAGATCAGACCTTGATATCTACAACCAATTTCAACAATCTAGCAGGTAACAGAAAACTGAAACCAGCCTTTGTTGGACCATTTGTTATCAAGAAGATGCATGGGAAAAATTCTGTGGAAGTAATCTTGAGTGAAGAATTATCAAGGAAACACCCAGTATTTCCTGTTAGCCTAGTCAAACACTTTCACCCAAGAGAACGTAGCAACCTCCCTCCGACAAAATCCCAATATAATCTGACCCTGTGAAAGAAAAAGGGAAATTCAGAAGGATATTTAGAGACAAGAAAGAGAGAGTACAAGGAAAAGATGATAGACTATACTTAGTAAGATACAAAGGAGAATCTGCAGACAAAGATGAATGGTTACCAGAAAATAACGTACCTGATGGACCAATACATCTCAGAAACTACAGGGGGAGCAAAAGGAACTGAAACACACATGAATTTAATTTTCTCCCAACATCCTCCAGATTTTTTGAGATATGGCCATATCTTGGAGTGGGGGAAATTCAGCTTGCTACTATTGCAAAGCAAGCTGCAAAAGTAACAAAAATAACATAAAAATTATAATAATAATACAATTAACCTAATAAGGAGACATTGGCACGTCCCCTTGGTGCTGTCAATCAGCTGTCCTTAGATCTGCTGGATTTCTGTACTATTTTAGCCACAGGATCTGTTAATCTGTTATGGCATAAATTTTATCATTCTGTACTCATCCTTCATTTTTACTACTGGTATTGCTTTAAAGAGGGCAGGTGTGAATAGTTACTGCTTTCAAATCATCTGCGGATCATGTAGATAATCATAAATAATTTTTATGAACACTCCTTGTAGTTTTTTGTGTTCTTCAAAGATCAGAGTCAGTGATATACATGGTAATCCTTGATCTTTGATTTATTATTAAAAAATGTTCTAAACTTAATTTTAATTAATTTTATCTAAGTTTTGATCTTTTGAGAATATTCCTAATGCATATGTCAACTTGTTACATATGTTAGGCAACTCTAACTAGGTTGTAGCTCTTCTGAGCGGTACCTGGTTGTCAGATTAGTCATGATGGATCTGGACGCGGGGATCAGTCGGTACAAATGCGCGCAGGATAGGATCTGCTGCGTGGGTGGAAGAATTAGCTGCGCGCGGGTCTCTAGTACGCGCAAATCTGCTACTACAAGTATGTAGGGATATGTAATGATGTGGGGCTGCGCGCGGGAATTGTGACATAACAAATTTCCGCGTGTAACTCCTAAAATATACAAAACACCTCAATTCTGAGTGAATTATAGGTGTATACGTGACAACACGTGTGAGAAGTTAGAATGGCCAAAAGGTGCCATACTGGCGTCATAATTTTTAGTACTTTTCTTTTTAATTATTTTAAAAATGTAAGGACTTGGATTTTGAGGGTGGGGTCAATGAGTGACCCTACCTAATTTTGGGTAAGGAATCCATTTCTTTAACAATATTTATTGATTTCTCACTCCTTCTTTTGTTAATTGAGATATTCTTTATTTTTATAGTTTTGTGTTGCTATGACAGGTTGCTCTGTACATAGTAGCAGGCTGACATTCCCCCACTCCAAGATATGTCTATATCTGAAAAACATTCTGGGTCAATGCCTTCTGCTGGCCTTGTAGTTTCTTAGGTGTATGGGTCTATCAGGGATATTATGTTCAGGTAACAATTCATCCTTATCAGCTGATTCTCCCTTGTATCTAACTAGGTAGAGTCTGATATCCTTCCCATTGTTCCTTTCTTTTTTATCTTTAAGGATCTTGCTAATTTTTCCTCTGTATTTTTCAGGTTCTTCTGCAACAGGTATTTCAGGTGAAGGAGTATATTCTCCATTCCTTGAGTGGTAGTGTTTGATGAGACTCACTGGGAAGACTGGGTGTTTCCTGGAAAGCTCATCACTAAGGATTTCTTCCACAGCATTCTTACCATGAAGTTTATTAATGGTGAAAGGTCCAACAAAAGCTGGGCTAAGCTTTCTATTTCCAGCTAAGTTGCTGAAGTTGGTGGTAGAGATCAAGACTTGATCACCAATCTTGAAATCTGGCTCCTTATGGGTTTTATCCCACCTTTGTTGCTTATACTCCACAGCATCCTGGACACACTTAAAAGTATGTTTATTAGCTGCATCTATAATATTTTGGAAATCAAGTGGTGTAGGGTGAATATTTGTTAGCTGGTGATTGAGGTTATCGTTGGGTAATTTAGGAATCCATCCTCTTTCCAGTATATAGGGTGATTCCTTGGTGGTAGAGTGCTTGCTACTGTTGTAGGCCATCTCTAGTGCACGTAAAAGGCTAACCAAAATGTGGCAATAACTATCAGAATTCTCGTATTCTAGACCAAAGCCACAGAATCTCCTGAGCATGTCTTCCAGGGTCTGAATCATTCTTTCAGCTAAGCCATCTGTCTGAGGGTGATAAGCTGTAGAGAAAGCTAAGGTGGTTCCCAGAATTTCATGAAGATTTCTCCAGAACTCAGAGGTAAATTTAGGATCTCTGTCACTTATAATGATCTTGGGAACTCCAACATCAGCAATGAGTCTGTTCAAAAAAATAGGGCAACTTTCATAGCAGTTGTCAGCTTGCTACTTGGACAGAGCAACATGTCAAAGCAAATTTAAAACAGAAATAAAACAATAAAATTAGAAGCAGTGAGAAATCAATGAATATTATTATAGAAATGAATTTTTCACCCAAAATTAAGTAGGGTGACTCACTGACCCCAACCTTGAATTCTAACTCCTTACATTTGCAAATAATTATTAAACAAAATGACCAACAGACCACAACACCACCATGGCACCTTTTGGCCATTTTAACATTTCACACATTATGCCATGTACAGGTTTCACACCTAAAATTCAGTCAGAATTGAGGTGTTGTGTATATTTTAGAAGTTACGTGCAGATTTTTTTTGTGTCAAAATTCCCGCGCGTAGCCCTGCATTCATACAGTCAGTGTACACACGCCTGACACTCAATATGTAGGCGCATTTCAGAAGGCCCGCATGCAAAATGACTGACTGGCGGCAGGAAACAGATTGCTGCATGCAGCTGTTAAGCCTGGGCGCTTCAACAAAAATTTACTAAGCTTGACAGCCAGGTACCGCAAGGACAGGCTACAACTTCCAAGAATACATCATGTATATGTAACAATTTGACTTCCAGACAGAGTGATGTCTGAAAACTAAGAATATTGAATAAAAAATATATGAAAATCAAAATATAAAGTGAATAAATTGTCGGAAACAATAATGAAGGTTCTCACGTAAATGAGACTGCCAAATCTTTATAAACCACAAAACACAACAAGGAGTTAACCTAAAAATTATTAAAATTCCCAACATGTGCAGAAGATGCCGTCAAATCTACTAATACCCACTTCCACCCATGTAACTGAAAAAAAATTAATACAAAATAAGGAAATGTGTCTGAATCATAAAAATAACAAATTAACATTTAAACACCTTCTGACAATTATTTCACAAAGAAATATGACATAGAAAAGGCTAGCAGATTGACGGCACCAGAAATAAGTGCAAAAATAGCCCTGGCCAGCCTGCTAGCCTCAGCCCCCAAGCACAACCCTCTCTACGTGCCTTGAGAAGTTCTTATTTCACCAAAAAGGTATATAAACAGCCCTTTTTAAGTGATTTAAACCCCAGTAATTTTCAAGTATCAATCCAGACCCCTTTGCCATCTGTGATAAAGTTTTTATTCAAGATAAACAAGTGAAATATGGCTATAATCTGATATTATTATTAATAATTCTGGCCCCATCATTGATTCCGTGAAGAATATCAGAAAATAACCCCAATAATTGTCCTGAGACCCTTTCAACCATGAATTTCTGCAAGCTTCTTGGATTAAGTACTTAAAATAGTAAGTAGTCTCTTCCTTGCACCCAGGCATAAGTGCTGTAAGACAGCAAGTCCACCCATCACCTTGAGTTAGTCTTTTTTGAGAAATCATTTAAGGCCTCATTGTCCCAAGGTCTTTACACGGTTCAAAAGAGCCCCTTGAAGAGAGGTTGTTATCCAATAAAGATCCCCTGTTTTCATGAACTGTGGCCCCTCTGGAAAAATATACATTTCAAAAAATTTAATCCAACCAAACCAACCAAACTTTGCACTTGCTTTTAAATCAATTATTTAAGCATTTTATTGTAATTTTCTTGGAATTATTATTCCAACACCAATATCACTTGCTGTAGCTAAAGGACGGCAAAGTTCCTGGCATCAGGAAGCTGACAGAAGTGTTTTCCTTGTGATCAGGTAGAAACTTTGCTTTCTTGGAGAACCTATCCATGATGACTAGGACTGAGTTGTAGGAATAGGCTCCTTCTTGTGGAAGTCCAGTTACAAAGTCCATGTTGATGATCTCCCATCTTTTCTTGGTTTCAGCAATCTTTTGCAGTAGACCAAACCTTTTCCCAGTGGTCCTGTTGGACTTCTGACAAGTTTCACAACTAGTAACATAATGGATAGTGGAGTCTCTCCAATTGATCCGCAAGCAGTTTTTTTAACCTTATCTAAGGTTTTATCAGCAGATAAATGACCAGATGAGCAATCATCATGTCATTCAGCCAGGAGGTGTTTGATACGGTCATCCTTAGTTAAGACTATAATACTTGAATGTTGATGCCTGTAGTATACTAGACCATCCCATATGGTGAGCCTTCTGGCTTTGTATGGTTTCAAAAGGATTCAGGTAGGCTATTGATCAGCTCAGATGGTGAAGAAGTACTTTCCATAATAGTGATCAGAGTTTTCAAGCCAGAATTGTAATATTCTTTGATTGAGTTGAACAAGGATTCATCCAATTCAAAAACGTGGATTCCCATTATAGGAGCTTCAATGTTCAAAATGTTAATGTTAAGTAGGTAATAAGTTCAGTTTTTAGTTTGGTTCTTGTTTCTCCAAATAAGTTGAACAAACACAAGAGCAGAAGGCCCCACTGTCTAGAAGTAACTTAACAGGGGAACCTGGGATCAAACCAGTAGAATAGCATGTTTTTCCTGAAGTGTAACTTTTACCGGCAGAAGGTTTTAGAGTCAAGGCCTTAGCCTCAGAGATGTGGTGAATCTTCATGTTGGTATTCCATTTTTGAGGTAAGTTAGAATCCTCATTAACAGAATTTATGTCCAGAGAAGACTCCATAATTCCTTCAATAACATTGATGGGGTTAGTGATTATTAAATCACACTTGGAAAGTGATCAATCAGTATCATCAAGGTGAGGGTCAGGGTTATTATACTCTTCTCCTTTAATACAATTAATCCTTTTCCTAGGTAGGGGACCGTCAGGTCTTACAATTCCTGTTTGGTTACAGTTCCAGCATACTTTTTCCTCTGACTCCGGATTCTTCCTGACTTCCAAGGTAGTTGGATTAGTGGCAGGGGATTCCTTAGTTTTGTTAGTATTTCTTCTCTGTTCCTAGTATTGTGTTCCCTGGGGAGTCTTTTCACTCTCTTATCAAGACCATTCATGTCAATAGTCTCTTCCAACACACCTATCAAGGTAGAAAGATCAGAATCAATAGGCATCCTGCACCTTACACTGTGGTTGATTTGTCTGGGACATAATTTGAGGAGTCTTTCATTGACTTCTTCTTTATCAGCATCCGGATAGAAACAGTCTTACCTCTTTTTCTGGTCTAAGCACCACTTATGAGGTATGTCCTTGGATGGATCAAACTGGGATGTTTAAAAAGTTTTCATCATCTTTCTTTTCCAAATCCTAGTACCAAATTGTAATTTGATCAATTCTTTCCAAGAACTCCAAGATAAAGATCCAACTTCTTCTCTTTTATTGATAAAACAATCAAGAGCTAATCCTTCAAATATTCTGGGAAATCTTACCACAGCTATTGCATCAGGGATTTCATAAGAAGCAAGGGTATAATCAATAAATTTAATGAAACTGACATGGTTTTATTCTCCTTCTCCGGAGAATTCAGGCAATTCAGTAATGGGAGGAAGTAACTTCAAAGCCTTTTCTATTTCAGGAGTATGACTGGGCCTCAAAGATTTATCCCTAGTTATCCTAGTTCTGGCAGGAACACTAGGAGTACTGGTGAAACTAGCAGGTCTAGTTTCTTCCAATTCAATGACTGGGGTGTCAGTGGAATTGACTTTAACATCTCTGAGATCATTCCTAATCATAACTAACTCCAAATCGAGTTTGTTGTTTAGTAAATCAATTTTGTTATTCAGATGAGCTGAAGGAGTAGGACTAGTTTCCTTAACTTCTTTCTTAAGTTGTTTCATGGTTGCAAGAATATCTTCCTGAAGAATTCATTGGTTATCATCAATATGTTTCATCAGGTCCAACTTACTAGATTTTATACTATCCTTGATTTTTTGTATTTCTAACTCATCAATTCTCATTGTCTGAGACTGGTTATCAATCACTCTGAAAATACTCAGACTCAATCTGTCCAATTGTTGATAAACTTTGTCAAAACATTGGCTGATAACTGTAAAATTATGAGACACATTTACAGAAAAGCTATTAAGAGCTTCTACATTTAATTGTGGTACACATTTTTCCACTTCTGGGCTAGGGATATTAAGCTTTCCCAATCCTTTTGGTTCCTTAAATTCTGATGGACTGAGGACCTCTTCTTTTTGGGGTCCTTTCCCTTGAAGGAAGCTAACTGATTGCAAGGATTCCACTTCTGCACGTAGCCTTCTACTTCTTTCTTTGGGATCAACTTTTGCAGAGAAACATAAGATTTATTTGCCAGAGAAATAGCTTTTCTCATACCTGGCTGGTCCTCCTGATCTGAGCCAACTTTAATTGTTCCAAAAAGCTCACTTGCTCTTTCACTAAAACTCTGACTCTTTCCTCCTTGGTTGAGTCCAGATGGGGTGGCATAGGAGGACCGGTATCCTGCTGGGATAACTTGTTGGGCAATGGGTGGTTCTCCAACGCTTTGTTGGTCGAGTTGGTGGCTGGGGTTGTTGCTGTTGTTGTCCCTCCTGATGCTATGGTCACGGGTTTGAGCCCCCTCATTGCGCTTGTGACTGGAGTCCTTTTGCATAAGGGTTCCTCCGGGCAGAGATCCATACAATGGGGCTGTACCTGTTTCAGGGGTGTTGTGCCTGTTTTGGTAAATAGCACCAAAAAAATGAGAAAGTCTTTTGTCAAATTTTTCAAAAAGACTTAAAAAATATAAAAAAATTATATTTTTTGTGTATTTATATTTTTCATAATTTTTTTATATATACTTTAACTTAATTAAAGTTAAATTCAAGGGTACCAACACTTGGTTGGGATCACAACTGTCCTTCAAGGGTACTCCAATGGGGTCTGAGTGAGTTCCAATCAGATCCTGGGATAAATCCAAGGGTAAGTCCAAGGGTACACTGTCTGGGACGTCCTCTAGGAGGTCCTGGTCAATGAGATTGCCAAAAACCAATTTCACTGAGATGGATAAAGACAAAAAAATAAGTTTAATATTTCTTTGTATTTTTACTTGCAAAGATGATATTTTGAGAAAAATAATCACTTTTATTAGTTTTGGATTTTTCTTAATCTTCAGGATTATTTAGTTTATGAATATAAAGCTTCCTTTGATAAATCTTCCACTCCTTATGTTGCCTTGATAAAGAATTGAAATTGATAATTCTTTCAAGCTCAAGTTCTTTGTCCTTTATAAACTGCTGTTTATAATAAAGCAATTTCTCTTTTTGTTGCTCAGGAGTTATAATAACAGGGACAAAGTTACGGAGTTTTTCTTATTTTTTATTTTTAAGAAGGTTCAAATAATAATTGATCAATTTTCTGTTGGTCTTAAGATCCAATAGTAAAACAAAGGATCAAAAATATATGTTATAGTATTTTAACTCATTTTTAAGAAAAATAGACTAGTCCTCGGAATAAATAATCAAAGATTAATTATTTAAGGATATTTCCCGGACAGACACCCAGTTGTCAGCTATCTGATACCAGGAACCTTTCAGTCCTTTAGCTACAGAGAGTGATAAAAATACTGGAATATTAATAATAATAATTATTCCAAAAAGAAACGCTTAGAGGCTTAAATAAATAATATAATAAGATCAGTTTCAAGGTTTAATTTGTTTGGTAATAAAAGGTTTTCAATATGTATATAAAAGATGGGCAAAAGTATTATACTACTTGGAGTCTTTACAGACAAAGCAACCTCTCTTCAAGGGGCCTCCTTAGGCAGTTTGAGAACCTTTGAATGAAGATGGGTGCCTTAGAAAGGGCTTATTCCACTAATGGCTGGGCATAACAGAATACTGGCCTAGATGGGAAGGTACAAAATCACTCTGAGCACTTTATCACGAAAATTCTGCAATGAGGGGAAGGGTTTCAGAGCAGATGGGGTGGATTGCCTGACTAAACTTCAAGGGTTGATTGGTATTTAAGAAATGAATAATAATACTACAGACTTTGTGATTAATTTCTTACTTAGATACTTCATAAGAACTTGACCAACAATGAAACAATGTCTGATTGATAATAATAATTCCTGGTAAACTGATGATGGATTAATGGATCCAAAGAGGTCTGTATAAATACCTTTTTGGGGTGATTTTGAGCTTCTCAGGGCATGTAGAGAGGTTTCTGCTTGTGGGCTGAGGCTGGCAAGCCAGTCAGGGCAGAATTGGCACGTCCACTTTGTTCTGTCAATCAGCTGTCCTTAGACCTGCTGGATTTCTGTACTATTTTAGCCACAGGATCTGTTAATCTGTTATGGCGTAAATTTGAGCATTCTGTACTAATCCTTCATTTTTACTACTGGTATTGCTTTGAAGAGGGCAGATGTTTATGGTTCCTGATTTTACATCATTTGTGGATCACTTATAAAATTTTTAATAATTTTTATGAACACTCCTTGTAGTGTTTTGTGGTCTTCAAAGTTCAAAGTCAGTGATTTATGTGGTAATCCTTGATCTTTGATTTATTATTAAAAAATGTTCTAAACTTAATTTTTATTGATTTTATTTAAGTTTTGATCTTTTTAGACTATTACTCATGCATATGTCAACTTTTTACATATGCTAGGCAACTCTAACTAGGTTGTAGCTCTTCTGAGAGGTACCTGGCTTTCAGATTAGTCACAACGGATCCAGACGCGGGGATCAGTCAGTCAAGATGTGCGCGGGGTAGGATCCGCTGCATGCGTGGCAGAATTAGCTGCGCGCGGGTCTCTAGTACGCGGGAATCTGCTACTACAAGTACTTAGGGATATGTAATGAAGCAGGGCTGCGCGCGGGAATTGTGACATAACACATTTCCGCGTGTAACTCCTAAAATATACACAACACCTCAATTCTGAATGAATTTTAGGTGTAAAACCTATACGTGAAAACATGTGTGTATTGTTAGAATGGCCAAAAGGTGCCATATTGGTGTTGTTATTTTTAGTACTTTTCTTTTTAATTGTTTCAAAAATGTAAGGACTTGGATTTGAGGGTGAGGTCAGTGAGTGACCCTACCTAATTTTGGGTGAGGAATTCATTTCTTTAATAATATTTATGGATTTCTAACTCCTTCTTTTTTTAATTGAGATATTATTTATTTTTATAGTTTGGTGTTTCTATGACAGGTTGCTCTGTACACAGTAGCAAGCTGACAATGGCCTTGTTTGACCCATTTGATGCGGCTAATCAACTGCCTGTTCCTGGGTTGTTGGGTTCCAATGGGGTTCCTATTTAGATCAAATGAATTTAGACTAAGTAAATGGCAAAATTCTATAGAGTATTGGGTGCTTATTATGATGAATACAACATTGGTTGATGTGATGTTGATTCCAATACCAGCCCCCTGAATGGAGGCAAGAAGCACATAGGTCATGCTACTGGCTGAAAACTTCTCAAGAATTGATATTTGCTGTTTTGCAGTCAGCCCTCCATCCATACAAAAGGAAGAGATCCCATATTCATCCAGTGTCATTCTAATCCTGCACATGTGGGGATAAAACGGAATTTTAAGTGGGGTCCAATTGGAAACAGGAGAAAAAAATTTCCAGCTTACAGATCAAGATAGCATGTCCAACGTGAGAAGGAAACAACTTTGCTTGCTCCAGCTACCACCACTGATCCTGGCTGAATCATCCCTATTAGCTGTTTGATTTTTGGGCTCTCAAGGCAGGTGTCAATATCAATGTTGTGAACAATTTTTTCAACTCCTGTGCTGTGATTCCTGGGACCCAACTCTTCTGTGAGGATCAATCATCCATTTTATTTCATGATGATGTTGGGGTCTGCCAAAACCTGATGATTACATGATCCTATGAGCTAGCCAAGATCTTTGAGTAGAAACAACCTCATTGGCTTAGATCCATCAGCAGGCAACTCATTCCTGATCTTGGAAATAAATTGGTCCTGGAGTCAACAGTAGAAGTCTTTGGCTGCAGGTGAGAGCAGTGTCTTGATGTAGTTATGAGTAACACTGCGGATATTTGACAGCTCATCAACCTTGGTCCTTTGAAGAGTGGTGTGTTGGAGGACCATTATTGGGGCAAAGTCCCCCGCTTTTAGGTGGGGCAGAAGGGTAGTTGCCCATTCACTGTACTCATTTTCTAGACTGATACCCAGGAAGCTAAGGAGAGAGAGGAGATCTTGAAGGCAGTTTTGCACTGGCATTCCTGTGAGACAAACTCTATGATTGGTGGCAACCTAGGTTAACACTTGGGAAAGCTTTGCCTTTGTATTTTGGATAGTGCTGTCATGCAAGTGAATTGCAGACAGTTTAATCCAAAAAAAATATAATTGGGTAGTAAAGATGGCAAATTGAAGGTTGGAATTACTGTGCCTCATCCAAAATAATCCTGAATCATTTTCTGGAGAAGATAATGGAGTGTGGGGTGTTGCAGTTGGCTTGCATTATGTTGTATTCCAATGAAACCAGGTGATATGATGTGAGAATCATTTCTGCATAATCCAGTAGACAAGCCATGTTCTGATGCCACGATTTTCCATGGTAGGTGAGGACTTTTATGGCCTTTGACTGGGTATGCTTCATAATCTCTCTTTTCCAATTTTTCAGGAGGCATGGCGGGGTTATCACCAGTGGGGCTTGATGTGGAGATTTTTCAGGGGGGGATCCAGAGGAAGGCCATAGGTCTGGGCTTGCAGCAAGGTGTTTTCAATAAGTGAAATTGATTGTATTGTTTTACCAAGACCCATGTCATTGGCCAAGATAGATCCAAGTGGCTATTCTGGATTGTCCTCACCCCTTGCAAGAGCTATGCTCTCACCAGTGATGTTCTCCCACATTGCACCACTATCAATTTAGGTCCTCTTCCATAAAGCCAAGGTGGATGAAGCACGTGGTTATTCCCTATCAAGGAGGAAAGAAATTCCTTGAGACTGATGTGATAGAAATGGGTTTTTGATTAAATTAGCAGGAGGAGAAAAAGGGTGCAGATCACATCTGCTGTGCACCTCAAGTATAGCAGGGTTTTAATGAAGCTCTTTGATAGCAGATGGGAGGTCTACAATTTCTGTGGCAAGGTTGTAAATGAAGATGGAGTTGTGTTTTTTGGGATTGTATTGTGGAGGGCACTCAAGTGTAATGAATGAGTAAAGAATGGAGGAGGTGATGGCCATGAGATCATGTTCCCTGAAGAATATCAATAATGCCAAATTGAATGTGACAACAGGATGGGCGGAGACATGCAAAACTGCCTCAAGAAAGATCTGTGAAGCTGTCTGGTTGGTGAATTCTGAAGGGAATTTCCCAGGATGACCAAATGAAATTTGATCAGGGATATAAGGGAGAAAAAGACATGACAGGGGAAGTGGTAAGGCGCCAACAGGTTGATCTAGCATTGGGATTCTGACAACAAGTTTTCCATCTTGGTAGAGAAGGGAGACCCAATGAATTGATGGGTTGGAAATGATATAGGAAAGAACAGTTTCAGGAATTGAGATGAGGGTGGTTTTGAGGAGGCCAATAAATTTAGCAGTGAATGAAGCCTTGGCTAAGGTTTGATGAAGTAATGTTATGTGTAAGGTATTTCATAGATGGATGGATGGAATATGTGGGAGATTGTGGGAATAGCAATCATTTTGAGGGAGAAGAAAAGCATGTGAAGGTGGGTACTTATATCTTTGACTTAACCAGGAGGTAGCTCTGTGGTATGAATTCATCTCAACAGATTGTTTGTTTGGTCTGGAGCTCTGTGGCCAGATTTGCAGGTTAGCAGAGGAGGAGTAGGCAATTCGGATATCTCTGAGCTGTGCATTATGTGGGAGCTTTGCCTCAGCCTTCCTGGGCCATTCAAGTAGGGGACAGTTTTTTTAGATTCCATGTGGCATAGTCCCATGTGGATGATGTACACCATTTTTGATCAAACTATATACAGTTCTGGAAATGAGTGGCATATCACATAATTACATTCAGGGTTATGAAAATTCTAAATGTGGAAGTATGCACAATGATTGGAGGGTTGATTTCTCACTTGTGTCAACTGTGTTAAATGGTCTGTGACAGATAAATTTGAGAGGGTCTGTAATTGACTTGTGTGCTGGGTGGAAAGCATAAAGCTCAATTTTTGATGGATCTAAATGGGATCAATGGAAAGGATGCTGGTGAAGGAACCCAAAATGGAGGTGTACGGGGGGTGGCCAGTGTACAACTCCTGAAGAGATCATGGTGCATAGGAGATGATGAGGTTTTGCAATTGGGTGGCCAAGTTCCAGCTTGGCTTTTGAGTTCTCAAAAATAGTTTGGGAATAAAATAAGCTGTGGATCAAAACTGGCTTGATATGCCCACACCCTTGTGGTGGAACCCAAAATGGATATGTATACTGGGTGGCCAGCATACAGCTCCTGAAAGGATCATGGTGCATAGGAAATTTTCAGCCTCCTGGATGCCAAGGCCCTTTCTATTCTTTAGATACCAGAGGTGATAAGATAAATAATAAATATTTTATTCAATAAATGCAGAAAAAATCCATACAATATTTGGATAAAGCTATTTCAAGGTTGATTGGTTTGGTTATAGTTTAATATTATTAATCAATATTAATAAATTGATTATAAAATAATTTAATAGAGGGGCCACAATAATATTGGTGACTTTAATACCTGTCTTCAGGGAATTAACATTCTAAACACATATACCTGGTAACTTTGGAACCTTTAATTTATATTCTTAAAGGAGATTTTGCCCAAAGATAATATATATATATAATATATGGTGGTGTGGCAGGGCCTTGTAACCAAGCTGCCACAACCTAAAAAGGATAATAAGACTCACTGGTATATTATTTAATCCTTTAGGTAACTTTTTGGGACATGCACTGATGTGTTAAACCTATTACTGGGGTTAAAAAGGTTGTTCAGCAGTTTAAATTGATAAAAAGGGTTTTGGGATGGATATTATTAATCAGACTAAAGCCATACATCACTTACTTATCTCTTATAAGTATTTGATTACCTTGGCTAGGTGTCTGGATGTAAATATAACTGGGTCTCTGGGTATCAATATCCTCAAAAGAGCTCTATATTCATAGCTTTTTGAGTCCCAATTCCATCCTTCTGAGGGATACAGGGCCTCAAAGGAATTGTTTCTATGGCTATCAGGGTAACCAGTGGTGTCCTGTCACATTTTCTTGGTGTTTTAGCATGGATAAAACCTAATTCCACAGGGTATGGGAATTATTCTACCTTTTGATTGATGTTTAGATGTGTAAAAAACACTAATTTATCCACATGATTATTATTTAATTAATTATCCTCAGTAAATATTCCCAGGATGTTAATAAGATTTCTTTGTAGAAATTTCTATGGGTAATCTGATTTCAGGTTGGTTTCCATTTTGTATTAGCTGATGGGAGTAAAGTCATGATATTGATTTTACTCTTTATTTTGGAAATTCTATTGATCTACTTAAAAATAATTAATGAAAAATATAAGCTAAAAGAATTCATGTAATATTCTCACATATTCAGTTTCCTTAGTATTTCATGGAAATAATGATGTCTTAAAATTCTCACTATTGTATATTTAAAGTATTTTAAGATATTTTACAAATATTAGTTATCTTATTTTTGACATATTTGGTATTTTTTATTATATTTTATAAGAAATTTTATTTAAGTATTTGTATATAATTTTATTTTTTTAAGATTATCTATTATCCACAGGGACATTATTACATAAGTAGTATGTCCCCATCTAGGTTTTAGAATGTCTACATGGTACCTGGGCTTCTTGAGCCGCCTGTCACTCTGTCAGCACGTAATCCTGTGGCTGTGTACTTGTCAGATGCCTGGGGCTTAATGCAGCACTTATCAGGGTACGCTTACAGGGTGGTAGTGCTGCTGCTCAGCCTGGCTTGGATGTGTTGGTTGCCGCAGCTGTGTGCGGGAATTCTGAAAAATCACATTTCCACCCACAACTCCACCATATCACAGAATTTTTGGATTCTGTCACAAAATTCACTGTGAAACCTATATGTGGGGTTTCATGTGAAATATTAAAATTTCCAAAATCCCAGGGCCGCGTCTCTTTCCAAATCTTCATAATTCATTTAAAAATATAAGCAGTAGGAATTTGAGGTAGGTGTCATTGAGTGAACCTATCTTAATTTTTATGCAGATTCAGAATTCAAAGTATTATTTCTAATATTTTTTCTACTTTAATAATATTTGAATTTATTTTGTTACTTTTGCAGCTTGCTCTGCAATAGTAGCAATCTGACATTCCCCCACTCCAAGATATGCCCATATCTGGAAAAAAATCTGGAGTTGTTGGGATAAATTAATTCCACATGTATTTTGGTTCCTTTTACTGACTCTTTAGTTTCTAAGATATATTGGTCCATCAGGCATAGTACTCTCTGGTCACCATTCATCTTTGTCTGAAGATTCTCCTTTTTATCTTACTAAGTATAGTCTAACATCTTTTCCTTGTACTCTTTCTTTCTTGTCTCTCAATATCCTGCTGACTTTCCCTTTTTCTTTCACAGGGTCAGGTTGTATTGGGATTATTGCTGGAGGGAGGTTGCTGCCTTCTCTTGGTTGAAAGTGTTGGGCTAGGCTAACAGGAAATACTGGATGTTTCCTTGATAATTCTTCACTCAAGATTACTTCTACAGCATTTTTTCCATGCATCTTTTTTTAAAAAAATGGTCCAACAAAGGCTTGTTTCAGCTTTCTGTTACCTGCTAGATTGTTGAAGTTGGTGGTGGCTATCAAGATCTGATCTCCTATTTTAAAGTCAGGTTCTTTATTTGATTTGTCCCATCTTTGTTTGTTGTATTCTACTGCTTCTTCTACACATTTTTGAGCATGATTATTTGCCAGATCTATCATCTTCTTAAATTCAAGAGATGTTGGATGAATAGTGGCTAAGTTATAGTTTGAGTAATTCCTAGGGTGTTTTGAAATCCATCCTCTTTCTAGTATGTAAGGAGCTTCTTTGTTAGTAGAATGTTTACTTCTGTTTTAAGCCATTTCTAGGGCTGTGAGTAGGCTTACCCAATCATGGTAATGACCATATGAGTTTTTGTATTCTAGACCAAAGATACAGAACCTTCTTAACATATCTTCTAGGGTCTGTTTCATTTTTTCAGCTAATCCATCATCCTGGGATGGTATGCTGTAGAAAAGGATAAAATAGTACCCAGTATATCATGTAGATTCCTCCAGAATTCAGAAGTGAATTTTGGGTCTCTTTAAATGATTATAATCTTGAGTATACCCACATCAGCTATAACCCTGTTCCAAAATAAAAAAGCCACCCATAGCATTGTCTCCTTTGTGGTTAGGTAAGAAATTTTCCTTCTTAGAGTATCTGTCTGCTTTAACTAGGAAAGAGTTATATGAGTGCCTACCTCCAGGGGGGAGGCCTGTGACAAAATCCATATTAATGATTTCCCACCTGGTTTTGGGTTCAGAGATCTTTTGTAGGATTCCAAATCTTCTTACAGTAGTTTTGTTAGTTTTTTGGCAAGTCTCACAGCTAGAAAAATACTTAATAGTAATCTCCTTCCAATCAATCCACCAAGCAGTCTGCTTCACTTTCTCCAAGGTTCTTTCAATGGATAGATGCCCTGATGAATAGTTGTCATGGAATTCCTGAAGTATGTGTTGTATATGCTCTTTATATTTGTTGCTAAGTATCAACACACTGGAATGTTGGTGTCTGTAGTATAGGAAACCATCCAAAAAGGTGAAAATTCCTGCTTTATATGTTTTGAGTAATGAGGCTGGTACACTATTTAAAAGGGCTTCTTCTGAGGATTCACATTCCATAATGGTAATCAGCAGCTTCAGTTCAGAGGAATATTTCTCTTTTACTAGATCAAGGAAAGTAGTGTCTAATTCACATAGGTGGATTCCCATAATTGTGCATCTGATGTCAAAAGATTGATGTTTTGGATAGGAAAGGTATTCTGATCCTCAGGGTCATCTCCTGGATTTCTAGGGTCATTAGGAAAAGCATTCCTACTTAAACTGTCAACATTATTGTGTTTATCTCTAGCTTTATGCACTATAGTCATTTGTCCTCTATACTGTTGTATAGCAATTTGCCACCTGAGCATATTTCTACTAGGATTTTTCATGTTTATGAGAGTTCTTACAGCATTACAATCCATAATTACTTGGAAAGTGGTGCCTTCTAAGTAATAGTGCAACTTCTCTAGAGCTCATACTAGAGCCAAGCATTCCATTTGACTTTCTCCATATCTTTTCTCAGTTCTCTTTGATCTGTCTAGATATAAAAAGGACTGGTTCCTCCATGGGTTTGTCTTCTTCTATTCTTTCTTTGTGTAAGGCAGCTCCTAAACCTTCCATAAAAGCATCAATGTACGGCTTAAATTTTTTAGAGTAGTCTTGTTGGATTAGTAGAGGAGTGGAGTCATAGCTTTTTTCAATTATTCATAGTTTTTCAACCTCTCATATGTCATTTTAGAGAGAGTGTTATTGTTGCATATTTCATACAGAATTTTAGTTAGCATAGCAAAATGTGGGATGTATTGTCTGTACTTACTGCAAAAACTAATAAATAATGGTAACCCTGTTTTATTCTGAGGCATTGGTCTGTTCATTACAGCAGCTATCTTATTCTTGTCAGCAGCTAGATTTAGACCAGAGACTATATGTCCCAGATCTTTCAGTTCTCCATATCTAAATTTGCATTTCTTCATGGAGACTTTCAATCCTGATTGGGAAATAGTTTGGTGGACTAATCTTACTTGATTTACATGAGTACCCCAATCATCAGAATATAAGATGACATCATCTACATAAACCATCATCCATCCTTTTCTGATGTAAGTACCTAGAACTTTATCCATTGTTCTCTGGAAGTGTGATGGGGCATTCTTTATACCAAAGGGCATCCTGAGATACTCATATATTCCCAGATGGCAGATTATTCTGATAAAATTTGTCCTTTCAGGGCTTATAGGTATCTGGAGGAAAAATTTAAGCATATCCATAGTAGTGATGTATTTAGCTTTAGACAGGTTATGCAGAGCATCATCAATCTGGGGGATGGTATAATAGTCTGCCTGAGTATATTTATTCAGCATTCTGAAGTCTCCTACCATCCTTGACTTATCATTATTTCAAGCTATGATTACAGGCCTAGGGGTAGTCACATCTACTTGTTCATTATGCCCAACCTTCCTCAATACTTCTAGGTTTATAAGTTCTTCAATGTTTTCCTCAAGGGCTATTCTAGATTTAGGACTAGAGGGATAAGCTGGTCTTCTTAGGTTAGGAGGTTAAGGAGGCTTAATATTCAAGGTCAATACCATGTCATGTCCTTTGATATCACCAATGGGATGATCTCTAGTACAGAAAGCTTTTTGATTCTCAAAGCAGACTTTCAATATATCTTTCTTCTATTCTTTGGATAGTTTCTCATTTAGAGACACTTGAGAGAAGTATTATTTGTTGAATTTTCCTAAGTGCTTTTGATAAGTAGAAGAGGGGAAGGGGTCAAGCTAATTGTTTTCAACCATTGGGGGAAGCTAATGGTCGGAAACCATGGGGGAAAAATAATGGTTGGTGACCATTGGGGCAAGCTAATGGTAAGAAACCAGTGGGGAAAGCTCATTGTAGGTGACCATTTGGGCAAGCTCAGCCTAAGCTAATTATCAGCAACCATGAGGCAAAATTAATGGATGGCAATCATTGAGAGTGAGTCACTCCTCAATGCATAAATGCATACAAGGTTGTGTATAAGATGTGGGTGGATAGTGCACCCAATTGATGAATCAATCCATCCCTCTATCCATCCATCCCTCCATCATTTTATCAATCTATCCATAAATCCATCCATCCATCCATCCATCCATACCATCACCACAAGACTTCTCCACTATGTCTAAATCACCTGTACACAGCAAACCCCTACCCTCAATTCCATCTTCCCAGCCCAATGAGCCCACTGGAGATCAAAAAACTGCTGATCCAGTACACACCAAACCCCCACCCTCAAATATGTATGCCTAGCCCACTGAGACCACTGGAGATCAACCAACTGCTGATTGCCCAGCAATCATCACCCCAGACCATGAGTCCTCTTTTCACTTTTTCACGTTTGCCTCACTTACTGACCAGACCTGCCTTAGCCTCTCTTCCACCACCCCCACCATGGGTCAAAGTTGTAGGCAGGGAATTATCATGAAGCCACCATGCTGCACCCCCAGCCCCACCCCCAGCCCAGACCAGTGGCTTGATGAGCACATAGGAAGCCTTGGTTTTTTCATAGTCTAACTTCCTTGCTAATAGCAAGTGGCAAATGGGAAAGCTAATCAAAATGGCCAAAAAAAAATCACTGTCACAATCAGTGTGAGAGATGGTGGTCAAGGCCTGTAAGGGTCTTCAAGATGCAATGGCCTGTGAGTTGAAGCACTAGAATGCTAGTCTAATCCCTGGCTGATCCTCATTGTGTCCTTCACCAGTGGTTGAAAATGGTGATTACATCCCTCCCAAGGAGGAGGTTCAGATTGGGTCCAGAAAACGTCTTGCCATAAGATGGGCTGCAAATGCCTCTTCCAATACCAACAAGAAGAGGCATAAATTTGTGCCCTTGATGGAAAGTGATGAAGAGGAAAGTACCTCAGGCACCACTACTCCCCCCACGCAAGCTTCTCCAAATGAAATGCCCTCCAAAGAATCCCAACATCCACTTTTTACCCCTGAAGTCAAAGCAGAGCAGGCCTCAATCACCACTCCCCTTGAACTCAATGCTAGACCAGTGGTACCAGACTCCCAAACCATCAAGGGGGCTACTCCCACTACTGCCACTTATCCTGCAAATGGCCCTGGTAAGTCATTTCCATCACATCCATCCAAATTCCTTCCTGGATTGCCAATCACTGTAGCTCCCTCCATAGATTCTCCTACACTGTTCAAAAAATACCAGGATGAACTCCAGGAAGCCATTCAACCCTTTGCAAATGAAACCATTGACTCAAAGTGCTACAAGAGCGCTTTTGAGGCAGCAGTGCACTTCTTTGGATTATGTGAAAAAGACCACAAAGAATGGGGATCTTACCCTCAATTTCTATCTCACACAATCCATTTCAACACCATCACTGCTGCTATTAAGGAATGGATCAGTCAATTGGCTACAAGTGGTAAGCTTGATTCCACTGGTATCTTTTGCCCTCACAGTAGCCAACCTCTCCTCATTCCTACAGATGCAAATCCCTTCCCACCTTCAACATCTGAGACATATTACATTCCAGATGTATTTTCTCTGCCTCTTCTACCTAGGTCACTGCCCCCACCAGCAAAAACCATAGGGTCTAAGCTGCAAAATCTCTGGATCCAAATTACTCACCATCCAGAATTTTCACAGGTTAAATGGGCACAATTATGGTTCCAATCCATTCTCCTGGTCTTGAGAGAACTCACCCAGCGACTGGATACTGAAGATGAGGCAAGCCGTGATATCTCAATCATCAAGTTTTTTGCGCCTTTCCTTGGCTCACATGAATAAATGTCTCAGATTGAAGCACAGCCGGTTGACAGCCCTAGTCACAAATCTGGCTTCAACTTCCTGGAAAAATTGGTTGACAAAATCTACAACCTAATAATTGCCTTTGCTCTCCTGGGGACAAAAATTCAATTGGAGGGGTCCTCCACAGAAGTGGCACCACAGCATGCCAAGTTCAATACCATCATGGTCACCATCACATCCGTACCCTACTACTGCATTCTTGTGGCATACCTTGTAGCAGGAGAATGTTGCCTCTTTCTGATACCATCAGACATTAGGAAATTTCCCCTTGTTCAATCGCTCCAGTTCCTGAGTCTTTTCTACAAAGCCAACCAGCTAGAGCCCAAGGACATCAAGGAACAAGTATGGAAGCAGTCAAATGCTTACATAGTGCAGCTTATCCAATACTGCTTTTTCAGCCCTGAATTTTGGCAAGGAACATGGGTATCCTGTGTGGACTTTTCAAAATTTCTTTTCCTTTATTTCAGCAATCATTGGCTATCCCAAAACCCTTCAACTGATAATACTGTATTTATTTCACCTAGAAAATCTAATGTTTCTATTCCAGCTATCCCAAATTTATCAGCGTCTTAGTGCACTAGCTTTTCTTTCTACATTTCTTTTAATCATCATGCTTATAAAACAATTGATGTAAGCCTTATGAAAATTAATCCTTAATAAATGGGTTCATAATGTGAAATTTCCATGAGCTTAGTCCCATGAGCATCTGTGAAAGTGAAAGAATCAAAGTCCATGCACACTGTTCATTCATCTGAACCATTGGCCAGATGCATTGTGGGAGCTCTATGGATGGAACCCATTGTTTTAGTCCACTGTAAGCATCTGGTAATGTGAGAGACTCAAAGTTCATGCACACTGTTTATTAACTTGAACCATGGGCCAGATGCATTTTGATATCTCTATGGATGGTGACCATTGTTTTAGTCCACTGTAAGTTTCTGGTAATGTGTGACACTCAAAGTTCATTCACGCTGTTTATTAACTAGCACAATGGGCCAGATGCATTGTGATAGCTCTATGGATGGCAACCATTGTTGTAGTCCAAAGGGCTTGAATCAATTTTTGATCAAGTCCAAGAATTATTAAAAAAACAATACTTGTTTCATCCAGGGTTGTTTTATCCCTGCATTCACAAGATTGAATGGCATGTGCAATGTGCTGTTTGCCAACCAAGCACTACCTGCAATGCAAGTTCACCTGATCATTGAAACGTTTCACGACCTCAATGTCATTTTCACTCTTTTTCATCTATGTATTTCAACATCAAGCTCAATATAAAGTCCCCAATCTCTTGGTTGTGTTTGATACATATAATTATTGATCACTTAAACTCATGCATCACTTACAGAGACATAAACATTGAAAGTTTTATATTAAATTTTATTGCATTGAGAAATATAAGAATAGAAATTCTCTCAAGATACAGGAAGAAAGAAAACACCACCCAAGTCTCAACTATTGTTGGCGCAATCCACTTGCCTCAGGAGTGTGCAATGGAACTATGCCAATTGTGGTACAAGGATTCTTCTTGATTTTCTCTGATAGTAAGGTGATTGCTGCAACAATTTTTGAGTTTTCACAAGGAGCCACAAGTTTGAGGTCAATTTCCCAAAGGGCTTGCAGTGCTGCAGGGTGATAAGCATCAACCAGAAGTTTTTTGGGGAATTTGAGAAGGGTTGATTTTTTGGGTTTCACCTTGCCTGACACACGATCAAGTAGTGAATGAAACTGCTTGATTTCTTGGTGCTTCATAGCAACTCATAATTCTATTCCATCTAGGAGTCAAGTTAGATGATCAAGTTCACAGATTCTCCAGGGGGTTTCAATGGTTGTGCAAGTGCCATATTTATCCTCCTCCCAATCAGAAACAACATCCAAAAAGTCAAATATTGCAATGAATTCTGCTTCTTCTTTGGGAAGTTATTTGTGGGCTGTGTGAAGATGCTTTTCAATTATCTGGAAAGCAAACCAACACACACCATCTGCATCGATTCTTTGAATACAAACACCCAGGACTCATGCTTTAACCTTCTTTTTGGCTTGCTGGATGGATGCGCATTGGGCCTTGGTAATTTTATTTTCTTGCAACTTTTACACTAATAGTTCAGCTCACCATATTTTTTTTCCCTTCCCCAAGACCCATCTCTCCAATCATGCGCTCATGGTTTCCATGCCATCTCAAACCATACCTGGTTGTGCCTTTTTCCAGTTTGACTAATGCTGGACTATGATTGCACCTATTGCTGCATTCCAGCCTGATGATACAAAGGACCTTGGATGCCACTCAAATTTAATCCTTGAGAAACCTTCCTTCTGCACATCCCTCTCACATGATACCTTAGAACTCCATGGGAAATTGTTGGTTGATGGCACATTGGGTGCTGGGTGGAATTGTGGGGGTACAATGTTTGTTCTGAGTCTAGCCACTTCTTCATTTTATCTCAGCTGCCCATCCACCTGATTTGCCTTTCCATGTTCTTTCCAGACAGACTCCAGATGTTCCATGACCCACTGCACCCTCATAGGAGCCCACTGTTGCAATTTCAGTAGTTCTTCAGGCAAGGGAGGTGAGAGGAAGTTGGTTATGTTTTCTGGCATCCCCATAAAAAAGTGGACCCATTGCCATAAAGAATGTGAGATTTTACTAGATTTACTGGGGAGGGGGGGTTTTGTGACCATTCGGGGCACTTGTCTCAATTCCTGGTCTAAAGTCTCCTTGTCAAGTTTTTTTGTTTCAGGACGGTTGGTCAATGCAATCCTAGATTGAGAAGTCAAATAATTCATGTCCACTAAACCAATTGCAATCAGCATCTGTGTGTCAGTGAAATTATTGGAACTCCCAGTTCAATCATACTGCTCACCTGATTCTGGTATAGTATTCACATCTGCAGGAACCCCCCTGAGTAAGTCATCCAGAATTCCCTCATGATATTGAAAAACAGAGGAAACTGTCTCCTGCACACCAGAGGATATTGTCTCTGCAGGCAGCATTGGTGTGTCTTGACTGGCTGCAGCAGGTTGGGAGGTATGGGCACTTTGGTCTGGCATGACAAATAATTAATATTCAAGGGTTGGCTAAGGGTTATATAATACTATAGTAATAGTCCATAATTCCCCAAATTTGGGGAGCAGGGCCCTATGGCTGGTGTGAGAGGAAAGGCACAATGCAGCTTATGGTTAAGTTTTGGAGCCAACACCAGGGAATTAATTTATTTTGAAGAGAGTTGACATTGTTATTTTGTTGAGAATTGACTCACGACGGGATGTTCTCTATATCTGAGACACCCGCAAGCGCACATCTTAGTATGAGTGTGAACACTCTACCTCTAGTGAGGACTCTTCTCCTCCTTGACCAGATCTTGTGGAACAGGACTCTCTCTTCGACCTCTGATCCCTCTCTTTGATCTCAAGACCTCCAATACAATCTCTGGACTCTCTCTTTGATCCCTCGACACCCCCAATATTTTCTTTCTTATTTTTCTCAACTCTTCTTAGTCTCAATTCTTTTCTTTTCTTTTCTTGACTCTTCTTATTGTCTCAATTCTTTTATTTTCATATTATCTCGTTGCCTGCTCTCTATCAAATCTATCCCTCACATCAGTTACGGGATACTATTAGGTCTCACAACTTCTGAACTCTTGTCTGGTAAGAGACCGTCCCCTCAATTTCTCAAGATTGACAACTCTGACTCTCCGCTCTCACCAATTTCAGTTGTCTGCCCATCTATTTGTGCCTCACCTTCTCTCCCATCGTCCATCATCTCTTGACTCTGATTATAGCTCAAACTGTTGGTCATTCTTGTATTCTCTTTCTTCTGACAAACCTTTGTCTATGAGTTTGCTCTATTCCTGACTCCTTGTCTCTAGCTGCTGGTTTTAGTTTCATGAAAATTCAATATTAAACTTCAACACGGTTAAAAGCCAAAAGACGACTCAACCTAATCAAAAATGAATGAACCAGCCGGAGCCAATGACTATTTTCTCCAAGTTGCTCTCAAAGCCTCGGTCGACGCTATCCCTCCGCTCAATGAAGATAATTACTCCATCTGGCGAGAAAAGATGCTGATGCTCTTTGATCTCAAGGAAATCGAAGACGTCATAACAAAAAAACTCAGGTCAATTATCCTTAAAGCAAGATTGAGAAATACAAGCCATTATCCTTTCTAAACTCAACAGCGTCACTCACGCCAACGTAGTGAATACGGCAAACATTTTGTCTTCTAAGTTGCTCTGGGCTGAGATTACCCGTAGGTTTGCCTCATCTGAAACCGCAAACAGAGCCCGGGTCTTCAATCAATTTCTTCACACAACATTCAACAAGCATGCAATCGAAAGCTTCATCACAGACACCAAAAAGGCACTTACGCGTATGGCAGATGTGGGAATCAAACTGCCCAAAGATATACTCGCGTACCTCCTGCTATTCAAATTTCCCCCTCTTCTCAAGAACCTCAAACAGCAAATCATGCACGTAGAGAAGCTGGTGACGGTGGACATAGTTTTCAATCATCTCATCCAGTACAACAATGAACGAAAGGCACAACTTAAAGTAGGCAAATCCACTCCAGATGTTACTCTGGTGACAACAAAGAGCAGAAGTGAAAGAGAGGAAAAGAAGGTCTGGCTTTGATGTAGAGAAGGCTACCATGATCCCAACGCTCCCCATCCAGAGTCCTCTTGTTTTCATCTTCACCCTCAAATTGCTCCAGGGTGGTGGACTGAGCAGCAGCACGAATGGAAAAATAAAATCAAAAAGACCCCAACAATTAATTACCATGCATTATTGACCCTCTGGATCAATGCAGACAATACCCCCAACCTTCTACTAGACTCCGGCGCGAACATCCACATCTTCAACAACTTAAAGTTCTTCACATCAATCAATCTTCAGGACGAGCCGGAGGAAATCAAGACTGGCAAGCTTGAAGCCAACCTGAAAATTTGTGGTACTGGCACAGTCCGACTTGAATGGAAAAAATCTGTGGTAACCCTAGATGAATGTATGTACGTTCCAGACATTGTGGTTAATCTAATTAGTCCTGGACTCCTAGCAAAGAAGGGATGCAACCTTGTCCAAGAGCGAGATCAATTCACCGTAACCCAAAACAAAGAGACGGTCCTTAAAGGAATGATTCGAGATAATCTATTCGTTATCGAGAAACCACAAACTGCTGGCAGTAATCTAGCCGTCAATCTCTCAAAACAACTCGCCAACCCTTCTGATGATCTCCAATCCTTATCTGACCTACATAAGATGTACGGCCACGCCTCAATTTCCACTCTCAAGCCTCTCCTGAAAGACCAATTCTCCAGGGACAAATTAAACAGATTCCAATGCGAGAACTGTGTAAAGAGTAAAATCACCAAATCACCCTTCTCAGCCACCTCAACACCGTCCTCAAAAACCCTCAAAAGGATTCATCTTGATCCAATCGGCCAAATCACTCCACAATCGAAGGCAGGCCATCGGTATATTCTCACTTTGATTGATAATTTTTCAGGTTATCTTGCCGCCTTTCCACTGGTATCTAAAGACGAAACTCCAGATGTGATAATCAGCATTCTAGAGACTGAATATAAAAGACTCAACTATTATCCATTGGAAATTTTCTCAGATAAAGGAACGAAATTTACTAACAAAACGCTGACCGACTTTGCCAAATCAAAACATATAAAGTTACTCACTTCTGAACCCTACCATTTGCAACACAACGGTAGATCCAAACAAGCTAATCGAACTATTGTCAAATCAGCTCGCGTAACCTTTTCTTCCTCTCGACTACCAAAAAACTACTGGCATATAGTAATTTGGAGTTGTTGTTTCATGTTAAATCAAATCCCGAGGGAAGGTAATGACCTCTCCCCATGGGAACTCATGTTTAAAAAGAACCTCCCAGCTAACTATTTGAAACCAGTAGGATCACCCGTCATATACTTGGGAAATTTTCTCCAGAGAGGGAGAAAATTTGATGAAAAAGGGTTAGAGGGAATCTTAGTTGGGTTCAATCCAATTTTCCATTCTTATCTCGTGCTAAACTCATCGGGTGCTCTTGTTGAAACCAAAAACGTGCAGTTCCTCAAGAAACACACTTCCAAATTCCCTCTCCTCGAGTCTCCTGGACTCAACCTCTTTTCTCAAACAAGGGAATCCAACGATTCTGATTTCTCATCAGCCAAAAAAGAATATACTATCCAAGAATCACGTGAGAGTCCGGTCAAATCAGAATCTGAGTGCGAAGAGGATAATGCTGCGGACTCTACAGACTTGTCAGTTCTGAATCTCCCTCGCTCCCCTTCTCCAGCTGAAACCCCGCTTCCCTTGGTATATCAAAGACCCAGACGCGAGATCAGGAAACCACAAAGGTACGGTTTCCACCATTACTACGAACCTCCATCCTATAAGGCCGCGCGTAAATGCCCCAAATGGCCTAAGTGGAAAAAGGCCGCAGAAGACAAATTAAGCGGCATCGAATTGCAAGAAGTGTGGGAAGAATACTACGGAAACCCTGACAATATTCTAAATACAACGTGGGTCTTCAAGATAAAAGAAAATTGTCATGGGGAGCCGGTTAAATATAAAGCTCGCCTATGCGTTCAGGGCTTCAATCAAATCCTGGGAGTTGACTACAACGAAACCTGGGCGCCTACCGGAAAGATTGCATCTCTACGTCTAGCTCTTGTATACGCGTTGAAGGAAAAAATGAAGTTGACTCAATTTGACATTAAAGGTGCTTTCCTCCACGCTCCCTTGGAAGAAACAGTTATTATAAAAACTCCAGAAGGGTCGAGTAGGAAATCTCCCTATCTAAAATTAAAAAAGTCCCTCTATGGCTTAAAACAATCTCCCAAGAACTGGTACCAAACTCTGACGCTCTGGATCAAGTCCCAGGGGTACCAAGAATCAACTAGCAATCCTTGTCTCTATCTCAATGCCAATACGAATGAAATACTCTATTTCCACGTGGACGACTTGATTCATGTAGGCAACTCAAACACCTTTGAATTAAATTTTCTCAGCCGATTTCAGAACTTGTCCTGTCATCCTCCCAACACAATACTTGGAATGCTTATCGAAATCAAGGATGATCGAATTCTCCTAAGTCAACCTAACCACATCAACCATGGACTTGAAGAACTCGGACTGTCTTCTTGCAAAGATGTTCTATCTCCTCTAACCCAAAACCTCAATCTTGAACCCGCCTCAGATGTTGACCATGCGGAATTCTGTCAGTTAAACATCAACTACCGATCCGCTATTGGACTTCTCAATCATCTCTCCCAATATACAAGACCAGACATATCCTTTTCTGTGTCCAGTTTGGCCAGATTCAACGCGAAGCCTGTTATGAGTCATTGGAGAGAGGTCAAGAAAGTATGGAAGTATCTAAAAACGACCAAACACTTCAAACTTACAGTTAAATATGACTCCGGACAAGACATCCTCTCAAGTTTCAGTGATGCCACTTGGGGTGATGATCCCGTCTTTCGAAAATCTCAAACCGGATACATTATCTTCCACTATGGAAGCCCGGTTATTTGGAACTCAACACGACAAAGAAACATTACCTACTTGTCTACGGAGTCAGAATTGAATGAATTGCTTGATTGTTATCTCGAAATCAAATGGATCAAACATCTCATCAATGAGGTTTATCAAAACTCAGAACCTAAGCCCAGGATGTATATCGATAACAAGGGGTTAGATGACAAAATTAAGAAGTTTGGCTCTCACTCAAAGTCAAGACATATAGATATAAAGACAAAAGGTCTCCGCGAGGATTTTGCAGACCAGCAATTCTCGTTGAATCTTATCCCTAGTCAAGATATGGTTGCTGACTCTCTCACTAAGGTGTCTTCCATCAGTTCGCTTGAATCCTTAAAGAAAAAAATATTCTCTACCTTTTATGACTCTCTTACCAGCCACGGGGAGTGTTGAGAATTGACTCACGACGGGATGTTCTCTATATCTGAGACACCCGCAAGCGCACATCTTAGTATGAGTGTGAACACTCTACCTCTAGTGAGGACTCTTCTCCTCCTCGACCAGATCCCGTGGAACGGGACTCTCTCTTCAACCTCTGATCCCTCTCTTCGATCTTGAGACCTCCGATACAATCTCTGGACTCTCTCTTCGATCCCTTGACACCCCCAATATTTTCTTTCTTATTTTTCTCAACTCTTCTTAGTCTCAATTCTTTTCTTTTCTTTTCTTGACTCTTCTTATTGTCTCAATTCTTTTATTTTCATATTATCTCGTTGCCTGCTCTCTATCAAATCTATCCCTCACATCAGTTACGGGATACTATTAGGTCTCACAACTTCTGAACTCTTGTCTGGTAAGAGACCATCCGCTCAATTTCTCAAGATCAACAACTCTGACTCTCCGCTCTCACCAATTTCCGTTTTCTGCCCATCTATTTGTGCCTCGCCTTCTCTCCCATCGTCCATCATCTCTTGACTCTGATTATAGCTCAAACTGTTGGTCATTCTTGTATTCTCTTTTGTCTGACAAACCTTTGTCTATGAGTTTGCTCTATTCCTGACTCCTTGTCTCTAGCCGCTGGTTTTAGTTTCATGAAAATTCAATATTAAACTTCAACATATTTTCCAACCCTCAAAAAACCAATATTTTTATAGAGATAGATGGTGAGTGTGTGAGATAGTATTGTTCAACTTTGAGAGATTATGAACAGATAACTTGATGGATAGACCAGTTAATTTTTATGGGGGAAAGAAAAGATAGAGAATGATGATCAATGTGAGATAAGAGGATTTCTTATTTATATTCCTACCCTCCTCCTTCACCATTCCCCAATTCAAAAAATTTGAAAACTGAGGATTTGTCTGTCCAATTCATTGGAAACTAATACAATGCATGATGACAATTTTAATATCCAAGATTCTTTTGTTACAAATATTACATCTACCAACCTCACATCTAATCTCCATTTCATCATCCCTTAGGCCCCATTTATGCCCATACAAAGTGTCATATGGTTGTTGTTTGGCATCCACTTGTCCACATTTTCTAAAATGATGCTTTTTGATGCTTGCTAGGGTTTCAGGTCACCCATAGGCCAAATACCACGGGTAATTTCATGTTGAAAGCCATCCCTGCACATTCCACCATCAGTTTTGACCTTTTCCTCATATCAGCTAAAAGGGAAACTCACTACTTGTGCCAGTGAAACAAAAGTCATTGTATTGCCTGGATAGCCCAAAATCCCCATAAAACTTTCAAAAAACATCACATGCAACACTATATCCTTTCCCCTCACCACCACAATCTCCCCTAGATCTGTTGAGACCACTTGCACATTTAAGTTGGGGTGGGCTGTGTATGGTTCTTTGGTGTCTTCTGAATGTGCATCTTGGGATAACTGAATCACAAATCAAACATCCCCACCTTCTGATAGCACATAGAGCTCAGTGATTTGACCAAATTAACAGAGTTCATCCCACATGATCTCCATATAGTAATTGGAGTGATTTTTCCCTTGATCCAGATGTTGCACTGTAAATCTTTTATGATTTATCAAGGTACTGTTGATTTTGTGCACATTGTAATTGAGAGAAACATCCTGTTGCAGACCAAATCTTCCAACCTCTTGTATCCATAAGCAATGTATTTCTTGGTCTAATGGGGTGAGGCTGAATAAGGAATTTGAGTTTGCTTGTACCTCTTTAATTACCTTGGAATGGATCAATAAACTTGAATATTGAATCCTTGATATACATTTCTTCATGATTTTACCATGTATATCACCTTTAATCAATGAATTAATTATTTTATTTGTTTGCCCTGTAAGAAGGAAGGTGTATAGCATGATTATTAGTCAGCTCACCTGTGCAATTGTTCTTTGGTACCCTTCCCAAAATACCATTCAACCTTTCATGGGCCCAGCCTGCCATGGCCATTAGTGGACCAAACCTTTTGATCACTTCCAGTTAATTCCAAGTAATGTGCACATTGGGTTTACTCCTTTTTTGTGGCCATCCAGTCCTTAGTTTTCAATGGTATTCCAGCATTAGTTGTTCAACCTCCATGATCTGTTGGTTCAAAATATGATGCTTTATTAACATGTTGGTTATTTAAATGAGAAGAACCATTGAGTCCTTCAAGATTTTTATTGAGCCAATTTGATCAATACCGGGTCTATGCTTAACAATTTACAAAGGAATCATAGCAAGGGGATAGTAAAGCATGTAGAGTTTCAACAACTTTGTGGCCTTGAGGGATCCTTCACCATGAAATCCAAAATTCTTTTGTACCATTGTCATCCATGATGGCACCTTTGTGTCCTCAATCACCTGTTGGATGTGCCTCATATCATGAAGCATTAATCAAGGCCCTTGGATGGATGATTCCAATTGAGCTGCTTTCCCTCTGTCATAATCCTTTTTCACCAGACTGCTTCCCTCACCCCCCATCAGCTTCAGAGTAGTTGTGTGGCTTCCTTGACTGGCTATACTTTTTGAACTTCCTAAGCTCCCAACAATTCTACTTCTTAAAGAATACAAGTGAGTACCAGTATATTCAGAAGATGGTTGAGATTTCTTGCTTTCCTGTGAGGCTGATGATTATTTTTTGGCCTGTGAAGATCTAAATTCATATTTTCTGGATTGACTTTTCAATCTTTCTTCCATTATTTGTGTAGGTTCTCTCAGATTTCTGGAATTAAGCCATCTCTTTGGAATTCCCTGGTGGCAATCACCCTCCTCTGATTTATCTTCAGGAGACTTCTTTCTCTTCCCCTTTCCAATGATGCTTTCCACATTACCCAGTGATCCAGTTTTCTCTCCTCTGTTCTTCTCTTGGATTTTTTCCTTCAAAAATTATTCTCTGGATAGAGAAATGTTAAGATAACTCCAGCTATGATCCTGGAGATTTCCCAAAATCAAACCATGCATGAGCTTTATTACTGAATATTCTATTGGTTGCCAATATGAAATCCTGTTCAAACAGCTTGGTCTGACCCCCTTCTCCTTGGTAATTTGATCTTGCTCCTGTGATGTCTGAAATTCCTCCCACTTCTTTGAATTCTTCATGTGCTCAGCATTTCTCCTTGGCTGGAGCTACTTGAAATTTGGATCATTGATCTTGTCCTTTGTAATTTGAAAATATGAGAAGAAAATGGTTGAAGAAGGAAGAGAGAATTGGGCCACCTTGAGCATAGCTGGCAAATTCCAATAAATGGGAACAGTGCAACAAATATATCCCTACCTCAAGGAAACTGGCTGTTTTCTGAAAACCATGCTCCTTCCAAGAGTTCTTTGATTTCATCAACCAATGGATCTAGAATGTGGTTAATTTATTCCACTTTGGGTTCCTTGGGCCCAGGAATAATGCCAAAAAGGAAAAATTCTCTATCTTGTAATGTTCTGCTAGTGGAATGTTGAGACAGATCAAGATCACTGCTCCCACTGAGATTGATTTGTGACCAACCTTATTTCCAAATGGGTTGAACCAATCCACATGAAGACTGAAGACAAGGTGCCCTGGTAGTTGGGTAAATTTCCTCTTCTTGTCTGAGCCTCCAACAAAGTTTCTGCAAAGCAAGCCATCCAAAACATTGCTCATCACATTTGAATTGAGGCTTTTATGATGAAGATTGATTTCAAGGAGCTTTTCAAACTCTGTAACCCATTTTTTTCTACCAACCCAGGCCTTCAAGCTTTGATAATGAAATTTTTGAGCTGGTTTGATGGGTCTGTTATGTTTCCCACTGGTCTTCATCAGCAATTCTGTATCACAGTAAATGCCCTTCTCATTACCAGTTTGGCACACATACCAGTTTGGCACACAAAGATTTTGCTAGTGGAATAAAAATTTGCAGTAAATTTCTTGAAAATTGATGCTTGGTTGTTGGATTTGTTTGGGATTGAATACAGCTTGAAGCATTCTGGACAGCATATCCTTGTTTCCAGGTTGGGCTCAAAAACTAGCCTTTGAATTAGAGTGACTTTGGTTTGAGGTGTTGCCTTCAAGATGTTATTTAAATGAAAATTGAATTCCCTCCCCAGATTCTTAATCTTCTCCTGCTCTTTCTTAAAGAAATATGTTATTTCCAAGTCACTAAGTTGATGAAAAATGCACAGTTTTTCAGCTTGGAGAAGCACAAGCAGAATGTGACTTGGGACTAGATGAAAAGATTTATACTTAGTTCTTGAGTATTGAACCAATTCCCTCCTGGGTGAAGTGCAATCTGAATATGCTCTTTGCTTTCATTCCTTTCTGGATTGTTGGAAACCTGAAAATCATTGTAACATGCAAATAAGAAGATCAGCACATGAATGTACAGTGTTAAATATTTTCCTATCCCTCCTCTCCACTTACATGACTTCTCCCTTTTAATGGAAATATTTCTGTTGTTACTTGAAGGGCCTGATTGAGTCTGCTTATATCCTCCTGATGTTTCTTGAAGGCAGAGGAAAAAAAAGCCATTCCTATCTTTTTATTTTCATCTTCATCTTCATATGTGCCCTTGCCACATTTGAATTCCAGACATTGGCATATCTTCCATTTTTCTTTCTTCAGATCAATTGATGGATGGATGGATGGATGGGTGGATGGGTGGGTGGATGGAAGGATGGATGGATTGATTGATGGATGGATGGATGGATGGATGGATGGATGGATGGATGGATGGATGGATGGATGGATGGATGGATGGATGGATGGATGGATGGATGGATGGATTGATTTATCAATGATGGAGGGATTCATTAATTGGGTGCTGGGTGAACTACCCACCCACATCTTATAAACTACCTGGTGTGCATATATGCATTGAGGAATGACTAACTATCAATGGTCATCATCCATTACCTTAGCCTCATGGTTTTTTTACATTAGCTTGGGCTGAGCTTTCCCCAATGGTTGCCTACCATGAGCTTTTCCCAATGGTTGCCAACCATTAGCTTTCCCCAATGTTCACCAACCATTAGCTTGCCCCAATGTTTGCCAACCATGAGCTTGCCCCAATGGTCAGCCACCATTAGCTTGCCTCAATGGTTTCAGCCATTAGCTTGCCCCAATGGTTGCCAGTCATTAGCTTTCCCCAATGGTTGCCAGCCATTAGCTTTCCCCAATGGTTGGAAACCCTTAGCTTGCTCCAATGCTTTCCAACCATTAGGTTTCCCCAATGGTTGCTGACCATGATCCTTCTGCAATGGTGGCTTTCCATTGGCAAAATTCCGCCTTTTTTAACATCCAAGTCATCATCCCCCTGTGCTTTGCAATTATTGAATGCATACCCTTCTCTCCTAGGTTTGATAATCATGAAGTGTAAAAAACAAAAACCAATCATGGTACAATACATCTTGAATGGAGCCCAATCAAAAAACCACAGACTCTGCAATCAAGCTGTTTCCAGCAGTGTACCTGGCTCCAACTCCCACTTCTTTCAATTTCTCTCATCCTACTGTAGAGTTGTGATGAATATCACCAATTCAACAGATACTCATTGGCAAAAAATCTGCAATTCCATACAACAATCCCAGGTTCAATTACTTCCATCATCTTGCATTCATCAACAGATTTACTTCACTACTTTTCTAGTCCCATCCAAGTCTTCATGTCTACTACATGGCATATCAACCCTAGCAAGAGTGCTTTTTCTTCAAGATCTTGCACAAATCAACTTTCCTTGATGTGGTTTCAATTGGTCTGAGCCTTGGGAATTGCATTGGAACCAGTTGTTCATGGTACTCATCATTAAACATTGGAACCATGCCCATGCACATGGTGCATTTTAAGACTGCCCATTAAACTCAGTGCATAAAACCAAATTCAACCTTACCATTTTCCTCAAGAGGTTTTTCATGGGCAGGAGATCCAATATTAAGTCTGTAAAATATCTTTCAGAAGCTCATTCAGCAAAACAGAATCAGACAAGAAAATCCAGATGGCACAAACAATTAATCAATTACTCCCTATCATCCCATGGTATTTTTTACCCCAATTTTTTTACATGGTTTTTCCTCTCTGCCTAAAGCTCTCAAATCAACAAACAGAGATCTTGGAATCACTTGGATTACCAGAAAATCAGTCCAGTATATTCAGTGAAACACAATTTTGCTCTGACACTGAGGTCTCAAATGAAAAGGTCTTCCAGAAGGTCCAGTGCCAATGTTGATCTCAAGGTTTCCATGCCCTTGGTAGCCCAATAGATAAAACATTTGAAAAAAAAAGCTGAGAAACTTGGTAGACGGTAAAAATGTGGTCATTCAATGTGGATGATGAGGAAACCTTCCCACCTCCAAGAAAAATCACAAAGGTTCCAACAAGACTCCCCAGAAACTGTTATCATCCTGATTTGATTTCTTCCCTTTCTCCAGAGGTAAAACAACTTTTGGATATGCAGCCTCCAATTGACCTTGCCTTCATAATGTCTAAACTCATACCTTAAATTATTTTTAGATCTAAAGACATGTTCCAATATGAATTCTTGTGATAATAGAATTTTCAACTCTCACTACTTTAATCCATAGACTCTTGCAAGGATATCCACTTTGTCATCAGATGTACCTGTGTTTTAAAATCACATAAAAATCATTAAATCTTGAACATTTCCAAATTGTTTTAATTATCTTCCACTGCATCAAAATACATTCTAAATTGTGCATCTATTATCAAAATAGCTGTACCAATACCATTTACATGAAAGCTCCTTCATGAAATTATTTGATGTGGTACATAAATTTGACATATAAGTCTGGTTTTGGAAACCGTGCAAATTTATTTGTATGTGTATGGTCTGTAAAGTTTGTTTGGGCACTGAGCCAAGTTTTTCCAAAAATTTGCTAAATTGCGCATGGCGCTTAGCAAATTCTTTTTTGCACCTGAAAAAGCCTTATTGGCGCCTTGCCAAGGTCAACATGGCGCCTTTCAAAATTGGTCTGGCACATGGCCAAGTTTATCGTGGCACCAATCAAAGCTGGTCGCATTGAACTGCCAATCACATGATCATACTTGAAAAAAAAGGCTCAAAGTTGGGGGGAGTGAGGCTGGTTGATTTGGGTGCAACCAGCTTTGATTGGCATCAAGCGGATCTTGATTAGGCGCCAAGTTCTAATCCATGCAAGCCAAACCTAATCAAGCTCCCTGGGCGCCAATTCAACTCCCGCTAGGTGCATGTCAAGTCAAACTTGGACAGGTGCCCAGACATGCTATACACACCATATGTGTATATGGCCACCATAGAGGCCTAAAAAAAATTTTTCATCAAAAATATACAACTTTGGGTTGCAATATACACCCCCATTTGCAAGTTTATGGTTTATAAAGCCAGTCTGGGTGCCTGGAAAAGTTCCAGGTTTTGTTTGTAAAGTGCATGTGGCGCCCAAAAAAAGCTAGGTTGGCACCCAGCCAATCAATTTTGGTGCCCTTTCAAGTGCCAGTTGGTGCTTTTCCAAGTTTGTTTGGGTGTCAATTGAAGCTGGTTGCACAACCAATTCTCAACTGTATTTTTTCTCTTTTTTTGAATCAAAAATTTATTTTTTTTACTTTTTAATTTCAATAGCTGTGCATAAATTAATAAAATGAATTTAAACAAGGTTGAAAAAAAAACTTACCTTGTTAAATAAATTGAAAATTGAGTTGGAGATCAATCAAAGATGGGTTGAGGCTGGGGGTGCACCCAGCTTAGATCTGGGCCAAGACAAAATTTGCCAATAACCAAGTTCAAACTCTTGCAAACCCTACCCAATCACGCCTGCTGGGCAGCTAACCAAGTGCTGCTGGGCCCATGCCAAGTCAAACTTGGCCAGGCTCCCAGAGGGGCTTTATACACCATATATGAAACCCCAGATGTGAGGGGGAGATATACAGGGATGACCCTGGATTTCTGGCTCCACCAGAATTAAGGGAAACAAGACACAGTGTTAATAGTGATGCACATACACACATAAACTTTTTTGAACCACCCTGTATGTTGCATATGTGAAATACAGGTTGTAACTTCTTTTTTCATGGGAGCACAAGTTACACCCTGGCTGCTGAACAGAGCCTAAATTTTTTTTTGCTGGGTGATCAAAAAACCAGGAGTTTATTTGATTTATACCAACACCCTTGGCAACGGCATGAAAACAGGATTGTATGGTGTATCAAGTGTGTCTGGGCAGCTCCTAAATTCATTCACCATTATTGTAAAGTGCACATGGCACTGATCCAAGCAATCTTGGCCCCAATCAAAGCGCCCTTGATTCTGGGCCAAGGTTTCCTTGGTTCCTGGCCAAATAAGTCTGGCACCTGGGAAAGTTAATTTTTGAATGGATCAAAGCTGGTTGCATTTGCCAATGAAAGACATTATAATATTTGGGGGGGAAAGCCATTGGAATTCAGGGGGTAGGGAGGCTGATCAATTTGGTGCAACCAGAGCTTCATTGGAATCAAGAGGAGCTTGATTGGAGTCCAAGTTTGAACCCCTGAAATCCCCCCCTAATCAAGCTCCCTGGGCACCAGCCTTGATACACCATATGTTGAGCCCTCAGCATACAACTTGATTTTAGTGCACTCCACATGGGTGTTTACCAGATGTACTCAATGTGTTGTACCTTGGCTGCTCAGCATACAACCCTATTTTTTGCACACCAAAAGGGTGCTGTATGCTGGCCACTCAGGGTAAAACTCTGGTTTTAAGCACTCCACTAGGGTGTGGGCATAATGAACTTGATTGTTGCATGCTGGCTCCCCAGGGTGCAAGTTCATTTTGCAGCACTTCAGAAAGGCATGGGAATAATGCACTTGGGTGTGGTAAGCTGGCCACCTAAAATACAACTGCATTCTGGAGTACTCCTTAGCTGGGTGGGTTGCCCAGCACATACCATTCATGTACAGTGGGTAGAAAAAAAAATAATGGGACTGATTACACTAAATCAGCCCCTGTACTTCCAAGTACTCATTTAAAACTGAATTCAAGCCCCCCCAAAAAACAAGGAATTATTTTGATTGGTATGTTTTGATAGTTTTTCAACTCTTTTTTACTTACAACACTATCAAAAAATTTTTGAAAATCAAATTCAAAATTCATAAAAAAAATTGAAACAGTAAGAATACCCATAAAAACAGGGTCTAGCAGTAAAAAAATTGAAATATTATATACATATATATATATCAGAGCATGCCATACCAGGATGGGTTTCCCAGCAGATACCACTCATGTACCTTTCCCCAAAATCATTCAATGAGTAACTCAAGCAGATAAAGATAAAAAACCATGGGAAAAAATACAAATAAAATAAGATACATAATCAAAATAAATAATCAAAATAAAGTTTAAAAAAATATCCAAATTCTGTAATCAAATTCAACTTATGAGCTCAATTTGCAAAGGCACAAATAATGCTTATATCTATTTGGTCATATTATGAACTAAAGTGTGGCTACTGATAACTAGGGTGTTATTTAAAACTATTTTGCTGAAAGAGAATTTTTATCACCCTGGTTCAACAGGCAGGTGGTTACTGATCACTAGGGTGTTATTTAAAACTATGTCCCTGCAAGAGAATGTTTATCCCCCTGGTTCAACAGGCAGTAAAATGCTCACTGCAACCTGGTGGTTGAAAAATTGAGCTCTTCACTCCGACAGTGTGTTGGAGTTGGTGGCTCACTCCTCAGTTGATTTTCCCAATCCACCAATTACATAGTTATGTAATTGGAGGTAGCATTTCTGATGATTTGGAGGTTGAATGGGTTTTCCACTTGCCCCTGTAGCTTGGTGGAGAAATGTGGTTTAAAATCCACTTATAGATGCTTTCCAGGACCAGAGGGGATTGAATGTGTAGTATGGTAAAGATATGTGGATGTAGAGTTGAGGGTGATGTGACAAACTCTCTCAATGAAAGAGGGGGGAGGTGGAATCAAGTGAAGATACAACAGAGATAATTCTAGAGGTATAGCTTGTATAGAGGTGAGATACAGCTTCCCACCTGCACATGGCTGGCGTCCTATTCTTTGTGGTGTTTTTTGCAGAATATGAAACAAATTTTCTTTATAGAGGAAGCCCGTTGTCAAGAAGGTAGTCAGAAGAAGGGGGAATTCAGACTACCACCAGTTTTGTAAAATTATCTTGATAAGAATTCTCAGATTTGTATTTGACCAGTATATTCCAGTGCTTTCTGAATATCATCCATTCTTCTTCAGATTAAAAGTGTTTTCTACAACATGTTTTAATGTTTTTGAAGATATGCCACACACAGAGTAAATGATGATATTTGAGAAGTAAAGGTTCAATGGAATGAATCAGGGCTTGCTCTTTATCAGTGACAATGAATTTGGGTTCTTCATGTTCTAATAATTTATGAAGTTGATGAAGAGCCAATTTTAGTCTTCCTTCATTTCTTGGGAGAGGAAACAGAAACCAACAGAGAATTTTCTAGAAAGATTTTGAACCCCAAAAATACAAAGAAGAGGCATGGAAAATTTCATGGTTTTATAGGTACAGTACATCATTAATACTGATGGAAAGATTTTGATTCATTTGATAGAATCTTGGTGAGAAATGAATAAAAAACTAATATGACCATTTTAATTATTGATTTCATGTTTAAAAGAAAATTTTCTTAATTCCATTATTAAAGCTTCTATGGGTGATTTTACTTCCAGTTTTCTTTTTTAATTTTCAATCTTTTGTCATAGATTACACTAAGGTTTGTGTGAACAGGATAATTGGAAAACTGCATTAAGGAATTAAGAATTTTCAGGGGAGAACCCCATCTTTGGTTAAATAATTGAATATATCCTGTTGATAACCATGAATCTTTCTATGAAATGGATGGGTGGATGGATCAGCTGATGGTGTATGATTCGTATCAGGGTATTGAATTTTTATTTTCCAAAGACCAGAACTCTTGTAAAAGCTTCCATATAATTTGAAGGGAAAGTTTGTTTTTCTAGTTGATGAAAGTCTTTTCTTATCCAAATCGGGTATATATTCCACAGATTTTTCAAATTGTTTAGTATATCTTTGCTTGTTAGTATTGGAGACTTTGGGGGAAATGGCATATCCAGGTGATTTATCCCACACTTGAACAGCATCCACAAGTTCCCCCTTTGAATTACATGATAATTCAGGTGGAGGAGCCAAATGGGTGGAGTCATGGGCTTGAAAAAAATCAGCTGAAGCAGTAGAAGAAAAAGCAGAAGGGGAAGATAGTGGAGCAGAAGAAGAAGCAGCAGAGGCAGATAGTAAAAGAAGTTTGATGTGTTTTTCAGACATTTTTTGTCTGAGATTTGGATTTCAAGAGGGTTGTCTTTTATGAAGACTTGATTTTTTTTATTTTTGATTGATTTTTGGGATTCATGGGCTTTATTTATTGGGGTTGGAGTTTTGAATTTGATTGGTTGATTTTTGTTGATAAGTGATGTGCAATTGGTTGATTGGTGTTGAGTTGTGATGATTGGTGATGATGTTAATTATTGGTTTGGTGTGGAGTAGATTCTGGGTTTTCACAGGTGATTTTGTGGTTTAGATGAGAATTAGAATTCCCCAAGAGGTGAGGAGGAGTCAGGAAATCATTCAAAATCATATTGAATATCAGTTTATTAATATAGAAGTGACCAAAAATGCCAACCTACCCCAAAAAGAGATTTAAACATGGTATTTTGAGGTTAGACATTGGGGGGCCAAAGAAAGGTCCAAATAATATGGAAAAAAATATATTTGTGTTTAATTTAAAGTTCATTTTAAAACTATATAATCATTTTTTCCATAAAAAGAATCAAAATACTATCAGAAATTTCTTCAAAACACACCCCAAAACAGACACTTCCCATTATTGATGTAGATGAATCAATTTTTTGGGGTGAATAATTCATCCTAAAAATCCCCAAATAATTTTTTAGGCCCTTCACAATGCACACTAAAATAATTCAAACTGAAAATTTGGAAAATCTCATGGAAAAATAACAAAAGAAATATTTGAAAATAATGTCTCATTTTTTATTTAAATCCGTTTTTCTGGTGGGAAAGTGAAGTACTGAAATTCTTGGAAATTTTTAATTAAATGGCCTGCCACATTTGAAAAAATTTTGTCTCTTCAGATTTCTCAAAATAATCAAAGAAAAAAGGTTAAAAATGTCAAAAGATTTCAGAACTTGTGGAGAATCCTTAAGTTGGGATTGGGTAAGCTGGGCGAATTCAGTAATACAACTATTGAAAATATAGAGGAAATAATAAGGGTGTTTTTGAATTGCCTGCCCCTCTAAGTACTATAGTATTCTCACAAAAATAAAAGATAAGAGATTGGTTTCTGGTTTTCAGATAGAGTTGCTGCTATAGTAGTCTCTATCAGACCTAGGATCAAATGTTTCAAGCTTGATAAGGAAGAAATGGTGGAACAGATAGGTGACTTGGTGGATGGAAGCTGAGTAAGGGAAGAATCCTTTGTCTAGTCTTATCCTTTTTTTATTTCATCTTTTTTTATTGGTTACTGATTCAAACTTGTTTGATGTTACAGGTGATGATTAAATAAGGTTGAAATGGTTGAGACTATACTTGATAACTGATGATGAATGAAAGATGATGATAGATGATGATAGATGATGATTGTGATGGATGATGATGATTATGATGATGATGATGATGATGATGATGATGATGATGATGATGATGATGATGATGATGATGATGATGATGATGATGATGATGATGATGATGATGATGATGATGATGATGATGATGATGATGATGATGATGATGATGATGATGATGATGATGATGATGATGATGATGATGATGATGATGATGATGATGATGATGATGATGATGATGATGATGATGATGATATGATGATGATGATGATGATGATGATGATGATGATGATGATGATGATGATGATGATGATGATGATGATGATGATGATGATGATGATGATGATGATGATGATGATGATGATGATGATGATGATGATGATGATGATGATGATGATGATGATGATGATGATGATGATGATGATGATGATGATGATGATGATAATGATGATGATGATGATAATGGATGGTGATGATAATAAAGATGGATGATGGTGAAGGTGGATGATGATGATAATGTTTGGTGATGATGATGGTTGGTGATGATGATGGTTGGAAATGGTTGATGATGATGGATGGTGATGATGATGGATTATGATGATGATGGTTGGTGATGATGATGGTTGGTGATGGTTCATGATGGTTTATGGTTGGTGATGGTTGATGATGATGGTGATGATTGATGATGGTCAAGGTAGTTGATGATGAGGTTTTAATATCTTATATAAGGGTTTAATATCTTTTATAGGGTTGAATATTTTTTATAAGGTTTCAATAACCTTTATAAGGGTCGCCACCCCAGGCTGGGTGCCTGGGGGGATGTGGGGGAAATGGCTGGGGAGAGGCCCTCTACTTATAGACATCAGGGGGGGGGGTGCCACCTGGTGGCTGACTTGTGGTTGTGGGTTGTTTTTTTTGGTTCTGCATGCAGAGTCCTGCATACATTTCTTCTGTACTGCATGTACCTGCTTGCATATATTTCTGTGTAAAGATGAGGTGACTTGTTTGCTTGGTTGTTCATGCAGTGCCTTGCATATATCAATTCTCTATATACTGGTGAGAATTTTGGGTGTTGTATGGGTTCAATTTATGTGGTATGTACTTGATGTCTTCCAGAGTGTGTCCATATGTCATCACTGGACTGTGACCCCTGATATGGATGTATCTTCTAATCCATGAGAGATAGAGGGGTATTTTTTCTGAGTTACTAGGGGTTATTTTATGTTTGGAATCCATTTTTGAGGTCATTTTGAGGATTGGGGCTGCCTTTATACCAGAAATATGATTCTAATGGCTATGGTTTAGATTTTGGAGCACCACATCCCCCCCAAATTAATGCTTTCCACACCATTCCTTCCTATAGACATCAGACTCCACATTCTCTCCTTCATTCTCTTCTCTTTCCTTGATCCAAACTTTTATAATTATATGTAAAATAATAAAAAAACCAGAGGTTCCATCAATCCTAGGTGATCCAGTTGACCCTGTTGACTGTCTTGATTATCTATCTTCAAATCTTCCCTTCTTCATTCATTCTTGATTTATCCACGTAGCAATTCAAAGCATAATTGATCCCTTACATTCTTCTTGATCTTTGATTTATATTTTGTTTCTCCTTTTAAAAAGACAGGTTCTGCATCCTTCTTCAATTTTTCTTTCCCTTCTCCATATCCATCTATGATATGGTACCTCCTGGACAAGGACAAATACCCCAATGACTTTTTTAAACTCAAACTTTGTTCCTAATCTACACTAGTTTTAAACCTTGATGCCCTGTTTTCATCTATTTCAACTTGATAGATCCTTTTTCCTTTGTATACCCACTATAAAATCTTCATTCTGATTTTTCTGTTTAAATATGAATTAAACCTTTTAACTTTTTACCTTGACCAATCTTGAGATCTTGAATTGGATCCAATTGGAGGTTAAGCCAATCTTGATGTCTTCTGGTTCTTACTTCTTCATAGTATTCCATGTTTCCTTGGTTTAACTGAGATCTTCATTTAATATATATATATTTGAAAAAAGGGGTTGATAGGAAATTATGGGTCTTACCAGGACCAAGATGACCCGTTTTCACCAGTTTATTATTTTTTATTTTTTATTTTATATTTTTATATTTTTATATTTTTATATTAATATTTTCATTTTTTTGATATTCCTGTTATACTTCCACTTCTCTTATCTTAATTGTCTTTGAGTGTAGTCAGTTTCAGGTCTTGCCAAGGACCTGGTGCTGATGGTTGGGATTAAGATGGAATTCTAAGCAGTTTGGTTCATGTCTTGGAGCATCCTTGATATGCTCCTTGATTTGAGTTTCCATGTTGTATTGGATGAGTAAAAAAATTGAGCTCATGTCTAGGAGCATACTTGGTGCTTGATAGTGGAAATGTGAAAGCTTGATGTAACAGTTTATGCTCTTTTCCTGGAACCTGTTGGTGGTTGATCACTGATATTGGAAAGGCTGATGCAAAACTTTAGGCTCTTGCTCAGGAGCCTGTTTGTGGTTGATCACTGATCTGGGAAAGGCTGATGCAAAATTTTAATCTCTTGTTCAGGAGCCTCTGTGATGGTTCCTTTGGCTTACTGAAAAAAATTAAAGATGTTAGTTGTGAAAACTTGACTAATCCCAAACTAGTCTGATGTAATGGCTTGAGAAGCAATCATGAACTTGGCACATTGCCACGGTCATGAATATTCATGACTACTTAACATAACCATGTATTTCAGGATTAATGGGGAAACCACAATCTGTTTCCTCTGTTTTTTTCCTATTTATACGCGTTGTTGTTGCATCCATTGTGTGTCCTCTGGAGAACTCAAACAATTGTATTCCTACCAACCTGCCATTGTGACACAATCACTCCATCCAACATACTCATTGTTCTGTTCTCCACAACACCATAACTGTCATAAAAAGGTTACATGTGTGTTCACCCTTTTTCAGGTAAATGGCCGTTGTTTTCTTGCTTGATTTCTTTTCTGCAATCTCAACCTCTCTTGTACCTAATGAAATGAAAACCACATTTTTCAGTCTGAAATATTTACAGATTTACAGTCCCAAAGCACTTCAAAAATTGCAAAAAGGGTGGACTCCCTATCCTCAAACATGAGCAACAAAGATGTCACAAAAGATCTCTCATTCATTCCCATCCTCTAAGGCAAAACATTCAGCGTATGAAAGGTGAGAATGAAGATTAATCTCTGTTCTAAAGACCTCCTCAATGTATGGAAAAAGGACCCCGCCAAAGATTCCAATGCCTCAAAAATAAACAAATGAAACAAGGCAAGCTATGAAGCATTTGGGATCATCACCAGTTGCATCAACAAAACAGTCTTCATCAAATTCATGGATGCCAGCACTGAAGAAAACGCCTGTCTTCTCTGGACCAAAATAAATATTCAATATGCTTCCACACCAGCGCTGAATAGAGGATGCATGTGGATGGAATGGGAGGCTCTATCTTACAATGGCAACCTCCAAGAGTTCATTCAAAGATGCAGACAAACTCTTTTAGACGTAGCGTCTGTATAAATTCAAATCCCGGACAACATATTTTCCTAATCAATCCTTGGAAAACTGTGCAAAGACACTCATCTGTTTCATCTCATTGAAGGACTTGCCATGGACAAATCAGCAGTTCAAACTCCAAACAAAATGCTCATGCAATTCAGAGTTTTGTTCATCACTTAAAATCAAAGGATTGCTCCAAAGAAAATCCAAAACCTGAAGCCACTGCACTCAATACCTCAGGCAACACCAGCTACCCAGAAAAAACAATCTACTACTGTGCAGATGGGAAACAGAACCCCATGGTCACAAGTAATAAAGCCTCAAAACTTTGGGTTGAGTTCCCACAACTTAGACCCAAAAGGAAAACATCTGACACTCCCAAGGCCGCCTCAGCTCACATCAAAATTTCCGCTGCCTGTCACATGGATGGACACAAAAGTCTAGCAAATGCAACTTGCCCAAAGTTTTCAATGATGATAATTGACTGTGGAGAAAAGCACCACATGTTCCATGATCTTGACATCTTTGAAAACTTCAAATCTGCGCTCAATGGCCTGTCACCACCGGGCATGAAAGCAATCAGCTGCTGGCCGAAGGAAGAGGGGATGTTACCATAACCATAGGCATAACCACTCACCGCTTGTCTGACTGTCTCTTTTTTCCCAAATCCAAACAAAACCTATTTGCCCTTCTGCCCCTCATCAATCATTCAATCTCCATTGAAAGAGAAGGGAAAACATTCCAAATCCTGTATGGAAAGAAGACGCTTCTAAAAGGCAAAATTGCAAACAGACTAATGGTGGTTCACTTCATAGTTCCAAGGATTCCAAAAGCCTATCTTTCCTCAGCACACTCAGACATCTGGTACCGCCGGCTGGGACACCCCAATGATTGAGTACTCAAATCAATGGGCTTCACTGGGGCCAATTCCACTGATTGCTCAATCTGCAGGATCTCAATTCCCACAGCCAAGCCCTACCTCAATCACTTTGATGAAGTCAGAGCACCACTGGATTGCGTTCATCTAGATCTCATCAGGCCAATCAATCCTGGATCCATTTCTGGATACAAATACTTCATGAACGTGGTTGATCAATTCTCATCTTTCAAATTTTTGAGGTTTCTGAAAACAAAATCAGAAGCATTCCATCAGTTTTTCATCCTGAAGAATCTGATGAAAAACCTCCATGATTGAAAGATAAAGAAGGTTGTATCTGACTGAGGCAGAGAGTTTTCAAACAAATATTTCCAGGAATTGGTCAACAGCAGCGGGTTTGTCCACTTGCTCTCCCCACCAGAAACTCCTGAACACAATGCCTTTGCCAAAAGGGCAAACAGAACAATTCTTGAAAAGGCACAATGCTTACTTCAGGGATCAAAACTACCCAAGAGCTGCTGGGGGGAAGCAGTGAACACTGCCGTCTTTCTCTCTAATCTGACATCATCAACCTGATGGATGAATCGCTTGCCATACTTCTTGTGGACCTCCAAAGCACCAGGAATCAATAATCTAACAGTTTTTGGGTGCAAAGAATACATATCTGTTCCAAAACACTGACAAGCCTGGAAACTGGGACCTACCAGAGATGAAGGCATTCTACTGGGGTATGAAAACAACACATCCTCCTACAGAATTCTTTTCCTCCAAGACAAAAAGGTTGTCATCACCAGGCACATCAACTTTTCAGAAGAACTTTTTTGGTCTTTGCAAGAAGAAAGTGCCAAAAGCTTCTCAGACAACAGGTGGGACAAATTAGAACTTGAGGAACACAATATATTATTTGACTTCCGAGAGGAACACCCATGGATTCTGCCAGTGAACGCTGCTCCAAACGGGGAATGTAACTCAAGTGGAAGCACTGTGAGGGATACCATTGAGGAAGATCCCGAGCAAATTACAGTCCCTAATATTGAACTGCCTGCCACAAATGCCCCTGAGGAACATGAAATCCCATCAAGCACAAGTGGAAAGCAAATCAAAATCATTGGTCCCCAACACCCAAAAAGACTCAAAGGAGATATCTCTCCCATCAACATCTTAACCTACTCACAAAGACCAAAAGGGCACCTCACAACAGCAGATCCAAACAACACTCCAAGAAGCTATAAAGAAGCAATGGAATTGGACAAACGAGAAAATTAGATTGTTGCTATTGAGAAGGAAATAGGCTCTATGGACAGATTGAAGTTATGGGAGAAGGTGGAAAGAAATGGTCAAAAGCTGGTAGGTATTACCTGGGTATTCAAAAAGAAGACAGACCACACTGGCAAGGTGGTGGAATATAAAGCACAACTCTCCGCCCAAGGCTTTTCACAAATTCATGGAAAGGACTACTCAAAGAAATTTCCTCTGACCGGAAGACTGAACTCCCTGAGAGCACTAATTGCACATGCAGCATCAAAGAACCTCAACTTCCAACAGATGGATGTTAAATCAGCCTTCCTCAATGCTCCACTAGACAAATATGTATACATATCCATACCCCAAGGAGTAGGTCCAAACAACAAATTCTGCCTCTGACTCAGGAAAGCTCTCTACGGCCTAAGACAGGCAACACTAGCCTGGTACAATTTCCTCTCAACCTGGCTGAATAAGACAGGATTCACCTTCTCCGTATCAGACACTTGTGTTTTTTACCAAGGAGGGGTCTCCCAAATCTGGCTCTTTGTACACGTTGACAATATTGCCAACTTTGGAAACAATGTTGAAAGCTTCAAAATTGATATAAAGAAAGAATTCAACATGAAGGACCTTTGCAAGGCCAAGCTTCTTCTAGGCATGAAGGTCAATCAAAGAGAGGACAAAATTGAGCTCTCTCAAGGCCACTAGGCCAAGTCAATTTTCCACAATTACGGGATGACCAACTGTAGAACTGTAGCCACGCCAATGATCCCAAACACCCACCTTTAACCTGAATCAGACAAAGGCATAAGAAACTTCAAGCTCTTGAATGTCAACTAAAAAAGCGCCATTGGATCCTTGAGCTACCTGAGCACTGCCTGCAGACCTGACCTAGCATACGCCGTCAGCAATCTCTCCCAGTATTACAAACAGCCTTTATAAAACACTGGCATGCATTCATGCATGTCTTAAAATACCTAAAAGGGTCTCTTCACCTTTCTCTCTCCTTTCCCAAAAATAAGCCAGCACACGTGTTAGCTTACTTGGATGCTGACTGGGGAAACTGCCAGGCCACTCAAAGATCAGTCAAGGGCTACCTAACAATATTCCACCACTGCACAATCCTTTGGAGAACCAAGAAACAACCCTGTGTCTCACTATCCTTGGCAGAGGCCAAATATTGTTCTCTGACTGATCTCACCAGCAAACTCATGTGGCTCCGGCAATTTCTCACTGAAATAAAATTGATCTCATCCAAATCTGGACCCATCACCGTATTTGAAGATAATCAAGCATTTATTGACACAGTAAACAACAACTGCAACTCAAATCACCTTTGAATGAAACACATCAAAATACAACTTCACTTCATCCAAGAAGTCATGGCAAAATCCATCATCAAACGGCAGTTCACCAAAAGCACAAACATGCTCGCGGATTTCCTGACCAAGCCGACTTGCCGACCAACACTGAATTGGGCCTTACATCATTTGGGTCTTCTCAAGCTTGACGTCACGGGGGGTGTGAAAACTTGACTAATCCCAAACTTGCCTGACGTCATGGCTTGAGAAGCAAGCATGAACTTGGCACATTGCCCCGGTCATGAATATGCATGACTACTTAACCTAACCATGTATGTCAGGATGAATGGCGCAACCACAATCTGTTTCCTCTGTCCGTTTCCTATTTATAAGCGTTGTTGTTGCATCCATTGTGTGTCCTCTGGAGAACTTGAACAATTGTATTCCGACCAACCTGCCATTGTGATCCAATCACTCCATCCAACATACTCATTGTTCTGTTCTCCACAACACCATAACTGTCATAAAACGGTCTCACGTGTGTTGACCCTTTTTCAGGTAAATGGCCGTTGTTTTCTTGCTTGCTTTCTTTTCTGCAATCTCAACCTCTCTTGTGCCTAATGAAATGAAAACAGCCTTTTTCAGCCTGAAATATTTACAGTATGTACTAAAGAATATAGGTGCAACAGTTTAAGCTCTTGTTCAGGAGCCTGTTGATGTGGTCTTGTTTCATTCGTTTTTTCCAAATTTATGTTGAAGCAAGTAAAGGTGGTGGGTAGATCAGTTTAACCTCATGTCAGGGAGGCGTTTGCAATAGTTGGTCTAACTTAAGTTGGTTGCAATGGATAGCACAATAGCTCAATCAATCAATATGCATCGCACGTGGAATCGATTGTTGAGTGTAGGGAAAGATCGAGTAACGGCAATCAAAGGTTTGATTATTTTTTTTTATTTGCTTTGTCAAAGTTAAACAAGGCCTATAATGCAACCGGTCAATGAAGTTTTGAATTGACCGATCAAAACTTTTGGCACAGGCATTGCGGGCGGGGAGCTGGAGGAATTGGTTAAGGAGTTGGAGGTGGTTTTCGGCTGTTGGTCACGAGCAATTGCGCAATTCCAGCCTAATCTGGGCGTTTTTTTTTGAGGATGTTGCCAATTGCTTGATCCCATAGGCATACATAGGTCTACAAGTGTTTGACCGATGCCCATTCAATGGCTCGGTTGTTGATGCTGGCAGCGTAACCAAGATCCATTTTGAGCCTCCAACCCTTGGATTGTTTGGGAAAACCCAAATGTCCCAATTGGAAGATCATTGCTACCAAATTCGCACGGTAGTTTTGTTTCTCTTTTATCTCTTTTTTTTTTCTCACCAATATTGCTTGCACAAGCGACCACAGGCAAGATGCAGGGGAGTTTTGGAGGAATTGGTTGAGGAGCTGGAGGCGGTTTTCCGCCGTCGGTTGCAACCGATTGCCAAGTCGCTGCTACAATCACTCAATCAATCAATATTCAGAGTAGCTCAAATCAATTGTTGAGCATAGCCAAAGATTGAGTACAGGCAATTGAGGGTTTGGAGATACCAGGACGCTGCCGTCTTCTCCGTTGCGCTCACTTGGAGTGATTGGTCGCAAAAAAAGTGGACAATAGATAGAATTCTGGCCTTCCAGCGGTCAATTCATCACAGCTGTTATCTTCAAGCACTACCAAGTCCACCGGCAATCACAAATGGACAGGGGATGAAATGTTTGAAGATAACGGGTATTTGACCTCTTGTTGCAAACAATCAGTCACCAGTTTGGTCCATGGATTTGATTGATCCAATTGTGATCGACCCCCTTTTTTTTAAATATCTTAATATTATTATTGTTGTTGTTTTTTATTTCTTTTGCATTTCTGTTTTTCATTTTCTGTTTGTTGTTTTGCAACGTTTTTTTTTTTTGATGGGGGTTTCACAAGAGTGGAGTTTTTCTTGACTTCCAATTAGATTTGGAATTAAGCAGAGCAGATATCTTCCTGTGTTTTCGCTTGCAATCATTTGCGCAAAAAAGTGGGCAAGGATGATAGTTGGAGGCTTGATTTGTAGCAGAGGGTCAATTGGGGTCTTTTGTTGGAGTCAAATCTGCTCTTATGCAGACTGCCACCCAAGGGTTCTAAGTCTTGGTACTGAAAGCCTGAACAGAATTGTCAAACGACACATCAGGTCTTTAAAGCTAAATCCAAGCAAACCCTTGTTGAGTGGACAGGCACAATGGCCCATCCGGCAATGGCGCACTTAGCTTAGTGGTTAAAGCATCACTCATGAATGTTGAGGTCATGGGTTCAAATCCCATAGTGCACAACTACATTTTTGATTCTAACATCTTTCTGGGCATTGGTTGGGGCAATTGGGTGATGAAGCCCATGGTTGTCCAGGTCCAACATGAATTGATTGAGATTGGCTAGAAGAGAAATAGATGGTGATTGGATCCAATGAGATGATTTGAGATACTCTGGATGGGGGGGGCAATGGCTGAGGAGGATGAGGTGAGTTGATGATAGGAGTCTGGCAATGCTGAGCATGAGGTTTCCGGGTTGGATGACGTTGGAACCGTTCTTGAAGAGATGTTGATGATGGGCCGGTGGGATTGGGGTCAGCTGGCTGATGCTTGAAGTTATCGGATTGATAGTTGAGGTTTGATAAGAAGTCATTGGATTGATAGTTGAGGTTTGATGAGAAGTCATCGGATTGATAGTTGAGGTTTGATGAGGGACTGGTGGCTCCGACGTTGTTTGTGGGAGTACCAAGGGCTCTGGTTGATGAGAAAAGTGCATAGGCTGAGGTGGGGGTTGCAGTGGAGACTGGAACCTTGGAATCAAGCTGGTGCGGAGGGACAAGCTTGGAGGTTGGGTGAATAGGTGGATAGGAGATTGATGAAAGACCTTGCAAGGTGATGCAAGAGTGGAGTGTTGGACGGGGTCCTGAGGGCTTTGCGTGCAATCAATTGATTTTACTCACCAAATTGAGTATAGTGGGGTGGGATGGAAGGGACTAGTTGGGCCGGAAAAGATTATCAGGATGGGTTATTAGTGGGGGTATGGGTTATTGGACAGGGTATGGATTTGTTGATATTGGTATGAGTTATGTGTATGTGTATGGAGTTATGAGTTATGAGGATGAGTTATTGTTTATGGTCATGGTTGTGACTAATATTCCTTTATCCATAGTTATATTGAATGGGCTTGCTGATTCTGATTCCATGATTGATTGATCCAAATTTAAAGACTCATGCAGTTTACTGACTAGATCCTTCATCCTCACCTGATCAGTTGCTTCAAATCCTTGGTCTTGAAGGGTTCCTGTTATTTTATTGCTAGTTAATGCTGGAGTTTATTGATCCAAAATGAAGATTATTGGCCACTGTTGGAACACCAGATGTAGAAACTCCTTTAGGATTGGGTCAAGTTTAGCAAACAGCTTGCTGGCAGTCATCTGAGGGGGAATTTAGACTATAACTATTGAAAGGATAGAGGAAATACTGGGGGTTTTTGAATGGCCTGCCCCTCTAAGTATTGTATTAGTCTCACAACAATAAAAGGAAAGAGATTGGTGGCTCATTTTCAGATAGAGTTGCTACTATGGTAGTCTCTATTGGACCTAGGATCAAATGTGTCAAGCTTGATAAGGAAGAAATGGTGGAACAGATAGGGGACTTTGTGGATGGAAGCTGAGTAAGGGAAGAATCCTTTGTCTAGTCTGATTCTTTTTGTATTTTATCTTTTTTTATTGGTTACTATTGATACTTGTTTGATGTTAAAGGTGATGATTGAATACAGTTGAAATGGTTGAGACTATACTTGATGACTGATGAGGATGATGATGATGATGATGATGATGATGATGATGATGATGATGATGATGATGATGATGATGATGATGATGATGATGATGATGATGATGATGATGATGATGATGATGATGATGATGATGATGATGATGATGATGATGATGATGATGATGATGATGATGATGATGATTTGTGGGTTGTTTGTTTTGTTCTGCATGCAGTGTCCTGCATATATTGCTTCTGTACTGCATGTACCTGCTTGCATATATTGCTGTGTACAGATGAGGTAATTTGTTTGGTTCTTCATGCAGTGCCTTGCATATATTAATGCTGTATATACTGGTGAGGAGTTTGGGTGGTGTATGGGTTTAATTTATGTGGTATGTACTTGAAGTCTTCCAGAGTATGTCCATATTTCTTTCACTGAACTGTGACCCCTGATTTGGCTGTATCTTCTAATCCATGAGAGATAGAAGGGTACTTTGGCTGGGTTACTAGGGTTCATTTTAGCTGTAGAATCCATTTTTGAGGTAATTCTGAGGATTGAGGCTGCCTTTATACCATAAAGGTGAGTCTGATGGCTATAGGTTAGGTTTTGGAGGACCACAACATGGAGCTTTTTTTCAGTTTTTCAAGGGCAATGTTGAAGGCCTTAAAAATGGCCACAACTCCTCAGATTTGTTCTACAGGGGTTTGAGATGCCCTTCTATCCCCTATTATTTCTTTCTTTGACAACCCCCAAAAACCATGTTTTCTTCAGGTTTGACACTTGCTTTGGGGACATTGGTGGACATTGTGGCAACGTAGAAACCACAATGATTTCCAGGTTTGTGGGTGATAAAAACCAAACACCCAAAAATTGTATATTTTCTTTTGAAAAATTTTTTGACAAAATGTCTTCATAACTTCATGTGATATTCCAAAACAGGTGGAACACGCAAGAAAGCAGCAGATCAATGTCCTTTGGATGTCTGCCCCAAGGAAACTGTGCTTCAAGGACTCCAGTCACAAGTGCAATGATGGGGCTTGATATTTTGACCCAAGAATCATACATGAAAACAGAAAAAAAACTGTGGCAGCCAACTCAAAAAACTCAATCTTAGACAGTTTTCCCTTTCCCCACACCTCATCCCTGGGGGATAAAGATCCAAGTATTAATCTCCAGCTGGACCCAGCCAAGGAGGATAAAATAAAACAATTGTTCAAGGAGAACATAATTCATTGGGAGAAATTCAATGCAGCTTGGTCCCAAGGATACTGTTAACTTTCCATCCATCATCTTACTGCGTGGACTTCCTCCCTCACCCCATATTTGGGAAGCTTCATCTCACCACGCGCGCGCTCTACCTTACCCCGTAACGGGGAATCCCCAATTTCCTTGTCTCTTCATCTCTGCCTCTGTCTCTCAGTCTCCTCTCTTTTTTTTCCTTTTCTCTTTTCTAATCTTCCTCTTCTCATTCTCTCTGCTTCTAAAGTTTCCCTTCAACAAATGATTGCAAGTCCCTTAATAATAAGTCTTTGCCTGGTAAGACTCTAAATCACCTACTCCTCGTAACAACCCAATCTGACTCTCCATTATGTTCAGCCCATCACTATCTTGTCCATTCTTTCTGGTCTTATCACACCTCAACATCTCACTTGAGCTTGAATAGCCACTTTTTCTTCTGACCCTTAATTATGGTTTAACTTGTAGGGTCTTCTTTTCATTCAACGTCATCTGTTGTCTGCATGATTCCTAGTCTCTTATTTTCTCTAATACCTTGTTTAGCTGTTGGTTCTGTGTCCTCCAGAAATCTAAGCTCATCTTATCACGGTTAAAAGCCAAAGGTCTACAAGCAAACTCAATCAGCAAGACATGAACAAACCAGCAGGAGCAAACGACTACTTCCACCAAGTGGCTCTCAAAGCATCTGTTGACTCCATACCTCCCTTGAAAAAAGACAATTTCTCTATATGGCGGGACAAGATGCTCATGCTATTTGACCTCAAAGATATCAAGGAGGCCATTACTTGGAACTCTGGCCCAATCTTGTCAAAAAAATACCGCAAAATACAAGAAATCATTCTTTGGAAGCTTGACAGTACAACCCATGCCAATGTTGTTAACTCCTCCAATATTACCTTTTCAAAACTTCTATGGGCAGAGATCACCCAAAGATTTGCATCTTCAGAGACAGCAAACCAAGCTAGAGTATTCAATTACTTCTTTCATTCTGCATTCAATGAAAATGCCATTGAAGGATTCATAACTGAAATGCATAAGGCCATCACAAGAATGACGGACATTGGTATAGAATTACCTAAAGACATACTAGCATATCTCTTACTCTTCAAATTTCCCCCTATCCTTGAAAACCTGAAACAGAAAATTATTCATGTTGAGAAGAATTTAACAATGGAAGTTGTGTTTAATCACCTCACTCAATATAATAATGAGAGGAAGGCGCAATTAACTACCACCAAACCCTCAACTGATTTATCACTAATTGCTGCAAAGACTCAAGGCAATAAGGATGAGAAGAGAATCAAGACGAGATGCCGAGAGGGATACCATGAGGCCAACGCACCCCACTCCAAATCTTGATGCTTTCATCTACATCCTCAGATTTCTCCAGACTGGTGGATAGAACAACAAAATGATTGGAAAAACAAAACAAAAAGAAATCCTACAATCAATTACCATTCCTTACTTACTCTGTGGATTAATGTGGACAACACTCCTAATCTTCTCTTAGACTTTAGAGCAAGCGTTCATATTTTAAACAATCTGAAATTCCTTTCTACCATCAAACTCCAGGATGAACTGGATGAAATCAAGATGGGCAAGCTAGATGCTAATCTAAAGATACATGGTACGGGAACGGTCAGGCTAGAATGAAGCGACTTGGTTATCACCCTTGAATGTTGCGCGTACGTTCCAGATATCGTTGTCACTTAATTAGCCCTGGACTCTTAGCCAAGAAAGGCTGTTCCCTTTCTCAAGTTTGTGACACATTCTCTGTGGTCCGCAATAACCAGCTCTTACTGAAGGGCTTGATTCGAGACAATCTATTTGTTGTCAAAAGACCCCGATCAGCTGATTCACATCAAACTGAAAATCTTTCAAATCTACCTCCGGGATCAACTCTTCCTCTTCTCAATATTCACCAGATGTACGGACACGCCTCTCTTTCCACTCTCAAGCCTCTGATAAAAGATCTCTATAAAAATTAAGAACTCAATAATTTCCAATGCAACAGCTGTGTGAAGAGCAAAATTACAAGAACACAGTTCTTTGGTTCCTCTAACCCTACCAGCAAGCCTCTAGATAGAATCCACCTTGATTTGGTTGGTCCAATCAGTCCTCAATCTAAGGCTGGTCATCAATATCTCCTCACCCTTGTTGATAATTACACCAGATACTTAGCAGCATTCCCCCTTTCAACCGAGGACAAAACTCCTGAAACTATCATCAGCATCCTTGAAACTGAATATAAGAGGTTAAATTATTACCCTTCCGTGATTTTCTCTGACAAAGGTACAGATTTCACCAATTCTATCCTCAAGGACTTTGCTAAGAATAAACACATCAAACTTCTAACATCAGAACCCTACCACTCCCAACATAACGGACAAGCAGAAAGGGCTAATAGAACCATAATAGAATCTGCTCAAGCCACCTTCTCTTCATCTTGATTAGCAAAGAATTACTGGCACATTGTGGTTTGCAGTTGTTGCTTCATGCTCAACCAGATCCCAAGAGAAGGTACTCAATCTTCTCCTTGGGAACTTATGTTTGGTAACAAACTTCCCACTAATTATTTAAAACACATAGGCTTGTCCGCTATCTATCTTGCCAATCAGCTTCAGAAAGGTTGGAAATTTGAAAAAAAAGGCCTTGAAGGAGTGCTGGTTGGATTTAATCCCACTTTTCACTCATATCTGATCCTCCAATCGCTTGGAGGAATTGTCAAAAAAAAACACGTCAAATTTCTTAAAAATCATCTAAATGAATTTCCTTTTTTTGAGTCTCTTGGATTGGATATCTTCTCTCAACCAGGCTTAGATTCTAACAAGAACAACTTCTTGTCTGTTGATAAAAAATACTCAATACGCTAACCTGATTCTCAACCAGTCAAATACAACTCAGATCAAGATGAAATACAATTTTTCAATTCTCAATGCTCTGGCTCTAACCCTATTGCCGCACCCAAACCACCCCCTTGAGAGACAAATCTAAGAGCCAGATGTGAAATTTGGAAACCCCAGAGATACGTGTTTCATCACTACTACAAACCACCATCATACAAAGCTTCCTGGAAGTTCCCTGAATGGCCTAAATGGAAAACAGCGTTCAAAGAAGAACTCACCTCTATTGAAGCTCAAGAAGTCTGGGAAGAGTATTACAACAAACCCAAAAATATCTTGAATACCACCTTGGTGTTCAAGGTGAAGGAAAATTGTCACGGTGAACCAGTTAAGTACAAAGCTTGTCTATGTGTTCAGGGGTTTGACCGAATCCAAGGTGTGGATTTCAACAAAACATGGGCACTGACTGGAAATCTGGGATCACTTTGACTTGCCCTCATCTACGGACTGAAGAATAAAATGTCCTTCAACCAATTGGATTTGAAGGGCGAATTTCTACACACTCCACTGAGCAAGACCGTAATAATTAGAACCCCTGAGGGCTCTACTCAAAAATTGCCTTATCTCAAATTGAAAAAATCTTTATATGGTCTTTTTCAATACCCCAAAAATTGGTACAATACTCTAACCGCATGGATCAGATTGCAAGGCTTTCACAAATCAACAAGTGATCCTTGTTTATATCTCAATCTAGAATCGGGAGAGGTCATTTACTTTCACGTTGACAACCTCATCCTTGTAGGAAGATTGGACAAATTTGCTACAAACTTCCTGAAAAGGTTCTCAAATTCAGCTTGCCACTCCCCAAATATCATTCTTGGTATGCTGATGGAAATAGAAGGTGATAAGATTCTTCTAAGCCAACCTAAAAATATCAACCAGGGACTTGAAGAATTGGGTCTTACTGATTGCAAGAGCATCAACTCTCCTCTGACTCAAAATTACCACCTTGAGCCAGCCTCTGACAAAGATCACGCGGAGTTTTCTCAGCTCAACATCAATTACCAATCTGCAATTGGTCTCTTAAACTATCTCTCTCAGTACACCCGTCCCAACATATCTTTTGACGTCTCAAGTTTAGCTAGATTTAATGCTAAGCCTTGATTGTCACATTGGAAGGAAGTGCAAAAGGTTTGGAAATATCTAAAAACAACAAGAAATCTAAAATTAAGGCTCAAGTATGACCCTTCAGAAGAAATTATATCTGGATATAGTGACACCACCTGGGGAGATGAACCTACGCTTTGCAAGTCTCATACAGGGTATATAGTATTCAATTACAGTAGCCCAGATATTTGGAACTCATCTAGGCAGAAAAATATAACCTATTCTTTGACAGAATCAGAACTTAACGCACTGCTCAACTGCTATCTTGAATTGAAGTGGATCACTCACCTCATTGGCAAAATCAACCCCTCTACTAAGATCAAACCTGCTATTCATATAGATAATAAGGGATTGGATGATAAAATAAAAAAATTTGGCTCTCACTCTAAATCCTGCCACATTGAAATCAAGACAAAAGGGTTGCGCGAGGACTTCTCTCTGTTAAAATTTAACCTTATCCTTATCCCTACCGAGAAGATGATAGCAGACCCTTTAACTAAGGCCACCTCAGTTGGCGCTCTTAAGCTTCTACAACAAAATATTTTCACCAACCCATCTGTTCCCTGAAGTTCTCCTCTTACCAGTCACAGAGGGTGTTAACTTTCCATCCATCATCTCAATGCGCGGACTTCCTCCCTAACCCCGTACTGGGGAACCTTCATCTCACCACGTGCACGCGCTCTACCTTACCCCATAACGGGGAATCCCCAATTGCCTTGTCTCTTCATCTCTGGCTCTGTACCTCAGTCTCCTTTCTTGTTGTTCCTTTTCTCTTTTCCAATCTTCCTCTTCTCAATCTGTCTGGTTCTCAAGTTTCCCTTCAACAAACGATTGCAAGTCCCTCAATAAAAAGTCTTTCCCTGGTAAGACTCTAAATTACCTACTCCTCACAACAACCCAATCTGACTCTCCATTACTTTCAGCCCATCACTATCTTGTCTGTTCTATCTGGTCTGATCATGCCTCAACATCTCACTCAAGCTCAAATAGCCACTTTTTCTTCTGACCCTTAATTATGGTTTAACTTTTAGGGTCTTCTTATCATTCTATGTCATCTGTTGTCTGCATGATTCCTAGTCTCTTATTCTTTTCTACTACCTTGTTTAGCGGTTGGTTCTGTTTCCTCTAGAAATCTAAGCTCATCTTATCAGATACCTTGCAGCAATGAAGGAAGCCATTTCTTGGTCAAAAGCATCCCAAATATCCGTTCAAAGTTTAATAGGCAGGAAAGAGGTAGAAACCAATGTAAAGAATTGGAATACCTGTGATTAAATGGCTACCTCAGGTGAAAGGATCCTCAAAGGAAGAGGTCCTCAACCCATCAGAAGTTAAGAAGTCCCAATGTTTGGGATATGATAATATATTCAGCTCAGAAATGTTAAAAAATGGACCAAAACTAGATTTATCCACTTTGAAGTCTTTTACTCAGGATTTGTCTCATAGTTGTACAGCTTTAAGCAGTAATTTTGACATTATATATGAGCAATTAGATTATTTGAATTTGAAAATCTAGAAGATACTCCAATGCCAGTCTGTAAAAGCTAGAACCAATGATATGGAGTTGAGATAAGTGAAAAACACCATGAGTCTCACCAAGGTCACAATGTTTAGACACATAGACACTAATTATTCAACTATCCAAGGAGAACTCCTTTCAGTTAATTATAACAAGGAAGAAACTGAGAAATTGACACAAACCTTTGCTTTTTGGAAAGAGGTTGTACAGGAGTTTCATGCCTGCAAAGCCCTTAATAAATTTATGTGTAGTGCTGGGTTGAGTTTGTACTGTGGTGAAATTTTACTGGTGGGTTGTTTGTGTCTGCATGATCCTAGTTGCCTGCATACATTTCTGGGTAGTTCTGTGATGCCTTGTACTGGTGGTTGTTTGGTTACATATGGTCCAGACATCCTGCATATATTTCTGGGTAGTCCTGTGGTGACTTGTACTTCTGGTTCTTTGGTTACACATGGTCCAGACTGCCTGCATATATTGCTTGGTAGTCCTGTGGTGACATGAACTGCTGGTTGTTTGGTTACAAATGATCCAGACTGCCTGCATACATTACTGGGTAGGCCTGTGGTGACTTGTACAGTACTACAAGATCTTTGATGCCTGAATAAATTGCTGTTTGGTAGCTTGGGTAGTTTGGTATTACAAGATCCTGGCTGCCTGCATAAATTTCTGTACATAGCTGGGCTTGTTTGGTGTTACATGATCTTTCTTATGGTTCTGAGTACACAGGTGAGGTGATTGGTTGTATTTTTGGTTGAGCTGTTGTGGTGAGATGTTACTGGTATGTGTTTTGGGGATTCAAAGTAAACTCATGTGGCCTTTCACTGGTTTGTGATACCTGGGTGTGCTATGAGCTGTCCAAAATTGATTTTGGCTGTATCTTCTAAACCATGATGGATAGAGGGGTAGTTTGGCTGGGTGACCATAGTTTATTTTTGGTTTAGAATCCATTTCTGAGGTTAATTTTATGATTGGGATTGTATTTAGACAAGAAAATTGAGTCTTATTTCTACAGATAAGGATTTGTCTGCCATAAAACAAGCTAGAGGTGGTAAGCAGAAGGCACCATTGATGTTGTGCTTTATTTGTGTCATGCTTATGTACTGAGGTAGATGTTACAGAGGAAGAAAATATGTTAAAGTGTAGAAGAAAATAACCCTTAACCTGGAAGCGTGAAAGCTTCTCAAAGATGGCTTTATCTCTTTGCAGTACTGTGACCACCTCTTTGGAAGACTTGGCTAATTTATTCATAGAATATGCATTTTTGAAACATGGTATCCCCAATAATATAGTTATTGATTGTGTATCATTGTTTTTCTCTAGCTTCTGGACCTTTCTATGCCAAAATTTGAGGATCACTTGAAACTTATCAATGGCTTACCACCCGGAAACTAATTTGGAAACCAAGCAAGTTAATCATATTCTCAATAAGTATCTTCAAATTTATGTCACCTTTCAACAGAAAAACTGGTTGCAATGGCTACCATAAGCCAATTTTGCCTACAACGACTCCACTGATTCCTCCACCAAACAGTCGCCCTTCCAGAATTGTTATTTTAGAAAACCAACTTTTGCTTCTATTCACGTAGCAACTTTTCAACCTTCTACCAATCATCTCAATCAAATTCAACCTCTTCAATTTCAACTTGAAGAAAAACTTGAAGTAGAAAACCAGAGCTAAAACAAGCAAGCAGACCAAATTTGCAGTATGGCTCTAACTCTGCAGTAGGAGATTAGGTATGGCTTGATGCTTGCAACATTTACAGAACTTGACCAACCCAAAAAATCTCTGAAAAAAAACTTGGCCCCTTCAAAGTAAAATCATTCATCTCTGCTAAGGCCCTCAAACTTACCTTAATTTCAAATGGAAAGTTATCCACCCAGTCTTTCATGTGTCTCTCCTAGAGCCAGATTGAGTCCTATACCTAGGCAAGACTAATCCCCCTCCAGAACCAGTCAATCTCCAAGATAATCTAGAGTGGAAATTGAGCCCCATTCTTGATTCCAGGTTACACAAAGGAAAACTCCAATACCTTGTAAAATGGACTGGCTTCCAGTCCAAAAAAGATTGCACCTTGTGGGAACCAGCCCATCATCTTTGCAACTCTCCTGATTTGGTTTGAGACTTCCATGCAAAATAACCCTGCAAACCTTTCCATTCTTGATTCCATCCCTTCCAATCCCATAACACATTTTCATCCCATTCCATCTCATCAATACCATCACACTCCTCATTCCATCCCATCCTACTCATTGCCAGTTTCTTAAATTTCTTTCTCTTTCATTGCAACCTTTTATTTTCTATACTTATTTATTTTACGTATTTCAAGCAAAAAAATCCTTTATCTCTGCAAATATATGAATATATATATATATATATATATATAATAATAATAAAATTACAGAAAAAATTACAAATTCTCCTTTATTTACTTTTTCCCCTCTTCCCAATTCTTGTCCAATGCTGCTACCATTAACCTGAAATCATCCAAATTCTCATCATTCATTACACTTGTAATTTCTTGCAACACAAGAACTTGTGCAACCAAATCCTTCTCAGAAATATCCTTGCATTTCTTGGTCTGAGCCCTCTTTTGCCAGGAATTCCATCCACCCTCATCCAAGAGTTCTTCATAATCTCTTTTCCTTCAACCTCACAAGGAGCCTTCTCCAAAATTGCCAGTCAACCGCCTTGCATCAGTATCAATTGGCACCACAAATTTTACTTGGTTCCCTTTGTTTTGGTCTTCCAACCCATTTCCTTCCATTCCATCTCTCCCTGTCTCAATTCTTCCTCTTCTGCTGTTCTGTTCCCTTTCCCCCTTCCATTTCATCCACTTCCTTCATTTACTTTCTCCCTTCCCATTCTGTTTCCTCCTTCTGTTTCACCCTGCTCTTCCCTTGTTCCCTCAATTACTTCCACAATTTTCTCCTCACCTTTCACCTTTCTTTTCCCCTTGGAATTCATCTGATTCACCTCAAACTTGGCCAATGTTCCAAAATACAGTGGTGGTGGTGGTGGTAGTGGTGGTGGTTGGGGTGGTGGTGGTGGCATATTAGTAGTGTATCTGAAGAATCATGGAAATATTACAGATAATAAAGCTTAAATTATATTAGTTTTCATCTTTCCCATTCAGTCAATCTCTAGCCTTACTCACCCGGATTCTGTACTCCTAAACTTCAATCTACTGCACTGTCAGGATGTGATGATTCAGACGTGGAGCAGATATTTGACTTTTGACTTCACTTGTGGACACCACTGGGGAATTTACCACTGGCTTGCTATTTAAAGGAAACTTAAATGCCACTTTTCAAAGAAAAAATTGCTTACACTTGGCTTGGAGACCCCAAGCAGCAGTGCTAGTGAAACATCTTTCATTTTGAAAAATGAAGTTTTTTCAAAAACAAGATGAGGATGAAGACATAGTTAATTCAAATTTTATTCTAAAGCAACAAATTATAGTAAAATTTAAAGGTTATAAAGGAGGTAAAACAACTTTTGTAATCAATGGAAAAATCATGTGAACGCTTGCAGGAGCTTGGCGCTTTATACCCAGGCAACTGTCCCACTTCAAGTTTAAGTTTTATTGTCTTCCATTCCTTCAACATATCCTTTTACTCAGTACCATCTACCTCAGTTCATAAGCATGACACAAACAAAGAACAAAATCCATGGTGCCATCCCCTTACCACCTTTGGCTTGCATAAAAAAATCCCAATCTTGGAAACCCAGTATCTACTTGCAAATCTCAAAGTTAAATCTAAATACTGCTCAACAAACCATTTGAAATTCTCCATTCTACCCCAGATATTTTCAATCCTCAGAATTCCATTCTTGGTCACACACCAACACTAGTTTGAACTCATGCCTAGAAAGCCGCATTAACTGTATAGTTTGCAAATGGACTTATCCCTTACCCTGCATTAACTACATCTTCATATTTGCATTTTCTTCACATTTAATTCTTTCCTGTCTCATCCATTAAGTACTTATGCGCTCAGATTCTATTTTCTCACCCATATGCTACAACCTTGGAAACCACTTTACTTTTATTTCATTTCCCATTCCATTCCTGTCATTCATTGCCTCACTGCTCTCTATCTGTTTTTGGCTATTCATTGGAATTTACCTAGTCATCTTTGGATTACCTTATAAATTCTGTGTTGCCTTCCTGAAGATTTTCTCCTCAGTCAGTTAATTTCATATGTTCTTGCATTTTGCTAAATCCAGAAATCACATTGGGTCTGGTTTGGATTTCCTTTCCATTGGAACATGTCATTCCTCTTGCTGATTGTTGAGCCATCAAATCTTAAATTTTGCACTTCACATTCAGCCTTGCTATATTGCATTTTCACTTGCACTCAGCCTCTCCCTTTACACTCACCATCATCTAAGACTTTCCTATAGTGTGTGGGGTGGTTGTGGGAAATACTCAATTCAAACTCTGGCACGGCTACCCTCCGTTTCTAAATCACATAAGATTCTTTGGATGCAAGTCACACTATCTGAATCGCAAACCTCTATTTGACAATAAATTTTCCTCTGTGAAAAAAGAAGGCATTCTTCTTGGCTTCACCAAAGAAAATCAAAACTACATAGTATAAAACCCTACAACATCCTAATTAAAGGTAGTTTGCAACTTTACATTCAAAAAAGATGTGTTCACTTTTAAAGCTAAACTCCCAAACCAAACACCCAGTCTAGATGAATCATATCCTATATTCCTAGCTGATGACAACACTCCTGAACCCCCTAGTCACCTAAACCATCACAGTTGCACACCACCCACTCCCAAGCTCATCCTCAATCTTGGACCTCCACCTGCTCCCCAAAATACTCCTGTGTCACCATCCACCTCTAACAGCCAAAGCAAACCAAAAATCATTGTTCCACCTCCTAAATGCAGGATAAAAGACTCCGCAAAATTCCAAAAATCAACTATTCAAACCTAGCTGAATTATCTTTAAATCTTTTATCTTTATCAAACCTCACAAAGTCATCCACCAATAGTCTCCCTGACCCAAACACCTTCTTTGAAGCCAAAACCAGACTGGGTGCCCTAGAATGGATTAAATCCTTCAAGAAGTAAATTAATTCAATGAAATACAGAAATGTCTTCATGCCTGTCAAAAGACCAACTCACAAAAATTTCATCAGAGGAAAATGGTTGTGCAAGACAAAAGGGAACACCCAAAGTATCTTCATACAGCAAAAATCAAAGTCTGTGGCTAAAGTTTGCTCACAGATTGTAGGCATTGATTACCAAAATCAATTTTTTCCCACTGGAAAACCTACATCTCTCAGGCTCCTGATCACAATAGCAGCCCATAAAAATTGTTAAATCAACCAAATGGATGCTTTCATAGCATTACTCAATGGTCCAATTGACAAAGAAATCTACCTAGTGCAACCAGATGGATTCAAAGAAGGATAAAAAATGGTGTAGTGACTCAAAAAGGCCATACATGTCCTGAAGCAGTTGCCGAGAATGTGGAATGAAAGTGTTTATGGATTTCTCAAGGAAATTGGTTTTGCCAAATCACCATGAAATGAATGCCTCTACCTTAGATACAACCCATTAAACAAAAAATACTGCCTCCTATTTTTTCATGTTGATGATATGATAATTACCAGAAACAAAATACACAAAGTAAATTCTGAAATCTCCCAAAAATGGGAAATGGGAGACCTATTTAATGCTGAAATTATAGTAGGGATCCAAGTATGGCAAACCAAGAATTGCTACATTATAAACCAGTACCATATGGCAAAAAAATGCTCACAGTTTTCAACAATACAGAAGTCAAAACTGCAGCCAAACAACCACCCTCAATGAGCAAGCTCACTCCTTTGGGAGATGAAGAAAACAATGAATTCCTCAAAATAGATTTACCATAAAGGAGTGCAATTTTTTCCCTCCTATATCTTGTAAATGTACCCGGAGGTATCTAGCCCATGTCTTTGGGGTACTCACAAGATACATGGACACCCCCAACCTAGCACATTGGAAGGCCTTCTGCCATTTATTTTGATACCTTAAAGGAACAATAGATTACAGAATAGAATACTCCACCAGTAATGACCAACTCAAAGAAAATAAAAGTTACTATGTCCCATTTGGAAACTCCAATGCCAATTTAGCAGGGGAAAAAGCAACATTAAATTCAACTACCAGGTAAATTTTTACCATGATGAATTTCCCAATCAACTGGTATTCCAAACTCTAACAAACTCTCTCCTTATTTTTGACTGAAGCTGAATATAAATCAACAACAAAAGCTGGACAAGAAGCTGTCTGGCTAATTCAATCCTTAAAATTCCTTAAGCATCCATGTGACATCCCAATTTACCTCCACTTCAACAAATTAAGCCCCATTCACCTCACCTCAAAACATATTTTTCATGCCAGGACAAAACACATTGAAACACAACATCATTTAATAAGAGAGCTTGTAAAATTGGTAAAGTTGAAAATAAAGCTTTTTCCAATGGAAACCATTCTGACTGACATCCTTCAAAAACATGATACACAAATATTTTCAAAAGAATAAGAGATGAAACAGGAATAAAAAGGGTAATAACCCTATCTTGTTGAAGGGGGCTGTCAAAATTCCTTATATAAGCACGGATAAAGCAACAAAAAGTAGGGAGAATGCACACTGTCATGCTGTCATTGGGCACAAGCCCCCATGAAATAAAATCAAAGCGCATCACCAAGATTGAGAACTCTGCGCACAAATGAGAGAATTTGGGAATATAAAAGAGTCTGTCAAAGAATAATATCAGATCCCCAATCACTTCCACTCTTCTTTATGGGGGATCTAATATTGTGAGACATTTTTCTTTTGTTTATAAACCCAAACTCATTACCAAAAACTCAACAGTACCCTTATTTTCTAGAGCCAGGAGCTGTTGTTCTAGGAAGTGGTCTGTCTTAGCCAGTTTGTAAGACTGAAACTTATCTTTGTAAACTAGGTGAGCTGTTGTTATAGCAAGCGGTTGGTCTTAGCCAGTTTCTAAGACTGCACCTTATCTTTTTTGGCTAGTAAATATCCATAAACAAGACTATATACGGGCTGAAACAATCAACCAGGATGTTGAATGAAAGCATTGAAAATTTCTTACAAAGAATAGGATTCGCAAAATCACCTTGCAATGAATGCCTTTATCACAAAAACAGCAAAGACAGATATTACATCCTATATGTACATGTCAACAGCATGGTAATTAATGTAAATGAAATACTCACAGTAAAGTATGAAATTGGACAAAAGTGGCAAATGGAATACTTGGGAAAAGCCAAAAGTATTTTAGGAATCCAAGTACAACTTACAACCAATGGCTACAGTCTCAACCAATACAATATGATTGAGAAAAAACTTCATGCATTTGATCATGAAAACACTAAAAAATCTGCCACTCCACTACCAACTACTATCAAACTCATATTGTCAGGAAACAATGACCATGTAGTTTTCACTAATCTTGATATACAATATAGAAGCGGTGTATGCTCTCTTCTATACTTGGACCAAGGTAATCAACCAGAGCTCTACCATTCTGTAGGCTTACTAGCTAGATATATGGATAAACCAAATATTTTTCATTGGAAAGCTTTCTGCCATGCATTATGGTATCTCAAAGAAACAATCAAGTTTGGGATGAATACAAAACCAGTAAAAATTCTCTCAAAGCAAACAAAAGTTTCTAAATTTGATTGGGACACTAACAATGAAAAAAATGGTGGCACCTTCTGGCAGGTGTAGCACCTGAATCTTTTTTGGTTTTTTTTTGACTCTGAGAAAAATCTGTTTCTAAATTGAGTTGGAATCTGAGAAAAGTTGTTTGTATTGATTCTTGAATATTCCAAATAATTCTAGTGCATGCATGGAATATAGGAGATTCGGAATTGTAGGTAATTTTTATTTTATGTAATGAATAAATTTGTGCATACCATCAAGAAAATCATATTTATTTTCATTTTTTATGAGATTTGGTCAAATTTGAGTGTCTGCCGTCAAATTTCCCTGATAATTAAGGGTTTTATCACTTTAATTTACAAAAAGGAAAATAGCCTACTTTTATAATAGCATCTTTTATTCATTCTTTCGGATACACATGTTTTTTTTGGAAATTCAGTACATTGGTAAATTTTTGGTGGAATCATTCAATTCTTGATCTCTCTCTTTTTTTTATTCATTTTTTTCCTGTTAATAATAATATTTTCAATTGATTGATTTCTCTTTGATTGATTTACTTTTACTTGTTTGACTTTAATTTTAACCCAGCTACATTTTCTTATGTTATTATTTTCTACTATTTTTGATTTTTTTTATTTTGAATTTTTTCAGGGTTTTTATTTAAGCTTATTTCTTCTATTGATTATAATTTTTTTTTTCTTTTAAACTTTTTTAGTGAATTACTTTTAAAAGAAGCCTTAGCCTCAAAAAAATATGTGTGTATTTTACATTCCTGTGATGATCTGTACAAACCACAATTTGTTTGAAGACACAGGTATTTCAAAAAGTTTTTATCTTTAAATTTACAACACCACATTCTTGTAAATCATATTCCAAAAACATTGAAACAAATTTTAAGTATTTGAAGAAATTCAAAAATTGATTCAATAATTGACAGAAAATCAATAATAAAAAAAAACTCAGTTCATTCTTTTACCCATTCCTTTTCATTTTCAAAAAAATTTTTTTTGGGATTGAATTCTGAGAAAGCTGAATAATAAATTGGAGCTCTTTAAATTTTTTTTTTGGTATTTGTTGGATTTATTCTTGACCACAAAAAATTGGATCCAACATGAAAAAAATTAAAAATAACTGATACTTTTCAATATTTTTTTTAATATCAGGATTAAATTTTATTTCTTTTCAGGTTTTTAGAATATCATTAAAAGATTTAAAGAAAATTGATTTGTCATCTTGATCATAGGTTTTACCCCCTAAAATATTTATCACCACAAAAATAACTGCAAATAAAAGGGGTGTTCTGCATTTTGAAATATTTTTTTTATTACATTCAAATGACAAAACAAATAAATTGAAGTGAAAAATACTACTATTTTCAGAAAATTCCTGAAAAGGCTCTATCTAATAAAAAGATTAGTGTTGAGACTTTTTTTATAATTTTTTCTATCTTTTTTTCTGGGAAATATCAAAAAAAAAATAATAACCTGCAAGGAGTCCCAGTACCTAAATAATTTTTTGAAACTGGCCAGGGGTTCTTAAAAAATATTTCCCATTTTATTCTGTTTGTTTTTTTTCTCAATGTATGTTGAATTTATTTTGCTTTGATTATTGTTGAAGTTCTTGAAATTACTTACAATCCTATTTTATTTTTCTTTTAATTGTGAATTTTTGAGAACAATGAAATTTCTTCTGTATTTTGAAGGCTTATTCTTGTGAAAAGTGAAATCTTTTTTAGAATGTTGATTTTGCTCCTCAAACACTAGCTCATCCTCACTATAAACTGCGTTTGTGAAAAACCATCAAAAATTCAATAATTCAATACTGAGTGCACTTGTGTGCACTCCCATATAGTATTGCAGGACCAAGAATTTCATCTGACAGAACGCAAATGTGCTCCAGGTTTTTTTTTATTTTTTTTTTTTTTGTTTGTGATTTTATTGATTTTTGGGCATTTTTTTAAAATTTTTGGATTTTCTTTTTCTTTTTTTGGTCTGGCATGGTGGAAAATTAGGCTAAGTCATCCATCATACCAGATGGCTTGAGATTTTTTTTTTGGTCAGGAAGGTGAATGCTTTAGCCTAAGTCATCCATCAACCTTCAGTTTTAATTTTTTTTTTTTTGGATTTTTTTTTTTGGATTTTTTTTTTTGGATTTTTTTTGTATTCTTTGGATTTTTTTTATATTGATGGATTACTTAAGGAAAGTGAGATTTTTGATGTTTCTTTTCAAACAAGAGCTCATCCTCACTAAAAACTTTGTTTGTGAAACACCATCAAAAATTTAATTTATGGCTACTCCATGCACTGGTGTGCACTCCCATATAGTAGGCCAGGACCAAGAATTTCAGCTGGCAGGACCCAAATGTGGTCCAGGATTTGAAAATTTATTTTTGATTCTATCAAATTTTGCTTTTATTTCAATTTTGAGTTGTTTTAATTTTTTCTTTTTTTCTTTTTTCTTTTTTTCTTTTTTTGTTTTTTTTTCTTCTTTTATTTTTTTGGCTCTGGCATGGTGGACCACTTAGCCTAATTTGTCCACCATGCCAATCAGGACTGGGATTTTCTTGTCCATTTTTTCTTTGACTTTTTTGATTTTTTTCCTCTTTTTTTCTGAATATGTTGTTTTTGTAATTTTAATTTCATTTTTTTGTTCTTTCTCCTCATCAACATGGTGGAAGTCTTTGGCTTAGTTTTCCACCTCCCTTCAGGAATTCTTGCATTCCTCCCTTTTGGGAATGGGGAGGCAGAGAGGAGTCCTCCTTGCCACAACCAACTGCCAGTTTGATGAAAAACTTTGGCTAAGTTGTGTATTTTTCTGTAAATAAGAGTATTCACATAAATAAGAGGGAAAAAAATCAAAGAAAATTGAAAAAAAAGAACAAAAAAAATCTAAAAAAAATGCAAATGACCTTGGGGACGTGGATGAATTAGCCTAAGTCATTTACCAAATTAATAGAGAAAAAAAAGATCAAAAATCAAAATCAAAACAATAACATATTCCAAAAAAACCAAAAAAAACTCAAATAAACCAAAAAAACCAAAAAAATACAAAAATCATGAAATACAAAAATCATGAAATACCAAAAAAACCCACAAAAAAAAAGTCAAAAAACCAAAAAAGTCAACAAAATCCTCAAACATATTTGGTTTCTGTGCATTGGAATTCTAGGTCCTTCCCTACTGTAGGGGAGTGCAGATGAGTGCACTGTGTATCAAAAATTTAATGTTTTATGGTGTTTTGAAATTATGGTTTGAAGGTAGGATGAGCTTGTGTTTGAGGAGCAATGTAAAATTCCAACAGGAGTTTTTTCAGTCTTCCACCCAAATCCAAAAATACAAAAAATGAAAAAATGAAAATAAAATAAAATGAAAAACCAAAAAAAATCAAAAAAAAGATTCCAGAGCATTGTTTTTCTCATGATTCTTACCCTGAAATAAATGATTATTTTATGCCCCCATGAAATTTTGCATGCACAGGCATTTCCTGGGTCTAGGTGATTTCCATATACTGGTGATGTTAATTGAACAAAGGTGGGGGGAGGAAGCCACTGGACCACATTGGGTTCTGCCTGCGGCAATTGTTGGCGCTTCCTTCTATATAGGATTGTACACCAGTGCAGTCAGTACCCTCCAATTTACTGTTTGATGATGCTTCAAAAACACAGTTTGTAGTGAGGATGAGCTGGTGGCTAAGGAGAGACATCATAATTCTAGAAAATGTTTCACCCTCACCAAAATAAACTTAAAAAATAAAAAAAAACTTTTGTTTTTGCTATATGAAATTGACCATTAAGACAAAAAAAATTGGATTGAAAGGCTTTTTTTTTAAAAAAGAAAAGAAAAATTAATGAAAAACAAGTTTAACAGAAATTGAAAAAAATAGCAAGCATAAAAGAACCAGAATTATTTTTAACACCCCCTGGCGAGTTTCAAAAAATAATTGAAGTACTGGGGTTGCTTGCATTTTCTTTTAATATTTCTGTTTTTATATTTCAAAGAAAAAAAATACACAAACAATTATGAAAGGAATTCCAATACCAATCTGTTTTTCCCATAGAGCCCTCAAAGAATTTTCACTGAAAAATTAATTATATTTTACCTAAGTATTGGTTATTTTTCATTATTTTTTAACAAAAACAAAGATCACGCAGTTTACAAACCCTTTTATTTGAACTTATTTTAATGGTGATAAATAACTCATGGGGTAAAAGTTTTGATTAAAATGAATTTTTTCTTCAATCTTATAATTATATTCTAAATCTCTGACATAAAAGAAACTTTGATTCCTGATTTTTAAAAAAATTGAAATGCATGTGATTTTAAAAGTCCTTTTAGATCAAATCCAATCTTAAGAAGCCTATAAAACATCAAAAAAACTCCAAGAAGATAATTTAAAGATTTCAAAAGGATTTTCCACAATTCCAAGTCTTTAAAGCACCAAAATAAATTGAATTTGAAGTAAAAGAAAATTTCCAATAATGCATTGAGACTTGTTTTTTCATTTTCCTGGTTATTGAATGGATTTTTTGAATTTCGAAAAATAATTTGAAAATTCTGAATGATTATTCATAAGGGCTTTGCAAAATAATCTACAAGGCTGCAGTGTTATAAATCCCACAAAAAAAAATCCTTGAAATTCCTCTGTTTCCGATGAAATTTCTGTGTGTGAAGAAAATCAAGGGCATGTAAAAGATCTGTGTATTTAAGAGTGGGGTTTGTCCAAAAAAATAATGTCCAGAATAAAAAAAAAGTGTTGGAAAATATCAAAAACAATGAAAAAAAAGAAAATTAAAATGAAAAAAGGGATAAATCAAATATATAAAAATCAAAATGGAAAATCAAAAAAAAAATCAAAATGAAAACAGAAATAAAAAATTGAATTTTCATGTATTGATTCAAAGCTCAATTCAAACAAAAAAAGTCAAAAAAGTCAAAAAAAAGAGTAAAATTAAACTTGAATTGAGGTATAATTATGCATCAGAGATTTGTTTTCTTTTCAAATTTCTAGGTCTATGGATCTGAGGGGTCCACGCCATTCTTTTTGCAATTTTTAAAGATAATTTACTGAATTTTTATTTTTCAAAAAACAGATCAGTACAATCATTGGGATTTAATTTATCCTTGAAGGAGAAATCAAAAAAAAACATTTAGTCTATGTATAAGAATTAAATTTCCTTTTTTCCATAAAATTGATAACATCTAATTGTGAATGTGGATACAACTCCAGTAAAATTTTCATGCAACACAGGTCTGAACCAAAATTCTTGACAGTTGTGAAAAAATATGATATTAAGAATAATTACATTAATTCCCAATTCTTCCTGTTATGTAAGAATTTTCAATTCAATTCATGCATTAAAGAAATATTGTGCAGCAATTTTCTGAGACCATCCAGGAATCAATTTGATGTTTGACTCCAAAACCTCATCAAAGTCAAAACAGGCTTCATCTTCCATCCCAGGTGCTACACCTGCAAGAAGGTGAGGCCATTTTTTCATGGTGACTCAGAGGCCAACTGGGCTGGAGACAAGGCAAATTTCCAGTCCACCAACAGATACATCTTCACCATCATGAACCAACCTATTAATAAAGTTTCCAGTGACATCATTTTGTGCGCATCACTGAGGCAAGCAACAGGACGATTCTCTGAGAGAAACTCAGCCCAAGTATATAAATAAGTTACCCCAAACCTGAATGTTAGGTCCCCCATCACTTCCAAAGATATTCACAGGGGATCTAAATTGTGAGCAACCTTTATAAGACCATTCTTCCTATCATTATTGTTGTACCATTAGTTTCTTACACAACTTTTCATACTATCATTGGGTCAACAGTTAGTAGCGGTGTAGAGACTCCTGTGGGATTATATAAATAAAAGTAGCAAATAGCTTGCTGGAAGTCCTTTAAGGGGAATTTAGTATTACTTCTGCTCCTTTGTAGTATTTAGTATATACTAAGAGTGGTTTTGAATTGCCTGCCCTTCTAGTACTATAGTAAGTCTGCACAATAATTTATTTAAATTAATGGCTGGTTTCTTTTAGACTTCATATAGGTCTCAGATCAGACCTAGATTAGTTATTGATTGATATTGGTAGGGTTTTTTGAATAATGGACCAGATGTATTGGACTATTGGTTATTTATTGATCAGATATATTTTATCTTAAAAAATATTTCAATATTAAAGGGTTCAAGGGTTTATCAAAGGAATGGTTCAGGAGAGGACCCAAGGATGGGTTTACCCACAGGGGGGTGGGTAGAGGAAAAGGTTGGTGGTTGCTTTTTTTTTTGCTCTCTTTCTTTTTAAGGGTTATTTATTAATTGAAGGGTGGTTCTTCTTTAATTTGGTGCTGAATATTTAGGTCACAGAAGAACCGTTATTCAAGCACCTGTCGGGTGGTTTAATTGGTTAAAGGTGTGTTATAACTTGGTTTCTGATTTCCTGTTTCCTTTATAATTGGTTCACTAATATTTTATCTGGGTAGGTACCACAGATGGGTACTGATAGAGTGTATTGAGCTGGGGTGGTATGAGGATGGGATGTGTGGGGATGTGCCAGATGGCATGATGATACAACTTGGATAGGGCAGAGAGGCCCTCCTTAAATAAACAAATCCTACCTCAGGGGGTGCTCAAGGCTTCCCCTGAGGGATCTCCCTGTTCTGGTGAGGAACAGTGAGATACAGTTACATGAGGCATTTCTGCTGGTTGTAAAAATGTTGTACAGATACATGTGGCATTTCTGCTGGTTGGAAAAACTTATACAGGGGTCTCCTGCATGCACAGCCTTGCATAAATTGATGGGTAGTACTGATAAGATGTATTGCTCTGCTGTACTGGTAGTTTGTTCAGTGCTACTTGATTCTACCTACATGTATTGCTTTGCAATACTGGTGGCTTGTTTGGTTCTTTTTAAGTCTGTTCCCACTTCCTCCTGCATATATTGCTCTTGTACACTGATGCACAGCCTCCTGTATTTATTGCTCTTGTATTTGCTTCTGCACAGCCTCCTGTATTTTTTGGTCTTGTATCTGCTCCTGCACAGCCTCCTGTATTTATTGGTCTTTTATCTGCTCCTGAACAGCCTCTTGTATGTATGCTTGCATGTTTGTTTGGTTTTGGTTGAGACTGGTTTGACCTCCACCTGCATATATTGTTCCTGTATGCCTCTGCACAGCCTCCTGTATGTATTTGCTGATGGGGTGACTGGATCTGGTCTGCTTGCACTGCCTACTGGATCTGTATTGTTGTATGGTGATGAGGTGATAGGATCTGGACTGGTTGCACTGCCTCCTGAATCTTTATTTCTGTATTTGATGAGGTGACTGGATCTGACTGATTGCACTGCCTCCTGGATCTGTATTGCTGTATTCTTATCTGGACTGGTTGTTGTGTGGTCCTGGTCTTGAGGATAAGCTGCCACTGGTATGTACTTGAGGGTTTACTAGGTATGCCTTATGTCTTCCACAGAGATGTGACACCTGGTTGGTTATGAGTTTGCCACAGTTGAAGGTTTCTTGGCCTGTATCTTCTAACCCATGAGAGATAGAGGGGTACTTTGACTGAGTTACTATGGGTTATTTGTGATTTAGAATCCATTTCTGAGGTTATCTTGATGGATTGAGCTGTTGTTACACTAGAAAAGTGAGTCTGATGGCTATAGGACAGGTTTGGACTAACACAGCGGATTCAGGAAGTAATCCATCTTAGCTGGTTTCTAAGATAGATCTACCTTATTGTTATCTAGTTTTTAGTCCATTAAAACCTTAACCTCATGATAAAATTCAATTAACATTACTTCCAAATCTATTTACAGGGGATCCAACATCTTAGGAGCAGATTCAGGAAGTTATGGATCCTAGCCAGTCACTAGGATAGATATCAATTATTGTTGTCTAGGTGAGCTGATTCAGTAAGCAATCCATGTTTTAAAGTTGCTAAGATAGATCTAAATTATTTTCCTCTAGCTTAAAATATTCACAATGGGTACCAGTCCCCAATCTAACCAACTTTTCAGCCCTACTCCACAACTATCACTCCCTTTACCATCCAAACCCAAACATTCATAATCCTTTTAATTATTATCATTATCATTCTTCTATTACATTTTTTCTATCAGTTTCATCCCATTTCTACTCCCTTCATCTCAAATAATTAATCAATCCTATCTCTATTCAATCTCCAATCAAAAAAAAAATTATTAAACATAAAATTCTATCTACAACTCTTTCTCAATCTTATCTTTCAAGTGAGAAATCTTAGTCATACAAGCATTATCCAACTTAATCATCTTACTTTCATACTCCTCTCTATCCTTGGCAGTAGCACCCAATTTAAAATTCATTTGTGAAAAAACAACAAAGTTTTGAATCTCTTCCAACACCTGCTTCTTCACCTCTTTCTTCCTTACTTTCTTCTCCACCTCTTCTCCACTATTCGAAACCCAACCAAAAATAATATCATTCCTAGAATAATTTGAAAATTTTCCAAGCTCCTCTTCAATTTTCTTCAAGTCTCCAACTATATCACCTTCAATAGCATCCTTTGGCCCACTCAAATTTCCTCCAGAGCAAGCATAAAAACCTATATCTTCTTTTTTCACCTTCCTTAATTCACCTCTTAACCCATCCTTGGCCAGCATTCTTCCAACCAGCTCTCCAACAGATCCAGGGCCAGGGGATCCCTCTTCAATCTCTACTACCTCCTTTTCCTTTCCTTGATTCTTATCCATGTTTCATTCCTCTTCTTCTTTTTTATTCTTCCTCCTCATCCTCCTCTTTTTCCTCTTCTTCATGATCAGGGTCTCCAGGATAATCTGTGTCCTCTTCCTTTTTGAATTTTTTGGGACCGGGTCCTGCTTCAACAGGCAGCTCTTTGATAATTCAAATATCTTTCAAACCTCAAACTTCAACAAATCTTTGACACTTTGATGCTTCTTCAACTCCTTCTCTGATTCCCTGCCCATGCTTTGATTGGGCTAAAACTGCTACAAAAGTCCTTTAAAAAGTTTTCAAAGCTTCAATTGCACCCCATCAAACATCAATTGGATGAACCCCCAATTATTAAAATTTGATAAATTCAATTTGGCAGTTTCAAACTCTGACAGGTTCAAAAGCGCTTTGACACACTTCAAACACTTCAATGGTGGTTCAACCAGCTTTGAAATATTTTATTTTTCTTTGAAAATGGTTCAACTGGGCTCCTATGCCCTCTGAGTCCGCAATCAAACTTGTGGATGGACAAAAAATAAGGTTTTCATTGGCAGATTCCCATTGCCTTCAAACCCAACACTTCCTTCTTCAATGTCCCATCCAAGGCCAACTGGGCCTTCTTCCCCAAATCCAATATCCTCTTTTCCATACACTTCATCTTGTCCTTCTATGCCACAAATAGGAAAATACCAACAATACCTCTATCAGAACAAACCCTCCAGCAATCAGAAGAGAACATAACCACTCACCATCTTATGGACCCACCCTACTGGACAATCCTAGTGATACAATTGAGTCTTCAGGTGCCTCCTTCACTTCATAATTTCCAGAATACTTGTCCTTCACCCAGACCACTGGACAAATTACCTTCCTTCCAAATTCAGTATTTCAAGAAAACAGCCTCTTTAAATTCTACAGTATGCACACTTTCCTTATTTGGTGGTGATGCTTGTGGTGCCAATTTTCTCAGTTTCAAAAATTCTGGAGTAAGAAGGGTAGTTTTGGTTGACAGGATGGTAGCCAGTGGTATTTCCATTGTGAAAAAGGAATTGGGTGATCTTTTATAGGATTAAAGCAATGGAAAACTTTCATGGGGTCATTGCAATCGATATGGTGGGGGAAAATAAAATTAAGTCATGGTGAAGATCTCAATCTGGTCTCACCTCTTGTTCTGGGTATCAGGAGATACCCCTTCCTCTTCAGTGGGGGAACTTCCAAGACCACAACTTTAATCAGTCTTCTAAGCCATAATCAACCCTGAGCCAGAACCAACCCTCAGTATAATGCACCTTCTCCCCCTGGCTCCACATGCTGCACCTCCTGAATTATCCTCCTGCATTTGCTGCAGGTCCTAGGTAATCTCCCAGGAAAACCATTTACCTCTCTATGGCTTGGTGCATCCTCATCTCTCCTCCAACACTATCTGGTATGAGAATTACATAAATTAAACCCATAGTACATACTCATGTATGGACAACCCATACTCCAGCTAAGTACATGCCACACCTTACTGGAAAGGCCCATTAATCAATCTGTCAAGCCACAGCCTACAGCCCAATTGGTCAACATGTAATGCCATCTGGAATCCCATCCCCAGCACTAGTCATCCCTCCTCAAGGCCTTCTCTCAGTTCCCACATACATTGGACTCTCTTCCCTTCCTGGACTAATTCCCCTCATGGAATTTTTATACTACTTTTTATTGGTTATTCCCTCTTCAAATAGGTGTGATCTCACCACAAGAAAGCCAACCATTCTATCATAATCATCTCACCTATCCCTGTGGTGTTAGTCTTATAGGATTCACCCATCAACCTCCTTCTGAGCAATACTCCTGGATTCCTCTTCTCATACTTTTGCTGTTGTTCAATGTATCTTCCTCATTGCAATCTATCTCATATCTCTATCCTGAGTTCTTAGAATAGTAGTGCCCATGCCCTCAGCCCCTTGCACTTCTGGGGCAGTTGTGACAATGTAACTACTGAAATATAAAAAAAAACCCAGTTTTGGCTGTATTTTAGGTGTGAAACCTATATGTGAGAAGGTACATGAAACATCAAAATGGCCAAAAAGTCATTATAGTGGAGTTTTTAGTTTTTGGCCAATTCTGTTAAATTATTTTGATATATTAAGGATTAGGAACTCAATTTCAGGGTCAGTGAGTGAAACTACCTCATTTTTGATTTGGAATCCAAATATTTAATAATAGTTTGGGTTTTCCTTATCCTTATCAGTTTTTATATTTATTAGAAGTTTTTTTTTATTTCTAGTACTTTTGCCAGTTTGCTGTGTAAATCTTAGCAGCTGACAAAGAATATGACCACCAAGATCCTCAACATGATGAAAGTGATGGATCATTCCCAGAGTGTGAGCTGATAGTGATCTTATGGATGTAGTTCTGGAATTAGAAACTAGGTACCATGGACAAGTCAAGGAAAAGTCTTCCCATCCAAGCCACTCTTAGAAGAAAAGCTATGCCCAATCCCAAGCCAATTACTCCCAGTCTGACAAGGGCCAAGGTAAACCCAGGAAGCAAGAATAATTTTTGAAGAAGAAAGCTTCCTCAACCAAACCTACTTTGGACTTAGGTCCAGATGGCAAGCTCAGGCCAAAGAAAAGACAATAAGGCAATAGGAGGGATTTTTTATGTATTGCTGTGGGAAGCGCAAGAGTGAGAACTGTAGCAAGAAGGCTGTAACTGAAATCTCTCCCAAATTCAACTCTTCCTATTCTCCCAAAGAAAATAAAATTAGTTATTTCTTGTCAGCTTGCTACTATTGCAAAGCAAGCTGGAAAAGTAACAAAAATAAAATAAAGATAATAAAACATTAAAATTAACCCAAGAAGGAGTAGGAAAACCATTAATATTATTTCAGAAATAAATTTTTCCACCCAAAATTAGGTGGGGTCACTCACTGACCCCACCCTTGAAATCCAACTCCTTATATTTTAAATAATTAAGAAAGGAAAGACCAAAATACCACTTCACCACTATTTTACTTTTTTGGACAATTAAATATTTCACGTGTATTGTCCAGTGTAGGTTTCACACCTAAAAGTCAGTCATAATTGAGGTTTTGTGTATATTTTAGGAGTTACAGACAGAAATTTTTTCTGTCACAATTCCCTCACGCAGCCACGGCAGCCAATACACCCGCGCGCGGCTGAGCTGCAGCACTTTCACACTATCAAAGCCTTGTACGCAGCCCCGGGCCTCTGACAAGTATGAAGCCGCAGGACAACAAGTTGAAAAAGTGACAGGTGGACTGAGAAATCTAGGTACTGTGTAAACATGCTACAACCTACACAGGAACATTCTACATATTTAATAAATGTTCCTGTGGATGGTAGATAGTCTAAAAATACATAAAAGTATATAAAAATACCTAAATAACCTTTATACTTATTTTTTATTAAATATAATTTAAAATACCAAGAATGTCGAAAATGAGATAATGACTATTTCTAAATATATATTAAATTACTTTGATATGCAATTATGAGAACTACAAGGCATCAGTATTTTTGTGACATGCTAAGAACACTAATGATGTAAAATATTACATAAATACTCATTAATTATGTTTTGAAATAATTATTTTTAGTAAAGCAACTAAAATTTGAAAATAAGGAGTAAAATAAATGTCATGAATTTACTCCAATTATTTAATACAAACTGAGAACTCACCTGATATCAGACTATCTGTAGGAATGTCTATTAAAATAATTATTAATTTAATTGAAACATTTAATAATGATAATCAATTAAATAATAAATAAAATGGAAAGATTAGTGTTATTCACATGTTGTAACATCAATTACAAAGTAGAATAATTCCCACACCCTGTGGAACAAGATTTTACCCGTGCTACAGAACCAAGGAAACGTGACAGGCTGCCACTGTTTACCCTGCTAGCATCAGTGTCTGTCCCTTTGAGCCCCTGTACCCCATAGAAGGACAATATTGGGACTCAAAAAGCTATAAATAAAGAGCTCTTTTGAGGATATTGATACCCAGAGATATTGATACCCAGAGACCCAGTTATATTTACATCCAGACACCATGCCAAGGTAATAAAATACTTATAAGAGATAAGTAAGTGATTTATGGCTTTATTCTGATTAATAATATCTGTCCCCAATCCTTTTTATCAATTTAAACTGCTGAACAACCTTATAACCCCATTAAAACAGGTTTAACCCATAATTGCACGTCCCAAACAGGTATTCAAAGGATTTAATAATATAGCAGTTATTCTTATTATCCTTTCTCTGTTGTGGCAGCTTGGTTACAAAGCCCTGCCACTCCACGGTGTATTTTATATACATATTATCTTTGGGCAATATATCCTTTAAGAATATAAATTAAAGGTTCCAAAGTAACCAGACCTTTGTGTTTTCATACTGAATTCCCTGAAGAGAGGTGTTAAAGATCCCAAATACAATTGTGGCCCCTCTATTAAAATATTCAAGAATCAATTTTTTTATATTGATTTCAACAATCAACCATATCCAAACAAATCAAACTTTAAATAAGCTTTATCCAAATATTTTACAGATTTTTTCTGCATTAATTGAACAATATATTTATTATTTACTCTATCACCTCTGGTAGCTTAAAATAAGCAACAATCTTGGAATTCAGGAGGCTGAAAGTTCTTCTGTTGTACTCTAGGATTATTGCCCCATTGATGTTAGGGTAAAAAAGACACAATAAGATTAATCTGAAAAAATTTCTAAATGATCATGTTTCATTTTTTTTCACCAGGAATTGAGTTATGTTGTTTTTATTGATTCAGGTGCTCCTCCATCTTTAATGGATAATACAATGGTTTTAAATTTTTCACTGCAGCACTTCCTTTGGAAAAACCTATTCATCATTTCCATTTCATTCCAAATGAGTCATCCTCTCAGCTAATCACCCACAAGACATCCTGGGTGGTCTCACTTCCTTCATTTCCTATATTTGAATAAGAATTCCTTCTAGTAAATGCACCCTTCTCAGAACACATAATCCTGGAAATTTACTTTCTTCACCACTGGAATCCTCATGTGAACTTGAAGATGGGGCTGATAAACCCAAGAAACTGGAAAACTGAAAACCTTTCCTCAAAATCTGTTGAACTCAAAATTTCCAACCTAACTTCAACTTTTTTTTCTTCTACCTTTCCTTGTGGGCTCCATCCCAATTAATTTTACCTCAATTTACAAATTTTGCATCTGCAACAAAGCATCCCATTCACCTTGAGTCCATTAATAGCGGACCTTGCTTGTATATTCAATGATACCTTCACTATTTCTCTGGAGAAGGAATCTAGGTATTCATCCTTGCATATCATGCCATATTTTATTCCTTATAAAATTTCTTTTACTCCCCACAGACATTTCAGCTGACTTGGAAAAGTTTGATATTTAAAAAGATCCCAAACAATTAGAGAATTCTTTGAAGAAAGTTCCTGATGATCACCATTCTTTACTAGATTTTTTTCCAATTTTTAAGCAGGTCAAATTAGTTTTTACTGTGCTTACAGTCACCACATTAAACTGGAAGTACCTATACCTCAGTTGGGCCAGTATATTCCCTATCTTAAAGTGAAAAATCAACCGTAAAAGCCTACATAGCAGAGAATGTAGAGAAAGGTTTCACTCATTCTAGCACTTCAAGAAATGCAGCACCTGTTCTTTTTGTCAAAAAAAAGGATGGGAGTTTAAAATTATGTGTTAATTATTGAAAAAATAAGGCTTTTAAAACAAAAAATTTTTATCCCCTTCCTCCAATGGTTTTTTTACTGACTGAATTTTCAGGTTTTTATATCTTCTCTCAAATCAACCTCAGAGTTTATTACATTTTTTGCGCATCAAGGAAGGAGATGAACAATTCACAGCATTCAGATCTCAGTTTAGAAGCTATGAATACTTGTTTATGACTTTTGGCTTGACAAATACCCAAGCTTCTTTCCAGAACCTCATCAATGATATCCTTGCTTATCTCCTCAAAATCTGTGCGGTGGTTTAACCTGATGATATCCTTATTTTCTCTAATGAATTAAAGGAACAAATTTCTCATGGGTGTGAAGTACTAACCAGAATCAGGAACCACAAGCTCTATGCAAAGGCCTCAAAATGTAACTTCCATGAACCTTCTGTAGAATATCATGGCTATGTTATCTCAGGGGACAGTATCTTCATGGAAAAAAACAAATTTGAGACCTTCCTTTTCTTTCCAACTCCTCAAAAAAGAAGAGACTTCCACTCTTTTCTTGGGTTTGCTAAATTATATTGCAGTTTTATGAAAAACTAATCCAAAAAAGTCTCCCATATCAATTCAATTTCTGAAAAAGCTCTACTTTAAGCCTCACTCCTGAAGCCTTGCAAAAATTTCAAAACATCAAGAAATCCTTCACCCAATCTCCAGTCCTTTACCATTTTGATCACCTTCTGATAAAATATGTTGAAACTGATTCCAGTGATTATTCCATTGATGCTGTACTTCAGCAGGTGACTGCTGATAAAACTAAACCCTATTGCCTTTGAAAGAACAAAAATTTCCACCGCTGAACTCCACTATAAAATCCATGATAAGGAAATCCTTGCAATTTTCTTTTATCCTCAGAAATGATGTGCTTACCTCCTAAGAATTACTGAATCCTTTTGATTTTCAACTGATGATTCTTCTTTGAATTATTACATCTTTTCCAATTTCATGACTAGGAGACAAGCTTGTTGGGTATAGATTCTCTCTGAATTTAATTTTATGATCACTTACAGGCCTGGAAAATTTCAAACCATATGAAAGATCATGTCATGTTGGGAAAACATACATCCAGAAGGGGGAACACTAAATTCTGAAAAGAATCCTTGAAATATTCAAGAGCTTCTGAAGAAAAATGAAATTGAAGCTTCTAAACTTTTTTTTCTTTCAACTAACATGATTTATGAACTACTAAGTGATTTTGAATTCTGGTAAAAAGGCAGAAAATTAATTTAATGTATAATTGAAAGATTTAATAATAATGAGGAAGTAGCTGATTATTCCTTATACCCCTTTAGTGGCTTACTCCTATTTCAGGGTAAAGTGGTCATACCTGACCAATATAACCATCTCAAATTGAAGATACTTAATCAATGCCATGAATCCCCTCTTGCAGGTAATTCTGGTAGACAGAAGACTCTAAAAATTATCAAGAGAGACTTCCTGGAATGGAATTTCAACAGATGTCAAAAACCATCTTTCAGCCTGCTACAATTTCAAAATTAATCAGAAAATGCTTGAAAATAAACTAGTTCTAACCAAACCTGTTCCAATCCTCACTGGCCCTAGGACTTCTATCTCTATGTAATTCATTTCTCAAATTAATCTCTCTAATTAATTTGATTCTATCCTTGTTGTTATGGAATGTTGATCTAAGATGAACCTCCTCATCAAAAAACTGGTACACTGAATGCATTAGAATTGGCTAAAAATTTCATCAGCCATGTCTCCTCCAATCATGGGCTGCCTGCTGACATCATAAGTGACCAAGGCTCCTTTTTCATCTCTTCTTTCTGTAAAAAACCTTGTGAAAAAATAAAGATCCAAAGGAAACTCTCCAAAGCTTACCAAACTGAAACAGATGGTCAAACTGAAAGATTCAATCAATTACCAGAAAAATAAATTTGAATTTACATCAGCTATCACCAGGAGAACTGGGAAACTTGGCTCCCCTTTTCAGATTTCTCCTACAACAACAGTTTTCACTCTTCTACTCACCAATCAACCTTCTTTACCATTTGTGGAAGGAATCCTATTTTTGATTTACTGCATGTTGTGGAAAACCATCCTGCCATTAACTATTTTGATTAAATTCAGAGGAACCAGATTCAACTAAATAAAGAATTAAAAGATTCTATGGATAATTAAAAGAACTACTCCAACCTTAAAATAAAATATATTCCAAAAGGTATTTCTCCTGGTCATAAACTTTTTTTATCTGCAAATAATAAAAATAATAACAAAAATTTCAAGAAGCTCTCAGCAAATTGGTTGGTTCATTTTCTGATTATTGACAAAATAGTATCTCATGCTTTCAAACTCTGATTTCCAGATTAATGGTCATCCATACACCCTGTTCTCCATGTTTCACTTCTCAAAGCTTAATCTTCTGATCCAAACTCTCCTAGCCAACAACCAACTCAAGAACCAGTTGAAATCAATGGCCAAGAAGAATAGGAATGTCTCAAATCATGAAATCAAAGATTAGGTGGGGAAAAATCCTCTACTTAGTTGAATGGAAAGGTTTTTTATAAGACTCTGAAAGAATCCCATGGGAACTATTCTTCAATCTCACGAACTATTCAGCCCTGCTCCACCACTTCCACCCCCTCTATCCTTCCAAAAACCATATATTCATAACCTTTCAAACCACTCCCTTAAAGTCACTTTCATCACTGGAAGCTTCTTGATTCAAAGAACCTTGCAGTCCTTTATATACAGAAAGTGATTGTCAGCTTGCTAATATCTACAGAGCACCCTGTCATAGTAACAAAAATGAAAAAATTAAAATATAAATACAGCCAAATAGAAGCAGGAAATAGATTAACATTATTACGGGAATGGATTTCCCACCCAAAATTAGGTAGGGTCACTCACTGACTCCACCCTTGAATTATAACTCCATCACATCTTAAATTATTAAATAAAAATTGACCAAAAAGTCAAGGCACCGCTATGGTCCTTCTTGAACAATTTGTTTGCACACATATTGTAACGTATAGGTTTCACACCTAAAATTTGGCCAAAACTGAGCTTTTTTTGTATTTTGGGAGTTACATGCAGAAATGTGTTGTGTCAAAATTCCGGTGCGCAGTCACGCATCCCTACACAACCCCTGCACATTGGTAGCATCATATTCCCGCATAAAGAATTCCTGCGCGCAGAGAATCTTGCAATGGAAACAGCAGGTCCCACCCCCTGTGCATTTTATTGAAATGATCCCTGCATCAGGATCCGTTGTGACTAATCTGACAACAGGTACTACTCACAAGAGCTACAACCTAGTAGAATCCACCTGGTATATGTAATACCATTACATAAGCATGGAAAACTATCTAAAAACCTTTAAAATTAAATAAAATTAGCTAATTACTAATTTTAAAGTAGTTTCAATTTAAAATCAAATATTTAGAATCACCCCAACAAAGGCAGATCCTAATCCTTGAAGACCACAAAATACAACCATGAGTGGCCGTAAAATTTATTGGAAATGACCTAAGTGATCAGAAGATGATTTAAAATCAATGAATATCCACATCTGGAAAATTTAGCTCAATATCAAAAGTACAAATCAAGGATAAGGGAAGATTGATCAAAATAACATAATTAACATAATAACAGATCCTGCAGCAAAAATGGTACAGAAATCAAGCAGATCTGAGATAAGCTGATTGAAAGCACCAAGTGAACGTGCAAAACCTGCCATGGCTGGCCTGCTAGCCTCCTCCCATGAGAAGAACCCTCTCTACGTGCTCTGAGAAGCTCTCTATAACCCCAAAAAGGTATTTATACAGAACTATTTGGACCTAACCTTCCCCATCAGTTTTACCAGGAATGTATGATCATCAATCATACACTTTTTCATTGTTAATAAAGTTCTTATGAACAGATAAGCAAGTAGTTTATGAATTAGTCTGCATTATCATTATTATTTCCAAAGACCAATCTACCTGTTTCATTCAATTATAGTAAAGAAATCAACCCCATCTGATCTGAAACCCTTTATCTGAATCTTTTCCGGCTTTCTGTAAAATTATTTCTCAGATTGAGTTGTTTCCTTTCTGGATTGGCATGTGTGCTGTTTTTCCTGGTCATATTAGTGTATAGGTCCTTAGAAGGCACCCATCATCATTCTAAATTTCTTAAACTGCCCAAGGAGGCCCCTTAAAGAGAGGTTTTTTGTCTGTAAAGATCCCCAGTATTATAATACTTTGGCCCACTTTTTATAACATATTGAAAGAAATTTTAACCAAACCAAGTAATCCTTGCACCAGCTATTAACATATTTATTATTTGAGCTTTTGAAGTTTTTATCTTTTGAATATTATTATTCCAGTATTTTTATCACTCTCTGTAGCTAAAGGACTGGAAGGTTCCTGGTATCAGAGAAATGAGAGTGATGTTGGTTATGGAATAATATCAATTCCTAGAAAGCACGTAAAAATTTAAAAAGTAATTATATGGTAAGAGCAATTGCAAGTTTTGAGGTGGTTTGTTTTAAAAAGTTTTTCAATGAAATTTTTAAGATGGGCCACATTTTGTAATATTTGGGGGATCTGTACAGAAAAAAACATCTCTTCAGGACTTTGAGCAGTGTAAGACCCTGGCCAATGGGATCCTTCAGAAGTACTTCAAAGGGGTAAATCCCAAGGGAATGATGTTATTTCTGCGCTTGAAAACACTCAGACCTAAGAAGGGAAGAACAGAATTACTTTGAAGTAGTTGGCTTACAAGGATACTTCAGAAATTGGCAGTTGAAAGGGTCTCAGGATAATGGTTGGGGTTTTGATGATTTGCTTCAAGGGAATTAATAATGGGTTTAGGATGAATAATTTTATTATCAGACTGAGGTCATATATCACTTTTTTATTTTCTTATAGAAAATTTATAATGGATGGAAAGGTTTCTGCATTGATAATAATGATTAATGTGGTTTAAAATAACCAAAAGGGTCTGTATATATACCTTTTGGGGTAAAGGAGCCTTCTCAGAGCATGTGCAGTGAGTTTTTCTTGTGGAATATGGCAAGAATGTTGGCCAGGGCTAGTTTGAAACGTACCTTCAGTGCTTTCACTTATCATCTGGACCTATCTGTGTCATATTTATGTTTGAAATAATTGTCAGAATCTATGAAATGTTAATTTTTTATTTCAACAGTTCTGACACATTTCCTATTTTTGCCTTATATTCTTTGAAGGAAATGGCCAGGAATGGGTATTTGTAGATTCTAAATCATCTTCTGATCATTTTGGTAATTTTAAATAATTTTTAAGGGAAGCCTTTAATATTTTTTGTGGTTCATGAAGATTTTATATCTTTTTTTTGATTAAAACCTTTGTTATTGTTTTCCCCAATTTTTCTATTTCATAATTTTACTTTAATAAGTTTTATTCAATTTTTCAAGGTTTCAAATATCCATGTATCTGTCAGTAACATTTTTAAATATGCATGATGCATGAATAAGGTTTTTAGACCATTCCTGCAATACCTGGCTGTCAGGACTTGTGTAGGCAGTTTTGATGCGCGCATGCTTGACAGCTGCGGGTAGGAACCTGGAATCTACAGCCAGAAGCATATTGCATGCAGTTTTCCTGACAGGTGCATGCATTCTGACTTTCAGGAGCGTGCAACCTCACTTTATGGATGCGGGATGGGTGCGGGAATGGTAACAGAACCCAAAAACGGATTTAACCTCTAAACTATACACAACACTGCAATTCTGAGTGAATTCTAGTTGTGAAACCTATATGTGAAAATACATGTTAAATATTAAGGTGGCCAGAAAACTATTTGAAGTGGTTTTGTGGTTTTGGGCCACTTTCTTGTAATTTTATTTCAAAATATAAGGAGTTGGAATTCAAGGGGGGGTCAGTAAGTAACCCTACCTTATTTTTGATGGGGAATCCAAATATTTCATTAAATTCCGGGATTTTCTACTCTTTTTATACTTTAATATTTATTTATTTTTATTTTACTTTGCTAGCTTGTTCTGTAAGAGTAGCAAGCGGACATTCCCCCACTCCAAGATAGGTCTATATCTGAAAACATTTCTGGTTCTCATATTTTTTTTATTGGATATGTAATTTTTCAGGTGTATAGCTCCATCTGCTATGTTTTTCTCTGGTAGCCATTCATCTTTATCAGATGATTTTCCTTTATATCTGACTAGGTAAATTCTGATATCTTTTCCTTTGATCCTTTCTTTCTTGTCTTTAAGAATCTTGCTTACTTTTAATTTTCCTTTATCAGGGTCAGCTTCTACAGGTATCTCTGGTGGAGGTATTTTCTCTCCTTCTCTAGGGTCAAAGTGTTTGATCAGGTTTACTGGGAATACTGGGTGTTTTCTGGAAATTTCATCACTTAGGATTACTTCTATAGCATTCTTCCCATGAAGCTTCTTGATGATAAATAGTCCCATAATTTCATGATTCAATTTTCTGTTTCCTGGTAAGTTGTTGAAATTAGTAGTTGGGATCAAAACATGGTTCCCAAATTTGAAATCAGGTCCTTTTTGAGTTCTATCCCATCTCCGTTTTTTGTACTCAACAGCTTCTTGAACCCATTTAGCAGCATGTTTATTGGATATGTCTATCATGTTCTTGAAGTCTACTGGGGCAGGAGGTATGTTGACCATGTTCTGATTAATTTTGTCTTTGGGTAACTTAGGTATCTGTCCTCTTTCTAAGATAAAGGGGATTTCTTTGGTAATAGAGTGCTAGCTGCTGTTTTAATCCATTTCTAGGGCAGGTAAGAGGCTGACCAAATCATGACAATATCCATCTGTATTTTTGAATTCTAGTCCAAAGCAGGAGAATATTCTGAGAATATCTTCTAGATTCTGGATCATTCCTTCAGCTAATCCATCATTTTGAGGATGATATACTGTAGAAAATGATAAGGTGGCTCCTAACATATCATGAAGGTTTCTCCAGAATTTGGAGGTGAACTTGGGTTCTTTACAACTTATAATAATCTTTGGAACCACTACATCTGCAATGAGTCTTTTCCAAAAAAGTAGAGCTACTTCCATGGAACTTTCTTCCTTGTGTTTGGGTAAAAATCTGGATTTCTTGCTAAAAACCGTCCACTATGACCAGGACTGAGTTTCAAAAGAAAGCTGCTCCTGAAGTTAGTCCAGTTAGAAAGTCCATATCAAAAATTTCCCATCTATTCTTAGTTTCAGAAATCTTCTGCAGTAGGAAAAACCTTTTTCCCATGGTCCTTTTAGACTTTTTGCAAGTTTCACAGCTGGAAATGTACTTTATGGGTGAGTCAATGGACCAGGCTGTTTTTTAACCTTTTCCAAGGTCCTTTCAGTAGGTAATTGACCTCAGGAACAGTTATGATGAAATTCAGCTAGGATATGCTTGATATGATCTTCATTTGTCAATATCAGGACAATGAAATGTTGGTTTCTCTAGTATACTAAGCCATCCCATACGGTGAATCTTCCAGATTTATAAGCTTTCAGAAAATTTTCAGGTAATCTTTTAATCATTTCAGCAGTAGGATTAGTAATCTTCATAACAGAGATTAGTGTTCTCATATCAGGTTTATAAGTTTCCCTTATGGGATAGAACAAGGATTAATCAAATTCACAGATATGTATTTATATAATTGGTTGCTTCAAAACAAGCATAATTATGTTGAGTAAAGGGAAAATATCATGGTCTTCTGGGTCATGAGAAGGATTTCTAGGGTCATTGGGTAAAGAATTCCTACTCAGGCTACCAGCACTCTGGTGTTTGCTTCCTCCTTGGTGGACTATAGTCATCTGACCTCTATATTGTTGGATATCTATCTGCCACCTAAAAATGTGGCTGCTGGGAGTCTTCATTTTCATTAGAGTCCTTAAAGCTTTGAATTCAGTGATCAATACAAATCTATTGCCTTCAAGTTAGTAATGAAGTTTTTCCAATGCCCATACTAGAGCAATAAATTCCATTTGGCTGGCACCATACATCATTTCTGTATCCTGAATTTTTCTGGATATGAAGAGTATTGGTTTCTCTACTTTTCTGTCATCTTCTTTTATTTCTTGGTGCAGTGAAGCTTCTAATCCTTCCTTACTAGCATTTATGTATAGCTTTAAAGTTTTGCTGTAATCAGGTTGGATTAACACAGGGGCTAGTGTCATGGATACCTTGAATTCTTCATAATTCTTTACCCTTTCATGAGTCATCTCAAAGAGAGTGTTGATGTTCCAAATCTCATAAAAAGACTTATTCAGAACTGCAAAATTGGTTAAATACTTCCTGTAGTAGCTGCAGAAGATTTATAAAGACAAGAGCTCAGTCCTTTCTTGGGGCATTGGTCTGTTCATAAAAGTGGCTATCTTGCTTTGATCAGCTGCTAGGGTTAGACAAGAGACTATGTGTCCCAAAACTTTGAGTTCTCTGTACCCAAATTTACACTTTTTCATGGATACTTTCAAGCCTACAGTAGAGATGGTTTCTATGACTAGTCTCACTTAGTCCATTTGAGTGGTCCAGTTATCAGTGTAAATTACAACATCATCAAAGTAAACCATCATACAGCCTTGTCTTTGAACTGGCCTATTACTTTTCCCATCATTCTTTGGAAGTGGGAAGGAGCATTCTTAATTCCAAAGTGCATCCTTAGATATTCAAATATCCCCAGATGGCATATAATCCTCATTAAGTTTCTACTATCAGGTCTGATAGGAATTTGGTGGAATAATTTCACAATATCCATAGTTGTGATCAAGTTAGCCTTGGAGAGGTTATCAAGAGCATGGTGAATCCTAGGGATAGGATAGTAGTCAGCCTGAGTGTATTTATTCAACATGCTAAAGTCTCCAACCATTCTTGGCTTGTCATTGTTCCAAGCTATGATTGCTGGTTTGGTGAAATCTACTTGCTCTTTGTGTCCTCATGTCCTCAAAAATTGTAGGTAAATTAGTTCCTGGATGTGAGTTTCCAGAGCAGCTCGGAATCATGGGCTAGAAGCGTAAGCAGGTCTCCTGATGCTGGGAGTTTAAGGGGTTTAAATGGTAAGAGTGAGAATCATATCATGTCCTTTTATGTTTCTGATTGGGTGATCCTTGGTGCAAAAGGCATTCTGATTTTCAAAGAAGACCAGGATTATGTCCCTTTTCTGGTCTTTATTGAGCTGGTAGTTCAAGGCTGCTTGGGAAAAATATTCTTGGTTAAAGGTCTCCAAGTGTTTCATGTTGACTAATTCAGAACTGTGGGAACTGATGTGAAATATGTAGAATTTCTTGTTCCAGTAACCTCCTATTCTGAAATACCCTCCTTTGCTTTGGAATACATCTATTCCATACAGAAATAGGGATTATTTGCTTATTATGAAGTAATCACATACTCTATTCTGAAACAGTACAAATACAATCTTCAGTTTAAGAGATCTTTTAGTGTGGGGGAGTGTAATATCTGTGTACCATACTCCATGGCATTTAAAGATGAGTTACAGCTACTGAACTTAGCTTTTGGTACAGGTAATAAGTTGTCTTTCCAATGAGGATGTTTTTTTTCCAGGTAAGAGGATCCAAAACAAGAGCAGAAGGCTCCCCTGTCTAGGAGTAATTTCACTGGTGATTTATGGATCAATCCAGTAGAATAAAAGGTCTTTCCAGAGGTATAATCTTTAACTGTGGAATTTTTGGGGTTTAAAGCTATGGCTTCTGGAAAATGTTGGATTTTCATTTTGGGATTCCATTTTTGGGGAAAATCAGAGTCCTGATCAATGTCACGCTTCAAGCTTAAGGGTTATTGCCTTCTTCACTTTAACATATCCTTTCCTAAGTACCATCTATCTCAGTCCATAAGCATGACACAAACAAAGCATAAAATCAATGATGACTTCCATGTTCCTCCTCTTGCTTGCGCAAAAATCTTCCAATCCTGGCGGCTGACTCATTATATACTTGCAAATCTTGCAGTTAAATCTACTTTGCTTTACCATCCATTTGAGCATTGCTCTTCTACCCTGGGTATCATCAAACCTTGGACTTCCATTCATGCTCAAACACTACACTAGTTTGCAACCATTCCTAGATATCCACACCAACTGTACAGTTTGCAAATGAACTATTCCTTACGCTCCATAAACTACATCTTAACATAAATATTGTTTCACATTTCATTCCTTGCTGTCCGATCCTTTACTGCCTTGTACACTCATATTCTATTTTCTTGCACCTACAATATGAAATTTGAAACAACTACTGTTATTTCATTTCCCATTCTGTTCATGTCATTCATTTCCTCATTGCCTCCTAGATGTAGCTAGCCATCTATCAGGTTATATTGAGTCACCTTTGGATTACCTTATAAAGGCTGTTTCACCTGCCTGAAGATTGTCTCCTCAATTGGTCAATTTCATACGTTCTTGCATCCTTGTAAATCCAGTCATCACATTGGTCTTGGCTTTGGTTTCCCTTCCATTGGAATTATTTCCACCCTCTTGCTGTTGTTGAGCCACTAAATCATAAAGTGCACAATTTTCAGTTAGCCTTGCTACCTTGCACTTGCCCTTGCACTCAGTCTCTATCTTTTGCGCTCATTATCATCTAAGATTGCACTATATTTTGTGGGGTTGTCATGTCACATTAAATTAACTAACTCAACTCCTCTAAAGTAGTTTCCCAACCTATAGTAGATTTCTTCTTTTTATGATTTCACATACTTGCTCTACTGGGAATGCTTCCCCCACTGCTTACAATGATGAAATTCATCAGGTAGGGAGAGACAGTGCTTCTTGGGCCCAAAAACCTTTAGATCCTGTCTCTTCTTCTAAATCTCCTTTGGTTGAACCTCTTGATGATCCCCTTGCTCCTCAACAGGAAGCAGTGGTTGAACCTCTTGAAGAAATCAAACATCCCAAACACTCTTCCAAAGAAACCTTGACTTGTGGTAGATCAAGGGGTTGCACTAATTCTCCCAAGACCAAAGCCTCACCCTTGATCTTGACCCTGATCCAGGCTCTTAGTCAAAATTCCTCACAATCTGGTCTGAATGGGCATAGCTTCCATACTCCGGGCATGAAACAACCTGATTATTTTATGGGGAAACCCTCCCATAAACTAAGATCCTATTTACAGTCTTTCAAAATCATCTTCTGGAAAGATACTTATAATTTTCTACTTGTAGACATAAAGTTATTTGTGTGTCTTCCTTCCTCAGTTGAAGAGCCTTGCAGTGGTTCAAACCCTACCTTGAACTATTAACTAATACCAGTCCCACTTTTGTTCTCAACAATTGGGAAAAGTTTGAGAAGAAGCTGTTCAACCTGTTTGGCAACCATAATAAAGTCCAAAACCCAGAATAGAAGCTGAATAAATTAGTAATGAAAGGGAATACTAGAGTTTTTGTTTATATATCCAACTTCCAAACTTTGCAGTCTTGCATTCAATCAAACAAGGAAGCTCTTTTTTTCCACTTTTGAAAAGGTTACTGACATGCCTAATCAATCAACTTGCAGTTGAGGCACATAAGAAAACCTCCCTTCAGCAGTTAATCAATGAGGTGATTGAGCTTGATAATGGCTATAACAACAAGAACTTCTCTTGTTTAAACAACCATGGATCATCCACCTTGGCTCCAAAGGCAGACAACTCTTTGAAGAAACACTTGAAGAATCCAAAACAACCCAAATCAAGTCCAACCTCAAACTTCAACCCAAAAGGGAAGGCTGTTTCCAAAAATCTAAAATTCCTGGACAAGGAGACTGGATGCTCTGGAACAAGGAACGGCTAAGGAGGGAAAATAATGGATTATGTATGTATTGTGGAGTAAAAAATGATTTTGATAGTTGTGTGAAGCAGCTAGCGCATGAAGCCGCTAAGCATTCAAAAAATGAGCTTGTAGTTTTTCTAATAATTGCAAAGAAAACTACATATTATGGTCTGTAAAGCGCTTCTGGGCTCCTTTCCAATTTTCACTTGGCGTCTGCCCCGAGGCACTTGGGTAGGTGCCCAGAGGGCTTGATTGGGTTGGGCTTGCGGGGTTGAAAACTTGGGGCCCAACCAAGCTTCCTTTGGTGCCAATCAAAGCTGGTTGCGCTTGACCAACTAACTTCTCTCTTCTCACTCTTTGATCCACTGTTTTTTTCACATCCGCACATTGATCACATTTAGGTTTAAGTTTTTCTTCTCTCTTTCTTATTCTGGTGTGCATTCATATTCATATTGATTGGGTTTTTTTGGGGGGGTTAGATGGCTGAGGAATTTATGAATAATTTTAATGTTGAGCAACAAACCATTCTTGAGGAACCTACCATTGTTGAGCAACCCACCAATGTCAATTCAGATCCCAAAATCCTCAAGCTGGAAGCAAATCAGGCAGCAGCAAGAGGACTTGCAAGACAACTTGAAGACTTGAATCATTGAAAATATCAAGCTGAGCAAGTCCTCAAAGAAAAAAAGAAATTTTAAGACAAAAAAATTATAAGAAATGATTGACTGACCCACCAAGAACAATAATTCAATGCCATCATCAATCCTGAGGTCTGGAAGCTCATTCAATCAAATATTGTTGACAGGGGAATGTTGCAAAAGGAAGCGGTTTCAACTTCTGACATATCCCATTGTCAGGTTCAGCAAATCCTCAAGGAAGATCCCCTGCAGATCAAGGTCAACAAGCAATAACCATCAAAGTTCGATGAAGAGATTGTTGCTGACTTTATTATTTTCATCAGTTTTCCATCAACCTCAACCCTCAAGGAGATGGCCAAATTACTCAAGAACAAGTATGAGGCCATTCTTACCACCCAGGCAATTGGTAACCTCCTCCGGGATGTTTATATCACCTGGAAGCAGGTGACCAACATCCCATCCTCTTGGAATTGACCCAATCTTCATGAACAAAGGGCCAATTACATCAATTGCCGTGGGACCAACATTGATTGATTGGTAATTTTTGTTGATGAAGCTTGTTTTGATCTGCATTCTGGTAGATGTAGTGGGTATGCCCCCTCAGGTGTGAAGTTTCTTATTTTTTTCTTTTTCTTTCTTTTTTACAAAAAAATTAAACTTGTATTGATTTTTTTCTTTATTTTTATTTTTAAAAAACCCTGCTGTCCTCAGTTTGGTTCCAAACACCAAACATGTCACTTTAATTGGAGCAATATCTGAGGATGGATTCATCTATGATGATCAACTCCTTAATTCCAATGGCACAAAGGCTAATGGCAGAGGTAGTGAGGATTTCTGTCTTTTTCTTTCATCACTTGCATTCCGACTTCTTCAAGAATCAATTATTATCATGGAAAAAGTCCCAATCCATTGTGGGGAGCAATTTGAAGAATTACAAGCAGATTTCCCAAAATCAAAATCCATTAGAATAGAATTCCTCCCTCCCTACTCACCTTTCCTCAATCCAATCAAATATTCATTCCATTCAATCAAATCATATGTCCAGGGGAAGGAGCCCAAATCACAAGCTGAATTGGTTTGATAAATAAAAGCTGGAATTGAAGAGGCCATTAAACGGGAAAAAAGTCAAAAAAAAAATTGTCAAGTTAGAAAATATTTCAGAGATGTCCTTGAGATGCAACCTATCACAGGTCCTCTGTTGGCGAATTGTTAAGTTTTTCCAGCTTTTTCCTCCTTTTTTTTATTTTTTAATCCTTTAATTCCAAATATAACTGAAAATACGCATTTAAATACAAAAAAAACAAAGGAAAAATCAAACCACACAATGAATGTCATTATATATATATATATATATTTTTCAAAAATGAACAAAAAAAATTCATTGTGACCAACTTTGATTTGCACCAAGAAAAACTTGGCAAGGCGTCAGAATTATTTGGCCTGGCGAGTTGACTTTGCTAAATGCCATGTGAGATTTAGCAAAATTTTGGAATAACTTGGCTCAGCGCTCAAACGTGCTTTACACACCATATCTAAATTACAGAAAGTCACTAGGTGCTCCAAGTTCAAGATTTTTCCTCTTCGATTCCAACCATACTCCATATTGTGTTTTACTTGATTCAGGAGCTATTGTTTCTTTTATAAGTGAATCTTTTTCAACTTCCAAAAATCTTACACATTCCAAGATAGATACTTTTCCCATCTATTTAGTAAGTAGTGCAACTGAGCCCTCTCATTGGGTTTACCAAAGGGAATAATGAAAATTTGCATTTTCCAATTTCCAAGCTTCAAATGGAATTTATTTGTCTTGAATATCCCTGGAATGGAAGATACCCTTCTAGGCCATGACTTTCTAGTTTACTGGAATCCAGATTTGAATTGGCAAGAAGTAGTAATTAACCTTTGAACCTTGCAACCCCAGGACACTAACCCTTCTGTCAAACAGGAATTGAACAGCCTACCTGACACTGTCATTATGTTGGATGAAAATTTTCCGCCAGGAGATTTTCAATATCCTGAACTTCATTCTCAAGTTCCCTCTTCAGATTTAAAATTTATCACTTATTTTTCCAACTTACCTCTTCCTTGTTTCTTCAAAAAAAAAACAGTCACCAACCAAATGGTCTATTTTGAGCTACCTCATCCTCTTGCATTGTGAAAGCACTTCATTTCTGGTTCTCAAAGATGGCAAGATTGAAGATTTCGAAATCATTTGAGGGTCTTTAGCTTTGTTTTATCATGACTTTGCTGATGTCTTCTCAGCTTTAAATGCAGATAAACTTCCTCCTACCTGTTCTTACGATCACAGGATTAAATTTACTGAGCCACATCTGGCACCTGGAACAGTGTAATTTCTCTCAAATCAAGAATCAGTTGTGCTTCAAGAATACATTGTGAAAAATTATTGTAAAGATTTTTTCAACCAATCAATTTGAATACCAGCTTGCCCTTCCTATTTGTCCAAACAAAGGCTTGGCTTTTGCCTTTGTGTTGAGTACAGGAAACTGAACCAGGTAACCTGGAAGAATGCCTACCCATTACCACCTATGTTGCACATCCTCACTCTCTTCCATGGAGCTGCTTATTTCTCAAATTTAGAACTTTGTGGTTCCTACAACCTAATTTGCATTGCAAAATTTCATGAGTATTTGACCTCAATGAGAACGTGGTTTGGCAGTTATGAGTATACTGTCATGCATTTTGGCCTCTTCAAAGATCCTTCCACTTTTCAAAATTTTTTCTTACCTTGTAGAGAAATAGCTTGTGGTGTATCTTGATGATATACTAGTATACTTGAGAAATCTTAAAGATCACATTGCACATGTCCAAGAAATTCTGTAGCAACTTTGAAAAAATAACCTGTTTTCAAAAGCCTCTAAGTGCAAGTTTCATACTCATTCTCTTCTGTTTCTAGGTATGATGGTCTTTCAGAAAGGAATATTGATGGATACATCCAAGAGCAAGCGCATATTGGACTGGCCCACACCTTCTTCAGTCAAATCCCTTCAAATTTTCCTTGGTTTCAGTAATTTGTCCAGAAACTTTATTGAGCATTATGCCAAGAAAACTGTGAATCTTGCTAACCTTCTTCAGAAAGACACTCATTTTGATTTTACATAACAACCTGCTTTGTAGTTTGAAGCTCTAAATAAAGCCTTCACCACTGCTACAATACTTGCTCACTTCAACAAGCTAGCTCACACTATTGTGGAAACAGACGCAAGAAACTGTGTGATTACAGGAGTAATCTTGCAATTTTCTTCCTCTTCTTGCCTATTTCATCCTATGGCTTTTGATTCTTGCAAATTTCTCTCTGCAGAGCTTAATTAGGAGATTCATGAAAAGTAACTTCTTGCAATTTTTTACTACTTGAAGAAATTATGTTCATACCTTTTGAGCCTTATGGAATTCTTTGATGTTTTTACTGCTTGAAGAAATTATGTTCATACCTTTTGAGCCTTATGGAATTCTTTGATATTTTCAATTATCACAATTCTCTTAAATATTTCATAAGCTCAAAATTCCTTACATGCAGACAGGCAAAATGGGCCAAGCATCTCTCCAAGTTCAACTTTACAATCACTTACCACCCAGGAAGTAAGGGTTAGTCCCTGATGCTTTATCATGACAGGAAAAGGTTTACCCAGGGAGGGGCAGCACCTTTGCCAATAACAACCCTGATAATGTTAGGACAATCTTTTCAACCCAGTCTGCCCAAATCAGTTTTATAATTACTCAGCTGCAAAAAACAGCTTTGGAACTACAAAAAGCTCAACTTGAGGAACCCAAGTGTATCAAAATTTTCAAGAGTGCAAATCTATTGGATATTGATTCCAGTATTTATTAAAATGGTTATTTAGTTTATAAAGACCATATATTAGTACCTGAAAATCCTTGCATTAAGTTAGATATCTTAAAGTTGTGGCATGATTCCCCGCTCTCTGGTCATCATGGGAAGGATAAAACATACCCACTGATTTCACAACACTTCTATTGGCCCCGTATGACCAAGGAAGTCAAAGACTATATTAGCACATGCTATGATAGTGATTGTAAAAATTCCTTGAAAAGCAAGAATTATGAGCTGCTCCAGCCATGTCAGATTCCACCTATTTCTTGGCACTTGCCTTCTATGGATTTCATTTTTCAATTACCTATTTTTACTGGTTACAATGGTATCTTAGGGGTAGTAGACTTCTTTTCAAAGATGGCTATATTTCTTTGCAGTAATGTTACTGCCTCTTTGAAAGACCTAGCTAATTTATTCATAGAATATGTATTTTTTAAAAATGGTCTCCCTGAGAATATAATGAGTGATTTAGGATCTTTGTTTTTTTTCTAGCTTGTGTACCTTGCTATGCCAAAATTTGAAGATCACTCGCAACTTATCAAGGGCTTAACACCTGGAAATGGATGGTCAAACCAAGCAAGGTAATCAAATTCTCAAAAAGTATCATAGAATGTATGTTTCCTATCAACAGGATGACTGGTTTTAATGGATCCCAGGAGCTCAGTTTGCCTACAACAACTCCACTCATTCCTCCATCAAACAGTTGCAGTTCCAGACTCTTTATGATAGAAACCTGACTTTCCCATCCATTCATGTAGCACCTTCTCAACCTGCTTCCAATTACCTTAATAACATTCAATCCCTTCAATTGAAAATTAAAACTAACCTTGAAGCAGAAAATCAAGGCTAAAAGGAGCAAGCAGACCAAATTTGCACTGCATCCCCAAACTTTGCAGTAGGAGATCAGGTATGGCTTGATGCTTGTGACATTTGCATTACTTTCCCAACCCAAAAACTTGCTGGACAGAAGCTTGCCCCCTTCAAAGTCAAATGAGTCATATCTCCCAACACTTTTAAAGTTACCTTACCTGCAAAATGGAAATTTATCCACACAGTCTTACATGTGTCTCTCCTAGAGCCAGCTTGAGTCCTATACCCAGGCAAGACTCATCCCCCTCCTGAACGGGTCAATTTCCAAGACCATCTTGAGTGGGAAGTAAGCCATATTTGGATTCCAGGTTATGCAAAGGAAAAATTCAATACCTTTTCAAATTTACTGGCTCCCAGTCTGAAAAGGATTGCACCTTTTGGGAACCAGCCCATCACCTTTGCAACTCTCCTGATTTGGTTCTAGACTTCCATGCAAACTACCCTTGCAAAACTTGCTAATCTTGATTCCATCCCTTCCAATGCGATTCCACATTTTCATTCCATTCCATCCCATCCATTTCATCACCTTTCTGAATAAAATTGTTTTTTTGAAATATTTGACTTTTTTTTATGTTTCTTTATTCCATAAACTCCTTTCCTTGAAACAAAATATATATATATAATGATAAAAAAATGATATAAAATAAAATATAAATTAAATTAAATAAAAATTTTGAACATTTTCCTTTATTTCTTGTTTTTCCTCTTCCAAATTCTTTTTCAACTCTGCAACCATTGACCTGAATTCATCTAAATCTTCATCATTCATTAGAGTCAATATTTGTCTTAAAATCAGGACTGGCGTAACCAGATTTTTCTTGAATATCTCCTTGCACTTTGCAGTCCAAGCCCTCTTCTTGCGGGAATTCCATTCAACCTCTTCCAAGAGCTTCTCATATGCTTTTTTTCTTTGGCTTTGAAAAAAAACTTCCCCAACATTTCCAGTCAACCTCCTTGCATTACTCTTGATTGGTACCACAAGTTGCACCTGGTTCCCCTCTCCTTGGCCTTCCATCTCATTCCCTTCCATTCCATCTCTTTCTGCTCTGCCTCATTCCGTTCCAACCCTTTCCTCCCATCCATTTCCATTCCTTTCTTCCATTCCATTAAGTTCAATCCCTCATTTTTGTTTGATTTTTTTCTCCCCTTAAGCCTACATTTGCTCTTCTGTTGTCTCCTTGGTTACTGTTGCAACTTCCTCTTCACCTTGCACCTTTTTTTCACCCCTGTATTCATCTAGCTCTCTTGATACTTGTTCAATTGCCCAAAATAAAGTGGTGGTGGTGGCAGTGTATTAGCTGTATATCTCCCAAATCTTGGAAATACTAACAAATGAAAGTTACAATATATTATTTTCATTTTTCATTGTAGTCAGTCTCTAGCCTTACTTACCTGGGTTTTGGATACCTAAGAACTTGATCTCCAACACTGGCGGTATATGCTAGTTTACTCGCAGCGCAAACCTTCAACTTTCACTTCACTCGTGGAAACCACAGGGGTATTAAGCGTTTGCTCTCTATTTGAGGGAAAGGTGAAAGCAACCTTACAAAGGCTGCATTGTTTGCATTCTCCTTAGAGACCTTGTGGGGCAGTACTAGGGATGCATTGTTCATTAAAATCAATCCTGTTTTTTCAACAACAAGATGAAAAGTACAACATATTCAAATTAAAAATTCATTTGATAGCAATGAAGTATAGCAATTTTAAGGGTTTACAGAAACTAAAACAACTTTTGGAATTGATGGGAAAGTCATCTGAATGCTTGCAGGAGCTCGCAGCTTCATGCCCAGGCAAATGTCATGCTTCAAGCTTAAGGGTTATTGTTTTCTTCAATTTGACTTTTCTTTTCCTCAATATCATCTACCTCAGTCCATAAGCATGACACAAACAAAGCACAACATCAATGGTTCCTTCTGCTTACCTCCTCTGGCTCACGTAAGAACCTACCAATCCTGACGGCTGACTCAGTATATACTTGAAATTCCTGCAGTTATCTCTACTCTGGTTGACCATCCATTCAAGCTTTTCTCTTCCACCCTGGGTATCATCAACCCTGGGACTTTCATTCTCCATCACGCACTGACCCTAGTTGCACCCATACCTCGATAGCCAAAAAAAATTTATATTTTTTAAATGGACTAGTCCCTTACCCTGCATAAACAAAATCTTAAAATTTGCATTTTTTCAAATGTCATTCCTGCCTTTCCCCCCCATTACATCCTTGTATGCTCAGATTCTATTGTCTTGCACCTACGCTACAACCTTGGAAACAACTACTCTAATTTCATTTCCCATTCTGTTCATGTCATTCATTGCCTCATTGCCTACTGGCTGTAGCTATCCATAAATCAGGTTATATCTAGTCACCTTTGTATTACCTTATAACGGCTGCATCACCTTCCTGAAGATTGTCTCCTCAGTTATTTAATTTCATATGTTCTTGCATCTTGCTATATCCAGTCATCACATTGGGCTTTTCTTTGGTTTCCCTGCCGTTGGAACACTTTTTCCCCTCTTTCTTTTTTTGAGCCACTAAATCATAATGTTTGCACCTTGCGGTCAGCCTGACTACCTTTCACTTGCCCTTTCACTCAATCTCTCCCTTTTGGGCTCACAATCATCTAAGTTTTCCCTATAGTACATGGGGTGGTTGTGTGACAATCAACATTATTTATATCCAGAGAGTTCTCTATATTTTTTTCTATGACATTGATAGGGTTAGTAATCATTAGTTCACATTCTGGAATTGGTCCATCAGAGTCATCATATTGAAGTTCAGGTTTATCATACTCCTCACCTTCTATTGGGTTAATCCTTGTCCTGGGCTGGGGACAATCAGCTTTAAGATGCTCAATCTGATTCCAGTTCCAGCATATAATTCCCTTGGTTTCAGATTTTTTTTAAGTTCAGAAGTAGAGGGATAGGTGGTATGAGATTTCCTAGTTTTAGATGTGTATTCTTCCCTGTTCCTAGTGTTTTGCTCTCTGGGATTGTTGACCTCTCTATGAAGTCCATTCATTTTGATGGTTTCTTCTAAAACACCAATTAAAGTAGAAATATCAGAGTCCAAGGGCATTCTACATCTTACACTATGGTTGAGATTTCTGGGAAATAAGTTGTGTAGTATTTCATTTACTTATTCTCTATCAGATTCTGGACAGAAGCATTCTAACATTCTTTTCTTTACTAGACACCATTCATCAGGTTTGGCCTTAGAAGGTTCAAATAAGGAGGTTTCAGAAAAATTCTTCATCTTTTGTTTTCACATCCTGGTGCCAAACTGTTCTTTGATCAGTCTCTTCCAAGATTTTCAAGTTAATGAACCTACTTCTTTTTGTTTGTTGATAAACCAATCACGGGCTACTCCTTTGAATCAACTGGGTAGTATTACTACAGCAATGATTTCAGGAATATAACAAGAAGCTAGAGTATTATCAATGAAGTTAATGAAGTTAATATGATCATACTCTCCTTCTCCTCAGAACTTTGCCCACTCAGGAATAGGGGGAAGTAGCTTTAGAGCTTGTTCAACTTCAGGGGTGGGGCTAGGCTTTTGATATTCAAACCTGAATAGAATTGGTCTAGTTTTAGTATTGGGAGTAGAGGAGATCCTGATTTTTTTAGGTTCTTCTGATTTAGTCAGAGGTTCAGTATTAATGACTTTGAGATCTCTCAGATCATTTTTGATCATACTTAGTTCCAGGTTCAATTTGTTACTTAACATATCAATTTTATGGATCACTTTGGTGGAAGGGGTTGTGGTTATTCTTTCAACTTCTTTTTTTAATAATTGATTTAAATTATCTGTTCTTGTTGAATAGCCTAATAATTAGTGTCAATTTTTTTAATTAAGGTTAATATATTCATACTAATGGCTTCTTTCAGGTTCTCTATTTCAGAACCCTTGGTTATTGAAAAGATTTGAGAGAATCTGATTGATCAAAGAGCTAAGAACATGACAGGATGGCGCACAGTGAGGAACAGTAAAAACTAGATTGGGATGAAGAAAAACAAGAGTAACAAACAGGAAACATGGACACCGAGATGTGTGACACAGCTTTGAAGAGGAGTGGAACACACTGTTGGGATTGAGTCAATGGTTTTATTGGAGTAAGTTTGTTCAGGATTGGATCAGGCAGGCTGCGGGTCCAGTGACAATGAGTCTCAGTGGGGTCAGTCAAGAGGATATTGAGGTATGAATCTCACCAGGCATTCACTGTGTCAAGTTGAAGTTGAGTCGGAACTTATGGGAGGAAATGAGGTTGAAGGAGAAAAACGGGAGAAGAGTATCAGAAAGGAGTATTGGGAGGAAGGTCGTGGTGAGTGAGGAGGATCATTGTGGGTGAAGTGAGTGGTCGGTCAAAGAGGAAGATCTGTGATGAGCTCCCCAGCTTCTTGGGGTCTCTGACGTGGGTAGAGGACTGAGTGATTCAAGTGACCGGGCGCAGAAGCCTGGATGGTTGGGGGAGAAGAGTCCGGACCGTGCGTGTCTGGCGGATTCAGTGCTGAGAATCTCAACACGCCCCGTGCCTGGAGAGATGAAGACCAAGCCTATTGAGAAGGTGGGGATGAGAAAAGAATAGGACTAGGGCTCTTTGAGAGAGGCAAAGGAGGAATGCAGAATCTGAAGACTGGTGAGACTCGTGCTTTTGGTGAGAGCGTCCGCCGGCATTGCCTCCGATTTGATGAGTTGGATTCTGAGGTTTCCTGACTTCACCTCCTCTCTCATTCCTTTAGTTTTCAGATCGAGGTGTCGCGTTCTGGAGTTGGAACCGAACTTCTCAAGCTTGTCCGTCAGTCCGCTGTTGTTGGTGTGAATGGTGATTGCGGTGAGCGTGGAGGAGAAAATCTCACACGTGAGAGCTCTGATCCAGGTGGCCTTGTGAAATGTGTCAACCAAGGCATTGAGTTCGGCGTCTGTGGAGCTGAAGGTGATGTTTCTTTGTTTACTGCTGTTCCATGACACTACACATCCGTGAACCGTGCAGAGATAGCCAGTTTGAGATTGCCTGGTGGTTGGATCATCTGCCCAGGATGCATCTGAGTAAGCCGCTGTCAGGGAGTCAAGGTTGTTCACTTTCAACCAAAGCTTGATGTGCGGACTTCCTTTGAGGTACTTCCAGGTCTTCTTAAGTTTTTTCCAGTGAGGTAGACCGGTCTTTGCGTTGAATCTGGACAGGCTGGACATGGCGAAACTTATGTCAGTTTGAGTGTAGCAGGAAATGTGGTTGAGGAGCCCGGTGGCTGATTGGTAGTTGACGTTCAGAGCCTTGAATTGTTCAAACTCTTCATCCGTAGCGGGTTTGAGTTGCAAGTTTCCTGTAAGGGGAGATTTGCTTGTCCTCGCGTCTTCGAGGGCGAGTTCTTTGAGTCCGCGCGCAATGTGATTGGGCTGGCTGAGGAGGATTTCCTGGTCTTTCACTTCTATCTTCATACCAAGAATGGTTTCTGCATCTTTTGCAGTTGAGCTGGCAAAGCGCGTCAAAAATTTCTTTTCAAAGTTGTTTCCATCCCCCACCAGAATTTAATCATCGACGTGGAAGAAAAGTTGGGACTTTCCGTCGTCAGACAGATAGAGGCACGGGTTGCATGATGATTCCTTGAATCCGGCCATCCTTGAACCAAGTTGTGAGGTTCTTGTACCAATTATTTGGTGCTTTTTTGAGACCATAGAGTGATTTTCTGATCCTGAGGAATTGAGAGCTCCTCTTTGATCCCTTGGGAGTGTGGATTATGACTTCCTCGTCGATTGGTGAGTGTAGGAACGCACTCTTGACGTCAAACTGTCAAATTTTCTGTTTTGCTTTGAGGGTGTAAAGCAGCATTAACCGTAAGGTGGAAGGTTTACCCTTTGGCGCAAAGGTTTCCGTGTAGTCAAGACCCTCAATTTGATTGAAACCTTGCACACACAGTCAAGCCTTGTATCTTACCAGATTTCCGTGACAATTTTGCTTGACTTTGTAAATCCAGGTTGTTTTGAGCGCGTTCTTGGGTTCAGGACCATTGTATTCTTCCCACACAAGGAGGTCTTCAATCAATCCCAGTTTGTCATTCATTGCTTCAGTCCACTCAAGGTGTTCTTCCCATCTCTGGGCGTCCTTGTATGATCTTGGCTCGTAGTGATGGTAGAATCCGTACCTTTGCGGAGGTGCAATCCGGGAGCGGTCTCTCAATGTCCTTCCTGAGGGTGCTGAGGGTTGTTGCTCAGATTGAACGGTTGCAGAGGGTGGCTGAGCATGGGGCAATGGTGATTTGGACGTATTGGAAGATTGGTTGCCCGGATCCGATTTGGGTTCATCCTCATTGGCCGATCTAGCTGATTCATTGGACCGGTCGCGGTACCGGGTCCATGGTGCCAGAGGAGGAGGTGGTGCTTCAGGACCTTGATCTTGGTGGGATAAGTTGGGGTCATTTGGCAAAGATTTGTTGTCTACATTCAGTTCAGCTCCGGGGGTACTCGGTCTGCGCATGTGAAGGAACCTGACGTGCTTTGAGGAGATAATAGATCCGTGTTTGGTCAGAATCCGGTAAAAGAGGAGAAGCGGATTGAAGCCTACTAAAGTGCCCTCTTTGCCCTTAGAATTGAACTTAGCCCCTTTTGTCCGCTTGTTGAGCAGGTAGATGCACGGGTTACCAATAGGTTTGAGATAGTTGCAGGGGAGGACTCTGCCGTGCATTTTTGTCCAGGGAGTCGATTCATTGTCTTTCGCCGGGATATGGTTGAGCATGGTGCAAAAGCCTTTGAAGACTTTGTGCCACATTGAGGAAGGTAGGCGGCTGTCCTTGAGCGTAGCCCTTGTTTATTCTGCAATGGTGCAATTAAACTGTTTGGCTCGGCCGTTGTGTTCAGGATGGTAAGGTTTGGAGATTATGTGAGTTATGCGTTTTTCTTCAAAGAAGGACGTCAATCTTGAGTTGACGAACTCGGTCCCTCCATCTGAACAGACCTCCAAAGGGTATACCCCGCGTTGCTGTTGTTTTTTCTCAATTAAGCTGATAATGATCTCGGCCGTCTTGTCTTTTGAGGTCATCGGAAAAGCAGCCAGGTATCCACTGGCGTTGTCTACAAGAGAGAGGATGAATCAATGTCCAGACTTGCAGGATGGTCGTATTGGACCCATGAGGTCCAGGTGGATCCAATCAAAGACTTTGGACAATCGTGCCGAGGAGTGGTTAAAGAATGCCTTGGTGATCTTGCTCTTGACACACTCAACGCATTGGAACTTCCATTTGACTTCAATGGGGATGTGTTGAGTGAGGGATTCCAGCCTGGTCAGGGAGGCATGGCCAAATTTTCAGTGGATCTCTAGCAGAGGGTCCTTGTGCGAGGATGAGAGAGTGGAAACATGAGATTTGAGAGACGAAGAAGAGATGTGGGACGGTGTGGGCAGAGTGTAGAGGTTGTCCTTAATTGTTCCATTCAGGACCACTCTCCTTCCATGCAAAACAGAGAATCAATCGTCATGGGATTTGATGGAGAAGCCCTTGCCGTTCAATGCCCCAGCGCTGATGAGATTAACCGTGACATCTGGGACGTAGAACACGTCAGTGAGCTTGAGAGTGATATTGCTCCAGTGAAGCGTGGCGGTCCCTTTTTCTTTGATAGGGAGACATGCTCCTTCTTTGCCTGTTCTGATGGGATCGCCCGCATACGGCTTCATTTTGCTGAAGAACCAGCTGTTGTTGAGCATGTGTACTGAAGCTCTGCTGTCCAGCAGAAATTGTTGGTCGGAATCTCCGTGTTTGACCCACAGGTTGAGAAGGGCCAAATAGTGAGCTGATGGGGTTTATTCTTTCTCTCCTTTCTATCTCTGAGTGGGCTTCTTTTCCTTCCACTTGGCTTGGTTATCTCTCCACCATTTGGGGGCGACGTTAGGATGGAGGTGCCAGCAGTTGTTGGCAGAATGGTTCTTATCTTGGCCAGGGTGATGGTACCCTTTGACACATCGTTTTGGATCCGATCCCTTGATGCGCTCTTGGTGAGAGGAGATTTTTCCTCCAAAGAGGGCGACGTCGCCTTTCAATTTTGAGCTTGAGATAGACGATTGGGCCATCAATTCATTGTTGAGCTGGGTAAGATGATTCAGAACGTATTCCACTGACAGTTCCTTGTCAGAGTGCATAATCTGCCTCTTGAAGTTGTCCATGGAGACGGTAAATTTGAAGAGAATCAAGTACGCCACAATGTTGTCAGGAAGTTTGATGCCAACCTCGGCCATCTTCTTAAGGCTGACTTTGACTTGGGTAATGAAGTTGACAATTTCATCAGGGTTGAACAAAAGATAGAGGAAGGAGTTGAATACCCTAGCACGGTTCAACGCTTGTGATGAGGCAAATTTCTGTATGATGGCCTTCCACAGGAGCTTAGCTGAGTTCCTGTTCTTGGCCATAACAATTTTCTTGTGGGCAGTGGAGTCAAGCTTTGATATGAGGAGGAGTTTCAGCTCGTTGTTGACAGAGGCGTCCAGTATAGAGTTCTTGTTGTTGATGACATTGGCGCAACCTCTGACAACGAGAAAGGCGTCCATCTTGTCTCTCCATATCCCGTAGTTGTCGTCTCCGAGGAGTGGAATGGTTTTGAGAGCGGTCTTGAGCATGGTTTTTTGGAAGACTTCCATTATTCCCGGTTGAGTTCCTTCCTCTCTTAGATTTGAGTCGATGATTGAAGGAGCTTGTTTTGGCTTTTAACTGTGAAAAGATTTGAGAGAATCTGATTGATCAAAGAGCTAAGAACATGACAGGATGGCGCACAGTGAGGAACAGTAACAACTAGATTGGGATGAAAAAAACAAGAGTAACAAACAGGAAACATGAACACCGAGATGTGTGACACAGCTGTGAAGAGGAGTGGACCACACCGTTGGGATTGAGTCAATGGTTTGATTGGAGTAAGTTTGTTCAGGATTGGATCAGGCAGGCTGCGGGTCCAGTGACAATGAGTCTCAGTGGGGTCAGTCAAGGGGATATTGAGGTATGAATCTCACCAGGCATTCACTGTGTTGAGTTGAAGTTGAGTCGGAACTTATGGGAGGAAATGAGGTTGAAGGAGAAAAACGGGAGAAGAGGATCAGAAAGGAGTATTGGGAGGAAGGTTGTGGTGAGTGAGCAGGATCATCGTGGGTGAAGTGAGTGGTTGGTCAAAGAGGAAGATCTGTGATGAGCTTCCCAGCTTCTTGGGGTCTCCGACGTGGGTAGAGGACTGCGTGATTCGAGTGACCGGGCGCAGAAGCCCGGATGGTTGGGGGAGAAGAGTCCGGACCGTGCGCGTCTGGCGGAGTCAGTGCTGAGAATCTCAACAGTTATGGTCTGTACTTCCTGAAATTGGAACATCTTAGAAATATTCAAATTTAATTTTTCCAATGTTTCATGAATATAATCAAGTTTTCTGCTTAAAACTTTAAAATTATGAGCCACATCAAGAGTAAAAGAATTGGAGGAAAAATAATCTAATGTTTTATAAATTTTTCCATTTCTGAGCTAGAGAGATTATCTTGTCCCAATCTTTGGGATTTATTTTCTTCTTTTTTTCTGAGGACATCTTATTTTTAGGCTCATTTCCCTTTCATGTGGCTAGCTGCTCCCAGGGATTCCAGCTTATCACATAATTTTCTACCTCCTTTCTGGTTATCAACTTCTGGAGGCTTATTTTGGAGTTTTGTGCCAAGGAAATTGCTTTCCTTGCAGCTCAAATTTATCCTTGAGAATTGGTCTCCTTGAAGGATTCCCAATGGCTTACCTACTCCTTGGCTAGGTTTTTTATTTTACACTCCTTGGCTGGGTCCAGCAGGGGTGGAAAATGATAGAATTTCATTTTTGAAGAATCCAAAAACCAAGTAAACACACAGAACTAATAATAGATTGATTGAGTAACAATGAAATAATGAGATTGGATGATTAATAAGATCAGAAGATCAGATTTATAATTAGGAGTTTGAGTCTGAACAGGCAGGAAATTAAGGATAAATTGAGTTCAAGGATGCGGAGTCGTTGAGTTTGGGGAATTGGTTGTTGGAAAGTTGAGAGTTTCAAAAAGAGTTTTGAATCTTGAAGGTGAAGAAGAGAGTAGAAGGAAAGATGATAGTTGACAGTTGAAAGTTTAGTTGATTCAGTGAACTGAGTGTTGGAGCTGAGGAAAATATGAGAAAAATCAGAGTAGAAATATGGTAGAAAGATGATATTTGAATATGTATCTATCAGAGAAAAAATGAAAGAAAGCAAAAGAAAAAGATATTACCTGAGGAAAATCAGAGTAGAAGAATGGTATAAGGATGAGGAAAAGATATCCTTTCACCAGAATCAAGATCTGTCCTCAGGTAGACACTATGGCAGAGGTGTCACAGACTAAGTAACATGAGATAGACATGAGTGCATAATGAATAATGGAAATGAGACAAAAGTGAGCTTACAACAATGAATAAAAAGCCTGAGTAGGGATGTTTGGAGTGTGTCACATAAGATTAATTGGGGTGAAAACAACATAGGAGTGAAAGAGGAAGAGAAAGAAAAGGAGATAAAAATAAAGAAAACAGAATGAGAAAAAAAGACATTTATGGGAATGATGATAATCCCAACACTGCGGAGCTGGGAGGTTTGAGTTAGTTTGTTTCAGTCAGAGTTTGTGATTTGTTGCCGCTCATCTTTGGGTTGAGAGTATGGCTTCATTCATTTCTGGATGTGTTTGTTTTTCAGTTGAGCATGTGGGTGGAGAACATTCAAACAGAAAAATTGTAGGCATACCCTCTGGAGATGAGATGAACTGGGAGGGAATGCTCTCCAACAGTCTGTTGGTCAATTTGATAGCCATGGATGCTGTCTCTGGATTGGGAAACACTTGTATTGCAGTTTCAAGCCCCTTCATTGCGCTTGAAACTGGCCTCCTGGCAGGCACGCACTCCTCTGGGCAGAGATCCATGGGAAGGTGCTCTACCACTGGCTTGGTTGTTTGGCATGTTTTGGAAAATAGTAAAAAACAGTTTAATTTTGTGAGAAATTCAGAGGGGAGCTCCAGTCAAGAATTTAAAAAAGGAGAAAGAAAGGGTCTGATTTCACAGAGATGGGCGGATCAGGGAGTGTTAGGAGGGGAACCTCAGGGGGCACTCCGGTTCAGGTTGGGTCATGAACTGATGATGATCATTCAATGAAGATCTGGTTGCTTAATTAGTCTAAGTACAAGCAAGGCCAACAATTGGTTGATATGAAAAAGACAATAATGAATAGGTTATATTAAATCTGAACCAAGAAGTATGCAAAATTGGAGGACAGCAGAGGACAGACTGAGACAGTGGAGCTACTAGGGTCAATGACAGAGAAGTAACTGGAACCAGGAACAGAGTCTGTAAGGTATAGAGAACTTACTCAGCAGAAACACTCAAGAGCAAAAAACAGTAAGAAGTACTAAGAACAAAGGTAACTATGGCACTCAAGATTCATGCAGAACACATGGAAAACAGAAATCTTAACAAATGTTTTTGAAACTTCCAAAAAAAATTATAATAATAATTTTCAATGGTTTTTTATATTTTTAAACAGATTTTAACTTACTTAGGTTTAATTCCAGAAAGAATAGAGCCACATTATGGTTCAAGGTGTCCTTGGTTGTTAATCCAGGAGGTTCTTGGTGGGTACCAATAAGATACTTGCTGAAGTCCAACAATACAGGATCAGGGTGCCCTTCCAATAAATCTGGCTAAATAAATTCTGCAAGGGAGAATGTCCTTTCCACTGAGGAAAAGAAAAAAATAAGTTGATTTTTTTTATTTTTTAGGTAGGGCAATGTTAAATTTGCAACCCCCTGCAACCTGATCACAACACAAAATGGGTTTCATGGTTCCATTTGCAACCCATTTGTGGTTGCAAAAGGCCATTTGCAGCCCATTTGATTCGCAAAAAGCCATTTTAAACTTAGTTGGGTGTGAATCGCAGTTTTCAAACTGCCCCAAGCAAAAAATTTTGGGTTGTGAATGGCAAAAAAAAATTGCAGATTTTATTTATTTCATTTTATTTACATATATATTTTTTTATATTTTTTTTAATTTAATAAATTAATTTATTTTTCATATATTTGTTTCTTTTTTTTATTCATTTCATTTCATTTAATTTGTTTATATTTTTAGTTTAATTAATTAATTTATTTTTGATTCATTTATTTAATTTTATTTATTCCTATTCTTATGTTTATTTATATTTTTAATCTAATGGGTTGATTTTTATTTTTATTTTTTATTCTTTTATTAAAATCAAACAAGTAAATAATAGATAAAAAAAGTAAAAAAAAAAATAAACAAAAGATATCTGTGTATATATATAATAAAAAAAAGTTTCAAACAAATATTTTCAACTCAAATGGTTGCAAATGGCCATTTGAGACTCAGATGGTTTGCAAATGGCATTTTGCCCCTGTTTGTAACCACAGGGTTGCAAATTTGACATTGCCCTTTTATGTATTTTTAAAGAAAATATTTTAATACTCACTTTTGTGGGTTTTCTTTTTATTTTTCTTGTTTCTTCTTTTGAAGATAGAAAGTTGTCTCTTTTGAAGATAGAATTTTTTTTGATATATTTTCCACTCCTTCTGCTGCCTGAATAAAGAATTAAAACCAATTTTTTTTCCATTTTCAAGTTCTTTATCTTTTATATCTTGTTGCTCCCAATAAATAAGTCTTTCCTGTTGTTGTTCAGGAGTTATAATAATGTGCACAAAATTACAGAGTTTTTCTTCCTTTTTCTCTTTAAGAAGATTCAAATAATAAATGATTAACTGCTAGGCCGTGGAAGTTCTGTGGAGGGGAAAGTTGCTGTTTAAGCTGCCCTCCTGAGTGTTACAAAAATATTTAAATGTAACCAAGATCAAGTTCCATAACCTGGTAAATGAGAAATCAAGTATTAGAGGATAAAGATGATAGTAGTTTGGTAGCAATGGAACAGCACTATCTGAGCACATATTATGTGGGAAAAACTTGGACAAAAGAAGCTACAGTTTGTTTAAAGTTCAAAGAACAAAGCTGTTGTATGTAAACAAAGCCCACAAGCTAATAACTCTTGTCGTCAGCAGAAGATTGGGGATGATCAACTCAAACCCAACCAACCTCCAGTTTCTCAATGAACCTGCCCAACTCTCCGCAATCATGCGCTTGAAGGGTACCATATAACTGAGGGTGGCCGTAAAAGACAAAGCACTATGTTCAAGAAGCTCTAAAAGCAAACAGTAACTGATTTGAAGCAAGGATGACCTCAACACTTCTCAAGGAACTTAAAAGTAGGCTGGCAGAATGCAACTCAAAAAAATAAGGGAGGTATAACACTCCAGGACTTAAACTTAATAAGACCTCTTCAATCAATTGTGATTGGCTACAGAAAGATGATCAAGGAGGGATCAAGACCAGTATGGTCAGAGAAAAGGATCAAGGATTGGTATAACACACTCAAGAATTCCAAAAGACAGAATTCTCTTCAACCAGCAAGGCTATTGGTTGATGATAAGGATCAGGACACAGAGGGGAAAGGACTCAGGATCAATGGATCAAGGGGCAATCATAGATATACCCAGGATGAGGATCAGGATTTGATTTCAATGATCAAGGGGGGGACATAAGCACACACTCCCATGGATGATTTTGAAAAAGGCAGGAGAGAGCAACCCCTTATAAAGACCATGGATCCCTGTAGACTATTTCAAAGAGATACCACAAATAGAGTGGGAAAAAAAGTTTTTTTTTTTTAGGATTGTCATGAGAAAACAAAAGGGAAAAAAAGAAACAACAAACACTCAAAAAAAATAAGAACTGAATCAAAACCCCGGCCCGTGCCAATAATTGGCACAGGCAACAGAGTAGCTAGTTGAGACGCCTGCGGGCATGCTGGCAGGCACGGGAAACAGTTGAGACCCGCGCGACAACAGAAAAGCCGGGCGAGAGACCGGTAATTGATGGGTGGAGGATTGATGGATACAAGGGAGAATGATGGAACAATTGACGTATCTAGTCTAGTTCTGAGCAAGTCTTCTGCTTGATGTGTCTTCTATACCAATCTTGACGATTGCTGCTGGTCAGATCAAGGAGGAGCTCTTCATGATAATCATCATCAACAGATTGGTTGAGGATGGAGACATCAAACCTGGCTACAAGTTGTCAAATCTCGGGAGTGGATTGGATGGATCATTGGAAGGATGATGTGGTGATGGTTTTTTTAGCATGGCCCGACCACCAAGGGGGGATTGATTGGGAAAGCTGCCTCAGAGGCTTTTGGAAAGCAATGATGATGCTTTGGGGAGTGGGATTGAGGTTGTTAGCGTCAAGGGTAGTAGTGAGTGAGATGAAGAGGGTTTTGGGATAAGACTGATGGGTTGGGATGATCCTGGGATAGATTAGGATTGGATTGCAATGGATTTGATTCAATTGATATCCGTCGGAGTAGGTCTTGTTCCTTGTGAGATATGTTGGAGAGGACAAGACCAGATTGGGATTGAGATGAGGAGGGTTTGATGATGAATCTGGTTGGGATGGTTGGGAATCAATGATAATGATGGGATCTATCGGATTGATGGATCAATTGATAATCAACCTTGTTGGGATCCTGGTTAACTTTGCAAATGGTGGTCATGGGTCAATTGAATTGGGATATTGAGTAGGTCAATGAGCTGGTTGATGATCTTGGGTTAGACTGAAGTGGAAGTCTGGTCTTGAACTCCTTGGTTGGAGTGAGATAGGTTTGATTTGATTGGACTGATTGGACTGTTCAATGTTGATGTAGTTTATCTTTGAATGGATGATGGATGATGATGGATGATGATGAAAATGACCTAGTAGATGGTGATTGGGGTCAATGGCCATTGGCGCACAGGTTGGCAAAAAAAGAAAAACAGAGAGCTGAAAGACAAGGAGTGAAGCGGGAATGACTTGAACACCGGGCACAGGGGTCTAGGCACTGAGAGATCTTTCTAGAAAACAAGGGGAAGCAAAGGCTGAGAACTGGGAACTGAACTGAGGGATGATTTTGAAAAAAGTTTTTTTTTTGATCTAAATTGAGGCTATAAAAAATTCATAAAAATTTTAATTTTCCCATACTGGTCCACAGGTGTCCCAGATTGGGTGCCACAATGTATAGTAACATTTTGAGACTGAGATAGGGTGATTTCTGGTTAGATCCTTTGAGGGTTTTAATTATTACAGTTTCATTCAAAGGGGCATGAAGAAATTCTCCCTTCACATCAAACTGAGTGAAAGTCATTCTTTCTTTTAGACCGTAGAGTAGTTTGAGTAGGAGTGATCCAAGTTTTCCAGTGTTTTCCCATTTTTTTTCAAAATCCACTCCATGGACTTGATTGAACCCTTGGATACATAACCAAGGTTTATATTTAATGGGCTCACCATGGCAATTTTCATTCATCAAAAATAACCAGATGGTGTGGAGGATGTTATCTGGAGTTTCATAATATTCTTCCCATACTTCTTGGTATTCAATTGAATCTAATTCAGTTTCAGAAGCCTCCTTCCACTTTTGCCATTCCAGAAATTTGGCTGCTGCCTTTTATGAAGGCAACTTGTAATAGTGATGGAAGCCATAGCTTTGAGGCTTTTGAAGTTTGCGCAATGGCCTTAAATTGATTCCTTGGAGAATGGTTTTGGAATTAAGTTTTTTTGAAGGCTTGGGAGGAGGAGACATTTATTTATTTTGATCCTTGTGGTCTGAGTCATATTTGGAGAGATCAGCATCAGTTTCTTGGGTGGAGTAATTTTTGTCTGAAGTTGAGAATTCCAACTCATTCAAGTCTAGGCTGGGTTTTGAGAAGAGGTCCAGAACTGGGGATTCAAGAAGCAGAAATTCATTTGGTTCATTTTTGAGGAACAGTATGTGCTAAGTTTCCATGACTGCGCCAAGCAATTTCAGAATCCTGAGGGAATGAAAGGTGGGTTTGTACCCAACCAAGATTTCTTCCAATTATTTTTTGTCAAACTTTTGTCCTTTTTGGACTCAATTTTCAAGATAGATTGCAGAGGAGCCTATGGTTTTCAAGTTAATTATCTGGGAGACTCTTATTGAACATGAGTTCCCATGGAGACAGTTGATTACCTTCTCTGGGAATTTGGTTGATTCAGAGACAGAAACTCCAATTGACAATGTGCCAATAATTCTTTGGTAGTCTAGAGGAAGAGAATGTGGCTCAAGCTGATTCTATGATAGTCCTGTTAGCTCTTTTTTCCTGGCCCTTACGTTGAGAATGGTAGGTTTCTGAAGTTTGTAGTTTGATATGTTTGGTATTGGCAAATTAATTGAGCATTGAGTGAGTGAACTCAGTTTGCATTTCTGAGAAGGTTTTGGTTGGGTAGTAATTGAGTCTCTTGTATTCTTTTTCAAGGATTTTTATGATAAAATTGGGAATCTTTTCTTTGGAAGTTAGAGGGAAAGCTGACAAGTAAACAGAAAAGTTATTTCCAAGGGTGAGGATGTAGTGGTGGCCAGCTTTAGACCGAGGTGTAATTGGGCCTATTAGATTGAGATTTATTCATTATAGAGGTCTATTAGCTGGTGTGGATACACCATTGAAAGGAGATATTGTTATCTTGATTCTGAGGCAGGTTTCACATTTGAATTTGATTGGCTCTTCCTTTGTAAAGAGATTCTTCAGAAGAGTTTGGAGGTTGAAGATTGAGGCATGTTTTTATTTTTTATGGATGTTGAGTAGAGAGCAAGATTGCTTGGATGGAAAGTTTTGTGATTGCTTCATTTGATTAGCCATGTGATTCTCTCTGGTGGTTAATGTTTCTCTATGACAAATAGATTGCCTCAAATTAGGCCTTTAAGGACAGATTTTTCCTCTCAAGAAACAAAAAATCTGTATTTCTTCTGTTTGAGATTGTGATCCTCCTTGGCAAGGAGGCCAGGGCTGATCATGTTTATGATGATTTTGGGGAAATACATGCAATTCTCAAGGAAGATGGCCAAATCATTCCATTCTAGTCTGACTGTTCCAGTTCCAAGTATTTTGAGGTTGGCTTCCAACTTTCCAGTTTTAATTTCTTCTGGCTCTTCTTTGAGATTTATCAAATTGAAGAACTTGAGGTTTTTAAAAATGTGGAAAATTGCCCTAGAATCTAGAAGTAGATGGCATTTATTTTTGGAGTTGATCCAGAGCATTAGTAGCGCGTGTTAATTGATGATGGGAGCTTTCTTAGTTTTGTTTTTCCACTCATTATGTTGCTTGATCCACCATTCTGTGGCTATTTGAGGGTGGATATGAAAGCAGGAGGATTCCAAATTAGGATAATTTGTGTTTTGGTACCCTTCCTTTCATCTTATCTTCTTCATTCTTTTGTCTTTGAAGGATCTTGTTTTGTTTTCTATCAGAGAAAATTCAGTGGAACTTTTTCTATTCTTGAGTTTCCCCTTTTTTTCATTGTTTTATTGAATGAGATTGTTAAAAAAAACATTGACCATAAGGTATTTCTCCACATGAATTATTTTTTGTTTGAGGTTCTCAAGGATAGGTGAAAATTTGAAGAGGAGTATATATGCTAGTATATCTTGAGGTAACTCAATCCCAACATTTTTTATCCTTGTAAGCACTCTTTTCATTTCACTGAAAAAATCCTTCATAGCATGTTTGCTAAAGGCGGTGTGAAGAAAGGGGTTGAAGAACCTTGCTCTTTTAGCAGTCTCTGAAGAGGCAAATCTACAAGTGATTTTGTTAAGTTCCTGGGTCGCTCTCTCTGCCCGGGCACACTTCTAACCTGTTTTGGGGGCCCCCAATTTTCCCTTCTCTCTCATTCATCTTGTCTCTGCCTATCTGTCTTCTTTCTTGAGCTGGAGGAGTTCTTCCTGATTTTCCTCTCTTCTTTTCTTGATCCTCAATTTCTTTCTTTCCTATATATTTCTCAAATCACCATTTCTTTGTCATCCTTATGCGTTCTTTCTACCTCTCAACAACTCTTACCAATACGTCAAGTCTCAAAATTATCTAAATCTCTTCAATTATATGTCTCTTCCTGGTAAGACCTCAATCCACTAAATCTTCTTGACAAATGTGATCTGATCCTCAAGTTTTATCTAGCCTGTACCTTCTCCTCCTGATCTATGTCCAGCATGTCTTCTTCCAACATCTATACTGAGTTTGAATGATCCTAAAAATCACTTAAGACCACCACTTGAGACCTATCTAAATGGTCTAAGCTGTAGGATCCTCTATCTCTGTACCTTTCCACATTTCACAATTTTCTTATGACCTCTAATTTCTCCTATCATTCTTGTTTTCCTGTCCAGACTACTGGTTCTAAGTTCTCTAGAAATACAGCTCAAACTTATCAGATTTTTTCCCAAAGTATTTTTGAAAAGGATATGTTAGAAAAATTGAAAATATTGGCATGGTTTGTGCTGTACAGTTTAGAAAGGATAATTTCTCAAATTTCTCTGTCTTTTTTATTCAATAGTTGACCAGAGTTTCTTGTTAAAGCATCCTTGATATATTGAGATTGAACAACATGAAGATCATGTTGCGCCATATTGAATAGTTCTCTTCATTGAGAGGAGGTATTGCAGAAACAGATGCCTTCAGTGCCACCTGGTGGAATTAATTTTCTGCTCCTGCTGGTGTTTTCATAGTATGAAGATTCAGGTTAGGTATCTGGAAGACCTTTGCCTTTTAAATGCAAGAAGATTTGAATAGATTTCTTAGAACTTAGAATCAACATTCTGAGGTAATCAGATAACAAAAAAAGGTAGGTAAAAAACTTAGAAATGGAGGAATTCATAAAAGAGGATGAAGGATATAGGAGATCTGGATCCTACAGCTGATGCCGGTGAGACAGGTGAAGAGAGATGTCAGAGTCTGGGCTGCAAGGAGAGAGCAATTTTTGTGAAGATCAACAGTTGAATGAATTGAGTTTAATTGAGAGTCAGATTTTGAGATAGCCCAAGAGTTCCAAGTTCAAGGAGTTGTACCAGGCAGTTATTTGTTAGAGATCATACAGCCAAAAATCAACAATGAGTATTGGAAAGATGATTCCAGAGGTTGAGGATTTTAGTTGGTGGTTGAAGGGTGAATCAAGGGATTGGTAGAGGGAAAAAAAGTAGAAAAGATATTAAAGATAAAGAAAACAATAGAGAAAAGGAGAAAGATTGTAGAGTTGACAAGTTATGAAAAATGTAAAAATGAGAAAATAGAAAAATTGACTATGGAGGAGCAAGGTAACCAGGTAGCAGAAGAGAAGCGGTCCCAGTCGGGGGAAAAGACCCTGGGCCCAGGGTAAGCAAACTTGGGAATATTCAACTGATATATCTCAATTAATGGAGACTGAAGGCTTCCTTGGTTGCATTGTTTTTTTTATGGAACCACTATCCCCTTGATTCAAAAACCAAAGCTAGATGGCAACCATTTTTTTTATTGGAAAGAAAAGGCAATTGATTCATTTATTTTCCAAAGAATTTGATAAAACCTTTGATAATAAACTGACAAAATATGTTTCATGTGTTTTTATAGATACTCTGTGTCACTACAAATTGTTTTTGATAAAAACAAGAAGTTCATATCCCTCCATGCTGGCCTTCCAGGTTCTTTTCACAATTCATATGTTTTCAGTTTGATCCAGATTGCTGGACAAAAAGAGAACTATTTTGACCAAGATCAACACCTTTTGGCATATTCAGCTTATGCTAGCGTGAAATATGTGGTTTCACCATACTGCTATTTTTCATGAAATTATCAAGACAGAACTGATTTCAACTATCTTCTTGCCCAATCACAATTTTGGATTGGTCATTCCATAGGAATCCTGAAAGGAGGATGGGCCAGCTTACATTAGATGTGAAACCAGCTTCAAAATTCCAAAGACATAAAGATCTTCATCAACTGGATTATCAGTTCTGTACTGCTTCACAACCTTCTTTCCAACATCAAAGATGAATGGGAAGAAATATTTGAAGAATATGTTCCTAATCCTCCTCAAGTCATCCCAGTCTCATATTTTACCTCATCTTCTTCATTTAGATAGCAGATTCTACACCTCACACTTCCTCACTCTAACAATTAGAATTTGGTTTTTCAATAGTCGAAATATCACGTCACAGAATTTTTTTAGTTTCTGGTTGTTCAAATCCTAGGCAGACCTGGGGTTTTTCTTTTGGGTGATGTGAAATTCACGGATCCAGACGTGTGGGAGACGTGTACATGGCTTCAGTTGTGTGGGAGCTTTGTACACGGCTCCAGTTGTGTGGGAGCTGTGTAGGGCCCCACACGGCCTGTGGGAGTCATTTAGGGCCCCACACAGCCTATGGGAGTCATTTAGGGCCCCACACGGCCTGTGGAAGTTGTGTAGGACCCCTCAATGCGTGGGGGCCCATAAACTACTCCATATAATTATTATTTATTATTTATTATCTTTATCATTTATCATTTATCATTTATCATTTATCATTTATTATTTATTATTTATTATTTATTATTTATTATTTATTATTTATTATTTATTATTTATTATTTATTATTTATTATTTATTATTTATTATTTATTATTTATTATTTATTATTTATTATTTATTATTTATTATTTATTATTTATTATTTATTATTTATTATTTATTATTTATTATTTATTATTTATTATTTATTATTTATTATTTATTATTTATTGTTTATTATTTATTATTTATGATTTGTTATTTATTATATATAATTAATTAATTATTATCATTTATTATTTATTATTTATTAGTTATTTTTAATTATTTATTATTTATTATATATAATTTATTATTTATTATTTTTAATTTATAATTTATTATTCATTATTCATTATTTATTATTCATTCTTTATTATTTAGTGGAGCCTACACAACTTTATTTTAGTTTTTTAGCGTGCCATACACCTCAAATGGGACATGTAGAATGCCACACAGCCCATTTGAGTCTTTTAGCATGCCATATGGTCCATTGGAGCTGTGTGGCATGCCACACGGCTCATGTGAGTTGTGTAGGGTTCCACACGGCCCATTGAGCAGTGTACAGAGTTGTGTAAACGGCTCAATGAGATGTGAATAAAACATTACCCTTTTTATTTTTTTTGGGTGGACTTAGACAAAGCACAACAAAACCTCAACCCCATACATCACCCCTCACCAAACCACCCACTTCACCCCACTCACTCACCAGTCCAATCCTTCCTTGTCCTCACCAAACCACCTAAACCAACACCTCCACCTCACCATCCACCCCTATCTCTCTTCACTCTGCACCAGTTAAGCACCCCCCTCTTCTCTTCCTACTCATTTATTTATTGGTCTGACCCTCCCTCCAACCTCCTCCTGAACATTCAGACTCCTCTCTGAACTCAACTTCAAGTAAGTCCCCTGCTCCCCCTTCCCCTCCCTCCCTTCCAATCCACCCCTCCCTCCTACCTCACCCACCTCCCACTTTCCCCTCCCCCCTCTGCCCCTGCCCAAACCCCCTCCTAAACCTTCCCCACCAACTGCTCAAACAACACTGTGGGCCCCACCCCCCTCCTTGCTGGCCAGTCAACCACCCAGAAATGAATGGCAACACTGGCCCACCCCCCCCCCCTCCTTTCCCTTGCCATGCCAATTGACCAACCAAGGCCAACTGACCAACTGATGGCTGTAAATGCCACTCCCCCTCTGGCCCTGTTCCACCCCACCTTGACCTTGCCCAGCCAATCAATTGGCCAATCAAATGACCAACCTGGAAGTTTCCCCCCCTCCTTACCCTTTCTGGGCCAATGGATGCGCCAATCAACCAATCAATGGCCAGAAATGCCCCCCCCTCCTTGACGCCAATTGGCCAACCTACCAACCCGGAAGCCCTGAATCCCCCCTGCTAGACACCAATGGGCCAACCAACCAACCAAGGGAAACGGACCAACCCAGTGGCCCTGAGCCCCCCCACCTTGAAGCCTGATGGGCCAACCAATTGGCCCATCAATTGGCCAACCAAGGGCAGGAGACCAACCCAGCGGCCCTGCCCACCTGTCCGCAACCGCAATGGGCCAATCAACCAACCAACATAAATGGGCCCCTCCTTTTTTCCTTTCCCTCCCTTTTCCAGTCAATGGGCCAATCAAGCAACCAACACCCCCCCACCCCCCCAGGTGAGCATCCCCCTCCTCCTCTTAATTAAACAATTTTTAAACTGTTGGACTGAATTTTTTTTGGTTGGGTAGCATAACTGACCAGTATTTTTTTTATGTTTTTTTATCTTCTACCTTATTAATCAGATGACTGATGATGGTTTTTTTTTTGTTATTCCACGCAATGCAACCCCCCATTGAACCCTCTGTTCCATCCACATCTTCCCTTTTTCTTGACTTCCCATTCTTCCACCACCAAACTCAAAATTTTATACAATGACTCAAATAATTTCCTGATCCTCACCCCAATTTTAGCATCTGGATGGGTGGGAAAAAGAGGGGGGAGATGATTTGACAAAAATAAAGAGAGGTGGCAAAAATTGGTATTTCTGGCACACGAGGACTCAAAAGGGGGATTCTGAAATCTCTTTTGAAGTGGAAGAAGTTGGGATTGATGAGAAGTTTTTGTGGTCTGGAAAAAAACTTAGACCTTTGGATATGTATCCCACCATTTCCCAAAGAGTTTTAACACACCAAAGAGAGGATCAAACCATTCTATTTCTTCAGCTCTGGGAAATTCAATGTTGTTTAAAAATCAGATTGCAAGTCTCTTGTTTCAATCATTGGCTTTGACCCTTTGAATAAAATCTCTGAGGAAGAGAAGAAGGACATCAACCCAGTCACATCCTTCCTTCAAAAATTCCAATAAATTTTTCAACACCGTTGGTCTCTCAAGATATTGGGGTGGAAAAATTCAAATAATTGGATGGTGGAAATCAATGCATCCTTCAGAGCCATTTGGAAAATATTTGGAAAAAGCGGCAGTCAAATCTTGCCCTCAGCTGTTTCATTTTTTGAACCCAAGGTCCAACAAGCATCTCAAATTCTAGGCCAAATGTTCCAAAAATTAGCCAGACTGGCCCAGGATTCCAACACAAAAACAATGATGGAAAACAAAATTCCCTTCTTCTCTGCTTTGGAATTTGTATCAGGCCTGACTCATTTTGACTGTGCCCCTCACATCACCCTCACTTACAATTCCTTCTAAAACTCTCCTCATTGTCTGCTTGCTACTGTTAGAGAGAAACCTGCAAAAGTAACAGAAAATAACATAAAAATAAAAAAGAAATAAATAAGTAGGGAAGAGAAAGTAGGCTTAGAAATATTACTTCAAATTCTGATTCTCCATCAAAATTAAGGTAGGGTCACTCACTGACACCTACCCCAAATTTCCATCCCTTATATTTTTGAATAATTAATGAAAAATTGCCAAAAGGCAAGGCCTGGAGATTTTAGCTACTTTAATATTTCATGTGAAACCCAATCTATAGTTTTCACAGTGAAGATTTAGTCAGATTCTGTGAATTCTTTATATTTAAGGAGTCATGTGCCAAAAAGTGATTTGTCACAATACCTGAAAGCAGCCGCGGCAACTGAGATCCTCGCGCGTGTCTGAGCAGCAGAACCACCACCCTGTCTACATGACATGACAGGCCAGGTACCCAGTCCCAATAATCTGAAAAGTATGCAGCCATGTGACTATGGGCTAGCTTGAAAGTCTGAAAGTGGGAGACTGAGGGTACCACCTAAACATTCTACTACCCAGATGGAGACATACCACATATTTAATAAATTTCCCCATGGGTGAAGTATGATTAGAAACCTACCTAATGACTAAAAAGATACATAAAAACACCTTTTACAGATTTTTACTAAATATAACAAGAAAACCTGATAACTGTCACAAATTTATAATAAAAGGTTAAGAAATATCTAAAAATATCTTAAAGTCACAAATGCAAGAACTTCAAGATATAAAAATGACCTTGACACGCTAAGAGAATTGAATAAGTAAAAACAATACATATATTCCCACAGAATATCTTTTTAATAAATTGTTTTAATTGAATGAATAAAATTTTGAAAATAAGGACCAAAATCATTATTGTAATTTTGTTCCCATCAGTGAATACATAATGAGAAATTATCTTACATTAGTTTATCCGTAGGAATGTCTAATAAGAAGACATATCAACAATCTGGGAATATTGACTAAGTATAATTAATGAAATAAGGATAATGTGTATAAATAAGATGTTATTCACGTGCCAATAAACTCCATTAAATAATAAGATAATTATATTATGCTGTGCAACTGGATGCTACCTGTGTTTAAGCACCAGGAACACGTGATGGGCTACCACTGGGTACCCTGCTAGGCTTTGAAACTGTCCCTTTGATCCCCTGTAGCCCTCAGAAGGACAGTAGTGGGACCCAAAAAGATTTACATAAAGCAACATTTGTGTGGTTATTGAGACCCCAGAACCATTTATATTTAGATCCAGAAACTGTTACAAGGTAATTATATACTTATAAGGAATAATTAACTTATTTTTGGCTTTCTTCTGATTAATGTTATCCGTCCCAGACCCTTTTCATCAATTTAAACTTCTGATCAAACTTATAACCCCAGATACAGGTTTAACCCATCATCAAACGCCCCAAACAGGTACCCAAAGGATTGAATCACATACCAGTGAGTTTATTATTGTTTTTTTTGTGGAAGCTTGGTTACAAAGCCCTGCCACTCCATCATATATTTTATATATATATATTATGTTTGGTCAATATCTCCTTCAATAATATAAATAAAAGGTTGAAAAGTAACCAGGCCTACGTGTTTTCAAGTGAAATCCCTGAAGAAGAGGTTTTAAAGATTGCCAATCATATTTTTGACCCTCTTTTTATTTATTCAATAATAATTCATCAATATTGATTAATAATAATCATTAATATCCAAACCATATTTCCTTGCATTTGCTTTATCCAAATATTTCACGGATTATTGGTGCATTTTTATATTAATATACTTATTATTTATTCTCTAACCTCTGGTATCTAAAGGATAACAAGGATATTGCCATCCAGGAGGCTTAAAATTGGGGGTCTGGCCAGGAAAATATTCCATTTTATTACACTGCATACCTTGCACCAGAAATTTCACGTAAAAAAATCAAAGATATAATTTATCTGAGATTCCAACTGTGATTTATCATTAATTACTTTTGCAGTGAATTTGAAAACCAATGCAGAATTAATATCATATTATTTAAACCTCTTAAAAATTAGAAAAGAATAATATATTAAAAACTATAAAGAAATAGGTTGGGAAGCTTTAACAGCAGCTGAACAACTTGGAATCTCTCTTCACCATAAAAAAATACATAAACTCCTTGAAAAAGAAGATCTAGAGAGGCGCATTAACTTTCAAGCTCTATTAATACAACACAAATCTTGGGAAAAATACCAGTTAAATTACTTTTTAAAATATAAAAGTAAGTAAAAATCATTTACAAAACAATTTTATTAAAATAATATCAATATATTTTATCTACCAATAAATTTGATTTCTTATACTATCAATAAGCGCTCCTATCTCAGAAACAACTGCCTCTGAAATTGATCTTTTGGATCAATATTTACCAGACATTTCTGGACGTCCTGAAAACATTGATTGGACTGGAGAAGACCTTATTGAGACATACCAAGACCCAGTTGGATTACCTTTCCAAGATAAATTGAACCCTGAAAAGGTTTTAGTACCTTTAACTATTACCTTAAGTAAGTTAAAATACCTCATTATTATGGATTCTTCTTGGAAATAAAATAACTTAAAAATATTTTGATATGACCAGACACAACACAAGGGCCTCAGGCAGAGTTCCCTTCTGTGGATCTTTCCCTGGAGCTCCCAGTAACATTGAGGTAAGGCAATAATAACAACTATGAGGGGGTTAGAGCCCATGAGTCAAATTTTGTTAGAGAAGGAGCAGAAACAATTATTGATGCCCTCCCCCAACCTAGTGCTGGAGAAAGTGGTAGAATCAAACCTCTCTCAATTGCAAGGAGTTTCTCTGCGGCAAACCCAGAAGAATCTGGCACAGGAAGCCATTATCAAAGAATTCTTCAAAGATCACATGAAATTCTAGGAAGAATTCAAAGAATCCCATTCCAAAGAGGACTTGGTCTCCATAAAAAGATAATATCCCTAGCAAATGTTTCCCACATGGCTCTTTGTAAGATGATCCCCAGGAAAGAGGTAAAATACTATGTAGAAAGATGGAATCCCTGGGATCAATTAGCCAAACTGAAAGTCAGAGGATCAGGAAAGAAGAGATACTCTTCTCATCCAAAGCCCAAGTGAAAGAAATATTGGGATCAGATAATATCCTTCTCTGAAAAGTGGAAAAAGGTGTACCACAATTAGCTTCTAATACTGAACTTAGTGTTTTGTCTCAAACAACCTCAGATTTAGTTTCTTCTTTCTCAAATGATATTCATCATAATTTCAAGATTTTTTGGTGAAAATTTGCATGGTTCTTACACTCAATTGGATAAGTTGACTTCATTAGTGGCCAAATTAATTAGTAATCAATCAAAGGCTTTGGGGATGGAGTATCTTAATTTACATACAGAACAATTATTGGAAACAATAAATAAAGCTAAAAAAAGTCAAACCTAAACAATTGAGAAAATTGTATCAGTTATTTAATAAGATTTTATTATTTCCATCAAGAAATTGAAAGAAAAATTAAATAATGTTACTAACAATTCCATTTTGCCTCTTAGTAAAAAATCATATCTGCTTAATATTAAAGTGGACCTGAAACTTAATTCAATCAAAAATGATATTAGGGACTCAATAGTCTGTCTGATTAAACCCTTGGTGAGTACCACAGAGGAACAAAAACCTCCCAGAAAATCTAATACCCCTTGTGCATGGCCCTTAACAGGAATTAAAAGGAGTGACACTTTCAGGCCTTGTCCTACTCCTGAGATTTAAAAAGCCCTCAAACCTTTACCCACTACCTCTGAATGTCCTAAGTTCTCAAGTGAAGGAGAATAAAATCATATAAATTTGATCAAATTTATTGAATATACCATAAATTCCTATGACCTTCCAGAGGCTATAGACAGCTATAACCTCTGCCTAGGCTCTTTGGAGTAGTACTTTTAGATTGGTTTATCAGAAAGAGAGAAGAATTAGGATCCTTAACATGGAATTCTTGGAAAATTTTAGTCAAGGAACAGTTTGGTTCTAGGATTCAGAAAAGAAAAATGATGAAGAATTTCAAAAACTCCTGATTTGACCCCTCCAAAGATAAACCTCACAAATGGTTTTTAGAAAAAAAGAGAAGACTAGAATAGTTCTACCCAGATTCTGATAAGGAAGAGGTTGATGAAAGACTTCTTAACCTGTGTCCTGTATTCTTAACCATAGTGTAAGATGCAGGAGAAATATTGATGCTGACTTACCAACAGTGATCAATGTGTTAGAGGAAGTAATACATATGAATTGATTGAATAAAAAGGCTCCCTCTAGGCCTAAAGAGAGCTGTAATCCCAACAAAATCAGGGAGAAAGCTCCTCATATAATTATCCTTGATAATAAGAAACATTCTGGTAATAACGATAAGAAAAGAATAACTGGAACTTGTTGGAACTGCAACAAAACTGGGTACATGAGGCAAGATTTCCCATTACCAAAAAGAAAAATTGAATTCATTGAAGGAGAACCAGACAACAAGGAGAATCAGAATTATTAGGAAACAGCTGATACTGAAGGATCAATATCAGAATTTGAATTGATAATGACCAATATTATTAATGTAATCAAAGGTGATATAGGTTCCTCTTTAGAGATCAATAATATTCATAATGACTCCAGTTTACCCCAGCAGTGGGACCCTTCAATACTTCCTAGACATATAACTGAAGCTAAAAAATTAACAGTGAAACCTATGAGTGGTAAAAGTTACACTACAGGCAAGACTTGCTATAAAACAGGTCTTTATAAATAAAAACCAATAATGTTATTACTTAAAAGTGGGGCTTTTCTTCATGTTTCTGTAATGATTTCATAAACAAATGGGATCTAACTTGAAAAGATCCCCTGATGCGCATCCCAAAGGTCAAGTTTAGCTCTTTCAACTCAACTATGAGTGCTATCAGAGTATGGAATTTATTTATATTGCGCAGAAGAGGCTGAGAACTAGAACCAACAAGCTAGATTTAGGGGTCAGACAAGGAAACAACAAGAGGAGAAGGAGAAATGAAATGAAAAACAGAACACCAACAGCTTGGACAGGAAGTCAAGAGCATCTGAGGATAGACAGGCGGTTAGACAAGAAGACAAGACTAAAGAGAAGAGACAGAGGTTTTTTGGAGATGCTAATGGGGGGTCAAGCATGTATTGTTAGGTCAATCAGAGTCTTGAGATGAGAGTTGAGTCATCTTACCAGGAAGAGATGATCCAAGGAACTTTGAAGGCAAGGCCAGTTGAGCGGAGACGACGGTTGAGATCAGAGATAGAGCAAAAGAAAGATTGATGAAGTAAGAAAGGAAGGAGAAAAGATGGAGAAAGGGGAAAAAGGAAAGATAGAAGGTCGAGAGAAGGAAGGAGGATGAGACAACAGAATGAATAGAGAAGCCGTTTTTTTTGTCCAGAAGGGGAGTAGGAGTCTAGGAGAGGAGAATTGTGGTTGGAGGGTCCACGGGACCTAGAGGAAGTTTGGGGGCTTGAGCAGGGGAGCGTATTTGGACCCCCCCGGCGGGAGCTCACGGCAGGGGTAGTCAGGAAGGGTTCGAAGAATAGGAACGTGGTAGGATCTCAACACCCCCCCTGACTGGTAAGAGGGCAAGAGTTGACATGTCTGTTATCTTGGAAATTGGAGATGGCTTTGAGCAGTAGGTTTAAGGAGTCAATCGACGATGCCTTTGTCGCGGGTTGGCTAACATGCTGTTCGTTGAGATTAAGGAGAGTTTGAATTCAGAGTTATTGAACTCTTCTCTGAGGCCCTTCATTTTGATGTCAATGTGGCGGGATTTGGAATTCAACCCAAATTTCTTAATCTTGTTGTCCAACCCTTTATTGTTGATGTATATGGTAGGTTTGAGCTTGGGAGAACAATGGATCTTGCTGATCAGGTGAGATATCCACTTTGTTTCAAGAAAAAAATCTAACAGAGCATTGAGCACAGATTTGGTGAATGAGTACATGATGTTCTTCTGCCTGAACAAATTCCAGACCACCGCGCTTCCGTAGTGAAAGATAATAAATCTGCTTTGAGATTTTTGGAGTGTGGGGTTTTCACCCCAAGTTGCATTGCTGTAGGCAGAGATGGCTTCAGCATTCGCATTGAACCTTAGGATAAGTTTGAGATTCTTGGTGGTCTTGAGATATTTCCACACCTTGCAAGCTTCCCGCCAGTGGGTCATGCCTGGTTTAGTGTTGAAATGAGCCAAGCCGGAGACCGCAAACGCTATGTCAGGCTGGGTATATTGGGTCAGGTGATTCAGTAGTCCAATGAAAGATTGGTAGTTGAAGTTCAGTTGTATAAATTCTGCATGGTCTTTGTCTGTGGCAGGTTCAAGATTCAAATTTTGGGTAAGAGGAGAGTAAGTTTCCTTACATTCAGCTAAGCCCAGTTCTTCCAGTCCACATTCAATGTGGTTAGGCTGGCTCAAAAAGATTGCGTTGTCTTCTACCTCCATGAGCATTCCGAGGATCGTATTGGGCGGATGACAAGAGGAATTCTTGAAGCAAGTTAGGAATTTTGATTGAAAGTTGTCATTCTTCCCCACATGGATCGAATTGTCCACATGGAAGTAGAGAACTTCTTTGGAGTTGGAGTTAATGTAGATACAGGGATCACTCAATGACTTGTGGAACCCTTGCAATTTGATCCACGCCGAGAGAGTTTCATACCAGTTTTTGGGGGACTGTTTGAGGCCATATAGCAATTTCTTCAACTTTAGGTAGGGGGATTTCCAGTGAGAGCCTTCTGGGGTCTTGATTATGACATTTTCATCCAGTGGAGCATGTAAGAAAGCGCCTTTAACGTTGAACTGAGTAAATTTCATATTTTTGTTCAGACCGTACAATAGTGCAATGCGCAAAGACCCAAGCTTGCCCATTGGAGCCCACGTCTCGTTATAATTGATTCCGTGCACCTGATCAAACCCTTGTACACACAATCTTGCTTTATATTTGACCGGCTCACCATGACAATTCTGCTTGATTTTGAAAACCCAGGTTGTATTTAGAATGTTGTTGGGAGTATCATAATATTCCTCCCAGACTTCTTGATCTTTAATTGGCTCTAATTCTTATTTGGATGCTTTCTGCCACTTGGGCCACTCTTTGGAATTGCGCGCCGCCTTGTACAAGGGTGGTTCGTAATAATGATGGAAGCTGTATTGTTGTGGTTTCCAAGTTTCGCATTGCGGATGTTGATTCACTTCCTGAGCGATTGGCTCCAGAATTACGTATACTTGAGGTGGTGAGGGACAGGATTTGTTAGATTTGGATTCAAGAGAATCAGATGGGTTTTGATCAGAATCCATTTCCGAATCTTCCATTCCAGCATCCCTTGACACGAACTGTTTGTCCACGCCAGAGAAGTCTGATTGATTTGAGTCGTGAGAAATTTGAGAGAAAATATCCAGTCCTTCTGGTTCAAGAAGGGGAAAGCTGTTTGAATGGTTCTTGAGGAATCTGAAATGCTTTTTTTTGATTAGAGAACCAAATGAGTCAAGTATAAGATAAGAGTGAAAAGCGGGATTGAACCCAACTAGAACCCCTTCAGTTCCCTTCTCGTCAAATTTCCTCCCTTTTTGAACGTGATTGGTAAGATAGACCGCAGGACAACCTACAGGTCTCAAGTAGTTAGTGGGGAGTTTCTTTTTAAACATTAGTTCCTGGGGGGACTGATCATGACCTTCCTTGGGTATCTGATTAAGCATGAAACAACAACTTCTTGTGACCACGTGCCAGTAATTCTTTGGCAGTCAAGAAGATGAGAACGTGGCTCAAGCTGATTCTATTATTTTTTTGTTTTCCCTCTCGGCGCAACCATTGTGTTGAGGGTGATATGGTTCTGATGTGAGAAGCTTGATATGTTTTGATTGAGCAAAACTTTTGAGAGTTGAGTTGACAAATTTGGTCCCTTTATCCAAATAGATTTCAGAGGGGTAGTAATTCAATCTTTTGAATTTGAATTTGAGGATGTTGATGATCGTCTCCAGTGTTTCATCCTTGGACGTCAAAGGAAAAGCCACGAGGTATCCAGTGAAGTTTTCCACCAGGGTAAGTATGTATTGGTGTCCAGACTTTGATTGTGGGGTGATCGGGCCAATTAGATCAAGATGAACCCGTTCGAGAGGTTTTTTAGATGGAGTTGATGTAGCGGAGAAGGGAGATTGGGTGATCTTGCTCTTGACGCATCCATTGCACTGGAAGCTATTGAGTTCTTCTTTAGTAAAGGAATTCTTAAGAATTGGCTTGAGGGTTGACACAGAGGCGTGTCCATACATTTGATGGAGATCAATTAGAGACGGTTTTTCTTCTTTCACAAGGTTTGAACCATGATTGAGATGGAAGACCTTATTCTCTTGACCGATAGATCAAGGCTTCTCAATCACAAACAGATTGTCCCGGATGAGTCCTTTCAGGACAATCAGACCATTTTTGGAGACATAGAATCGATTTTGATGTTGAGCAAGACTACATCCTCTTTTAGCAAGTTGGCCGGGACTGATTAGGTTGACCACAATGTCTGGGCAGTACGCACACTCTTCAAGGGTGATTATTGAATCGTTCCATTGAAGTTGTACGGTGCCCGTCCCATGGATTTTGAGATTAGCTTCAAGTTTGCCTGTCTTTATTTCCTCTTTCTCTTCCTGCAGCTCAATTTTGGAGAAGTATTTGATGTCGTTGAAGATGTGAATGTTAGCGCCAGAATCCAGGAGAAGATTTGGATTATTTTCCGCGTTGATCCATAGAGTTAGGAGAGCATGGTAGTTAATAGTAGGTTGTTTTTTAATCTTGTTCTTCCATTCATTTTGCTGTTTGATCCACCAGCTAGGGGTGATTTGGGGATTAAGATGAAAACAAGATGATTTGGCATGAGGGGCATTTGGGTTGTGGTAGCTCTCTCGGCAACGCATCTTCACTTGTCTGTTGTCTTTCTCAGTTTTATTTTTAGTGGCCACCAGGGAAACATTGGTAGAGGATTTGATCGCCTTTTGTTGGGCCTTGCGCTTGTTATTGAATTGGATGAGATGGTTGAATACAACCTCAATGGTTAGATTCTTCTCTACATGCATGATCTGGGGCTTGAGATTCTCTAGACTGGAAGGGAATTTAAAAAGTACTAGATAAGCAAGTATTTCGCTAGGGAGTTCTATTCCAACGTCTGCCATTTGAGTGAGTGCTTGCCTCGTGTCCGTGACGAAGCCTTCTATAGAGTGTTTGTTGAAGATAGAGTGGAGAAATTGATTGAACACCCTGGCTCTTTTCGCGGTTTCGGAGGATGAAAATTGGAGAGTTTTTTTGGCCCAGAGGAGTTTTGAGGAATTTATGTTTGAGGAATTAACTACATTGGCATGAGTCGTGCTGTCTAACTTGGACAGTATAATAGCTCTAATTTCCCGGTCCTGTTTCATGGATAGTTGTCTGGAGTTTCTTGTAATGGCGTCTTTAATATCTTTCAGATCGAATAGCGTGAGAACCTTGTTGCGCCACATGGAGTAGTTTTCTTCATTTAATTGAGGAATGGAGTCAACGGCGGCCTTCAATGAAACTTGATGAAAATAGTCGGCGGCTCCTGTTGGTTTGTTCATTGTGTCGGATTTGGCGGGGAGCTTCCTTTGGCTTTTAACCGTATTTATATTGCGCAGAAGGGGCTGAGAACTAGAACCAACAAGCTAGATTTAGGGGTCAGACAAGGAAACAACAAGAGGAGAAGGAGAAATGAAATGAAAAACAGAACACCAACAGCTTGGACAGGAAGTCAAGAGCATCTGAGGATAGACAGGCAGTTAGACGAGAAGACAAGACTAAAGAGAAGAGACAGAGGTTGTTTGGAGATGCTAATAGGAGGTCAAGCACGTATTGTTAGGTTGATCAGAGTCTTGAGATGAGAGTCGAGTCATCTTACCAAGAAGAGATGATCAGAGGAACTTTGAAGGCAAGGCCAGTTGAGCGGAGATGACGGTCAAGATTGGAGATAGATCAAAATAAAGATTGATGAAGTAAGAAAGGAAGGAGAAAAGATGGAGAAAGGGGAAAAAGGAAAGATAGAAGGTCGAGAGAAGGAAGGAGGATGAGACAACAGAATGAATAGAGAAGCCGTTTTTTTTGTCCAGAAGGGGAGTAGGAGTCTAGGAGAGGAGAATCGTGGTTGGAGGGTCCATGGGACCTAGAGGAAGTTTGGGGGCTTGATCAGGGGAGCGTATTTGGACCCCCCGGTGTGGTGCCCCATCCTGGACACCCTGGCTGCCTTAAGACCTCAACCCATAAACTGTTGCGCAAACGTACTGCCCGGCCGAACGACTTATCCTCAGGCTCATCCAAACCATTATTTACCCGCGCACGCGCGCCGCGCCGCGCGCGCTGCGCTTCCATTATCCGCGTCGCGCGTTCTTTATCCGTGTTGCTTGTCATCTCCGCCGTTGTTATAGCACATCCTCATCTTTGTTGTTGCGTGTCTTTGTCTTTGTTGTTGCGCCTCCCAATCTCCTCATTGCTACCGTCGCGCGGCGCTCATTCATGATCTACTGAATCCATCCCGACCGCACCCGCAAGCATTTGGCAGATCCTCGACCAACGCGAGTGACCACATGGTTGCCTTCCCTTTTCCGCTCTATTTGTAGAATCCGTTGTATATAGTCTAACAGGGCCTCCTGCCCATATAAGGAGGGGCTCTCCCCTGCCTTTTGGCCGGGCATGGCAGCATCCTATCATCCTATCATCCAGGAGGGTAGCATCCCAGCATCCCAGCATCCCAGCATCGGAGCATCAGAGAATCCCATCATTCCATCATCATAAACAATTTATCCGTGGGCATCCTTCCCCACTTATCTGAGCAAATTATCCGGGTATATCTATGATTGCCCCTTGATCCTTTGAGCCTCCATACTCAAACTCAGTCCTTTGTGACCTTGATCCTTATCACCAACCAATAGCCTTGCTGGTTGAAGAAGAATTCCTGTCTGCCTGAATTCTTGAGTGTGTTATACCACTCTAATCCCTTTTTCCGACCATACTGGTCTTGATCTCTCCTTGATCATCTTTCTGGAGCCAATCACGTTTGATTGAAGAGGTTTTATTAAGCTTAAAACCTGGAGTGTTATACCTCCCTTCTTCTTTGAGGTTGAATTTTGCCACGCTATTCTTGAGTTCCTTGAGAAGTGTTGGGATATTCTTGCTCAAATTCATTATTGATTTGCTTCTAGAGCTTCATAAACAAATTGCTTTTGTTTTGTTCAGCCTCCCACAGTTATCTGGTACCCTTCAAGCGCTTGATTGCGGAGAGTTGGGCAGGTTCATTGAGAACCTGGAGGTTGGTTGGGATTGAGTTGATCTTTCCTAATCAGCTGCTGACGACCAGAGTTATTAGCTTGTGGGCGTTGTTACTTACAACTGCCTTGTTCTTTTGAACTCTGAACAAACCTTGACTTATTTTTTCAAGTCTTTCCCTGCACCATCTTGTCTCAGATAGTGTTGTTTCCATTGCTACTGACAACTCTTATCCTCTTCTCTTAGTTTGATTTCTCATCCATAAGGTTCTGGACCTTGATTCTGGTTACATTAAAATATTATTGTAACTCCTAGGAGGGCAGCCTAAACAGCACCTTTCCCCTCCACAGAACTGCCACGGCTTAGCACCGTTTGGAGTCTTACACCGGGCAGGAGCTCACGGCAGGGGGTAGTCTGGAAGGGTTTGAAGAATAGGAACGTGGTAGGATCACAACAGAATTCCTCCATAGTATTTCCCCGCACCAAAGGATCCCTGAGGATTGAAGTGGAATTTGTAGTGATGCTCAATGGGTTGTGCAACTACCTGATAATAAGCAATGATACTTTATGCCTATATGGTATAGATTTGTTCCAAAGTAAACGGATATACTTCACTGTAGGAGGAAGCTTGGACAAGAAATTCAAGATATGTACTATCTAAACCAATGTCCCATCTTCCACTTCTCAGAAACACTTAGAATAATTCAATCAAGAATACTTCTCTCAAGCTTCCCTGAATGATAAACTTTCTGAAGAGCAGAAGAAAGATATACTGACCTTTTTTTTTGAGAATCAAAATGCTTCCTGTACCAAAGATAACCTCATTTGTAATATAAAAGGGCCTGAAATGGTTCTGACCTTAACCATCAAACCTCCCTACCCACACAACTTTAGTAAAACTTCCTATCCTTATATTCCTAAATCTATGTTGGCTCTGGAAGAATTTATTCAAGAATTTATAAATTTGCAAGCATTAAGCAAATTATGACACAATGAGCAAGTAGATATAACCACTCCTGTTATAATAGCATGGCATAATGATAAGCCAAGAATGGTTGGAGACTTTAGAATTCTGAATAAATATACACAGGCAGACTACTATCCTATTCCCTGGATTGATCATGCTCTGCATAACTTGTCAAAAGCAAAATACATCACTACTATGGATGTGCTTAAAAGATTTTGCCATGCACCAATAAGCCCTGAAAGTAGAAAATTTATGAGAATAATCTTTCACCTAGGTATATATGAATACCTCAGAATGCCTTTTGGTATAAAGAATGCCCCATCACACTTCCAAAGAAGTATGGATACAGTTCTAGGAACTTAAATCAGGCAATTCTGGATGATGGTTTATATATATGATGTCATTATATACTCTGATTACTGGGAGACTCATATGAATCAGGTCAGATTAGTCCTCCCTACAATATCCAAAGTAGGACTAAAATTATCCATGAAGAAATGCAACTTTCGGTATGAAGAACTGAAAGCTCTGGGACATATAGTTTCTGGAATAACTCTAGCTGCCAATCAGAATAAGATCTCTGCTGTGATGAATACAACAATGCCTCAGAATAAAAAAGAGCTTCTATCCTTTTTTAGTTTCTGTAGTTATTTCAACAGTATATCTCAAATTTCAAATTTCTAACTAAAAGCTTGAATGAAATATGCAACAACAATACTCTCTTTGAAATGACTAATGAGAGGTGGAAAGACTACAAAGAATCAAAATTAGCTATGACTTCTTCCCCAGTACTAATACAACCAGACTACTCCAAACCATCTAAACTATACATTGATACTTTTATGGATTGATTAGGAGCATCAACACACCAGGAAAGGATATAAGATTAAAAACCTGTAGAGAAACCTGTAAATTTCATATCCAGGCAGATGAAAGATACTGAGAAAAGATATCAAGCAAGTCAAATAGAATTCCTTGCTCTAGTATGGGCTTTAGAAAAACTACACTATTACTTGGAAGGTACAACATTCCAATTAATTACAGACTGCAATGCTGTAAGAAACCTAATTAATATGAAGACCCCTAGTAGGAATATGCTCAGATGGCAAATTTCTAAAAAACAGTACAGAGGTCAGATAACTACTTTTGATAAAGCTGGTGCTAAAGACCATAATAAAGACAGTTTAAGTAGAAATGCTTTTCCTTATGATCCCAGCAACCCAGGTATAATCCAGAGGATTATGATATCTTTCCCATCTTGAATTTATATCTTTTTGCAATAGAAGCTCCAATCATGGAAATTCAAATATGTGAATTAGATGCTGCTTTCTTTGACTTAGTAAGGAGAGACTACTCCTCTGATCTTAGTTTATTGATCACTATTATGGAATGTGGGTCTCCAGAAGTAGCCCTGATTAATAGCTTACCTGATTCACTCCTCAAACCATACAAAGCTGGAAGATTCACTCAATGGGATGGTCTCCTATATTATAGGCAGCAACACTCTAGTCTACTAACCATAAGTACAAAATATCACCTACAGCATATTGAAAAGAATGCCATGATACTGCTCCTCAGGACATATTTATACTGATAGGAACCTAGAAAAGATGAAACAGACAGCTTGGTGGATAATTGGAGAGAAGCCACAATTTCTTATACTGCTAGTTGTCAGACTTTCCAGAAATCCAATAGAGCTACTGGAAAGAGATTTGGACTTCTACAGAAGATTTCTGAACCCAAAATTTGATGGGAGATTATCAACATGGACTTTGTTACAGGACTAACCCCAAGTGGAACACACTCCTATAACTCTGTCCTATTCATAGTAGACAGGTATTCTAAGAAAGAAAAGTTTTTACCTAACCACAAAGAAGATACTTCTATTGATTTGGCTTTGCTATTTTGGAATAGGATTATATCTCATTTTGGTATACCAAAATTTATAATCGGTGACAGAGACCCCAAATTCACTTCTGAATTCTGGAGGGATTGACATGATATATTTGCGACTACCCTAGCCTTTTCTACTGCATATCATCTTCAGACTGATGGTTTATCTGGGAGAATGATACAAAATCTAGAAGAAATGTTGAGAATACTCTGCATTTTTGATCTAGAATACAAGAATTTAGATGGATACTGCCATGACTGGGTAAGTTTACTCCAATCCCTAGAATTGCTTATAATATTAGTAAGCACTCTACTACTAAGGAAGCACCATACATATTGGATAAAGGATGAATCCCAGAACCCCCTAGGAATAACTTAAACCAAAAATTAGCCACTATTCACCCTACATCTCTTGATTTCAAGAAAATTGTATACCTAGAAAATAAGGATGTCCAGAAATTTGCGGAAGATTCAGTGGTATATAACAAAAAGAGATGGGATAAAACACATAAATGACCTGATTTTTAGGTAGGATATCAGATTTTGATATCCACTTCCAACTTGAAAAGCCTAGTTGGGAATAGAAAATTGAACCCAGCCTTTGTGGGACCTTTTGTTATCAAAGGACTAAATGGCAAGAATGCTGTAGAAGTAGTTCTGAGTGAAGAATTGTCCAGGAAGCACCCTGTATTACCTGTTAGTTTGGTAAAGCAATTTCATAGCTGGGAATCAACCTCCCTCCAGTAACAATTCCATTTGAATCTGACCCTCTGGAAGACAACAGAAAATTAAGCAGGATACTGAGAGAAAAGAAAGAGAGAATCCAAGGGAAAGATATTAGATTATACTTAGTCAGATACAAAGGAGAATCTTCAGACAAATATGAATGGTTGCCAGAGAACAACATTCCCAACATACCAATATATCTTATAAACTATAGAGCTGTTAGGAGACACTAAAGTACACATGGATTGTTTTTTTGCCCAAGTTTTTTTCAGATATGAATATATCTTGGATTGGGGGAAATTTAGATTGCTACTATTACAGAGAAAGCTGCAAAGTAACCAAAAATAACATAAACATACAAAAATAAATAAATAATTATGGAAGAGAAAATATAATTAAAAATATTATTTCAAATTCTGATTCTTTGTCAAAATGAAGGTAGGGTCACTCACTGACACCTACCCTGAATTCCCATCCCTTATAGTTTTAAATAATCAATGAAAAATTGCCACAAGGCATGGCCTTGAGATTTTTTCCATTTTAATATCTCACTTGAAACCCAATGTATAGGTTTCACAGTGAAGATTTAGTCAGAATCTGTGAATTCTTTGTATTTGAGGATTTACGTGCCAAAAAGTGATTTTTCACAATTCCTGCAAGCAGCCTCAGCAACTGAGATCCCCGCGTGCGGCTGAGCAGCAGCACCACCACCCTGTCTACATGCAATGACAGGCCAGGTACCCAGTCCTGAGCATCTGACAAGTATGCAGCCATGGGACTACGGGCTAGCTTGAAAGTCTGAAAGCGGGAGACTGGAAGTACCACCTAAACAAGCTACTACCCAGATGGAGACATACCACATATGTAATAAATGACTCCATGGGTGAAGTATGATTAGAAACCTACCCAATGACTAAAAAGGTACATAAAAAAACTTTTACATATTTTTTCTAAATATAATAACAAAAGCTGATAAATGTCGAAAATAGATAATAACAGGTTGAGAAATCTCTTAAAATACCTGAAAGTTGCAAATGGGAGAACTTCAAAATATAAAAATGACCGTGAAACGCTGAGGAAATTGAATATGCAAAAAATACTACATATATTCTCACAGAAGATCTTTTTAATTAATTATTTTAAGTGAATGAAAAAAAAATGAAAATAAGGACCAAAATCATTATTTTAATTTTGTTCCCATCAGTGAATAAATAATGACAAATTATCTTACATGATTTTATCCATAGGAATGTCTAATAAGAATACATATCAATAACCTGGGAATATTTCCTAAGGATAATCAATGAAATAAGGATAATTTGGATAAATAAGGTGTTATTCAGATGCCAATAAACTCAATTAAATAATAAAATAATTCTATTATGCTTTGGAACTAGATGCTACCTGTGTTATAGCACAAAGAACATGTGAAGGGCTACCACTGGTACCCTGCTAGCCTTAGCAACCTTCCCTTTGGGCCCCTATAGCCGTCAGAAGGACAGTAGTGGGACCCAAAAACATATAAATAAAGCACCCTTTTTGAGGTTATTGAGACCCCAGACCCAGGTATATTAAAATCCAGAGACCTTTCCAAGGTAATCAAACACTTATAAGAGGTAATTAAGTGATTTATGGCTTTATTTTGATGAATATTATCCATTCCAAACCCCTTTAATCTATTTAAACTTCTGGACAACCTTATAACCCCAGATACAGGTTTAAACCATCATTACACGTCCCAAACAGGTACGCAAACAATTAAATAAAATACTTGTTATTTTATTATCCTTTTTCTTTTGTGGAAGCTTGGTTGAAATTCCCTGCCACTCCATCATATTTTATATATATATATATATATTATTTTTGGTCAATATCTCCTTTAAGAATATAAATAAAAGGTTTCAAAGTAAACAGTTCTATGTGTTTTCAAGTGAAATCCCTGAAGAAGAGGTGTTAAAGATCCCCAATAATATTGTGGCCCCTCTTTATATTTATTTAATAATAAATTTACTAATATTGATTAATAATAATCATTAATATCCATACTATATTCCCTTTCATTTGCTTTATCCAGATACTCTATGGATTGTTGCACCATTTTTGTAATAATATATTTATCATTTATTCTATCACCTCTGGTAGCTAAAAGATAGCAAGTATCTTGGCATCCAGGAGGCTGAAACTCATTTTGAAAAAGGTGAAATCTCTTCCTTTTTTTTCTTTTACTGGTGATTCCAACCAAAAAATTATAATGGAAAACTTCTCAACAATCAGGATTAATATCAATTATCCAATGGCCAATTTGTTTATCCCAATTTTTATTTTTGGTATTGATTTCAAACAAAAAGGCATTTTTAAAATGATTTTGGAAGCAAATAAGTACAAGCAATTTATGTTTCCTGCTTTGGAGTCTGCCACTCATACAAGGATGGCCATGCCAATGCAAATCAAAAAAACAACTCAAAACACTTGCAAGGACTTATCCAGTGGCAAAATCTACTCTAGGAAAAAAAATAAAAATAAAAATAAAAAAGATTTGTTCATTGGTTGTGTTAAAAATATTCTCAAACGTTGTTATAATCAAATATATGTATTTTTTTAATATTTTTTTCAAATTAGATATAGATCCATGTAAATATATCTACAAGCCAATCAATTGAGTAATTTCCTTTATTTCATCCATGTTTCTATTTCTACAAATACATGCCCATGGCTACTGATAACCTTTTTTTCCATGGCTAGCCTTTCCCTCTCCTTTTCAAGCTGGTCTTCCTATTAATCCTTATCCTTTTCCTCTTTTTGAAACTCCAGCTCAGCCTGTTTCATTTGCCACTCAGCATCCAAATTTAGTTGAAGAGACAAAATTTCATTTTTCTTATTTTGAAAATCCATTGCCAGTTGATGATCCCACTTCTCTTTTTCAAATTGAAGTATTTCTGATTCAATTTGAGATTTCACTGATTTTTGGAGGAGATGAATAGGAATCAGCTTGATTTTGAAAGAAAGGAGAATTAAGCAATGCACTTAATTGAATCTTGCTTCTCCATGATATCCTCCAAGCCAGAAAAATTCAAAGGTTTTCTGATCTTTTGATGCCTATTGGGTTTGAGGTCAGTGGAATTGGAGGCCTTTTGCTTTCCCTTTTCAGAGGAGTTTTGTGCAGGAAAATTGTAACTCTCATTTGAAGGCAATTCAGGAGGCCCCATTGGCTTGAGCTTTTGGCCATTCAGGAATGGATGAGGCTGTTTTTTTACAATCTAAATCAGTGAGGAGTAACTGGAAGGAAGACTAAAGAAATTTTTACCTTACTTGAGCAGATTTTTATGGCAATGGCAATCCAGGAATGAGATGCTCCTCATCATCAAAGTTGTCCAGTTGTTCTTCCCAAGGAAGAGAGCAATTGAAAGAATGAAGTGAGGGATCCAAGGAAGGGTTTGAATCATTGATAAATGCCAATGTAGACATGATTGGAGCTGTTTGTGCTGAAATATCCTCCTCCACATCTGATTTGGCCCACTCATAGGTTTTGGTTGGATCATATATTCTATGCTGAGAATCCACATCCAAGTACTTGGCATCAACTGAATCAGATTTTTGGGAATCAAAAGCAGATAGAGGGGTAATATTGGCCTTCTTTCCAATGGTTTCATCCAAATGAACATAAAAAGGACAAATGGAGTCCAACTTATCAACCACCAAGTTTATTCCCTTGGATTTATCAGAGTCAGTGATACAAAAGCCAGTTGAGATTGAAATTGAGTGTGCTTTTCTGTACTTGGCTTGATAGTTCTTGAATCTCTCCCACATATTTTTGGATGAAAGATACAGCCTAAATTTGTTTTTTTTCTTCAGTTCATTGGCCATCAGGAGATAACCATTAGCCTTAGAGGATGGAGGTTGTCCAACTCGTGTTTCATTGTCAAATCCAGAGAAAGCATCATAGTTGGAGTGAACTGTGAGCCAGTTTACCAGGATGATGTGATCAGCTCTCTTGAGCTGACTTCAGCCTTTGGAAGCTGATGGGGGAGGATTTTTGGATGTTGAGTTCCTGGGGGATATTTGCTTTTGTCCATTGGTTTGCTTAGTGGACTAGGGGGGGAGGATTGTGAAGTGTCCATTTAAAAACAGTATGAGGGACTGAAGGATGAATCAATAAAGTGATGAAGCAATAAAGCAATGAATTGATGAAGTGATTAAGCAATGAAGTGATGAAGCAATGTGATGAAAGCAGGGATGAAGCAATGAAGCAATGAAGCAATGAGAGTTAGGATGTGATGAAAGCAGGAATGAGGAGATGAAGCAATGAAGCAATGAGAGGATGGATTTGATTAAATGCATAAAGTGATGAGAGTGATGAATCTTTGGGGGAATTCAAGTGGTGAGAGTGATGAAGTGATGGTGGGATTAGAGGGATGAAATTATGATAGCAATGAATCATATGTTTTGGATGAGGTTGGAGGTAGAGTTTTTTGCATGAGGTCAGTGGTTGAAACCAGGGGATATGACGTGGAATTACATGTGATTGAGGCGGTGAAAGCCTTTAAATACTTTATTTGAAAAAACCAATTTATTTTCAGGTAAATCTAACCTGTCTGATGTGAAATAAGTGGGGTTTTTTATTTTTAATGGTGGGTTTGAAATTGTGGATTTGGTTTGAAACCTAACATTAGATAATTGCGGGTTTAGTTAAATTTGATACACCCAAATCTATATAATAATTATTTTTTCTTATTATTACAGATAAATATACTGGTATAAGGAATAAATGATTAGAAATTAATTATTCAGGAATATTTCCTGGCCAAACCCCCAGTTTTCAGCTTCCTGATTCCAGGAACCCTGCAGTCCTTTAGCTAAAGAAAGTTATTTTGGTGTTGGAATAATGATAATTCCAAGAAAGCATGTAAAATGCTCAAAAATAATGATATGTTAAGAGCAAGTGCATGGTTTGAGGTGGTTTGGTTAAAAACATTTTCAATATAATTTTTAAGAGAGGCCACAGCTTATACAAAGCTTGGGATCTTTAAAGAAAAAAAACTCTCTTCAGGGGGCTACTTTGAGCAGTATGAAACCCTGGGAAATGGGGTCCTTCAGAAGGACTTCAAAGGGGTAACTCCCCAGGGAATAACAGTGTGTCTGTGATCAACAGCACTTAGAAATAAGCAGGTAGGAACAGACTTCTTTTGAAGTAGTTGGCACGGTTAAAAGGGTCTCAGGACAATGGTTGTGCTTTTGCTGATTTGCTTCAAGGAAATTAATAAAGGGTTTAAAATTAATGATTATACTATCAGACTGATGCCATATATCACTTGTTTATCTTCTCATAAGTAATTTATCATGCATGTTAAGGGGTCTGGATTGATACTAGAAATTAAAATCGTGGCTTAAAATAACCACAAGGGGCTGTATATATACCTTTTGGGGTAAAGAAGCCTTCTCAGGGCATTTATAGTGGGTTGTGCCTGTTTGCTAAGGCTAGCAGGCTGGCCAGGGCCATTTTGGCAAGCACTCTTAGTTCTTTCACTCAGATTTACCTGTCTTTTTCATATTCATGTGGAAATAATTTTCAGAACCTGTTAAATGTTAATTTGTTATTTCTACAGCTCAAACACATTTCCTATTTTTGTATTATATTCTTTTGATTGACATGGGCATAAGTGGGTAGTTTTATATTATATGTCATCTTCTGATCATTTTAATAATTATTAATAATCTTTACAGGAACTCTTTGATATGTTTTGTATTTCATAAAGATGTGATGACATTGTTCTTGTGACAACCTTTGTTATTGTTTACCCTAATTTTTCTATTTTATAATTTGATTTTCATATGTTTTATTCAATTTTTAGAGTTTTCAAATATCCCGCTATCCATAATTCACATTTTTACATATGCATGATGCATCAATAAGTGTGTTAGCACATTCCTGTAGTACCTGGCTTTCAGGACTTGTGCAGGCAGTTTTGATGCGCGCATGCTTGACATCTGCGGGCAGGAATCTGGAATCTGTGGCCAGAAGCATATTTCATGCAGGTTTCCTGACAGTTGCCTGAATTTTTAGTGCCAGGCGCGTGCAAACTCACTGTATGGATGCAGGGCTGCGCGCAGATATTGTCACAGAACACAAAATGGCTGTAACTCCTAAACTATACACAACACTCCAATTCTGAGTGAATTGTAGGTGTGAAACCTTTACCTAACAAACATGTGAAATTACAAAACAGCCAAAAAAATTAGTTGAAGTGGTGTTGTGGTTTTGGGCCATTTTTTTCTAATTTCATTTAAAAATATAAGGATAAGGAATTCAAGTGTGGGGACAGTGAGTGACCCTACCCCTTATTTTGAATGAGGAATACAAATCTTTCATAAAATTTTAGAATTTCCTACCCCTTTTATACTTTATTATTTATTTTTGTTTTTATTCTACTTTGACAGGTTGCTCTGTACAAGAAGCAAGCTGATAGAGAGCCTGGCAAGCTTGACTGAATTACATGACACAGTGGTGAGGTTTACATGGACATAGAGCTTATACCATACAGGAAGATGGTGAACCTGGTGGAAGAATATAGAGCCTGAAAGTTATTCAGTAGTACTATCCAATGGAAGTTACAGAAGTAGGTGGAGTTGGGTTTGATCAAAGCTTTAATTTGATAAATGGTAGGATTGGTTGGGCTGAAGATATTTCAGGGCTGTGGTCATGAAATTTCCACCACAATTAAGGGGGTGTTGGTGAAACCCACCTCTTTACATTTTCTTCTGGTTATCATTACTTTCCCCTGTAGCTTTTGGGCTTGGTCAAATGGAAAGTATGTGTGGTTTAGTATGGTTGTTTCTCTGTATAATTCAGATAGGTGAGCTGGATTGACACTTACTTTGGCCAATTTTTACTTTTCTATTCTGCTGCTACTACACTGAACTACTGCTTTTCTCCAAAATTTCTGCACATATCTGAATAAATATATTAATTCCAACAACTGTCACATCTTTTGGATATATGATTGCAAGGGTCCTGGGATCTAGTAGGCTGAACGTGGTCATCCTCTGGTGTGCTGCAAACAGGTTCATCTTTCTCCCAATTCAATTCTTAAGTTGTAAAAAATGGGTAACTCCTAAATTACCTAATTAAGCCTTTTTGAAAAAATTATTAAAACTAGTTCATTTTAACCTGGATTGGAAATAGGCCCAAGATATTTTTGTGCCTTATAATTTACAAAATTAACCCCATCCTTGGAAGAAAGACATGATTTGAGCAATTCCTTTTCTAGATTTAAACCTCATTTGATAAAAAAAATCCAACAATATAGAAAATTATTTAATTAAATTACAAATTTTGGAAAATTTTCTCACTCTTGGAAGCTGTATATAACTTGAAAATTTGTGACATTATGAACAGGCATGGATATTGAGATTTGAGTGTTTTAATGGCTTTTTAAGGCTTATAGATCTGACTCGGGTGGTAATACAAGGCTCTTGAAGGTGCTTGTATGCCTTTTATGGTTCAAGGAGATTACTTGGTTGTGAAAAAATACTTTGAAACCTTGAGGGTGAGATTTCTGTGGGAAAACAAAGCATTAGAGGAATTATTGGGCCTATAGAGGCTTTGAAACATAAATAGACTATTTTTGGGTCTAAAAAAAGACCCATAGACCCCAAAGGAGGCCCCTCTGGTTTATATTCACTGCATAATTTCATTATGAACACAACTTGAGATAGTGTGTCAGCTTGCTACTATGTACAGAGAAACCTGTCAAAGTAACAAAAATAAAAAATAAAAATAAAAAATAAAATATTAAGAAGGAAAGGGGAATCCATAAATATTATTGAAGAAATGGATTCCCCGCTCAAAATAAGGTAGGGTCACTTACTGAGCCCACCCTGGAAATATAACTCCTTCATGTTTTAAATAATTAAATAAAAATTGACCAAAAGGTTGCACCAATATGACGCCTTTTGGCCAGGTTCATATTTCACACATATTTTCACGTATATTTTTCACATCTAATATTTAGTCAGAATTGAGGTGTTGTGTATATTTTAGGAGTTACACACAGAAATGTGTTATGTCACAATTCCCGCACACAGTCCTGCGTCCCTATACAACCCCTACATACCTGTAGCATCACATTCCTGCGTACAGAAGTTCCACGCGCAGCCAATTCTGCCATGAACGCAGTGGATCCTAACCTGTGTGCTTTTGAAATGACTTTTCCCAGCATCAGGATCAGTTGTGACAAATCTGACAGCAGGTACCGCTAACAGGAGCTACAACCTAGTAGGATTTACCTGGAATATGTAATTATGTAAAATATGCATTAAAAATGATCTAAAAACCTTAAAACCTAAATAAAAATATTGTACAATTAATTTTATATTATTTTAAATAATAAATCAAATATTGAAGGTTACAAAAAAACCGACAGATTCTAATCTTTGAAGACCACAAAACACTACAAGGAGTGGCCATAAAAATTGTTAAAAATTACCTTCATGCTCATCAGATGATGGGAAATCTATTAATATCCACATATTTCTCATTTTAACCAATATTAATAGTAAAAATGAAGAATAAGTGCAGAAAAATCATAATTACACCCTTCACAGATTAACAGATCCTGTGGCTAAAATAGCACAGAAATCCACCAGATCTGAAGGAAGCCAATTTAAATCACCAAGTTAACATGCTAAATCTTCCCGGACTGGCTTACCATCCTCAGACCATGAGCAGAACCCTCTCTATGTGCCTTGAGAAGCTCATCATCACCCCAAAAGGTAATTATAAATACCTCTTTGGATCCATTATTCCCCATCAGTTTTACCATGAATTGATTATTATCAATCAGAAGCTGTTTCATTGTTAATAAAGTGCTTATAAAGAGATAAGCAAGTGATTTATGAATTATTCTGAAGTATTATTATTATTTCTAAAAACAATCAACCTGATTAATTAAATTAAAGTCAAGGAATCAACAAAAACTGCTCTGAAACCCTTCAGCTGAATTTTTCCAGGCTTTTGGTGGAATTATTTCTCAGATTTAGTGTTTCCCTTCCTGCCTTGGCAATTTTGCTTTTTTTCCTGGCCATATCAGTAGATAATTCCTTATAAGGCACCCATTATCATACCAAGGTTCTTAAACTGCCTAAAGAGGCCCCTTGAAGAGAGGTTGTCTTTCTGTAAAGATGCGCAGCTGTATCATACTTTGGCCCCTGTTTTTATAAAAAATTGAAAACCCTGTTAAACAAACCAGTTAAACGTTGCACCATCTCTCAAAAATATTTATTATTTGAGCTTTTTAAGTGTTTATCTTTGGAATATTACTATTATTATTATTCCAGTATTTTTATCACTCTCTCTAGCTAAAGGACTGCAAGGTTCTGGGTATCAGAGAGCTGAAGACTGGTGGTCTGGACAGGAGATATCCCTTAATAATTTATTTTTAATTATTTATTCCTTGGAACAGGAAAATTATTTTGTAAAATAATAAGGAAAAACAATTATAACCTATTTTTTGATTATTTTATTCTTCCAGTGGATCTTAAGACCAATGGGGAATTGATCAATTATTATTTGAAACTTCTTAAACAGAAAAAATAAGAAAAACTCCGTAAATTTTTGCCTATTATTGTAACTCCTGAGAAAAAACAGGAAAGGTTGCTTTACTGTAAACAACAATTTATAAATAACAAAGAACTCCAGCTTGAAAGATTCATCAATTTTAACTCTTTAATAAGGCAACACAAGGAGTAGAAAATTTATCAAAGAAAGCTTTCTATCTATTAAAGAAATAACAAGGAAGTTTTAAATATAAATAAAAATCACAAGAGTGAGCATCAATATTCTTTTCTTTTGAAAATATTATAAAAATCATGGAAAATTACAAAAATATAAAACTTATATTTTTTTAGTGTTTTATCAACCTTAGTGGACTTTGCTTTTGGTGACCTCATTGACCAGGAACTTCTTGAGGAGATCCCAGAAATTGTACCATTCGATTTTCCCTTGGATTTATCCCAGGATCTGATTGGAACCCACTCAGACCCAGTTGGAATACCCCCCAAGGACAGTATTGACCCCAACCAAGTTTTTTTACCATTGATTTCAACTATAAGTAAGTTAATTTTTTTATAAAAAATTATTAAAAATAAAAGATACTCAAAAAACATTATTTTTATATTATATATATTTTTTTCAAAAGTTTAAACAGAGACTTGTAAATTTTTTTTTTGCGCTATGTACCAAAATAGGTGCAACACCCGCGCAACCTGTAGAGCACCATTATATGGATCTCTGCCTGGAGGAACCCACAAGCGCAAGGACTCCAGTTGAAAATGAAATGAGGGGGCTCAAACTCATGACCATAGCATTACAGGGGACAAAGACAGCAACAACTGCAGCCACCAACTCAACCAACTAAATTTTGGAGAGTCATGACTCACCCAAGGGGTTATCCCAGGCAGATACCGGTCCTCCTATGCCACCCCACCTGGACTCAACCAAGGAGGAAAGGGTCAAAGTGTTGGTGAAAGAGCATGTGAGCTACTGGGAAAAATTCAAAATTGCTCAGAACCAGGAGGATCAGCCAGGTATGAGAGAAGCTAGGTCCCAGATCTCTCTTCAAAAGCTGATCCCAAGGAGGGAAGTAGAAGGTTACATGCAGATTTGGAATCCTTGGGACCATTTAGCTTCCTTAAAGGGAAATTATCCCAAAAATAATATATCCTCAGCCCATCAGAAGTAAAGCAACCCAAAAGATTGGGACAATATAATATCCTTAGCCAAGAAGTGGAAGAAAGTGTACAACAATCAGATGTAGAGGCTTTTAACCTCTTTTCTGTGAATTTGTCTCAAAATTTTGCTATTATTAGAAAGTGCTTTGATAAATTATATGAGCAATTGGATAAGTTGAATCTGAACCTTAACAAAGGAATACAAACTCAAGCCACCCTAACTAAGATTGATGAGCTAGAAGTAAAACAAATAAATAAAAGTATAAGCTTAAGTGAAATGGATCTAGTGAAACATATTAGCAGTTTCCAATCCACTATACAAGAAGAAATTCTTGTCAAAATGAATTAAATCAAAGAAGAAGTTAAGCGAATAAATCATACTCCTTCAACTCATGTAATCAATAAAATTAATTTTTTGAGTAAAAAACTTGACTTGGTACTAGGTATGATTAAGAATTATCCCAGAGATCTTAAAATCAATTTTACTAACCCTCCAGTTACTGACTTGGAAGAAGCTAGACCCACTAGATTCACCGGTACTCCTAGTATTCCCTCTAGATCCAGAACAGCTATGAATGAATCTTTTAGGCCTAGTCCTACACCTGAAATAGAACAAGCTTTAAAGTTACTTCCTCCAATCACTGAATGGCCTAAATTCTCAGGAGAAGGAGAATATAACCATTTCAGTTCCATTAAGTTCATTGATTACACTCTTGCCTCTTATGAACTCCCTGATATCATAGCTGTGGTAAGACTACTCAGATTTTTTGAAGGAGAAGCTCTTGATTGGTTCATTAATAAGAGGGAAGAAGCTGGCTCTTTTTCCTGTAGTTCATGGAAATAATTAATAAAAGAACAATTTGATACCAGGATTTGGAAAAGAAAGATGATGAAAACTTTTGAAACTTCCCAGTGTGATCCATCCAAGGACAAACCTCACAAATGGTGTCTTGATCAGAAAAGGAGATTGGATTTTTTTAACCAAATTCTGATAAAGAAGAAGTTAATGAGAGACTGCTCAAATTATGTCCAGGACAACTCAACCATAGTGTAAGTTGCAGGAGGCCCATGAGCTCTGACCTTTCTACCTTGATAGGAGTATTAGAATAAACCATTGATATAAATGGTCTTGAAAATAAAGTCAATAGACCCAGGGAACAGAATATCAGGATTAAGGAGGAATATGATGTTAGGACCAAATATTGCCCTGCCCCTAATCCCACCAGCTTGGAAGTCAAGAAGACTCCATAGACAAAGGAAAATTTATGTTTGAATTGAAACCAGACAGGACATGTAAGACCTGATTGTCCTCAACCCAGAAGAATGATCAATCCTATTGAAGGAGAAGAGTATGATAATGATCCTGATCCCCAACTTGATGAAACTGATGGATTACTTGCTGAGTGTGAATTAATGATTAATAACCCCGTCAATGTTATTGAACAAAGTATAGAATCTTCCCTGGACATAAACTCTTTCAATGAAGATTCCAACTTACCACAAAAATGGAATCCCAACATGAAGATTCACCATTTCTCTGAAGCTTAAGCCTTGACCCTAAAAAACTCTGCCATTAAAAGTTACACTTATTGCAAAAAATGCTATGCTACTGTTTTAATCCAAGGTTCCCTGGTAAAGTTAATCTTAGATAGTGGAGCCTTTTGCTCTTGTTTTAGTTCAACTTATTTGGAAAAACAAGATCCAAATTGGAAAATGAAGTTATTACCAGTACCTCAGGCTAATTTTATCAGTTGTATCTTTTCCCTCAATGCTATTGGAGTATGGTCTTCTGATATCATACTCCCACACTTTAAAGGATCACTCAAACTGAAAAATGAATTTGTAGTGCTTCAAAATGGAATGTGTGATTAATTCATCCTAGGAAATGATTTCCTTTGCTTGTATGGTATAGATGTATTCCAAAGGAAAGGTAGAGATACTTGAATATAGGAGTAGACTGGAAGAAGAAGTTCCAAATATGCCATTTCAATGCTCAAACTTCTGATTTAACCTATGAGAAACACTTGGCAAGCTTTAACAAAGAATACTTCTCCCAAGCAGCTCAAATTCTCTGCTCAGTGAAGACCAAAAATGGGATATTCTACAAGTTTTCTTTGAAAAACAGAATTCTTTCTGTACCAAGGAACACCCCATTTGTAATATCAAAGGACATGACATGATTCTAACCTTGAACATTAAACCTCCTTACCCCCCCCCCCAACCTCAGGAGACCCGCTTACCCTTCTAGTCCAAAATCTAGAGCAGCTCTAGAAACTCATATCCAAGAGTTAATTGACTTAAAAGTCTTAAGGAAAGTAGGGCATAATGAACAAGTGTAAATTACAACTCCAGTAATCATGGCTTGGTACAATGAAAATTCTAGAATGGTTGGAGAATTTATAATGCTGAAGAACTATACCCAGGCTGACTACTATTCTATCCCAAGGATTTACCATTCTTCACACAACCTTTCAAAGGCTAAGTATATCGCTACTATGGATATGCTGAAGGGCTTTCACCAGATACCTATCAGCCCTGATAACCAGAAATTTATGAGAATTATATGTCATTTGGGAATTTATGAGTATCTAAGGATGTGTTTTGGTATCAAAAATGCTCCCTCTCATTTCCAGAGGATGATGGACACAGTCTTAGTATTATTCATCAGAAAAGGATGGATGATGATATACATTGATGATTTTACAATTTACTCTGATGACACAAATACACACATGTATAAAGTAAGGCTAGTCCTCAAAATGATCTCTGCTGTGTGATTTAAAGTATCAATGAAAAAGTGTAACTTTGGTTACGGAGAACTCAGAGACTTAGGACATATTGTTTCTGGAATAACTCTAACTGCTGACCAAAGCAAGATAGCAGCTTTTATTAATAGGTCCATGCTGCAGAATAAAACTGAAATTCTATCCTTTTTCAGTTTTTGCAGCTACTATAGGAATTAAATACCTAAGTTTGCCCTTCTCACCAAGTGTTTGTATGAAATCTGCAACAACAACAACACCTTGTTTTAGATGACTCATGAATGACTGAAGAATTATGAGGAACTCAAAATAGCTATGAATACAGCTCCAGTATTGATTCAACCAGATTACTCTAAACCTTTCAAGCACTATATAGATGCTAGCATGGAAAGAATAGGAGCTGCTTTACACCAACAATTCAAGTAAGATGAAAAAAAAGTGGAGAAAACTTTACTCTTCATATACAGACAAGTTAAGGATACTGAGAAAATGTATGGTACAAGCCAAATGGAGTGTCTTGCTTTTGTTTTGGACCTGGAGAAACTCAATTATTACTTGGAAGGAACCAATTTTATGGTAATTACTGACTGAAATGTTGTCCCAACTCAAATTAATATTAAGAATCCTAGTAGGCACATGTCAAGGTGGCAGGTAGCCATACAACAATATAGATTCCAGATGAACATACTTCACCAAGCTGGATCTAAACATCAGAATGCTGATAGTTTAAGCAGAAATTCTCTACCCAATGATTCAAGCAATCCTTCTCATGATCAAGAGGACAATGACATATTTCCTGTACTAAAAATTGATATGCTTGATATTCAGCTCAAATTCTAGGAATCCACATTTGTGAACTGGATGAATCCCTGTTCAACTCAATCAAAGAGGCTTACAGCTCTGACATGAAGACTTTAATCACCATTATGGAAAGTATCTCACCACCATCTGAAATAGTTAAACGTTTACCTGAACCTCTCCTAAAGCCTTACAAAGCTGGAAGATTCACCATATGGGATGTTCTGTTATACTACAGGCATCAACATTCAAGTTTTATAGTCCCAGCCAAAGAAGAGCATATCAAACTTATCCTAGCTGAGTGTCATGACAACTGTTCATCTGTTCATTTATCTAGAATCCTGGATAAATTCAAACAAACTGCTTCTTGGGTCAGTTGGTGAGACTCCACAATCCAGTATGTCTCTAGCTGTGAAAGTTGCCAAACATGTTTGGTTGCCTTCAAAATACACTGAACCCATGAAAAGAAGGGATATTATTAACATGGAAGTTGTAAGTGGATTACCCCCTGGAGGAGCTTATTCCTATAACTCAGTCCTAGTCATAGTAGATAGGTTTTCCAAGAAAGCAAATTTTCTACCTAGCCATAAGGAGGATACTGCCAAGGAAGTAACATTGCTATTCTGGAATAGACTCATATCTGATGTAGGAGTTCCTAAGATCATTATCAGTGATAGAGACCCCAATTTTACCTCTGAGTTTTGGAGAAATCTCCATGACATGTTAGGAACTACCTTAGCCTTCTCTACAGCCTATTGTCCCCCAACAGATGGACTAGATGAAAGAATGATCCATACCTTAGAAGATATGCTTAGAAGGTTCTGTTTCTTTGGTCTAGAATACAAGAATACTGATGGTTAATGCCATGATTGGGTTAGCCTTCTACCAGCACTAGAAGTGGCTCATAATAGTAGCAAACATTATAATACTAAGGAAAAACCTTATATACTGGAAAGAGGATGGATTCCTAAGTCACCCAAGGATAAACTTAACCAGCAGCTAACCAATATTCATCCAACATCACTTGATTTCAAGAATATGATATATGTAGCCAACAAACAAGCTGCTAGGTGTGTTCAAGATTCTTTTGAATAAAACCAACAGAGATGGGATAAAACTCACAAAGAACCTGATTTCAAAATTGGTGATCAAGTCTTAGTTTCTACCACCAATTTAACTAACCTAGCTGGAAACAAGAAGCTTAGAGCTGATTTTTTTGGGCCCTTTACCATCAAAAAGCTACATGGTAAGAATGCTGTAGAATTAATGCTCAGTGATGAACTTTCCAGGAAAAACCCCATCTTTGTAGTGAGTCTTATCAAACACTACCATCCTAGAGAAGGAGAACATAATCCTTCACCAGAGATACCTGTTGCAGTTTATCCTGAAAAAGAAAAAGGGAAATTCAGCAAGATCCTCAAGTATAAGAAAGAGAGGATCAATGGAAAAGATCTCAGACTTTACCTGGTCAGGTACAAAGGAGAGTCAGCTGATAAGGATGAATGGTTGCCTGAACACAATATCCCAGATGTACCTATACACCTGAGAAATATCAGAGCCAGAAGGAGACATTAGACCCATATTTTCCTGAACACACTATCCCAGATGGACCTATACACCTGAGAAATTACAGAGCCAGTAGGAGACATTAGACCCAAGTTTTTTTTTCAGATATAAACATATCTTGGATTGGGGGAATTTCAGCTTGCTACTATGTCCAGAGAAACCTGTCAAAGTAAAAAAAAATACAAAAGAAAAATAAATAGATAAAATATCAAGAAGAAGTGGGAAATCCATAAATATTATTGCAGAAATGGATTCCCACCTAAAATAAGGTAGGGTCACTCACTGACCCCACCCTTGAAATATAACTCCTTCATATTTTGAATAATTAAATAAGAATTGACCAAAAGTTTGCACCAATATGGCACCTTTTGGCCAAGTTAATATTTCAGAAATATTTTCATGTTCAGGTTTCACACCTAAAATTCAGTCAGAATTGAGGTGTTGTGTATATTTTTGGAGTTACACACGGAAATGTGCTATGTCACAATTCCCACGCACAGTCCTGAGTCCCTTTACAACCCCTAAGTACCCGTAGCATCAAATTCCCTTTTACAGAAGTCCGGAGCGCAGCCAATTTTGCCACGCATGCAGCGGATCCTAGCCTGCATGCATTTGAAATGACTGATCCCTGTATCAGGATCAGTTGTGAAAAATCTGACAGCAGGTACCGCTCACAGGAGCTACAACCTAGCAGGATTTACCTTGCTTATGTAATAATGTAAGATATGCATTACAAATGATCCAAAAACCTTAAAACCTAAATAAAAATATCATACAATTGATTTCAAATTATTTTAAATAATAAATCAAATATTTAAGGTTACGGTAAAACAGACAGATCCTAAACTTTGAGGACAACAAAACACTACAAGGAGTGGATGTAAAAATTATTTAAAATTACCTACATGCTCATCAGATGATGAAAAAACTATGAATAACCACATCTGTCTAATTTTAACCAATATTAATAGTACAAATGAAGGATAAGTGCAGAATAATCAGAATTACACCATTAACAGATTAAGAGATCCTGTGGCTAAAATAGTACAGAAATCCAGCATATCTGAGGACAGCTGATTGACAGAACTAAGTGAGAGTGCTAAAATTGCCCTGACTGGCCTCCCAGCCTCAGCCTATGAGCATAACCACCTCTACATGCCCTGAGAAGTTCATTATCACCCCAAAAGGTATTTATACAGACCTCTTTGGATCCATTATTCCCCATCAGTTTTACCAGGAATTGATTATTATCAATCAGAAGCCATGTCATTGTTAATCAGGTTCTTATAAAGATATAGGAAAGTGATTTATGAATTATTCTGAAGTATTATTATTATTTCTAAAAACAATCAACCTGATTCATTCAAGTATAGTCAATCAATCAACCCCAAATTCTCTGAAACCCTTTAGCTGAATCTTTGCAGGATGTCTGTCAAATTATTTTTCAGATTAAGTTTTTCCCTTCATGCCTTGGTCTTTTTGCTGTTTTGCCTGGCCATATCAGTGGATAATTCCTTAGAATGCACCCATTATCATTCCAAGGTTCTTAAACTGCCTAAGTAGGCCCCTTGAGTAGAGGTTGTCTTTCTGTAAAGATCCCCAGTAGTATAATACTGTGGCCCCTCTTTTTATAAAAAATTGAAAACCCTTTTAACCATAACAATTAAACCTTGCACCAGCTCTTAAAAATATTTATTATTTGAGGTTTGTAAGTGTTTATCTTTGGAATATTATTATTATTATTCCATTATTTTTATCACTCTCTGTAGCTAAAGGACTTCAAAGTTCCTGGTATCAGAGAGCTGACATTGTGTAACATGTAAAAATACAAAAAATGCCAGCTGTTTTCATGGACTTGTCATCTGATCTCATATTTTGAACAAAAATCTTCATTCAGTTGAAGAAAGATAAGAATAATGATCAAATTTCACCTTTCTTTGAAAAAATAGAACATATCTGGTGGAATTCAAATTGTCAGCTTGCTACTATTGCAGAGCAAGCTGCAAAAGTAAAAGAAATAACATAAAAATAATAATAATAATATTGACCTAATAAGGAGTAGGAAAACCATAAATATTTTTAAAAAAATGGATTTTCCACCCAAAAGTAGGTAGGGGCACTCACTGACCCCACCCTTGAAATCCAACTTCTTATATTTTTAAATAATTAAGGAAAGCTAGACCAAAACACCACAGCACCACTATTGAGCTTTTTGGAAAATTAAATATTTCACATGTATTGCCACATATAGGTTTCACACCTAAAATTCAGTCAGAATTGAGTTGTTGAGTATATTTTAGGAGTTACAGATGGAAATGTGTTCTGTCACAATTCCCGCACGCAGCCATGGCAATCAATGCACCCGCGCGCGGCTGAGCTACAGCTTTGTCACTCTTTCAAGGTTGTGTAAGCAGCCCGGGGCCTCTGAAAAGTATGCAGCCGGGGGACTATGGGTTGAAAAAGTGACAGGCGGCCTGAGAAACTTAGGTACTGGCTAAACATGCTACAACCCACACGGGAACATTCTACATATGTATTAAATGTTTCTGTGGATAGTAGATAGTCTTAAAGTACATAAAATTGTATAAAAATACTTAAATAACCCTTATACGTATTTTTTATTAAATATAATTCAAAGTACCTAAAATGTCGAAAATAAGACAATGACTACTTCTAAAAATATATTAAAATACTTTGATATACTATTATGAGAATTTCTAGACATTAACATTTTTGTGACATACTAAGAAAACTTATGATGTAAAAATATTACATGAATAACCATGAATTACATTTTTAAGTAATTATTTTAGTAAATCAACTGATTTTTTAAAATAAGGAGTAAAATCAATATCATGACTTTACTCCAATTATTTAATACATAATGAGAACTAACCTGACATCAGATTATCCGCAGGGATTTCTATTAAAATAATTATTAACTTACTGGGAACATTTACTAAGGATAATTAATTAAATAATAAATAAAAAGGACAGATTAGTGTTATTCACACGTCCAAACATCAATTATAAAGTAGAATAATTCCCATACCCTGGGGAATTAGATAATATCCATGTAAAAGCACCAAGAAAACGTGACAGGCTACCACTGGTTACCCTTCTAGCCTCAGTTTCCATCCCTTTGAGCCCCTGTACCCCTCAGAAGGACAATAGTGGGACTCCAAAAACAAAACAAAGAGCTCTTTAGAGGATATTGGTACCCAGAGACCCAGTTATATTTATATCAAGATACTGTGCCAAAGTAATCAAATACTTATAAAAGATATGTAAGTGCTTTATGGCTTTAGTCTGATTAATAATATCTGTCCTCAACCCTCTTTTTATCAATTTAAACTGCTGAGCAACCTTATAACCCCAGTATACAGGTTTAACCCATCAGTGCACATCCCAAACAGATACCCAAAGGATTTAATAATACACCAGTGAGTCTTGTTATCCTTTCTCTGTCGTGGCAGCTTGGTTACAAAGCGCTGCCACTCCACTGTGTATTTTATATACATATTATCTTTGGGCAAAATATCCTTTAAACTAAAGGGCCGAAAGTAACCAGGCCTATGTGTTTTCATACTGAATTCCCTGAAGAGAGGTGTTAAAGATCCCCAATATAATTGTGGCCCCTCTATAAAAATATTTAATAATCAATTTATCTATATTGATTTATAACAATAAACCATAACCAAACCAAATAACCTTGCAATAAGCTTTATCCAAATATTTTACGGATTTTTGCTGCATTTATTGAAAAATATATTTATTATTTATTCTATCACCTCTGGTAGCTCAAGAATAGCAAGGGTCTTTGCATCCAGGAGGCTGGAAAAAATAAATTGCTTTTAAAAAAAACACAAGAAAGAAATCCATCTCTCATATTTTCTTCATTCTTTGAGAATGCTGTGGATTTTTTTGTGATTTTTATTTATTTTTAATCCCTCTAATAAAATCTATGTATGTGTAATTTCTTTTTATTTTTTTGTGCATGGCTAAAAGGCGTTTTAATTTTATCAGAAAATTAATTTTTTATTTCAAGAAATCAATCTTTTATCTCTTTATTATGATTCTTTTACTGAAGGGAATTTTGTTTGCATTTTTGAGTAGATTTTTATTCCCCTCATGCAATACTTTTATGTGGCATTTTCCTATGTTTTTTATGCATAGTAGGAAGGTATTCACATTTGATCAATAATTTTGAATCGTTTTCAAAGAATGATTTTTTTTTCTTTTTATTATTTTTTTCCTTGATGTTTTTTTAAATATTTTTAAAAATTTTAATTCCTGTTGTTCAATAGGTATATTATTTATACTTCTTGTTTTTTTTATATATGGTACAAAGTTATTTATATCCCACAGGAATTATTCCATATTTTGAAATTAAATTGAACTTTCATCATTTCTCTTACAATGAATCATTTTTTTCTCAGATCTGAGCTCATATTTTAATTCCCTGCAAAAACAATTGTGAATTGTATTTATACTTTTTCAATTATTTCAAATGATGTCCATAATTTTTTTAAAAAATAATTGTACCCCATAGAGAGACCACAGGGTTTCTTGGGGCCTCATTTCAGCTCTTCAAGTTTTCAATGGATATTTAAGAGCCTCCTTAGGCCCACCACATCCTGAAAAGTGGCTTTTGACCATCTCACGTGCTCTTTGGAACCTCAATTGGCCTTTTTTTCCACCCCAAGTTCTCCTTGAAACCTTGAGAGGTGTGGTTTCCCACCCAATTCAGCCCCTTCAACCTTAAAAGACCTGCACATTCCCTCAATTTGCTTGTTTCCTGACCTCACGCATTTCTTCAAACCTTAAAAATTTATGCCAAATTGGAAATTTTAACATCTCTACCTTATTTAAGATTTGAAAAACTCTTCAAGGCTTGCATGCATTCCTGGAGTGGTAAAATACACCAAAATACATGCTTTTAAAAATTTATTGGCTATATTCACACATTTCTTAAAGAAGGATTGGATTTGGAAAAAAAAAACATCTGAAATGATGCCATTCTCCAAATAAAGGTGTAGATTCTGTTATTTTGGAGGCATGATTTTATCCTGAGACTTAAAATTACTCTTAAAATGTAAAAATAAAATTGAAAATGTAAGAATAAAATTAAAATATAAAAAAAAATAAGAGTCTTATAAAGTGCTTGGTCATGCTAGTTGAAAACTTGGAGGCCCAAATATGTGGAGACATATTGCAAATTAATTTCTTGAAATTTCCTAATTGGATTAAAATCATCACTTGAAACACATTCTACAAGAATGAAATATTGACCTAGACTTAGTTTTTATTTATGGAAAATCCAAGGATCAAAAAAATCAACCATGAATCCAAATAAATCCTGATTTTGTGAAAAAATCCTTATCTTTTCAAAATCAACAAAGATAATTACTAGGGAAATTCCCAATGCCCATCTGGCCTCAGTGGATAAATTTTCACACTCCCTCTTCTTGCCAAAAGCTTCAGTTACCCTAATAGAATTGATATGAGAATTATATAGATCAAATTTATTTCCCAGACACGTTCATTTGGACCATTATATGCTAGATGCTTTAAACAAAGGATTGTGTGTTCTTATATTATCAGAAGTAGGGAATTACATTTATCTTGATACCTCCAAGCAATATTTCCATATTATTTTTTCAATAATCAATTGCACCAAAGGATGGAAAACAACCAATGCACTTCTTTACTTCCAAAGATTTAAAAATCATCCTACACGTGTCAGCTCTCTGATACCAGGAACCTTGCAGTCCTTTAGCTACAGAGAGTGATAAAAATTCTGGAATGATATTAATAATTATTATTCCAATAATAAACACTTAGAAGCTCAAATAAATGATATAATAAGAGCAGTTGCAAGTTTTAACTGGTTTGGTAATAACTGGTTTTCAATATAATATAAAAGAGGGGCCACATTATTATACTACTGGGGATCTTTACAGACTAGTAACCTCTCTTCAAGGGGCCTCCTTAGGCAGTTTAAGAAACTTGGAATAAAGATGGGTTCCTTAGAAAGGACTTATTCCACTGATGGCTGGGCCTCAACAGCACAAAAGGCCAAGGCAGGAAGGGTAACACTCACTCTGAGCACTTTACCACGAAAATCCTGGAATAATTGGAAGGGTTTCAGAGCAGATGGGGTAGATTGCTTGACTAAACTTCAATGGTTGATTGTTTAATAAGGGTAAATAATACTACTACAGACTAAGTCATAAATCACTTGCTTATCTTAATATAACCACTTGATCAACAATGTCACGGTGTCTGATTGATAATAAATAATTCCTGGTAAACTGATTAACTGATTGGATCCAAAGAGGTCTGTATAAATACCTTTTTGGGGTGATTTTGATCTTCTAAGGGCACGTAGAGAGGGTTCTGCTTGTTTGCTAAAACTGGCAAGCCAGTCAGTGAAAGATTAGCACGTCCACTTGGTGCTTTCAATCAGCTGTCCTTAGATCTGCTGGATTTCTGTACTTTTTTTCCCACAGGATCTGTTAATCTGTTATGGCGCAAATTTGATTATTTTGTACTCATCCTTCATTTGTACTATTGATATTCCTGTGAAGGGGGCATATGTGAATGTTTCCTGATTCTCCATCATCTGCTGATCATGTAGATAGTTTTTAATAATTTTTATGAACACTCCTTGTAGTATTTCTTGGTCTTCAAAGATCAGGGTCAGTGATTGACATGGTAATCCTTGATCTTTGATTTATTATTAAAAAATGTTTTAAACTTAATTTTAATTAATTTTATTTAAGTTTTGATCTTTTTAGATCATTAGGAATGCATATGTCATTTTTTTACATATACTAGGCAACTCTAACTAGGTTGTAGCTCTTCTGAGCGGTACCTGGTTGTCAGATTAGTCACGACGGATCCAGACGCGGGGATCATTTAGTACAGATGCGCGCGGGGTAGGATCTGCTGCGTGCGTGGCAGAATCAGGTGCGCGCGAGTCTCTAGTACCCGGGAATCTGCTACTACAAGTATGTAGGGATATGTAATGATGCGGGGCTGCGCGCGGGAATTGTGACATAACACATTTCCACGTGTAAATCCTAAAATATACACAACACCTCAATTGTGAGTGATATTGAGGTGTAAACCCTATACGTGACAATGTGTGTGAAATATTAGAATGGCCAATAAGTGCCATAATGGTGTCATAATTTTTAGTACTTTTCTTTTTAATTATTTTCAAAATTTAAGGACTTGGAATTCAAGGGTGGGGTCAGTGAGTGACCCTACCATATTTTGGGTGAGAAATCTATTTCCGTAATAATATTTATGGATTTCTCACTCCTTATCTTTTTAATTGAGATATTCTTATTTTTCATAGTTTTGTGTTGCTATTGACAGGTTGCTCTGTACATAGTAGCAAGCTGACATTCCCCCACTCCAAGATATTTCTATATCTGAAAAAATGTTTGGGTTAATGTGTCCTGCTGGCTCTGTAGTTCCTCAGGTGTATAGGTCCATCAGGGATATTATGTTCAGGCAACCATTCATCTTTATCAGCTGATTCACCCTTGTATCTAACTAGTTAGAGTCTGATGTCTTTTCTGTTAAAATACGTACGCACTTACGCGGGTGCTACGTATAAGTGTAATCCAAATGGGATGCACAAATGGGCCTCTGAGGCCCATTGGACACACACACGGACCATACGGGCCCATGTGGATATTACAGAGTTGGGGAAACTGGCCTCAAAACGCATGAAACAGACCCATTGGTACACGGGCCCTAACGGGCCCGATGGGGTATATGGGCAAATACGGCCAGATGGGCTTGTATGGGCATAATTGGGCCCAAGGTTTATTTTGGAAATACTTGGCCAGACGGGCTGGCCCGCAAAAGTAGTCTTTTCTCACAATTCGGGCTTGGGGCGGCCCATTAGGGTTGCCGCCCGTGTCGCGGCCCGCTCGGGGCCGCTGCTCGCGTCGCGGCCCGTTCGGGGCCGCCTGTGTTCCTCGGCACGGCCCACGCGGGGCCCGACGGCCCGTGCGGGGCTGTTGCGCGGCCGAGGGATCCCGCGCAGTGCGATGCCGCGCGGGCCCGGCTGGTCGCGACCGGCTACCAGCGCCGCAGAGCCGGGGCTCGCGGCCCCGGCTCGCTCCCCCTCCCCTTGCTCGCCGTCGCGAGGGGGAGGGGGCAGGCTGGCTGGGTTGAACCAGCCAGCGACCGGCTGCAACGAGGCGGTCGGTCAGGGCAGGGGGGACCTGACCACCCCCTTGCCCCAGGAGGTGGCGGCGCCGGCCGCATGGTATGCGACCGGCAGGTGGGGGGGATTTCATCACCCCCCTGCCATTGTAGCAAACTAAGCGCGAAGGGGCGCTCTCCCCCCCCCTTTACCGAGGGGGAGGAGCGATGGGCCTGGGGGGACCTGACCACCTCCCAGGCCAACTTTCTGTGACGACGCCCTGGGGGGTATCGACCCCCAGGGCCCCTGGTGAGGGGATTTGACCGCCCCCACCAGGGATTTGTAAGAGATAGAGGGGGGGACAGCATGTCCGCTGGTCACACCCCCCCATGTGAGGTTGAAACCGGACCCAGGTGAGCACTGGGTCCCACCTGGCCCATTTCAGGGGCCAGGGGCTGGATGCATGAGGCAACCAGCCCGTAACAGGGGTAATGATGCCATCAGGGCCGGTTGTAATAGACAACCAACTAAGGGACTGAACAGCAATGGGCTGGTTCAGCCCCGTAACGGTGGAAACACAAGAATGGACCGGAATAGTCTGGTTGTAAGGGTTCAGGGACTAATGCCATGTGGGCTGATGCAGTCCAAACCAAGTAACAAGGCCTGTAGAGCCTGTGGAGCTCTTTTGGGGCGGAAAATTTGCCCTTTGGCTTGTTGTATCATGGGCTCACAAGAGGCCAATCTTTTGTACTTAAGGAGCTCTTCTCCCTGCTGTTTTCCATCATTCATTCATCATCCAATTGAATTCATCCAACATATTGCCCCATTGTGAGAGCCCCATTAGCCATTATTGACACACAGTGTCCAGCATTTCTTTTGCTTTAAATACTGCTCATTTGCCTAAGCTAATTGCTGGCCATAATTATAACACATTATCAGTACCAACATCATCATTACTTCCAAGCCATCTAGACCTTTGTACCTTACTTTGGAGAACCTCAAAGACCTCAAGTTTTCCAAGAAGATGTCCTATATCCCTGATGTTAGCTCTACCAAAATTGTTCTGAATAGTCAGAACTATAATGCTTGGGCTGTCCTTATGGATAGTGAGCTGGATAACATCTGCTGTGGGGAAATTATGGATGCAGATGACACTCTGATCAGTTCAGAAGTGGAGAAGAAGTCTTACCATCTGATCCTTAGGCATCTTGATGAGAATCATGTGACATGGGTTGCTGATACTCTTAGGGAAGATGAGAGGAGGAGGGGCAGCATCCTTTGGAAGCTGCTTAAGTCCAAGTATGCTGGTGATTCTGTTCACCAGAAGGGTATAGCCTTTAATAAACTGTTCAAGTTACAATATTCGAATTGTAAACAGTTTGTGGCAGAGGCTAGGTCTAGTATAGCCAAGTTCAAGTCATCTGGACTTAACATGGATCCAGAGTGTTTGTCACTCTTAATCCTTCAAAAGCTGCCAAAAGAGTTTGATTCCTTAGTCAGAATCATTTCTCAATTGGATCCTCTTCCTGGGGAGGAGGATGTGCTTAAAAGGATTGAAAAGGATGACCTTCAATTCAAGATGAAGGGGGGTTCTGGAACAGCCCTAGTTGGAAAGACTGGAAAATCTTGCAAGAAGGCAAAAAAGGATTTGTCCAAGGTCTTATGTTACAATTGTCAGAATAAGGGTCACTATGCTAAGGACTGCAAGGAGGCCAAGAAAAGGAAGAAGTCCGAAGGGAATGACAAGGAGGTCAATCTCACAACTGAAAACGTTGCAATGGTGGCGTTGGATGCTCCAATTGAAGATCCTGTTGTGGAAGAAGGTCCCAACAAGAAGGCCAAAATCGATGAGGATCAAGAAATGGACTTGATTGATTATGAAGTGAGTAATCTTAACCTCAAAGATAAGAACTTATCAGTGACTGATAAAGCTTCTTTCCTACTAGGAGGATTGAAGGAGGATGTTCTTGTTTTGATCGATTCTGGTTGTACAGATCACATGTTTTTTGAACCAAATTTATTTTCAAATCTTAGTGATTATGATGGGGTTGTAAATATTGGTCAGAAAGGCAGAACAATTCAGATTAAAGGAATTGGAAAAGTTATTCTTGCAAATCAACTGGGTTTCCAAATTACTTTTGATAAAGTGTTCTATGTACCAGAGTTGCCTTACAACCTTGTGTCTCTTGGGGTGTTATGGAAAAAAGGTTTCCAAATTCGTTATCTTAAAGGAGATAGGTTTGTTATTGATATGAATGGGAGAACTGTTCTTAGTGGACAAGTTCGGAATAAGCTTCTGTGTGCAAGCTTGTTCAAATTCTCAGCTCTGAGCACTGTTTCTCACAATAGAAGTGGCCATAAGGTAAAGGACAGCAACTTTGAGAGTTGTACCTTGGGGGCTAAGACTAGAAATGTGTTCTCTAAGAGTAGAGATCACACAGATGTTCCTAGAGAGGAATTTTCCATTGATTTGGCAGGGCCATTCACTCCAGAGTCCCTTGGTGGGGCAAGATACTTCATCAATTTAGTTGATACTGCAACTAATTATGTTTGGGTTAAACCAATTCAATCTAAGGATCAGACCACAGAGGAGGTTTCTGTAATCTTCAAAGTCTGGAAACAGAATGGTCTGATGAAGGAGATCAAGAGGGTTATTACCAATGGAGGGGGTGAATTTGTGAGTAAAGATTTTGGGAGGCTGTTGAAAGATTATGGTATCATTCATATAGTCACTACTGCAAGTACTCCACAAAATAATGGAATAGTTGAGAGAATGAATAGGACTTTACTGGACAAAGTCAGAACTATTATGTCTCAATCTGGTCTGCCAAAGTTCTTATGGGCTGAGTTGATGTGCACGGTGTGTCTGTTGCACAACATTGTAAGTGTTAATGGGAAGTGCCCCCATTATCAGTTTTGGAAGTTGTACCCCAAAACATCACACCTAAGAACAATTGGTTGCTTGGTTTATTATAGTGTCCACCATAATGAAATGGTCGGAAAATTAGACCCTAGAGCCAGAACAGGGGCACTTGTAGGCTATGATTTAATAAGTAAATCTTATAGGATCTATTGTCCAGGGACAAGAAAGGTTATCCGTAGCAGGGATGTAAAATTTGACAAAAGTACCTTTCCACTCAAAAGGAGTGAAGATGTCGTTGTGATTAAGCCACAACAAGAAATAGAATTAGCACCTATTTCACCAGCAAAAGCTGTGGAACATGTGGTTCCAGAAGATGAAGAGGTGGCAGACGTGCCACAAGAGGGTTCAGTACCCGCTCCAGGTGATTCTGTGGAATCAGAACCTGATGAGCCTCCACCTCCGGTTAGAAGGAGTGGTAGGGTTAGAGTACCGGTTGACAGGTACGGGGAGTGGAGATCCCATTATGCTGCCGCAGGATATGAGGAAGATACATTTCAGGAACAGTGTATGCTCAATGAAGTCCTGGAGTTGAGTTCAGAAATGGGTAACAGGGTTAACCCAAATAGCTTTGGCCAAGCTATGAATTCTGATGAGAGAGCCAACTGGAAGAGTGCTATTTTTGAGGAATTTGATTCTCTAGAGAATAATAGTTTTTTTGAAGTGGTTAAGCGGGATTCTGTTCCAAAAGGAAAGACCATTGTGGGGTCTCGATTGGTGTAAAACAAGAAGTTTGACACAAATGGAGTTTTGAAAAGGTTCAAGGCTAGATGTGTTGCACAGGGCTTCAAGCAGAGAGAGGGTATTGATTACCAAGAAACTTTCTCACCAACTGGAAGGCTGTCCACCTTCAGGTGCATCATTGCTCTGGCAGTGGAGTTGGGTGAAGAAATCAGACAAGCTGATTTTGTAACAGCATACTTGAATGCAAAACTTGGAGAGGAGGAGACTGTTTATATGTCAATTCCTGATGGTTTTTGTGAATGGTTAGTAGAGACTAAACCAGAAACCATGAAGAAAATCTGTGTTAGAACTTTTCTTTCGGCAGATAAAGGGGAATATGTCCTCAAGCTGTGTAGATCCCTGTATGGATTGAAGCAAGCAGCTAGGTCATGGTATAACACCATGAGTGAGAAACTAATAGAGATTGGTTTTAAGACGTCTGAGGCCGATCCTTGCCTTTTTGTGAGAAAGGATGCAATTTTGTTTGTATGGGTCGATGACATTATCATTATTGGTGATGGTAAAGAGAGAGTCATGGAGACACTCAAAAAGGAGTTCAAGATAAAAGATCTTGGTCTGGCACAACAGGTGCTAGGAATGAAAGTTAGTAAGGGCAAGAATGGTATTAAGTTAGACCAAAGCCATTACGTTGAAGCTCTTCTTAAGCAGTATGGCTTAGAGGATGCAAAGGATTTTGGTACTCCCATGCAGTCAAACATTTGTTTAGAGAAGTCTACAGATGAGGAGTATCTGGAGTTTGTTCAATCAGGGAATGACTACAGGTCAGCTGTTGGATTGCTTAATTATTTGGGGCAGTGTACAAGGCCCGATATTGCGTTTGCAATTGGGGTCTTGTCGCAACACTTAGAGAAGCCAAGCATGAGGCATTGGTCAGCGTTTAAGAGAGTTATGAGGTATCTTAAAGGAACACACAGTCTGGGACTGTTGTTTACAAAGTCAGCAAACTTTGATTTGGTTGGTTATTCCGATGCAAGTTGGGCAGATGGTAACACTAGGGAATCAACAAGTGGTTTTGTATTCTTTTTAGGTAAGAATCTGGTGTCATGGATGTCCAAGAAGGTGTCGGCAATAAGTCTTTCATCAACAGAGGCTGAGTATAGAGCTTACTTAGCAGCTTCACAGGAAGAAAAATGGTTGAGAAAAGTCTTAGAGGATACACATAAACCACAAGGGTTTGCGTTGTTGTATTCCAATAACCAGTGTGCCATTGCGTTGGCACAAAACCAAGTGTTCCATTCAAGAACAAAACATATTGATGTTCACTATAACTATATTCGCGACGCAGTTAACTGCAATGAGATTGTGTTGAGGTACATGCCCACTGGAGCAATGATTGCAGATATCTTGACTAAGGCATTAGACAGAAACAAGAATCAAGGCTTTGTGACTAATATGCGGATGTCACGCCTTTTGGATTAAGGGGGTGTGTTAAAATACGTACGCACTTACGCGGGTGCTACGTATAAGTGTAATCCAAATGGGATGCACAAATGGGCCTCTGAGGCCCATTGGACACACACACGGACCATACGGGCCCATGTGGATATTACAGAGTTGGGGAAACTGGCCTCAAAACGCGTGAAACAGACCCATTGGTACACGGGCCCTAACGGGCCTGATGGGGTATATGGGCAAATACGGCCAGATGGGCTTGTATGGGCATAATTGGGCCCAAGGTTTATTTTGGACATACTTGGCCAGACGGGCTGGCCCGCAAAAGTAGTCTTTTCTCACAATTCGGGCTTGGGGCGGCCCATTAGGGTTGCTGCCCGTGTCGCGGCCCGCTCGGGGCCGCTGCTCGCGTCGCGGCCCGTTCGGGGCCGCCTGTGTTCCTCGGCACGGCCCACGCGGGGCCCGACGGCCCGTGCGGGGCTGTTGCGCGGCCGAGGGATCCCGCGCGGTGCAATGCCGCGCGGGCCCGGCTGGTTGCGACCGGCGACCAGCGCCGCGGAGCCGGGGCTTGCGGCCCCGGCTCGCTCCCCCTCCCCTTGCTCGCCGTTGCGAGGGGGAGGGGGCAGGCTGGCTGGGTTGAACCAGCCAGCGACCGGCTGCAACGAGGCGGTCGGTCAGGGCAGGGGGGACCTGACCACCCCCTTGCCCCAGGAGGTGGCGGCGCCGGCCGCATGGTATGCGACCGGCAGGTGGGGGGGATTTCATCACCCCCCTGCCATCGTAGCAAACTAAGCGCAAAGGGGCGCTCTCCCCCCCCCTTTACCAAGGGGGAGGAGCGATGGGCCTGGGGGGACCTGACCACCTCCCAGGCCAACTTTCTGTGACGACGCCCTGGGGGGTATCGACCCCCAGGGCCCCTGGTGAGGGGATTTGACCGCCCCCACCAGGGATTTTTAAGAGATAGAGGGGGGGACAGCATGTCCGCTGGTCACACCCCCCCATGTGAGGTTGAAACCGGACCCAGGTGAGCACTGGGTCCCACCTGGCCCATTTCAGGGGCCAGGGGCTGGATGCATGAGGCAACCAGCCCGTAACAGGGGTAATGATGCCATCAGGGCCGGTTGTAATAGACAAACAACTAAGGGACTGAACAGCAATGGGCTGGTTCAGCCCCGTAACGGTGGAAACACAAGAATGGACCGGAATAGTCTGGTTGTAAGGGTTCAGGGACTAATGCCATGTGGGCTGATGCAGTCCAAACCAAGTAACAAGGCCTGTAGAGCCTGTGGAGCTCTTTTGGGGCGGAAAATTTGCCCTTTGGCTTTTTGTATCATGGGCTCACAAGAGGCCAATCTTTTGTACTTAAGGAGCTCTTCTCCCTGCTGTTTTCCATCATTCATTCATCATCCAATCGAATTCATCCAACATATTGCCCCATTGTGAGAGCCCCATTAGCCATTATTGACACACAGTGTCCAGCATTTGTTTTGCTTTAAATACTGCTCATTTGCCTAAGCTAATTGCTGGCCATAATTATAACATTTTCCATTGATCCTATCTTTTTTATCTTTAAGGATCTTGCTAATTTTTCCTTTGTCTTTTTCAGGTTCTTCTGTAACAGGTATTGCAAGTGAAGGAGTATGTTCTCCATTCCTTGGGTGGTAGTGTTTGATGAGACTTACTGGGAAGACTGGATGTTTCCTAGAAAGCTCATCACTGATGATTACTTCCACAGCATTTTTACCGCAAAGTTTATTAATGGTGAAAGGTCAAACAAAAGCTGGTCTAAGCTTTCTATTTCCAGCTAAGTTGGTAAAGTTGGTGGTAGAGATCAAGACTTGATCACCAATCTTGAAATCAGGTTCCTTATGGGTTTTATCCCAACTTTGCTGGTTATACTCCACAGCATCCTGGACACACTTAACAGCATGTTTGTTGTCTACATCTATCATGTTTTTGAAATCAAGTGATTTAGGGTGAGTATTGGTTAGCTGGTGGTTAAGGTTATCCTTGGGTAATCTAGGAATTCATCCTCTTTCCAGTATTTAAGGTGCTTCCTTAGTGGTAGAGTGCTTGCTACTGTTGTAGGCCATCTCTAATGCAGGTAAAAGGCTAACCCAATTGTGGCAATTACCCCTCAGAATTCTTGTATTCTAATCCAAAGCCAAGGAATCCCCTGAGCATGTTTTCCAGGGTCTGAATCATTCTTTCAGCTAAGCCATCTGTCTGAGGATGATAAGCTGTAGAGAAAGCTAAGGTGGTTCCAAGCATATCATGAAGATTTCTCCAGAACTCAGAGGTGAATTGAGGATATCTGTAACTGATAATAATCTTGTGAACTCCAACATCAGCAATGAGTCTGTTCCAAAATAATAGGGCAACTTCCATAGCAGTTTCTTCCTTGTGATTAGGTAGGAACTTTGCTTTCTTGGGGAACCTATCCACAATGACTAAGACTGAGTTGTAGGAATAGGCTCCTCCTGGTGGTAGTCCAGTTACAAAGTTCATATTGATGATCTCCCATCTTTTCTTGGGTTCAGCAATCTTTTGCAGTAGACCAAACCATTTCCCAGTAGTCCTGTTGGACTTCTGAAAAATTTCACAACTGGTAACATACCACATAGTGGAGTCTCTCCAATTAATCCACCAAGCAGTTTGTTTTACCTTATCTAATTTTCTATCAGTAGATAAATGACCAGATGAGAAGTTATCATGGCACTCAGCTAGAACATGTTTGATATGGTCCTCCTTAGTTAAGACTATAACACTCAAATGTTGATGCCTATAGTATACTAGAGCATCCCATATGGTTAACCTTCCGGCTTTATATGGTTTTAAAAGTGGTTCAGGTAGGCTATTGATCAATTCAGATGGTGGAGAGGTACTTTCCATAATGGTGATCAGAGTTTTCATGCCAGAACTGTAAGATTCTTTGATTGAGTTGAACAATGATTCATTCAATTCACAAATGTGGATTCCCATTATAGGAGCTTCAATTTTAAACCTTTTAATTTCAAGGATAGGGAAGATATTATTATCCTCCGGATAACAAGCAGGGTTACTTGGGTCATTGGGTAAAGCATTCCTGCTCAAGCTATCAGCGTTCTGGTGTTTAGTCCCAGCTTGATGAACTATGGTCATCTGACCTCTGTATTGTTGTATGGCTATCTGCCATCTTAACATGTGCCTACTAGGGGTCTTCATGTTCATCAATGTCCTGACCGCATTACAGTCAGTAATCACAGTGAAATTGGTGCCTTCCAGGTAATAATGGATTTTCTCTAGAGCCCATACTAAGGCAAGACATTCCATTTGACTTGCCCCGTACCTTTTCTCAGTGTCTTTAATCTTTCTGGATATGAAGAGTATAGGTTTTTCCACTGGTTTGTCATCCTCTATGACTTCTTGGTGTAGAGCAGCTCCTAGCCCTTCTATGCTGGCATCTATGTAGAGTTTTAAAGGTTTAGAATAATCTGGCTGGATCAGTACTGGAGCTGAAGTCATTTCCATTTTTATTTCCTCATAGTTCTTGACTCTGTCATGAGTCATTTCAAACACGGTGGTGCTGTTGCAGATCTCATACAGACATTTGGTTAGAAGAGCAAACTTTGGTAATTACTTCCTATAGTAGCTGCAGAAGCTGATAAAGTATAGGAGTTCAGTTTTATTCTGAGGCATAGGCCTATTCATTACTTCTTCTATCTTGTTTTGGTCAGCAGCTAAGGCTAGTCCAGAGAAAATGTGTCCTAAGGCCTTGAGTTCCCCGTAGCCAAAGTTACACTTTTTCATTGATACTTTCAATCCCACAGCAGAGATGGTTTTGAGGACTAGTCTTAATTTCTCCATGTGATTATCCCAATGATCAGAGTAGATGATAACATCATCAATGGATACCATCATCCATCCCTGTCTGATGAATAATCCTAGGACAATATCCATCATCCTTTGAAAATGAGAAGGAGCATTTTTAATACCAAAAGTCATCCTAAGATACTCATAAATTCCCAAATGACAGATAATTCTCATGAATTTCCGGCTATCAGGGCTGATAGGTATTTGGTGAAAACCTTTCAGCATGTCCATGGTTGTCAGCCACGAGACAGTTAGAGTTGTCCAAATGTCTGGAAACTCATATGTCCTGCTGGTATAGTGGCTAAGTACTAGGCTCACTTCCCAGTATCTGATACCAAGGTCACTGGTTCAAACCACAATGGAGACAATAATGAAAATGTTGAATAGTTTTTTAAGTATATAGTAAATCTTAATAATATTATATAATGTTTTATAAGTATGTTTTATGAGTATGGATTATGGAATTAAAACCTTGATAATTTATATTATCAAGAAGGGGATCCAATATAACTTTAAATTAAGTTATGAGGACTCAGATGCGTCCCAATTATTGATATAGAAGTTCCTAAAGTGTTTCCTCTCTTTGGGAAGGAGTTACATTAATCATATTAACCCATACTCTCTATACTGTATAAATTAATTACACATTATCCTTCTTTGGGATGTAATTATAATTAATACTCCCTCTGTACACTTAATACACCTTACTGAGCCTTGAGAGCGTTCACTCAGAGGCTTTAGAACTTAATTGTAAGCTATGAACCTTCTAGTAGCACTGCCAAGAGTATATACCCCTTATAGGTATAGTATAATTATAAATTAATTAATACTATCCCCTTTTGGATGTAATAATGCTTTAATATACTTCACTGAGCCTTGAGTGCGTCCACTCAGAGGACTCAGAGTTCATCTGTAGGCTGTAAACCTTTTAATAAACATTGCAAAGAGTATACATACTCTATGTGTATAGTATGAGCTAAGACACTTATAATTAAGATTAAATTATTTGCCAAGGCACTAAGCTACATTAAATCAATATAAATAATCATTATGATGGAATCTAAGGCTTCTATACCGTTCATCTGAGTGATGTATAAGTCCTAAGACCCAGTAAGTAACCTTTTAGTAAGTAAAATGAAAACTTTACCTTGAAAATCCTTCCCAATGGGTATTAGTTCTTCATTACCCATTGAGAATGATGTAATGTAATGATGTCTTGGGCCTTTGAGGACGAAACCAAGGAGAGCCTGACACTCCCCTGGTGATTACTAGAGTCCCCTGAGGGCTCCTGTTACCTTAAAAGAGCAGGGTCTTTACCCTATAGCCCTTTCATCATCCATTATATATTATTATTTGAACAAGAATACAAGCAAGAGTTAACAAGCCCATTAAACTTAATCTCAAGAGGAAGATTGACTGGGGCCATAAACTTTAGTATTAAATTCAATCAATAACCTATCTGGCAACACCAATTTCGAGTTGAAGGTCTCACTTGAATAAGTAACCCCTGTGTGTTACTCTTTAAAGGGTGTGAGCTTATTTATAAGCAAGTCTCCTTTTGGTCTTAATCCTTTAAGACTAAGGCCCCTTACCTATTATAAAGGTTTAAGGTGTGGCTATTTACTCATAATACCTTGGTATTATTCGAGTCTGTAAACTTTTAAAGTTGCTGTTTGGAATATATAAGTCAAAACTAATTTAAATATTGGTTTAGCTTTATTCTTTTGCAGGTTTAACCACGGCTAGGTATAGCAATAGAGGTTAAATCCCTGACAATTGGGGGCCTCATCTGGTTTCAGTACCTTTGGGATTGTTTTGTCTGCTTAAAGTACGCTATTTTGTGTTATTTTAGGCAAAAGTTTTTGCTGATTTATAAATTTTCTGATTAAAATCAGTAAATATATATATAAAAAAAAAAAAAAAACAGCAAATTTTCGAAAATTCTGGGATTTTTTGCTTTGAGCTTTAAATTCCTTCTGTTTTAAGTGTTGAAGCATATTTTGTGCGCACTTTTGACCAATTTTGAACAAAGTTTTGTGCTGATTATTGATTTTTTTTTATATAAGAAAATTATAGAAAAAAAAAAAAAAAAAGGACCATTTTCGAAAACTGCTTTTAAAGCAGTTAGCCTTTTTACAGATATTATTTCACTAAGATTAAGCAATCTTAATCTAGTGTGATTGGTTTTGACCTGGTTTTGTTTTTTTGTTTTGAATATATATACGAAAAATAAGAGAAAAAAAAAAAAACAAACATACAAGATTTGATTAGAAAAACCGTTGAAGAAAAAAAAAAAAAAAAAAAACCAAGTTTTTTTTTTCTTTCACAGCATCTTCAAAGAGAAGGCGTTGTCTATTGTCCAAGGGTGTGTTCGACAATCTCGCTTCTGTCAACTCGGAGATTGACAAAAAGCGGCTGCCGCGTAATTCCGGCTACCGTATTTCCGTGTAGTTTTGCGACAGAACAAGAACGACTGACCGTTTACAGATTAGCGGTGCCGGTAACCTACCGCTGCCCAAGCAAAGGTTTGATTATCGTGACTAATAACATTATTGGTTAGAGGAACGAGTCAGTATATATTCTTTTTTTAAAAAAAAAAAAAAAATAATAAAAATAAGAATACTATCAACGTACTTAATTATCTCTTGACACTACATAGTGTCAAGACAACTTTCTATCGCCTCCTTCCTTCCGTCTAACCGAGGAAGGTTGCCAAGTTTCGTATCGGAAACGAGCTCAGTCCCGCGAAGCGAAGCACGGGGACCAAGTATCCGTAGCATCGAACCTACGGAAAGGGCGAGATCGCCAACGACGGATATCGTGACTCACCGTGAGTCTTCCGTCGTCCTTTTGACTGGCGTACAACGAACTAAAAATCTTATTGATTGTTGTTTCTAACTGAATGGCGATGAAAACCAGAAGCAAGGGGGCTGAGCTTGTGCCCCCCGGCGAATTTAGTCAAAGAACAAAAAGACCTACCTCCAGGAACAGCAAGCCTTCTGACCTGCCACAGTCAGAACAAGATAAGCTACCTGGAGGCGGTAGCTGCAAACAACGTCGAGAACCAGTTGAAGTTCTTGACTCAGGCCCTGGCGACGTACAGGGCCCTTATAAAATTGATAGGAAGGGAGAGATTGATGAAGGAGACCGAGTGCTGGGATCCAACTCAGATCAAGAAGCCAGTGGCTCCCAAACCAAAGGCAAAGAAGAAGACATCAGGAGGGATAACCCCACAACCAGTAGCCTCTGGTTCCCGGGTTCCTTTGAGGAACAGAGATCCCTCTCCTCCTCACAACCAGGGAGGAAGGATGAGGAAAAGAAAAGATCACAGGAATTCAATTTATGGAGAAATGATGAGGATGGCGAGATCTCTCCAAGGGGGATTTCAATATTTAGAGGAGGAAAGAGCCAAGAGGGCAAGGAGGGGTTGAGATTATCCCTTGAATCAGAAATTTTGTTAGAAAAATTTCGTGATATTGTATTCAAAGAAACCCTTCACATTAAGAAGGCAGTAGTGCACACAAACCAATATTGTGTTGAAGGCTTTGCAGCCATGGACAAGAAGTACAGCTGTATAGTATCTGATAGCATTGCCCTTAAATCTATTTTAGAGAATTCTGCAAAAGATATAGAAGATTTGACTAATAAGACCATTGAACTGGACCTGATCAAAGTCCAGAATAGTGATTTAAGTAAATTAGATGACAAAGTAACCAGTATTAGTGAATCATTGAGAGATTCTGCAGAAGAATCTATAGCAGTAAGGAAGGATGTCCATTCATTGACATCCATGATGTTACAAATAAGTCATTCATTAGAGCTGCTGGAACATAAATTCGACCAAAATATGAACTCTGTCAGAGAAGAAATATTGAAATGTCAGGTTGTGTCAAAACAAGGATTAGAAAGTTTGAGTACAAAGATTGATAAAGTACATCAACAATTAGAGCAGAACCATGACAAGCTTGTCCGTAGATTGCTCTCCTTGTCCCCAAGCAACCTTAGTCATACCATGGAAACCACCAACCATGACAATAGTCATAAAATGGATAGGAAGATAGAGGAAAAAATTGATCCAGTACAAGATTCCAGTAAGAATGAAGTTTTCAAACAGATACTGCAGGGATTACCCAAGATCAGTGAATGGCCTGATTTCTCTGGAGAAGGTGAATATGACCACACTGAATTCATTTCATGGATTGACACATTGAAAGAAGACACAGGATTACCTGATACTTTGATCACTAGCAGGTTAAGTATCTTGTTTAAAGGTATAGCCTCAGACTGGTATAGAGATAGAAGGAATTCAGTAGGTGTGCAAGACTGGGAATTTTGGAAAAAAGAAATAAGCTCAAAATTTGGTACAGCAAATTGGAAGAGGAAGTGTTTGAATGCTTTTAACAAAGACAGATTCTTACCAGGTGTTACACCACCAGCAACATGGGTAACCAGACAGAGAAAGAGGCTGAGAGCCTGTGATCCATACCTGGATCAAGATAATATTAATTTCAAGTTGCTATCCTTGATGGATGGTGAAGTTTCATTTGCAGTAAAAACTAGTATGAAGGCTACGGATGATTGCTCAAACTTGATTAATATACTGGAAGACATAGTAGAAGACACATCTCTAGGTAGGAGGAAATCATATCCTCCCAAAGAAGTACCTATGGAGAAATCCAAAGGCAAAACTCAACCAAAATTGAACTTGCAGGGCACAGAAGTCTCTTGTTATACATGTGGGAAGGCAGGACATACTTCTAGGACTTGTCCTCAGAAGGCAAGCAAAGTAAATAACATAGAAACTAACAAAGAAGAACAAGTAGAGATTGCTTATGATTCTTATGATGACCATAGTGAGGAAGATGATAACCACTTAATCATAGGATGCATAAATTCAATAGAATCAGCAAATGACTTGGTACAAATGTCATTCTGCGGAAAGCCTTGCAAGGTGCTTCTGGACTCAGGTGCTTGCAAGTCCGTAGTAGGAAGGGGATATCTGGAGAAGTTCTATCCTCAATGGAAAGAGCACTTATTAGACTCACCCAAGTTAAATTTACAAAGCTGTTCTGGTGCTCTGGAACCTTTAGGAATGGTAAAGATCAGATTGTTCCTGAAAGATTTGGCTCTGGTGATCAAGTTTGTAATAATTGATAATACAATGGTTGAATACTTCATCATTGGAAGTGACTATATGAAAAAGTATTGTTTTAGTTTATTCCATGGGCAAAGTTCTTCATCCTTTACCATTGGAAACAGTGAAAGGTTTTACTTTAATGATTTTGGCATGGATATGGTGAACAATGTTTCAGAAAAAGATTTTGGCCAAGAGCTCTTTAGAGACTCAAAAATCAGTTCTTCCTTGAAAGCAGAGGAAAAAGAAGAACTATTTTCCTTGTTGTTTAGGCATCAAGCAGCTTTTGCAACATTAGATCAGCCTTTTGGGTCCATCAGGGGTCATGAGGTCAAGATTACTTTAACAATAGACCGGCCATATCCCCCAGCTTTGAGGAAACATCCTTTCCCTGCTAGCCCTAGAAGTAAGGAGGCATTGAAAGAGCATATAGATACATTATTGAGGTTGAATGTGATCAGAAAAGTAGGAGCTAATGAGGACGTGGACATCACTACACCTGTAATCATAGCTTGGCATAATGGGAAGTCCAGAATGGTTGGGGATTTCAGAGCACTGAATTCGTATACAACCCCTGATAGGTATCCTATGCCGAAGATTGTTGAGTCTTTGAGCAAATTGCACCAGGCTAAGTATATTTCTTGTATGGATGTTCTGAAAGGTTTTCATCAGAATGTTGTAGACAATGACAGCAGGAAATTCCTGAGGATAGTATGCCACCTAGGGGTGTTTGAGTATTTGAGAATGCCTTTTGGTATCAAGAATGCCCCATCCCATTTTCAGAGGATGATGGACTCAGAATTTCATGAGGAATTGATGCAAAACTGGTTGATAGTCTACATAGATGACATAATTGTATTTTCAGAAACATGGGATGAACATAAAGAGAGGATTTCCATTGTACTCAAGAAAGTGATCAGGATGAATATGAAAATATCTTTGACAAAGTGTTCATTTGGATTCAATGAATTGATGGCTTTAGGTCATGTTGTGAGTGGTCTGTCACTTGGGATAGATCAGGCACGAGTAGCAGCTGTATTGCTGAAGCCCACGCCTAGTAACATTAAAGAAATGCAGAGTTTTCTAGGTTTTGCAGGATATTACAGGCTACATATTAAGGATTTTGGAATAATAGCTTCTAGCCTGTATAAGATATGTAGTCCAAATGTTTCATTTGAAATGACTACAGAAAGGTTGAAGGCCTACGAGGTACTTAAGGAAAAGTTAACAAGTGCACCCTTGCTATTTCACCCAGACCCTAAAAAACCATTCAAACTGTATGTGGATGCATGTATGGAGGGTCTTGGAGCTGCATTACACCAAATACAGATTGTGAATGATAAACCAATTGAAGGGCCAATTTGCTTCATATCCAGACAATTGAAGGATAGTGAAAAGAGATATGGTGCCTCACAGTTAGAATGCTTGTGCTTGGTGTGGGCCTTAGAGAAATTGTATTACTATTTAGATGGTTGTCAGTTTGAAGTCATTACTGACTGTACGGCCTTGAAGTCTCTTCTGAATATGAAGACACCCAATAGGCATATGTTGAGATGGCAGATTGCTATCCAGGAGTGGAGAGGCTCTATGACTATAGTCCACAGGGAAGGCCTGGTGCATAAGAATGCAGATGGGTTGTCACGATGGGCACTACCTAATGACATCAATAATCCTGCTTATGACCCAGAAGATACTGTAGATACATTACCTATCATGGCCATTTCAATGAATAGCCTAGCACAGAGTTTTTGGGATTCTGTGTATGACTCATATTCAGGAGAAAAGAATACTTCACTACTAGTAGAAATTATGCAATCTAAAGTCAATAGACAAGACCTGATTGAGGGACTGGATGAACAGTGGAAGAAGGAACTAATTGATGGAAGGCTAGTCCTGTTAGACGGATTATTATATCATAAGTCAGCCCACTGCTGTTCAGTAGTATTAGTGAAGGACGAGCACATACAGTTGTTAATGAATGAATGCCATGATAATATCTGTTCAGGACATTTGTCTAAGGAGAGGACAACAGATAGGATAAAGACGATAGCTTGGTGGCCTGGTTGGAGAAACACTGTCTCAGACTACTGTGATTCGTGTGAGAGATGCCAGAAAGCTAACAGATCCACAGGAAAGAAATATGGTTTGCTTCAGTCAATAGAAGAACCTAAGGATAGATGGTCCACTATTAATATGGACTTTGTATCTGGATTACCACCGGGAGGAAAAGATAACCACAATTGTGTACTAGTAATAGTTGATAGGTTCTCCAAAAGAGCTAGGTTCCTGCCATGCTATAAGGATAGCTCTGCCATGGATGTAGCCTTATTGTTTTGGAATAGTATTGTGAGTGATGTAGGTTGCCCACAAAACATAATTAGTGATAGAGACCCTAAGTTTACTTCTGAATTTTGGAAGAGTTTGTTTGATTTGTTAGGAACCAAATTATCTTTCTCCACAGCCTATCACCCACAGACTGATGGATTGGCAGAAAGAATGATACAGACTTTAGAAGACATGATAAGAAGGTATTGTGCCTATGGGATTGATTTCAAGGACAATGATGGTTATACTCATGATTGGGTATCATTGTTACCTGCCTTAGAATTTGCCTACAACTCTAGTAAGCATTCCACCACTAACATGTCACCTTTTGAATTAGAGAGAGGTTGGATCCCGCGCATGCCCAAGGATATGCTCCTCAGCAAAAGTATTGTACTGCATCCCACTGCAGATTGCTTTAGAAATATGATGGTTAAAGCCGAGAATTTTGCTAGCAAATGTGTTCAGGAAGCAGTAGAGTACAATAAGGGTAGATGGGATAGAACACACAAGGATCATGACATCAAAGTTGGAGACATGGTTTTAGTTTCAACAGTGAATTTTTCTAATATAGCAGGGCATAGAAAACTCAAAGACTCATTTGTTGGGCCATTTTTGGTAAAAGCCTTACATGGTAAGAATGCAGTAGAGGTGATTCTGAGCAAGGAGTTTGACAGGAAACATCCAACTTTCCCAATCAGTCTAGTTAAGAAGTTCTTAGAACCCACTGCAAAGTTCCCACTAAGGAAGGTGCCTGTGGTTGTGGTCCCACCTCTACAGGATGTTGAAGATGGATTAGCTCACAAGATATTGAACCATAAGATTATTAGAAAGGACAGTAAAGATGTAAGAGTTTATCTGGTCAGGTTTAAGAATAAATTAGCTGATAGTGACTTATGGTTGGAAGCTAAAGACATTAAGAACTCTGATATTGTATTGAGGAGATATAGAGCATCAAAGAGAGCTAAAAATTCCTCTGAAGAGTAATTTTCTTTTGGTGGTAGGGAGTGTCAGCCACGAGACAGTTAGACTTGTCCAAATGTCTGGAAACTCATATGTCCTGCTGGTATAGTGGCTAAGTACTAGGCTCACTTCCCAGTATCTGATACCAAGGTCACTGGTTCAAACCACAATGGAGACAATAATGAAAATGTTGAATAGTTTTGTAAGTATATAGTAAATCTTAATAATATTATATAATGTTTTATAAGTATGTTTTATGAGTATGGATTATGGAATTAAAACCTTGATAATTTATATTATCAAGAAGGGGATCCAATATAACTTTAAATTAAGTTATGAGGACTCAGATGCGTCCCAATTATTGATATAGAAGTTCCTAAAGTGTTTCCTCTCTTTGGGAAGGAGTTACATTAATCATATTAACCCATACTCTCTATACTGTATAAATTAATTACACATTATCCTTCTTTGGGATGTAATTATAATTAATACTCCCTCTGTACACTTAATACACCTTACTGAGCCTTGAGAGCGTTCACTCAGAGGCTTTAGAACTTAATTGTAAGCTATGAACCTTCTAGTAGCACTGCCAAGAGTATATACCCCTTATAGGTATAGTATAATTATAAATTAATTAATACTATCCCCTTTTGGATGTAATAATGCTTTAATATACTTCACTGAGCCTTGAGTGCGTCCACTCAGAGGACTCAGAGTTCATCTGTAGGCTGTAAACCTTTTAATAAACATTGCAAAGAGTATACATACTCTATGTGTATAGTATGAGCTAAGACACTTATAATTAAGATTAAATTATTTGCCAAGGCACTAAGCTACATTAAATCAATATAAATAATCATTATGATGGAATCTAAGGCTTCTATACCGTTCATCTGAGTGATGTATAAGTCCTAAGACCCAGTAAGTAACCTTTTAGTAAGTAAAATGAAAACTTTACCTTGAAAATCCTTCCCAATGGGTATTAGTTCTTCATTACCCATTGAGAATGATGTAATGTAATGATGTCTTGGGCCTTTGAGGACGAAACCAAGGAGAGCCTGACACTCCCCTGGTGATTACTAGAGTCCCCTGAGGGCTCCTGTTACCTTAAAAGAGCAGGGTCTTTACCCTATAGCCCTTTCATCATCCATTATATATTATTATTTGAACAAGAATACAAGCAAGAGTTAACAAGCCCATTAAACTTAATCTCAAGAGGAAGATTGACTGGGGCCATAAACTTTAGTATTAAATTCAATCAATAACCTATCTGGCAACACCAATTTCGAGTTGAAGGTCTCACTTGAATAAGTAACCCCTGTGTGTTACTCTTTAAAGGGTGTGAGCTTATTTATAAGCAAGTCTCCTTTTGGTCTTAATCCTTTAAGACTAAGGCCCCTTACCTATTATAAAGGTTTAAGGTGTGGCTATTTACTCATAATACCTTGGTATTATTCGAGTCTGTAAACTTTTAAAGTTGCTGTTTGGAATATATAAGTCAAAACTAATTTAAATATTGGTTTAGCTTTATTCTTTTGCAGGTTTAACCACGGCTAGGTATAGCAATAGAGGTTAAATCCCTGACAATGGTAGTGATGTACTTAGCCTTGGAAAGGTTATGCAGAGCGTGGTCAATTATTGGAATTGGATAATAATCAGCTTGGGTGTAGTTTTTAAGCATTCTGAAATCTCCAACCATTCTTGACTTATCATTGTGCCAAGCTATAATTACTGGGGTAGTAATATCCACTTGTTCATTGTGGCATACTTTCCTTAAGACTTGTAAGTCAACCAACTCTTGAATATGGGTTTCCAGAGCAGCTCTAGATTTTGGACTAGAAGGGTAAGCAGGTCTCCTGAGGTTAGGTGGGTAAGGAGGTTTAATGGTCAGAGTTAGGATCATATCATTTCCTTTGATGTTACCAATGGGGTGATCCTTGGTACAGAAAGCATTCTGATTTTCAAGGCATACTTTTAGGATATCCCGTTTCTTTTCTTCATTGAGAAGGGAATTCAAAGCAGCTTGAGAGAAGTATTTTTGATTGAAACTCTCTAAGTGTTTTTCATAAGTTGAATCAGAAGTTTGAGCATTCACATGGCATATTTGAAACTTCTTATTCCAGTCTCCACCTATAGTGAAGTATCTACCCTTGCTTTGGAATACATCTATACCATATAAGAAAAGAGAATCATTTCCAAGGATAAAATAATCACATACTCCGTCTTGGAGCACTACAAATTCAATGTTCAGTTTGAGTGATCCTTTAGAGTGAGGTAGTATGATATCAGAAGACCATACTCCAACATCATTGAGAGCAGAATTACAACTGCTGAACTTAGCCTGAGGTACTGGTAGTAAGTTCAGTTTCCAGTTTGGGTCTTGTTTCTCCTGATAAGTTGAGCCAACACAAGAGCAAAAGGCTCCACTGTCTAGAAGTAACTTAACAGGGCAACCTTGGATTAAACCAGTAGCATAGCATGTTTTGCCTGAAGTGTAACTTTTACTGGAAGAAGTTTTTAGGGTCAAGGCCTTAGCCTCAAAGATGTGGTGAATCTTCATGTTGGGATTCCATTTTTGTGGTAAGTTATAATCCTCATTGAAGGAATTTATGTCCAGAGAAGACTCAATACTACCTTCAATAACATTGATGGGGTTAGTGATCATTAAATCAAAATCAGAGAGTGATCCATCAGTATCATCAAGGTGAGGGTCAGGATTTTCATACTCTTCTCCTTCAATAAGATTAATCCTTTTCTTGGGTAGAGGAAAATCAGGTTTTACATGTCCTGTTTGGTTAAAGTTCCAACATACTTTCTCTTTTGGTTCTGGAGTCTTCTTGACTTCCAAGGTAGATGGATTAGTAGCAGGGAATTCTTTAGTTTTGGTAGTATATTCTTCCCTGTTCCTAGTATTTTGTTCCCTGGGGAGTCTATTGACCCTTTTATGAAGGTCATTCATATCAATAGTCTCTTCTAATACACCTATTAAGGTGGAAAGATCTGAATCCATAGGCATTCTGCACCTTACACTGTGGTTGATTTGTCTGGGACATAAGTTCAGGAGTCTTTCATTGACTTCTTCTTTATCAGCATCAGGGTAGAAACAGTCTAACCTCCTTTTCTGGTCTAAGCACCACTTATGAGGTTTTTCCTTGGATGGATCAAACTGGGAGGTTTCAAAATTTTTCATCATCTTTCTTTTCCAAATCCTGGTACCAAATTGTACTTTGATCAATTCTTTCCAAGAATTCAAGGATAAAGATCCAACTTCTTCTCTTTTATTGATAAACCAATCGAGAGCTACTCCTTCAAATAGTCTGGGCAATCTTACCACAGCTATTTCATCAGGGAGCTCATAAGAAGAAAGAGTATATTCAATAAATTTGATGAAACTTAAATGGTTTTATTCTTCTTCTCCAGAGAATTTAGGCCATTCAGTGATGGGAGGAAGTAATTTCAAAGCTTTCTCCATTTCAGGAGTAGGACTGGGTCTGAAAGACTCATTCCTAGTTATGCTGGTTCTGGGAGGAACACTAGGAGTACTGGTGAACCTGGCAGGCCTAGTTTCTTCTAGGTCAATGACCGGAGAGTTAGTAGAATTGATCTTAAGATCTCTGAGACCATTCTTAATCATACCTAACTCCAAATCAAGTTTATTGCTTAATAAGTCAATTTTGTTAATCAGATGAGCTGAAGGAGTAGGACTAGTTTTCTTAAACTCTTCCTTAAGCCAGTCTATGGTTGCAAGAATATCTTCCTGAAGAATTGATTGGTTATCATCAATATGTTTCATCAGGTCCAACTTACTAGCTTTTATACTATCCTTGATTTTTTGTATTTCCAACTCATCAATTCTCATAATCTGAGACTGAGTGTCAATCACTCTGAAAATACTTGAACTCAATTTGTCCAATTGTTGATAAACTTTTTCAAAGCATTGGCTAATAATAGTAAAATTGTGAGACACATTTACAGAAAAGCTATTAAGAGCTTCTACATCTAATTGCGGTACACCTTTTTCCACTTCTGGGCTAGGGATATTATGCTTTCCCAATCCTTTGGGTTCCTTAACTTCTGATGGGCTGAGGACCTCTTCTTTTTGGGGTTGTTTCCCTTTAAGGAAGCTAACTGATCCCAAGGATTCCAGTTCTTCACGTGGCCTTCTACTTCTTTCTTTGGGATCAACCTTTGCAGAGGAATCTTAGATTTCTTTGCCTGAGAAATGGCTTTTCTCATACCTGGTTGATCCTCCTGGGTCTGAGCCAACCTGAATTGTTCCCAATAGCTGACGTGCTCTTTCACTAACACTTTGACTCTTTCCTCCTTGGTTGAGTCCAGCTGGGGTGGCATAGGAGGACCTGTACCCTCCTGGGATAAGATGGTGGGCAACGGATGGTTCTCCAACGGTTTGTTGGTCAAATTGGTGGCCGCGGTTGTCGCCGTTGTTGCCCTGCGTGACGCTATGGTCACGGGTTTGAGTCCCCTCATCGCGCTTGCAATGGGAGTCCTTGCGCACACGGGTTCCTCCAAGCAGAGATCCATATGACGGGGCTCTACCTGTTGCACGGGTGTTGCGCCTATTTTTTTACATAGCACCAAAAAAATGAGTAAGTCTTTTTTCAAAACTTTTGAAAAAAGACTTAAAAAATATAAAAATGATATTTTTTTGTGTGTTTTATATTTTTAATAATTTTCTTATATATATTTTAACTTACTTAAAGTTAAATTCAAGGGTACCAACACTTGGTTGGGATCACAACTATCCTTGGAGGGTATTCCAATGGGGTCTGAGTGAGTTCCAATCAGATCCTGGGATAAATCCAAGGGTAAGTCCAATGGTACACTGTCTGGGACGTCCTCTAGGAGGTCCTGGTCAATGAGATCACCAGAAACAAAATCCACTGAGATGGATAAAAACAAAAAAATATAAGTTTTTTTTATTCTATTTTTACGTGTTAAAATGATATTTTTAGAAGAAAATAATCACTTTTATTATTTTTGGATTTTTCTTTATCTTCAGGGTTATTTATTTTATAAATATAAAGCTTCCTTTGATAAATATTCCACTCCTTATGTTGCCTCAATAAAGAATTGAAATTGATAATTATTTCAAGCTCAAGTTCTTTGTCCTTCATAACCTACTGTTTATAATAAAGCAATTTCTCCGGTTGTTGCCCAGGAGCTATAATAACAGGGACAAAGTTACGGAGTTTTTCTTCTTTTTTCTTTTTAAGAAGGTTCAAATAATAATTGATCAATTCTCTGTTGGTCTTAAGATCCACTAGAGAAACAAATGATCAAAAATATATGGTATGAGTATGTTAACTTATTTTTTTAAAAATAAATAGACTGGTCCAAGGAAGGAATAATTAAAAATTAATTATTTAAGGATAATTCCTGGACAGACCCCCAGTTGTCAGCTCTCTGATACCAGGAACCTTGCAGTCCTTCAGCTACAGAGAGTGATAAAAACGCTGGAATAATAACAATAATTATTATTCCAATAAAAAACACTTAGAAGCTCAAAGAAATGATATAATAAGAGCATTTGCAAGGTTTAATTGGTTTGGTAGTAAATGGTTTTAAATATAATATAAAAGAGGGGCCACAGTATTATACTACTGGGGATCTTTACAGACTAGCAACCTCTCTTCAAGGGGCCTCCTTAGGCAGTTTAAGAACCTTGGAATAAAGATGGGTGCCTTAGAAAGGACTCATTCCACTGATGGCCAGGCTTAACAGCACAAAAGGCCAAGACAGGAAGGGTAACACTTACTTGGAGCACTTTACCACAAGAATCCTGGAATAATTGGAATGGTTTCAGAGAAGATAGGGTAGATTTCTTTACTAAACTTCAATGGTTGATTGGTTAATAAGGGTAAATAATACTACTACAGACTAAGTCATAAATCACTTTCTTATCTTCATATAAGCACTTGATCAAAAATGACACGGTGTCTGATTGATAATAAATAATTCCTGGTAAACTGATTAACTGATTGGATCCAAAGAGGTCTGTATAAATACCTTTTTGGGGTGATTTTGATCTTCTCAGGGCACGTAGAGAGGGTTCTGCTCGTGGGCTGAGGCTGGAAAGCCAGTCAGGGCAAGATTGGCACGTCCACTTGGTGCTGTCAATCAGCTGTCCTTAGATCTGGTGGATTTCTGTACTATTTTAGCCACAGGATCTGTTAATCTGTTATGGCGTAAATTTGATCATTCTGTACTCATCCTTCATTTGTACCATTGATATTGCTTTGAAGCGGGCAGATGTGGATTTTTCCTGGCTTTACATTATCTGCTGATCATGTAGATAATTTTCAATAATTTTTATGAACACTCCTTGTAGTGTTTTGTGGTCTTCAAAGATCAGGGTCAGTGATTTACGTGGTAATCCTTGATCTTTGAGTTATCATTAAAAAAATTTTTTAAACTTAATTTTCATTAATTTTATTAAAGTTTTGATCTTTTTAGATCATTAGGAATGCATATTTCAGTTTGTTACATATACTAGGCAACTCTAACTAGGTTGCAGCTCCTCTGAGCGGTACCTTGTTGTCAGATTAGTCACGACGGATCCAGACGCGGGGATCAGTTAGTACAGATGTGCGCGGGGTAGGATCCGCTGCGTGCGTGGCATTATTAGCTGCGCGCAAGTCTCTAGTAGGCGGGAATCTGCTACTACGAGTACGTAGGGATATGTAATGATGCAGGGCTGCGCGCGGGAAGAGTGACATAACACATTTCCGCGTGTAACTCCTAAAATATACACAACACCTCAATTCTGAGTGAATTTTAGGTGTAAACCCTTTACGTGACAATACATGTGAAATATTAGAATGAACAAAAAGTGCCATACTGGTGTTGTAATTTTTAGTACTTTTCTTTTTAATTATTTTAAAAATGTAAGGACTTGGAATTGAAGGGTGGGGTCAGTTAGTGACCCTACCTAATTTTGGGTGAGGAATCCATTTCTGTAATAATATCCATGGATTTCTCACTCCTTATTTTGTTAATTGAGATATTCTTATTTTTCATAGTTTTGTGTTGCTATTGACAGGTTGCTCTGTACATAGTAGCAAGGTGACAACACGTTCCACAAATCATTTTTTTCAATTCCTTTACCCATTCCACTCAAGTCAGATATTTGATTCAAAATATCTAAAAGTGTTTCTCTGCATCTAAAAGCTCTCTTAGCCTAGTATTTTCTCAACTATCTTTTACCATCCATGACCAAGGCCTTGGCAATAAGAGGCTACAAATTCCCAAGTGATTCCCATACCCCTTGACCAAATTACCATTTTTGTGGATTCAAGTATGGTGTATAAAGTGCATCTGGGTGCCTGTCCAAGTTTTAATTGTTTGGAACCCAGATAGTTCAAGTTCAAATGACTCCTTACTCTTGGGAACTGACCTTGCATGACCTTAGAGTCCATTTTGAAATTTATTATTCCTATTTTATCATACTCAATCTGTGATTATGATACTTGAGAATCTCTTTATTGCAGTTCAATTTATTACTCTTGTAACAGTAAAATCTTAGTTGACAAGTAAAGAGAAAGAGAAACAGAGATGAATCAAGTTCAGTGTTAGGTTGAAATGAGTGAGTGCACCAAGGAGATTAATGTTCATAGAGATACAAAGAAAGACTGCAGAACAGTGCTTGAATTATCACCTTAGTCAAGTGCACTGCTAGTGATCCTGGCTGGTTGATTGTAGGAGAAAATGACGGGAGTTCTTTCTCCTGCTTGATGCTGTTATGGAGCCAGGGACTGGTTTGCATGCTGTACCGGACTTCAGGCTGATGATTAGACAACAATGGGGATAGTGGATGGAGACAAGGTAGGACTGATCTTGGGAAGATTTAGGAGGAAGATGGGAGACTTGGGAGGATCCAGTAGAATCTTAGTTTGGCAATCTCTAGGCTTGCAACCCAACATGAGACTGGGTACACTCGGGGGGGCAATTGATGAAGACTGCACAAGCGAGCTGCCGGATCTTTAGTTAAGACAACCTATGTTTCTGTGTTACTGTGAGAGCATCCCCAATTGTTGGAGAGTGTTGCTTGTTAGGTAGCAACTTGCTAGCCAAAAAAATAGCTAGCAAGCAATTTACTGCGCGCTTTTCACAATTGTCCACTCCATAAGGCCGCGGCAGCTAGCTAATGACCCAAAGCGCTCAATTGTGTGCCTCATCAGCGGCTTGTTAACTAGGCCCCCGCTTTGTTGCAACTTGCAACTTGTTGTTGCAACCCGTTGTTGTAAGTCATCATCACCAATCATCCTCCAACCACTCAACAAATCTTGCAGCCTGTCATTGAAAGTCATCATCACCAATCATCCTCCAACCAGGGGGGAGGGGGGAGGAGGGAGGGGGGAGGTTGGAGGGGGGAGGTCGGAGGGGGGAGGTGGGAGGGGGCAGGTGGGAGGGGGATATGTGGGGAGGATATCAAAGTTGGGGTGGATGGAGGGGATCTACATAAAAGGGTGGCAGGGTATGGCAGGGTATTGGCATATAGGATATGCAAGAGATGTTGAGCAGGGGAGTTAGTGAGCTTTCTAAATTCCAATAAGTTTATGGAAATCTTGGTGACTTATGGAGCCTGCTTGCTAGCAAGCCCTTATTTTTGCACAATTGTGAAAATTGCTTGGTAAACTTAGCTAACAAGCGGGTTTACCAAGACAATTGGGGATGCTCTGAATAGAATACATAGTTCCAAGCCCTGCTTCTGCATTGCAGCCATTGTGAGATCAGGCCCCATAATTATGTCAGGTACCAGGATTACCCCAGGCAAGTCCCAATTTCAGATGGTCAAACCACCCTGGTGTGCTGTCTGTCCCTCTTGTAAACTGACCACAAAAAAATTAATGCTTCACTCAACCTTTAAAATTTTTTCAATCTCTTGAATAACTCATCCATGAGTTGATTGATTTCTCCACTTTCCTCAATTAACTTTTCTTGAAAACAATAAGTGGCCCAGGCTAAATTCAAACCCCAAATACTACTAAATCCAGGCCAATTTCCCAAATTGGCATGAATTTAGCCATTCTTTTCCTAAAATCATGCCTAAAGCTGCTATTGGTGTGATTATATCAAAAAATTACTATATTCACACAAACTGGCATGACTTCCCACCCCGGGAAGGTGTGTAAACCTTAAAAAGCTGCGGGAAACCTTCAATGTCTAACATCACACCTTTTTTGTATTGTCACGTCTTTCTAAGGGTACACGCCTTCCTGGGGTGTGAAAGCATGCCATTTGGCATGATTATAGTGAAAAAATCACTCTAATCACGCCAATGACACCTTTTGATGTCACCTTAGCCAAGAAATTGCCAAGAATTGGCATGGATTTTGTAACTGTTTTGGCCTCATTTTAGCCTGGCCCAAAATAACTCAATTTGTTACATATCATTTGATTTCTCTGTCACCTCTAGTATCTGGAAGGAGCCAGGTTGTTGGCATGTGATAAGCTGTTGAAATGAATGTGGCTCAAGGCTAGTGGACTAGATAACAGGCAATTCGAAGGATTGAGATGGTACTTTGTACTTGGTAGTGCCATGCTTACTGTTTTCTTTAGCTAACCAGCGACTACCTTCTGAAAACCCAGTGCGTGCTATTCTAGAGGCGCTCATCATCGAGTTTTCTTTCATCCATCCAGGCCAGATCCAATCAAGTTTTTTATTTCGAGTAATGCTATCCCGAAGCAAGGGGTTTGCTGAATATCAAAAAATCTCATGGTCATTTGCTAAGAATTAAAATGAGCGTTTACTTCAAGTAGACCTTGGGACAAAGGAGGATGTGATTGTAATGAAAGTATAGTCCATTGCTTCATCGAAACGGAACTTGACCATCCTTCCGTATTGGTAGATTTCCACCGGGTTTGTCGTAGAATTCCGGATCCTCTATTGGAATCCTCATTTCAGGCCGACTTTCTAAGCTATCGTTTCAATGCTCCGGCTCATCCATTTTTGGCCAACAAGCGACCCACAATCCTGATTGCAGACATCGTTGGACGATACAAGTTCCGTCAACGCCGGGTCAAACCGAGCTTTTCTCAACAAAAACAACTTGAAAAGAATCGACAAGGAGCTCTCCAAATCCATCGAAGACGTATATCTCACTAAAGCTTACCCATCCCTGCAGCAAAGGAATTCGGAACATGGGGGAGAAGAAGGACGACGAATTGATCCCCGTGTCATTTTCAGGCTGGTGGATTTTGATGGATGGTTCTCGACTTGGCTATTAGGGTGAACTGAAGTGTCAGAGCAGGGCCGCCAGCCCAATAGCGACCGCAGGTGGTCGCTGACGAGGTTCTTGGTAGCAGTCGCTCTGAAACGCCGGCGCCCGGCAGTCTGTCTCCTATGGCCATTGGCTTCCGGCAGGCAACCAACATGACACCCACTACCGACTCAATCGTCGTTCCCTGCCCTTTCGATGCCCACGTCCACCTTCGTCAACCAGGAGAGTTACTCGAGTTGGTCGTCACTCAGATTACCGATGGAGGAATTCAATCTGTCTATGTCATGGTCAGTCTCTTGCTGGGCTCTGATCATCCAAAAATAGTCAACAGGAGAAGGTGATCTTGTCGATTGGAGCGCCGATTTTTTTTCCCATTCCCAGCCCAACACTGTTCCGCCCATTACGACGGTCGAAATGGCAGTACAATATAGAGAGACGTTGCAAAGACTTGAACCTTCAGTACAGTTCTTTGTTTCCCTCTACCTTTCGCCATCTCTCACTCCCGATGATATACGCAAAGCGAAAGCCTGTGGCATTGCGGGTGTGAAAAGCTAGTGAGTACATTTTGTCCTAAGATGATGACATACTACACGTGCTGACCCAAAGGCGAACTGTTGCTTGGTTTTGTTTATTTGTCTCGGATATCAGTCCTCGCGGGGTGACCACCAATTCGGCAGAGGGTGTAGAGTCCTATGAAATTTATTATCCTGTGTTCGAGGCGATGGAACAAGAAGAGTTGGTCTTGAACTTACATGGAGAAGTCCCATCAACCGCAACCGATGTCAGTTCAGCATTCATGACTTTCAACTACACAACCATCATGTCCATGAACATTAACAGGTTTTGAGGGGAAAAACGTGTTTTTCGGCATACTAGGATACATGCGTTTGGAACGCCGAGTCAAAGTTTTTGCCAAAATTGCATGAGCTACATGATAGATTTCCTCGGTTAAGAATCATACTGGAGCACGCCACTACCCGCGCTGCTGTTGAGGCTGTGAGTAGTCTCAAACGAAAGGAATCAGTGATTTGTTGATTTCTCAATCCTGCATTGATTGGTGATGTTGATCATTAGGTCAAATCTTGTGGGCCAACAGTCGCTTGCACTATCACGTTACACCACCTCTCTTTAACCGTAGATGATTGGGCAGGTAATGGCCTCAATTACTGCAAACCCGTAGCTAAATCGCCTGATGATCGTGAAGCATTAAGAGCAGTGATCCGAGAGGGTATGAAGTTTTTCCTTGTCATCGTCGATGAGAGAGGAGTTAGGTTTGCCTTCCAAAATTGTGTTTTCCTGATTGGACTCTACGGTACTGCTATTTTATCATCAGGTCATCCGCGATTTTTTCTTGGTTCAGATTCAGCACCTCACCCACTCCATCGAAAGCTACCTAAGTCTATAGATCAATGTTGTGCGGCCGGGATTTACACAAGTGCATATTTGCTGCCCACGCTAGCATCGATATTCGAATCAGCTATTCCACCGGGCTTGAGCAATTCAACAAATGTTCGAAATTCACCTCGAACTATCTTGAGTCCGATTCCTCTGGACAGAATACCCGATTTCGCAAGCCATTTTGGCAGACGGTTCTACAGGTTACCTCAACCTTCAAGTCCAAGAACCGTTACGCTGGTCAGGGATCCTTTGAGTTCGATACAAACTTCTTTCACTTACTTGAAGCCGATGCAGTCAGCCTCTGCAGACGTGGATCATGAGAGTCAAGCCGCAACAGAAAGAATCTCTCTCATCCCGTTTTGGGCCGGTAGAAATATTGGCTGGGCTATCCCGTGAACTTCCTTGTAGCCGGAAGACGGATGAAAAGGTGCAAATGATGAATAGATGTTGAATTACATGAGCAAAGGATAAGCAGAACGTCTTTAACTTTTAATGTCCTGTAACCTCAGAAATCAACATCAACAACAGTGAGGGCAATGTCTTACTTTTGATCAAGAAAAAAATATAAAGAGATTGGCAATAAAGCAACCTTTTTATGCAACTTGGTTTTCACAACTTCAAGGAATTCGGCACATTTTATGCATAAAATTTTTGGATTAGATTTTCTGTGAGAAACAAACATGCACGCAAGTACGGGAACCATATTTTCACGTTTGTTGCACCTTATGTCTGCATGAAGAAAACCATCCAGATTTCCTGACAAGGTTGTTGCATCCTATTTATCAGTGTTGGCCTGCATATCAAGTTGAAAACTTCGAGTAGCCACTGAGTAAACTTTGATTCAAACAGAGTCATACAACTGAAGATGAGGGTCTGATGAGAAATCACAGCTGCCTTTTTTGTGGACATTTGGTTGTTGTTGAAACTGCTACTGTAAGTTCTGTTAGTATGAATGGTAGCAGCAAGGTGTCTTATTTGATGGAGTGATTAAATCTGCCAATCATCAAGATCAACATCATTATTGGTTTCAAGTGGAGGTCACCACAGCTTTTCTTCTTATTAATTTACTATAACTGAGCAAATATACATCACTTCCTTATTGTGTGTTGGGATATTTGAGGGGTCACTCGATCTCGGTCACATAACTCAGAATCCCATTATTATTTTCAAGGTGAAATATGTGAATACCAACCAGTCGTCTCAAAGATCTACACGCGTTGGATGTGTATTACGGTTGACATTTGTCTAGTAAATATTTCATTTAGATGGGTAAGCGGACTCTAGTTGAGCTGCCAATGTGTGCTAAGTGATTTATGCTCCAGCTCCAAGAGTATTCGGGGCGCGATTAATTTAGTTTCACTAGAGGCAAAACAGGCGCAGGAGGAGAGGTAGCAGTCTGCGGTTTCAGAAACATTGCAACACTTTCAGATGGGGAACATCTCTCGGTGGGACTGGAAAAAGTGGGTGTTGGAGTGAATATGTTTTGACCGGCAATCCTGCAGAGTACCGGATGGTGGGGAGTTTGCAGATCAGGCTGGTTTCTAGGATCGGCCTCATGAGTTGGGGCACGTTCTCTGAGCGATGCGGGGGTTGAGGAATGGAGTAACGCTGATTGAACGAGGGACCTCCCTCCGTCGACCAGGTTGGCTGCAGGAGACCCCACAAATCAATTCCTCATTCGTTCGAAATGGCTTCTTCATCCCATGTATCTACTGTGCCACTGGCCTACGGGCTACATCTGATTGCCGTAGTCCGTAGCCCCAAGAGTAAGCCATTGAAGTTTGCACAATCCGCAGCTGTAGCTCGCCTTCCTGGGTCTAACTTTGCATTGTTGCACACTCCGCACTGCAGGCTAGTTTCCTTGGAGGTAACAGGTCGGTTTCCCTGAAGGTGTGTAACAGGTCGGTTTTTTGAACGTGTGAAGCAGGTTGGTTTCCCTGAAGTTGTGTAATCTAAATCTTACTTGTCACGGGCAAAGTGGCGCAGTTTGCACAAGCCGAAGCCGTGTCGACACGAGTAGTGAACTGATTCCTTCGGTTCCACCATTTAAAGATTTGTTTTTTATTGACCTCTGCAAGTTTCTGTTCCTTTTCCAAAGAGCCGAGCTTTTCAAAAATAGTACAGGGGAGTAGAAGACCGAGAGGTTCATCAAAAAGGTAGGGAATACTGTGCTCTCAATCGAAAACCTGCCAGATTATCTCGGTGGGTTGCTCAGCCTGCTCCGGACAACACTCTCACCTTTCAAGTTATAAAAAGTTAGCAATCTCGCTCATCCTACCAGAACTGAAGTAAGACTTCAAATTTTGAGAAATGTTATTCAAATGGTTTCCTCAATGTTTGGTGCGTATAATTGAATGATTATTCCTTCAGAAAGGAGAGGAAACCAATGCATGAATCATTTCTGATGCATTATAGACTTCATTTATTCAAAAATATTCAGTTAATCTTACAAGGGGTGACCTTAGCCGATTTTTTGCCTTCTCTGGAAAGAAATGAGGCAGAAGCTGGGATTAATTTGGACAGAGGTAGTTAAGCCAGAAATTTCATTATCTTGGGTTTCATTTGACCTAATTAATGCCAGAAAATAAAAATGAGAGCTCTTGTTTTTTATGCTTATTACTAAAATAGATACAGTTTCAAATTAAAATTCTCAAGATAAAAGTAGATCTTAAATCAATCTGACCAGAATTTTATCAAATTCATTTGCTTCAGAAAAATCTTTTGGGAGGAAAACAAGAGAATCAATCCATGTAGGTCCCCAGGCTTGCAGTTTTTTGATCCGGTTTTTATTCCAATATTTGGGTTTTAAAATACTCTCTTTTTTTAATTTGAAAAGAATCCTAGGTCAGAAAATGGGAAAAGAAATCCTGGAACAACCCAAGTCAATGAACCGGGAACTTGTTGCATTTGCTTGGGAGCAATGCCAGTCTCAGAAGTTTATTCAAGAGAAATAAAAATTGGAAACTTAAATGTGGAATCCCAAGAACATCATCCAAAAAAAAATGAGAAATTTTTAAAATATTTACGGGATAAGGAATTACATGTGACATCCACCTGTGGGCATATTACACACCTGAATTGTGTTGGATCCTGGATGAAAAATGGAGGGAAATTTTGTGCAATTTGCAAATTGAGATATGTTCGCCAAGATGTACCTCCTGGTGGCGAATTTGATGAAATCAGAAATTCATTTCCAGTGGGTCATTCAAATGACAGAAATGAAGTAACAATAAACATTCCAGGAGTGGAAAATTCAAGAAGAGCTCCATTTAGAAACTATGAATCCTCATCTATAATTATTTATCCATCTGAGGGATTACAAAATTGTACAAGACATGCTGTGGTGTTGATTACTTTGATGTCTTTCTTTATAGGTTCACTGGTCCTTTTTCAAAAGGTGGATGAATATTTTTCAGTAGTTTCTTTTATGAGTGGTATCTCTATAATAGTCTATGTACTATATTTATTAGCATTTCTTGTGCAAAGATAACTTTCATTTTTTAAAAAAATTTGCTTTTGATATATTCTGAATGGTTCTTTCAAAATAAAATGTTCTTTAGACACATCTTCTAAATGATTAAATTTTAAAACAAAAATCATATACAATAGGAATAGATAACATTTTGTATTATTTCTATAAGTATGCAGAATTTTTATTATTATTTTGATTTCTGTAAATAATAAGTATAAAATAATGGTTGCAAGTAGATCTAATTGAAATTCATAAGGAAAGAATACACAAAATCATGTAGCAAATAAAAGCAGATCATTCATCCCCTTCCAATTTTAAATGTGGCTTTTTTTACCACTTGCAGTTTATTTGACAACTGCCACCAACCCCCAATATCAACTACTTATGAAGCTCCCAAGGCACTTTTGTTACTTGAAAATTCATCTGTGGAATTCACAATGAGTGTATAAGAAGTATCCATCTAATAATTCAGGAGTTAAATGAGAATTCATTCTTTGGTTATATTTTTGGGTTGATTAGTATTTTTCATTTTTGAGAAAATAAACCTGTAGTGTGCATAGGCACTGAAGAGGCCTTCATGAAGAAGATATCTGGAATTGTTTTTCAAATTAGCCCATATAATTTTAGAAATGATTGTTTTGAATAAATAGGATAACAAGCCAATTACTTATTGCTATTTTTTTACTCATTAAATCATGTAATAATTCTTTCATCAAATTCATCATCACCCATCACACCCTTAACCCTCATTCTAAATCTACTATATTCTCACCTCAAACAATCTCCCTGCCTCATCCAAATTGCACAGAAACTTCCCCATAAACCATCTTCACTGGTGCAATCTTGAAATTTTGATGGAAAGCCAGAGGATTTTTTATTCTATCATTCACTCAATATTTATGATCCAGATTTTTTTTCCTCAAGTTTTCATGTATTTTAAATTGGAATACTGGAAAAATATTGCCTCAATTTTCTAATCTAGGAAGCTCATTTACAGCTGTCTTCTGTTAGTCTCAAATTCTTTCTTTTTAATATTTGGGGGGGATATTTGGATTCCACAAAATTACTAATCAAACATCCCTTTTTTAGAATATTCCCCCACATTCCAATCAATTTAGTTTGAAGAGGTTCACACACCACCATATTTTTCATGGACAGTCCCAGAATCCATTAGATGGCCAATGATTAAGCAATCATCAAAAATTTTCAAGAATGATTAAAAATGCTCAAAGTCATCTTAAAATGGAAAACAAACCTGTGTGTGGTATTTAGAATAATTTAATAGCAAGGATATAATAGAAGGAAGGTAATATTTTATTATTTTTTTTAATCAACAAAAAATTAAATTTTTACCACTATCAAGGGAGAAATCATAAAAAATATTCACATCTTTTTATTATATTTCTTTCATTAAATAATTGTAGATATAATCAATAGGTTCATTTGAAATATTCAGTTTTAATTTTGACATGATTCAAAGTATTTTTGATAAGTTTTTAAAATTTTTAATGTTTTATTTTTTGTTGGTGACACACCAATTTTTGGCATATGCAACCCCACACCATTAAATTTGCAATGCAGGGTTATAAAAAATAAGAATCTTGGCATGTGGACCAATTTAAACCAAAAATGGTGGTGTGTGGACCCCTTCATTCCAAATGTATTGGCATTTGGGGTTCAAACACCAGATGAGGATGTGCCGCAAGTAATTCAGTGGCCTAGAAATAGCTTTCCCCTAATTTTAATGTGTTGGGATCCTTTAAATAATAAATTTTGAAGATATTTTTTTGGATAAATAAAAACCCCTGTGGTGGCTGACTTGCATAAAAAGCATAAAAAAAACTTCCTCTAAACAGCTGTCACCCAACCTAAAATTCAAATCAAAAAATAATAAAATGATGTCAACATTCACATATACAAAAAGAAATTGATCAAGATCCTAGGTAGCATGAATCATGAACCTGAAAATATCAACCAATGGGGAAAAACAAAACCATTTTGGTGAAAGATTAGGCTACCCAATTACATGAACCAAGGAATTGCAAATAAATCATCAAATCTTGGAATAATTTGCAAATGGTGTTTATTTTCAGGTTCTTCTCACAATACACCAGCTGAACGAGGATGAATTAACCCCAGGAAAATTGGCAAAACCAAAACTTTTTTTGAAAAAGGCATCATTTTAGAATTTTTTTTTGCCAAAATGCACCATGGGCATGATCACAGTAAATTCATAACCATAATCATGCCTTTTGGCCTTTTTTCCTGCCCCAGGTATGTTTGAAAACCTCAATATAGACAATTTAGGATTGGTACACCTTTTGTTAGCTTGATACTATTCACAGAGTAAACTGTAAAAGTACCAACAAAAAATAATAAAACAATAAAAATAACAAAATAAAATTGTTAATTAAAACACAAAGGATGGGTGGTAAACCAAAAATATTGTTAAAGATTTGGATTAGCCATCCAAAATGAGGAAGTGTCACTCACTGAACCCAACTTTGAATTCTCAATCCTAAATAACTCAATATAATATGATAAAAGTAGTCCAGAAACCATGGCACCACCATTGTGAATTTTGGTCATCTTAATACTTTATGTGTATTTTAACCTATAGGTTTCACAACTAAAATTCTGTCAGAATGGTTTTTTTTGTATAGTTGAGAAGTTACAGGCAGAATTAGTTATTGTCGAAATTCCCACATGCAGCCTGCATCCCTGCACACAGCCTGTGCGCTTCAAAACAGCCCAGCATGCTAAATTAGTCAAGGAACAGGCATGAAAAGTCTGCATCAACATTCCCGCATGCAGCTGATCTGAATGGCTCATGTCAAATCTGCAAATCAAAAAATACCAACAAGTACCACACACAACTTCTAGAAGCCACTAGGATCATGCCTGTAGGTGTAATCAGAAGACCAATGCATATAGGATCATCCAAAAACATGATTCATCAAATAAAAGCGCAGAAAATAAAATTAAAAAGTATTTAAAATGGAGGATCAAATAAAAATAAACATCAAAAAGTTAATAGATCCACATCTTTGCGGACCATGAAAAGTACCAAGAAGTCTGGCAATGAAAAGATAAATGACTGAAATGAGAAGAAGCTTGCAGAAAATCAATAAAAATTCATCACTGATGACTTAGTCAAATAAAAATAGTTCAAAATCCAATTAGGTGCAGGATTGGTAATATCTTGAGGTATTTAGGAGGCAGAATTCAAAGGTGGGTTCAGTGAATGAAAGTACCTCACTTTGGATGGCTAATCCAAAGATGTAATAATATTTGGGTTGTCTCATTTCCAATGTTAAATTTGCAACCTTGCAACCCCCCTGCGCAACCTAAAATGGGTTGCATGGCAAAAATTGCAACCCTGTTAGGGTTTCAAGCGGCCGCTTGAAACCTGTTGCAGTTGTGAACAGCTGCTTGAAACACGTCTTAGTTGAAAACAGCGGCTTGCAACCCAATTTGGAGTTGTGAGTGGCCTTTCACAACCCACTAAAAAAATAATTAAAAAAAATAAGAAGATAAAAAAAAAAGAGAGAAAGAAATATTGAAAAAAAAAGAAGAGACATTGAAAAAAAATAAAAACAAAAAAAAATCAAAATCAATAAAGATGAATAAAAATAAGGCCAAAAATAAATATAAATAAATAAGAAATAAATAAAAATGAAGAGTCTATGGAGCAGCCCTAAAGTAAAAGTGCCAAAAAATACAAGTTCAACTTGACACACCCTAAAGTAAAAACACCAAAAAAAAAGACAAGTAAATTGAAAAGCCCTGAAGTAAAAACACCAAAGAAAAAGACATGTCACTTGACAAGCCCTAAAGTCAAAACACCAATAAAAAAGACAAGGAATTTGACCAGCCCTAAAGTAAAAGCATCAAAAAAAAATAGTTCAACTTGTGTGAAGGTGATCTCATCACATGAAGTAAAAAAACTCCTTATTATGGGATCAGCCATACACAAGTTTAACTGAATTACCATTAAAATCTCATTCAAAACACTCATCATAATGATGTTGACTCAAAACACTCAACATAATGATTTTCAAAATGTGATAACCCTTTATATTAATAGAATTACAATATCAGCATCAGAACTCAAACCCAAATGATGAAATTGATATATAAATTAGAATAAAACTCAAGTTTACCTTTGAGGTGATAAACCCAACCAGAGGCTTTTTTAGAAATCATGGAATGTGGTTTGGAAACTATGTGCAGGATTGGAATCATGTCTACCTTAAGAACAAGCTTGAACCAATGGTTATTGTTAACAAAGAAAATTAATGTAGGATCTGATTGCTCTTTAACACCCATTTCCATAGGAGTAGAAGTAAAAAATGATTCCAATGAAATGAAAGATATTGGTATTCCATCAGTATCTGCTATTATTTGACCCATGTCAAGCTTTGAAAGCCATTTGGAAGATGGAATCTTTTCATTTATTTCATTAACATCAAGTCATTTTTCTATCTTTTCAATGTCTTGAATGGCACCAAAGATCTTAGCATAGCACATCTTATTTTTCCTCAATGTTTTAAGCATTTTTGTCTTACTTGAAACCATCCATGCTCATCATAAGAGTGATTTAGAAATGAATCTAAATCCACAACTTCCATCACCAACTGGATTCCAAACACCACCCAAAAAATTATGTAATTTCTCAGGTATTTGATTGAGTTAATTTAATTCCTAAAATACAAAATTAGTTATCCACAATTCTAATCTCATTAAAGGAATCACCACTCACCAAAGATGAGCTTCTGTTTGACTCCTCTGTTGCTTCTGCTTCATCATTCAAAAAGGAATCTGATTCCAATGGCACCAAACCCAATGAACTTTCAGTCTCTTCCACTGAACTATGAAATTCAGATGAAGATCCATCCTTTCTCTACAGAAAGAATTACCCCATTAGTTCATTAAAACATAAAAATGAACATTTCTAAAAATCAAAGACTTACTATCTTTGGTCTTTCTGGCCCCCTTTTAAGTATTCTTCAGTTTTGTCCTCTTAACTATGAGATTCAGATGAAGAGGCAGCCTTGCACATCAGAAATCATTTTACAATCAGTTAATTAAACCATAAAAATGAACATTTCTCACTCAAAATAAAAGACTTACTGTCTTTGGTTTTTTGGGTCCCATTTAAACCCTTTTTTCATTCTTAATTTCTCTTTTTACATGCTCAAACTTTGAAAGCTTTCAACATGTTTCTTTCAATTTTGGTTGACCATGGCTTGACCTTCACAACTTTGGTGGAAGCTTTGGCTTGGAAATAAAAGCGGCTATATTCTCAAGTGTTAACCTTTGAATCTCCAACCTCACTTCTTTAGGTTGTTCCCTATACATGCAATTCCACTTTTTTAACATTTGAGATTATTCATCAAGCCCTGGATGGGTTTCAAAATTTCAAAACCAAAATAATTATAAATCTTTGAATAAAATAATTAATGTCAATCCAATAATTAATCTGTCAATCCAATAATTGGTACCCTTCAAAAAAACCTTACTTACTTCATTGGAAGGGTCATGGTCTAACTGCCACTGAGGATGAACATCCTCAGGCACAATGGATCCTCTTGATGCTAGTATTTCACCTAAAATATGGGAAAAAGGAAAGCCCATTGTTTTTGAATATGACTTGGAGCACCCCTTGCCATCATTATTGCACTTTTACTTCTCAAATTGTTCCCCAATGAGTTTAATTGCCTCAATTGACAATTTGTAACCCAAAGTTAATAGTTTTGTTGGAAGACCTGTTACAAACTTTATTCAAGAGTTTTTAAGTGCTGCTTGGACTGATTGGATTTGACTTTCAATATTTCCTTCAAGGTGTTTCCACACATCCAAAATGTTCCCCAAAGATCCCACAAGTAACTTTTTGAAAGTAAAATGGGCCCCTTCTACCCAAGAAATTGTTTTGTTTCCAAATTCTGGATAGACACAAGTACCAGCCATTACAAACTTCTCTTTGATAGGTAAAATATTCTTTTCCATATACTCAGGTACATAATTGTAGTCTTTCAAGAAAAACTGTATACAAGTTTCAAAGTAAGCACTCCCAGCAGAGATCAATAGAAGAAGCAATAAATTGGCATACTATGAGTTATGCATCATTTACTTCTGCCTCCCCCTTTGTTTTAGAGGCCCCATACTTGGCCCAAAGAGTCATGGCACTTTGCCATCCTTCATCCTCATTACAAAAGCGCACTTTACAGTGTGCTTGGATGTTTTTAGACAAGTGCCAGGAGCACAACTGTCTGGATGACTCAGGGAAGCCATGTTCAATATCACAAATAAGAGCTTTTTCATGGACCTTCACAAAGACTTTTGGAAGCCTCTTGGGATCATAAGCCAACTCCTTTAATGCATTCAAATCCCACCTGTACAAATCATATGTTTCTTTTGTTATAAAAACAAAAGCCTTTGTAAAAGTCTTTTTGTTGGCAGTCATTCCTACAACATGCAATGGAGGGATGTTTTAACTTTTTGGTTTATAGTTACAATACAACAATGCAATATGATTTAATTTTCTGCAAAGATTTATAGACTCAGAATGAGCCAAGAAAAGGGCCTCTAAGTGACCCTCCCCACCAAATTTGGACCTGGAAACTCACGGGGATTCCTGGAGCATTTCAAATAGAACATCTATAACACCTTTCACATCCCATTCAGCAAGCTTTACCTTTTTCTTAGTGTTATAGATTGTTCTATCATCAATGTATTCTCCACCATCAATCTTACTCAATTTCCTTTTAAGTTGAAGTTTATTGAGCCCATCTTTCATTCCTTCCCTAAGTAAATCAAATGCTTGACCTGATATTCTCCTCAGTAAAGGATGCACTGAAGGACTTTCTGATGGCTGATGATTGTTTAGGCAATTTCTAATGGAGAGATGCCATGTGGTATCTGATACTATCCTACTTTAACAGATGATGAATTGACACCCAAACTTTCTATTGTGAGTTTGCCTAGGAATTTGGGTGACAAATGGCCCTTCATAAAACCTAAATCTGTCACAAGCCAGATCAACATATTTTTCTCTCCTTGACTGGAAAGTCTTCAAGCATAGCCATTCATGGCTTCCCATTTCTTACAATAAATCTTGGCTTCTTTCCTAGTATCAAAGGCTCTCACAGGAGGAGGTTCAAGCGGTTCTGGCACCCCTTATTTACATTAGTATCTGTAAAGCCAAATCTTTCTCAGTACCATGACATATGAAATGTGACCCAACAAATTTAGTCAATTCAAGTTGTTACGGAAAATCTTTTTCCATTTGTGAAGAAGCATCTTGTTCCTCAATTGTAACTCTAGATGAGGATGCAATTGGGGCTTCAAATTTTTTCTTTTCCAACTCCCTACCTGAATCCCTAGATTCCAACAAAACTTTGTTAAGTACACTTTTAATTAAGTCCTTTAACATAGCCATTTTTAATCTAGGAGGGCTTGGGCTTGCCACTGTTCCCATAAACCAAAAAAATTCAATGGAAATTTAGTATTCCATGCAATCTTCAATCCAACAACTCCAAATGTTGGCTCAATTTTGGTTTGAGAAAAATTAACTTTCAGAAAAATTAATTTATGCTACCGGCGTGTTTTGTGTGTTTACATGGTGGGTGTCAAGAGTTTTTTCCAATAGGAAGAATGTTTGATTTCCAGGTTTCTTTGTTTTCCAAGGGTCCCAAATAGTATTCCAGATCCCCAAATTTGGGTTGAAAGCACTCAAATGTGGTCCAGGGGTGCCTAGGTGCCACAAATCCCCCCTCAAATGACCCATATAGGGGGGGGAGGGAGTGGCCCAAATGGGCCAGGAAAACATGCAAAAACCCTGCTTGAAAATTGTGTATCCCCCAGCGGGCTGCAAATCCTCAATTGGAAGCAAAAATAGGGTTTCAATCCCCAATTGCAACTCAAAATGGCTTTTTAACGGGGATTTCATGAACCCCCCAGGGATGTGCAAGTTGCTAGCAACCTGGCTTGCCACTTGCCGGGCTGTGATTGGCTGTTTGCAACCTGTATGGGTTGTGAAGAGCCATTTACGCCCATTTGCAACCTCAGGGTTGCAAATATAACATTGGCCTTTTATCACCCCTTCTTTGTGTTTTCATTAGTTACTAGAGTATTGCCCCCAAATTTGGGGACTTCTGGAACTTAATAATTTGGATGAAATATGGGTTGAATGGAAAAATGTGAAAAATAAATTTTTTTGAATGTTCCATTGAATTATGTTTAAGATAATGCCAATTAATTGATTTATGGAGTACATCAAAAAAAATATACATTTCAAAAAAATCAGTTTCTGGGATTCAATTTGTGTACTGATTATGCTTGAATAATATTTGGGCACTGATTGGAAGACAATTTTCATTCAAATGAAATCATGATTAAGTTAAAAAATACATGTCATTTTAAATTTTAAATAAAATCAGCCTTACACTAAAAAATACATGACAATTTCTTGATGTAGGAGTAACTCAAACACAATAAAAATTCCAAATACATTGCTTTGTGGGATGTATAGCATTTCAAAAGTCATTGTAAACAATGTTATCAGTTTTGACTGAAATTTGGTTGTTAGCTCTTCATGTGACCACTGCCTTTTTTGAGCTTCTGGACCTGCTTGTTGAAAATGCTACATATAACTGACCATGGATGAGAACTGGATCTCTCAGAAATTGACCAACATTGTAAATTTTCTGACCTTGAGGTTTGTTTATTTTCAATGAGAAAGCAAAATTTATGGGAGACTGTTTGCAAATCAGCTTGAAAGAGAGGCCATTTTCATGAGGGTCAGTAACCAAGGGGATGCGCGGAATGGCAACCAGCCTTCATATTGAATAACCAGTTTTAATCTTTGCAACTATAAAATTCCTTGCCAATATGACAAAAACCAAGCAAGTTCCATTGCAAATCCCAATTTTACCATCCATTTTAATCAAAATAATTATAGGGGTACTCACTTTCAGATTCAATCTATAAGGAGGAAAGTTTGGAAGAAATAATATTCTGAGGACCTCTTGTTGGTATATATTTTGTTAAGATATGAAGCACTTCCACAAAACTTCTCTAATTTCTCTGCAGCGCACTCACTTGAAAGCTCCAGGCAACCCCAACGGTCCCCCCCGACTTATCTCTTTTGCGCCTCCCTCCTTCCTCTTCTGTCCAGCACTCAACAACCTTCTCCCCAATCCTCTTTCCAACTCAGATAAAACTCAAACCAACAAATCACCACACTCAATACAAGACGGCATTGAAGCACATCAAAGATCAAATCAAATCAACCCAATCATTCTCTTTCTATTCTTTATTTTCTTATTCTTTATTTCTATTTTCTTATTCTTTATTTCATTTCTTTTATTCTTTATTCAAATTCTTCCTTTCTGTTGTCAACAATCAATACAACACTCCACGTCAAGACTGAACTGCTTAAAATCTCTTCCTGGTAAGATCTCAAACTTCTCAAAAGATCATCCGGGCCAACTAACCCTCAATTCCACAAATATCAGCTTTTTCCCGACCCATCCTATTTATCTCAAAGACGCTACCTCACCCATGCTACTTAACTCAACTCTTATGATCAATCAGAGCTGTAGGATCTCTTTCTCTTTGTCTATCCACACTGTCCATCCTGTGTCATCTCATGTTCTTAACTATCCTACGTTGTTCAGCCTTGTTGGTTCTTAGTTCCATATAATCTAATCTCAAAGTTTATCACGGTTAAAAGCCAAAACCAATGACCTCAACCAGACGACTTAAAGATATGAACAAACCAGCAGGAGCGTCCAATTATTTCAATGAAGTAGCCCTAAAAGCCTTGGTCGACGCCATACCTCCATTAAATGAAGAAAACTATTTGATTTTGCAAGACAAGATGCTAATGCTCTTTGATCTCAAGGATATCAAAGACACCATTACAAGGAATTCTGGACAGATTTCAACCAAGAAAAACCAAGAGATACAAGCAATCATCCTCTCAAAACTTGATAGCACCACTCACTCAAATGTAGTTAACTCGACCAACATAACATCTTCTAAACTTCTATGGGCTGAAATCACGCCAAGATTTGCACCATCAGAGATGGCCAACAGAGCTAGGGTTTTTAACCATTTCCTCCACTCAAAATTTAGCAAACATTCCATTGACAGATTTATCACCAAGATGCAAAAAGCAATTACAAGGATGACGGACGTCGGATAGAACTTCTGAAAGACATATTAGCCTATTTACTTCTCTTCAAATTTCCCCCCATCCTTGAGAACCTCAAGCAGCAGATTATGCACGTCAAGAAGAATCTAACTGTGGACGTGGTCTTTAATCATCTTACTCAGTACAATAAAAAAAGAAAAGCGCAGATCAAAGTTACAAAACCATCCGCCGACGTATCCCTTGTGACGACTAAAGCAAAACTCAATAAGGATGAATGCAAAGTTGAGATGCGCTGCAGAGAAGGCTACCACGACCCTAACGCTCCACATCTCAAGTCGCCCTGTTTCCACCTACATCCCGAGACCGCCCCAGACTGGTGGATCAAACAACAAATGGAATGGAAGAATAAAAACAAAAGGAACCCAAAAATCAATTACCACGCTCTCCTCACTCTCTGGATAAACTCCAATAGCAATCCTAACCTCCTTCTGGATTCCGGAGCCAATGTCCACATCTTCAACAATCTCAAGTATTTCACCTTGATCAAGATGCAAGATAACCTTGAGGAAATTAAAACAGGTAAACTTGAAGCTAACCTCAAGATTGGAGGAACTGGCATGGTCCAGTTAGAATGGAAAGAATCCACAATCACCCTTGAAGACTGCGTATACGTGCCCAATATAGTGATAAATCTAATCAGTCCAGGTCTCCTAGCTAAGAAAGGTTGTAACATCACTCAATGACACAACAATTTCACCGTTACCAGAAAAAACAAAATTGTCTTAAAAGGCCTCATCCAAGATCATCTCTTTGTCATTGAGAAAACTAGGACCGCTGGGAACAACCAGATTGTGAATCTCTCCAATCAACCTTCCACTACCCCTCCTTCCTTACCCAAATTCCACCAAACCTATGGGCATGCTTCAATTTCAAACCTCAAACCTCTTCTGAAAGATCACTACCCTAACAAGGAACTCCTCAAGTTTCAATGTGAGAGCTGTGTTAAAAGTAAAATCACTAGAGCTCCATTTCATAGTTTTTCTACCTCCTCTAACAAGACTCTGGAGCAAATTCATCTTGATCTGATTGGCCCAATCTCTCCCCAATCCAAGTCCGGCCATCACTATATACTCACCCTTGTCGACAACTATACTGGCTATTTAGCGGCATTCCCACTCAAATCCAAGGACAAAACTCTCAACACTATCATCAGCATACTCAAAACTGAACATAAAAGACTAAGCTACTATCCAACCAAAATATTTTCAGATAAAGGGATTGAATTCACCAACTCCACCCTCAAAGATTTTGCTAATTCAAAACATATCAAGCTTTTAACCTCCAAACCGTACCACTCTCAACATAATGGCCGCGCTGAAAGGGCCAATTAAACAATTGTAGAATCTTCCCCAGCTATGTTTTTGGCGTCAAGACTACCCAAGAATTACTGGCAAATTGTGGCCAGAAGCTGCTGCTTCATGCTCAACCAGATTCCTTGGGAAGGTAAAAATAAGTCTCCCTGGGAGTTTATGTTTGGTAAGAAACTACCAACTAATTATTTAAAACCCGTAGGTACATTGGTAATATATCTGGCAAATCTTATGCAAAAGGGACGCAAGTTAAATGAACAAGGCCTTGAAGGGATCTTAATTGGTTTCAATCCGGTCTTCCACTCCTACCTCATCCTCAACTTGCTTGGGGCTGTTATAGAGACAAAACACGTCAAATTCCTCAAGACAAGCTTGAACAAGTTCCCACTCCTTGAATCATCCAGATTGGACATCTTCTCTCAATCCAGCTTGGATCTGAATGAATCAGACTTCTCCAAATCCTACAAAAAATACACCATCCGCAATGCTATCACCAAATCTCTTGAGTCAGACTCTGAACCCAAGGACAAAGATAGCTCCTCAAATCCTCTATCACCAAACTCTCCAACTCAAACAATTCCCGCTCCCGATATACCATTGCGACCCAAACGAGAAACTCAAAAACGGCAAAGATACAGATTTCACCACTACTATGAACCACCTTCCTATAAAGCTGCTCAAAAATGCCCGGAATGGCCAAAATGGGAGAAAGCGTCAAAGGACGAATTACTCTCAATTGAATCTCAACACGTCTTGGAAGAATATTACAACACTCCGGACAACATTCTGAACACTACTTGGGTATTCAAGATAAAGGAAAATTGCCATGGAGAACCTGTTAGATACAAAGCCAGACTATGCGTGCAAGGTTTTGACCAGATTCAAGGCATTGATTTTGACAAAACTTGGGCACCTAATGGTAAACTTGGATCCCTTTGCCTAGCTCTCCTATACGGTCTCAAAAATAAGATGAATTTTACTCAATTTGATGTAAAGGGAGCCTTCTTACATGCTCCTCTGAACAAAATAGTTATAATCAAAACCCCCAAATGATCAGATAGAAAGTCTCCCTTCTTAATGTTGAAGAAATCCTTATACAGCCTCCGACAATCAACAAAAAACTGGTACAAAACCCTTAACGCTTGGATCAAGTTGCAAGGATTCCATGGGTCTACCAGCAACCCATGCTTGTTTCTCAATCCAAATTCTTGAGAGGTCATCTATTTTCACGTAGATGATCTAATTCTTGTGGGAAGTACTGATGATTTCGCGTCAAGATTTCTAGAAAGATTCACCAATTCTTCTTGTCACTCCCCTAATACAATTCTTGAAATTCTGATGGAATTTGAAGGCAAAAAGATTATGCTCAGCCAACCAAATCATATCAAGCAAGGACTTTAAGAATTAGGCCTTACTGACTGCAGGGATGTCAACTCCCCTCTTACTCAAAATATGCACCTCAAACCCACTACGGATGAAGATCACGCCAAATTTGTCCAGCTCAACATCAATTACCAATCCGCAATCGGTCTCCTGAACCACATTTCTCAATATACTCAACCGGATGTCTCTTTTGCCGTGTTGAGCTTGGAGAGGTTTAATGCCAAGCCGGGTCTCACACACTGGAGAGAGTTCTGGAAAGTTTGGAAATATCTCAAGACTACAAGAAATCTCAAGGTGGTCCCCCAATACAATCCCAATCAGGAGATTATCTCTGGCGACAGCCACGCGGCCTGGGGTGACAACCCTGTGTTTTGCAAGTCTCAAACTGGTTATATAATTTTTCATTATGGAAGTCCCATCATCTGGAACTTGTCAAGACAACAAAACATAACCTACTCATCCACTGAGTCCAAACTAAATGCAATGTTGGACTGTCACTTAGAATTAAAATGGATATGCCATCTAGTTGGTGAGATCTATTTTGACCCCTCAATCAAACCCACAATCGACATTGACAATAAGGGGCTCAAAGACAAAATAAAAAAGTTTGGGTCCCATTAAAAATCTCAAAATAAAGATATTAAAACTAAAGGCTTAAGGGAGGAAATTTTGCTCAAGAAATACAAAATATGCCTCATTCCTTCAGACAAGATGATGGCTGACTCCTTAACCAAAGAAACCTCAGTCCAAGTTCTCAAATCTCTTTACGGGAAGATATTCTGCGGAATCAAAAATGACCGCCCTTTGACTTCTCCTCTTACCAGCCATGAGGGGTGTTAAGATATGAAGCACTTCCGCAGCACTTCTCTACTTGCTCTGCAGCGCACTCACTCGAAAGCTCCAGGCAACCCCAATGGTCCCCCCGACTTATCTCTTTTGCGCCTCCCTCCTTCCTCTTCTGTCCAGCACTCAAAAACCTTCTCCCCGATCCTCTTTCCAACTCAGATAAAAATCAAACCAACAAATCACCACACTCAATACAAGACGGCGTCGAAGCACATCAAAGATCAAATCAAATCAACCCAATCATTCTCTTTCTATTCTTTATTTTCTTATTCATTATTTCTATTTTCTTATTCATTATTTCATTTCATTTATTATTTATTCAAATTCTTCCTTTCTGTTGTCAACAATAAATACAAAAATCCACGTCAAGACTGAGCTGCTTCCAATCTCTGCCTGGTAAGATCTCAAACTTCTCAAAAGATCATCCGGGCCAACTAACCCTCAATTCCACAAATATCAGCTTTTGCCCGACCCATCCTATTTATCTCAAAGACGCTACCTCACCCATGCTACTTAACTCAACTCTTATGATCAATCAGAGCTGTAGGATCTCTTTCTCTTTGTCTATCCATACTGTCTATCCTGTGTCATCTCATGTTCTTACCTATCCTACGTTGTTCAGCCTTGTTGGTCCTTACTTCTAGATAATCTAATCTCAAAGTTTATCATATTTTGAGTATCATCTTCAACAGAGTCATGGCTTTGAAAAGTCTTCATAGTTTGTTTTTCTTCATTTCCAGGGAGAGAATCTATTAGCCATTTATTTATGTTGTCAACTGCTGTATTTTTGCAACATTAAATAACATCGTCTATGAGATAAAAATCTTCAAGGTAGCAATGTTTCAATTTTGGAAAAATATTGTTGATTAATCTACCCAAAGCTTCATCTTCACTATCACCATGAATAACCATGTGATTAGGAAGAAAAATTTTGTTTGAACCCTGTATATTATTCCGACCATATCAAAAATTGAGTGGGAAATTCTGGTAATTAGGATCCCCTGCAGAATGCATATTTGAAGTAAGGTGCAAAACCTGGAAAATTCTCCAGAAAGAAGAATTGAACAAACGTGCATCAAAAATTGGGGGACATGTAACTTTTTGGACCCCAGGTAAAATTTGCCTAGAGTCACCACAAAGAATCATTACTTTTCATCCAAAAGCTAGGTTAAATTTCATGAGGTCTTGAAGTAGCCTTTCAACCAACTTCAAAGAATGCCTATGGCTCATAGGTGCTTCATCCCAGATTATAAAAGAAGCCTTTTTGAGAGCTTCTTCTTTGATACTGTTGATAAAGACAAGTGATTTGACCTCAAGGGAATTCAAAAGGTAAGATGAGCTGTTTTTACATTTGGTAGATTCATGCAAGCTATTCCACTACCAGAACAGGCCATAGCTATCCTTCCAGATGATCTCATAAATGCCAAAAAGAATTTATATAGGAATTGTTTTTGAGAACCTCCAGGTCCATCAAAAAAGAAGTAAGAGGGTGAGAGGAATTACATACATTCATTATCTGATCAAATATTTTATTCTGTCTATGATTCAAAAGAGAAATCTTTTGCAAGTCTGATCCATTTATTAAAGAATTTTTTCTTTATCAAGGATCCAGTTCCTGTTATTCCTTGGTTCGTTTCAGCTCTCTGATGCCTGAAAACTTGCAGTCCTATAGCTAAAGAGAGTGATAGAATAATGGAATAATATAATATTCCCCAAAACAAAAACTTTAAAAACCTCAAATAATAAATATTTTAAGATCTAGTGCAATTTTTAAATGGTTTTGTTAAAGGTTTTTTAATATTTTAAAAAATAGGGGAAACAGTATTATACTACTGGGGTTCTTTACAGACAAGCAACCTCTCTTCAAGGGGCCTAGAAGTTTAAAAAAATTGGAATAATGGTGGGTGCTTTTAAAGACTTATAAAACTAGTATGGCTGGGAAAAAAGCACTGAGGCCACAGCAGGAAGGAGAAAAATCACTTTTGAGAAAAAATTCACAGAAATCCTTCACAGATTCAGGAAAAGTGTTTCAGAGCAGAAAGGGTTGATTGCTTGACTGAATTTTCATCAATCAGGGTGATGGGTTTTGGAAATAATAATAATAATTCAGACTAAAGTCATAAATAACTTGCTTATATGTTTATAAGCACTGGAGCAATGATGAAATTGTTTCTTATTTATAATAAATAGATTCCTGGTAAACTGGGGAACAATAAGCCAAAAGAAGGTCTGTATAAATAACTTTTTTTGTGGAAAAGAGCCTCCTCAGGGAGTGTCAAGAGGGAAAGGCTCAAGGGATAAGTATATCAAGCTAGCCAGGGCAAGATTTGCACGTCCTCAAGGTGCCTTCAATGAGCTGATCTCAGATCTTCTGGACTCCTGCCTGTTGTTAGCTGCAGGATCTGTTAATGTGTTAGCTCATCATTTTGATTATTCTGCACATATCTTTGATTTTTACTGTAAATTTCTGACTAAAGTTATCAGATGTGGATATATGATGATTATCAATTATTTGCTGATCATTTTGATAATTTTACAAAATTTTTAGAGCAACTTCTTGATATGTTTTGTGATCATTGAAGATCAGTATCAGTGCTTGTTGTGGTGGTTCTAAATATTTTTTTCTTAACTTAAAATAATTTAAAATTTATTAATTAATGATTTTATGTGATATTTTAAACCTTTAGGCTGTCTTTAATGCATGCATCATGTTATTCAATATGCTAGGTTTTAGCTGTTTTTTGTCAAACATTTTGTTGTTGATCCTTTCTGACTTGTGGAGAAGTCTGATCTGCTCCATGCAGGGATCCTGCATGCGGGAATTTGATCTAATGCATGCTCTTTGGCTATTTTCTGCATATAGGTGATGAATCAAGCAGTCAGACAGTGTGTAGGGATGCTGGGATGCGCATGGGAACATGGGAATTGTTACAAAAATTTTTTTTTCATTTAACTCCTAGAATATACACAAAACTACAGTTTTGACTGAAATTTGGGTGTGAAACCTATTTGTGACAATGTGTGTGAAATATGAATTTGGCAAAAAAGTGCCATAGTGGTGCTGTGGAGTTTTTTTCATTTCTTATTTAATTATTTAAAATATGAAAGAGTAATAATTCAAGGGTGGGGTCAGTGGGTGACCCTACCTGATTGTGGTTGGAGAATCCATTTTCGACATAAAATTAATGGATTTCACACTCCTTCTGGGTTAATTAATTATACTTTATTTTTATTTATTTTATCTAATTTGACAGGTTGCTCTGTATCAAGTAGCAATCTGACAGTTCCTCCACATATTGATCAATTCTTGGAAGATCAGGAAAAGTATCTTCAACACTTTTCCAACAATTTCAAAATAAAACAGGGGTTATGGATCTAAATATTTAATTGGTGAGAAATCTTTGATCTGTGATTCCAGAACAAATTAAATAATCAACTATCAAATTGAATGAAAAATTCAATAGGTGTTGCGGGTTTTCTGGCTGAAAAAGTGCTAACAGTACTCCAAACAACCTCCTTATCTTGGCAGGTCCAAGAGATTCAACAGATTCTTTCATTGTTGTTTCCAAATGATGATCCTCCTCATGTAGACCCTTTTCCAAGGCAGCCTCTCTGAAATTTGTATAAGTGATTACTTTCAACTGCTTTAGGTGATTGAAAGAAGTTGCACCAACACAACCATTCAATAAAAATCTGAGATACAACCTCTCAGCATCAGCAGGATAAACAGTATAAATCCTTCCAATTTACAACCCTCTCTGTCTTGACCTCTATTCTTTTCTCTGAGGGTGCCATGTGAAATTTTGTGGAAAACCAGAATTTTTGATGGTCCTTGCCAAAGGTTCAACTAAATTTCTTTTGAAATATTCTTTCAGCATAGTTTTAGAATGGTTTGATTGTTGAATCAATAAATCCAGGGCTTCATCAGGTGCAAAAAACACATCTTGTTGGTCAGGAAGTTGAATGTCCAGTTGTATAACAAAAGCTGAGATAGCAGACAGTTTAAAGAAAAACTTCTCCAGCATGCCTCAGGTGCAGCAAACCATATTTAATCCCTCAAAAAATTTATTTCATTCAATTTTTGACCAATCTCCACAGTAACATGGCCATGGAATTTATAAACATACTTGTAGAGATATTTGAAAGCTGAGATACCTGTAAATACTTCTACCTTGATGTGGCATTCATACTTTGCCAATAGATAGGGATTATAAGGTAAAACCCAGGAATTATCAATGAGAGGCCTTCTTTGGTTGTGGCAGAGAGATATTGTAACTCCATCTTGGCGTCTTTAATAGAAAGGATAGTAATTTTTACCCAGGATTGTTTCAGGGCAGAGGGCTTTGGGGTATCTCTTCCTGCATGTACCATTATCCATGCAAGGTGATTCAAGGTTCAAAATTCCACATGGTTCCTGTATCATGTGTCTCTTTAATTATTGAAAAATATGAGGGTGAGTGCTTTAATTAGGAATCTCTTCACAAAAAATCATGTAAATGTGTTCAGCTGTTCTGGGATTGTGGTCATGATTCAGGATCACCAAGATGTTAGCATGTGGAAGGCCTCTCTTCTGGAATTCTATGACATGTATGCGTCCACTTGTGCTTTCAAAGATTCCATCCTTGAATATTCTATCATGGATCCTTTTCAATTTTGAGTTGAAAAAGGTTGTTACAATATCTGGCCTATCCTGTGATGTTTGACCTTAAAAAAATATTATTTAGAATTGATGGCCATGCTGGGTTACATGTGACTGTTATAAAAAGATCAGGATTTCCCATATGCTGAAAAATTTTCATAGCCTATTGATATCAAGACTTAATGTCCCTTGGTCCAACTATCAATGATTGAGGAAGGATAAAACAAAGACCTAAGAATAAAAAAAATTTTAAGTTATATGCATGAGTATTTGTAGAAGATTGACATAAATCTCACATTAAAAATTGCAGAGAAACCAACTTACCTGTTCCCTGACCCAACTAATACCCATGGTTTATTGCATCCACAACACCATAGAACTGCTCAAACCTTAGATTTTTTTGATTATGTCAAATATAGGATGATATTTCTGGCTCAATTTTTATGTATTGTTCAACACAATATTTTTGGAACAGCCAGCCACCCAAGTTCAAAAGTGAATAATCAGAATGAAAAAATGCCAGAAAATTTGAATAATAATTCATGGAATTGAACATATTCTTTCCTGGTTCATCTTGAAATTCTGGAAACCAACCATATTAACCATGAGGATGAAAAACAACATAGTGCAGAGGGTCACACAATTTTCTCAGTTCACCAATTATGCTGAGGAAGCCATCTGAGTGCCTGATCAAAAAAATCTTAATGGGTCAATTGAGTGGGATAATTAACTGTGTGAATTCAAATCCATTAGAAAAGTTTCACTTTCATTATCTGAAACCCAAAAAATAGGAACTACCATACCTTCTATCCATATTGCAGCTATTTGGTCTACTGTTGGTAGGTTGTAAACTCTTTGATCCATATTGGGAGAAGATAGATCAGAAAGCCTGATGGATTTTCTGGGACCAACCTCAGGAGAAACTCTTTGAAACATATTTATCAAAAAATTATTTTGGTGTAAAATATCCTGAATCCTAAGAAAGAAATCCTGTGCCACATGTGAGCCCCATCAGATCCAATTTTTCAATTCATTCTACCTTTCACATATATACAATTGGAGGAATGATGGGTGATTTCCACCAATGGGATCAAGACTACCAATGTTATGGTAAAGTGAAATGCTAAATTCACTGCGCATTGAGCCGTGCGCACGGTTCAAAAAGGGCGGTGTGGCATGCCACACGGTCCAATCCATTTGGTGTACAACCCTGCACGGCTCAAAGAGTTGTGCAGCCAACCCAGCCTGGTCTGCCGGCCTGTTAAATTGCACATGACTACATTCAAGCCATGTGGAGTTGTAAACGGCTCAAATGTAGTCATGTGGCATCCCACATGCCACCGGACTGCAGTGATCCAAAAAAAAAATTGAATGAAAGGGCACTAACATAACCATAAATCAAATAAACCTTCCAAAAAGCAGGAATCAACAAAAAAATCAAAGAAATCAAAAAATTTTAATTTTTGGTTAAAAAAAAACAAATAAATAAATAAATAAATAAATAAAAACTGGGACTATCTAATGGACTAGCCCTGAAGTAAAAAGAGCCAAAAAAAACACCAGTAACTGGACTAGCCCTAAACTAAAAACACCAAAAAAATAAAATAACTTGACAAGCCCTAAAGTAAAAACACCAAAAAAAGACAAGTAACATGACAATGCCTAAAGTAAAAACACCAAACAATACAAGTAACTTGAAAAGCACTAATGTAATTTCAACTTGAATAGCCCTAAAGTAAAAGGGCCCAAAAATTAAAGAAATCTTTTGAACAGCCCTAAAGTAAGAGTTCCAAAAGAAATACCAGTCTTTTGACAAGGCAAAAAATACAAGAAGTCATTTAACCAGCCCTAAAGTAAAAGTGCTCAAACAAATACAAGTCTTTTGACCAGCCCTAAAGTAAAAACGCCAAAAAATAAACAAGTTCAACTTGTGTTGAGCTGATCCCATTGCAGGCTTAACATAAGTTAAGCTTGTGATGGAATCAGCCTAACACAATTTGAACTGACTTACCATTAAACTCTCATTCAAAACACTCAATATGATGATGTTAACTCAAAAAAATCAACATAATGATGCTTAAAATGTGATGACCCTTTATATTAATAGAACTTGTTAGCTGCATGAGAATTACAATTTATATGAAACCCAATGATGAAATGAAGTCAAAGTCTATAATATCTATAACCTAGAATACATTTGAGGTTGATCTTTGAGATGATCAACCCAACCAGAGGCTTTTTTAGAAATCAAGGAACGTGGTTTTGCTGCAATGGGCCGGATTGGAATCATTTTTCCCTCAAGTACTAATAGAACCCAGTGGTTATTGTTTAAACAGGAAATTAACATTGTATCTGATTGATCAGTAACACCATTTTTCATTGGAGTATAAGTATCACATGACTCCAATGAAATGAAACATATAGGTCTGGAATATGTGTCTGCTATAATTTGACCCATATCTAATTTAGCCAGCCATTTTGAGGAGGGAATCTTTTCATTGACGTCTTCAACATCAAGTCTTTGTTTAATCTTTTCAACCTCCTTTGCACCACCAAGCATCTTAATGTAGCATGCTTTATGTTTCTCTAATGTTTCAATCATTTCCTTCCTAACTTTAAACCAACCATGTTCTTCATAACCAAGCGATTTAGAAATGACTCTAAATCCGCAATTCCCATCTCCAATTGGATCCAAAACCTCACCCAAGAACTTATGAAATTTTTTGGGTATTTGATTGAGGCATTTCACGCTTGGTTCCTATTATGAAAACTAACTTAGTATGAATTTCTTTAATTAGATCAATTAAATGAATACTCACCAAAGATGAGCTTCTGGTTGAGCTTTGCTGCACATTCTCTTCCTCTGAAGAGGATTCTGATTCCAAATTAAGTGATCCCAATTTACTTTCAGTCTCTTCCTCTGAACTATGAAATTCAGATTCAGATTCTGCCAACTTTGACTAAAAATTCATCATTAGCTAGTAACTAAGTTTATTAAACCAAAAAAATGAACATATCCCAAAAGCAAAGACTTACAATCTTTTGTTTTTTCTTGTTTGGAGCCCTTCTAGTCTTTTCCCCCCTTGAGTTTTTTTTCAAAAAGCTCAAACCAAGATGGTTCTTGCCGCATATCTGTCAATTTTGGCCTTCCCCTACTTGATTGTAAGGCTTAGGTTCAAGTCTTGTCTTTGATTGATATTTTGTAATCTTCTGAATGATATACTTCAATAGTCTGCTTCAATCATGATCTGGAGATTCCAAGATCATTAAATTCACTTTTTCACATTACTGAGGAATTCTTAGCATTTCATTGAAATTGAAATTGAAAAATTCAAAACAATCAACCATTAGTGAATTAGGAATCATTAATCAAAAAGCATTCATCACATAGTGATTTGAAAAATCCAACTTAAGGCAACTTACAGAACTAGAAATTCAAGGGTCATAGTCCAACCTCCACTGAGGATGAACATCTCTGGGTACCACAGATCCTCTGAATGCTAGACATTCACCTATTTGCTGGGAACAGGGCAAACCCATAGTCTTGGAATATGACTTGGTGCACACTTTGCCATCATGATCATGTTTGAATTTCTCAAACTTTTCCCTAATAATATGAATTGCCTCTAAAGACAATTTGTAACCCAATGGTAATAGTTCAGGTGGAAGAACTGTCCCTAACTTAATTCAAGAGTTATAAAGTGACGCATGAACCAATTTAATTTGATTCAATTTTTTCTGTCAAGGCTTTTCCAAACAACCAACAGGTTTCCCAAAGAGTTTGCAAGGAATCTTTTGAGAGTTTCATGGACCCCTTCAACCCAAGATGTTGTTTTGTTTCCAAAATCTGGGTTTATACAAGTCCACACTGTTACAAACGTCTCTTTGATAGGGGAAATTTTATTTTCCATATAATTGAGTACATCCTCATAGTCTTTCAAAAAACAATATAAAAGTCCAAAGTTCAGAACCCAAAACTAGGAAGAGTAAGAAGCAGTGATTTGGACCTACTCTGAGTTCCGCATCATTGACCTCCGCCTCCTCCTTGGTCTTTGAGGCTCCATCCTTTGCCCACAGATTCAGAAAGCTTTTCCATGCTTCAAAGTTATTAACAAAGCGCGCTTTACAGTTTGCTTGTATTTTTTTAGAAAAGTCCCATGTGCAACATTGTCTTGATGAATCAAGGAAACTATATTCAATAGCATGAATTTGAGCTTTTTCACGGTCCATCACAAAGACTTTTGGAAGTCTCTTGGGATCATAAGCCAACTCCTTTGATGCATTTACAGACCAACTTTAGAACTCAAACTTTTCTTTTGTTATAAAAACAGGAGCTTTTGTGAAAGTTTTGCAATTGGTTGTCATTCCTACAACATGCAATAGTGGGGTTTTTTACTTATTTGTCTTATAAGTACAATCTAACATAGCAATATGATGGAATTGTTTTGAAAGCTTTACTTCCTCAGGATGTTCTAAGTACAGGACCTCCAAGCGAGCCTCTCCACTGAACTTAGACTGGTGAATTCAACTTGTTTCTTCAAGCTGTTCATAGAGTACCTCCATAGCACTTTTCCCCTTTAGTTCTGCAAGCTTTACCTTCTGCTTGGTGTTATAGATTGTTTGGTCATGAAAATAATCCCAACCATCAATCTTGCTCAATTTTCTCTTAATTTGTAACCTATTGAGCCCATCTTTCATGCCTTCCTTAAGTAGATCCAAGGCTTTCCCAGAGATTCTCCTCAGTTGAGGATGCACAGAGGGATTTTCAGATGTTTGATGGATACGTTGGGTTTCTTTATAGGAGATTTGTCACAAGGGTTCTGCCTTTGTGCAACTTGCATGGATTACAAACTTGCACCCAACCTTCCTTGTGGGATTTTGTCGAGAATGTTTGGTAAGAAGTTGTCCTGAATAGGAACCATGGCAATCACAGGCTAAATCTACATATTTATCTTTCTTTGAGTTAAAAACCATCAGAGCGTAACCATTCTTCATAGCCCATATTTGACAATAGTTTTGTGCCTCTTCCCTAGTAGGAAAAGCTCTCAAAGGAGGTGGGTCAAGTGGATCTTTCATAGTTACATAGTTATATTGATGGCATGCACTCCATCAGTTTCAATAAAATTAAATACGGCAAAGACCAGTAAAATAAAATGTTACTCAAAACCAGAGGTCAAATCCCACTGTGAAACATTTTGTTTCTCAATTTTCACCCTTGATGAGGATGCAATTGGGGCTTCCAATGTTTCATTACCCAAATCCTTTTTTTCTTTTTCCAAAGCTTTGTTGATGGCACTATCATTGTAGACCTTCCACACAGCCATTTCAGAAGAAGGAGGGCTTGCCACTGTTCCCATGCAAAAAAAATGCAATGTTATACTTCAGTATTCAATCCAACTTCTAATTGAACAAGCAAATTTTGCTCATTTTTGAGTTGAGAAAGAATTATTCACAGATTTTTATATGATTTCAATTTTCACTTTCCTTTCACTTTGGTTTCACTTCAAAGTCAATTTGGACTTGCTAGGTGTGGAGCAACAGTCCCACACAGTATGTGTTGATCCCAAATTTGGGTTGAGGGAACCTAAGTGTGGTCCAGGGGGTGCCCAATATTCTGGCATAGCTTCTGGGGGGTTGTGCACCCCCAAACATGGCAGTTTTGAGCCATGTACGGGGGTACACAGATTGAAATTGCTGTGTTTGGGGGGTAAACGGCTCCTACAGGACCCCCCCGGGGGTTGTGTGTGTTTCAAAAGGCCATTTGTAGTTGTCTATGGGCCCCCACGGCGCATTTGAGACGTGTAGGGCCCTACACAACTACCACACGGTTGAAGCCATGAATTTGACATCACCCTATGGTAAATATTTCCATTCACCCTAAAAGTTTATATGCCACAAGTCTGGTGATTGATGGAATTGCAAGTATTTAGGTTAAGACAAATTGATGTGAAGGAAAAATTAGATTTTATCAGCCCGGAATCGGAGAGCAGTTGATGCTCACAGGAATGATGATCCCTTGTAGAAATATTGAACATATGAAGCAAATCATGTGGTGTTGTTTGCTTTTTTACCAAAACCTTTCCATTGCTACAGTATAGGGAGCTTGTATTGTTTTGGGAAAGGATTGCTTGGCAATGTCTGCAGAGTCTTGTTATAATTAAAATGAAATTTTTGAATTATTGGGGGTCATTCCATGCTCAGGAAACAGGATGCAAAATGTTTTGTTGTGGAATGGTCTCCTCATCTTTAGTTCCAATAATGATAGGATTGTTTCCCAAGGTGGTTAAATCCATAATATCTCCTTGAAAAATGGTCTCTTGAGGTTGGTCTGCCAGGTTTCTTTCAAGCTCCAGATCAGCCAATTTTGGGGAACAATAATCATTCTCATGATTCATTTGTTGGATGTTTTCATCAGTTGTATGTTTATTTATTTGCAGTGATTCAAAAGGAACATTTATATCATTTCTGTGGAAGTATTGGGGATGAGTTTCAACAAGAATAGTGTTGTTTTGCATACTTTGGGGATGGTTTTCAACAGAATTAGTTTTTTTTTCAGATTTTGGGGATGATTTTCAACAGAAGTAGTTTTTTTGTGCAAATTTTGGGGATCATTTTCAATAGAAGTAGTGTTGCTGTGCAGATGGTGGGGATCAGTTTCAACAAAAATAGGAATATTGACACCATAGCAATCATTTTAGTGAAACGTTTCGGGATGAGTCTCAACAGAGATAGGAATATTGGAACAGTAGCGATGATTTTAGTGCAGCAAATGGGATTTTTTTTCAACACAAATAGGGATATTGGAATGATTTCTATTTTCAAGGGTAATATTTGTACCATGATTGGTGGGAAAATATTCTTGATGAGATTCAACAGAGATGGGAATGTTGAAAATTTGAGAATTAGTGAGCCAGTTTTGATGAAGGGAAAAATGTCGGAGGTTGTAAAGGTTTTAGGATTGATTGCTATGGCCAGGGTCTGGGTGTGTATGAGAATGATGAGGTATGTTGAGATGTGGGAGGGGAGCCAGTTAATGAGAGTTTTTTGAACTGTGACTGTGTGGGGAGGAGTTTTTTCTTATATGTTGATGGTTATTTGTAGGTTTATCATAATGTGATTGATGTGAGAGGTTGTGAATGTTATGGGATTGATTTCAATGGATAGTGCCCAGGAGTTTATTGGAATGATGAGGTATGTTGAGATGTGAGAGGGGAGCTGCGTAATGAGAGTTTTTTGACCTGTGATGGTGTGGGGAGGAATTTTTTCTTCAATGCTGAATGTGATTTGTAGGTTGATCATAAATTGAATGATGTGGTTCATTTGGAATCAAAAAGGATGAGAGTGAGGATCTCCTTGTATGCGATGGACCTGGGAATTGAATCATGCCTTTTTTAAATGGAAAAGTAGGAATAACAAGTTGAGATTGTTGCTTTCTGAGTTGAGGGGGGAGTCTGTAAAATTGGAAAAGCAGAGGGTTTATATTTTAAAGGAAAAATTGAAAGAAGATGAGCAAGGTTTATCAAAGAATTTGTTACATTTCATCAGAAGGAAATGTTTTCCAGTACATGTTGTATGCCACCTCTATCTTACATGTACCATGGTGGTGGTCTCTTCTCTTAAATATACCACGGTGGTGGTCTCTTCTCTTAAATGTACCACAGTTGTGGTATCTTCTCTCTGAAATACCACAGTGTTGTTTTTGAAGTATACATGTACATACATACATTCACTTATATTGAGTAGTTTTATGGCATAGTCCCAAACCAAAATTCACCCATACAGAGCACATGTACATACCTGCAGTGTAGGGAAGACCAACTGCTTAGGAGTTGCCAGCAGGGCAACCTAAGATTGCAGCAAAAAATACCCCTCCTAAATTTCTTTCAAGGGAGGTCTCCCAAGGAGGCCAACATTGGTATTTTCCAACCCCCCAAAAAGCAGTTTTTTTATATTTATAGATTTTATTTTCATTTTTTTATTTCTTCATTATTTTTTTGGTACTTTTACAGGGTGCTCTGTGCATATTATCATACTGAAAAAATGTGTGGAAAGCCTTAATTTCAATATTAAGGTTTTCAAACATAAACACAAAGAATTATCCTGTCACTAAAATAATGCACTGATCCTACAGATCCAGGATAATCTGGGCTGAAGGACCAAAATAACATTCTAAAACAGCTATGGCAGGCTTTCTAGCCTTAGAAAATAAAAAATAACCTCTCAAAGTTCCCTGAGGAGGCTCTCTTAACCCCAAGAAAAGTATTTATAAAGCACCTTTTTGGACCTTTTACCAAAAAATTCATCAGTCATCATCCATAAATGGTGCCATCTGTGATTTTCAGCTTGCTACAATTACAGAGAAATATGCAAAAGTTGAAAAAACAAAAATAAATACAAAAATTACAGTTAAAATAATTGAAGGAAGAAATAATATTAAAATATAATTTTGAATTAAGATTTTCCATCAAATTTAAGGTAGGGTCACCCCCTGAAACCTACCCCCAATTCACACTCCTTGAATTTTTAAATAATTAATGAAAAATTTAATGAAGGAAAAGCTCTTCAGATTTTGGCCATTTTAATATTTCAAATGAAACCTCAAGTATAGGTTTGAGAGTAAAAATTCAGTCAGAATTTGGGAGTTATGTATATTTAAGGAATTAAATGTGGAAAAGTGATTTGTCACAATTCCCGCACGCAGCCACGGCAACCAAGATACCCGTGCGCAGCTGAGCAGCAGCACCGCCACCCTGTATACATGACATGACAGGCTGGTTATGCAGTCCGAGGCATCTGACAACCACGCAGCCATGGTACTATGGGCTGGCTTGACAGTCTGATGGCAGGAGACTTGAAGTACCTCCTGAACATTCTACCACCTGGACAGATACATGCCACATATGTAATAAATTTCTCGGTGTTTAGAGCATGATTAGAAACATAACTAATAACTAAGAAATTACATAAAAATAATTTTTACATATTTTTACTAAATATATTAAGAAAACATGATGATTTCAAAAGAAGATAACAACAGAGTGAAAAACCTTAAAAAATACAAACATGAGCACTTTAATACATCAAAATATCTATTAAAATCTGAGGAAAATGAATAGGTAAAAAATTATATACTCTCCCAAAGTATATATTTTTAAATATTCACTTGAAGTCAATAAGTAGAATTTGGAAAACTAGCACCAAAAGAATTGTTATGCTTTTGTTCCCACTTATAAATAAATAATGAGGGATTAAATTACATCCTAGTGAACTTAGGAAGGTCTACTAAGAAGAAATTTTAACACTCTGTGAATATCTACTAGGGATAAATAATTAAATAAAGGTCATTTAAATAAATAAGGTGTTATTCCCATGCCAATAAATCAATCAAATCATAGAATAATTCCCTTAACCTGTAGAATTAGATTCTAACTGTGTTATAGAACAATAAAAACATGATGGGCTACCACTGGCTCACCTGCTAGCCTTAGCACCCATCCCTTTCAGCCCCTATAGCCCTCAGAAGGAAAGAATTGGGACCCAAAAAGCTATAAATAAAGAGCTCTTTTTTGAGGTTATCAATACCCCAGAACCATTTATATATACATCCAGACACCATTCCAAAGTGATTAAATGCTTATAAGAAATAATTAAGTGATCTATGGCTTTAGTCTGATTAATATTATCCATCCCAAACCCATTTTTATCAATCTAAACTGATGAACAAACTTTTACCCCAGATATAGGTTTAAACACATCAGTACATGTCCCAAACAGGTACAAAAAGGATTAAATAACATAACAGTGAGTTCATTTTCATTTTTTTTGGAATGTTTTTCCAAAATAGCTGCCACTCCACCATATATTTTATATATATATTATGTATTGGAAATATCTCCATTAAGAATATAAATTAAAGGTTCAAAAGTAACCAGGTCTATGGATTTAAATATGAATTACCTGAAGAAGAGGTGTTAAAGATCCTCAATATTTATTGAGGCCCCTCTTTTCTTTATTTCATAATCAATTTATTAATATTGATTAATAAAAAATATTAATAACCAGACCATATTGCCTTGCATTTGCTTTATCCAAATACTTTACGGATTATTGCTGCATCTTTATAATAATATATTCATTATTTATTATATCAACTCTCTAAGCTAAAAGGTAGCAAGGACCTTGGCATCCAGGAGGCTGACAGTGATCTGGTGCTTATAAATAGATAAGCAAGTGATTTATGGCATAATTACCAAGTATATAGTATTAATTCATAGCCACCATTGTTCTTTTGCACTGGAGATAAATCATCAAGCACCCCAAATTTGATCCGAAAAAGTTCAACTGTGAACCACTTCAGATACCCTGTAGGTAATTAATCAAAGAAGTTATTTATTTCCTGTGAAGATTATGGCCAGAAATTAGCTTAGTGGAAGGAGGAGCAGTAATTAAAGCAAATGAAATTCTGGACAACTTGTGTCTATAAAGGCTAATGGGCTCTCACAATGGGGAAGTACTTTGGATGATTGGTTGGATGAATTGGAATGGATGATGGAAAACAGCAGGGAGAAGATCTCCTTAAGTAAAAAAGATTGGCCTCTTTTGGGCCCATGATACAACAGGGGAAAAGGAAAAAAGTCCGCGCCAAAGGGGCTCTACAGGCTCTACAGGCCCTGTTACTTCATTTTGGCTACAACTGCCCACATGGCATCAGTACCTGTACCCTCTCAACCAGCCTTTTCAAGGTGAATTTGGTGCTTCCAACCTTATGGGGATGAACCAGCCCCTTTTCTGTTTGAACCCCTAGCTGGTTGTCTGTTAAAACTGTTTAGGTTCAACCTTCTAACATGATGTATCACCACAGTATGGAGGCTTTGCAGTTGAACCAAAGACCATTAATAAAAAAAAACCCTGGCAGCCAAAAGTGTCTGTAGCCTAGTTGTTAAAGGCAGCAATCTAGCATGTGTCTCAGTCTATCTGAGGTCAAGGGTTTCATTCCCACCAGACACATCTTGAATTATCACAGTATCAACAGGTTACAAGCCCAGAGCCTACCTGTGCGTATAATTGCTTAATTAAGAGACTTGAATATGATTTGAATGCTTTCTGTAAGACCATAATCCCCACTCAGCCTACCCTGAAATCATTGGTTCAATCCCCACACCAATCACACTTTCAACTGGGTATTGCCATACCTATTTCTACATCACATAACAAGGGGGGGTGTTGAGGTTATACCCGCTAACATGATGTATCACCAAAGTATGCAATCTGTGCAGTTGAACCAATACCAGTAATACCCAACAACCCTGGCGCCACAAGTGTCTGTAGCCTAGTTGGTGAAAGCAGCACTCTAGCATGTGTCTCAGTATATCTGAGGTTGTGGGTTCAACTCCCACAAGACACATCTTCATTTTCACAGCCTCAACAAAAGCCATCCCTGTTACCTTTATCACATCACTTACTGGCTGGTTGCCTCATGCAACAAGCCCCTTGCCCCTCATATGGACCAAGTGGAACCCTGAACTCATCTAGTTCTGGTATCAAGATCAAAGGGGGGGGGGGGTGTAACCAGGGGGAATGCCTCCCCCCCCTTTATCCTACCTAGGTGACCAGCAGGGGTGGTAAAATCCCCTGCTGGTAACCTGGGAAAACATTTTCCCCAGGCAAACCAAAACCCAAGTGGGCTGGGGGGAATGAGGTCCCCCCAGCCCTTTGCGCTTCCCCCTTGGTAATGAGGGGGGGGGGAGAGCACCCCACTTGCCACCCCATCTGCTGCCACCTCACACAGGTGGGGGGGGGGGGGGGTGATTAAATCCCCGCCACCACTGGTCCCGTCAATGCAACAAGCCCCGGGCGGCCATTGCCGGCTGGCCTCCTTCCCCCTTGCAATGAAAAGAAAGGGGAGGGGAGGGAGCCGGGACTGTTGGTCCTAGCTCCCACGGCTGCAATTGCTGGCCGCCACCCAGCGCCAGAGCCGTAAACAGGGTGGAAGGACTTCATTTTGAGTCCCCCTGCCCACTAAAATGGCCTCAAAACGGGCCAAATGAAAGAAAAAGCACCCCTGAGTGGGCTCCAACACAGGTGATGACCCCAATGGGCCATCCCAGCCCAAATTCAGGAAATTACAAAATTTTTGGGCCAGCCCGGCTGGCCAAGTATCTCAAAAGAAAAACTTGGGCCCAATAATGCTCATAAAAGCAAATTTGGTTGGGGTGGCCCATCCATTGAAACGGGCCTGCAATGGCCTGTTTACCAAATGACTTATTTCATGTGTTTCAAGGCCATTTCCCCCAAATCTGTGACATCCACACAGGCCCAGGTGGTCCGTGTGGTTGTCTAATGGGCCTCAGAGGCCTCTGCATGCATCCCATTTGCGTTAAAACTATACGTTGCACACACAGAAGTGACTAAGTGTTTTAACACACCCCCTTAATTGAAAATGGGTTACATAAAAATATGAGAGAAAAAGTCTTGATGCTTTTTTCTGTCTAATTCCTTAGTCATGATATCTGCAATCATTGCTCCAGTAGGCATGTATCTCAACACTATCTCCTTGCAGTGAACGGCATCAAATATATAGTTATATTGAAAATCAATATGTTTTGTTCTTGAATGGAACACTTGTTTTTCTGCCAATGCAATGGTGCTCTGTTTATTGGAATCCAACAAGGTAACCCCTTGTGGTTTATGTGTATCCTCTAAGAACTCTATAAAAAACTTTGCTTCCTGTGAAGCCACTTAGCAATCTCCATACTCAGCCTCTGTTGATGAAGGACTTATTTCCAACACCTTTTTGTACATTCATGACACCAGATCCTTACCCAAGAAGAATAAAAAACCACTTTTTGATTCCCTAGTGTTCCCATCTGCCAAGATTGCATTGGAATAAACAACCAAATTAAAGTTTTGTAACTTTTAAAAGTTTCTTCACAGCCTATTTGTTCCTTGAAGATACCTCATAAACCTCTTAAAAGCTAACCAATGACTCATGCATGGTTTCTCTAAGTGTTGTGATAAAACCCCAATTTAACATGCAATATCTGGTGTTGCAAACCATCCCAAGTCATTCAGAGACCCAATGGCTGACCTTTAATCATTTCCTGACTGAACAAACTCCAGATGCTCTTCATCTGTGGAATTCAGCAAACAGATGTTTGACTGCAATGGAGTACCAAACTCCATTTCATCTTCTATGCTGTACTGCTTAAGAAGTGACGCTGTGGAGACCCCTTTGAGATTATTCACTTGAGGGGGAATTTAGTACTACAACTACTGATATGATAGAGGAATACTAAGGGTGGTTTTTAATTTACTGCCCCTCTAAGTACTATAGTAGTTTCACAAAAATAAAAGAAAACAGATTGGTGGCTGATTTTGAGATAGGGTTGCTACTATAGTAGTCTATATCAGACCTAGGATCAAATGTTTCAAGCTTGATAGGAAGAAATGGTGGAACCAATGGGTGACTTGGAGGATAGAAGATGAGTAAGGGAAGAATACTTTATCAAGTATTTATCCCTTATGTATTTTATCTTGTTTTATTGGTTACTGATTGATACTCCTTTAATTTTACAGGTGATGACCAAATAAGGTTGAAATGGTTGAGACTATACTTGATCACTGATGATGATGGAGGTGAATGATGATAGTTGATTATGATGTTTGATGATGGTCAAGGTAGGTGATGATGATGGATGATGATGATGTTGTATGGTGATGATGATGGTTGATGAGGTTCAAGGTAGGTGATGATGATGGATGGTGATGATGATGGATGGTGATGATGATGGATGGTGATGATGATGGATGGTGATAATGATGGATGGTGATGATGATGGATGGTGATGATGATGATGATGGTCAAGGTAGGTGATGAAGATGATGGATGATGATGATGTTGATGGATGATGATGGTAATTGATGGTGATGATGATTGATGCTGGTCAAGGTATGTGGTGATGTTTAGAGATGTTCAAGTTATGGGGACATGGTGATGATGTTCAAAGGTACGGGTTATTGGGTAAATAATGGTGGTGGCGGATATTCAAAAGTATGGGTTATTGGGTTGGATCATGGTTAAAAGTATGTGTTGATGGTGGTGAATGGTCCAGGGTAATGGTGGTGGTTGATGATGATGATGGTGGTGATGGTGATGATGATTGTATGGGATATGGGATTGGTGATGGTCACAGTATGGGTTATGAAATAATAGTTGAGGATGGTAAAAGTATGGGTTAAGGGTGCCTAGGAGTACAGAAATAGATTCCTCACCCAAAATTAGGTAGGGTCACTCACTGACCCCACCCTTGAATTCCAAGTCTTTATATTTTTAAATAATTAAAAAGAAAAGTACTAAAAATTACGACACCAGTATGGCACTTTTTGGCCATTCTAATATTTCACACGTACTTTCATGTATAGGGTTTACACCTAAAATTCACTCAGAATTGAGGTTTTGTGTATATTTTAGGAGTTACACGCGGAAATGTGTTATGTCACAATTCCCGCGCGCAGCCCCGCATCATTACATATCCCTACGTAATAGTAGTAGCAGATTCCCGCGTACTAGAGACCCGCGCGCAGCTGATTCTGCCACGCACGCAGCGGATTCTACCCGGCGCGCATCTGTACTAACTGATCCCCGTGTCTGGATCAGTCGTGACTAATCTGACAACCAGGTACCACTCAGAAGAGCTACAACCTAGTTAGGGTTGCCTAGTATATGTAACAAACTGAAATATGCATTACTAATGATCCAAAAAGATCAAAACTTAAATAAAATTAATTAAAATTAAGTTTGAAAAATTTTTTAATAATAAATCAAAGATCAAGGATTATCACGTAAATCACTGACCCTGATCTTTGAAGACCACAAAACACTACAAGGAGTGTTCATAAAAATTATTAAAAATTATCTACATAATCGGCAGATGATTAAAAATCAGTAAACATCCACATCTTCTTGCTTCAAAGAAATATCAGTAGTACAAATGAAGGATGAGTACAGAATGATCAAATTTTTGCTAACACAGATTAACAGATCCTGTGGCTAAAATAGTACAGAAATCCAGCAGATCTAAGGACATCTGATTGACAGCACCAAGTGGACGTGCCAATCCTTCCCTGACTGGCTTTAAAGCATCAGCCAACAAGCAGAATCCTCTCTACGTGCCCTGAGAAGCTCAAAATCACCCCAAAAGGTATTTATACAGACCTCTTTGGATCCATTATTCAAGCAGAGTTACCAGGAATTGTTTATTATCAATCAGACACCGTGTCATTGTTGATCAAATGCTTATATGAAGATAAGCAAGTGATTTATGACTTAGTCTGTAGTAGTATTATTTACCCTTATTAACCAATCAACCATTGAAGTTTAGTCAAGAAATCTATCCCATCTGCTCTGAAACCCTTCCAATTATTCCAGGATTTTTGTGTTAAAGTGCTCAGAGTGAGTGTTGACCTTCCTGTCTTGGCCATTTGTGCTGTTAAACCCGGAAATTAGTGGAATAAGTCCTTTCTAAGGCACCCATCTTTATTCCTAGGTTCTTAAACTGCCTAAGGAGGCCCCTTGAAGAAAGGTTGCTAGTCTGTAAAGATCCCCAGTAGTATAATACTGTGGCCCCTCTTTTATATTGTATTGAAAACCATTTATTACCAAACCAATGAAACCTTGCAACTGCTCTTATTATATCATTTATTTGGGCTTCTAAGTGTTTATTATTGGAATAATTATTTTTATTATTACTCCAGCATTTTTATCACTCTCTGTAGCTAAAGGACTGCAAGGTTCCTGGTATCAGAGAGCTGACAACTGGGGGTCTGGCCGGGAAATATCCTAAAATAATTAATTTTTAATTATTTATTCCTTGGACCAGTCTATTTATTTTTTTAACATAGTTATAACATATATTTTTGATCATTTGTTTCTCTAGTGGATCTTAAGACCAACAGAGAATTGATCAATTATTATTTGAACCTTCTTAAAAAGAAAAAAGAAGAAAAACTCCGTAACTTTGTCCCTGTTATTATAACTCCTGAGTAACAACAGGAGAAATTGCTTTATTATAAACAGAAGGTTATAAAGGACAAAGAACTTGAGCTTGAAATAATTATCAATTTTAATTCTTTATTAAGACAAAATAAGGAGTGGAAGATTTATCAAAGGAAGCTTTATATTTATAAACTAAATAACCCTGAAGATAAAGAAAAATCCAAAAATAATAAAAGTGATTAGTTTTCTAAAAATACCATTTTAACACATAAAAATACAAAAAAATATTAAACTTATATTTTTTGTTTTTATCCATCTCAGTGGATTTTGTTTTTGGTTATCTCATTGACCAGGACCTCCTAGAGGACGTCCCAGACAGTGTACCATTAGACTTACCCTTGGATTTATCCCAGGATCTGATTGGAACTCACTGAGACCCCGTTGGAACACCCCCCAAGGATAGTTGTGATCCCAACCAAGTGTTGGTACCCTTGAATTTCACTTTAAGTAAGTTAAAATATATATATAAAAATTATTAAAAATATAAAACACACAAAAAATATCATTTTTAAATTTTTGAAGTCTTTTTCAAAAGTTTTCACAAAAGAATTACTCATTATTTTTGGTGCTATGTATCAAAATAGGCGCAACACCCGCGCAAAAGGTAGAGCCCCGTTGTATGGATCTCTTCCCGGAGGAACCCGTGCGCACAAGGACTCCAGTCGCGAGCGCAATGAGGGGACTCAAACCTGTGACCATAGCGTCACGCGGGAAGACAATGGCAACAACCGTTGCCGCCAACTCGACCAACAACCTTTGGAGAACCATCCGTTGCCCACAGTCTTTTCCCAGGAGGGTACAGGTCCTCCTACGCCACCCCAGCAGGACTCAACCAAGGAGGAAAGAGTCAAATTATTAGTGAAAGAGCATGTGAGCTATTGGGAACAATTCAGGTTGGCTCAGACCCAGGAGGATCAACCAGGTATGAGAAAAGCCATTTCTCAGGCAAAGAAATATCAGATTTCTCTGCAAAGGTTGATCCCAAAGAAAGAAGTAGAAGGCTACGTGCAGAAATGGAATCCTTGCGATCAGTTAGCTTCCTTAAAGGGAAAGGACCCCAAAAATAAGAGGTCCTCAGCCCATCAGAAGTTAAGGAACCCAAAGGATTGGGACAGCATAATATTCTTAGCCCAGAAGTGGAATAAGGTGTACCAAAATTTGATGTAGAAGCTCTTAATAGCTTTTCAGTAAATGTGTCTCCCAATTTTACTTATATTAGCCAATTCTTTGACAAAGTTTATCAATAATTGGACAAATTGATTTCAAGTATTTTCAGAGTGATTGACACTCAGTCTCAGATTATGAGAATTGATGAGTTGGAAATACAAAAAATCAATGATAGTAAAAGAGCTAGTAAGTTGGACCTGATGCAACATATTGATGATATTTATCAATTCTTCAGGAAGATATTCTTGCAACCATAGACCAGCTTAAGGAAAAAGTTAAGAAAACTAGTCCTACTCCTTCAGCTCATCTGATTAACAAAATTGACTTATTAAGCAATAAACTTGATTTGGAGTTAGGTATTATTAAGAATGATCTCAGAGATCTTAAGATAAATTCTACTAACTCTCTGGTCATTGACCTAGAAGAAACTAGGCCTGCCAGATTCACAAGTACTCCTAGTGTTCCTCCCAGAACCAGGATAACTAGGAATGAGTCTTTCAGACCCAGTCCTTATCCTGAAATGGAGCAGGCTTTAAAGCTACTTCCTCCCATCACTGAATGGCCTAAATTCTCTGGAGAAGGAGAATACAACCATGTCAGTTTCATTGAATTTATTGACTATACTCTTTCTTCTTATGAGCTCCCTGATGCAATAGCTGTGGTAATATTGCCCAGACTATTTGAAGGAGTAGCTCTTGATTGGTTTATCAATAAAAGAGAAGAAGTTGGATCTTTATCCTGGAATTCTTGGAAAGAATTGATCAAAGTACAGTTTGGTACCAGTATTTGGAAAAGAAAGATGATGAAAACTTTTGAAACCTCCCTGTTTGATCCATCCAAGGACAAACCTCATAAGTGGTGCTTAGACCAGAAAAGGAGGTTAGACTGTTTCTACCATGATGCTGATAAAGAAGAAGTCAATGAAAGACTCCTGAACTTATGTCCCGGACAAATCAACCACATTGTAAGGTTCAGAATGCCTATGGATTCAGATCTTTCCACCTTAATAGGTGTATTAGAAGAGACTATTGATATGAATGACCTTGATAAAAGGGTCAATAGACTCCCCAGGGAACAAAAAACTAGGAACAGGGAAGAATATACTACCAAAACTAAAGAATTCCCTGCTACTAATCCATCTACCTTGGAATTCAAGAATACTCCAGAACTAAAAAAGAAAGTATGTTGGAACTGTAACCAAACAGGAAACGTAAAACCTGATTGTCCTCTACCTAGGAAAAGGATTAATCTTATTGAAGGAGAAGAGTATGACAATCCTGACCTTCACCTTGATGATACTGATGGATCACTTGTTGGAATCCACTCTTCAACTCCCAACACAGACCAATCAGACTCCCAGTAGACCAGAAGGGGACGTTGCAGCATGGGGTAACCTAAACTTATGTAATCAAACTGTGTTTATACCTCAGTTAGGTTTCTCAGAGCCTTTACTTAAATCTACGTTGTACTCAGTCTATTTCCCTTTCCTCATGCCTTGTTTTCCTCTTCAACCATCCGTACTTTGTTCAGGTACTGTCCTCATCTCTTTTGCATCTCCTTTGGTCCCACAACTTGTGCCCCACTCGCCCCTCTCTTGCTGGTACTTTCCTTCAGGTCTGCCTCCATTTTTCTTTCTTTATTTCTTCTTTCCCCCTTTGTCTCTCGTCTCAAGCCTGTCTTCTATCATTATGCTTGCCTCATGAAATAAAATTCTTATGCATTTTTTCCTTCTTCAACCATCTGTACCTTGTTCAGGTACTGTCCTCATCTCTTTCGCGTCTCCTTTGGTACCAAAAATTGTGCCCCACTTGCCCCTCACTTGCTGGTACTTTCCTTCAGGTACTGTCCTCATCTCTTTCGCGTCTCCTTTCATCCCACAACTTGTGCCCCACTTGCCCCTCACTTGCTGGTACTTTCCTTCAGGTTATGAGCCCAGTCAAATACCAACTGTGGGGACAATAGGACAAGGAGCGTAGAACAGATATCTGGACTCCAGCCACCGTGGCCCATCCTTTGTATTCTCCATTTTCTCTCTCATCCTTGACAGACTCACCTCCTCCCACCTCTTCAAGTGGTCTTCCATCCTCTCCCACATACTCCACTGCCTCCTCCGGCAACACCGTCCAAAATCTCCTCCTAGGGACTGACTCAAGAACTATCCCTCATTCTCATCCTTCCATCATGACCAAGTCACATGACTCTTGTGGTATTCTGTGCAATAAATTATCCGGTCCGGGAAATTTCTCCAGCTGGCGGAACAATGTACTGACCGCTCTTGGATATAAGGATTTGGATAAGGTTGTTCTAGAAAATTGTGAGGTATCTAACTCTGAGATAAAACTGAAGAAGAAGCAAGCCAAAACCTTCATTCAACTTCATCTGGATCAAAATAACTTCTATTGTTTGGTCAAAGATTCCACTAAGTACAAGCCTAAGGATCTCTGGGACTCTATTTGCGACCACTATGCCACCAAATCTCTTGAGATTGTGGTTAATCTCATGGATTGGTTGTACAATATTCCCTTCTCTGATGACAACTTGAAAGATTCAATCAAAAAATTTTGCAAGACCTTTTGGTTACTCCTGGAAGTCTCATTTGAAAACCTTGATACCTCCACCTTAGAAACCCTCTGGGCCATCATTATCCTTAAACAAATCCCCTCCTCTTTTGCTGTCATGCCATCCTTGCAGTTTGCCCAATACAAAGGAAAACAGGCTAAGATTCCCATGGAAAACTTTCTGTCTGATCTTGAACTTGAAATTCAACAACAATTGGATTCAATCAAAAACCTTCAAGCCTCAGCTTTCAAGGTCTCTTGTCAATCCTCCTCAAATCCCCCTCAGAAAAAGAATAAAAAATGTAGGAACACGTGCGAAAACGGCATCCACAACCCTAACACTCTTAACACCCCTGATCAGTGCCACCAACTTCATCCTGAACTAGCCATTGCCTATCATCAGGCTGCCCTCAACCGTATCCAGAACAAGATGCAACCCGGTAAAGAAAATCTCAGTTCAAACAACTTCAATCAGGACCTTGTCATTCTTGATAGCGGGGCCTCCGGTCACTATCTCAAGCATCAAGAATAATTTGCCACTCTTGAACCTTCCGACGCCACTTTATTCACGGCAAATTGCAACCCTCTCAAAATTTTGGGTCATGGTCAAGCCATCATTCCCCTTGCTTCTGGTTTTCTCAAAATACCTAATGCGCAACTAGTCCCCAACCTATCCAATTCCTTAATCTCCATGACTCCTTACCTCAAATTGCAGCACTCCATCAGACCCATCAATAACGTTTTTGAATGCTTCAAGGATGTGTCACAAGGGCTGCTGACATGCAAGCAGGGCCTGGCACAGAGGGGTCTCTACCCACAGTAGGCTTGGGGGCAAGGTTACGGAAGGAGGATAACAGGAGCAGAGGAGGATTGGGTTGAATGGTGCTGAATGACACTTGCTGGGAAAGATCTCCTAGTAAGAAGTAGTAAACTGATTTCTTGGGGGAAGCATCAGGAAGAGGAAAGAGGAGGCTTATTAAATAGACAAGAGGTTGGAACTACAACAGAGGTACAATTGGTTGGGGCTCAGAATACACACATGATGTCATGGGAACAGTCTAAGTAACAAAGAGGGTTGATCAGGGATGCTACTACATTACGTTAGGCTGCTTCTACATTGGGACAAGGTTCCAGGTCTGAGCTGTCTAATTTGGGAGAGTACAGTTGAAGGATTTACAGTGTACATGGGAGTCATGACACTATGTACTAAGTAGAGAGAGTATGTAATACAATCTGCAGGAGGATGTACATAAAGATTCCCAAAGGATAAACCACACAGAGGAGGTATGGGTTAGACAGAGAGATAACCCAAAGAGGTATGGGTTAGACAGAGAGGTAACCCAAAGAGGTATGGGTTAGACAGAGAGGTAGAGTAGAGCCTGGGAGATTGAGTATGTGCAAGCCTATGGAGTCTATCTGTGTATAGTATGAGGTTAGACTATATGTAGATATGTACTGCATGAAGATCCTGAGGTATATAGTTACTGGAGACATATTGATGTAATTCTCCTGAGCACTGAGGTTGAAGTTCCTAAGAAAGTAGATCAGGCCTGAGGGTAAGACTGAGGTTAGACTGAGTTTGGTGTCAGTATGACAGTACCCCCTGGTGAAGAAGAGGGCATCTCCTGATGACCATAAAAAGAGAGGTTGAAGAGGCCATCCAGGTTGTCCTTCAGCCATGTCTAACTTGAGTTTTCCTTCCCCTTACCCACAACCATCACCACCATCCACCCCATTACCACCTTTATCTCCTTACACCAGATCACCTACACCAACCTATCCAATGGAGAAGACCAACAATTATCATCCAGTCCAGCAATACTACCCAAGTTGTGATAGGTGCGTCAAGCTTGGAAGAATCTGCACCACCAGTATCAAGCACAATTCTGCCAAATGTGAAAGTTGTAGGCAGTATGGAAGAATGTATGATATGGATAAGCAAGGCAGAAAGGCCTTGGGGCCAACCTTATGGGTCCTGGAGAAGAGTCAACCTTTTGAAGTAAAAGAGGCTCCAGATGATGATGCCATGAACTTGGGTTACTCATCCGGACTTCATGAATATTTGGGTAAGTGCTTCTGTATTTAGTATTGGAGGTGCTGGATTGCTGATGAAGGTTTGCAATAGTCCTTTTGATGCAGGAGAGATTGAAGAAAACGCAAGAAAAGAGGGAGGCATTGCGTCGAACCGGTAATTTGGCCATAGATGGTACGTCGAGGCGTCCACAGGAGGAGTGCGGTGAGGCATTTATATGATGGGGAACCCCTCACGTAGATTCGGATGAGGAGGTGGTCAAGGTCCCCCCAAAAAGGGTACAAAAAAAAGGCATTTTGGAATACATTGAACCCGTCAAAGGAAGTCGTCGAAGCGTTGAAGCAAATAGTCAAAGCGTCGAAGCTCACCGTTGAAGCGTCAAGCGTTGAAGCGTCGAAGCTCACCGTCGAAGCGTTGAACGTCAAAGCGTCAAAGCGTCGAATGTCAAAGCGTCAAAGCAAATCGTCGAAGTGTCAAAGCCCACCGTAGAAGCGTCAAACTTTGAAGAGTCAAAGCAATTTGTCAAAGCGTTGAAGCCCACCGTTGAAGCGTTGAAGCAAACCGTTGAAACGCCAAAGCGGATTGTTGAAGCGGGAATGATGATGAAGACGCCGAAGGTATTTTGGAGATGGAATTAAGTAACATGGAGTAAGATAGAGGAACCACCAAAGAGATTGTTAAAGGAAAAGGAAGAGAGATAATCGTCGAAGAAGGGGGCAGATCAGATGACTCTTTGGAGTTAGAAGATTTGAGGAACAAGATGAAGGATTTGGAGGTGAAGATGAAGGTGGTGGAAGAAAGAAGGAATAGAAGGAAAGGAATTGAAAGAAGAGGTGAAACTGAGGTCTGGTTGGAGGAATTGGAAAGTGGGGAAAGTTTATTGGAGATGATGGAAGGAAGAAGATTCAGAGAAGATTCTGTTTTAAATGAAGATCAATTTAATCAATCTTTAAAGATTTATAGTAGGAATTCTAGCAAATTTTCAGGAAGGTTTAAAGAAGGGTTGGGGTAGTGAGATAAGAAAAGAGAAGTATGGTTTTTTAGAAGCTAGAAAGAAAAAAGTTTTAGAGATGAAGAAAAGACTAGCTGATATTTTGGCTTTAGCTGGGCATACTTTTGAAGTAGGGACTACTATAAGGGGGCTAAATTCTTATCAAGTTGCCAAGTTAAAATTAGTAAATACTTGGATGTCTAGAGTAAAAGAGTTGGAAGAATTGATGTGTGAAGCTATCTAAAAAGTTGTATATATAAAATTTTGTTTTATTTTATTATTATTTTATTTTTTTGTTTTTATTTATATTTTCTTAGAGGGGAGTAATTGATCTTTTTTTTTGCTAAGGTTGAAGAAAGGGAAAAAGGAGAAAGAATCTTTATTTTTTTTATCATGTTATTGATATATATATATATATATATATATATATATATATATATATATATATATATATATATATATATATATATATATATATATATATATATATATATATATATATATATATATATATATATATATATATATATATATATATATATATATTTTGAAAAAAGGAGAGTAAGGTTTGTATTGTTTTTATTTTAAGGATGACTTTGGTTTTGAGGGATAAAGTGTATGGAAGTCTTGAAGTAAAGTAGGGCAGTTAGTAAGATTAGAGTGAGGTTCCCAAGTAGTGCGTTCCTCGTCATTCTGGAAGCCTTTCCATTCAACTAAGTAAAATAATTTCCCCCTCTCAAGTTTGGAATCCAATATCTGAGACACTTCCCATTCTTCTTCACCATCAATTTTGACTGGCTCAGTTGGTGGTTGGTGCCTAGAGGATAGGGAGTTGTCCTGATATGGCTTGAGTAAGGAGGAGTGGAATACAGGGTGAATGGTGGACCATTGTTGAGGAAGTTGAAGCTTGAATGAACTTTTTCCAATCTGTTCTGTAATCAAAAAGGGACCTAACCATCGCTCTGAGAGTTTATGAGTTGGACAATTAGTTTTGATATTTTTAGAAGAGAGCCAAACTTTGTTTCCAACAGCAAATGAGGCAGGAAAGTCACTTCTTTTTAGGTCAGCATATCTTTTGTAGGTTTTAATTGCCTTTTCTAGTTCAATACCCAATAAATTTTGATTCTGGTGAATCTGGGTTATGTAGTGGCTGGCAGGTTGATCATCTACTACATGGAGACTGTCAAAGTTGGGATGTTGTCCATAGATGGTGAAAAAAGGAGATTGCTTAGCAGAAGTGTGAGTGGAATTATTGTAAGCAAATTCAGCAAGGGGGATCCAGGTATTGCAGTCGTCTTGGTGATAACTGACATACATCCTAAGAAATTGTTCTAGGATCTGATTTAATTGTTCTGTCTGTCCTTCTGCTTCAGGGTGATAAGCTGTGGAAAGATTTCTTTTTATCTGTAATTTTTCACATACAATTTTCCAAAAGGAAGAAACAAATAAAGATCCTCTGTCACTGACAATGTCAGTTGGGAGGCCATGTTTAGTAAAAACATGAGAAATTAGTAGGTTAGCCAACTCCACAGAGGAGATATCAGTTCTGGTTTTAATAAAGAGTGAAAAAACAATCAAACACCACAAGGATTGAGTCAAACCCATTGGATAGTGGTAGTTGTGAGATGAAGCCCATAGAGAGTGAAGTCCAGGGAGAATCTGGAATTGGTAAGGGTTGGAGGATTCCAAACCTTTTGTGGTGACTGGCTTTGTTTCTGCTGCAAAGGTAACAACAAGAAACATAATCTTTGATAAAGGAATTCATATTTTCCCAATGGAAATCTCTTTTGACTAGATCAGCTGTTTTGTCTTGTCCAGGGTGGCCAGAGAGGGGAGAGTCATGTCTTTGTCAAAGTATTTCAAGTTGGAGTTGTTCATCCTCCTTGGGGATTGCTATTCTGTTTTGAAAAATAAGGAGTCCAGTGTCTGGGTCTATAAGGTAATTCTTTAATTGTTCCTTTTTATCTAGTTTCTGAATAATCTGCTGGGTTGATTTGTTGGAGATCTGGGACTGAATTAAGGTTTCCAATTGTTTGTCAACCTGTTTTGCAGAGATAAAGAAAATTCTAGAAGGTTCAAAGTCAGTCTGTTTCAAGAGTTGTTTGACATTTGCTGGATTCTTTTCTGCATAGGGCATCCCCCCTTTGGGGTAAACGTTGTCTTGACGTGACAAGACATCAGGCACTATTGATTGCTTTCCAGGTCTATAGACTATAGTGAAGTCAAATTCAGACAGAAACTCAGCCCAACGGGCTTGGCGACGAGTCAAGAATTTGGAGGTCATGAAATATTTAAGAGATAACTGATCAGTGAGAACTTCAAAGGGAGAAGAAAGACTGAGGAGGTAAGCTCTCCAGATCTTGATGGCCCATACAATGGCCAGGAGTTCCTTATTGTGGATTTCATAGTTCAGTTCAGCACTAACCAATTTCCTGCTGTCAAAAGCAATTGGGTGTTTGGATCCATCAAGAGAGACTTGGGTGAAGACAGCCCCTAGGGCATAGTCACTGGCATCAGCCTCCAAAAAGGTTTGTAAGGAAAAATCAAAATGTCTGAGTATAGGAGCTTGATTAAAGGCTACCTTGAGGTCCTCAAACTGCTGCAGAGCCCCTGGGGATAAAGGAAAGATGGGGTCTGCTCCAGTTAGAGCAGTGAGGAGGTGCACCTTTCTGGAATAGTTAATGATAAACCTGCGATAAAAATTAGAAAAACAAAAAAACTGTTGCAAGGCCTTTTTGTTTTTTGGTGGTGGCCAGTCCAAGATCTTCTGGATCTTGGAGTTGTCCATTTCAATGCCGCTTCTGGAAATGACATATCCTAGATAGTCCACTGAGGAGGCATGAAATTCACACTTAGAAGCTTTTGCATATAAGTTGTTCTTCCGAAGTCTGTTCAAGACTACCCTCACATGAGCTGTATGTTCTGTTAAGTTTTTGGAAAAAATAAGAATGTCATCAAGGTATACCACCACACAGATGGTCAGAAGGTCTGCAAAAATGTCATTAACAAGACATTGAAAAGAGGCAGGAGCATTGGTGAGTCCAAAAGGCATTACCAAATATTCAAAACTCCCAAACTGAGTTCTGAATGCTGTAAGATGTTCATCAACTTCCTTAATTTGAATGAGATTATAAGCACCCCTGAGGTCAATTTTGGAAAAAATGGTAGAAACAGAAAAGACTGTTAATAAGTGAGTCATGGGAGGAATGGGATACCGGTTCTTTCAAGTCACAGCGTTGAGTTTGCAATAGTCAACACACAATCGCAAACCACCATCCTTCTTTCTTACAAAGAGGACAGGTGCTCCAGTGCTGGAAGTGCTGGGGCGAATGAAACCTTTCTCTATATTTTCCGCTATATAGGCTTGAAGGGCCTCCTTTTCATGGTGACTAAGGGAGTAGATAGGCCCAACTGGAGGCATAGGGCCTTCCATTTCAATATGATGGTCGTAAGCGCAATGAGGAGGGAGTTTATCAGCTTTGACCTTGGAAAAAACATCTAAAAAGGTATGATAAGCATCAGGGACTCTCTCCATCACAGTTTCAATTTCATCAGTTTCCACATCTTCATCCAAACCTTCTGCAGTAGCCTGCTTTGGGTCAGAGTCAGAAGTGGAAATAATCATACGCAAAACTTGAACGGATAGATCATTCTCCATATCCTCCAAGAATTTCAGAGAATGTCCAAAGAATATCCTGTTCACAGAAGTAGTTGTTGAACTCAAAGGGAAGTGTTGTGAGTGCATAGATTCTGAAAAGGGGACAGGAGCAGTGACCTGCAGGTTCACTGGCAGAAAGGAAGTAGTGGCCAAGGAGAGTTCAACGGAAGAGGAATGATCCAAAGTTGGTTGGTGTCTTGGGGTGATCAATCCCAGTTGCCAATTTACCTCTGGGTTCCAGAAATGGAGGAAGTCAATACCTAGAATAATTTCTTCTTTGGGTGGAGTATCAACAACCAAGAAATCCCATTCTAAGTTGGGAAAAGAGGGAAAAGAGAATTTGAAGGAAACCTTATGGGTGATTTCCTGGGAAGGTGAGTCAGAAGGACTGAAGGTAAATAGGAAAATAGGAGTGGTCAGGGGTTTGAGTGATAGAGAAAACTTTAAACCATAGATTTTGAAATAACAGATTGGGTTGCTCCAGAGTCAACAAGTACACTGTAAGCCTGGTTATTGGTCAAGCAAACAAAACATAAGTCTTTGGAAGGAGGGTTAGCGTCTTTTCTTTCCAAAGTTTGTACTCCAATATTAGGAGAGTGATGGTCAAGGAGTACCACATTCCCATCACCTAGTCTTTTCCATGTTTTGGCTTCATAGGGTTGGGTTTCTGGCCAGGCTTAAAATATGGACGTCTCCTGCAGAGGCTAATTTTGTGAGTTACTCCACAGTAGTTACACAAACCCTCTCTTTCTCGTCTAGCTTTTTCTTCAGCCTTGAGGTTTCCATCCTCTCCTACGTTGGGATTAGGGACATAGGTTGGAGTAGAATCAGTAGGGGTTGGCTTGGTCTTCCCCTTAAACCTACCTGGTTGGCTGGTCTGTTGAGATTTCTGAGGATTTGGAAGACTGGGTCCAGGTCTTGAGGTCTGAGGGAGAGTGAAGGACTTCTCCTGGATCCTTTCATGGTAAAAAGTGTCATACCTAAGAACAATATCCATTAGGTCTTGCGAGGTTTCTTGAGGTCCATCATAACCAGCTAGTTGGTCCAGTAATCTGGCTGGGAGACCCTTTCTAAAATGAAAGAAAAAGGCTTTATCACCCCTCCCAGAGACCTTGGTCATAAGTGTCCTGAATTCAGTGATATAGTTAGTAGCATAACCACTGTCTTTCATCTTAAGGAGGGTTAACTCCTTCTCAGCACGCTGGATTTCTAGACAATCCCCAAATAGGTTATGAAGCTGTTGAGTGAATAGAAGCCAGGAGTTAAGTATGAAGTCTGGCTCATGATTACCAATGTGAGCAAGATAGGGTTGGATCCATCAACTGGCATTTCCTGAAAGGTAAGAGACTGTAAAGAATACTTTCTTTCTTTCATTAGCAAAAACTCTTTCATCATTTGAAAAAATGAGTTCACAAGCTTGAAGGAAAGTTCTAAGCTTGGTTGGGTTAGTTCCATCAAATTTATCTGGGGCATTGATAGATGGAGATTTAAAGTTAGTAGAGGGTCCATGGTCAGCAGGTTTAGAAAGTTGAGTCATTGCAGTGGTCATTTGCTGAAGAATGGCCAGCAGGGCAGGGTCCGTTGAAGGAGCCTGAGTGGTGGAAGGAAGGTTGGTGTGTGGGGAAGGTGAAGGGACTGCTGTTGCATTAGAAGTTTGACTAGGATTACCCTCTGGGGATGGTGAACCCAGGCCACTCAAGATTCTGGAATCAAATCCTGAGTCTTCATCCTCTTCATCTTCCTCACCTTCTCCTGGGATTGGGACCATGCTTGCATCATAGGCAGGAGAGTACAAACCATGGTAACCTGGGCTTGGAAACTGACCTGTGATCCTGTGGAGGCTAGCATTGTCAGAAGAAGGAATAGTAGAAAGGGATACTTGGGGAATAGGTTCCAATAAACCTGTATCCATAGGAGTGGAAGTGGTAGCCACTGGTGCAATCAGGTTAGAAAAGGTCCTACCTGTTCCACAAGATCTAGGGGTAGAATGGTCAGTAGTTTCAGTGGTACCTCTCCCCCTAGAGCTGCGGGTGACTGCTGGGCTAGAAATATGAGAAAAAAAGAGCACGTCGTGGGGGCATTCTTACTTCTAAGAATAATTATCTACCCAAAAGTTGTTCTTCACCTTGGAGCAAGAATAAAATGATTAAAAAGGGTTTTTTTCTTCCTCTGATTACCTTTATGGGACAGTCAAATACTGGTTACTATACCTTGTCTAAGTGTCGAAGTGTCGAAGTGTCAAAGCGTCAAAGTGTTGAAGCATTGAAGCGTCAAAGCGTCAAAGCGTCTAAGCGTCAAAGCGTCAAAGCATGAAAGCCTCAAAGCGTCAAAGCGTCGAAGCATCAAAGCGTCGAAGCGTCAAAGCATCAAAGCGTTGAAGCGTCAAAGTGATACTTAGAGGGTAGAGAGCTGGAGCTCTGAGTAGGTTTGACAGTAAGGTAAGGGAAGAAATTAAAATGGCCACAAATCAAATAGCCAAGTTCAAGGTAGGGACAAAAATAAAGCAAACAAAAATTGCCACAACTCAATAGCAAAGTTTGATGCTGTCTAAAAGGATAGGGAGGGTGGTTGGTGAAGAAGGGGTTATCAGCGAAGAAATCAGTTTAATTTCACAAGGGCTGCTGACATGCAAGCTGGGCTTGGCACAGAGGGGTCTCTACCCACAGTAGGCTTGGGGGCAAGGTTACTGAAGGAGGCTAACAGGAGCAGAGGAGGATTGGGTTGAATGGTGCTGAATGACACTTGCTGGGAAAGATCTGATAAGATTTCAACTAAATTTCTTAGAACATAGAACCAGCAGACTGAGGACAACGGGTTAGAATTTTGACAAATCATATAAGAAATGAGAAATAAAAGAAAAGAAAAGATGAGAAAACCAACAGCTTCGAGTTATTTCAAATGAGGCAGAGATCAGACAGCGTAGGGAGTTTATAGAGTGGGAAGAGTTTAGATGCAGATAATTGGGCTTAGACGTAGACAATTGATGACTACAAATCCAATGGAGTTGTCAGAGAGATCGTGCTAAGAGGTTCTTGGGGATTATACTCTTACCAGGCATGAGTTAGTTCACGAAGAGATAGATTGGGTGCAAGAGTTGAGTGGAGATAGATTTGAGTCGAGTCAGGTTCATAGAGCAAGCAGAGGCAAGCAAGGTCATAACAAGGAAAGATAAAAAGATAAAAAAAAAGATAGAAAGAAATAATGAAAAGATAATCACTGATAATCAAATGACGATGAAGAAAGAGAGGAGTCAAGACAAAGTAAGACAAGAGGTCACCCGGGTTGTCCCATAATGTGAGAGAACCCAGATGATACAGACATGTCACACAAACTTCCACGGACGCGTACAGATGTATTCATTGAGCTCATCCCAACACTCCCCGTGACTGGTGAGAGTGTAATCCTGAAGTTCATTGATGTGTCTTGTTGTAGATTGTATTTTGGAGAAGTTGCAGGGAAGTTGATGAGGAAGATTTTGTGAGGGAATCTGCGATCATGGCATGACTTTGAATTAGAACTAGGTTGAACTCATTGTTTCCATAATCTTCACGTAAACCTTTGGTTTTAATATCTATGTGTCTAGACTTCGAATGTGAGCCAAACCGCTTGATCTTATCGTCCAATCCTTTGTTATCTATGTGTAGAGTAGGCTTGGGTTCTGAAACTTGATGAATCTCACTGATGAGATGTTTAATCCATTTAACTTTGAGGTAGCAATCAAGTAATGCATTCAATTCTGATTTGGTAGACAAGTAGGTGATGTTTCTTTGTCGAGTGGAGTTCCAGATGACTGGACTACCGTAGTGAAGAGCAATGTATCCAGTTTGGGATTTACAAAAGGTCGGATCATCTCCCCAAGTTGCATCGCTGAAGCTGGAGAGCATCTCTTGGCCTGGTTCATATTTGATTACGAGTTTGAGATGTTTAGTGGTTTTTAAATATTTCCATACCTTTTTGACTTCCCTCCAGTGAGTCATGCCGGGTTTTGTATTAAATCTGGCCAGACTAGACACAGAGTAGGAAATATCCGGTTGAGAGTAGTGGGCCAAGTGGTTGAGAAGGCCAATTGCTGATCTGTAATTAATATTAAGTTTGCAAAATTTGGCGTGATCGGAATCGGAGGCAGGTTCGAGGTTTAAATTCTGCGTCAGTGGGGTATGAGCATCTTTGCACAAAGTCAGGCCGAGTTCTGCCAGACCCTTTTCAATGTGGTTGGGTTGACTCAGGAGAATCCTATCATTTTTGATCTCCATGAGCATCCTGAGAATGTTTTTTGGGGGATGGCAGGAAGAGTTTTTAAATCGTTCGAGAAAACTGATCTCGAAGTGGTTAGAGTTACCTACTTGGATGAGATCATCCACATGAAAGTGAAGAACTTCACCTGTCTTGGAGTTTAGATATAAGCATGGATCACTGGTCGATTTGTGATATCCCTGAGTCTTGATCCACGAGGTTAAAGTTTCATACCAATTTTTGGGCAATTGTTTCAACCCGTAGAGTGATTTCTTAAGTTTTAGATAGGGCGATTTCCTGGTCGATCCTTCCGGAGTTCTTATGATAACAGTCTCGTCTATGGGAGCATGAAGAAATGCGCCCTTTACGTCGAATTGAGTTAGTTTCATCTTATTCTTCAGGCCGTAGATGAGAGCGACGCGAAGTGAACCAAGATTTCCAGTTGGTGCCCAAGTCTTGTTATAATCGATTCCAAGGACTTGATTGAAACCTTGAACACAAATTCGAGCTTTGTATTTAACAGGATCTCTGTTGCAGTTTTCTTTCACTTTAAAGACCCATGTTGTATTTAATATATTGTCGGGAGTGCCATAATACTCCTCCCAGACATCTTGTAATTCTATAGAGTTTAATTCATCTTCAGAGGCTATCTTCCATTTTGGCCATTCAGAGCACTTTTGAGCAGCCTTGTAAGAAGGGGGCTCATAATAGTGGTGGAAACCATATTGTTGGGGTTTCCTCACCTCCCTTCTGGGTCGTTGAGAGATGGCTTGGATAGGAGGATCAGGTTGAGCAATGGTTTGAATAGGGGGATCAGAAACTGGCGACGGCAGAGGAGAGTGGTCTGAAGATGGAGAGTCTATTGATATGGAGTCGTCTTGGTCTGAGTCAGATTCAGAGAGATTTTCGTGGGGTTCTCGGAAGTTATATTTCTTTTCGAATGATGAGAAGATGGGTTCTTTAGACTCTAAGTTAGGTTGGGTGGAAAGATCAATCCCAGGCGATTCCAGGAGAGGAAAGTTGTGAAGCGGATTCTTGAGGAACTGTACATGTTTAGTTTCCACAATAGCACCGGATTAGTTGAGGATCAAATAAGAATGAAAAACTGGATTGAACCCAAATAAAATTCCTTCTAGTCCTTTCTTGTCGAACTTTCTTCCTTTTTGGAGCTTATTTGCTAAGTAGATGACAGATGATCCTACAGGTTTGAGATAATTAGTAGGGAGCTTCTTGCTGAACATAAGTTCCCAAGGGGATTGGTCATTACCTTCCCTAGGGACCTGGTTGAGCATGAAGCAACAGCTTCGAACCACAATATTCCAATAACATTTATTCAATCAAGACAAGGAGAAAGTTGCACGGGCTGATTTGATGATTGTCCGGTTGGCTTGCTCGGCTTGACTGTTATGCTGAGAATGGTATGGTTCCGATGTTAGGAGTTTGATGTGTTTGTTCTTGGCAAAATCTTTCAGGGTGGTGTTTGTGAACTCTGTTCCTTTGTCTGAAAATATTTCGGAGGGATAATAATTCAGTCTTTTAAACTCTGTTTCTAGAATCTGGATAATGACACCGGGGGTTTCTTCTTTGGATTGAAGGGTAAAAGCTGCCAGATAGCCCTTAAAGTTGTCCACGAGAGTCAGGACGTATTTATGTCCAGCTTTAGATTGAGGAGTGATCTGTCCGATCAGGTCTAGATGAATTTGTTCAAGAGGTTTTGAAGAGGGTGACGAGGTATTTGAGAACGGAGCTCGCGTGATTTTGCTTCTTACGCAGCCATTGCATTGGAACTTGTCCAATTCATCCTTTGAGAAGCGATCTTTGAGAATTGGTTTGAGTGTCAATATTGATGCGTGTCCATATGTTTTATGGAGATCCAACAGCGACTGAGATTGAGTCAACGTGGCGGTAGATGGTTGATTAGAGATGTTGACCAACAGGTTATTTCCAGTACTTTGAGGCTTCTCTATTACGAATAAGTTATCTCAAATTAAACCTCTAAGCACCATTTTGTTACCTCGAGTGATGAAAAATTGATCCCGTTTTTGAGAGAGACCACAACCCTTCTTTGCCAGAAGGCCGGGACTAATCAAATTAACGACAATCTCTGGAACGTACACACATCCTTTGAGTGTAATGACAGAATCCTTCCACTCGAGCCAAACAGTACCGGTTCCTCGTATTTTGAGACTTGCTTCTAACTTGCCAGTTTTAATTTCTTCAGGTTTGTCCTGTAGATCAATGGAGGAAAAATACTTGAGATCGTTAAAGATATGTATATTCGCACCAGAATTGAGGAGAAGATTAGGTGTATTATCTGCATTAATCCAAAGAGTTAATAGAGCATGATAATTGATTGTAGGTGTCTTTTTCGTCTTGTTCTTCCACTCATTTTGCTGTTCGACCCACCATACGGGAGCAATTTGGGGATGGAGATGAAAACATGAAGATTCCGGGTGTGGGGCATTTGGATTGTGGAAGCCTTCTTTACATCTAATCCGGATCTTCCTTTCTTCTTTGTTGGATTTGTTCTTGAAAGTAACCAGTGAGACATCAGTGGTAGATTTTACTGTCTTGATCTGTGCTTTGCGCTCATTATTGTATTGGTTTAAGTGGTTAAACACAACATCTACGGTTATAAACTTCTCGCCGTGCATAATTTGTTGTTTCAAATTTTCTAGTGTTGGTGGAAACTTGAAGAGTATTAAATAGGCTACTATATCACTTGGTAGATCTATTCCTACATCCGCCATCCGAGTAAGGGATTTTTGAATGTCCGTTATAAAGCCTTCTATAGCAAGTTCATTAAATGGAGCGTGAAGGAATTGATTGAAAATTTGTGCTCTGTTTGCAGTCTTGGATGAGGCAAAGCTACGGGTGATTTTGTTCCACAGTAGTTTGGAGGACGTGATGTTTGTGGTATTAACTACATTAGCATGAGTGGTAGTGTCAAGTTTGGAGAGGATGATCGCTTGGATTTCTTGGTCTTGTCTGATAGGTATTTGTCCTACATCTTTGGTCATGAGATCCTTGATATCCTTGAGGTCAAATAACATTAACATTTTATCACGCCAGATTGAGTAGTTATCCTTGTTGAGTGGGAGAATAGCATCAATGAAAGCTTTGAGAGCGACTTGATGGAAATAGTTGTTTGCTCCCGCTGGTTTGTTCATTCTTGATGGTGCAGAGTTGTCCTTCGCCTTTTAACCGTGATAAGATTTCAACTAAATTTCTTAGAACATAGAACCAGAAGACTGAGGACAACGGGTTAGACTTTTGACAAATCATATAAGAAATGAGAAACAAAAGAAAGGAAAAGATGAGAAAACCAACAGCTTTGAGTTATTTCAAATGAGGCAGAGATCAGACAGAGTAGGGAGTTTATAGAGTGGGAAGAGTTTAGACGCAGATAATTGGGCTTAGACGTAGACAATTGATGGCTACAAATCCAATGGAGTTTTCAGAGAGATCGTGCTAAGAGGTTCTTGGGGATTATACTCTTACCAGGCATGAGTTAGTTCACGAAGAGATAGATCGGGTGCAAGAGTCGAGTGGAGATAGATTTGAGTTGAAGGAGGTTCATAGAGCAAGCAGAGGCGAGCAAGGTCATAAAAAGGAAAGATAAAAAGAAAAAAAGAAAAAGATAGAAAGAAATAATGAAAAGATAATCACTGATAATCAAACAACGATGAAGAAAGAGAGGAGTAAAGACAAAGTAAGACAAGAGGTCACCCAGGTCGTCCCGTGGTGTGAGAGAACCCAGATGATACAGACATGTCACACGAACTTCCACGGACGCGTACAGATGTATTCATTGAGCTCATCCTAACAAGATCTCCTAGTAAGAAGTAGTAAACTGATTTCTTGGGGGAAGCATCAGGAAGAGGAAAGAGGAGGCTTATTAAATAGACAAGAGGTTGGAACTACAACAGAGGTACAAGTGGTTGGGGCTCAGACTACACACATGATGTCATGGGAACAGTCTAAGTAACAGAGAGGGCTGATCAGGGATGCTACTACATTAGGTTAGGCTGCTTCTACATTGGGACAAGGTTCCAGGTCTGAGCTGTCTAAGTTGGGAGAGTACAGTTGAAGGATGTACAGTGTACATGGGAGTCATGACACTATGTACTAAGTAGAGAGAGTATGTAATACAATCTGCAGGAGGATGTACATAAAGATTCCCAAAGGATAAACCACACAGAGGAGGTATGGGTTAGACAGAGAGATAACCCAAAGAGGTATGGGTTAGACAGAGAGGTAACCCAAAGAGGTATGGGTTAGACAGAGAGGTAGAGTAGAGCCTGGGAGATTGAGTATGTGCAAGCCTATGGAGTCTATCTGTGTATAGTATGAGGTTAGACTATATGTAGATATGTACTGCATGAAGATCCTGAGGTATATAGTTACTGGAGACATATTGATGTAAGTCTCCTGAGCCCTGAGGTTGAAGTTCCTAAGAAAGTAGATCAGGCCTGAGGGTAAGACTGAGGTTAGACTGAGTTTGGTGTCAGTATGACAGGATTGTCATCAACTCATGACTGGAAATTTTCCAAACAACATTCTTGCTCTTAACCTTGCCCAACAAAGAGCTCTCTCTGCTCAATCTCCTCTTAATCTCCATCGCTCCCTTGGCCACCCAATTAACAACTACCTTCAAAAATTATTCCCTCATCTTCCTAATACCCCCATTGACTGCTACAAGTGTCTTACCTCCAAAATGACTCAATCCCCCTTCATTGGTCATTTTCTCTCTCCCTCATTGCGCCTTGAGTGTATTCACATGGATCTCTGTGGACCAATCTCACCCATGTCCAAGGGAGGAAATTGCTACTTTCTGAAGTTTGTGGATGGATACAGCGGCTATGCCTTCATCTACCCAATGAGGAGTAAGTGAGATACATATGAACACTTTCTCTCTTTTCTCAATGAAGCTGAATGCTTTATTGGGCAAAAAGTTTGTTTGGTACTCTTGGATAATGATGGGGAATTTGTCAATGAGAAGTTTAGCCTACTCTTCAAGAATAAAGGAATTTTTCATGTCACCACAGCTCCCTACACCTCTCAACAAAATCCATTCTCCAAACGAGGCAATTGAAAAACCGTCAAGAAAACCCAAACTCTGCTCTCACTAGTGGGGCTCCGTTGGCTCTCTGGGGTGATGCAGTTGTAACCGCTGTTTTTATTGAAAACCAAACTCCCCATTCCTCCTTAGATTTTACTACTCCCTTTGAAAGGTGGACCGGTAAACTCCCTTCTCTCAATCACTTATCTCCTTTTGGCTGCAAGGCCGTTGTCTACAAAGAGAAGAAATGGAGAATGTCAAAATTTGATCCATCCAGTGAGGAAGGAATTCTCATAGGTTTTGATCCTCATCATTGCTCCTACAAAATATGGATTCCCTTGTCAGATAAGATTCTCTGGTCTCACCACGTTCACCTCTTTCACAATGCCTTTCCTCTTAAAAATTTGCCTCAAAATCCTGAGCACCCTGGCCTTCTCATTTTCCCAATGAACAACCTCCCCTTATCTCCAAACCCTGTCGCGGACTCAGCTCCAATCAATCTGCTTGAAAGCAAACCAGTTGTCATTGCACCAGCTGGAACCAACCAATGCTTCCCTTCTGACTCTTCCAACCCTATTCCTTCATCCAATGACATTCCTCCCCATAAGACCTCTGCTTCTAAATATCACTCCTATGTTCCCTGGTACGACTCCACTCCCAAAGAATTTTGATCCAATATTTCTGAAGATCAAATTCTCCCCACCAGAAGGGGAATGAAGCAAATTCCATTGTCTCCAAGCCCTCTACCTACCAGGACCCAAGAACCGTGGCCAAAGCAAAACAATTGCCAAATTGGCCAGGCTGGAAGGCCGCAATAGACGTTGAGAAGAACAATTGCATATGACATGGAGTATGGGAGGTAGTTCCCAAACCTGCTCAAGTTAAAGAGCTGGACACTACGTGGGTCCTCAAAACAAAATTTTATGCCAATGGTCAGTTTGTAAAACAGAAGGACAGACTTTGCACAAGAGGATTCCATCAAGTTGAAGGCATCAACTATAATGAGACTTTGGCTCCTACTGACCGCCTACCTTATCTACGTATCCTGCTCAGCCTTGTAGCATCCTTCAAACATGAACTCCATCAGATGGATGTGAAATGTGAATTCCTAAATGGCAAGCCGGAGGAGGAGATCTTTATCAAAACTCCTGAGGAGCTAGATATAACTATTCCCCCCGGTCATGGTCTCAGACTTGTCAAATCTCTTTATGGCCTCAAGCAAAGCCCGCAATGTTGGTACTCCTCTTTAACCACCTTCTTTTCCTCCATAAATTTCAAATCCTCCGAAGTTGACCCCTCTCACTTCGTCCACTCCAATCCCACTATAATCTGCTTCATTTATGTCCATGTAGATGACCTTGTCATTGGTGGAAGAATGCAAGATGTAATGGAGTTCAAGGAGAGCATGAAGACTATGTTTGAGATGGAGGACTTAGGAGAGTGCAAGTGGGTCCTAGGAATGAGAGTCACCAGAGATGGCAAGAATTTCACCATCCAACTACACCAAGACCGGTACATGGAGAATATTCTTGCCAAGTTTGGCATGTCAGATTGTAAACCAGCCTCTACACCACTCCCTCAGCAACCCTCAAAAGTCCCTGTGTTAGACAAGCCAGTGGATGCCTCTTTCAACTACCGTTGAGCGGTTGGTCTCCTCAATTATCTAGTTCAATGCACCAGACTGGACCTTGCGTTCTCCTGGAGCTATCTTTCCCAGTTCCTCAATAGCCACACCATCACTCACCAAAAACAGTTCCTCCATCTCCTTTGTTATCTCAAGCGCACCAAGTCCCACGGATTCACCTTAGGTGGCAAAATCTTGACCTCCTTCAAGCTAGAAGCCTACTACAATGCAGATCATGCCTCAAGCAGTGATTGTTGGTCTTTCAACGGCTGTTCCATCTTTCTCAATGGACCTATCATCTGGCGCTGCTAAAAACAGTTGGTGTTAGTGCTGTCCACCACTGAAGCCAAGCATAGATCCTGTTCCAAATCTGGACAGGACCTTCTGTGGGCCTCTCAGCTCCTTTCTTCCTTATCCAAAATTTTCAGATTCCTCTTAATCCTCCTTCCCTCTTTTGTGACAATCAAGGAGCCATTGCCCTCCTGGAAAATCTGGTCTACCAACATTGTACTTGGCACATAGACGTCCGCCTACAGTGGATCAGAGATCATGTCGCTAACAACAATTGTGAATTATGCTACACTACGACTACTGACAACCTTGCAGATGGCATGACCAAAATACTGTATCCTCATCAACACGGCAATTTTTTGAAGGATTCTGGAGTCTCACCGCTCCAATGAGGTCAGCAAGCACGGGGGGTGTTGGAATCCACTCTTCAACTCCCAACACGGACCAATCAGACACCCAGTAGACCAGAAGGGGACGTTGCAGCATGGGGTAACCTAACCTTATGTAATCAAACTGTTTTTATCCCTCAGTTAGGTTTCTAAGAGCCTGTACTTAAATCTACGTTTTAATCAGTCTCTTTCCCTTTCCTCATTCCTTGTTTTCCTCTTCAACCATCCATACCTTGTTCAGGTACTGTCCTCATCTCTTTTGCATCTCCTTTGGTCCCCCAAATTGTGCCCCACTTGCCCCTCACTTTCTGGTACTTTCCTTCAGGTCTGCCTCCATTTTTCTTTCTTTCTTTCTTCTTTCCCCCTTTGTCTCTTGTCTCAAGCCTGTCTTCTCTCATTATGATTGCCTCATCAAATCAACTTCTTATGCGTTTTTTTCCTCTTCAACCATCTGTACCTTGTTCAGGTACTGTCCTCATCTCTTTCGCGTCTCCTTTGGTCCCACAACTTGTGCCCCACTTGCCCCTCACTCGCTGGTACTTTCCTTCAGGTACTGTTCTCATCTCTGTCGCGTCTCCTTTGGTCCCACAACTTTTGCCCCACTCGCCCCTCACTTGCTGGTAATTTCCTTCATCACTCTCTGATTGTGATCTAATGATCACTAACACCATCAATGTTATTGAATGTAGTATTGAGTCTTCTCTGGACATAAATTCCGTCAATGAGGATTCTAACTTACCTCAAAAATGGAATACCAACATGAAGATTCACCACATCTCTGAGGCTAAGGCCTTGAATCTAAAACCTTCTTCCAGTAAAAGTTACACTTCAGGAAAAACATGCTATGCTACTGGCCTAATCCAAGGTTCCCCTGTTAAGTTACTTCTAGACAGTGGAGCCTTTTGCTCTTGCCTTGGTTCAACTTATCTGGAGAAACAAGACCCAAACTGGAAGCTGAACCTACTACCAGTACCTCAGGCTAATTTCAGCAGTTGTAATTCTGCTCTCAATGCTATTGGAGTATGGTCTTCTGATATCATACTCCCTCACTGTAAAGGAGCACTCAAACTGAACATTGAATTTGTAGTGCTCCAAAACGGAGTATGTGATTATTTTATCCTTGGAAATGATTCTCTTTGCTTATATGGTATAGATGTATTCCAAAGCAAGGGTAGATACTTCACTATAGGTGGAGACTGGAATAAAAAGTTCCAAATATGCCATGTCAATGCTCAAACTTCTGATTCAACTTATGAAAAACACTTAGAGAATTTCAATCAGGAATACTTCTCTCAAGCTGCTTTGAATTCCCTTCTCAATGAAGAACAGAAACGGGATATCCTACAAGTATGCTTTGAAAATCAGAATGCTTTCTGTACCAAGGATCACCCCATTGGTAACATCAAAGGACATGATATGATCCTAACTCTAACCATCAAGCCTCCTTACCCACCTAACCTCAGGAGACCTGCTTACCCTTCTAGTCCAAAATCTAGAGATGCTCTGGAAACCCATATTCAAGAGTTGTTTGACTTGCAAGTCTTAAGGAAAGTAGGACACAATGAACAAGTGGATATCACTAGCGCAGTGATTATAGCTTGGCAAAATGATAAGTCAAGAATGGTTGTAGATTTCAGAATGCTGAACAACTACACCCAAGCTGATTATTACCCAATTTCAAGAATTGACCATGCTCTGCATAACCTGTCCAAAGCCAAGTACATCACTACCATGGACATGCTGAAAGGTTTTCACCAAATACCCATCAGCCCTGATAGTTGGAAATTCATGAGAATTATCTGTCATTTGGGAATTTATGAGTATCTTAGGATGCCTTTTGATATTAAAAATGCTCCTTCTCATTTTCAAAGAATTATGGATATTTTCTTAGGATTATTCATCAGACAGGGATGGATGATGGTATACATTGATGATGTTATTATTTGCTCTGATCATTGGGATACTCACATGGAGAAATTAAGGCTAGTCCTCAAATCCATCTCTGCCGTGGGATTGAAAGTATCAATGAAAAAGTGTAACTTTGGCTACAGGGAACTCAAGGCCTTAGGACACATTGTCTCTGGACTAACCTTAGCTGCTGACCAAAACAAGATAGCAGCAGTAATTAATAGGAATATGCCTCAGAATAAAACTGAACTCCTATCTGTTATCAGCTTCTGCAGCTACTATAGGAAGTATTAACCCAAAGTTTGCTCTTCTAACCAAGTGTCTTTATGAGATCTGCAACAACAATACTGTGTTTGAACTGACTCATGACAGAGTCAAGAACTATACGGAACTCAAAAAGGCAATCACTTCAGCTCCAGTACTGATCCAGCCAGATTATTCTAAACCTTTCAAACTCTACATAATGGCCAGAATGGAAGGGCTAGGAGCTGCTTTTCACCAGGAAGTCATAGAGGATTACAAACCAGTGGAAAAACCTATACTCCTCATATGCAGACAAATCAAAGACACTGAGAAAAGGTACGGTGCAAGCCAAATGGAATGTCTTGCCATAGTGTGGGCTCTAGAGAAACTCCCTCATTACTTAGAAGGTACCAATTTCACTGTGATTACTGACTGCAATGCTGTCAGGACATTGATGAACATGAAGAACCCTAGTAGGCACATGTTAAGATGGCAGATAGCCATACAACAGTACAGAGGTCAGATGACCATAGTTCATCAAGCTGGGACTAAAAACCAGAATGCTGATAGTTTGAGCAGGAATGCCTTAACCAATGACCCAAGTAACCCTGCTTATGATCCAGAGGATAATGATATCTTCCCTATCCTTAACATTAACAGGTTGAAAATTGAAGCTCCTATAATGGGAATCCACATTTGTGAACTGAATGAATAATTGTTCAACTCAATCAAAGAATCTTACAGTTCTGGCATGAAGAATCTGATCACTATTATGGAAAGTACCTCTCCACCATCTGAATTGATCAATAGCCTACCTGAACCTCTTTTGAAACCATACAAAGACAGAAGGTTCACCATATGGGATGGTCTGTTATACTATAGGCATCAACATTCAAGTGTTATAGTCTTAACTAAGGATGACCATATCAAACATGTTCTGGCTGAGTGCCATGATAACTGCTCATCTGGTCATTTATCTGCTGATAGAACCTATATAAGGTTAAGCAAACTTCTTGGTGGGTTAATTGGAGAGACTCCACTATACAGTATTTTACCAGTTGTGAACTTGTCAGAAGGCCAACAGGGCTACTCAAAAACGGTTTGGTCTACTGCAAAAAATTGCTGAACCCAAGAAAAGATGGGAGATAATCAATATGGATTTTGTAACTGGATTACCACCAGGAGGAGCCTATTCCTAAAACTCAGTCTTATTCATTGTGGATAGTTTCTCCAAGAAAGCAACGTTCCTACCTAATCACAAGGAAGACACTGCTATGGAAGTTGCCCTATTATTTTGGAACAGACTCATTGATGATGTTGGAGTTCCCAAGATTATTAACAGTGACAGAGATCCTAGATTAACCTCTGAGTTCTGGAGGGGTCTTCATGATATGCTTGGAACCACTTTAGCTTTCTCTACAACTTATCACCCTCAGACAGATGGCTTAGCTGAAAGAATTATTCAGACCCTGGAAGACATGCTCAGGAGATTCTGTGCCTTTGGACAAGAATACAAGAATTCTGAAGGTTATTTCCACAATTGGGTTAGCCTTTTAACTTCCCTGGAGATGGCCTACAACAGTAGAAAGCACTCTACTACTAAGGAAGCACCCTACATACTGGAAAGAGGATGGATTCCTAGATTACCCAAGGATAACCTTAACCACCAGCTAACAAATATTCACCCTACCACATTTGATTTCCAAAACATAATAGATGTAGCTAACAAACATGCTGTTAAGTGCGTCCAGGATGCTGTGGAGTATAATCAGGAGAGATGGGATGAAACCAATAGGGAACCTGATTTCAAGATTGGTGATCAAGTCTTGATCTCTACCACCGACTTTACCAACATAGCTGGGAATAAAAAGCTTAGACCATCTTTTGTTGGACCTTTCACCATTAATAAACTTCATGGTAAAAATGCTGTGGAAGTAATCCTCAGTGATGAGATTTCTAGAAAAAATCCCGTCTTCCCAGTAAGTCTCATAAAATACTACCACCCAAGGAATGGAGAACATACTCCTTCACTTGCAATACCTGTTACAGAAGAACCTGAAAAAGACAAAGGAAAAATTAGAAAGATCCTTAAAGATAAAAAAGATAGGATCAATGGAAAAGATGTCAGACTCTACCTGGTTAGATACAAGGGAGAATCAGCTGATAAATATGAATGGTTTCCTGAACATAATATCCCTGATGGACATATACACCTGAGGAACTACAGAGCCAGCAGGAGGCATTAACCCAAAAATGTTTTTTTCAGATATAGACATATCTTGGAGTGGGGGAATGTCAGCTTGCTACTATGTACAGAGAAACCTGTCAATAGCAACACAAAACTATGAAAAATCATAATATCTCAATTAACAAAATAAGGAGTGAGAAATCCATGAACATTATTACAGAAATGGATTCCTCACCTAAAATTAGGTAGGGTCACTCACTGACCCCACCCTTGAATTCCAAGTCCTTATATTTTTAAATAATTAAATAGAAAAGTACTAAAAATTACTATACCAGTATGGCACTTTTTGGCCATTCTAATATTTCACACGTATTGTCATGTATAGGGTTTACACCTAAAATTCACTCACAATTGAGGTGTGGTGTATATTTTAGGAGTTACACGCAGAAATGTGTTATGTCACAATTCCCGCGCGCAGCCCTGCATCATTACATATCCCTACGTACTAGTAGTAGCAGATTCCCGCGTAATAGAGACCCGCGCGCAGCTGATTCTGACAGGCACGCAGCGGATCCTACCCTGCATGCATCTGTACTAACTGATCCCCGCGTCTGGATAAGTCGTGACTAATCTGACAACCAGGTACCGCTCAGAAGAGCTACAACCTAGTTAGGGTTGCCTAGTATATTTGAAAAACTGACATATGTGTTACTAATGATTTAAAAGGATCAAAACTCAAATAAAATTAATGAAAATTAAGTTTAAAACATTCTTCAATAGTAAATCAAAGATCAAGGATTATCCCTTAAATCACTGACACTGATCTTCGAAGACCACAAAACACTACAAGGAGTGTTCATAAAAATTTTTAAAAATTATCTACATCATCAGCAGATGATGAAAAATCAGTAAAAATCCACATATGCCCGCTTCACAGCAATATAAATAGTACAAATGAAGGATGAGTACAGAATGATCAAATTTACGCTATAACAGATTAACAGATCCTGTGGCTAAAATAGTACAGAAATCCAGCAGATCTAAGGACATCTGATTGACAGCACCAAGTGGACGTTCCAATCCTGCCTTGACTGGCTTTAAAGCCTCAGCCCATGAGAAGAACCCTCTCTACGTGCCCTGAGAAGCTCAAAATCACCCCAAAAGTTATTTATACAGACCTCTTTGGATCCATTATTCAAGCAGAGTTACCAGGAATTGTTTATTATCAATCAGACACCGTGTCATTTTTGATCAAATGCTTATATGAAGATAAGCGAGTGATTTATGAATAAGTCTGTAGTAGTATTATTTACCCTTATTAACCAATCAACCATTGAAGTTTAGTCAAGCAATCTACCCCATCTGCTCTGAAACCCTTCAAATTATTCCAGGATTTTCGTGTTAAAGTGCTCAGAGTGAGTGTTAACCTTCCTTTCTTGGCCATTTGTGCTGTTAAGCCCAGCAATTAGTGGAATAATTCCTTTCTAAGGCACCCATCTTTATTCCAAGGTTCTAAAACTGCCTAAGGAGGCCCCTTGAAGAGAGGTTGCTAGTCTGTAAAGATCCCCAGTAGTATAATACTGTGGGCCCTCCTTTATATTATATTGAAAACCATTTATGAACAAACCAATTAAACCTTGCAACTGCTCCTATTATATCATTTATTTGAGCTTCTAAGTGTTTTTTATTGGAATAATAATTATTATTATCATTCCAGCATTTTTATCACTCTCTGTAGCTAAAGGACTGCAAGGTTCCTGGTATCAGAGAGCTGACACTATTCATGGAAAATCCTGCCCTCAGGGCTGCCCCTGAGGGTCCCCCTGGTACAGTGAATAAAGTTCATGAGGAATTTTGGCTGGTCTGAGGAGGAGTCTGTGCAGAATCTACCTGCATGTACACCCTTGCATGCATTGCTGTTCTGCATTCATACAGGTACCCCCTGGCATGCATTGCTGTGCTGCATTCATACATGTCCCCCCTGCATAGATTACTTCTGTATAGTGGTGGTTGGTCATTTGTTTGGTCCTTCATGCAGTGCCTTGCATATATTTATTCTGTATACAGCTGTTTTTTTGGTTCTGCATGCAGTGACCTGCATATATCCCTTCTGTATACATCTTTTTTTTTGGTGCTGCATGCAGTGCCTTTCATATATTTCTTTTGTATACAGCTTTTTGTTTGGTGCTGCATGCAGGGTCTTGCATATATTACTTTGTATAAAGGTGTAGCAATTTTTTTGTGCTGTATGGGTTGTAATGTATGGTGTATGTGCTTGAAGGCATCCAGGGTATGTCCATGAACTTTCACTCATCTGTGACACCTGGTAGGGGGATGGGTAAACCAGGGTTGATTCGATCTGTATCTTCTAAACCATGAGAGATAGAGGCGTACTTTGGCTGGGTTACTAGGGGTTATTTTTGGTGTAGAATCATATTTTGAGGTCTGATTGATGATTGGAATTTTCCTTATACTATAAAAGTGAGTCTGATGGCTGTAGGTTAGGTTTTGGAGCACCACAACGCCTCCCAAGCACCCCCATCCTCTTGTTGTCCAATTGGGCTCAATTAGCAGCAGGTTCCACCAGGTATATCTCCCATTTTCATTTTTATACCATTCATCCTTAGCCCGCTTCCAATCCACAACAGTTGCTTACGCTTCTCAGAGGGTTCTCTAAACCAGTGGCTCTCAATCCGTTGGATCATTTAGATTTGCTGTCTCCTGTCTCTCAAACTCCATTTGAAACTTGAATATCACCATGTCTGGCCAAAAAAAAATCCTGCAAACTGCTAACGTGAGTTTTTTGTTTCCCATCCAAGTCTTCTTGTCCCTCCTTCTTTCTTTGTTTTACTTATTGGACCGCATTCCATGACTTCATAGGTCCCTTGGACTTCTACCAAAAAACCAAGCTCATGGTGGCTCAAGCCATTTTTGATCATTCATCCCAGAAGTTCACATTCTGAGTCTTGATACACACTTGAAAATCACCTCTTCAAGCGCTCATCATGGCAATGGCTTACAACTTGTTCTACAAGGACTCTCAAAGGTTGATTATCCTTCATTGGTTACCCCTCATCTCAACCCAAACATCAATCCATTTGCTGACCCTCTCCTACTCCTACTCACTTCCTCAAATTTGATTGGTTTCAATCAAGCTTAGGGAATCTCTCTCTCAGACCCTGCCATCTTCCATCTCCTCAACAATTGAAGTGAAAACAGATGGCCTCATGGGCAGAACAAAGCCGCACCAGTCAATTATGACTCTGACCAGGTAAGATCTCTTGGGGCATGGTGATCAGAAAGGGAGGCAGGAGGGGCTTGAGTCAGTTTGATTGGAGGCCAGCCCAACCTTGAGCTTGTTCCAATCAGCAAGATCATTATCCAACTGGCTATACATTGCTTGTTTGTTTCCCCAATAAAGTGGCTAAGAGAAGGATGGCTAACAAACAAGTTTTGGCTTCATCATTTCTTGGTCCTGAATCAGGCTGGCAGAGCGCAGAGTAGACCAACCAGCCTCGTTGCCATTATGGTTTGATTGAGAATTCAAGAGAAATTTGAATGCGCAGTTCCTGATCTGATGGTTGTGCTCTTGACCATCTTGTGTCATGCGCCTCTTGGGTCCTGATCTAAGTGCCTTATAAGCTTTGGTTGATGGATTGACTCCCTCCTTTCCCACTACCTCCTCACTCCAATTCACTCAATTGTCTCCTCATTCTCTCTCCGCCGGCTCCCACCTTGATTGGTTGCTCCAAATTGCATGAGTCCAGGCTGATCCCTCTATGGTGCTTTCATCCCAGCTTCCACCTCAGTTTATTATTGGTACGTCTCCTTGATCCTCTGCTTGATCCAAGTTGCATCCATCAAATCTCAACTTGATTGTGATTGGTCAAGAGTAATCGAAATTCAACCTTAGGGAGATTGATTAGTTCTCATGCAGCCCTCACCAAAGAATGATTAGATGCATAAATTGTTTGTTTTTACTGCCTCCCATCCTTCCATCACTTTGCTCTAGTTTAGTAGCTTTTTTGGTGGTTTGGACAGGCACATTGGCTCAGCTGGAAATGGAACACTTAACTTAGTGGTTAAAGAGTCACTTACTGGTGTCAAGGTCATGGGTTCAAATCACATAGTGTGCAATTGAATTTTGGCTTATAAATCTACCACTTCCCTCAAAATTTTAAATAAAAAATGAATCCCTTATTGAACCTCACCCCAAGCACAGCAGGTGCCTGGAGGGGAACAAGATGAGATTAGATTATTTGAAAAACATACAGAGACATGGATAGAATAGGGCTTGCAACCCTCAAAATGTTATACAATGAATTGGATCCATTCTTGATACTCAGCCCAATCAAAGTATACGTTTGGGAGGGAATAAGATGGGAGGAGAGGAAGGAGGTCGGCCAACTTGTTTTTCATTATCAGATCCAAAGCAAGCATTTTAGTTGGATGGAATTTTGAGCCAGTTTACCAGGAGGATGTGATCAGCTCTCTTGAGCTTACTTGAGCCTTTGGAAGCTGATGGGGGAGGATTGTTGGATTTTGAGTTCCTGGGGGATGTTTTCTTTGGTCCATTGGATTGTTTAGTGGACTTGCGCGGGGAGGATTTCTGACAGGCCATTTAAAAAGATTAAGGGATGAAGAAATGAATTAATGAGAGGATGGATGTGATGAAAGCAATAATGTGCGAGAAAGTGATGAGAGTGATGAAGCAATCAAAGTGATGAAGCAATGAGAGTGATTAAGTGATGAGATTGATGAAGTGATGAGAGTGATGAAGTGATGAGATTGATGAAGTGATGAGATTGATGAAGTGATGAGCATAGCAATGAAGAGATGAAGAGCAATCAATCAAATTTTTGGATAGGGTTGGAGGTAGAAGTTTTAGAATGAGGTTAAAGGTTCAAATCAGGGGTAATGATGCGGAATGATGGGTTGGGGAAGTGAAAGCCTTTATATACTTTACTTGAAAAAACCCACTTATTTCATGTTAACTTTGACACATCTGATCTGAAATAAGTTGTTTTCTTTTGATTTTTAATGGCAGATTTGGGTTGAAACCCAACATTAAAAAATGGCAGGTTTGCTTAACTTTTATATTCCCTATTGTTGCAAACTCTGAACTACAGGCTGGTTCCATTTGAGGGTTCATCAGGTTGGTTTCCCTGAGCGTGTGTAACAGTTCAGTTTTTGAAATTTAAAAACAGGTTGGTTTCCCTGATGGTGTGTAATCTAAATTTCACTGGTCAAGGGAAAATTGGCGCATTTTGCACAAGTCAAAGCTGTGTCAAAACAAGAAGTGAAATGATTTTTTTTTCCAACATTTAAGTTTTCCTTTTTTTTATTGACCTCTGCAAGTTGCTGTTCCTTTTCCAAAGAGCTAAGCTTTTCAAAATAATATAGGGGAGTTGAAGACCAACAGGTTCATCAAAAAGGTAGGGAATACCATGCTCTCAATCAAAAACATGGCAAATTCTTTTGATGGTCTGTTCAGCCTGCTGAGGACAACACACTCACAATTTAAAATAAAAAAAATTCCAAAATTTCACTAATCCTAGCCTACTTGAAGGAAGAATTCCGATTTTCAGCAATTTTGATCAAATGGTATCCTCAAATTTTGGTGAGTATGGTTTTGTTGAATTTTTATTCCTTTAAAAAGTAGAGGAAACCAGTGATTGAATGATTGATGATGGATGATTCATCTCATTTGTTCAAAAATATCAAGCTAGTCTTACAAGGGGTGAACTTGAAAGATATTTTGCCTTCTCTGGAAATAAATGAGACAGAAGCTTGGATTACTTTTGATAGAGGTAGCTAAGCCAGAAATCTCATTATCTTGGGTGTCATTTTACCTAATTAATTCCAGAAAATAAAAATGGGAGACCTTACTTTTGATACTTATTACTGAAATAAAAGGACAACCAACAATTCCTAAGGACATGGTAACCAATTTCTGTCATTTTAACCCAAAGAGGAATACATGCAACGACAACCCATACTACAGGGTGAGTGCAGTGCACAACTGAAACCATCCTAAAGAGGAGAAAATCAAATTCAAGGAATGTGCACTGTGCAACTGACTCTGAAAAATTTGGAATTATTATTTCCATGAAAACAAAAAGACCAACTGGAAAAAGATTTCCCATATCTATTGATCAGCACAGGAAAGATCCAGCCTAGCCATGTTTAAAAGCCAAAAATAACACCTGCAATGCAAGCACTGCCTGCAAGAAGTGCATTCCATTTAAACAGTATTCATAAAAAAATGCCAACTGTATATTATTGTGTTCCTTATTGGGTCATACATTAATCCGCAAAATCTTGTCATCTCAAAATCCCAAAAAACTGAATTAGCATTCATAAAAGCAAAATAAAGCAATATGTATTAAGCAATATCAAAGTTAACCAAACCCACCATTTTTTGATTGTGGTTTTCAACCCAAATCTTCCATTTCAAACCTGCCTTCAAAAATCCAAAAAATCCACTTATTTCACATCAGGAAATTCAAATTTAACATGAAATAAGTGGTTTCTTTTCAAGTAAATTATATAAAGGTACCCACATCATCAACCAAACCCTGCACCACACCATCCATTGCTAGATTCCCAGTTTGACCCACACATGACCTCCTCCAACATCTCATCATCCTCACTGCTCATCCTTTCTTCCATCCAACTCCAACCTTCTTGGACATCTCATCATCCTCACTGCTCATCCTTGCTTCCCACTTTTATCCAACTCCAACCTCCTTGGACATCTCATCATCCTCACTGCTCATCCTTGCTTCCAACTTTGATCCAAATCCAACCTCCTTGGAAATCTCATCATCCTCACTGCTCATGCTTGCTCCCCACTTCCATCCAAATCCAACCTTCTGGGAAATATCACCATTCTTACTGCTCACCCCTGCTTCCCACTTCCATTAAACTCAAACCTCCTAGGAAATCTCATCTATGCTTCCCAATTTGATCCAACTCCAACCTCCCTGGAGATCTAAGATATCTCTGGACTGCTAGTGCCATTTCTTTGGTTATTTTACAAGAGAGGCCTATTTGTGTATACTTTCTGGATGGTGATAATCCTCCAAAATTCAAATGCCTCCTCTTCTTGATTTTCCTCTTTAAGATCTTTTTCTTCTGCTTCCACCAATAGTAAATGGTTCAAAAATGATCCCAAAAGAAAATACATAAATAGGGCAGGGTGGAAATTCCAAGGATTGGACTGAATCACCCCCCAAATTGCCATGATCCTGATTGTATAATCAAGTCAACAGATACCATAGGGGATATAAATTGGGAGGAAAATTCAAGGATTGGACTGAATCTCTCCCCAAATTGCCACGATCCTGATTGTATAATCAAGTCAACAGAAACAATAGGGAATATGAAGCAGAGGGAAAATCCAAGGATTGGATTGGATCACTTCCCAAATGGCCGTGTTCTTTATTGTATAATCAAGTTGACAGACACCATAGGGAAGATGAAGGAGAGGGGAAATCCAAGGAAGAAATGGGGTAAATTTCACTTAACATTTTTTTGGTTCCAGGCTTCATGTTGTTGGGAGGCCATTTCAGTTTTATTAAAGGGCAAGATAAAATTATAATTCAATGAATCCTAGGAAGCCCCTGGTGAGATGTGTGGACTTTTAGCAGCCCATTCAACTGGAGAATGGGCAACACAGATGATGCTCAATATGTTCCACTGTGCAAGTTTGTTGAGTAAGAATGTGACACTGGGTTTACCACAACTCAAGGAAATCATCAATGCTGCTACAAATATGAAGAAACCATCAGTTAGCATCTATCTTAAAAAACATTTCTAATTAAATGAAACCTGCCAAAGATATCCAAACAGAATTGGCTGATACCACACTGAAGACTGTGACTGCCTCTACTCAGATCATCTATGATCTTAATCCAAAGAGCATGGTTTTTGAAGAGGATTTGGATTTTGTCAAAATCTTTTTTTTGGTTCCCAATGATTAATTAAAAGCTAAAATTGACCATCCATTGCCAAGGTTACTAAGACTGGAGCTTGATTGAGCCAAGATGTTGGATGAGAATTTATTCATGATTTTTGTTGTAAGATTTTGTGTAGCCTGTTGGGGATGGGAGATAAGGGATCCAATAAGATCAAATTAGCTCAAGTTATTGAATGATGAAAGGCATCAAAGCAAGGGATTTTAAGAACACATTGAGGAGAGATAGATAAGAGGAGGAATTGATGATACCAGGATAGAAGATTGAGGGAGGTTGAACAAAGGTATTTGCATAGGGTGGAGCAGGGCATCTGGAGGAGAGCAAGGAGAAATTCTAGAGGGGATGGGATTGATGGGAGCAAGTTATTAGGATGTAGCAATGGGTTGAGGTGATACAAGCATGTTACAAACGGTGAGGAAAACATTTGGAGGACTGGAGGATTGATGGATTATATTGTGGTCATTTGAGGAAAAATTGGAGAGATGGAAGGGGATGAATGATTGGTATTAAGGATGAGCAGGATGAAAACATTGAGATTATTGATTAATTTGAGCACCACAAGGCTTGATATCAGGTCTCTGGAACAAATCAAAAGTACAAGGTAGATGAGGAAGATGGTCAAGAGGGTTTTCAGGAGTGGGAATTGATTGGGTTGATGAGGGAAAGCAGTGGGTAGATGGTGATGAAGGAAATCCAGGAAGAAGGTTAATTGCAAGACTTGGTGCTTTTTTGGATTGGAGAGGAAGGCCAAAAAAGATTTTAGGGTTTGGGGTAAGGCAGAAGAAGATAGAGATTGGATGATTTGGTAGAGATCAGAATGGAGGAGGAAGCAGATCAGCAGGGAGAAAGTGAGGGATTGAATTAGGAGAATCGGGCAGAAAAATACAAACAGAATAAAGAAATAGGAGAGGAAGAATTAAGGTGGATCATTGTCCAAGTCAACAAGTAACACAAGCAATTCAAATCTGAGTGAGAAGGGATCAAATCTGAGGAGCTGATTGGATCAGTTTGAGGGAATCCCCTGAGTTCAAGCTGGTTTCTGAACAAAATGAGGATCAAGAACTATTTGATTTTCCTATATTTAACAAGATAAATCTGATCTTAATCATCTCTAAATTTAGCAAAACTTCCTTATACATATATACATCACACCATCCAGAAACTGGTCCATAAATTCTGGAATTGATGTTTGGAATCCACCATTTCCATGAAATACACCATTTTGAAATACACCAGTTAAGGGGTAAGTGTATTTTAGAAACCTTTTGTTAAAAATGGTATATTTTTTGAAAAAAATGGCGGCTTTTTAATGGCCAATTTGCTAACTTTGATACACCCTATTAAAGTCAGCACTAAAACAAATCACAATTTTATCAAAAAAAAAAATGGGCAGAAGAATCTTGGAACTGTACAAGATGAAGAGAGCTGGAGCTCTAATGAGATAAAAGGATTAAATAATGAGTGAAAGGGGCTTTTAATTTCAAGCGTAACAGACCTTGGAACAGGAGGAAAAGGGAACTCTGGTTGATTGGTTGACTGAACAGATGATGAATTCGACTTGAGAGTACCATGTTTATATATACTAAGTAGAAAATAGGCTGACAAGTGGTTGAGTACAAAATGAATAAGGTAGGATTAGCATAAGCAATTTAAGCAACATGGTAAGTGAAATGCTATTACTAAACAGTCTGATAGTTATGACTAAATAGACTGATAATCACAATAGTAAAACTCAGCCCAGTTACATTTTACCTGTTGTTTTAGTACTTTAAGGTTAAAAATAATAAGATCAAATCAATCCAATCAATGATACTCTGAACTACAGTGAAATTCACATAAATGAAAACTCAAACTCTAACACACCTGCTTGACTTTCACCAGTGGAAGTTAATTTCCTAAAAAGGAATCTAACTATTTTTCTTCAATCAACATATTTCTGTACTAACTGTTGGAAAAATTCTACATACAGGTTAGTGACTGATTAATAAGATGAGCTGAATGACTTGTAAACTTCCTTGGGCATATTTGAATACAACTGCTATCTTCAAAGTATAATTTCTACTTTTTGCTGGAAAATTCTTCAGTTAAAAAGTGAATGACTTTTCAGATGAATTGAATTTGTTCAAGGTTGGATTTGATTGTGTAGAATAGAGAAATTGAGTGAAATGATTTTCGGAGTTGAGTAATAAAATGAGTGAGACAAATTGATGGATGATTGATAAAAAAAGTGTAGGTAGAGTTTGAATGAAGCAGGCAAACTACAGTCCAATCCTCCCAGGAAAAATTTACAAGATATTGAGATAAATGGTGATCATTCTGAGTCATTGGAAAGTAGACCAATCCTCCCAAGTTGAGTCAATAGCAAGATATCAATGATGCTGGTGATTAGGATGAGTTGGCGAAATGAAGAGTACTGGTGATAAGATGAAGGTGGAGAAGAAAGTCAAAAAGATGACTGGGGAGATGCATGGCGCTTTTTGAAATTTCAGCGCTGATTCAATTGCTTGGATGCAACGCATCATGCCCCTAGTCAGTTGCTTAAGCCTGTAATTGGGTGAGATTAGATCAGTCTGGAAGTTCTTTGCGAGTCTTTGATTGGATGGATTGGGTATAATTGCTCATCCTCTTCTGAAGATGGAGATCCTGGTGTGGATGCTTGAGAGATTTGATTTTGTCATTCTTAGATTCCAATCAATTGACCACAATTAAGTAATATTTTATCTCAAGGCTCATTGAAGTTGAGGCTGATTGGGTATTCAAAGTTCTATTTCTTGAGGATTGACCATACAATTGGCCACATCAAGTGTACCAGTCAATAGATCATAGCACAATGACCATAAAAATAGGATCAATGATGATTGGTGTCCAAAAAGTCTTGAAAATATAAATCAACCAGTCCGCACACTCTTCAAACCCGGTGATTTCATTTGGTTACTGGTTGGAGGTTGTCGTTTTATTTCAATTGAAAGAATTTAAACTTTCTCCCTCAAGGTTTTCTAACTTTTCTTGGTTGCTTCACTTGATCCTTCTTGCTCCTTCTATTGCATTCATTGGAGATGGATGGATGGTAAAGATGAAATTACGTGGTAACTGTTTGAAATTAAATGGTATGATATAAAAAATGAGAGTAATCAAATTTTGATGATCTGCAATCTTTATTGGTTTCTTGCTCAGATTCCTTTTTGACAAGGTTGAGACTCTCTCTAGTCAGCTTTTAAACGTTTCCTTGGTCTGAATTGGTCAAATTGGATTGAAAATTGGCAGAATTTGGCTTGCCATATTTGACTCCAACTTGCTTGTTTCTTTGGTACTGGAAACTCAGAATTCAGGCTTGAGTTTGGGATTTCCATCAGCTCAAGTTTGGGATTTTCATAAATCCAATAGTTGAGTTGATTGACCACTTCCAAGATAATCCTGTGCCAAAATGGTCATTTCCTGGCTTTTCGTGACTCCCAACTTGCTTCTATCCTAGCCTTCAATTGACTAAAAAATGTTGGTATGATGATCTTTAGGATGGTGATTGAGTACTTCTTGAGATGATGATTGCTAGCGTCAAAGTGGATGGATAGGATGAGCTGATTTTCAATGAAAAGGCTCATCCCCATCTCACCCCCTTTCCAAAAGAGCCAAAGACTGATTTTGTGATGAGACTATTGAAGGCAAACAAGTTGAATGAGAGACTGTTTGCTCTGGTGGAGTATACGCTTTTAACCATGTAAAAGATGAAGAGAGCTGGAGCTCTAATCAGATGAAAGGATTAAATAATGAGTGAAAGGGGCTTGTAATGTCAAGCGTAATGGAGCTGGGAAGAGGAGGAAAAGGGCACTCTGGTTGATTGGTTGACTGAACAGACGATGAATTCCACTTGAGAGTACCATGTTTATATATACTAAGTACAAAATAGGCTGACAAGTGGTTGAGTAAAAAATGAATAAGGTAAGATTAGCATAAGCAATTTAAGTGACATGGTAAGTGAAATGCTATGATTAAACAGTCTGATAGCTATGACCAAACAATCTGATAATCACAATAGTAGAACACTGCCCAGTTAAATTTTACATTTTGTTTTAGTACTTTAAGGTTAACAATAATAAGATCAAATCAATACAATCAATTATACTCTGAACTCCAGTGAAAGTAATATAAATGAAAAGTCAAACTCTACAAGGAACAAACCAAATAAATGAAATAGAAACTTGACAGATTTTCTTGGGAGAAATGCAAGTCTCAGAAATTTATTCAAAAGGACCACAAATTGAAGACTTGGATGTGGAATCGTAATAAAAGAATTATGCATCCAGAAAAGATCAACAAATGAGAGAAGTTGATAAATTTTTAAAAAGAGATAAGAAATTGCATATTACAGCCACCTGTGGGAATATTACACACCTGGCTTGCTTGGGACCCTGCATCAAAAATGGAGATAAATTGGGTCAAATGTGTAAATTGGGTTATTTGAACTAAAATTTGTCTCCTTCTCATTAATTTCATGAGATCAGAAATTTTTTTTCTGGCTGATTATTCAAATGACAGAAATTAATTAAAAACAAAAATTCCAGGATTGGAAAATTCAAGAATTGGTTTGAATACAAACTCTAGGTCTTCATTCAAAATTCTTTCTTATTTAAAGGGATTGAATTATTTTAAAAAAAGTCCATGGTGTTGATTTTTTCAATTTATTCCTTCATGGAATTCATCATCCTTTCTTATAAGGTTGATTTTAATTTTTCAATACCTAATTTTATGAATGGTTTAGCTTCATTAATATATATAGTATATTTGTTGATCTTAAGGCCATGAAAGCAAATTTATGTTTTTAAAAATTTCCATTTTAATATCTCCTAAATGGATTGTTGAAAATTCTTTCATTTAGACCTATCTGCTTGGTTATAAGGTTGATTAAAAGTAATCCATATAGAATAGAAATAAATACCATTTTATACTATTCCTATAAATTTGAAGAATATTTATATTAATTTGATTCCTGTTTAAAGAAAAATAATAATTGTGACAAATGGATTGAATTATAATTAATAAAACAGAAATAAAAAATATGTGTAAAACTCATTAAAAGACCACATAAAATCATGAAAAATTTGATTTAACTTGTTAGAAAGTGCAATGGAGGAATCTATGATTGAATTTCTGTCCAATCTCTAGTTAAAGCTATGCTCATGCTCCAACCAAGTTTTGGGTGCACATTCACTGTGCATTGGAGCTTGGATAAAGCTGGACCTGATCTTGGCTGGAGCTTGACCTGAACTTGTTTGTAGATTGGGTCTGATCTCTTTGATGGTACTGGCTAACAGATGGCATGAATTCCTTTGTGGTTTAAAGCCAAAGTCCAATTTTTAATTCAGTTTCCTTGTACCAGTTTAAGTATATTCAACCACTCCCACCAACCCCAACTCTCAACTCCTTGTGGAACTCTCAAGGAGCTTTTTTTACTTGTCAAATTCTTAGTAAAATTGATGAGTATATGATAGAAATTATCATATTTAACCAAACAAGCCATTTTTTAATGTGTGTTCAAACCTAAATCAGCCATTTCAAACCTGCCATCAAAAATAAAAAAACCACTTCTCTCACATCAGAAGTGTAAGAGTTACCTGAAAATCAATGGGTTTTTTTAGATACAGTATTTAAAGGCTTTCAACACCTCAACCACACATTAGTCCACATCATACAACCCTGTTTTTCAACTTCACCTCCCTCTACCTCTAACCTCATTGGATAAATTCTACCTCCAAACTCATTAGAAAAATATGATTAATCAATCTCAACATGCATGCATGCATGCTGGATTATTCTACCTATGGGTGCAATCAAGGTTTAACAATTAAGTAACAAATGTGTAAAAATTATTTCATTTTTCTGATTCTTGATGTGTCTTGTGTTAAGTCTTTTTTTTTATAACTAGTTATTTTGTCTTTTGTGATGAAAAATTTATTCAAATTCCATTTATTACATCTTGATTGTTGGAAACATCCAGATTGGTCCTGTGAACAGCAACATTTAAATGTGAAATGTGAGATTCAGATGCTAATCAAACATTTCAATTTCAGTGGATTTGAAACAGTGCAATTTAAATGCCCTACAAACCATTCGATTGAAATTCACTCAAAACAGTGGAGTTGCAATGCACTTCAAACAACGCAATTGCAATGTAATGAACTTCAAAAAGGGTAATTTAAATGCACTGCACTGAAAACAGTGCATTTGCGATGCATTGAACTGAAAAAAGTGCATTTGCGATGCACTGCACTGAAAAAAGTGCATTTGCAATGCACTTCACTGAAAGTGGTGCATTTTCAATTAACTGCACTGAGATCAGTTCAGTTTCAATGGACTGCCCTTAAAACAGTGCATTTGCAATGGACTTCACTGAAAACAGTGCAGTTAAAATGCACTGCACTGCTAAAAGTGCAATCATAATGCACTTCAAAAAGTTATATTGCAATGCACTGCAAACAGTTCAATTTCAATGCACTTCAAACAGTTCAATTGAAATTCACTTCAAACACTTCTATTGCAATGCACTTCAAACAGTTAAATCAAAATGCACTGCAAATAGTGAAATAAAAATTCACTGAAAAGTGTGATTGCAATGCACTTCAAACAATGCAATTGCAATGCACTTCAAACAGTGAAATTTCAATTCACTTCCAAAAGTGCAATTGAAATGCACTGCAAACAGTGCTATTGCAATTCAACCCAAAAAGTGCAAGTGCAATGCACTGCAAACAATGAAATCTCAATGCAATAAAAAAGCAAAATTACAATTTCAATGAAAACAAAGAAACTCCAATTAAATGAAAAAATTACAATTGAAATTTACTGAGAACAGTGCAATTGCAATTCACTGCAAAAAGATCACTTGTGATGCACTGAAAAAATTTCAATTGCAATTTACTGCAAATAGTGTAATTGCAATGCACTTCAGACAGTGCAATTGCAATTCACTGAAAAAAGTGCAATTTCAATGCACTGCAAACATTTCAATTGCAATTCACTTCAAAAATTGCAAATGAAATGCACTGCAAACAGTGCAATTGCAATGCACTGCAAACAGTGCAATTGCAATGCACTGCAAACAGTGCAATTGCAATGCACTGCAAACAGTGCAATTGCAATGCACTGCAAACAGTGCAATTGCAATGCACTGCAAACAGTGCAATTGCAATGCACTGCAAAAAGTGCAATTGCAATGCACTGCAAACAGTGCAATTGCAATGCACTGCAAACAGTGCAATTGCAATTCACTGCAAACAGTGCAATTGCAATGAACTGCAAACAGTGCAATTGCAATGCACTGCAAACAGTGCAATTGCAATGCACTGCAAACAGTGCAATTGCAATGCACTGCAAACAGTTCAATTGCAATTCACTGCAAAAAGTGCAATAGCAATGCACTGCAAACATTGCAATTGCAATGCAATGCAAACATTGCAATTGAAATGCACTGAAAAAGTGCAATTGAAATGCACTGCAAAAAGTGCAACTGAAATGCACTTCAAAAAGTGCCATTGAAATGCACTTCAAAAAGTGCCATTGAAATGCACTGCATTGGCACTTTTAAAATCAATTATTATCTGTTCTTAATATCCATCAATTTTTCAGAATGTTGAATTCCCATCAAGATATTTCTGGACTGCTAGTGCCATTTCTTTTGGATATTTGAGAAGAGAAGCCTCTTTGTCTGTACTTTGTGGATGGTGATAATCCTCCACAAGTTCAATTAGTAAAACCCTTGGATTTGAAAAAAGATAATGTACCCCTGAAAATTTATCAAAATTAAGATATAACTGATCAACGGTGAAATTGCAATCAAATTCCAAAAGTGGAATTGCAATGTACTTCCAAAAGTGTAATTTCAATTAACTTCCAAAAGTGAAATTGCAATTCCCTTCAAAAGTCGAGGTTAGAAAGCACTTCAAATGGTGAAGTTAGAAAGCAATTCAAATGTTGAAATTATAAAGCACTGAACAAAGTGAAATTGCAATAGGCTTCCAATGGTTTATTCAATTGTGATATTGCCAAAGGTTCAACACAATTCCACTGTTTGCATTCATTATGAATTGAAAAATTTGAATTTAAATGGAATTGGAGTTTTTTTATTGCATTGCAATTGCACCATGTTCATTGAATTTTGAATGAAATGTTTCCATTGAATTGCAATTGAACTGTTTTTATTGAATTTTGAATGAAATTTTTCCATTGATTTGCAATTTCATGGTTTTAAATTTATTGCAATTTGCCTTTTTGCATTGAATTACAATTGCGCTGTTGCTGTTTGCATTGCATCAAAATTGCACTGTTTTGGGTTCATTGAAGTTGCACTTTTTGAATTGCATTGCAATTGGACTCATTTAATTGCATTGCAATTGCACTGTTTTCCTGGAATTTCAATTTGCCCTGTTTGAATTGGAGTAAAACTGCAAAGTTCAAATTGAATTGCACTTGCACTGTTTCCATTTAATTTCAAATGCACGTTTTGCATTGCAGTGAATTGAAATTGCACTTTTTGCAGTGAATTGAAACTTAAATTCTTGCAGTGAATTGCAACTTCACTGCTTGCAGTGAATTCAAATTTCATTGTTTGCAGTCAATGGTAATTGCATTTTTTGCAGTCAATTGGAATAACATTTTTTCATTGCTTTGCACTTGAAATTTTTTTCATTGAAATTTTCCTGTTCCATTTCATTGAAAATGCATTCTCTCCATTGCATCTAAATATGAATATGTGGAATGCATTGAAATTTCACTGTATGCAGGAAATTTCAATTGCCCTTTTTAGAGTGCATTTGAATTTCAATGTTTTCATGGGTGCTTGCAAATTGCACTGTTTTCATGAGTGAATTGAAATTTCACTTTTTTCAGTGCATTGAGATTGCAATTTTGCAGTGGATTACAATTGGACTGTTTTCAACCCCTTACAATCAAAATGTTTGCAGTGTATTTTGATTTCCATCTTTGCAGTCAGTTGCAATTTCAATCCTTTCAGTGAATTAGAATTTCAATTCTTTCAAAGAATTTCAGTTGCACTGCTTGCAGTGAATCTTAATTGCGCTGCTTGCAGTGAATTTAAATTGCACTTTTTCCAATGAATTTCAATGGAACTGCTTGCAGTGAATTATGATTGCACTGTTTTCAGTAAATTGCAATAGCTCCGCTTGAATTGAATTCCAATTGGAATATCTGAAGTGAAGTTCAATAGCAATTTTTTCATTGCATTCTGGGGGCACTGTTTTCATTGCTTTGCAAAAGTCCTGGTTTGATTTAAATTCAAATTGAGCTGTTTTTTCCATGGAAATTTCACCATTTAATATTTTTGTTGCGTTGCAATTTTTGCATTTCATTGCATGTCAATTGGAGTTTTTTCATTGCATTGGATTGCAATTGAAATTTTTGTATTTTATTTCATTGCAATTTCAATGTTTGCATTGCAATGCATTTACACTTTTTGCAGTGCATTTCCATTGCAATGTTTGCATTGAATTTCATTTGCACTGTTTGCAATGCATTTCAATTGCAATGTTTGCATTCAGTTGAATTTTCACTGTTTGCAGTGCATTGAAATTGCAATGTTTGAATTCAGTTGCATTTTCACTGTTTGCAGTGCATTGCATTGCATTTTCACTGTTTTCAGTGCATTGAATTTCATTTGCACGGTTTGAAGTGCATCAAATTACATTTTCACTGTTTGCAGTGAATTTCAATCGACATTTTTGAAGTTCCCCATTGAAATAATTGCATTGAAATTGCACAGTTTTCATAACATTGTGATTTCAGTGTTTGCAACACATTGAAATTTCACGCCTTGCATTGCATTGCATTTGCAATTTTTGTATTGCCTTGAAAATCCAATTTTTTAATTCCATTGCAATAGAGATGTTTGGTTACATATCAATTAAAATGTTTGTATCACATTGAAATTTCACTTTTTGATTTTGATTTCAATTGCACTGTTTGAAATGAATTTCAATTGATCTATGTTCTGTGAAAGTTGATTTTAATTTTTGCCATGATTTGAAATTGAATTGTTCCAGGTGAATTTTAATTTCTCTGTGTTCATTTCATTTTCATTGAAGGTTCTTCATTGAATTAAAATTTCACAGTTTGCAATGAATCAAAATAGCACTGTTTAAATGGCATCACAATTGCAATCCACTGCAAAAACTGCAGTTTCAATGCACCAAGGAGAGAAAAATTGTGGTGTACTCCACACAGTAAAATTGCAATGCACTCCAATTCATGCCATTGCAACGCACTTTAAAATTTTTAATTGCAATTCAATGAAAATAATTCAATTTCAAACCCAATGCAAACAGCGCAATCACAATAAAAATAATAATGAAAAAGATCAATTGCAATTCAATTTATTCAGTGAAATTCCAATGTATGCTGTTACAATCACATTCAAATTTAACTGTTTGCACTGCATTTCTATTTGACTGTATTTATCACATTCAAATGGCACTGTTTCAAGGGAATTGAAATTGCACTGTTTGAAGTGCATTACAATTCATATGTTTGCTGTGAGTTTCAATTAAAATATTGTTTGCAGTGAGTTGAAATTTCATTCTTTTCATTCAATTTTGATTGCACCATTTGCATCACATTTGCATTACTCTGTTTTGATTGCATTGAATTTTCACTGTTGTCATTCATTGAAATGATCCTGTATTCATTGCATTGAAATTTCACTGCTTTTATTGCAATGGGAATGATAATATTTGCAGGGCATTGAAACTTCAGTGGTTTCAGTGCATTGTAATTGCACTGTTTGCAGTGAATTGCAATTAAATTTTTTCAGTGCATTGCAATTTTAGTGATTTAATAACATTGCAATTTCCCTGATTGCAGATAATTTTAAATAAACTGGTTCCTGTTCATCACAATTCAACTGCTTCCAGTGCATTTCAATTGCGCTGGTTGAAGAGAATTTTAATTTCACTAGTTGAAGCCCATTGCAATTTTACCTTTGGAAGTGCATTCAAATTTCACGTTTTTCTGGGGATTGTATTGCAGTGTAAATTTTTGCATTGAATTGAAATTTTTCCATTTTCAGTGCATTTAATTTTCACCAGTTGAATTGCATTTAAATTGCACTTTTTTCATTGATTTCAAGTGAAATGTTTTCAGTTCATTGAGAGTGCACTTTTTGCATTGCACTTCAATATCACTGTATGGATTGAAAAAATTTCTATGTTTGCAGTTAATTTCAATTGCACTGTTTGCATTGAACTTCAGTTGAAATGTTTCAAGTTTGTTGAAATTGCCCTTTTTTAATTGCATTTAAATTTCAAGTTTTGAAGTTCATTGTGACTGCACTGTGTGAAGTGCCTTGGCAATGAACTGTTCTGCAAACAGTGAAGTTTAAATGAACTGCACTGTTTGCAGTACATTGAAACTGCGCTGTTTAAATTTCATTGCAACTGCAATTTTTGGAGTGCATTGCAACTTCAAGTTTTGAAGTTAACTGATATTGACCTGTTTGAATTTCATTTTAATTTAAATTTTTTCCTTGCATCAAAATTTACCCATTTTAATTTAATTTCAATTTCACTATTTGTGGTGCATTGAAATTCCAATTTTTGGAGTTCTTTGAAATCTCAAAATTTGTGGTGCATGGAAATTACAATTCTTGGGGTTCATTGCAATTGCGCTGTTTACATTTCACTGCAATTACACTGTTTGAGTTTCATTGAAATTTCACTGTTTGCATTGCATTGAAACGGAACTGCATACATTTATTTGCCATAAAAAAAGTTGTATTGCATTTGAATTGCATCAGTTGAAGTGCAAAAAAATTTCACTGGTTGCAGTGCATTGCAATTTAATCAGTTGCAGTGGTTTTCAAAAGCATTGGGTGAAGTTTTCAGTTTCCAAATGCTGAAAATCCTATATAACATCTTATTTCTCATCTGGTTCCAAATGTGTTTCCTTTGTGACTGTAACCTGATTCCTCTGCCTATGCACCAAATTCTATTACTATTTTCATTTCAAATTGAAGCACTCCACCAGTGCAACTACTACATATATGAAGGAGCCATAAACTTAACTTGCATACCTGGTTTGAATGCACTGTTGCTGAGTTTCATCAGCTTACCAGTTAGGTGATCCAGAAGTGGTGGGTCTTGGATCAGGTAAGTGTGGAAATTTCAGCTTGCTACTATTGCAGAGCAAGCTGCAAAAGTAACAGAAATAACATAAAAATAATAATGATAAAATTAAACTAAGAAGGAGTGGGAAAACCATAAATATTATTTCAAAAATGGATTTTTCACCCATAATTAGGTAGGGTCACTCCTTGACCCCACCCTTTAAATCCAACTCCTTATATTTTTAAATAATTAAGGAAAGAAAGAAAAAAATAACACAGCACCACTATTGAACTTTTTGGCCAATTAAATATTTCACACGTTTTGTCACATATAGGTTTCACACCTAAAATTCAGTCAGAATTGAGGTGTTGTGTATATTTTAGGAGTTACAGAAGGAAATGTGTTCTGTCACAATACCTGCACGCAGCCGCAGCAGCCAATGCACCTGCGCGCGGCTGAGCTACAGCTCTGTCACTATTTCAAAGTTGTGTACGCAGCCCCAGGCCTCTGACAAGTACGCAGCTTTGGGACTACGGGTTGACAGAGTGAAAGGCGGCCTGAGAAGCTAAGGTACCGCGCAAACATGCTGCAACCCACATGGGAACATTCTGCATATGTAATAAATGTTTCTGTGGATAGTAGATAGTCTAAAAGGACATAATATCATATAAAAATACTTAAATAAACCTCATAGGTATTTTTTATTAAATATAATTCAAAGTACCAAGAATGTCGAAAATACGACAATGACAACTTCTAAAAATATATTAAAATACTTTAATATACTATTATTAAAATTTCTAGACATCAATATATTTGTGAGAAACTAAGAAAACTTATGATGTAAAAATACTACATGAATACCCATGAATTACATTTCTAAGTAACTATTTTAGTAAATAAACCGAATTTCAAAAATAAGGAGTAAAATCAATGTCATGAATTTACTCCAATTATTTAATACATAATGAGATATCACCTGACATCAGAATATCCACAGGAATGTCTATTAAAATAATTATTAACTTACTGGGAACATTTAATAAGGATAATTAATTAAATAACAAATAAAAAGGACAGATTAGTGTTATTCACACGTCCAAACATCAAGTATAAAGTAGAATAATTCCGATACCCTGTGTAATTAGATGCTACCTGTGTTACAGCACCAAGAAAACGTGACATGCTACCACTGGTTACCCTGCTAGACTCAGTGTCCATCCCTTTGAGCCCCTGTACCCCTCAGAAGGACAAGATTGGGACTCCAAAAGCACTAAATAAAGAGCTCTTTAGAGGATATTGATACCCAGAGACCCAGTTATATTTATATCCAGAAACCATTCCAAGGTAATCAAATACCCATAAGAGATAATTAAGTGATTTATGGCTTAGTCTGATTAATAATATCCATACTCAACCTCTTTTTATCAATTTAAACTGCTGAACAACCTTATTACACCAGTATACAGGTTTAACCCATCAGTGCATGTCCCAAACAGATACCCTAAGGATTTGATAATATACCGGTGAGTCTTATTATCCTTTCTCTGTTGTGGAAGCTTGGTTACAAAGCCCTGCCACTCTACCGTTTTTTTTCTATACATATTTTCTTTGGGAAAAATATCCTTTAAACTAAAGGGCCCAAAGTAACAAAGCCTTTGTGTTCTCATACTGAATTCCCTGAAGAGAGGTGTTAAAGATCCCCAATATAATTGTGGCCCCTCTATAAAAATATTTAATCATCAATTTATCTATATTGATTTATAACAATAAACAATAACCAAACCAATTAAACTTGCAATAAGCTTTATCCAAATATTTTACAGATTTTTGCTGCATTTATTAAATAATATATTTATTATTTATTCTATCACCTCTGGTAGCTAAAGCATAGCAAGGATCTTGGAATCAAGGAGGCTGACAGGCAATCAGCCAATTTGTTGTGTTCTCCTCATTTCAAGTCTACTGATTGACTTTCTTATTTCCTCATCAGGTGTCATGAATCTAGTGGTGTTGAGTAAGAGTTTACATGGTGGTTTTAATTAAGTGGTTGTTGTCTCAAGTTTTGCTTAATCTCCTGATTTTTCTTGGTATTTCAGGTGATCTCCTTTTCTCCAGTTGCATTTTTCTGAGATCATCTCTATCAGCTTTTTTCTGAAATACATCAGCTTTTAGCTTTTTCAATCTCAACATGAAGTGCATTTCATTTTCATTGGTTGCATTGCTTTTCCATTTAAATTTTTGCAGTGCACTGCAATTAAAATTTTTTCAGTGCATTGCAATTTACCCGTTTTCATTGCACAGTAATTGAACATAATTCATTGAATTAAAATTGCATTGTTTTTGTTGAGTTTCAATTTTATCTGTTTCCATTGAATAGCCATTGCAACTTTTATAGTGCAGTGCAAGTGCAATTTTCAGTGCATTTCCAGTGCAATTTTTTCAGTGCATTGCAACGGCAATATTTTCTGTGGATTGCAATTGCACTGTTTGCAGTGAATCGCAGTTGAATTGTTTTCATTTCACAAATTTTTCCTGTTTTCATTGCATAAAAATTGCACTCTTCTTATTGCATTGATATTTCACCATTTGAAGTGTATTTCAATGGCATTATTTGAAGTCCATTGCAATTGCACTGATTGCATTGCATCAAAATTTCACTTTTTGCAGTGATAGAAATTTCAATTTTTGAAGTGCCTTTCAATTGAAAATTTTGAACTGCATTGAAATTGAACTATTGGCATTGAATTGAAATATCCCTTTTTGCATCACATTTTAATTTACTTGTTTACAGTGCATTGCAATTGCACTTTTTGCAAGGAACTTAAATTGCACTGTTTTCAGTGTATTTCAGTTGCATGTTTTGCAATGGATTTCAATTTTGCTGTTTGGAGTGCAATAAAATTTCAATTTTTGCAGTGCATTGAAATTGCACTGTTTGAAGTGCATGTAAATCAAAAATTTTGATTTTCATTGAAATGGCACTGCTAAAATGCATTTCACTTGTGCCTTTTAAATTTTCATTGCACTGTTTGGAGAAAAAATATGGATGGTTTAAATAAAGAAATATGAATATTTTCCATCTAAATGAATTTTTTCATTGAAATTAAAAAAAATAGAGGTAAAAAAAAATTTACAAAAAAAACCTAGGAATCAGAAAAATTAAATAATTTTTACACATTTTTAATTGATTTTTACACCTTTGTTACACACTAGGGTAGAATAATCAGTGTTTGTAGTGACAATTAATCAATCTCATCACTTTATCACTTTCATAAATTCATTGCTCTTGTCACTTGAACACTCTCATCACTTTTTCACTCTTGTCACTTGATCACTCTCATCACTTTATTTCTCTCATATCTTGATTGCTATCCTCATTGCTTCATATCTCATCCCACCATTGCTATCCTCATCACTTCATTAGTCTTATCATTTTATTGCTGTTCCTCTTTCCAAATGGCCCCTCAGCAAATTTCCCCCCCAAGTCTACACAAAAATCATATACACCAAAGAAAAAATTTCCAGGAAACCCTACAACAAACCATTGATGCTAATCACCTTCCAAATCCTCTGCCAGCTCAACAGATCTGACCACATCATCCTGGTAAACTGGATCCAAATCCCCTCCAATTATGATGATTGCTTTGTATTGCACAATGAAACATGAGTTGGCCAACCTCCATCCTCTAAGGCTAATGGTTATCCCCAATTCGCAATGAACAGAAGAATAAAAAGAATTAGGCTGTATCTTTCAGAAAAACAGATGAGGGAGCAATTCAAGAATTCTCAAGCCAAGTACAATGAGGCCCACCCAATGTAAATCTCCCCTGGCTTTGGTATCACAGACTCCAATAAATCCAAGGGAATAGTCTTGGTGGTAGGTAATTTGGAATTTATTTGTCCTTTTTATATTCAAATGGACCAAATATTTGGAAAGAATGAAAGAATAACCCCTTTAGCTGCTTTCAATGCCAAACAATCCAATTCAGTTGATGCTGAGGACTTTGCTACTGATGCTCAGCCTAGCAATGATGATCCTGAGGAAACCTTTGAGTTGCCCCAATCTGAAGCCAAGGTGGATATTCCAACACAATCAGCTCCAATAATTCCTAAATTGGCACTGATAAATGATTCACACCCTTCCTTGGACCCCTCACTTACTTCTTTGGATTTCTCTCTTCCTGGGTGTGAAGAACTCAAAAAAATTGCCAATGAGGAGAAAGTTATTCAACTATCTCCATTACAATCAACATCTGTTCAAGTAAGGATCCACAATTTCTTAGAAGCAACATTCCAGTGGTTTCACTGATTGAATATAATTGCTTTCAAAATCATTCTCATTGCTATTCCCCTCAAAATATCAGTGAACTCACAACTTGAATATGAAAAACCTTCATTGGAAAATAAAAAATTCCAATTTTCAACTGGATATTGATTTTCAAAAGCAGAAGGCTGATATTTTGGCTCTCAAACAATAATTTAATGCTGACTGAAAATTGAAACAGGCTGAGTGGGATTTTCAAAAATATGAAAAGGAGAAGGATTGACTCAAACAAAAAAATGTAAAAGGAGAGGGGAAAACTGGCAATGTAAAAACAAGATAGGTTATTTGTAGCCATGGCATGTATTGGTAGCAGTAGATTGGTTGAGGAAATACAGCAGATTACTCAATTACTGGGCTTGTAAATATATTTACTTTGATAAAAAAATTTTTGAAGACCACACAACCTTTTCACTAATCCCTTCCTTGGCTACTTCCAATGAGATTTGATAATCCCTCATTTGAGCCCTCCTTCACTGGAAAGCCCTATTCTTGCCACATTTATGTATGTTTATTGAATCATCTCCTCCTATCTTCTTTCCTCCCATCCAAATATTTTGATTGGAGTGAGCATCAAGAAATGGTTTGATTCATTGTGTAACATTTTTGTTTTAGTGGGGGAGGAATCAGAAGTCCAGAAAAAGGGTTCAAATGTTGAAAAAAAAGGTCAGTCATGTGACAATTTTTGGTGACACAGGATTGGATGAAAAAAACCTGGTGTTGATCCTAGGCACAAAAACAAATACTAAAGCCCCCTGCCCCTCCCCCCCCCCAAAAAAAAAGAGATGTCATGAGTTAACCATGCAATACTTTAAACATTTCAAACCAAAAAAAAGGAATGACTTATTTGAAACCAAAATAAACTCCTAAGCCACCCCCGCCCCCCAAAAAAGCCATTAAACTGATGGAAAGAGGCAGGAGGAGGTGTTTCATGAGTTTCCAAAAAATTTCTTTCTTTTTTTTCTTGAAAATAAATCAATCAATTGATTTTTATTTGGAAAAAATCAATTGATCACAATTGATTGATCAATCACTTTGCAAAAAATTATTAGGAAAAGAAGAAAAGAAAAAAAATATGAAGGAGGATGGGATGGTGAGCTGATTGATTCAGATGATCTTTGGGGTCATGAACACCAACAAAATAAGCAAATGAGGGAAGGACCAACCTTGGTGAGATGGATGAAGCCAATTGATCAAATGAAGTTGATGAACTGATTTATATTGGTGATCCAACGGGTTACTTTGGAAGTCATAGTTTTCCACTTGGATAGGAGAGAATCAAGAGCAGGAGGATGATGAGAAGATGTGAGATAGTGGTGAGAGGGGGGGAAGATGATGGTAACTCTAAGTTCTTGGAAATCTCTTGAACTGGTTCACTTACTCTGGTCTCAGGATTTGAGAAGCTTTGATAAAATTTGAGATTTTGATTTGATGAATAAAATCCAGCAGACTAAGATTCTTGATCAGAGTCAAATTTGAGGAAAAAAAAGATCAAATATGAGATGGAAAGAAATGATAGAAAGGAACAACAGGTATTGCAGAAATATGAGGCTAGGAAACCAGGATATACTTAGAGGAGAATTCTAGGCAGAAGAGAAGTGAATAGAGAGAGATTCCAGATGGAAGAAGGAAATAAATCTAGTTTGAAAGCAACATGATCAGATTGATAGTTGAAATTAGACATGAGACGTGGGTCATCTTACCAGGCAGGGACAGAAAAAAAGGCAGGACTTTGGATTGATTGAAGAAGTTAACATACAAGCATATTGAGAGCGCAAGATATATCTGCAAAGCAATGGAAAATTGAAGAGACAAAAGAGAAGAGACAAGAGAATCAAGAGAAGGAAGAGAAGAGACGATAGAATAAAGAGAAAGAAGAGGAGGATTTATCCGTCTCCTGCAAGAGAGGGTTAGGATTCCAAGGCTCTCATCCACAATCATCTGGGCAGCAGGAACGCGCGGTGGTTGGAGAGATGGTTTAGTCATGGTCTATTGGAGTTGTCAAGCAGTATTCCCCACACTCATTGTTGCTGGTAGGATGTTGCGGAAAGTGAGAATAGGAATTGGATAAATTAAAGAGGGATTTTCAAAGAAGAAGCAGGGAATTGATGGTTGAAGCTTTTTTCAGCAATTCCGCCACCATGGCTTCTGTTGTAACCAGCAAGAGATCAAATTTGGAGTTGTGGAATTCTTCTCTTAGCCCATTTTTTTTGATGTCTATGTGGCAATACTTTGAGTGAGAACCAAATTGCTTGATCTTATCATCAATTCCTTCATTGTCAATATTCAGGATTGGCCTAGTGCTGGGTAGATGGTAGATTTTGCTTATAAGGTTAACTATCCACTTGATTTCCAGGAAACAGTCAAGCAGCACATTGAGTTTGGATTTGGTAGAGGAGTATGTAATATTTCTTTGTCTTCAAGAATTCCAAACTACTTTACTACCATAATGGAAGATGACAAAACCTGTTTATGATTTTCTGGATGAAGGATTGTCAACCAACATTGCATCACTGTAGCCTGATACTACTTTTTCATTCAGATTATATTGAAGTACAAGTTTCAAATCCCTTGTGGTTTTGAGGTATTTCCATCCCTTGTGGGCTTCCCTCCAATGAGTCATCCCTGGTTTTGTGTTGAATCTAGATAGGCTGGAAACCTCAAAGGCAATATTGGGAAAAGTGTACTGGGAAAGATGGTTGAGAAGTCTGGTGATGGATTGGAAGCTAATGTTCAACTGGGGGAATTCTGTGTGGTCTTCATCAGAGGAGGTTTCAAGATTCAGAATTTGAGTCAGAGGAGAACAAGTATCTTTGCATTTGCTGAGACCTAATCCTTCCAATCCTTGGTCTGTATGACTTGGTTGACTCAAGAGAATTCTGTATTCTTCCACTTCCATCAGCATTCCTAGAATTGTGTTAGGCATATGGCAGGATGATTTTTTGAATCAAGTCAAGAATTTAGGTTTGAAAACCTTGCTTTTACCAACTTGAATGAGCTTGTATACATGGAAGTATAGAACTTCCCTCAATTCAGGATTATAGTAGAGGCATGGATTGCTACTAGATTTGAAATAGTCTTGAGTCTTGATCCAAGCGGTCAACATTGCATACCAGTTTTTAGGGGATTTTTTTAATACATACAATGATTTTTATAATTTAAGATAAGAAGACTTTCTCTGAGAGCCTTTTGGGTTTTTGATAATAACTTCTTCATCCAATGGTGAATGGAGGAAAGCAACCTTTACATCTAATTTTGTTAAGTCCATTTTTTCTTTAAGTCTGTACAGAAGTGCAATTTTTAAGGAGCCAAGTTTGCCGGTAGGAGTTCACATTTCATTATAGTCTATAGCCAGTACTTGGTCAAACACCTGTATGCATAGACTTGCCTTATATTGTACTGGTTCACGGTTACAGTTTTTGTTTACCTAGAACACCCAGGTGGTGTTAAGAATATTATTGGGTTCTTTGTAGTATTCTTACCAAACCTCTTGGTTTTCAATTGAATCTAATTATTCTTCAGTGGCTTTCTTCCACTTAACCCATTCAGGAAAGCTTTGGGTGGCTCTGTATGAAGGTGGCTTGTAATAATGGTGGAAACCATAGAGTTGTGGTTTTTGAGTCTTGCATCTTGGTTGTTGGTATGTTTTGCAAGTTGTTGGTTCTGGAGAAGGAATTTGTGATGGTTTGGGCGGAGGTGAGGTTTGAAAATTTGAGTCAAGAGATTTGGGATTGTCGAGATTGGAATCATAGTCTGAATTCTCAGTTGGTTTGTTTCAGACTTTAAATTTCTTGTCAGCTGTAGAGAAGTCTGACTTATTGGTATTCTTGGAGGCTTGAGAGAAAATATGCATCCCTGTCGATTCTAGAAAGGGGAAGTCATATGAGTGGGTCTTGAGGAACTTGACATGCTTTGTTTCAATAACAGAACCCAGTGATTTAAGGATAAGATAAGAATTCAAGGATGGATTGAACCCAATTAGTACTCCTTCATTCCCTTTTTTGTCAAAATTACTTCCTTTCTGGCCAAAATTCATGAGATATACCAGGGGAGAACCTATGGGCTTTAGATAGTTAGCTGGGAGTTTTTTTTTAAACATGAGTTACCCAGGGGAGAGGTGATTACCTTCCCAAGGGATTTGGTTGAGCATGAAGCAGCAGTTCCTTGTGATTATATTCCAGTAGTTTTTAGTTAAACAAGAAGATGAGAAGGTTTCACGGGCCAATTCTACTATGGTGCAATTAGCTCTTTGTGCCCAGCCACTATGTTGGGAGTAATATGTTTCAGAGGTTAAGAGTTTGATATGCTTCAATATTGCAAAGTCTTTGAGCCTTGAGTTATTGAATTTGGTGCCCTTAGCAGATCTCAGAGGGGTAATATTTGAGTCTCCTTTCTTCATTCTTGAAGATGTTGATGATCACTTTGGGGGTTTCATTGTTAGATGATAGTGGGAAGGCTGCCAGATAGCCTGAGTAGTTATCCACTATAGTGAGGAGATATTGGAGGCTGGCCTTTGACTGTGGAGAGATAGGTCCAATCAGATCAATATGAATCTCTTCAAGAGTTTCATTCAAGGGTGTAGATATGGCAGAGAACGGGGATCTGGTAATCTTGACTTTTGCGGAGCCTTTCCACTGAAAAACATTAACTCATCTCTGGTGCAGAGATCTTTCACAATTGGTTTGAATGTGGAGATTGAAGCATGGCCATACATTTTATGGATGTCCTCCAGCAATAAAGCTTGGTTTGGCGCTAGATTAGATGATTGATTGACATGATTGAAAAATATGTCTTTTCCCATCAGCCAAGTTTTCTTGATTACAAACAGATTTTCTCTGATTGAGCCCTTTAGTACGGTCTGACCGTTCCTTGTGAAATTTAATTGGTTCTGGTTCTGCATAATATTTTATCCCTTACTTGCATGCAGTCCCAGGCTGATGAGATTCACAAAAATATCCAGAATGAAGGCGCATTCTTCTAGGGTATTAACCAAGTCCTTCCATTGCAGCCTCACTATACCTGTCCCACTTATTTTGAGAGTGGCTTTGAGCTCCCCAGTTTTCACCTCTTCTAGTTCATATTGAATTTGTAGAGTAGAGAAGTACCTCTCATCATTGAAGATGTGGATTTTTTCTCCTGAGTCCAGGAGCAGATGTGGGTTTTTTGTCCACATTTATCCAGAGCATCAAGAGAGCGTGGTAATTAATGGTAAGTTGCTTACTGATCTTTCTTTTCCACTTGTTTTGTTGTTCAATCCACCAGCTGGGCGCAATTTGTGGGTGAAGATGGAAGAAAGACAATTTTGGATGTGGTGCATTTGGGTTGTGGTATCCCTCTCTACAGAAAATCTTGACTTTCTGCTTCTCTTTTTCAGATTTGCTCTTTTTAATCACTAAGGTGAGGTCAAAGTTGGGTTTGATAACCTTCAACTGGGCCTTGCACTTGTTATTACATTGAATTAGGTGATTGAAGACAAAATCAATGGTTAGTAACTTTTTGAAATGCATCATTTGCTGTTTCAGATTCTCAAGGATAGGGGGAAACTTGAAAAGGACCAGGTATGTTAGGATATTGTTGGGAAGTTCTATGTCAACATCAGTCATTATTGTTAATGCTTTTTTTGTGTCTGTCACAAATCCATCAATAGAATTCTTGTTGAAGCTGGAGTGAAGTAAGTGGTTAAATACCCACACTCAATTACCAGTCTCAGACAAGGCAAATAAATGATTAATCTCAGCCCAGAAAATTCTGGGGGAATTTATTTTCAAAGGATTGACTACGTTGGTGTGAGATGTGCTGTCCAATTTAAATAGAATGATGGCTCTGATTTCTCTTTCTTTTTTTATAGGAAGTTGCCCCAAATCCCTTGTGATAGCGTCTTTTATGTCCTTGAGATTGAACAAAACTAGCATTTTTTGTGCCAAATTGAGAAATTTTAATCATTGAGAGGGGCAATAGCATTGACAGCGGCCTTTGAAGCAACTTGGTGAAAATCATCTGCTTTTCCTGCTGGTTTGTTCATTGTGGTGGTGAGTTTTGGCATCCGGTTTGGATTTTAACCGTGATAAACTTTGAAAGTTTTATTTGATGATTAAAACCAGAAGACTGAAATTTGTTATCAGAGTCAAATTTGAGGAAAAAAAAGATCAAATATGAGATGGAAAGAAATGATAGAAAGGACCAACAGGTATTGCAGACATATGAGGCTAGGCAACCATGAGAGACTGATAGGAGAATTCTAGGCAGAAGAGAAGTGAAGAGAGAGATATTCAAGAAGGAAGAAGGAAAGAAAGCTAGTTCAAAAGCAAAATGATCAGGCTTATAGTCAAAAATAGAACTGAGACAGGGGTCATCTTACAAGGCAGGGAAAGACAAAAAGTCAGGACTTTGGATTGATCAAAGAAGTTAACATACAAGAATATTGAGAGCGCAAGATATATCTGACCAATCAATGGAGAAGACAAGAGAAAAAATATAAGATAGGAAAGAGAATAGACCAGAGAAGGAAGAGAAGGAAGAGAAGAGAGGATAGAATCAAGAGAAAGAAGAGAAGAGACAAGAGAATGATAAGGAGGATTTATACATCTCCTGAAAGAGAGGGTTAGGATTCCAAGGCTCTCATCCAGGAGCATCCAGGCAGCAGGAATTCACATTGGTCAAGAGAGGGTGTAGTTGTGTTCTAGCGAAGTTATCAAGCAGTATTCCCAAAGAGCTCCTAGAATCATCCCAACCCAATTTTTACTCACCAGACTCAGACAAAACACCACAATTTCCATGATACCATTCTGGATCCAATTTTTGAGTGAGCTCAATTTCTAATTTGATCAACCTCTGCATATTTTTTTATTTTTTATCTCTCATTGACTTGGGAGGGGGCTGATTTGGAAATTTTTAGCAGACTAAAAAATTCTTCAAGGGTGACTCAACCATTTTGATTGGAAACAAGATTGAAGCTGAAGACTCTGAATTTTGAACAAGTTGAGGGATGAGAGGTGAGATTGAAAGTGGGCTGAAGACATCAGGATGGTTGATCATCAATCTTAGGAGATAACAGTTTGGAAAGGGGGGCCTTACCATAACCTAGATTGGCAATCAGGATCATTAAGGCCTTTGTTGAATTTTTTGGTTCATCCTGGGATACCTCTTGGGGAAGTTCTTGTGCAATTAGATCCACCGGGCTATTGGGCCAGTGTCAAATCTGATGACAAAATATGAGATGATAGCATGAAAAATCTTGTGATCAATCCTCCTTTACATAAACATCAGCATGACCTTGTGGGTTGAAAGAGGAGGGATTGGTGATGAAATTTTGATGGAATAATCAAAATGCCTCTGGGCTTGTGGAGGTGTAGAGGGTCTTGTGGAGGATCCTGAACCTAGATCCTGCCAGTTTGGGGTTGATCACTAAGCTATTCTTGAGGATTGAGGTAAGAAATTGAAGCTTTGAATCATACAATTGATTCTTGGTTTGTTTGGATGAGAGGGTTGGGATGTGTGTGAAGCGGTAGATATGAGATGTGGGTGAAGCTATGGAGATGGGATTGGTATGGATTTTCTGAGGTGGAGGTGTGGATGGTGTTTTGCATGCAATGGACGGTGGATGGATGAGGATGCAAAAATGGTTGATTTGATTTTTAAAATCTGCCATTTCCATGAAACAAATCATTTTGAAATAAACTAGTTAGGGGGTAGGTGTATTTCATAAACACACCATTAAAAATGGTGGGTTTATTGAAACAAAATGGTGGGTTTCTAATAGTGTGTTTTCTAACTCTGCTGGGCCCTAATTTAGTCCTGCGTAGTGATTTTTGTTTTTTTAAAAAGAAAATACTTGTGTGTGGAAATATTCCAAGAAATCCCTTCCTTTGAATATAACCTCTGTTTTTTTTATATAATAAGCATCAAATATTCTGTATGTTTATTTTTGTATTTATTCCCATTTTTGGAATTTTGAATGAGGTTTCAAGATCATTCTGAACCAATTGAAAGCAATATTACATGATTTAATTTTTGAAAAAAAATTTAAATTAATGGTTTCTTTTGTTTGCATTTATCAAAAAAGAGAATTTGAAAAATTCCATTACCACATCCAAACATAATTATGCAAGGAAACCTTCTGCATGCAGGCCTTTTAAGTGCCTATTTACCAGGGGGGAAGTGAGTCTTCCCACTGATTGGTCAAAATCAGCAATTTGATTTTTAGGCAAATTTTCAAGGCCAAATTTTACAGTCCAAAAATACATATGTTCATTTTGAATTTTATGATGATTTATTTTAGCATATTTTCTTTAAGATCAAAATGGATTGAGTCGGAAAATAATCAAACAATCTTTTTTTGAAAAATGTTAAGAAACTTAGAAAATATCCCAAAATAGATGTTTTAGAAAGAGAAAAAATCAAGCCACTCTGTTGCAGTTAGTGTTTTTTTCAATATATTTATTGTCAGGGAACAATCAGAACAGCACTATAAAAATCAAAACTAGGAAAATTTAATTTTTCCATTCATGGGAATGAAAAATTAGATGAATGCAATTTTTTTGTGGGTTTGATGATACTTTGATTGAATAATCAGGATGGGCATCCAAAAACCCATCAAATCCAAGAATAAAACAATTCTGATGCTATTTGAGCTCTTAAGTATGATTTAATTTCAATTTTTCAATTTTTGGAGCTTTTAGAATTTTTTGAAAATTTTTGGTTTTTTTAGTTTTGAGGAGGGGCTCATCATATTGCTTGAAAACTAATTTAAATTTTCAAATTAAACAAAATAATATAGTTAATAAAGCATGTTGATCTAATTAAATATTTGAAACCTTGAAAATCATGGAAAATCCAAATAAAATTAAACATCAAATGTTGAAAATGACCAAGAAAATAATCCAAAAAATTTCTGAGAATAATCTTGTTTTCAGTTTTCTGGAAGAGATTCATCTATATTTCAAAATGAACTGTAAGAAATTGTTAATCTTTGTACTATTTATGTTGATTCAAAATGATTTGAGTTGAATGGAACTCATTCATTTTCAGATTATTTTTCAAGAACCATGAAATTTTCTGGTTTTTTCATTTCGCACATCAGTGTTAAGACTTACTTCCCCCCCTGTACAGTAAAAATGATGATTGGATTAAACCTCAAAACTTAAAATCAACCAAAATATAACCAAAGAACCCTTTCTGAGTTCTATACTGAAGGATTAGATATAGATGTTGGATTATCATGAAAAAATCAGCAGGTATAAAGAGGTAGTACAGGCTTTGTGAAAATAAAAAAAGTAAAGAAAGGCTTGAAAATTCTTGCTTGATGAGCCTCCAAAGAATATATTCAAGGTTGGGGGAAAACCTTGTCAATACTTTTGGGATTTCATAACTTTCAAGTGAAATTGAGCCCAAAATGGTGATCAAATTGAGAAAAAGTATCTTTATGGTACTGGTGAGTGTGAAATGTGTGCCTTCAATTTCTTTCAAGCCAAATAAAATTGATCATTTCCCCTGATAATAACATCTAAAAACCAAGTGCACCTCATCAGGTGGAGTTTTTGACTTGGTGCTGTGTCCTTTATTCCTTTAAGACAGGCAAGATTATTTTTTAATCTCAAAGCATTATTATAGTAAAAAATTACTGTTGAAAAGGGCGAAGAATACAGTGTTTTAAAGTATTTCCCATGATTTATCTCACTGTTTCAATCTTTCAAACTGCCAAATAATTTCAAATGCTCAATCTCTTGTTTCAACTCTATTGCATAAAATTGAAAAATCCAGAAGTTGAATTCTATTGAATTCATCAAAGGTTGATTAAATAATCTTGATAGATCTCATTGAGCTCAGATTTAGAACTCTGAAAGCATTTTCAAAATTTATCAAGATATTTTAAAAGGAAAAAAGATATAATCACAAAAAGTTTGAGAGTTTAGCAGAGAAACAACCCATAGAGGGCAAACAAATTTTTAACAACCAAGATTGAGTAGGTAAAACAATAATATTTCATGCATAGAAAAACCCAAAGAGATCAAATCTTAAAAAGAAAAAAGCAGAATTCAGGTAAGGAAAACAGATTCAGTAGTTTGATTAGAATGGATTTTGTTGAAATTTACAGGGGAAGGTGGGGAAAAAATTTTTCCCCCGGTTTTTTTTTCTTTTTGGTAATGCTTTTTCTTGTTTGATTTTCAAATAAGGAAAGAAAATCAAATTAAGCGGTTTTGTATCTGTTATTTACACAAAATTTTCATTTCATTTCATTTTTTTTTTTAAAAAAACAGAAATTGGATCAAATGTTTTCTGTGTTACATCAATGCAAAAAAAATTGAATGATCACAATTTTTCAATACTTGGTAAGAATTGATTGAAAGCAAAATTTAATAAGTAATCGAGAAATACAGTCCTACAATTGAGTAGAACCACCATGACTACCAAAAAATTCCTTCATCTTTTGAGGAAAGCTTTCAATGAGATTGATGATTTTCTTCTTGAGGAAATTATCCCAGGAACTCTTTAGGGCCTTCTTGATCTCATCCAGGCAATTTGTTTAGTGTAAAATCTTTATATTGATCTTCATGACATTCCATAATTCTCAATTTGGTTGGGGTCTGGTGATTGATCTGGCCATTCTAGTTTTCTAAGGCCTTCCTCCTTTTGACTGAATTTTGCAAACTATGGCCTTGTAAATTAAAGCACTATTTTACATCAGGATTGAATCTTGATGGCTTATTTCTGAAATTTCTGGCCCACCATGAGCAATTTTTAAGAAATGCTTTTCCAAAATTTACTTTGGAGGCATGAGAAACAATTGAACAGGTGCTTTCACCCATGAAATCACCCCATATTATCATTTTTGTTTGACCAATCTTGAATGTAAAGGCAAGAATGGTTGATTCAAACCTCTTGTGGGGTAGTTCAAACCCATTTAATTTCTTTCTATTTCAATCATTCATTGCTTGAGATGACCTTCATCAAATCATAATATCTCCAAAGGAGATTTTACTGAGGACAGAAAATTTGCCAAGTATTTTTGGAGCCATTCAAAAAGGGTTTCATTGTAGCGAATTTGCAGTGAGATCTCAGTTTATGGGAATATCAAAAGATGTTCCTGATTTAGAATTTGGTAAACATCAAATTGGCTAGCTCATTAAATTTGGAAGTTCTTTTTCTTCTAAAGTGATTGCTAAGCTTTCAAAAATCCAAATACATCAATTTTGATGGCTTAACCAATTGCTTCTGTTTTTCAAGGCTCCCTTGTTTGTTATATAACTTTTGAAGGCTGCAGATGGTGTATTGTTTGAGCCCCAAGTTCTGACAGATCTTTTTACCCAATATTCCACTCTTAAAAATCCCCAAAATCCATGCCTTGAGCTCATCTTATTTTTTTATATGGATCCATCATAATTTTGGAGTTTGAAGATAAATAAAAATATTTTTTGAATAAAAATGAAGAAAAACCAAAAAAAAAACAATTAAAAAAGTGTGAAATTAGAGTAAAATTCAACTTACCTGATTGCATAGAAAGCAAAAAAATTGATGCAAATAAAAAGGTTGAACAAACATCAAATCTGTGTAATGAGTAAGGTTTAACACACCACACTCCAAAAATGGGATTGTTGTCCCATGAAATAATTTCAAAACAGTGGGAAAATTTGGCCCCCCCCCTGTACCTTTTGAAAGGACCCAAGATTGAGTAAGATGAATGATGAAAGTTTAGGGGAGAAACAAACTGGTTGCAGCAGACCTGTGAGAAGAATAAAAATATAAATTTCAGATTAATTTAGGAATTTTCAGAAATGGTAATAGTTTATGAAGATCAAGGCATTTGTCAGTTAATGGAAACACACTGAGTATTTTTATTAGAATGAGGGAAAAAATCAACTGTTATGATCAGCAAAAGGTGTATTTTTTGTATATAAATATATTAGGTTACAATTCTCAAAGTTCCAATGCTTTCACTACTTTCACAGTCACCATTGCTGAGGTTTCATTCTTCTTTTTGAAATTCAATAAAAGGGGGCCACTGACTTCTACATTTTAAACTGGTTGGTTTAATAAAACATGCTATTGATGAAAGTATTACAGAAAAAAAAAATCAAAATGGTATCATCATTCTCAATAGACAGGATTCTTTCAGAGATGAAAACCATTAATGGTGCAATCTTAAAGCATCCTCAATGATTTTTCCAAGTTTCTTGGCTTTTTCAGCCTCCTGGATGCCAAGATCCTTGCTATATTTTAGCCACCAGAGGTGATAGAATAGATAATAAATATATTATTCAATAAATGCAGCAAAAATTGATCAAATATTTGGATAAAGCTTATTGCAAGGTTAATTGGTTTGGATATGGTTTATTGTCATAAATTCATATAGATAAATTAATTATTAAATATTTTTATAGAGGGGCCACAATTATATTGGGGATCTTTATCACCTCTCTTCAGGGAATTCAGTATGAAAACACGTAGGCCTGGTTACTTTGGAACCTTTAGTTTAAAGGATATTTTGCCCAAAGATAATATGTATATAAAATACACAGTGGAGTGGCAGGGCTTTGTAACCAAGCTGCCACTACAGAGAAAGGATAATAAGACTCACTGGTATGTTATTAAATCCTTTGGGTAAATGTTTGGGACGTGCACTGATGGGTTCAACGTGTATACTGGGGTTATAAGGTTGTTTAGCAGTTTAAATTGATAAAAAAGGGTTGAGGAGGGATATTAATCAGACTAAAGCCATAAATCACTTACATATCTCTTATAAGTATTTGATTACCTTGGAACGGTGTCTGGATATAAATATAACTGGGTCTCTGCCCATCAATATTCTCAAAATAGTTCTTTATTTATAGCTTTTGGAGTCCCAATATTGTCCTTCTGAGGGGTACAGGGTCTCAAAGGGACGTACACTGAGGCTAGCAGCGTAACCAGTGGTAGCCTGTCACGTTTTCCTGGTGCTGTAACACGGGTAGCATGCAATTCCACAGGGTATGGGAATTATTCTACTTTATAATTGATTTTTGGACGTGTGAATAACACCAATCTGTCCTTTTCAGTTATTATTTAATTACTTATCCTTAGTAAATTTTCCCAGTAATTTAATAATTATTTTAATAGAAATCACTACGGAGTTTCTGATGTCAGGTGAGTTCTCATTATGTATTAAATAATTGGAGTAAAGTCATGATATTGATTTTACTCCTTATTTTGGAGTTTCAGTTGATTTACTGAAATAATTATTTAAAAATATAAGTCATGGGTATTCATGTAATGTTTTTACATCATGAGGTTTCTTAGTATGTCACGAAAATATTGATGTCTAGAAATTCTCATAATAGTATATTAAATTATTTTAATATATTTTTAGAATTATTCATTATCTTATTTTCAACATTTTTGGTACTTTGAATTATACTTAATAAAAAATACGTATAAAGGTTATTTAGGTATTTTTATATAGTTTTATGTATTTTTAGACTATCTACTATCCACAGAAAGATTTATTACATATTTAGAATGTTCCCGTGTAGGTTGTAGCATGTTTACGCGGTACCTAGGTTTCTCAGGCCACCTGTCACTTTGTCAACCCATAGTCCCACAGCTGCATACTTGGCAGAGGCCCAGGGCTGCGCACACAGCTTTGACAGTGTGACAGTTCTGTAGCTCAGCCGCGCATGGTTGTATTGGCTGCCGCGGCTGCGTGTGGGAATTGTGACAGAACACTTTTCCATCTTTATCTCCTAAAATATACACAAAACCTCAATTCTGACTGAATTTTAGGTGTGAAACCTATACGTGACAATACATGTGAAATATTGAATTGGCAAAAAAGTTCAATAATGGTGCTGTGGTATTTTGGTCTTTCTTTTTTTAATTATTTAGAAATATAAGGAGTTGGATTTCAAGGGTGGGGTCAGTGAGTGACCCTACCTAATTTTGGATGGAGAATTCATTTTTGAAATAATATTTATGGTTTTCCTACTCCTCCTTAGTTTAATTGTATTATTATTATTTTTATGTTATTTCTGTTACTTTTGCAGCTTGCTCTGCAATAGTAGCAAGCTGACAGCCTTTTTTGTTTTTTTTTTTGTGATCAATCCAAGTTTATATGAGATAGTCTAAAACTTTGCACCCAGAAATTATATAAATTTTTTTTTTTTGGTTGAAAAACACAGCACCCATTTAACTTTTACTGTGGACTTACAACACTTGTTGGGTGGACTTGGGAAATTGTCAAGCGGCCTTCAATCCCTTGTTGAAAGCCCTTATCCTGTTAATGACTGGCCTCAGATCACTCAAAAGGAGGCATTGGTTGGTTCCAATGGGTCCTTCTTCACTTGAGAACTGTAAATGGTTTACTTGTTCACTGGGCATGTTTTACTTGTTCACTGGGAATGGTTTGCTTGTTCACTGGACATGGTTTACTTGTTCACTGGACTTGTTTACCAGAAACAGTAGGATGTTTACTATAACTAAGAGCATCTACCAGTGTCTTGATAAGTCTGCTCAATAAGCGGACTTATTAAGGATTTACCCAATTGGGCCACCATTGTGGGCTTGTTAGCACTTCATAGCTGTCCACTGGACAAAATCCTTGACAAGGATCCCTAAATTAATGGATACTTTTCAAGGCTCAACAAGCACAATCCTGTCAAGCCCCACCCTAACTTTTCTCCCCCCAGCCCTCCCCCTGCATAACTCCACCCTACCACCCCCCCTCTTTGGACTTCATTGCTTCCATTGACAACCCACACTCATTTGATGTTGTTCTGAATTGTTCTCATCCTTTTTTTTTTAAATTAAAACAATTCCAAAGCAATCTTTTTTGCCCTGTTTGGGGATGGTCCCAACCCTTATTGAGTGAGGATTTGCAGAAGGCACAATGGTGGGACCCACTTGCCAACTCCTCTGTAACTGGTGCGCGCGCCCAATATATTGCAACAAGGGGTGAAAAATTGGCTTTTGACATTTTTTTTATTTTTTATTTTTATTTTTATTTTTATTCTTATTTTTATTCTTATTTTTATTTTTATGTTTATTTTTATTTTTATTTTTATTTTTATTTTTATTTTTATTTTTATTTTTATTTATATTTTTCTTTTTCTTTTTCTTTTTCTTTTTCTTTTTATTTTTATTTTTATTCTTATTTTTATTTTCATTTTCATTTTTATTTTTATTTTTATTTTTATTTTTATTTTTATTTTTATTTTTATTTTTATTTTTATTTTTATTTTTATTTTTATTTTTATTTTTATTTTTATTTTTATTTTTATTTTTATTTTTATTTTTATTTTTATTTTTATTTTTATTTTTATTTTTATTTTTATTTTTATTTTTATTTTTATTTTTATTTTTATTTTTATTTTTATTTTTATTTTTATTTTTATTTTTATTTTTATTTTTATTTTTATTTTTATTTTTATTTTTATTTTTATTTTTATTTTTATTTTTATTTTTATTTTTATTTTTATTTTTATTTTTATTTTTATTTTTATTTTTATTTTTATTTTTATTTTTATTTTTATTTTTATTTTTATTTTATTTATTTTATTTTTTATTGATTTCACATATCGCACTATAATCTGTCAATGAGGAGGTGCGCAATCTAAATACAGGAATAACTATCGCCAGTTAATATTTAGTGTAGGTAAACTAATAACTTAGGTAAGTAAGTGTATAGGGTTTCGACCGTTATCCACCCTCGCGCAACAACTTGGTCAAAGTTGTCGAGGATTTTGTCGAGACGGTTGTGGATGCTCTGCACCTATCTACATTCTTGAAGCTGGTGATGACCGGAATCGGGGACCCGACGCGGTTGCTCCAATAGGGGGGCGCCGCCCGCCGCAAGCGGACTGAAAACCTTTCCGATTTGAAAGTTGAGATTTGGACGAGCAAGACGATTCCCAAGACGAAGAGAAGCAGAGCAAGACGATTCATAAAAAGGTGAGCATGACGGGCCCAACGACTGTTTCTGCCTAGATTATCATCCATCCTATCGTGGTACTGGTAACTCACCTGACTCAAATTAATCCACTACGTCTAAAAATAAATAAAACATCTAGATGACGATCTATTCATTCTACATCTTCGATCGACATTGTACCGTTGGTGAGCCATCCTCAGCCACGAATCTCATCGAAGCTAACAGCCAGCTCAAGTAACCCAGAGCGCCTTCGTTCGATGACTTCCTTTTGTTTGATTTGATCGATTCGTTTGACGAATCATCCAACCGAGCCAAATAAGTTTATTACCAAGATTGGCATCGATCTCCTTTAAAAGCTGTTAGACCAGGTCCCAACGTCCTACCATGTGTGTCCCCAGCGGTTTCTCCGTCCAAAGAACCCAGCCAACCTGCCGTCAATGCGGACCTGACTCGACAACAGAGCTCCATGGGCATCCTTCCATTCAACAATCGCACCGGTGTAGTCATTGGTGGTGAAGAGTTACCGGCTCATCTTCAATCTCAGTTATCATCCTCGATCTTGAAAAAATCCCACCCCTCAACCCTCAATCAAGATCCACCCAGCAAATCGATCTCTGAGAGTCTTACGGATCCTACCCGAAGCCAATCATCTACCAGTCAATCTCTCAAATTCGATGAAGAGGCAAAGCTAGTCTATGGGGTGATATTTAGCTTGAGGAATATGGTCCAAAAGATTGCTGGAAGGTTTGTCGATTCGTTCTCGCCCCAGAGTCCTATTCCCCCTCGTCATTTCGATTAATTCAGACCTCTAGGAGTCACAAAGGATTTATAATAAAATAACCAGAACAAGAAATAGAGCGCCAAACTGATTATGACGACATATTTTCCTTACTCGTATTATCCTCACTCAACGATAGGAAAGAAATGTTACATTGCTATACTACATCGACTTATACGTTGCACATCTTGACCACCCCTTCCAATCATACTTTTGCCCTGTTTACGTCATCAACGACCGAGAGTTTGAGGCCGATTCTTAAGAATTTATGGAGGACTGCTTGGTTGGATTTTGTGGTACGTGAAGATGCTGCTTACAATTGATTGATCCACCAACCGCCCATAAAACCGAGTACCCAGTTGATTTTCTGAATGCATTTGCACCTTTGGCTCGCTTGAACGCTTAACTACTCTCTTCGGCACATATATTCCCTTCAAAAAAAAGGTTCGAAACCCCTTGGTATCGATTGACAGTAATAAATCCGGAAAGGGGATTGATAACGAGATGTTTAGAAGATCGGTTGATAACCAAATCAGGGCATTACCAGTATTCAATTAGGTGGTTTGCAATTTGTTTCATGTTTATCGAGTCTGATCTGCTTGCTTGTTTTGAAAAAATTGTCAAACTGACTTCGGTGAAGATGGAAATCTATGAATTTCCACGTATCAATGATTTGATTTGAATTCTGTGTTCTTCTAATTTCCGCGTGATTTTTGTAAGCATTGGGGAGAAGCCCGGATAGATGCTAGGTGGTGACCTTAGTTATAGAGCTAACATCCGATCGCCTCTTTGAACTTGTGATTGTCAACATTTGACTGTACTGGATGGGGGTTATGCAACCCTGAAATAGTATTGTATAGTGACCTTAGTTAGGGGCTATGATCCAATCGACTGGTGTATGATACCGAAAATAAAGATAGTGATCTTAGCTAAAGGCTGGGACATGAGGAATTCGTACATGGACGGCTTCTGAAAAAGCAGGCTGTGCAACGTGCAGGAAACACGTGTCGATATTTTATAAGAGAAGTGATTAAGATATTATTAAATCGGTAAAAAATCATCCAACCCTTAAAATTATATATAATAGTTAATTTAGTTCAGGGCTAAAATCAGTTCAACTTGTTCATGAATAACGCCGGACTGTTTTTATATCTAATATCTTTATAATGTATCCTGGTGATTTGATTCGTGTGTATCGTGGAGGCTGCGGAAGCTGGATGGTATCCTTCTCTCTCTTCTCTTTTGTTGAGGTATTCCATTTCAATGAATTCTGTTCATCTTTTTTGTTTCCCCGCTTCTCTCTCTGCAGACCAAAGCACACATCCTTGCGCATTGACTGAACCGGATGCTACAATAGCCTGTTGTCAGATATGGTGTAGATCTTGGCAGAGGAAAAAGATGTCATCAACTTCTGGTATGAATAAAAATATGTGTAAGAAGGTTCCTCAACAAAAATTGGAGAGATGATAATAGTTTTTAAAATATGATCTTAATGATAGATAAATTTAAAAAAAAATCTACTTCTATAAAAAGATTGATCTACTTCTATAAAAAGCTTGATCTACTTCTATAAAAAGATTGATCTAATTCTATAAAAAGATTGATATAATTCTATAAAAAGATTGATCTACTTCTTTAAAAAAAATTGATCTACTTCTATAAAAAGATTGAAAAACTTCCCACACCTCACCCAAAATCAAGGTCCTTGGCTTCTATTCATTTGTTGACATCATTGTATATGCACCTCTTGCATTGACACTGGGAAAAGTCAATACTGCACTGGGCATATGCCATGCCTCCCCAAATTTGGGGGAATATACTAGTAAAAAATATAAACCAACTCCCATAGAAATAGGTAATAGTGATCTCAGTTCAGAACTAAGATCAAAGCAACTTATCATTTAATCAAACCTGTCATTTTCTAAAATTGCAATGGTAAGCTTTGGAATGCAGTATTTATTGTCATATTTCAAGGAGTAATACTACGGCACACCCAGTAATTTCCAAAGAAACAACTCCAGATAGTCATTGAAATCAATCCAAGCAGAATATGAGCAATACCAATCCATAATATAGGGTGATTAAAGTACACAAAAGAGATCATCAAAATAGAAGATGGTGCAACTGACCACCACAACTTGGATATGTGTGATTCATTATTCTCAGGAGAACAACAACGTCAATTGACCAAGGACCACCCATAGCTAAGCCTGGGAATGAACCAACCCCACTATGAACCAATGGGTAATCTTAAGCTACCATTGTAAATAATATTTATAGTATGGTACTTTAGTGTATCCAAAAATCATAGCATAAAAGAATCATAAAATAATTGTCACCTCTTTTTTTGCAAACCTATCACTAAAATACCAAAGCTCTTTTCTTTACTTGTTCAAGAAATCCTGCTACACCTCCAAAGACCATAAAAACTGGAGTTGAATTTCTTTCATTTATGAATTGAAGACAGTTATTTAAAAGAGTGGGATCCTTGAAACTAGGAAAGGGTTCAATAAAAAATCTATCTTTTGAAAATGAAAGCCCCTACTGATATCATCCAGATAAATGAAACAACAATACAGTTATCCCCAGATAGGATTTGAAAGATCAAAAAAAAATCTTGAGGGAGTGAGGCACAAATAAGAAAACATGAAAAATAGAGAAAGTATATGATGAAAATTGTCTGTTCCTGTGTTTTATTCTGGAATCAAGATTGTGAAAAATTTCAAAACTCTTTATCACCCAAATAAATTTAGAAAAATCTAATCCAACATTGTGGTTCCTAGATATAAAAGTATTTTTTTTGGTGAGTTGATTCTCAAAGAGATCAGCAAGTTTCTATTTGATTGTCAGTTGACTGTTTGAATTTCTCATCCTGATTTGACTCCCTCTACTTCTGTCTATTCTTTCCCTCTTCATCTGTTTTTCAAATCATCTACATCCAATTATCCACACCCAATATTAATTTTTTGATCTGCTTGCTGTTTTTTTCTTTCAAACTAATTTTATTCTTTTCATGACCTAAAGTTTCACTCAGCACACCAGTCCTTTACTATGAAAATTTTTCTACCTAAAATTTTTTGAAATAGAAAACTACCAAATCCAAACACCTTTTCAACTCATATTCAATCTACTTAATTACATGAATTTAAATCTTTGTCTGGAAAGTCTAATATTTTTATATTTATGAATTTTGAAGAACCAATTGGAGAAAGAAAAGGAAGAGCAAGAGCTTATTAATAGATAGCAAACTATTTCAAAATTTAAAAAGGGGCTTGATGAGGTAATAGCAATATCTGATGTAAGAGCAGGGAAAAAATGGAGCATGATGATTGGTTATAGAAGTTTTCAGTTATCAAAATAGATATTCTGGAAACAATGGCAGAAGGATCATGGTGAAAAAAAAGGCTATATAGATAGAATTAACAGATACAATGGCACTAGCACTAGTTGAACCAATTCAGAATAAATGAAGAAAAATCTTAGTTTATGAATGGAAATTTAGGATAATAAATGTATTAGAGCAAAGCCAACATTTAAAATAACAGAGGATCACAAAAGAAATTTGAAGTTTTATGCTGTGTGTGTTCTTCAAGTATCTCAGTATGACAGGATATTGGCACTTCAGTTTCATTAGGGCGTATCAGAGTGAGCAAACCCGCCATTAGAAACCCGCCATTTTTTTTCAAAAAACCAGCCATTTTTAATGGTAGATTTCTGAAATACACATACCCCCTAACTGGTGTATTTCAAAATGGCTGGTTTCATGAAAATGGTGGATTTCAAACATCAAACCCTCCATTAAACCCCCCATTTATTCATCATCATCCATCCACCATCCATCACATCCAAAACACCTGTTGGCACCTCTGCCTCAGCAAATCCATACCAATCCCATCTCCATCACATCACCCAAATCACATCTCCATTGCTTCACATCTCCATTGTTTCACATCTCCATTGGTTCAAATCCCTATCACTTCACACAAATTCCATCATCATCTCATCACCATCTTTCTCATCTCAACATTTTCAATCAAACTCCCCGGCAGCAAGATGAAAATGCAAAAAAGATGACTGAAATCTTGTTAATATTTGACTCCCATTCAGAATCTGATTCAGACTCTGATTTGAAATCAACTTGGTTGGCTTTGAATGCTCTATTAGAAAATAAATACATGGTTCCAAGAATACAAACTCTCCACAATCCTATGTATGAAAGGCAAAATCTTCATCTCCTCCCCAACTTAAGCTTTGAGCAACTGTTCTGAACTCTATTGCTTTAATTCATAAGAATTTTGGAGATGATTGAAGATCACCACATGTTCCAGAACAATTATTGGAATCCTCAATGCAATCCAGATATCCAACTGGCATTTGTTCTTTTTAGATTGGGATTCAATGGAAATGGAGCAGAAATTAATTGATTACAAAATCTATTCTCAGTTGTTCATGGAAATATTGACTTATAAACCAATATAATCATGATTTTTATCCTATCTTTGGGTCAGTCAGTCCTTTCTTGGCCAACCAAAGAAGTGCGCAAGGAGATATCTCAAGTAATGGAGGCAGAAGGCTTTGCAGGTAGCATTGGTTTTGTTGATGGAAGAACCATCCCCTTGAGTCAAAAGCCCAATCTAGATGGCAACCACTATTTTGATTGGAAAAAGACGAAATTGATTCATTCTTTTCCAATTAATTTTGTAAAACTTTGGATCACACACTGACAAAATATGTTGCATCTGTTTGTTTAGATACTCTGTGGCCCTACAATTTGTTTGTGATAAAAACAAGAATTTCATATCCCTCCAAACTGGCCTCCCAGGTTCTTGTCATGATTCATATGTTTTCAATTAAATGTGGACTTCCCAAAAACCAGTGAACTACTTTGACCAAGATCAATACCTTCTAGCAGATTTGGCTTATGCTAGTGGGAAATATTTAGTTCCACCATACCCAAATGTTGTGTCCAATGATCAAGGAAAAACTGATTTCAACTATCCTCATGCCCAATCACAATTTTGGATTTAGCATGCAATAGGAGTCCTGTAAGGAAGATGGGCAAGCTTAAGGGAAATTCAAAACCAGCTTCAAAACACCAAAGACATGAAGTTCCTCATCAACTGGATAATAAATTGTGTAATCCTTCACAACCTTTTGGGCAAAATCAAAGATGAATGGGAGGAAATATTTAAAAATGATATTCTGCAGCAGCCTCAAGTCATCCATGTCTCATCTTTTCCCTCATCTTCTTATATGATAGAAAGGATTCTACCTCTCACCCTTGCTTGCTTTGATGATTAATGTTTGATTTTGAAAAAGGTAAAAAATCCCTTCACTGTATTTTTTTTTGTTTTTGTTCTTCAACCAAGAATCCTAGGCTGACTCACTGGTTATTTTTTTTTCTTTTGGTGCACTTACACAAAACAGACCCAACACCTAACCCCACCAAACCACCCACCTCAACCCACCAAACCACTCACCTCAACCCACCAAACCACTGGTTCACTCTCCTCCTCACCCATTGCCTCCACCTCACTCATCACCTCCACATCACCAGCACACCTGGTAAGCTTCCCCCCCTCCTCCTCATCCTCCCTATCATCCAATACTGACATCCATCCCCCTTCATCCCCCTTCACCCCACCCCCACCTCACCTCCTTAGTTTTTTCCCCAGGTAAGCTCCCCCTCCTCCTCCTCATCACCCTTTTCCCTGCCCCTCACCACCTCTCCCTTGCTCCCAACTAATTCTGTAAGAATCCAAAAAGTGCTAAGCCACAGGCATTTCTGTGGAGGGGAAAGGTGCTGATTAGGGTGCCCTCCTAAGAGCTACAATGATATTTAAATGTAACCGGAATTGAGGTCCAGGAACTTGTAAAGAAGGAATCAATGTAAGGGATGAGTTTGGGAATAGTCAGTAGCAATGGAATCAACACTATCTGAGGCAAGATGGTTCAGGGAAAGACTTGAACAAAATAAGTCAAAGTTTTGTTCAGAGTTAAATGGAACAAGGCAGTTGTAAGTAACAAAGCCCACAAGCTAATAACTCTTGTTGTTGACAGAAGATTAGGAAAGATCAACTCAATCCCAAACAACCTCCAGGTTCTCAATAAGACTGCCCAACTCTCCGCAATCAAGCGCTTGAAGGGTACCCAATAACTGTGGGTGGCTGAACAAAACAAAAGCAATTTGTTAATGAAGCTCTAGAAGCAAAGCAATAACAGATTCAAACAAGAATTACCCAACACTTCTCAAGTACATCAAGAGTAGCGTGGCGGGATTCAACTTTTGAAGGACAAAGGGAGTTCTAACACTCCTGGTTTAAAAATTAAAGAAACATTGCAGTAAAATGTGACTGGATCCAGAAAGATTATCAGGGAAAGATCAGACCAGTATGGTTGGAAAAAGGGATCAAGAGTGGTATAACACACTTGAGAATTCCAGCAGACAGAATTCTCTTCAACCAGCAAGGCTACAGTTGGAGATAAGCATCAAGGTCACAGATGAACAGATCAAGGTTTGAGTATGGAGGCTCAAAGGATCAAGGGGAAATCAAAAGATATACCCAGAAAAAAAAGGTTGAACATGAAGGGAAAGAGGCCCTCTGGAATGATCAGATTATTGATTAATATATAGGATAGATAGGATGAGATGAGATGCAAAAAGGCAGGGGAGAGCCCCTCCTTTTATATACAAGAGGTTTGTAGACTATTTACAAGAGATATTTACAAATGAGAGCAGAATATTTTTTTTTTCAAAAAATGAAGTATTGGAAACAGGAACCACCTTACATGGGAAAAAAAAATAAGGAAAAAGTGAAGAGGAAATGGAAGCCTTCCTGCTTCAAGGAAAACGGTGGCGGTGGATGAAGTTTTGCAGTGGGTTCAACCGGCCGCAACAGCGGTGTGGTGTCATTATATAGCCTTGGGTCGGGGACTGTGTTGCGGCCTGCGCACTCAGCATCTGGTAGGTTAGGCTCAGCAGTGGGGGTGCGCCGGTCCTCAGCAGTAGCCGCTGCGGGTTCAGCAGTAGCCGCTGCGGGCTCAGCAGTGGGCGCGGCGGGATTGAGCACGCGACTGCGGGCCGGGCCTGACTAAGGGAGGCGGGCCGCGACCCGCTTGGATGTCCGACTCACAGATGGAGCTGGGCCGACCAGGTTCTCGGAACGGCTAGTCGGGGGGGGGGGGGGAAAGCAGGGCAACAGCGGGGCTATATGCATGGGCAGCCGCGCGCAAGCGCGGGACGGCCACAGGACGGGAAATCCACAAAGGCGCTTCGGGTGGATGCGCGCAAGCGCGGCGAACTTTGGGTATTGCGCGGCGGAGGGCCGCGCCACGAAAAGACAAACCAGATGCGCGTAATGGCAGGCGAGCTGGCGGGGATAGGGTATGGGTATGGGTTGGGGGATGGGTCAGGGTTCTGGGTCTAGGGTTCCTTCTTCATGGTTGCCAGTCTGTCTTTGTGCTTGTACTTAGGTTAGGGTTGAGGGGGAGGGCTCAAATACCTTTCCCCTCAACTCCGGGTTGTAGGGGGGGAGGATCTCTTCATCCATCTATCTCTATATCTCTATCTCTCTATCTCTCTCTCTCTCTCTCTCTCTTGGAGAAAAGGAAAGGAAGCATTCTCAGTCTTACAGATGCTAGAACCATCGATCCCATAACTAGGGACAACTTTGTGAGGGATAACCTCTAAAGTTTCCACAGCGGTTGGCAAGGGGGATTGTTGAAGGTGGTGCAAAGTCACCAATGGCCCCAAGCAAACGCTGCAGTCATCAGTTGGTGGCAGTGCTGGGGTAGAGCAAGATGATGATGGCCATTGCAAAAAGCAACGACGCCATTGGTGTCAACCTTGGCGTTAGGTTGATGCAAGGTTATTGAGGGCAAGGATGGGGATGAGATTGGTCATGGGAATGACTGATTGGGTCAGGTGACGCGGACCGTTCCCATGACCAATCTCATACGGTGATCAGATGGGTGATGGGGGCTGGTCATGGGGTCTACAACAACCGCAAGCAATGCTTGCGGTGTGGTGCCCCATCCTGGACCCCCTGGCTGCCTTAAGACCTCAATCCATAAACTGTTGCGCAAACGTACCGCCCGGCCGAACAACTTATCCTCAGGCTCATCCAAACCATTATTTACCCGCGCGCGCGCGCCGCGCCGCGCGCGCTGCGCTTCCATTATCCGCGTCGCGCCCCGCGTCGCGCGCCGCGCCGCGCCGCGCTCCTTTCATCCGCGCGCGTCGCGCGTTCTTTATCAGTGTTGCTTGTCATCTCCGCCGTTGTTATAGCATGTCCTCATCTTTGTTGTTGCGTGTCTTTGTCTTTGTCGTTGCGTCTCCCAAATCTCCTCATTGCTACCGTTGCGCGGCGCTCATCCATGATCTACTGAATCCATCCCGACCGCACCCGCAAGCATTTGGCAGATCCTTGACCAACGCGAGTGACCACATGGTTGCCTTCCCTTTTCCGCTCTATTTGTAGAATCCGTTGTATATAGTCTAACAGGGCCTCCTGCCCATATAAGGAGGGGCTCTTCCCTGCCTTTTGGCCCATCATCCGGAATCCTAGCATCCCATCATCCCATCATTGCAGCATTCCAGCATCCAATCATCATAAGCAATTTATCCGTGGGCATCCTTCCCCACTTATCTGAGAAAATTATCCGGGTATATCTATGATTGCCCCTTGATCTTTTGAGCCTCCATACTCAAACTCAGTCCTTTGTGACCTTGATCCTTATCACCAACCAATAATAGCCTTGCTGGTTGAAGAAGAATTCCTGTCTGCCTGAATTCTTGAGTGTGTTATACCACTCTGATCCCTTTTTCCGACCATACTGGTCTTGATCTCTCCTTGATCATCTTTCTGGAGCCAATCACGTTTGATTGAAGAGGTTTTATTAAGCTTAAAACCTGGAGTGTTATACCTCCCTTCTTCTTTGAGGTTGAATTTCGCCACGCTACTCTTGAGTTCCTTGAGAAGTGTTGGGATATTCTTGCTCAAATTCGTTATTGATTTGCTTCTAGAGCTTCACAAAAAAATTGCTTTTGTTTTGTTCAGCCTCCCACAGTTATCTGGTACCCTTCAAGCGCTTGATTGCGGAGAGTTGGGAAGGTTCATTGAGAACCTGGAGGTTGGTTGGGATTGAGTTGATCTTTCCTAATCAGCTGCTGACGACCAGAGTTATTAGCTTGTGGGTGTTGTTACTTACAACTGCCTTGTTTCTATTGAACTCTGAACAAACCTTGACTTATTTGTTCAAGTCTTTCCCTGCACCATCTTGTCTCAGATAGTGTTGTTTCCATCGCTACCGACAACTCTTATCCTCTTCTCTTAGTTTGATTTCTCATCCATAAGGTTCTGGACCTTGATTCCGGTTACATTTAAATATTATTGTAACTCCTAGGAGGGCAGCCTAAACAGCACCTTTCCCCTCCACAGAACTGCCACGGCTTAGCACCGTTTGGAGTCTTACATTTGGTCCCCCGGGCCGGGATCAAACCAGCAACCTTGGGATTTACAGTCCCAACTTGAAGAATCAACTCCGAAATCCTATCCAATTTCTCTTTCTTTTTCTCTTTGTTCTTTTTTCCGATCCGTGGAGGCAGCTTGGTCTAGAAGTAAGTCCTCCCAATTTGTGCACCACTCGGGCTAGATACTTGTCGTTTTTGGCGAACCCTACTCTTGCCACACTCGTGAGCCACTTTGGAAATCTGCTCTTTGGATCCCCTAGGAACTCTGTTATTTGATATGGCATCTCCCGCTACTCCAACCACCTCTGTCCGACCTAAGATGGTAAAGATCAAACCCCAGAACAAGAACTTAGGCTTCAACGGTACAAATGTCAAGCGATTCTTGGACCCCTACGAAATGGCTGCTGAAGTGGATGGAGCTAGTGAATTCAATATGGCTTATCAGTTGCGGTTCTTTATCTCCTCTGATGAAGTTATGGAGGTAATCGAGTCTTTCGAGGGATTTGAATCCCACAACTGGACGCTTCTCAGGGAGGCTATGTTGGCATACTGGGGTAAAATAGATGTGGCTAGGTTTACTCTGCAGGACTTGGATGCTCTGGTTTCTCAGTGGATCTCCAATGGTGGTATTTCTTCAGCCTCTGACTATCAGATCTTTAGGAAGTCTTGGGACCCCATTCAAAACTATCTTATCCGAAACAATCACATTGACACAGTGGACAAAATTCGAGAAAATTTCTTCCAATCTTTTTTGTCGGCTGTGCAGGAAAGGATTAAAGAAGAACTGGTTAAATCTGGATCCATGATTACTACCAGGGATAATCGATTCAAGCTCCCTGTTTTTCTTACCCTTAGGAGTACTGTGGATAAAGTCATGAAAGGTCAAACTGCTCTTACCTTTGAAAAGCCTAGAACTACTGAACCAGTCCATGCTCCTTCTTTTAAAGAGTCAAACAATATTATGATTAAAATGGAGGCAGATCGTAGGCCTAAAGCAGATCCTAATTCCAATTGAGAACCTACTACTATAGATGAAATCACCAAGTTACTTAGAGCCTTTGAGAACAAAATAGATCAAAAGATTTCTTTGCTAGCTACTCCTAAAACTCCTTCTTCTGTCCCCAAATCAACTCTGGTCTGTTACTACTGTCATAGGGAAGGCCATGGAACCGGACGATGTCAAGAACTTCAGAAGGACTTAAAGGAAAAGTTGGTAGAGCAGAGGGGAAACAATTACTTCCTCCCTAATGGTGCCCTGATCCCTTTTGACTCTTCTCGTCCTATCCGACATGTGGTGGCCTCTTACCAGCCATCACCTCCTGTAAAAGCATCTCTTGCTTCCTTTGAATTTCGATCATCCTGTGGTACCCTCCAACCTTGGTATCCTCCAGCTATTTCTTCCTCTATTCTTGCTGGGACTACTTATCAATCTGATCCAGCCAGGAAACGACATGAGGAACCTAAACCTCATAAGGCTCCTTCCTTGCCAACTTCAATCCTTCGAAAACCCGTTAAACATCGATCAACACTTCAGCCTCCTTCCTCTGATATAGAAGACATGGAGGTGGAAAAGGAACCAGTCATGGAAAGGTTCCCAGATCACCCTGATCCTTCTCCCTCACCTCAACCTTCTAATCCTATCTTAGATTCTGTGTCACCTGAACTTCCTCCCCCCACCCAGCCCAAAGTTCGATTTGAAAGAGGCATCTCCAAGGATCACCCCAATGCTGTGGAGGGAGTATTAAAGAAAATTTCTGATCTCAAAATTCCTGATCTATCTGTGGCTGAACTCCTATCGATCTCTCCATCTGTTGCTGAAGGAATGAAGAAATGGGTCTCTCTTCAACGTGTGGAAATTGGCCCTGAAGAACTCAAAGTCTCCTCTGGCACTTTAATGGAGGACTCTGGTGGAACCAGTCCTTCTATAGAATCCAATCTTTATTCCTGTCCCCTTGGCTTTCTTCCTTGTTATCTTGGTGACTCAGCTAAAACTGTCTCTCCTCTTGTGGATTCTGGATCTCAGCTTAACTTAATCTTGGATGCTATGGCCTGCAAGCTCAAACTTAGTCCTAGGGTCAGCTTCAACTCTGCAGTATATGGGATAGGAAATCAAGCTTGTGAACTGGTTGGTATTGCTGAAGATGTACCGGCCAGGATTGGTCGAAATATCGTTGGAACCTGCCATTTTTGGATTACTCGTTTGGACAGTCCTATGATCTTGGGACGACCCTTCTTAATGGACTTTGGTGCAACCCTGATGTTTTCTGATCAAGTGGGGGAGAGAATTCTTCTCCCTGATGCTGATGGCAGGAAAATTGAAGTTCCTCTTTGCTCCTTGGATTCTGGTCATTGGGAAAGAGATTTTCCTGGTCATTCTCCCAAATCATCTTTTAAGGGGAAGCAGAAGGATAACTCTAGTTCCTCTCATTTTTTAGGGGAATAGTTGATCCTACTAATGATTGCAGTTCTTTTCAGCCTCAGACTGCAACTCAAGGGTCAACTCCCATCCCTCAGGCTTATTTTTCATTCCTTTCATCATTCTCTTCTGAGCTCAAGAATATTAAAAAACAAAAACATATCAAAATAGAAAAATCCAAAAATATCTCTTCTCCATCTACTTCTCTCTCTGGATCTGTTGTGTCTTCTTCTCCTTCTACTTTTGAGTCTGATCAATCTTCTCTCAGTCCCGGTACGAATCTCCGCAATGAGTCTAAACTAGATCCTAATTGCAATTCCGTTTTTGGCGATTTTGGTATGAAGGAATATGGGCTTCAGTGGAGGCAATTTGGGGTACAAGTAAGTCCTCCAAATTGTGCACTGCCAGGGCAATCTTTTACTGTCATTTTCGAAACCCTACCTTGTGCCACACATGTGAGCAACATATTATCTCCTGGTTCTCCTTTTATGGAAAAGGCACCCTTCAAGGATATTGCAGAACATCGGACTTGGAAGATGTTGGAACTTGGACTCAGCTTTTGTAATCAAGTCTCTCTGGTCAACTCTTGGAGGAAACAAGAAATTCTCTCTTTTGCCACTAAGTATAAACCAGTTTCTAAGAAGGTCCAACCAGTCAACCAGCCTATGCCTCTCAACCTCAATCCTCCCCTTATGCGTCCTCCTCTATCTCGCAATCCTTACTGTGGTCTTCCTCAATCTCTTACTGGTCCCTTTATGCCTAATGGACAGGTCACTGAAGAACGTCTGAAGGTGGTCAACTTTGGTCCAGATGGATGGCTTCTTCCTGATGAGTTAAATTTAATCAAAAATGTCTTATCTCTAAGAGAAAAATCTATTGCTTTCTGTGAAGAAGAGAGAGGTCTCTTGCAGGAATCCTATGGCCTCCCTTATATCATCCCTGTAGTTGAACATGATCCTTGGCAAAAGAAAAAGATCCCTATCCCTGCTGCTAAAGTTGACGAATTCATCAAGTTGGTCCGGGAACGAGTTTGAACTGGCCTGTATGAACAGTCAACTTCTAGTTACTCCAGCCCCGTCTTCTGTGTCCTCAAGAGTAATGGTAAACTTAGAATAGTTCATGATCTTCAACCTCTTAATAAAGTTACTATTAAAGACTCTGGTATCCCTCCTGCTACTGAAGAATTTGTTGAATCCTTTGCGGGAAGAGCTTGCTATGGTCTAGGGGATATTATGGGTGGCTATGACGAACGATCCTTACATCCTATTTCTCGTCCTCTCACTACTTTCAACACTCCTCTTGGTCAATTTCAACTTACTCGATTGCGTCAAGGAGCCACCAACTTGGTTGCAGTCTATCAGGCTCAGATGATGTGGATCCTCCAGGATGAAATCCCTGATCATGCTGGTATCTTTATTGACGATGGCGGAATTAAAGGTCCAGTATCTGACTTTGATAATGAGCTCTTACCTTGGCATTCAGGAATTTGTCGTTTTATCTGGGAGTATGCTACTATCTTGGAAAGAATTTTGTTTTGAATCAAGGAATCTGGCCTTACTGTCTCTGGATCCAAACTGGCGGCTTGTGTCCCTGCTCTGGAAATTGTTGGTCATGTGGTCTGCAAGGAAGGAAGAAGGATGGCACCAGCCAAAGTCAACAAGATCATCTCTTGGCCTACCCCAATCAATCCAACTGAAGTTAGGGGCTTTCTAGGTGTTGTCACTTATGTTAGAATCTTTATCCCATCTTTATCCAAAATCTGTGCACCCTTGCGTCGTCTAACCAGAAAAGATGCTGAATGGATTTGGACCCAAGATTGTGAATGTGCTTTCCAGCTACTCAAAAGGATAGTTGGTGAAGACATAGTTTTGAAAAAGATCTCTTACGGACCTGGAGCTGGCAAGATCAAGCTGGCTGTTGATTCTAGTTATCAATATGTTGGGGCCGTCCTTACTCAGGAAGATGAAAATGGTTGGGACCGTCCTGCTCTTTATGAATCTTTGTTGTTTTCAGATGTAGAATCTAGATACTCCCAGCCCAAACTGGAACTCTGTGGTGTGGCTTGAATGATGAAGAAACTTCAAACCGTTCTCTGGGGCCAACATTTCGAATTGCAAGTTGATGCTCGATCCATCATTGAAATGATCAACGCTCCCAGTCTTCCCAATGCTTCTATGACCCGTTGGGTGGCCTTTATCCGGCTTTTCTCTTTTGATATTTTTCACAGGCCTGGAAAATCTTTCACCATGCCTGACCGTTTATCTCGACGACCTCTTGGGGACAACGAATCTGATGTTGGAACCAATTTCAATGAAGAGGAACCTTTAATTCGACCTATTTTCTCTTTTTCTTCACAAAATTATTCTGGCTTTCAACAAGGCTTCTGGTTTGAATTAGAGCAGTACCTTTCAACTCTTCAAAAACATCCTGATCTCTCTGCTAAGGAATTTCAATCTCTTAAACAAAAGTCTTCTAATTTTTTTGTTCAAGGCTCTAGACTTATGAAGAGGGGGAATCCTTGTGCTCTTATTGTTGTTACTATTCCCTCTAAACAAGATTCTATCCTTGAAAGTCTCCATGAAGGCCTTGGTCATCGTGGGGAAACTGAAACTTATCGACGATTATCCGAACAATTCTGGTGGCCATCTTTGAAGAAATCCGTCTCCCAATGGTGCAAGAGTTGTGAAGTTTGCCAAAAACGTGATCTTAGGCGCCCAGCCGAAATTCTTTATCCTACTGGGGAGTCCACTGTCTTTGGAAGGATTGCTATGGATGTGGTTCATATTAAGGCAGGTGGTGCTAAGTACCTCATTGTGGCTAGGGATGATTTTTCCGGATGGGTTGAAGCGAAATTTCTTAAGAACCTTAGCTCTGAATCAGTGGCAGCTTTCCTCTACGAGACCTGGACAATGCGTTATGGCCTGGCTCGATCTTACTCTACTGATGGTGGCTCTGAATTTGGGGGCAAGCTTGCTGAAATGATCCGATCCCTTCCTGGAAAACATAGATTTTCTACTCCTTATTATCCTGAAGGCCAAGGCATGGTGGAACAAGGCCATGCCCCTTTGAAGGCTGCACTTGTTAAACTGGCTGGTGAAAGTGGCAAGAATTGTCACAAATTCCTTCCTCTTGTTCTCTTTTCTGATCAAATCTCAACCAAAAGGACTACTGGCTACTCACCTTATGAAATCATCTTTGGTCAAAGAGCAGTCCTTCCTTTGGATCTGGAAATGGAATCTTTCTTGGGTATCTCTTGGGAAGAGGTGTCCTCAACCACTGATCTGTTAGTTGCTAGATCCAAGCAACTGGAGCAAAGTGAAGACGTTTGTGATGAAGCTTATCAAACGATGATGGAGGCTAGAGCAAAATCTGTCCAGTATTGGGAGGACAAGCACTCTAATTGAATCAGGGAGCCCTTGAACCCTGGTGACCTAGTTTTAGCTTATAATCGATCTTTGGAAACCCAGTGGGGCAAGCTTTTCTCTAATCGTTGGAATGGCCCTTATCAAGTGGTTCATCAATTTAGAGGTGGATCTTATGTTTTGGAGGAGCTGGATGGTACTCGGTTGGCCAGAAGGTTCTCTGCTGATCAAGTCAAGAAGTTTCATTGTTGTGGGGGCAACTTATCTCAGAAGTAAGTCCTCCCAATTGTGCACCACCAGGGTCATTTGCTGCGTTTTGTTGTAAAACTCTACTGTATGCCACATATGTGAGCACCTGGGACGCCCTCCTTGTTCTATTCCTGCCACTTCTAGGGTTCATTTGGAAGAATCAAGATATTTTCCTCAACTCTTCAACCACTCTCAAGATCAAAATGGCCATTCTTTGGTTTCAATCATCTGTCTTTCCTTTCTTTTCTTTCTATGGCATCAAACTCGGGAGCAGACTAGGGACAGTCTGTAAGTTGGGGAGAGATGTGGTGCCCCATCCTGGACCTCCTGGCTGCCTTAAGACCTCAATCCATAAACTGTTGCGCAAACGTACCTCCCGGCCGAACAACTTATCCTCAGGCTCATCCAAACCATTATTTACCCGCGCGCGCGCCGCGCCGCGCGCGCTGCGCTTCCATTATCCGCTTCGCGCGCCGCGTCGCGCGCCGCGCCGCGCCGCGCTCCTTTCATCCGCGCGCGTCGCGCGTTCTTTATCAGTGTTGCTTGTCATCTCTGCCGTTGTTATAGCATGTCCTCATCTTTGTTGTTGCGTGTCTTTGTCTTTGTCGTTGCGTCTCCCAAATCTCCTCATTGCTACCGTCGCGCGGCGCTCATCCATGATCTACTGAATCCATCCCGACCGCACCTGCAAGCATTTGGCAGATCCTTGACCAACGCGAGTGACCACATGGTTGCCTTCCCTTTTCCGCTCTATTTGTAGAATCCGTTGTATATAGTCTAACAGGGCCTCCTGCCCATATAAGGAGGGGCTCTCCCCTGCCTTTTGGCCCATCATCTGGCATCCTAGCATCCCATCATCCCATCATTGCAGCATTCCAGCATCCCATCATCATAAGCAATTTATCCGTGGGCATCCTTCCCCACTTATCTGAGAAAATTATCCGGGTATATCTATGATTGCCCCTTGATCTTTTGAGCCTCCATACTCAAACTCAGTCCTTTGTGACCTTGATCCTTATCAACAACCAATAGCCTTGCTGGTTGAAGAAGAATTCCTGTCTGCCTGAATTCTTGAGTGTGTTATACCACTCTGATCCCTTTTTCCGACCATACTGGTCTTGATCTCTCCTTGATCATCTTTCTGGAGCCAATCATGTTTGATTGAAGAGGTTTTATTAAGCTTAAAACCTGGAGTGTTATACCTCCCTTCTTCTTTGAGGTTGAATTTCGCCACGCTACTCTTGAGTTCCTTGAGAAGTGTTGGGATATTCTTTCTCAAATTCGTTATTGATTTGCTTCTAGAGCTTCACAAACAAATTGCTTTTGTTTTGTTCAGCCTCCCACAGTTATCTGGTACCCTTCAAGCGCTTGATTGCGGAGAGTTGGGCAGGTTCATTGAGAACCTGGAGGTTGGTTGGGATTGAGTTGATCTTTCCTAATCAGCTGCTGACGACCAGAGTTATTAGCTTGTGGGTGTTGTTACTTACAACTGCCTTGTTTCTATTGAACTCTGAACAAACCTTGACTTATTTGTTCAAGTCTTTCCCTGCACCATCTTGTCTCAGATAGTGTTGTTTCCATCGCTACCGACAACTCTTATCCTCTTCTCTTAGTTTGATTTCTCATCCATAAGCTTCTGGACCTTGATTCCGGTTACATTTAAATATTATTGTAACTCCTAGGAGAGCAGCCTAAACAGCACCTTTCCCCTCCACAGAACTGCCATGGCTTAGCACCGTTTGGAGTCTTACAGCGGTCATTGGTTGATGGAGGCAAGGATGGAAGTTTGTACTGGCCTATATTAGCAGTAAACCTCTAGTGATTCCAGCCCTTTCTTCTGTGTCCTAAAGAGTAATTTTAAACATAGAATAGTTCATGATCTCCAACCTCTTAATAAAGTTACTATTAAAGACTCTAGTATTCCTCCTGCTACTGAAGAATTTGTTGAGTATTTCTCTGGGAGAGCTTGCTTTGGTCTAGGGGACATTGCACAATTGGGAGGACTTACTTGTACCCCAAATTGCCTCCACTGAAGCCCATATTCCTCCATAACCAAACCACCAAGAATAAAATTGAGATCAGGATCTAGTTTAGACTCATTACGGAGATTCAAACCGGAACTGAGAGAAGATTTATCAGACCTAAGAGTACAACAAAAAGAAGACACAACAGATCCAGAGAAAGAAGGAAAAGAAATATTTTTGGATTTTTCTGTTTTGACATGTTTTTGATTTTTGTTATTTTCTAGCTTAGATGAAAAAGATCAAAAGAATGAAAAGTAAGCCTGGGGGATGAGAGTTGACCCTTGAATTGAAGTCTGAGGCTGAAAAAAACTAAAACTATCAATAGGATCAACTATTCCCATAAAAAATAAGAGGAATTGGAATTGTCCTTCTGCTTCCCCTTAAAAGATGATTTATAAGGATGACCGGGAAAATCTCTTTCCAAAAAACCAGAATCCAAAGAAAAGAGAGGAAATTCAATCTTTCTTCCATCAGCATCAGGGGGAAGAATTCTATCCCCAACTTGATCAGAAAACATCAGAGTAGCACCAAAATCCATCAAGAAAGGTTGTCCCAAGATCTTAGGCCCTTCCAAACAAGTGATCCAAAAATGGAAGGTTCCAAAAATATTTCAACCAATCCTGACTGGGAAATCTGCAGCAATACCAACCAATTCACAAGATTGATTACCTATCCCATAGAATTCAGAATTGAAGCTGACCAGAGGACTGAGTTTGAGTTTACAGGCCATAGCATCCAAAATTAAGTTGAGCTGAGATCCTGAGTCCACAAGAGGAGAAACAGTTTTAGCTGCGTCACCATGATAACAGGGGAGGGAACCAAAGATTGGAATATGAAGAAGGACTAGTTCCACCAGAGTCCTCCATCAAAGTGCCAGAGGAGGCCTTAAATTTGTCAGGACAAACCTCCACACGTTGACAAGAGACCCATTTCTTCATTCCTTCAGCAACAGATGGAGAGATCAACAGGAGTTCAGCCACAGATAGATCAGGAATTTTGAAATCAGAAATTTTCTTTAATACTCCTTCCACAGAATTGGGGTAGTCCTTGGAGATTCCCCTTTCAAATCAAAATTTGGGCTGGGTGGAGCAAGGAAGTTCCGGTGAAGCAGGAACTAAGATGGAATCAGAAGGTTGAGGTCACTTGGATGAAGGAGAGGGATCTGAGTGATCTGGAAACCTTTCCATGGGTGGCTCCTTTTCCACCTCCATGTCTTCTACATCAGAGGAAGGAGGCTCAGGTGAGGATTGACGTTTGACTCATTTTTGAAGAATTGAAGTTGGCAAGGAAGGGGCTTTGTGAGGTTTAGGTTCCTCATGTTTTTTCCTGGCCGGACCAGATTGATAAGTAGTCCCAGCAAGATTGGAGGAAGAGATTGCTGGCGGATACCAAGGTTGAAGAGTACCACAGGAAGATTGGAAATCAAAGGAAGCAAGGGATTCTTTTATTGGAGGTGGAGGCTGATAAGAGGCCACCACATGACAAATAGGGCAAGATGAATGAAAAGGTATCAGAGAGCCATTAGGAAGAAGGAAATTTTTCCCCTTCTGCTCCACCAACTTTTCCTTTATATCCTTCTGGAGTTCAAAGCATCTGCCAGTTCCATGGCTTTCCCTATGACAGTAGTAACAGACTAGGGTAGATTGAGGCACAGAAGTAGAGGGTTTAGGAGTAGCAAGAGAAGAAATATTTTGATGTATTTTATTCTCAAAAGCTTGAATTATCTTAGTTATTTTGTCTAAAGTAGTAGGTTATCCAGTAAAATTAGGATCTTCTTTAGGTCTTTTATCTGCCATCATCTTATTCATACAATTGTTGGACTATTTAAAAGAAGGAGCATGGACTGGTTCAGTGGTTCTAGGTTTTTCAAAAGGTAAAGCAGTTTGACCTTTCATAACTTCATCCACAGTACTCCTAAGGATAAGGAAAACAGGGAGCTTGAATCAATTATCCCTGGTGGTGATCATAGATCCAGATTTGAACAATTTGTCTTTAATCCTTTCCTGCACATCCAACAAAAAAGATTGGAAGAATTGTGCTTGAACTTTTTCCACTGAATCAATGTGATTTTTTTGGATAAGATAGTTTTGGATAGGATCCCAAGACTTCCTGAAAGACTGGTATTCAGAGGCTTAAAAAACACCACCATTTGAAATCCATTGAGATACAAGAGCATCCAAGTCCTGCAAAGTAAACCAAGCTACATCTATTTTACCCCAATATGCCAACATTGCCTCCCTCAGAGGTGTCCAGTCATGGGATTTGAATCCTTCAAACAACTCAATTACTTCCATAACTTCATCAGAGGAGATGAAGAATTGTAACTGGTAGGCCATATTGTATTTGCTTGCTCCACCCACTTCAGCAGCCATTTTGTAAGAGTCCAAGAACCGTTCAACTTTTACCCCATTGAACCCTAAGTTCTTGTTCTGAGGTTTGATCTTGACCATCTTTGGTTGAGCAGAGGTGGTTGGAGTACCAGAAGATGCCATGTTGAATAACACTATTCCTAGAGGGTCCAAAGAGCAGATTTCCAACATGGCTCACAAGTGTGGCAAGAGTTGGGTTACACAAAAAAACAACAAGTAATTTGCCCGGATGGTGCACAAATTGGGAGGAATTACTTTTAGGATAATTTGCCTCCATGAATCAGATCTGAGAAGAGAGAGAAAAAGAGAAGAAAAAGTGGATTTCAAAGTTGATTCCAAATTTTGATAATGGGACTGTAAATCCCAAGGTTACTGGTTCAATCCAGGCCCAGGGGACCAAATCTAAGACTCCAAATGTTTATAAGCCGCAGGCAGTTCTGCGGAGGGGAAAGGTGCTGTTTAGGCTGCCCTCCTAAGAGTTAAAATAATATTTAAATGTAACCAGAATTGAGGTCCAGGAACTTTTAAATAAGGAATCAATGTAAGGGATGAGTTTAGGAATAGTCAGTAGCAAAGAAATCAACAGTATCCAAGACAAGATGGTGGGGAGAAATACTTGAAAAAAATAAGTCAAGGTTTGTTCAGAGTTCAATTTAACAAGGAAGTTGTAAGTAACAACACCCACAAGCTAATAATTCTGGCTTTCAGCAGAAGATTAGGAAAGATAAACTCAATCCCAACCACCCTCCAGGTTCTCAATGAACCTGCCAAACTCTTGGCAATCCAGCTCTTGAAGGGTACAAGATAACCATGGAAGGCTGAAAAAAACAAAAGCAATTTTTTTGTGAAGCTCTAGAAGCAAAGCAAGAACAGATTTAAACAAGAATAACCCAACAATTCTCAAGGAAATCATGAGTAGTGTGGCAGAATTCAAATTTGAAAGAACAAAGGGAGTTCTAACACTCCAGGTTTCAAGCTTAAGAAGACCTCTTCAATCAATTGTGATTGGCTCCAGCAAGATGATCAGGGAGCATCAAGACCAGTAAGGTTGGAAAGAGGGAGCAAGGAGTGGTATAAAACACTCAAGAATTCCAACAGACAGAATTCTCTTCAAACAGAAAGGCTCTGGTTGGAGATAAGAATCAGGGTGACAGATGAATGGATCATAAATTCAAGTATGGAGGCTCAAAGGATCAAGGGGAAATCAAAAGATATACCCAGGATAAAGGTTGCAGATGAAGGGGAAGAGGCCCTTTGGAATGATTGGATTATTTATTACTATGTCAGATGGGTCAGATGAGATACTGCAAAAAGGCAGGAAAGAGCCCCTCATTTTATAGACCAGATGCCTGCAGATTATTTACAAGAGATTTTTACAAACTAGAGAAACCTTCTACCATCATTCTTGAAACCCTACCTTGTGCCACACATGTGAGAAATGTATTATCACCTTGTTCTCCCTTTACAGAAAAGGCATCCTTTGAGGATATTGCAGAAAATTGGACGTGGAAAATGTTGGAACTTGGAATCAGTCTTTGTAATCAAGTCTCACTGGTCAACTCTTGGAGGAAAAAGAACTTCTCTTGTTTGCCACCAAGTAAAAGCCAGTTTCCAAGAAGGTCAAGCAAGTCAACCAGCCCATGCCTCTCAACCTCAATCCTCCTCTTATGTGTCCTCCCTTATCTTGTGATCCTTACTATGGTCTTCCCATTCTCTTACTGGTCCCTTTGTGCCCAATGGTTGGGTCACTGAAGAATGTCTGAAGTTGGTCAACTTTGGTCCAGATGGATGGCTTCTTCCTGATGAGTTAAATTTAATTAAAAATGTCTTATCTCTAAGGGAAAAAATATTGATTTCTGTGAGGAAAAGAGAGGTCTCTTGAAAGAATCCTATGGCCTCCCTTATATCATCCCTGTAGTTGAACATGATCCTTGGCAAAAGAGGAAGATACCTATCCCTGCTGCTAAAGTTGAAAAATTTATCAAATTGTATTATAATTATGGCCAGCAATTAGCTTAGGCAAATGAGCAGTATTTAAATGAAAAGAAATGCTGGAAACCTTGTGTCAATAATTGCTGATGGGCTCTCACAATGGGGCAATACGTTGGATGATATTGGTGCTGACTTTGATTGGATGATCAATGGATGATGGAAAACAGCAGGGAGAAGATCTCCTTAAGTACAAAAGATTGGCCTCTTATGAGCCCATGATACAACAAGCCAAAAGGCAAATTTTCAGCTCCAAGAGAGCTCTACAGGCTCTACAGACATTAATACTTGGTTTGGGCTACATCATCCCCCATGGAATCAGTCCCTGTACCCTTACAACCAGCCTATTCCAGTTATTTCTGGTGTTTCCCACTCAATGGGGCTGGACCAGCCCCTTAGCTTTTCAAAACCCTGGCCAGTTGTCTATGACAACCCGCCTGTTACCTCTCATTCTGGCTGGTTGCCTCATGCAACCAGACTATGGCCATAAAAATGGCCAGGAGGGACCCAGGACACACCTGGGTCTGGTCTCAGACACATATGGGGGGGGGGGTGTAATTGGCGGTCATGCCGCCCCCCCTCTCTCTTGAATCCCTGGAGGGGGCAGTCAAATCCCCCTACTAGGGGCCCTGGAGGTCAATGCCCCCAGGGCATTGTCATGCTAGGTGGGCTGGGGGGTGGTCAGGTCCCCTCCAGCCTGTTGCTCCTCCCCCTGGGTAAAGGGGGGGGGGGAGAGTGCCCCTTCACTTAAACGCTGACCAATGCCTCATGCTTGGCTTCTCTAAGTGTTTCAAAAAGACACCACTTTCAAATGCAATATTGGGCCTGGTACACTGCCCCAAAAAATTAAGAAATTCAATAGCTGAACTGTATTCATTCCCAGATTGAACAAACTCCAGATACTCCTCATCTGTAGACTTCTCTAAACAAATGATTGACTGCATGGGAGTACCAAACTCCTTTCCATCTTATAAGAAATATTGCTTAATAAGAGCTGCTGCTTAGTGGCTTTGGTCTAACTTAATACAATTCTTGCTCTTCCTGACTTTCATTCCTAGCACCTGTTGCGCCAGACCAAGATCTTTTACCTTGAATTCCTTTTTGAGTGTCTCCATGATTCTCTCTTTACCATTTCCAATGATGATAATGTCATTGACCCATACAAACAAAATTGCATCCTTTCTTACAAAAAGACAAGGGTTGGCCTCAGATGTCTTGAAACCAATCTATATCAGTTTCTCACACATGGTATTATACCACAAACTAGCTGCTTGCTTCAATCCATACAAGGATCTACACAGCTTGAGGACATACTCTCCTATATCTGCGGAAAGAAAACCTCTAACACAGATTTTCTTCATGATTTCTGGTTTAGTCTCTTGTCAGCTTGCTACTATGTACACAGCAACCTGTCAATAGCAGCACAAAACTATGGAAAAATAAGAATATATTAACTAACAAAATAAGGATTGAGAAAATCCATCAATATTATTACAGAAATGGATTCCCCACCCAAAATTAGGTAGGGTCACTCACTGACCCCACCCTTGAATTCCAAGTCCTTACATTTTTAAAATAATTAAAAAAAAGCACTAAAAATTACAACACCAGTATGGCACTTTTTGGCCATTCTAATATTTCACACGTGTTTTCACATATAGGGTTTAAACCTAAAATTCAATCAGAATTGAGGTGTTGTGTATATTTTAGGAGTTACATGGGGAAATGTGTTATTTCACAATTCCCTGCGCGCAGCCCCCCATCATTACATATCCCTACGTACTCGTAGTAGCAGATTCCTGCGTACTAGAAACCCAGGCGCAGCTGATTCTGCCACGCACGCAGCCAATTGTACCCCACGCGCATCTGTAATAACTGATCCCCGCGTCTGGATCCATTGTGACTAATCTGACAACCAGGTACCGCTCAGAAGAGCTACAACCTAAGTAGAGTTGCCTAGTATATGTAAAAAACTGACATATGCATTACTAATGATCTAAAAAGATCAAAAATTAAATAAAATGAATGAAAATACAGTTTAAAACATTTTTTTATAATAAATCAAAGATCAAGGATTACCATGTAAATCACTGACCCTGATCTTTGAAGACCACAAAACACTACAAGGAGTGTTCATAAAAATTATTAAAAATTATCTACATGATCAGCAGATGGAAAAAAATCAGGAAACATCCACATCTTCTCTATTCAAGTTAATATCAATATTACAAATGAAGGATGAGTACAGAATGATCAAATTTACACCATAACAGATTAACAGATTCTGTGGCTAGAATAGTACAGAAATCCAGCAGATCTGAGGACAGCTGATTGAAAGCACCAAGTGGAAGTGCCAATATTTCCCTGACCTGCTTGCCAGACTCAGCCCACGAGCAGAACCCTCTCTACGTGCCCTGAGAAGCTCAAAATCACCCAAAAAGGTATTTATACAGACCTCTTTTGATCCATTATTCCAGAATCAGTTACCAGGAATTATTTATTATCAATCAGAAACCGTGTCATTGTTGATCAAGTGCTTGTATCAAGATAAGCAAGTGATTTATGACTTAGTCTGTAGTAGTATTATTTACCGTTATTAACCAATCAACCGTTGAAGTTTAGTCAAGAAATCTACCCCATCTGCTCTGAAACCCTTCCAATTATTCCAGGATTCTCGTGGTAAAGTGCTCAGAGTGAGTGTTACCATTCCTGTCCTGGCTATTTGTGCTGTTAAGCCTGGCCATTAGTGGAATAAGTTCTTTCTAAGGCACCCATCTTTATTCCAAGGTTCTTAAACTGCCTAAGGAGGCCCCTTGAAAAGAGGTTGCTAGTCTTTAAAGATCCCCAGTAGTATAATAATGTGGCCCCTCTTTCATATTATATTGAAAACAATTTATTACCAAACCAATAAAACCTTGCAACTGCTCTTATTAAATCATTTATTTGAGATTCTAAGTGTATATTATTGGAATAATAATTATGATTATCATTCCAGCATTTTTATCACTTTCTGTAGCTAAAGGACTGCAAGGTTCCTGGTATTAGAGAGCTGACATCTCTACTTACCATTCACAAAAACCATTAGGAATTGAGATATAAACAGTCTCCTCCTCTCCAAGTTTTGCATTCAAGTATGCTGTTACAAAATCAGCTTGTCTGATTTCTTCACCCAACTCCACTGCCAGAGCAATGATGTACCAAAGTTTGACAGCCATCCAATTGGTGAGAAAGTTCCTTGGTAATCAACACCCTCTCTCTGCTTGAAGCCATGTGCAACGCAGCTAGATTTGAACCTCTTCAAAACTCCATTTATATCAAACTTCTTGATTAACACCAATCTAGACACACAATGGTCTTTCCTTTTGGAACAGAATCCCACTTAACTACTTCAAAGACAATATTATTCTCCAGAGAATAAAATTCCTCAAAAATAGAACTCTTCCAGTTGGCCCTCTCATCAGAATTCATAGCTTGGCCAAAGCTATTTGGGTTAACCCTGTTACCCATTTCTGAACTCAAATCTAGGACTTCATTGAGCATAAAATGTTCCTGAAATGTATCTTCCTCATATCCTGCGGCAGCATAATGGGACTTCCATTCCCTGTACCTATCAACTGGCACTTATAAACCTTCCACTCCTTCTAACTGGAGGTGGAGGCTCATCAGGTTCCAAATTAATGGACTCCCCTGAAGCAGGTACTAAACCCTCTGGTGGCACATCTGCCATTTCTTCATCTTCTGGAAGCACATGTTCCTCAGCTTCTGCTGGTGAAATAGGTGCTAATTCTATTTCTTGTTGTGGCTTATGCACAAAAACATCTTCATTCCTTTTAAGTGGGAATGTACTTTCATCAAATTTTACATCCCTAGTATGGATAACCTTTCTTGTCCTTGGAAAATAGATCCTATACAATTATCTTATTAAATCATAGCCTACAAGTGCCCCTGTTCTGGCTCTAGGCTCTAATTTTCCAACCATCTCATTATGGTGGACACTATAATACACCAAGCAACCAATTTTTCTTAGGTGTGATGTTTTGGGGTACAACTTCCAAAAATGATAATGAGGATTATTCCCATTAAGACTTACAATGTTGTGCAACAGACAGACTGTACACATCAAATCAGCCCATAAGAACTTTGGTAGACCAGATTGAGACATAATAGTTCTCACCTTGTCCAGTAAAGTCCTATTCATTCTCTCAACTATTCCATTATTCTGTGGAGTACTTGCATTAGTGACTATGTGAATGATAAAGTAATCTTTCAATAACCTCTCAAACTCTTTACTCAAAAATTCACCAACTTCATTGGTAATAAGCCTCTTGATCTCCTTCATTAGACCATTCTGTCTCCAGACTTTGAAGATTACAGAAACCTCCTCTGTGGCCTGATCCTTAGATTGAATTGGTTTAAACCAAGAATAATTAGTTGCAGTATCAACTAAATTGATGAAGTATCTTCCCCCACCAAGGGAATCCTGTGTGAATGGACCTTCCGAATCAATGGAAAATTCCTCTCTAGGAAAATCAGTGCAATTTCTACTCTTTGAGAATGCCTTTTTAGTCTTAGCCCCCAAGGTACAAATCTCACAGTTGCTGTCCTTTACCTTATGGCCACTTTTATTGTGAGAAACGGTGGTCAGAGCTGAGATTTTGAACAAGCTTGCATGCAAAAGCTTGTTCCAAACTTGTCCACTAAGTACAGTTCTCCCATCCATATCAATAACAAAGCTATCTTCTTGAGATAAAAATCTGGAAACATTTTTTCCACAACACTTCAAGAGACACAAGGTTATAAGGCAACTCTGGCACATAGAACAATTTCTCAAAAGAGATTTGGAAACCCAAGTGATTTGCAAGAATAACTTTTCCAATTCCCTTAAACTGAATTGTTCTGCCTTTCTGACCAATATTTACAATTCCATCATAATCAGTCAGATTTGAAAATAAATTTGGTTCAAATAACATGTGATCTGTAAAACCAGAATAAATCAAAACAAGAAGATCCTCCTTCAATCCTCCTAATAGGAAAGAAGCTTTATCAGTCACTGATAAGTTCTTATCTTTGAGGTTAAGATTACTCACTTCATAATCAATCAAGTCCATTTCTTGATCCTCATCAATTTTGGCCTTCTTGTTGGGACCTTCTTCCCAAACAACCATTTACATTGGACCATCAAACACCACCATTGCAACATTTTCAGTAGTGAGATTGACCTCCTTGTCATTCTCTTTGGACTTCTTCCTCTTCTTGGCCTCCTTTCAATACTTAGAATAATGCCCCTTATTCAGAAAATTATAGCATAAGACCTTTGACAAATCCTTTTTTGCCTTCTTGCAAGATTTTCCAGTCTTTCCAACATGGGCTGTTCCAGAGCCCCACTTCATCTTGAACTGAAGATCATCCTTTTCAATCCTCTTAAGCACATCCTCCTCCCCAGGAAGAGGATCCAATTGGGAAATAATTCTGACTGAAGAATCAAACTCCTTTGGTAGCTTCTGGAGGATTAAGAGTGAAAAAAACTCAGGATCCATGTTAAGTCCTGATGACTTAAACTTGGCTATGCTAGACCTAGCCTCTGCAAAAAACTGCTTACAATTTGAATATTTTAACTTGAATAGTTTATTGAAGGCTATACCCTTCTGGTGAACGGAATCACCAACATATTTGGACTTAAGAAACTTCCAAAGGATTCTTCCCCTCCTTCTCTCATCTTCCCTAAGAGTATCTGCAACCCATGTCACATGATTCTCATCAAGATGCCTAAGGATGAGATGATAAGACTTTTTCTCCACTTCTGAACTGATCAAAGTTTCATCTGCATCCAATATCTCCCCACAACAGATGTTGTCTGGCTCACTATCCATAAGGATAGCCCAAGAATTATAATTCTGACTGTTCAGAACTATCTTGGTGGAGCTAAAATCAGGGATAAAGGACATCTTCTTGGAAAACTTGAGGTCTTTGAGGTTTTCCAGAGTGAGTTTCAAGGGTCTAGATGGCTTGGAAGTAATGGTGATGTTGGTACTAATAATGTATTATAATTATGGCCAGCAATTAGCTTAGGCAAATGAGAAGTATTTAAAGCAAAAGGAATTCTGGACACCTTGTTTCAATAATTGCAGATGGGCTCTCACGATGGGGCAATACGTTGGATGATATTGGTGCTGATTTTGATTGAATGATGAATGGATGATGGAAAAAAGCAGGGAGAAGAGCTCCTTAAGTACAAAAGATTGACCTCTTATGAGCCCATGATACAACAAGCCAAAAGGCAAATTTTCCGCTCCAAAAGAGCTCTACAGGCTCTACAGACCTTGGTACTTGGTTTGGGCTACATCAGCCTGCATGGCATCAGTCCCTTTACCCTTACAACCAGCCTATTCCGGTTATTTCTGGTGTTTCCCCCTCTATGGGGCTGAACCAGCCCCTTAGCTGTTCCAACCCCTGGCCAGTTTTCTATTACAACCGGTCTTTTACCTCTCATGCTGGCTGGTTGCCTCATGCAATCACCCTCTGGCCGTACAAATGGCCAGGAGGGACCCAGGACACACCTGGGTCCAGTCTCAGACACATATGGAGGGGGGGGGGTGTACCAGCAGAAATGCCCCCCCTCTCCCTCTCAAATCCCTGGAGGGGGTGGTCAAATCCCCCTGCCAGGGGCCTTGGAGGTCAATGCCCCCAGGGAATTGTCATGCTAGGTGGGCTGGGGGGTGGTCAGGTCCCCTCCAACCTGTCACTCCTCCCCCTGGGTAAAGGGGGGGGGGGGAGAGCGCCCCTTTCATGGTGGGGGGGTGGTCAATTCCCCCCCACTGCTGGTTGCCTCAATGGAACCATCCTAGCCACCACTTTTGGTGGGGGGGGGTGATCAAGTCCCCCCCACCATGACCGGTTGCCCCTTGCAACCGGTCACTGGCTGGTTCCATCCAGCCAGCCCTCCCCCTCCTCCTTGAAATGGCAAACCAGGGGAGGGGGAGGAGCCGGGGCCACCAGCCCTGCGGTCACCACCCATTGTGGCAGCTGCAATGGGCTGAACAGCCGCAACCGGGGTGGGGGGGCTGCATTTTGAGTCCCCCTGCCCCCTACGACAGCCCCGTGGGGGCCTTTGGGCCCCATAGATGGGCCGTAAGCAAAAAAAGCGGCCCCAAGTGGGCCCCTACACGGGTGGCAGCCCCAAATGGGCTGCAACAAGCGTGGCAGCCCCAATGGGGTGCCCCCAAGCCCAAAATGAAAATTTAACATACTTTGGCAGGCCAGCCCGTCTGGCAAAGTATGTCCAAAATAAACCTTGGGCCCAATTATCCCTATGCCAGCCCATCTGGCTGTATTTGCCCATATACATGACCAGGCCCGTTAGGGCCCATGGACCAATAGGCCTGTTTCCCCAAATCCATGACATCCAAACAGGCGCATATGGTCCATGTGTGTGCCCAATGGGCTGCAGAGGCCCTCATTTACATCCCATTTCAATTACAATCATACGTAACACACGCATAAGTGCTTACGTATTTAAACAAGTTGGTCCGTGAACAAGTTTATACTGGCCTATATGAGCAGTCAACTTCTAGTTATTCCAGCCCTGTCTTCTGTGTCCTCAAGAGTAATGGTAAACTTAGAATGGTTCATGATCTCCAACCTGTTAATAGAGTTAATATTAAAGACTCTGGTATTCCTCCTGCTACTAAAGAATTTGTCAAATCTTTCTCTTGGAGAGCTTGATATGGTCTAGGGGAAATTAGGGGGGGCTGTGAAAAACAATCCTTACATCATATTTCTTGCCCACTCACTACTTTTGATACTCCTCTTGGTTGATTTCAACTTACCTGATTGCCTCAAGGTGCCACTAATTTTGTTGCAGTCTTTCAGGCTGAGATGATTTGGATCCTCCAGGATGGAATCCCTGGTCATGCTAATATTTTTATTGACAATGGTCAAATTAAAGGTCCAGTTTCTGACTATGAAAATGAGTTCTTACCTTGTCATTCAGGAATTTGTTGTTTTATCTTGGGATATGCTACTCCTTTGAAAAGGATCCTGTTTTGAATCAAGGAATCTGGCCTTGATGTCTCTGGATCCAAACTGGCTGCTTGTGTCCCTGCTCTGGAAATTGTTGGTCATGTGGTCTGCAAGGAAGGAAGAAGGATGGCACCAGCCAAAGTCAACAAGATGATCTCTTGGCCTACCCCAATCAATACAACTGAAATTAGGGGCTTCCTAGGTCTGGTCACTTATGTTAGAATCTTAATCCTATCCTTATCCAAAATATGCAATCCTTATGTTTTCTAACCAGAAAACATGCTGAATGAATCTGGACCCAAGATTGTGAACATTATTTTCAGTTGCTCAAAATGATGGTAAGAAAAGATATAGTTTTGAAAAAGATCTCCTATGGACCTGGGGCTGGCAGGATCAAGCTGGCTGTTGATTCTAGTTATCAATCTGTTGGGGCCATTCTTACACTGGAAGATGAAAATGGTTGGGACTGTCCTGATATTTATGAATATTTTCTATTTTCAGATGTAGAGTCTAGTTACTACCAGCTCAAATTGGAACTTTGTGGTGTGGCTTAAATGATGAAGAAATTTCAAACCTTTCTCTGGGGCCAACATTTTGAACTGCAAGTTGATGCTCAATCCTTCATTGAAATGATCAATTCTCCTATGACTCTTTGGGTGGCCTTTATTCAGCTTTTTTTGTTTGATATTGTTCACAGGCCTAGGAAATCTTTCACTATACCTGATGGTATATATCTTTTGGTTGAATTGAATTTGATTGATGAATTTGAAGAGGGATAAAGCAAGAGATTTTACCACAGACTATTTTAGGACTTAGAAAATGAGGACGGCTTAGAGACTAGAAGACATGAAATGGAACAAACTTGAGGCAGGCTGAAGAGAAGAGAATCAGATTTCAAGACCTTTGAAGAAGAGACGTAGTGAATGTCTTACAAGACATAGAAGAGTCAATTAAGGAGTTGATGATTGGGAGCATTTTGGATAGCATGAGTAGAATAAGAGATGAGATTGAAAATAAGGAGTAGAAAAAGAAAAAGTAAGAAGATGAATAAAAAGAAAGACAAATAGAAACAAAAGAAAAATAGAAAGAAGACTAGAAATATTTGGTGATTTCAAGGCAAAAACTTAAAGAGAGTTGGAGTTGAGTTGAAGTCAATATCCAGTGAAAAAAGATGGTTGTCCGCATCTTCTCCCTCTCCAAGTACAGACCAGAAGCGGTGGAGATTAGTTTGCAGGTGATCGAGCAGTGACAGTGAAGTGATATTTGATTAAAAGAAGCAGAAAAAGCGGGCTGCCCCGTGAGTACCTGATGTAGGAAGAAAGATCAATTTTCTACAATATCAACAACCTATTGGAGACAATGAATCTGATGTTGGAATGGATTTTGATGAAGAAGAACCTTTTATCAAACCTGTCTTCTCTTTATCTTCTCAAGATTATTCTGGCTTTCAACAAGGAACTTTTAACTTTTCAAAAACCTTGTGATCTCTCTGCTAAAGAATTTTGATATCTGAAAAGAAAGTCCTCTAATTTATTTGTCCAAAGCTCTAGGCTTATGAAAAGAGGAAATCCTTGTGCTCTTATTGTTGTTACTATCCCTTCTAAAAAAGATTATATTCTTGAAATTCTTCATGAAGGTCTTGGTCATTGTGGGGAAATGAAAAATTATCAACAATTATTCAAACAAGTCTGGTGACTATCTCTGAAGGAATCCATCTCTCAATGGTAAAAGAGTTGTGAAGTTTTTCAAAAACATGATCTTAGGCGTCCAGCAGAAATTCATTATCCTACTGGGGGTTCCACTTTCTTTGGAAGGATTGCTATGGATGTGTTTCATATTAAGGCAGGTTTTTCTAAGTACCTCATTGTGGATAGAGATGATTTTTCTGGATGGTTCAAAGCAAAATTTCTTAAGAATCTTAGCTCTGAATCAGTGGAAGCTTTCCCCTATGAGACCTGGAAAATGCGTTATGGCCTGGCTCAATCTTACTCTACTGATGGTGGCTCCAAATTTGGTGGCAAACTTTCTGAAATGATTCAATCTCTTCCTGGACAACATAGAGTTACTACTACTTATTATCCCAAAGTCCAAGGCATGGTGGAACAAGGCCATGCTCCTTTGAAGGCTGCACTTTTTAAGCTTTCTGGTGAAAGTGGAAAGCATTGTTGCAAATTCTTTCATCTTGTTCTCTTCTATGATTCAACCTCAACCAAAAGGACTACTGGCTACTAACATTACAAAATCATCTTTGGGTAAAGAGCAGTTCTACCTTGGGATGTGAAAATGGAATATTTCTTGGGTATCCCTTGGGAAAAGGTGTCCTCAAATACTGATTTATTAGTTGCTAGATCCAAGCAACTGGAGCAAAGTGAAGAGCTTTATCATGAAGCTTATCAGAAGATTATAGAATCCAGAGCAAAATCAGTCCAGTATTGGTAGGACAAGAAATCCAATTGGATCAGGGACTCCCTGAACAAGGGTGATATAGTTTTAGCTTATCGTTGGTCTTTAAAGACCCAGTGGGGCAAGCTTTTCTCGAATTGTTGGAATGGTCCTTATTGGTTGGTTTGCACAGTTAGAGGTGGATCTTATATTTTGAAGCAGCTGGATGGTACTCAACTCACCAGAATGTTCTCTGCTGATAAATTCAAGAAACTTCATTGTTGTGGAGGCAACTTATCTCATAAGTAAGTCCTCCCAATTGTGCACCACCAGGGCTATTTGCTGCGTTTTGTTGTAAACTCTACTGTATGCCACATATGTGAGCACCTGGGACACCTTCTGTGTTTTATCTCTACCACTTCTAGGGCTCTTGTGGATGGATAAAGATATTTTCCAACTTTTCAATCCCTCTCAAGATCACGAAATGGCCAATTTTCTGTTCAATTTCCTTGTATTTTTACTCCTCTTTATATCTTCAAGTTCAAGATGCAGACTAGGAACAATCTGTAAGTTGGGGGGAGATGTGTTGAACAATCCAGGGCACCTCACAGATTATGGAAATTCCTGAATTTTTTTACATTCACTTATCCATCACTGCTGTCCATAAAAAAAAATTTCCGCTCAGTTGCTTGGATCTAGCAACTAATAAATCAGTATTTGAGGACACCTTGTCCCAAGGGATACCCAAGAAAGTTTCCATTTTCAGATCCCAAGGGAGAACTGCTCTTTACCCAAAGATGATTTTGTAATGTGAGTAGCCAGTAGTCCTTTTGGTTGAGGTTCAATCAGAGAAGAGAACAAGATTAAGGAATTTGCAAAAATGCTTGCCACTTTCACCAGAAAGCTTAAAAATTGCAGCCTTCAAAGGAGCATGGCCTTGTTCCACCATGCCTTGGACTTTGGGATAATAAGTGGTACTAACTCTATGTTGTACAGGAAGAGATCGGATCATTTCAGAAAGCTTGCCAACCCAATTTGGAGCCACCATCAGTAGAGTAAGATTGAGCCAGGCCATACCCAATTTTCCAGGTCTCATAGAGGAAAGCTTCCACTTATTCAGAGCTAATATTCTTAAGAAATTTTTTTTCCAACCATCCAGAAAAATAATCTCTAGCCACAATGAGGTACTTAGCACCACCTGCCTTAATATGAACCACATCCATAGCAATCCTTCCAAAGACAGTGGAACCCCCAGTGGGATAATAAATTTCTGCTGGACGCCTAAGATCATGTTTTGAAAAACTTCACAAATCTTCCACTGTTGAGAGACGGATTTGTTCAGAGATAGTCACCAGAATTTTTTGGATAATTGTTGATAAGTTTTGATTTCCCCACAATCACCAAGACCTTCATGAAGAATTTCAAGGATAGAATCTTGTTAAGAAGGGATAGTAACAACAATAAGAGCACAAGGATTTCCTCTTTTCATAAGCCTAGAGCTTTGGACAAAGAAATGAGAGAGAGGACTTTCTTTTCAGATATCAAAATTCTTGAGCAGAGAGATTGCAAGGTTTTTGAAGAGTTAAAATTTACTTCTCTAATATAATCCAGAAAGCTTGTTGAAAGCCAGAATAATGTTGAGAAGATAAAGAGAAGACAGGTTTGATAAAAGGTTCTTCTTCATCAAAATCTATTCCAACATCAGATTCATTGTCTCCAAGAGCTTGTTGATATAAAACATCAGGAATAGTGAAAGATTTCCCAGGTCTGTGAACAATATCAAACTAAAAAATCTGGATAAAGGCCGCACAACAAGTCATAGGAGCATTGGGGAGGCTGGGAGCGTTCATCATCTCAATGATGGATCTAGCATGAACTTGCAGTTTGAAATGTTGGCCCCAGAGAATGGTTTGAAGTTTCTTCATCATTTGAGCCACACCAAAACTTTCACTTTGGGCTGAGAATACCTAGACTCTAAATCTGAAAATAGCAAAGATTCATAAAGCGCAGGATGGTCCAAACCATTCTCATCTTCCTGGGTAAAAACAGCCCAAACAGATTGATAAATAGAATCAACAGACAGCTTGATGTTGCCAGCTCCAGGTCCACAAGCAATATTTTTCAAAACTATATCCTTTCCAACTATCATTTTGAGCAACTGAAAAGAATTTTCAGAATCTTTGGTCCAAATCCATACAGCATCTTGCCTGGTTAGACGACATAGGGGTGCACATATTTAGGATGAGGATGGGATAAAGATTCTAACATAAGTGACAACACCTAGCAAGCCCCTAACTGCAGTGGGATTAATTGGGGTAGGCCAAGATATTGCTTTCCTTTTGAACATTTTTGTTTGAGTTTGAAGTAGTAGCCTATTCCCAAAAAACAATGGATTCCCAAATTACTAGATAAAAGCTCATTATCATAGTCAGACACTGGACCTTTAATTCCACCATTTTAAATAAAGATACCAGCATTATCAGGGATTTTGTCCTGGAGGATCACATCATCTGAGGCTGATAGATTCCAATCAATTAGTGGCACCTTGAGGCAATTGAGTGTGTTTAAATAAACCAGGAGGAGTATCAAAAGGAGTGAGAGGGCCAGAAATAGGATGTAAGGATTGTTCTTCATAGCCACCCATAATTTCCCCTAGACCATAGCAAGCTCTCCCAGAGAAAGACTCAACAAATTCTTCAGTAGCAGGAGGAATACTAGAATCTTTAATAGTAACTTTATTAAGAGGTTGGAGATCATGAACTGTTCTAAGTTTACCGTTACTCTTGAGGACACAGAAGACAGGGCTGGATTAACTAGAGGTTGACTTCTCATATAGGAAAGTACAAACCTGTTCTTGGACCAAATTGATAAATTTTTCAAGTTTAGCAGCAGGGATAGGGATCTTCCTCTTTTTCCAAGGGTCATTTGAAACTACAGGGATGATATAAGGGAGGTCATAAGATTCTTTCAAGAGACCTCTCTCTTCTTCACAGAAAGAAATAGATTTTTCCCTTAGAGATAAGACATTTTTGATCAAATTGAACTCATCAGGAAGAAGCCATGCATCTGGACCAAAGTTGACCACCTTCAGATGTTCTTCAGTGACTTGTCCATTTGGCACAAAGGGACCAGTAAGAGATTGAGGAAGACCACAGTAAGGATCAAAAGATAAGGGAGGACGCATAAGAGGAGGATTGAGGTTGAGAGGCATGGCCTGGTTTACTGGCTGGACCTTCTTGGCAACTGGCTTGTACTTGGTGGCAAACAAGAGAAGTTCTTGTTTCCTCCAAGAGTTGACCAGTGAGACTTGATTATGAAGACTGAATCAAATTTCCAACATTTTACACGTATGATGTTCTGCAAGATCCTTGAAGGGTTCCTTTTCAATAAAGGGAGAACCAGGAGATAATATGTTTCTCACATTTCTGGCTCAAGTTAGGGTTTCAAAAATGATGGTAGAAGGTTGCCCTGGCAGTGCACAATTGGGAGGACTTACTTGTACCCCAAATTGCCTCCACTGAAGCCCATATTCCTCCCTACCAAAAGAAAAAGAAGACACAACAGATCCAGAGAAAGAAGGAAAAGAAATATTTTTTGATTTTTCTATTTTGAAATGTTCTTGATTTTCGATATTTTGTAGTTCAGATGAAAAAGATGAAAATAATGAAAAATAAGCCTGAGGGATATGAGTTGATTATAAATTGTGAGATTTTGAATGAGAAAAATAAGAACAAGAAGAATGAGATTTATAATCAGAATCAGAGTCACAAGAAAATCAATCAAAAGAAACAAAGAAAATCAACAGGAAGTGCGGACACAAGAGGTTAGACAGGCTGAGAAGGCTTAGACAAAGATTCTGGACAGGCAAGGAACAGTAGACTAGAGGAAGAGGAGGAAGAGGAGAGCTGGTTCAAAAGAGATGAAATCAGGTTGACAATTGATTGCAAAGTCAAGGCGCAAGTCATTTTACCGGGAAAGGAATGGCAAGGAAGGAGACTGAGAGATGGTTCAGGCAATGGATAGTCAATTAGGTGGGTTTGTCAAGTGGAGTAGTTAAAGGATTGACCAACGCAGAAAGGCAAGTGGCTGGAAGAAGAAGAAAAAGCAAAGAAAAAAAGAAATAGAAGAGGAAAAGAAAAAGAAAAAGAATATAGATTGAGGTCTTTTCTCAAGAAGACTAAAACAGAAAAATCACCTCACAAGCCAGTTGACAAAAGAAAGATTGCAACAGAAGGAAAGAGCCCGCCCCCTGGGAATGGTTTCTTGGGGTCAGATTTCAGTATTCTTGATGAAAGCACATCTTGAAGCTTGAAGACACTGTAGTCAATAGGAGAAAGAAGTTGCCTTTCAGTTGAGACATTGGATGACATTCCTAACACTCTTTGTGGCCGGTATGATGGAGCAGATCCTGGGACCAAGAATTAGCAAAGTAAAAGATAGATTTTTGGAGAAAGAATTGAGAATTGGATGATGAGGCTTTGGTCAGAGATTCCGCCACCATAGCTTCTGTGGTAATCAGTCGTAGATCAAATTTGGAGTCTTGGAACTCCTCTTTTGTAATCCTTTGGTTTTTATGTCAATGTGGCGGGACTTGGAATGGGAAACAAATATTTTAATCTTTTCATTGAGTCCCTTATTGTAAATTTAGAGGGTAGGCTTGGGACTTGGAAGATGATAGATTTCATTGATGGGGCTAACAATCAATTTCACTTCTAAGAAGCATTCAAGCATCACGTTGAGCTCAGACTCAGTAGAGGAGTAGGTGATATTTCTCTGTCTTGATGAGTTCCAGATGATTGGGCTGACATAGTGAAACATGAAAAAACCAGCCTGAGACTTTCTAGAATTGGGATTGTCTCCCCACGTAGCATTGATGTACCCAGCTATTATTTTTTCATTTGGGTCATATTGAAGTACAAGCTTCATGTCTTTAGTGGTCTTGAGATATTTCCACACTTCACAAGCTTCACTCCAGTGTGTCATGCCGGGTTTTGAGTTGAATCTAGAAAGGCTGGAGACTGCAAAGGCAATATCAGGTTGAGTGTATTGAGAAAGGTGGTTAAGGAGACCTGTGAAAGATCAAAAGTTGATATTCAATTGAGCAAATTCAGTGTGGTCTTTGTCAGAGGCAGTTTTGTGATGTAGATTTTGAGTTGGAGGGGACCGGGTATCATTGCATTCTGTGAGACCTAGCTCTTCCAGTCCTTGATCTATATGATTTTGTTTGCTCAAGAGTATCCTGTCCTCCTTTACTTCCATCAGCATGCCTAGGATTGTATTGGGGGATGACAGGAAGAGTTTTCAAATCTTGTCAAGAAGTTGGTCTCAAAGATGTTGCTTTTTCAACGTGGATGAGATTGTCCACATGGAAGTAGAGCACCTCCTTTGATTCAGGATTATAGTAGAGGCAGGGATTTCTGCTAGACTGAAGATAGCCTTGCGTCTTGATCCATGCAGTCAGTTTTTTGTACAAATTTTAGGGAGATTGCTTCAATCCGTATAACAATTTTTTTAACTTCAGGTAGGGAGATTTTCTTGAAAATCCTTTTTGAATCTTGATGATGACCTCTTTGTCAATTGTTGCATGGAGGAACACGCTCTTTAAATTGAATTGAGTGAAATTAATTTTTTCTTTGAGTCTATATAGGAGAGCAAACTGCAATGAGCCAAGCCTGCCTGTGGGGGCCCAAGTTCTGTTGTAGTTGACACCCAAGATCTGATCAAACCCTTGGACGCACAGCCTAGCTTTGCATTTTACCAATTCTCCATGAAAATTTTCTTTGAATTTAAATACCCAGGTGGTGTTGAGAATGTTGTTTGGTTCTTTGTAGTCCTTTTCCAAAACTTCTTGATTTTTGATAGAATCCAATTCCTCTTCAATGGCTTTCATCCATTTGTGCCATTCAGGAAAATTTTGTGCAGCTTTGTACAAAGGTGGCTTGTAATAGTGGTGAAATTGGTAACACTGAGGTTTAAAAGTCTTGCGTCTTGGTATTTGGTAAAATTCATGAGTCATTGGTTCAGGAGTTGGTATTGGTAAGGTTGGTGGAGGAGGAGTTTGAGAAGCAGATTTTAAAACTGTGCAAAATATCTTTATTGAAAAACCAGCAAGACCGTAACTGAGATCCCCGGAATTGATTATTGTTGAGTGACTGGATGAGAGAGGGGCATTATATTCTGAACAGAAGATGATGTTTCTGATTGAGCAAACATCAACTTGAGTTGAACAAACTGGAGTGTTTTGGTTGGAATAGGTTGATCTTACCAGTTAGATGTAGGATGGGTTGACTGGTAGAGGGTACTTGGTTGTGATCAATGGTGATTAGTTTGAAATGATGCCTTTCAACCGTGGTGAGATCAGAGTGAATGAGAGATGGAAAATAAATGAAAATAATAAGATCAAAAAGAGATGAAAGAGACAAGAACAACTAGAGACAGGTTGAAGTAGAGCTTCATCCTAATTGAAGTGTCTGCAGTGGTGACAATACCCGCGGGATGCTCTGTTTCCCACTCCTCTGTAGAGGAGGTCTCACTCTCTTAGCTCTACACTCCCCTTAACTGGAGATCAAGCCTATTCTGTTCTAAAAATAAGATCTGTAAATTTTGTCAGTTGCTTCTCATTGACTGCCTTAGTTAGTGGGTTGGCAAGCATCTGGGAAGTATCAATTAGTTGTACCTTTTAGGATCCTTCTTTGCGTTTGTCTTGAAGTCCTTTTGTCTTGAGATACATGTCTCTGATTTTGGCATTGGAGCCAAACTTTTTGAGTTTGTTGTCTAGCCCTTTGGTGTCAACAAAGTCCTTGGACAAAGGTATATCATTCTGAAATATTTCTTCCAGTAAATGGCAGAGCCATTTTAATTCTAGAAAGGAGTCCAATAGTGGATTGAGTTCAGCTTCTGTGGATGAGTAAGTTATATTCCGCTGCTTGTAGCTGTTCCAGGAGAGGAGGGAGCTTAAGGACAGACAGAGTTACCCTGATTTTGACTTGCAACTAGTGGGGTCCTCTCCCCAGGAGGCGTTGCTGTAGCATTCCAGCGGCCCCTTTGATTTGTTGTAGGTGAGAGTCAGCTTCCATTCTCTGGTGTGGTTGAGGTATTGCCAAGTTTGTTTGAGCTCCTTCCAGTGTATCAGTCCGGGTTTGTTTTGGAACAGGGCTAGGCTCAAGGAGGAGTAGCTGACATCTGGTCTGGTCTGACTTGCAATGTAGTTGAGGAGTCCTATTGCAGATTTGTAGTTTATATTGAGCTTCTTGAACTACTCAAAGTCTTCATCTGATGCTTCGCACAGTTGTAGGTGTGGAGTAAATGGGGTCAAGCAGGGTCTGGATTTGAGGAGCCCAAGTTCTTCCAAGCCGTGTGCAATGTGCTTGGGCTGGCTCAAAAGAATGCTTGTGGGCATTTGTTCAAACCTCATGCCAAGTATGGTGTCTGGTTTGTGAGCTTGTGAGTCTTTGAACCAAGAATTGAATTTTTTTTCAAAATTTTTCCTGTCACCCAAAGGATTAGATTGTTGACGTGGAAGGACAGGAATGAGTTTTTGTATTTGGAATTGTGAAGACAGGGATCACTATCCAACACCTTGAAGCCGACTTATTTGATCCAGTTTGTGAGTGTACCATACCAATTTTTGGGAGATTGCTTGAGTCCATAAAGGCTTTTCTTGAGTCTTGAGTATTGACATTTGCATTGGAATCCTTGGGGTTTCTTGATGATTACTTCTTCCTCAATGGTTGCGTGGAGAAAGGCCACCTTTACATTGTATTTTTGAATGTTCAGTTTTTTCTTCAAGGCGTACAGAAGGATTGCTCTGAGCAAGGCTAAATTTCCGGTTGGTGCAAATGTTTCATCAAAGTCAAGGCCATGGACTTGGTTGACTCCTTTAACAAGTACCAAGCCTTGTAGATGACCGCATCATCATGGGCATTCTCTTTGATTTTGAATACACATACCATATCAAGCGGGTTCAGGGGTGTGTCTCCTTCATGGTCTTCCCAGACTTCAAGTAGTTCACATTGATCAACTTCTTTCTTTATCTCCCCCCCCACTTGAAGCTTTCCGCGCACTGACAAGCTTGATCAAAGGTCTTGGGCTCAAATTAGTGGTGAAATCCATAGCATTGAGGGGGTCTGATGGTTGATCAATCTCAAAGGGATCTTCTCATAGGTTCTTCAACCACCTCCGCAACCCTCTGATATACACTTTGGTTGACAGGTTTGGACGGATTCCCCACCGGTTCACTTAAATTAGATTCTGCTTTGAAGACTGGTTCTTCTTCATCCAAGGAGTCCACTTTGACAGGCGGATCCCTATAGTTCATTCTAGAAACGGGATTCTCCTTGGTTATTGAGGGATATTCTTCATCAGATTTGTTCACACAGAAGTCAATATCTGAGGTTGAGCTAATTCCTAGATCATCTACTGAGTTCTTCAGGAACCTGACATGTTTGGATTGAAAAATTTGCCCATTGGGCATGACAATCCGGTAGGAGAGTAGGTTGCTGTTATAGCCAATGAGTTTTCCTTCTCGAACTTTAGGCTGAAACTTGTCTCCCTTCAATCTTCTTTGGTTTAGAAAAATGGTCGTGATGCCAATGGGCTGGAGATAGTTGAGGGGAAGCTTGCTTCCTTTGTGGAGTTCCCAGGGCAAGTGTTCAAGATTGTCTTTGGGGATCTGGTTCAGAGCAGTACAGCAGGACTTGAGGATCTCCAACCAGTATTTTCTTGGAAGTTTTGCTGAGCTTAGAGTTGATCTCACGTTCTTGAAAATGGTTTGATTGGCCCTTTTGGCTCTGCCGTTGTGTTTGGGATGGTAGGGCACAGTGACAAGATGATTGATGAACTTCTCCTTGAAGTGTGCCACTAACCTATTTTTTAAAAATTCTGTTCCATCATCAGAGCAGACCATAGACGGATAGTAACCACAGATGTTCTTCTGCTTCTCAATAACCTCTATCAATATGGGAGTTGTATTGTCCTTCCAAGTCAGTGGAATGCCAGAGATGTACCCAGAAAAATTGTCCACAATTGTCAATATATATTTTTTGTGTCTGTGGGATTCTGGACTAATTGGACCCACAATGTTCAGATGTATCCTATCAAAGAGTTTTGTGGCAGAGGATGAGACAGACTTGAAGGGAGATTTGCTTATCTGGCATAGAAGACAGTCTTTGCGTTCAAACTTGTCTTTCTCCGTTGATGTGTATTGCACTCCCTGGATTTTGGACAGACAACTGAGTGAGGCGTGACCTTAGGACAGATGGAGATTCTTCAGGGTCCCTGCCCCTCCACACTTGTTGAGTAGCTCTTTTGACTACCAACCATGCGGGGTGTGTCAAGGACAAAGAGATTGTTGGTAATTGTGCCTTGAAAGACTCTTTTCCTGTCTTTTTTTACCTGAAAGTGTCCAGATTTGACCTCAAGAGTGCATCCTTGATCAAGGAGTTTTCCTGGGCTGACTAGGTTGACAACAATGTCTGGGACGTACAGGCAGTTGGACAGTGTAATTGTGTGAGTCTTCCATTCCAGCTTGACAATTAACACCCCTTGGATAGGGAGGTCTGCTCCAGCCTTTCCAGTAGTGTTGTGCTCTCCATTGTAAGGTTCCAGTGTGGTGAAGAATCTTGAATAATTGAAGATGTGCAAGGTTGCACCGCTATCAATTAGGATGTTCTTCTCAGCCCCAATCTTTGAGTCTATCCACCTGGTCACAAAAGCCTGGAAGTGGGCCAAGTCCTGAGTCTTCTTTTGCTTGGCTTTCCAGAAAGTCTGATTCTCTCTCCACCACTTGGGGGCCTTATCAGGATGGAGGGGATAGAATTCTGATTCTGAGTGATTCTTGTCTTGTTTTGGGTTGTGATATCCTTTGAAACATTGATTAGACAGTTGATTTTTGACCTTGGTCCTCATTATGGCAAGAGCAAATTCATTTGTACCTTGTAGGATGCCTTTCTTGGTGATTTTGGCCTTGACTTTGTTGTGATATTGAACAAGGTGGTTTCATACAAATTAAAGCCAGATTTGCTTGTCTGAGTGCATGGGTTGGCCCTCAGGATCCTGGAGATTTGATGGAAATTTGAACATGGTAAGGTATGCCAAGATGTTGTCTGGTAATTCTATACCTATGTTGATCATCTTCTTGATAGCGGTGTGGTGCCCCATCCTGGACACCCTGACCAGTGCGGAGATTTTAATTTTTTATGATTTTTCCTTATCATCATTCATAGGTATCATTATCAAAAAAAAAAAAAAAAAAAAAAAACCATCCATCAAACTCATCCATTGTCTTCAATCCTCACCAACAACCTTTACCAAGGTCAAATCCCTCTGGTCTGAGTTCAAGATCCTCCAACAGTTCAAATCATCCCCCAATCCCAACATTCCCCAACCACCCAGCCTCAAGTTTCAGGAATTCTTATTGCTCAATTTGATTCAGTTCCATAACTTGGGAATTCAACATGCCACTTTGATTGATGCTGTAACAAAAGATGCAGTCACTCATGCGCTGGAACTGATATTGAAAACATCCATCTATCCACTGGTGATCATGTGTGGCGGTGGCTCCCATAGGACTGGCATGGCTGTAGGCTGTTTGAGGAAACTACAAGGATGGAACCTAGCTTTGATCTTTGAAGAATATTGTAGATATGCAGGCGCCCAACATCATATCATGAATGAACAGTTTATTGAATTTTGTGATATCAACAAATTATTCAATGGCTCAACGGATGGAGAAATCAATTGATCGATTGAGTCAAGCTCAAGATTCTCATCAGCTGGTGATGATGATCATCATTTGACGATCAACCTATCACCGACCATTACCCCATCAGCCGCTAGGTTCATCAATTGAACCCACTTAGGATTTGATTGGCTTCATCAAAATACTTACGGTCATATAAGTACCTATCTGAGCATCATCACCAAAGACAGCAACTTGAGCGCAATGGCCTTCCTCAATACCACCCCAGGAGGAACTGGTTCAGTCGGCCTACTCCTCATCCTCTTGACTCTGTCCGTACCGCACAAGCTTGGTGGCTGTCCAAGGAAAAGAGCCTACAAGAGGCTCAATTGGATGCTCAGACTCCAGTCAAGCTCACCCTTCCTGATGGAAGGCACTGAATTGTCCCCCTATCCTGGGCTAGGAGGATCCAATCCAATTATCCAACCATCCTCCCCACCCCTTTGACTTGATCCAGCCAGGCCCACTCAACGATCCAGATCCCAGCGGCGATTTCTTCCTCCTTGACCAACCCAAGATCCCTCAATCCCCGTCCATCAATCCCCTTTCCACCTCTAGCTTGCCAGTCTCCCATGCGGCTTGTCTGTTTCCCGCGCGGGTCTCTTCTGTTGCATGTGCCTGCCGGACACCTGCTGGCGGTCATCCGTGGTCTTGGCAGTTGCCCGTGCCCGTCAGACACCTGCCAGCGGTCATCCGTGGCCTTGGAAGTCTCCCGGGCCCATCAGGATGCCCGCAGGCGTCCCTCTTTGGTTTTTTTTTCTCTCAATGCTTGTTTGTTTCTTTTTTTCTCTTTCTTTTGTTTTCTCATGAAACTGATCCGTAAAAAAAAAAAAAAAAAAATATGCTCCCATTTGTAAATCTCTCTTGTAAATAGTCTACAGGCCTCTGGTCTATAAAAGGAAGGTCTCTCCCCTGCTTTTTCAGCATCATAGGAGATCATAATAGAAATTCATCCAAGGGGAGTGTGTGCTTGTGCCCCCCCATTATTGTAAAATTGAATCCTGATCCTTATCCTGGGTATATCTCTGATTTCCCCCTGATCCATTCTTGACCCTTAGTCTTTTCCCCTCTGTGGCCTGATCCTTATCACCAACCAACAGCCTTGCTGTTTGAAGAAAAATTCTTTCTGTTGGAATTTTTGAGTGTGTTATACCACTCCTTGATCCCTTTCTCTGACCATACTGGTCCTGATCCCTGATCAACTTTCTTGAGCCAATCACAATTGATTGAAGAGGTCTTATTAATCTTAAGACCTGGATTGTTTTTATACCTCCCTTTATTTTCTTTGGAGTTGCATTCTGCCAGCCTATTCTTGAGTCCCTTGAGAAGTTTTGAGGTTATCCTTGCTTCAAATCAGTTACTGTTTGCTTTGGAGCTTCTTAAACATTGTCCTTTGTCTTGTACAGCCACCCTCAGTTATCTGGTACCCTTCAAGCGCTTTATTGCAGGGAGTTGGGCAGGTTCATTGAGAACCTGGAGGTTGCTTGGGTTTGAGTTGATCATCCCCAATCTTTTGCTGACGACCAGAGTTATTAGCTTGTGGGCGTTGTTTACATACAACAGCTTTTGTTCCTTGAACTCTAAGCAGACTTTAACTTCTTTCGTTCAAGTTTTTCCCTGCATAATCTTGTCTCAGATAGTGCTGTTCCATTGCTACCAAACCATTGTCATCTTTATCCTCAACTCCTTGATTCCTCATTTACCAGGTTCTGGACCTTGATCTTGGTTACATTTAAATATTTTTGTAACACTCAGGAGGGCGGCCTAAACAGCCCCTTTCCCCTCCACAGAACTGCCATGGCCTAGCACCGTTGGAAGTCTTACATTTGGTCCCCCGGGCCGTGATTGAACCAGAAACCTTGGGATTTACAGTCCCAAGTTGAAGAATCAACTCTGAAATACAATCCAATTTTTTTCTTTTCTTTCTTTTTCTGTTTGTTCTTTTTTCAGATCTGATCCGTGGAGGCAACTTGGTCCAGAAGTAAATCCTCCCAATTTTTCACCATCTGGGCAAGCTCCTTGTTGTTTTTGTGAAACTCTACTCTTGCCACACTTGTGAGCCACCTTGGAACTCTGCTTGTTTGGATCTCTTAGGAACCCTTCAACATGGAATCTGCTGGATCCTCTTTATCTGTTTGGGCCAAGATGGTCAAAATAAAACCTCAGAACAAAAATTTAGGCTTCAATGGGACCAATGTCAAACAATTCCTGGACTCCTATGAGATGGCTGCGGAAGTGGATGGTGCCAGTGAATATGATATGGCCTTTCAGTTACAATTTTTTATCTCTTCTGAAAAAGTTATGGAGGTTATCAAATTGTTTGAGGGATTCAAAACACACAACTGGAGGTTCCTGTAGGAGGCTATGTTGGCCTATTGGGGAAAAACAGATGTAGCCAGATTTAATTTGCAAGACTTGGACGCCCTGGTTTCTCAATGGATCTCCAATGGTGGTATCTCCTCAGCCTCTGACTATCAATCTTTCAGAAAATCTTGGGACCCTATCCAGTCCTATCTTATCAGGAAGGATCACATTGATACGTTGGACAAAATTTGAGTGCAATTCTTTCAGTCTTTATCTCCAGGAGTGCAGGAAAGAATTAAGGATGAATTGGTGAAATCTGGATCCATGATCACGACAAGCAACAATTGGTTCAAGCTCCCTGCTTTCACGGTTCTTAGGAATACTGTGGATAAAGTGATGAAAGGTCAAACAGCTCTCACCTTTGAAAAACCTAAAATCACTGAACCAGTCCTTGCCCCCTCTTTTCAAGCATCTAACAAAATCATGAATAAGATGGAAGCCAATTGCAGACCTAAACCCAATCCTCAGACCCACTGGGAGACACCTACTATAGATGAGATCACTAAATTCCTTCAGGCATTTGAGAATAAAATAGATCAGAAAATATCCTCTTTAGCCACTCCTAAACCTGCTAATTCTGTTCCTAAGTCTACTATAGTCTGTTATTATTGCCATAGGGAAGGCCATGGTACGGGTAGATGTCCTGAACTCCAGAAGGACAAGGAGGAGAAGTTAGTAGAGCAGAAGGGAAAAAATTTCTTCCTTCCTAATGGTACTTTGATCCCTTTCAATTTGTCTTGTCCAATCCGTCATGTGGTGGCCTCATACCAACCACCAACTCCTAAGAAGGAATTCTTGGTCTCTGTGGATTTTCAATTGTCCTGTGGAACTCTGCAACTTTTGTATCCTCTAGCTATCACTTCTTCCAGCTTCCCTGGCACCTATCAATCTGATCCAGCTAGGAAATTCCATGAGGAACCAAAACCCCATAAGTCTCCTCCTGTTCCATCTTCAATCCTGCAAAAACCCATTAAAAGTCAATCTTCACCTGAGCCTCCTTCCTCTGATGTGGAAGATATGGAAGTGGAAAGGGAACCACTTATGGAAAGGCTCCAAGACAACTCTGACCTTCCCCCTCTTCAACCTGTCCAACCCTCAGATCCTCTTCCAGCACCTATTTCACCTGATCTTCCTCCCTACACCCAGCCCAAAGTTTGATTTGAGAGGGGCATCTCCAAGGACTACCCTAATGCTGTGGAAGGAGTATTAAAGAAAATTTCTGATCTTGAAATCCCTGATCTATCTGTGGCTGAACTCCTGTTGATCTCTCCATCTGTGGCTGAAGGGATGAAGAAATGGGTTTCTCGTCAACGTGTGGAGATTGGTCCGGACAAATTAAAGGTCTCCTCTGGTACTCTGATGGAGGATTCTGGTGGAACAGTTCCCTCTTCAGATACCAACCTGTATTCCTGTCCTCTTGGCTTTCTCCCATGTTATCTTGCTGTTTCAACAAAAACGGTTTCTATCCTTGTGGATTTGGGTTCTCACCTCCACTTGTTTTCGGACTACATGGCCTGCAAGCTTAAACTTAGCCCAAGGGTCAGTTTCAACTCTGCGGTTTATGGAATTGCAAATCAGTCCTGTGAGCTGGTTGGTATTGCTGAGGATATCCCTGTTTGAATTGGACAAAATATTGTTGGCACCTGTCACTTCTGGATCACTCAACTGGATGGTCCCATGATCTTGGGAAGGCCTTTCTTAATGGACTTTGGTGCTACCCTGATGTTTTCTGATCAAGTTGGGGAGAGAATTCTCCTCCCTGATGCTTATGGCAGAAAGATTGAGGTTCCTCTTTGTACTCTGGATTCTGGTCATTGGAAAGGAGACTTCCCTTGTCATCCTCCCAAATCTGTCCTGAAAGGAAAGCAGAAAGAAAACTCTCATTCCTCTCATCCTCATTTTTTAGCAGAATAGTTGGCCCTACTGATAGTTGTAGTTCTTCTCAGCCTCAGACTTCAACTCATGGACCAACTCCCACCTTAGAGGCATATCTTTCTTTTTCCTAATCATTTCCTTCTCATTCAAATAAGATCAAAAATCAAACACATGAAAAATCCAAAAAATCCAAAAATATTTCTTCTCTGTCTGGATCTGTTGTATCTTCTTTTTCTTTTTCTTTTCAGCCTGATCACTCATCCTCTATTCCGGTTTTGAATCTCTGCAATGAGTCTAAACTAGATCTCAATCTCAATTCTTTTCTTGGTAGCTTTGGTATGAAGGAGTTTGGTCTTAGGTGGAGGCAATTTGGGGTAGAAGCAAGTCCTCCCAATTGTGCACCACCAAGGGCTTCTACTACTGTTGTTTTCAAAACTCTACCCTGTGCCACACATGTGAGCAATGTGTTATCTTTTGGAACCTCTTTTATGGAGAAGGCACCTTTCAAGGATGTAGAACAACATCGGAATTGGAAGATGTTGGAACATGGCCTCAGTTTTTGTAGTCAGGTCTCACTGGTCAATGGTTGGAGGAAGCAGGGATTCCTCTCCTTTGCCACCAAGTACAAACCAGTTGCAAAGAAGGTCCAGCAAGTCAACCAACCAATGCCTCTCAACCTCAACCCTCCTCTTATGCGTCCTTGGCTATCCCGCAATCCTTACTGTGGTCTATCCAAATCCCTGACTGGTCCATTTATTCCCTCTGGTTGGGTCACTGAAAAACTTCTGAAAGTGGTCAATTTTGGTCCAGATGGATGGCTTCTTCCTGATGAGTTAAATTTGATCAAAAATATCTTTTCTCTAAGGGAAAAATCTATTGCATTCTGTGAAGAAGAGAGAGGACTCTTGAAAGAATCCTATGGTCTTCCTTACATCATCCCTGTAGTTGAACATGACCCTTGGCAAAAGAAAAAGATCCCAATCCCTGCTGCTAAAGTCAAAAAATTCATAAAGTTGGTCCGCAAAAAATTCTGAACCGGGTTATACGAACAATTGACTTCTAGCTATTCCAGTCCTGTTTTATGTGTTCTAAAGAGTAATGGTAAACTTAGAGTAGTTCATGATCTCCAACCTCTTAATAAAGTTACTATTAAAGAATCTGGCGTGCCTCTTGCCACTGAAGAATTTGATGAATCCTTCTCTGTGAGAGCTTGCTATGGTCTAGGTGACATTATGGGTGGCTATGAAAAATGATACTTGAATCCTATTTCTTGTCCCCTAACTACTTTCAATACTCCCCTTTGTTGATTTCAGCTGACTCAATTGCCTCAAGGTGCCACCAAATTGGTTGCAGTCTATCAGGCTCAGATGATGTGGATCCTCCAGGACGAAATCCCGGATCATGCAGGTATCTTTATTGATGATGGTGGAATTAAAGGTCCAGTTTCTGACTATGATAATTAGCTCTTACCTTGGCACTCAGGAATCCAACAATGTATCTGGGAGTATGCTACTATCTTGGAAAGAATTTTGTTTTGAATCAAGGAATCTGGCCTTACTGTCTCTGGATCAAAACTTGCCACCTGTGTCCCTGCCTTGGAAATTGTTGGTCATATAGTCTGCAAGGAAGGAAGAAGGATGGCACCCTCTAAAGTCAACAAAATCATCCCCTGGCCTACTCCAATAAATCAAACAGAATTGAGAGGTTTCCTAGGTGTCTTAACTTATTTCAGGATCTTCATTTCCTCACTATCAAAAATCTGTATTCCCTTGCGTCGCTTAACCAGGAAGGATGCTGAATGGATTTGGATCCAAGACTTTGAACAATCATTTCAGTTGCTCAAAACAATTTTTGGGAAAGACATTGTTTTGAAAAAGATCACTTATGGACCCGGAGCCAGCAAGATCAAGCTGGCAGTGGACTCTAGTTATCAATCTGTTGGGGCTTTCCTTACCCAGGAAGATGATAATGGTTTGGATCGTCCTGCTCTGTATGAATCTCTTCTTTTCTCAGATGTGGAATCCAGGTACTCCCAGCCAAAACTGGAACTGTGCGGTGTGGCCCAAATGTTGAAAAAGCTTCAGACTGTCCTTTGGGGTCAACACTTTGAGTTACAAGTCGATGAATGATCCATTATTGAAATGATCAATGCCCCCAGCCTTCCAAATGCTTCAATGACTTGTTGGGTGGCTTTCATCCAGTTGTTCTCTTTTGATATTGTTCACAGGCCTGGAAAATTATTCACCATGCCTGATGGTTTATCTTGACGCCCTCTTGGAGATGATCAATTGGATTTTGGAATGGATTTTGATGAGGAGGAACCCTTGGTCCGCTCTGTTTTTGCTTTCTCCTCCCAACATTACTCTGGTTTCCAGCAAGGTTTCTGGCTTAAGCTAGAGCATTACCTTTCAACTCTCCAAAGACCCCCTGATCTCTCTGCTCAAGAATTTCGGTCCCTTAAAAGGAAGTCCTCAAACTTCTTTGTCCAAGGTTCTAGACTTATGAAAAGAGCAACTCCTTGTGCACTTGTTGTGGTCACTATCCCTTCTAAGCAAGATTCAATCCTGGAAAGTCTCCATGAAGGCCTTGGTCATTTTGGGGAAACCAAAACTTATCAAAGAATATCCAAACAATTTTGGTGGCCATCTCTGAAGAAATCCGTCTCTCAATGGTGCAGGAGTTGTGAAGTCTGCCAGAAACGTTATCTTAGGCGCCCAGCCAAAATTTGTTACCCCACTGGAGAGTCCACTTTCTTTGGGAGGATTGCTATGGATGTGGTTCACATTAAGGCTGGTGGAGCTAAGTACATCATTGTGGCTAGGGATGATTTTTCTGGATGGGTTGAAGCAAAGTTTCTTAGGAACCTCAGCTCTGAATCAGTAGCGGCTTTCCTTTATGAGACTTGCACAATGCGTTATGGCTTGGCCCAATCTTATTCAACTGATGGCGGCTCCTAGTTTGGTGGTAAACTGGCTGATATGATCTGATCACTTCCTGGTAAACATAGGGTGACCACTCCTTATTATCCTGAGGGCCAAGGCATGGTGGAAAGAAGCCATGCTCCTTTGACGGCTGCTCTTGTCAAACTGGCTGGTGAAAAAGGCAAGAATTGTTGCAAATTACTCCCCCTGGTCCTTTTATCTGATCAAATTTCAACAAAAAAAACCACTGGCTATTCACCTTACAAAATCATTTTTGGTCAAAGGGCTGTCATTCCTCTGGATCTGGAAATGGAATCTTTCTTAGGTATTTCTTGGGAAGGGGTTTCTTCCACCTATCTATTAGTTTCCAGATCCAAGCAGCTGGAAAGAAGTGAAGATGTCCGTAGTGAAGCTTATCAGAAAATGATGGAGTCTAGGGAAAAATCAGTTCAGTATTGGGAAGACAAGCATTCAAAGCAAATCAGGGATCCCTTGAACCTTGGGGATCTAGTATTAGCTTACAATTGTTCCTTGGAAACTCAGTGGGGAAAGCTTTTCTCAAACCACTGGAATGGTCCTTACCGAGTGATCCGTCAAGTTAGAGGTGGATCATATGTTTTGGAGGAACTGGATGGTACTTGGATGGCCAGAAGGTTCTCTGCTGATCAGGTCAAGAAATTGCATTCTTGTGGAGGCAACCTGTTCCAAAAGTAAATCCTCCCATTTGTGCACCACCAGGGTCAACTGCTGCCTTTTGTTGTGAAACTCTACTTCATGCCAAGCATGTGAGCACCTGGGACGCCTTTTTCATTTCATCTCAGCCACTTCTAGGATTTTCCTTTGGACGGGTCAACATATTCTTTTTCAATCACTCTCAAGATCAAAATGGCCATTCCTTGGTTTCAATCATCTTTCTTTCCTTTCTCTTTTTATGGCTTCAAGCTCAGGTGCAGACTAGGAACAGTCTGTAAGTTGAGGAGAGATGTGGTGCCCCATCCTGGACACCCTGGCCCGTGCGGAGATTTTACTTTTTTATGATTTTTCCTTATCATCATTCATAGGTATCATTATCAAAAAAAAAAAAAAAAAACCATCCATCAAACTTGTCCATCGTCTTCAATCCTCACCAACCACCTTTACCAAGGTTGAATCCCTCTGGTCTGAGTTAAAGATCCTCCGACAGTTCAAATCATCCCCTAATCCCAACATTCCCCAACCACCCAGCCTCAAGTTTCAGGAATTCTTATTGCTCCATTCAATTCAGTTCCATAACATGGGAATTCAACATGCCGCTTCCATTGATGCCGTAACAGAAGATGCAGTCACTCATGCGCTCAAACTGATCCTGAAACCATCCATCTATCCACTGATGATCATGTGTGGCGGTGGCTCTCATAGGACTGGCATGGTCGTAGGCTGTTTGAGGAAACTACAAGGATGGAACCTAGCTTTGATCTTTGAAGAATATTGTAGATATGCAGGCGCCCAACATCATATCATGAATGAAAAGTTTATTGAATTTTATGATATCAACAAATTATTCAATGGCTTGACGGATGGAGAAATCAATTGATCAATTGAGTCAAGCTCAAGATTCTCATCAGCTGGTGATGATGATCATCATCCAACAATCAACCTATCACCAACCCTTGGCCCATCAGCCGCTAGGTTCATCAATTGAACCCACTTAGCATTTGATTGGCTTCATCAAAATACTTACGGTCATATAAGTACCTATCTGAGCATCATCACCAAAGATGGCAACTTGAGCGCAATGGCCTTCCTCAATACCACCCCAGGAGGGACTTGTTAAGTCGGCCTACTCCTCATCCTCTCAACTCTCTCCGCGCCATACAATCTTGGCGGCTGGCCAAGGAAGAGAGCTTACAAGAGGCTCAATTGGATGCTCAGACTCCAGTCAAGCTCACCCTGCCTGATGGAAGGCACTGCATTGTCCCCCTATCCTGGGATAGGAGGATCCAATCCAATTATCCAACCATCCTCCCCACCCCTTTGACTCCATCCAGCCAGGCCCACTCAACAACCCAGATCCCAGCGGTGATTTCTTCCACCTTGACCCAACCCAAGATCCCTCAATTGCTGTCCATCAATCCCCTTTCCACCTCTAGCTTGCCGGTCTCCCGCGCGGCTTGTCCGTCGCCCACGCAGGTCTCTTCTGTTGCCAGTGCCTGTTGGACACCTGCCGGCGGTCATCCGCAGTCTTGGAAGTTGCCCATGCCCATTGGACACCTGCCAGCAGTCATCTGCGGCCTTGGCAGTCGCCCGGACCCATCAGGATGCCCGCGGGCGTCCCTCTTTGGTTTTTTTTTCTCTCAATGCTTGTTTGTTTCTTTTTTTTCTTTCTTTTGTTTTCTCATGACACTGATCTGTAAAAAAAAAAAAAAAAAAAAAAAAAAAAATCCGCTCCCATTTGTAAATCTCTCTTCTAAATAGTCTACAGGACTCTGGTCTATAAAAGGAAGGGCTCTCCCCTGCTTTTTCATCATCATAGGAGATCATCATAGAAATTCATCCAAGGGGAGTGTGTGCTCATGCCCCCCCATTATTGTAAAATTGAATCCTGATCCTTATCCTGGGTATATCTCTGATTTCCCCCTGATCCATTCTTGACCCTTAGTCTTTTCCCGTCTGTGGCCTGATCCTTATCACCAACCAACAGCCTTGCTGTTTGAAGAAAAATTCTGTCTGTTGGAATTTTTGAGTGTGTTATACCACTCCTTGATCCCTTTCTCTGACCATACTGGTCCTGATCCCTGATCACCTTTCTGGAGCCAATCACGATTGATTGAAGAGGTCTTATTAAGCTTAAGACCTGGATTGTTTTCATACCTCCCTTTATTTTCTTTGGAGTTGCATTCTGCCAGCCTATTCTTGAGTCCCTTGAGAAGTGTTGAGGTTATCCTTGCTTCAAATCAGTTACTGTTTGCTTTGGAGCTTCTTAAACATTGTCCTTTTTCTTGTACAGCCACCCTCAGTTATCTGGTACCCTTCAAGCGCTTGATTGCAGAGAGTTGGGCAGGTTCATTGAGAACCTGGAGGTTGCTTGGGTTTGAGTTGATCATCCCCAATCTTCTGCTGATGACCAGAGTTATTAGCTTGTGGGCGTTGTTTACATACAACAGCTTTTGTTCCTTGAACTCTAAGCAGACTTTAACTTCTTTTTTCAAGTTTTTCCCTTCATAATCTTGTCTCAGATAGTGCTGTTCCATTGCTACCAAACCATTGTCATCTTTATCCTCAACTCCTTGATTCCTCATTTACCAGGTTCTGGACCTTGATCTTGGTTACATTTAAATATTTTTTTAACACTCAGGAGGGCAGCCTAAAAAGCACCTTTCCCCTCCACAGAACTGCCACGGCCTAGCACCGTTTGGAGCCTTACAGCAGTTTCGATGTCTGTGATAAACTTCAGGATCTTTTCTTCTTTAAAGCTCTGGCGCAAGAAGGTGTTGAAGATTCTGGATCAATTAGATGCTTGAGAGGAGGAAAATTGCTCCTTGATGGCTAGCCATATTTCCTTGGATGAGTTGATATTGGCAGCGCTGATAATGTTATTGTGAGTGATGAAATTGACCTTTGATATGAGGAGCAGCTGGATTTCATTGTTGTCTTGAGGTGAGAGGTGGTCCAAGGCTGATTAAAGTGTTTCCAGCACTCCTCTGAGTTTTATTAGAGCCTTCATCTTATCCATCCATATACCATAGTTCTCTTCTGTCAGCAGCGGGGTAGTTTTGAGGGCTGTCTTGAGCATAGCTTAACAGAATGAGTCGGACAAAAATCCCAATCTTGATGCCATGGTCCAAAGTCTTGCTGGTTGCGGTTGGCTTTGGCTTTTAACCGTAAAACTGTGAGAAATATCTTTATTGACAAACAAGCAAGACAGTAACTGAGATGCCCGGAACCATTATTGTCAAGTGACTGGATGAGAGAGGGGCATTATTTTCTGGACAGAAGATGATGTTTCTGATTGAGCAAACGTTGACTTGAGTTGAACTGCCTGGAGTGTTTTTGTTGGAATAGGTTGATCTTACCAGTTAGACGTAGGATGGGTTGACTGGTACAGGGTCCTTGGTCGTGATCAATGGTGACAAGTTCAAAATGACGCCTTTTGACCATGGTGAGATCAGAGTGAATGAGAGATGGAAAAAAAATGAAAATAATAAGATAAAAAAAAGATGAAAGAGACAAGAAAAACTAGAGAAAGGTTGAAGTAGAGCTTCATCCTAACTGAATTGTCCGCAGTGATGACTATAACTGCGGAATGAGCCATTGCCCATCCCTCTGTACAGGAGGTGTCACTCTCTTAGCTCTACAGATTTGAGGCGCTCAGGATCAGAGTCTGAGAATTCAGAGTTGTTATTGAGGTTAGAGTCCGAGTCCAGAATCATCAATTGCGTTGTCTTTTATTGAAAATTCTTTGTCAGCAGTGGAGAAGTTGGATTTGTTGAAATTACGTGGTTCTTGCAAGAAGAGATTCATGCAGGTTAATTCAACAATGGGAAATTCACTTGAATGCACCTTGAGGAATTTGACATGCTTAGTTTCAATAACAGTGCCTGATGAGTTAAGAATAAGGTGAGAGTGAAAAGAGGGATTTAACCCAACTAGGACCCCTTCATTCCCTTTTTCATCAAACTTCCTTCCTTTTTGACCACCATTCATGAGATAAACCAGAGGAGAACCTACAGGTTTATGATAGTTAGCTTGAAGTTTCTTGTTGAACATGAGTTCCCATGGGGACGGGTTTTTAATTTCCCAAGGGATCTGGTTGATCATGAAGCAGCAGCTTCTGGTGATTATGTGCCAGTAATTGTTTGGTAAAAAAGAAGAGGAGAAGGTTTCACAGGTCAACTTGACTACAGTACAATTAACTCTTTCAGCCAGGCCATTGTTCTGGGAGTGATAGGGTTTGGATGTTAAGAGTTTGATGTGCTTCAACCTTGCAAAGTTTTTGAGAGTTGCATTGGTGAATTCCGTGCCCTTGTTGGAGAAGATCTTGGAGGGATAGTAGTTGAGTCTCTTCTTTTCAGTATTGAGTACATTGATCACTACATCAGGATTTTTGTCCTGAGAGATAAGTGGAAAGGCAGCTAAATAACCAGAATAGTTTTCCAAAAGAGTAAGAAGATATTGATGGCCAGTCTTAGACTGCAGAGAGATAGGTCCAACAAGGTCAAGGTAGATTTGCTCTAGAGGCTTGTTTGAAGGTGTAGATACTGCTGAGAATGGAGATCTGGTGATTGTGCTTTTGGTGCAGCCGTCAGATTGGAACCATTTCAGCTCATTGCTCAAAAATAGATCCTTGATGATGGGATTGAGAGTGGAGATTGAGGAATGACCATAAATCTTGTGGAATTTGTCCGGGGATAGGCCTTGATTTGATGGGGAGTTCAATGGTTTATTGAAATTATTGGTTAAGGGATTTTTTCCTATCATTTGAGGTTTTTTAATTACAAATAGGTTGTCCCTTATTGACCCTTTTAACATGGTCTGGCCCATCCTGGTAACTTAGAAGTCATTCTGATTCTGTGTAAGGTTACATCCTTTACTTGAAAGTAATCCTGGACTTATTAGATTCAAAAATATTTCTGGAATGTAGGCGCAGTCTTCCAGAGTAATGACCAAGCCTTTCCATTCCAGCCTTACCGTACCTGTTCGTTGTATTTTGAGTTTAGCTTCAAGTTTGCCTGTTTTCATTTCCTCCATTTTGTCCTGCACACATAAGTTAGAGAAGTATCTTACATTGTTAAAGATATGGATATTGGCAACGGAGTCCAGAAGAAGATTGGGACTGTTGTAGGCATTTATCCAGAGGGTAAGAAGGGCGTGATAATTGATGGTTGGTTGTTTGTTGATCTTGTGTTTCCATTTATTTTGTTGTTCTAACCACCAACTCGGAGAAATTTGAGGATGCAAATGGAAGCAGGATGATTTGGCCTGAGGTGCAATGGGGTTGTTTTATCCTTCTCTACAGGGCATTTTGACCTTTTTTTTCTCTTTCTTGGATTTGGTTTTAGTTGTTACCAAGGTCACATCAGAATTTGATTTGGTAGACTTTGACTGGGCCTTGCGCTTGTTTTTGTATTGTATGAGATGGTTGAACACTATGTCACAAGTCAAAAAATTTTTGATGTGCAATATCTGCCGCTCAAGATTTTCAAGGACAGGAGGAAACTTGAAGAGGATCAAGTATGCAAGAATATTGTTGGGTAATTCAATGCCAACATCCATAATTTGAGTTAAAGCCTTTTTCTTATCTGTTAAAAATCCATCAATGGCATTCTTGTTGAATCTGAAGTGGAGAAAGTGAATGAAAACCTGCGCTCAATTGGCTGTTTTGGAGGAAGCAAAGCAATGAGTAATTTTGGCCCAGGAGTTAATGTTTGAGGAATTAACTACTTTGGTGTGAGTTATGCTGTCCAATTTGGAGAGGATTACTGCCAAAATTTAACTGTCTTGCTTGGTGGAGAGTTGTCCAGAGTTCCTTGTGATAGCGTCTTTTATGTCCTTGAGGTCAAATAGCATCAGCATCTTTTCACGCAAGATTGAGAAATTCTCTTTGTTGAGAGGAGGTATTGCAATGACAGAATCATTTAGTGCAACTTGATGAAAGTAGTCCATGGCTCCTGCTGGTTTTTTCATTTTGGTGCTAAGATTTTGAAGTCCGGGTTTGGCTTTTAACCATAATAAATTTTGAGATTTTGAACTAGAAAAATAAGAACCAGCAGACTGAGATTGATAGTCATAATGAGATTCACAAGGAAATCAAACAAAAGAAACAAAGACCAACACCAGGCATTACGGACAAAAGAGGTTAGACAGGCTGAGGAGGCTGAGACAAATATTCTGGACAGGCAAGGAACAGTAGACTAGAGGCAGAGGAGGAAGATGAGAGCTGGTTCAAAAGAGATGAAATCAGGTTTACAATTGATTGCAAAGTCGAGGATCAAGTCATCTTACCAGGAAAGGAATGGCAAGGAAGGAGACTGAGAGATGGTTGAGGCAATGGATAGTCAATTAGGTGGGTTTTTTGGGGGATTAGTTAAAGGATTGAGGAACGCTGAGAGGCAAGGGGATGGAAGAAGAAGAAAAAGAAAAGAAAAAAAGAAATAGAAGAGGAAAAGAAAAAGAATATAGATTGAGGTCTTTTCTCAAGAAGACTAGGACAGAACAATCACCTCAAAGGCTGGTTGACAACAGAAATATCAGAACAGAAGAAAAGAGCCCCCTGGGACTGGTCTATCAGGGTTAAGTTTCAGGAGTCTTGATGCAAGCACATCTCGAAGCTTAGAGTGCGCTTTAGTTAAAAGGAGAAAGAAGTTTCCTTTCAGGTGAGGGATTGGATGACATTCCTAACAGTTGACCCCTGAGTTGAAGTCTGAGGTTGAAAAGAACTACAACTATTAGTAGGATCAACTATTCCCATAAAAAATGAGAGGAATTTGAAATATCCTTCTGCTTCCCCTTTAAAGATGATTTAGAAGAATTACCAGGAATATCTCTTTACCAACAACCAGAATCCAAAGAGCAGAGGGGAACTTCAATCTTTCTACCATAAGCATCAGGGAGAAGAATTATTTTCAAAAATTGATCAGAAAACATCAAGGTAGCACCAAAATCCATCAAGAAAGGTTGTCCCAAAATCACAGGCCCTTTCAAACAATTGATCCAAAAATGACAGGTTCCAACAATATTTCAACGAATCCTGACTGGAACATCTTCCGCAATACCAACCAATTCACAAGATTGATTACCTATCCCATAGACTGCAGAATTGAAGCTGACCCTGGGACTGAGTTTGAGTTTACAGGCTGTAGAATCCACAATTAATTTGAGCTGAGATCCAGAGTCCACAAGAGGAGAAACAATGTTAGCTGAGTCACAACGATAACAGGGGAGAAAATCAAGATGACAGGAGGAAAGGCTAGAATCTTAGGAAGGACTAGTTCCGCCAGAGTCCTCCATCAAAGTGCCAGAGGAGACCTTTATTTCTTCAGGACCAATCTCCACACGTTGAAAAGAGACCCATTTCTTCCTTCATCCCCCTTCAGCCCACCCCCACCTCACCTCCTTTGTTGATTCCCCAGGTAAGGTCCCCTCCCTCCTCCTCATCACCCTTTTCCCTGCCCCTCACCACCTCTCCCTTGCTCCCAAATAATGCTGTAAGAATCAAAATAGTGCTAAGCCGCAGGTATTTCTTTGGAGGGGAAAGGTTATTTTTAGGCTGCCCTCCTAAGAGTTACAATAATATTTAAATGTAACCGGAATTGAGGTCCCGGAACTTGTAAATAAGGAATCAATGTAAGGGATGACTTTGGGAATAGTTGTTTGCAATGGAATCAAAACTATCTTAGGCAATATGGTGCAGGTAATGAATTGAACAAAATACGTCAAAGTTTTATTCAGAGTTCAATGGAAAAAGGCAGTTTTAACTAAAAAACCCAACAATCTAATAAATCTGGCTTTCAGCAAAAGATAAGGAAAGATCAACTCAATCCCAACCAACCTCAAGGTTCTCAATGAACCCCCACAACTCTCTGCAATCAAGCGCTTGAAGGGTACCAGATAACTGTGGGTGGCTGAAAAAAACAAAAGCCATTTCTTTATGAAGCTTTAAAATCAAAGCAATAACAGATTCAAACAATAATGACCCAAAAATTCTCAAGGAACTCATGAGTAGCATGGAGGAATTCAACTTTTAAAGAATCAAGGGAGTTCTAACACTCCAGGTTTCAAAATTAAAGAAAACTCTCAGTCAAAAATGAATGGATCCAGAAAGATGATCAGGGAAAAATCAGACCAGTATGGTTGGAAAAAGGGATCAAGAGGGGTATGATACACTCAAGAATTCCAGCAGGCAGAATTATCTTCAACCAGCAAGGCTATGGTTGGCAATAAGGATCAAGGTCACAGATGGACGGATCAAGGTTTGAGTATGGAGGCTCAAAGGATCAAGGGGCAATCAAAAGATATACCCAAAAAAAAAGGTTTAATATGAAGGGAAAAAGGCCCTCCCGAATGATCAGATGATTGATTACTATATGAGATGAATCAGATTAGATGAGATGCAAAACGGCAGGGGAGAGCCCCTCCTTTTATAGAAAAGAGGTCTGTAGACTATTTACAAGAGATATTTACAACTGAGAGCAGATTTTTTTTTTTGAAACAATGAAGTATTGGCAACCGGAACCGCCTGACATGGGAAAAAAATAAGGAAAAAGTGAAGAGAAAATGGAAACCTGCCTGCGTCAAGGACAACAGCAGAGGTGGATTAACGGTTGCCACAGGTTTGACCGGCTGCAACTGCAGTTGGGGGGGGATTGTTGAAGGTGGTTCAAAGTCACCAACTGCCGCAAGCAAATGCTTGCGGTCATTGTTTGGTGGCGGTGCTGGGGTAGAATCATCACAACTCAATACCAATCACACAGTCACTACTCAACACAACACAAAAAATCCAATTCAAAACTCCAAACCCACTAGGTAAAATCCCCTGAATCAAAAACTTTAATCAAAAATAAAAAAAATCGTCTTCAACAACATTTTCTCAAAATGTTCTCAACTTTTTTACACTTTTTTTAATAATTAAAAAATAAATCAAAAATAAAAAAATAAAAAAATAACCAAAAAAAACTTTTTTACCTCAAAACTCAAATCTCTGAGATCTTCTTTTGTCCCAAATTGATAATCTATCTCCTGAATATACTCTGTCCCAAACTCCAAAGTTTTCATAAAAAAAGAATCTCAAAATCAAAATCCCAAACAAAAAATGTCTGAACAAAACATCAACTCACTTTTACTATTTGCCTCTGCAACTTCTTAATTTTCTCCGTTAGCTTCCTCTGCTGTTTCAAATGATTTAGATCACCCCCATGATTCCACCCCTTTGGATCCTCAACCTGGGTTATCATATGATTCAAATGAGTAAATTGTGGATTCTGTTCAAGAGTTGGCTAAATCTCATGGATATGCCATTGGTTTTAAAGCCTCCAATACTAAGGAGCAAAGAGTTACTTACCAATGTAAAAAATCTAGGGAATATAAACCTAGTTTGGATAGCAAAAGACTCAAAAACCAGAAACATAATGTTTCCTTTCAAATTCTCTGGAAAATTTCACAAGAGGTCTGGTCTTTGAAAAAGAAGAATCCAATTCCCTGATCACAATCATCCGCAATAAATTGACCCATCCACCCTTACAGTTCATAGAAGTATTGAGGGGGCTCAAGATGATATGTTCAAATCTTTAACCAAAGCTGGGGTTCCTCCCCTCAAAATTCTTAATTACTCAATGCAGTCCTCCAATTGTCCTGTTCACACAAAACTTAGTACAATCTATGACAAAATATCAAAAATTAAAAAATAAAAACTGGAAGAAAATGACCCATAGAAGCTTGAACAACTGCATTAAGAAAACATTCTTTTAAATATTAAATCAATAATCAAAATTTTCATATTGGTTATTTATTCATTTCTCACCCAGATTATATAAAATTAATCAAACTATTTCCATCAGTATTAATGATGTACTGTGCCTATAAAACCAAAACATTTTTCATGCCTCTTCTTCACATTGTTGGGGTAAACCATTATGCTAGAAAATTCTCTGTTGGTTTATTTTTCCTCCTCAAAGAAAGAAAGGAAGAATTTAAATGGGCTTTCACTGAACATTGTGAATTATTAGAACATTATGAACCCAAAGTAATTTTGACTGACAACAAGCAAGCCATGATTAATTCAATGGAAAATCTATTTCCCAACTCTCATCATTTAATTTGTGTCTGGAATATATTAAAAAACATTCAAAAACATTCTAGAAGAAATTTTAATCTGAACAATAATGGATGATTTTCAGAAAACACTGGAATTTGCTGGTCAAATCCAAATCTGAAAATTTATATCAAGAAAATTTTACCCAACCAACTGTAGTGTGGAATCCCCCTACTTATGACTAGCTTCTTGACAACTGGCTTCCTCTAAAAAGGAATTTTGTTTCATATGCCCAAAAAAAGCATCTGAATTTAGGAAATACCAGAAAATCAATAATAGAAGGTCTTCACTCTTACGTCAAACAATTTATCACAAATTCTTCCGGTTCCTTTACTGATTTATTTCATCAAATATATCATGTAATTTCAATTCAAATCCATGAAACTGCCATTCAGCCTTCTCAGAAAGACTTTCAAGAACTTAATTGGTCTTCCATATTGTGTTGAACACCTCTCAGTAAAAATCAGCCTCCATTTTATCAAAATTGTGCATTCCTTTAACAATCCAGGGGAAAAATCAACCACCTCTTCTGATTGTGATTATTCTTATTTCATGGGAATTCCTTGTGTTTTGCAAGTGAAGAAGGAAAATATCAAGAGAAAATTTTTTTGCTTGATTATTTTCATCCCCAGTTGAATGTAAAAACTCTTATTTCAGTATGTTTTCTTTATTTAAAGAAATAAATAATTATATGATTCTTGTGTTTTTTTTCTTTTATTTTGGAATTATCAATAGCTTTTTGAGAAGAAATCATGCCAAACTTCTCAATCATCTGATGAATTAACTCCCAAATCAACAAACAAACACTGGTTTCAGAATGAACTCTTTGAATAATTCCTTAAATTGTGCCAGGGAGAACAATATTTTTAACTTGGAGAAGTGATGAAACTGTTGAAAGGAAAGGATAAAATGAATTCCATTCAAGAACCACTTTCAAAGAAAGAAAGGAAAATTTCTGGAAGACCCAAACTATCCCTCAATAAAAGCAAAAGAGTTCATCAGCATTCATCAAATAGGGACCCAACTGGGTGTGAATATGTTGAAGGAACTAAGAGAAGAGGAACACTAAGAAAGTAACCAGTGGGTAAATCAATTGTTAGTTTATTATTTTTATTTTTTTTCTCTCTATTTCTTTTGGATTGATTACAACATAATTGAGTGGTGAATTGGTTTAGGCTAATTTCAGAATCTGAGGAATAGTAAAGGAAAGGAAGAGAATGAAAAGTCCAAGGCAAAAAATAAACAGGAATCAGAGGACAAGGTGATTTTTTTTCTGTTTTGTAATTAGGCTAAAATTTAATTCTGAACAGGATGGTTTTACAACAGAAGAGTAATTTAGTGGAAAATAGCTACAAGATTTTGAAGAATTGGATATAATCAAGAGAATTAGTGATTTATTTTAAGGGGGGAACAGTCTAGTTTTTCTATTTTCCATTAATTATCATATCTTTCCTTGTCAATTTGAGGTCAGTAATCATTATCAATAAGCGGGTTTTTCCCATAATGAGATTCCTGTGTCTTTGAAGAGGATCAGGAGAAGAAAACAACAAGACAAATATCCAGAGTCTTATAGGCCTCCATGGAATTCTATATTTTCCCCCACAGCTACAGCCTCTGAAAATGAAAAGGTGAATACATTTCTTAAATAATCTTGCTTTATGGTTCAATCATTAACCGTTCCTTGTTTTTTGGGATGATATTCAAGGTAAAACCATTGTATTTTAAATCTTCTGATAATTTTGAAGTGGTGACTATTGATAAGTTATTTATGAATTGTCTTTTTAATTTAATCTTCAATAATACTGATCTTTTTTCTTTAGTATCCATTTTAAAAATTAGTTTTCCCCTAGAAATTCATAACCCAAATTTCACATGTTTCAGATTTGATGAGTGATTGGATATTTGGGTTAAGATCAATAGAAGTTAATTTCGGCTGCAAATCTGAAGATTGGAGTTAAATAAATCAGAAAACATAAAGGAAATGGAATCAAACTCTCTCTTCAAGGATGAAAAATTCATGGATCAATTCTGGGATGAAAATTTTGATAAAGCAGGAAAACATCTCAACCAAACTCCTGGACCTGCCCCTCAAAGTTACTGGAAGAAATTAAATTTCCTTTTTTTCCTGCTGGCAGGTACATACAAAAGGCAAGTGGTACTTTTATCTAATTTGATTCTATCCAATTATTTGACCCTCAATTCCCCTCAAATTTACAATTCTTAAATATCTCCCATGTATTTAATTATTTTGAATATTTTCAGAACATAATTTCCTTCCACCATAATAATTTACTGTGGCCAGCTCCCCAATTAGATCCCCTTTGGAAAGCTTTTCATAGAAATTAATAAAAAAATGGGAACATTTGATTCATGATAACTTAGAACTTGCTTTGAAAATTTTGTTTCCTTTCAGTACCAAAAAAAAATTATTACAAATTGATTTTGATTGAATTATTTGTTTGTTCTTTTTCATCAATTTTTCATAATTTTTTTTCTATTGATTGTTGACTGATTGATTTAAGTCAAAAAACCCCACTTTTGTTTTTTAAATCAAAAACATTTTGGGAAAGGGTAGGCCAAAAAAATTCCCCAAATAAATTTTTGGGCCATTTTCAATGCCTACTGAAAGACCGCAATATTGAAATCTCAAAAAAAAAATGGAAAAATAAGGAAACAAATTATGAAAAAATTCTTGTTTTTTATTTGAATACCATTTAATGGCAGGAAAATGAAGTACTGAAATTCTAAAACAAGTTTAAATCAAATAGCTTGGCTTTTTATATTCCAATTTTCCAAAATAATCAAGAAAAAAAAATAAAAATGAAGAAAGATTGGAGACATAAAGCATTTTTTTTCCATTTTTTTGACTGCAATTTTCAATGCCTTCAAAATGGCCAAAAATTCTCATAATTAGTCCCCAGGGGTTTTAAATGCCTTTCAAGTTCCTTTTATTTATTTATTCTGGCAACACAGGAAATGGGGTGAATTCCAGGATCACCACATGTACTGGGGATTTTGGAGGATGTTGTTGCTATTAAGAATTCTGTGTCTTTCATACACTTGTTGTTGTTTCGTCTCTGCTTTCTGTTACATTTGATTTCATCTTTCTTCTCAACGTTTTCATCTATTTCACCAAAAACTTGTCTTTTTTCTGTTACGCACAAGGTTATCATACAACTAATCCAATCCTTACCTGCGCACAACCACGCATCAGCCAGCGACTACATCAACTAGACCCAGGTCACCTGTGCTTTAAATTTCAGCTCCTGCTCTTCACCAGTTGGTCTTCCAACTCCTCAACCCAATCAATCTCATCCAACTCACCTTCAAGATTCATTCCGTTCCTCAACACCCAAGTTTGACAAACAGTCAAGTTTCAACTGTGAAAATTCTACCTCAGGCCTCATTAGAGCCATCATTCAACATGCAGTCTTGCATAGCCCTGTTTTTTTCTTCAGATATTATTTGTTTTCTAGTCTGAACTTTTCTTCTCTCCTTTTTTTTGTACCACTTGACTGATCCTGAATCCATGCAATAATCAGCCTGGTCCTATTTCCAGGATTCACTCTCACTTTTTTCATGGTAAAAAGCCAAGAATAGAACTGTCCTGCTCTACCAGAACCAAGAGAATGAGATCATCAGAAACCCCTGGACTAGGCTTTGAAAGCAACTTCAAGGCCTTAGCACTCAATTCAATGATTTAATCAACTCCTTTACCAACCAAATCAGACTAGTCAATTTGGAAAAAGAAAATAGAGAAAAATTGCAAAATTCAAGGAATACTTCATCCAATCAACTCCCCAGATCCTCATGAAGAGATTCCTGAAAACAACAAAATGGCAAGCTATCTCATTTCTAAACTGAATGCCCCTACTTGCATAAAATTTATAAAAGCAGATAACAAAGACTCCTCCAAACTCACCTGGATTGCTTTCAAAAACCACTTTACTTCCAGTAAAGCCACCAACAGAGAAAGAATTTTCTTCAACTTCCTGTATCTTTCCTTTTATCAAAACAACATTGATTCTTCATTTAAATCCATCAAACTACATCTAAGGAAAAAATTGAAAAATTGATGAAGTTGGTATAGACTTACCCTCCAATATCCTCAGTTACCTAATTCTCTTCAAACTTCCCAAAATAATCCAAACAATCAGATCTCAAATTATGCACTCTGAAACCCAAATTTCAGCACCAATAGTGCTTTGTCATCTCATCCAGCACAAGAAAAAAGCCCAGTCCAAAAGTCTGGACCAAAACAACACCAGTTTTACTCTTTTTCACTCTTATTCAAAACCAAACAATTCCTATCCAAGATTTGAAAATGGGAAACACAACCAAGCTGTGAAGAATCATACAGCCCTGACCTTTTGGGTTGAATTCCATGAATTGTCAACTGAAATCCCTCCAAAAAAAAACAAAAAATTTCTCCTGAAATAATCAGAAGAATCTCATTTCTATTCCTTTTTATGCAACTTCAATCAAACCATTACTTTCAAAAACAACAATTTCATCCTCAATAGCACATGTTCAATCCACATGATTTGCTCTTAAGAAAATTTCAAGCACTTGAACTTTCAATCAGGCCAAGAAACTATGCAAACAGGGATTACTGGAGCCAATATACCCATCAAAGGACTTGGTACCACTACCATAAAGTGTGGTCACAACACCATTGATCTTGAAAATGCTTCCTGGGTTCCAGATGCCACTTTAAACCTAATCTCTATGGGTTCCCTGATGCAAAAGGGGTGTTTACTCCATGTCAATCTCAATCTGCAATTTTTTAGCATTTCTGTAAACTACAGAAGAATTCTACAGGGATCAATTGTGAAAAACCTACATGTTATGCCAAAATTCATCACTAGAAAAAATCCATCCTGCCATCTAGCATCCACCAACCTTCACAAACTCCATCTAAAGCTTGCCCATGCAGGCATTGAGCATATGGAGAAATTCCTTTTTAAGGCCATACATTCAAACACTAAGAATAAATTCAAGTGCCTTGACTTTAAGAAAATTAAGATCACTAGAAATCCATTCTCTGATGAGCAATAACCAGCTAACAGAGTATATGATTGCCTTCATCTTGATCTGATAGGTCCTCTGAATCCAACCAGCAAAAGAGGAAACTTTTACTTTCTTACCATGTTCAATACCAAATCTGTATATATCTGTGCTTTCCCCATCCTGAGACAAGATTCTGCCATCAATACCATAATCTTTGCAATCACAAAAAAAGCTAAAAATAAACAATGCTACCTAATTGAGACTGTATCAGATGGAGGGGGCCAATTTTTCAATTAAAAATTAGCTGAATTTTTCAAAAAAAAAAAAACAATTAACATATCATCAGCAAACCACACCATCTGAAACACAAAGGCAATGCTGAACACGCTAGTTGCACAATCATCAAGGCCTTTTGATCTAAATTCAGCTCCTACTCCATTCCCAAGAACATGTGGCATGTAATCATCCATCGCTGTTGCTTTGCCCCCAACCAAATACCAAATCTCAGGGGAAAACCATCACCTGGGGAGCTTTTAAAAAATTCCTCCCTGCCTGAAAACTACCTACAGCCAATTGGAAGGCCTGTAATATATCTGCGAAACATTACCAAAATACCCACAAATCTAAGCAAGAAAGGAAAACATTGAGTACTTTTAGGCTTCAATCCTAGGCTCCTATTGTACAACATACTGTTGAAAACTGGGAAACTGATAGATAAAAAAAACATCTCCTTCCTTAAGGAAAGTTCTTCAATAAAGGTAACAGTTGAAGCTAAGCCACCATAAACCATTCCCAATCTTGAACTGGTGGAACACTACAACTCAAATCTCCCTTTGCCACCTCCTAACGGCACTGATCATCATATACTCCCATCTGTAAAGACTTAGGTGTTGTCAATGCCAAGCCAGTGTAAGAATCCAAAAGGTTCTGGGCTGCAGGAAGTTCTGTGGAGCGGTAAGGTGCTTTTTAGGCTTCCCTACTGAGTGTTACAAGAATATTTAAATGTAACCAGAATTAAGATCCAGAACCTTGTAAATAAGGAATCAATGGAAAGGATGAATGTTGATAGTACTTGGTAGCAATGGAAACAACACTATCTGAGACAAGATGGTGCGGTAAAATATTTGAAAAAACAAGCCAACGTTTTTCCCAGAGTTCAATAGAACAAGGAAGTTGTAAGTAACAACACCCACAAGCTAATTACTCTGGTTGTCAGCAGAATATTAGCAAAGATCAACTCAGTCACAACCAAACTCTAGGTTCCCAATGAACCTGCCCAACTCTCCAAAGTAAAGCACTTGAAGGGTACCAAATAGCTGTGGTTGGCTATAGAAACAAAGAAATTTGTTTTATGAAGCTCTAGAAGCAAAGAAGTAACAAATTTGAAAAAGAATAACCCAGAACTTCTCCAGGGAATCAAGAATAGTGTGGAAGAATTTTATTTTCATGGAAATAAAGGGAGGTTTAACATTCCAGGTTTCAAGCTTAAAGAAATCTCTCAGTCAAACGTGAATGGTTCTGGAAAGGAAATAAAATGAATGATCAAGACCAAAGTGGTCAGAGAAAGGGATCAAAGGAGTGGCTTAACACACTCAAGAATTCAACCCAATTAATTTTTCTTCAACCAGCAAGCCTTGGTTTTTGATGAGGATTGGGTCACAGATGAGGGATCAAAGAATTTGATTATGGAGGCTCAAAAGATCAAGGAAGAAATCAAAAGATATTCCCAGGATGAGGATTCTTAGATAAAGGGGAAGGTCCCAATGGATGATGGATCATTCAATGATAGAGGCATGGGGCAAAAAGGAAGGGAGAGCGCCTCCTTTTATTGGAAAGGGACCCTCTTGACTATTCAAAAGTGATACTAAAATTAGTAAAGATTTTTTCTTGGTTTTTTCTTGGTTTTTTTTTTTTTTTTTTTTTTAAAAAAAAAAATAAATAAATAAAAATCCATGATGGAAACAACAAAATATGGCAACAGGATGAACATGAAATAAAAAAAGAGACAAGACATCAAGGAAACCAGCCCGCGTCAAGTATGAAAGTGGGAAGGGGATTTGCAATGTGGTGGAGGGGATCATCAATTAGGATTGTTGATGGTAACTTGCCTCAGCTCCAACGGAAATGTGTCATGAGTGTGGATGGGTGGGTAAAAAGATCAGATGGAGGATTTGTGTTGCAAGTGTTGCAAGAATGGTTGGTGGGGTTGATAATTGGCAACAGAATTTTGGGCCTTGAGAATGAGAAACAGTGATGGCGGTTGAGATCTTGAGGATGAGGTGGGGAGAGGAGATGAACCATCATTGTTGGAGTGAATTGGATGGTTGATGAATAAATTTATGGGAAGATGGCAATGGTCTTGGCGGAATGATGGATGCAATGATGATGATGATGAACTTGAGAGGCGCAAAAATAATGATGAGGAAGTCAAAGGTGGGTTGACAAGTTGAAGTGGGTGATGAGACTGGCTGCTGGCCTGCTTGGAGGATGAGTGGCTGTTGATGAGGGTGACTGAGGCGCAAGGCATCACCAGATGACCGTTTCCAGGAGCCTTGGAGGTGTCAAAGTTTACAAATGCCACAAGAAAGAGCTTGCGGGAGTCAGAGAAGTATTGGAAAGATGACTTGGGCGCGCAACAGCAAGCAACAGCGCCAAATGGATGCAAGAGTTTATCATCCTTGACAATAAATTATAGTTTGAAGTGTGTAGGAGGCAATTGATGGTGAGAGTATGATCTCAATCAAGTCAATTTCTCCTAGGTTGGGCAATTGAGGGTCTGTTGATGATCTTCCTGTAAAAATGGTAACTGACATCTTTAGGATGGTTGGAAGATTGGTAAAGGGAAAGGAGGGATAAGGGTGGAAGATTGATTGGATGGATCAAGCAAGAAGGCTTGCACGCGCTCTTCAGCCAAAAATGGTTGCAAGCCTGAGAAAGGGGGGATTGAACACAAAGCCTGGGGACTTGAACACCAATGGCCTTCCCTAAACCACTAGGACAGGGAGAATTCAAGATAAACAAGGAGGAAAAGTAGCCATAGCAACAATAATTTTTTTTTGCTCAGATAAAAACTAATTTTTTTTAAAAAATTTTGCCCTTTTCTTGAGGTGTACTTAATTGGTCACCACAACTGCCAGTGTTGTTTCAAACAGCTCCAACAGAAACAACAATGGGAAAGACAGAATGAATATCAAGGCTGCTCTCAAAGCACAACTTTGAAACAGAAACCTCATCAAATTGCCCCAATTGTATGGATTTGTCAACACCCATGTACCAATGAATATCAAAAATTCTCTAGATCTACCAAGTTGGCAAGAGCCAGTTCACAGGGAACTAAAATTGTCTGAAGAATTAAATTTATGGTAAGGCCCCAACAACTCTGAGGTCACCAATCCTCTGGAAACAACCTGGACCTTCAGATGCAAGCAACATCTGCAATCAGGCCAAATAACAAGAAAAGCTTGAGGATGTGTTCAGGGATTCAACCAATGCTACAGGATAGACTATCTTGACACATTTTTCACACCAGAAAAATTGCCTCTCTAAAAGATCTCCTCATCTATTCAGTCAAAAAACAACTTCCCATCCTAAAATTTCACGTAAAGGGGGAATTCCTTCACACTCTGCTCAACAAAAATGTGTATTTCAAAACTCCAACTGCATCAAAAAGAACTGCCAGTTATCTCATGCTTGAGAAATCCAAGTATTGGTTAAAGCAATCTCCTATAAACTGGTACAAACCGGGAGCAAATGGATAAGAAGCCAAGGTTTCATCAAAAGAAAATTTGATCCTTGTCTCTACATCCACCAGGATCAAGTCACAGCTGTCTTCTTCCACATAGAAAATCTGTTGGTTTTGGCTAATGTAAACTTCTTTGGAAGTAGCTTCCTTTCCAAATTCAAAGACTCAAGTGCGCATGAAATCAACACCTAACTAGGCATGAAAGTGGAACAAGGTTAAGGTTACATAAAGCTGTTTATTCAAGCACACATTAAAAATGGTCTTGAAGAAATGAACCTATCCGACAAGTAACCCCTCAATGATCATCTCTTTAGGAATTCATCTAAAACCAGCCAAAAATAAAGAAATTGGGAATTTCCTAGCTCTCAAGGTTAACTAAAGATAACCTATTGGCCGCCTGAACTTTATCGCTACCCTTTCAAGACCCAATATCAGCTTTTCTGTCTCAATTATTGTCCAGTTCTCCAAAAACCTGGCATTAACCATTGGAAAGAGGTTTTACACTTATGGTGCTATCTCCTCAAAACTATTGACTTCAAGTTGACCCTCACCTGCAAGTCCTTGGGAAAAAACCTTGTAACTTACAGCAAGCGACCTGGTGGGATGACCCTGAAATGCAACTCTCCAAGACAGGCTACATTACCTTCTTCAAAGGTAGTCCACTCTTCTGTACCAGCCAGCATCAACAATCCATGGCAAATTCTTCTATAGAATCTAAATGCAACACTCTCTCAGCCACTCACGTTGAATGCAGATGGCTCCACCACCTCACCACTAAGATCTGGCGACTCCCATTCTTGCCTCCAATGCACTTGATAAAAAACAAGGGCTTAAATGACAAAATCAAGAAATTTGGCTCCAAGTCCCATGCAAAAAATATTGATATCAGACTCAAAGTTCTATTCAAAGACTACAAGAACAGGAATATAAAACTCAAGTTGATTACCACACAAGAAATGCTTTCTGAATCAATGAAAAAAGCTGCCAGCACCAGGACCTTTTAAAGGTTGGTAAGGTTCATTAGCTCTTAAAGCCTCTTGAAGCTGATTTGAGCTGGCCTGTTAAGAATTCTGTGTCTTTCATCCACTTGTTGTTGTTTCCTTTCTGTTTTCTGTTACATTTGATTTCATCTTTTTCTCACCTTTTTCATCTATGTCCACACAAAGTTTTTCTTTTGTTTGTTACGCACAAGGTTATCACAGAACTACACCAATCCTCACCTGCGCACAATCACACATCAGCCAGCGACTACATCAACTTGAACTAGGTCACCCCTGCTTACAATTACAGCTCCTGCTCTTCACTATTTGGTCTTGCTACTCCTCAACCCAATCCATCTCCTCCAACTCACCTTCAAGATTCATTCCAGTCCTCAACACCCAAGTTTGACAAACAGTCAATTTGAAACTGTGGCAATTCTTCCCCAGGCCTAATTGGGCCATCATCCAACACGCAGTCTTTCACAGCCCTATTTGTCTCTTCAGATATTATTTGTTTTCTAGTCTGAAATTTTGTTCTCTCCTCTTTTTTTTAACACTTGACTGATTGTGAATCCGTGAAATAATTAGCCAGGTGCTATTTCCAGGATTCAATCTATCTTCTTTCAGTGGCAACTTCATCACTGCATTTCAAGACTCCAAATGGTGCTGGCTTCAGGCTGTTTAGTGGAGGGGAAAGTTGCTTTTTAAGATGGCCTCCTGAGTGTTAAAAAAATATTAAAATTTAACCAAAATCAAGGTCCAGAACCTTGTGAATAAAGCATCAATGACAAGGGATGAGTTTGATAGTAATTGGTAGCTTTGAGCAAAACTATCTGAGGCAAGATGGTGTGTGAAAATACTTGAACAAAAAAAGTTAAAGTTTGTTCAGAGTTCAATAGAAAAAGGTAGTTGTAATTAACAACAGCCACAAGCTAATAAATCTGGTTTTCAGCAGAATATTAGGAAAGATAAACCCAAGCCCAACCAACCTCCAGGTTTACAATGAGCCTTCCCACTCTCCAGAATCAATAGTTTGAAGGGTACCCAATAACTATGTGTGGCTTTACAAAAAAAAGAAATTTTTTTTATGAAGCTCTAGAAGCAAAGAAATGAATGATTTGGGCAAAAATAACCCAAAAGTTCTCAAGGGAATCAAGAGTATCAACTATGGAGGTTTAACACTCAACCTTTCACATTTAAAGAAGCCTCTCAGTAAAATGTGATGGGTTCCAGAACGGTAATAAAAGAATGATCCATACCAGTATGGTCAAAAAAAAGGATCAAACAGTAGTATAAAAAACTCAAGAATACAATCAAATGAATTCTTCTTCAACCTGCAAGGCTATTGGTTGGTGATAACACATAAGGTCACAGAGGACGGATAAAGGATTTGATTATGGGGGCTCAAGGATCAAGGTGAAATCAAAGATATACCCTGGATAAGGATGCAGGATTACTTGGATAAAGGGGAAGAGGCCCACACATTTGTTGATTGATGATATGCAATGTTGGATGATTGGGAAAAATGAAAGGGGAGATCCCCTCCCTTGATGGGCAAGAGAACCTGTAGACTATTTACAATCAGATGGCACAAATGAGAGAAGGAAAAATATACATTCATATATATATATATATATATATATATATATATATATATATATGTATATTTTACTGACAGATGAAAAATTGATGATAGTGAGGAGAAAAAAAACTGGAGTTGCAATTGATGAACATGAAATTAAAAAAATTAAGGATTAAAATAAATATAACTGGAAAGGAGATGACAGCCCGGCGGGCAGAGGTGAGTGGCAGGGAGATGAACAACCATGAAAGCTGCGCAGAAAACAGCAAGAGCAGATGGCAGATGGATGGATGGGGAAGATGGAGAAGAGTAGCAATTGAGATTTAAAGCACCATTGAGAAAGCAAGCGCCCAGAAAAGTTTGTGAGTGGCAATTGAGGTTGCCATTCATTTTTCCATAGAGGAAGAAAGAGGAGAGGAAGAAAAGAAAGTAGGAGAGTGCAAGGTACAAGAAAGTTTGTGGATTTCAAGCAGCTGAGAGTTGATTCATGTTTCAAGCAAGGTGGGAATGAGTAGCAATTCAAGTCTTAAATGATAGCAGGAGGATGAAAGGAGGGAGGATCAATTTTTAGGGGGGATTGATTGATTGAAGTAATTTGACTATTTGGATTAAGGTTGTTGGGTTTGAGGATAGAAGGATGTGTCAGCTTGCTACTATTGCAGAGCAAGCTGAAAAAGTAACAAAAATAACATAAAATAAAAATATTAAATTTAAATTAAGAAGGAGTATGAAATCCATGAATATTATTGCAGAAATGGATTCTCCAACCCAAATTAGGTAGGTTCACTCACTTATCCCACCCTTGAAATCCAATTCCTTACATTTTGAATAATTGAAGATAGGAAATACCAAAATACCATGGCACCACTATGGGACTTTTTGGCCAATTAAATATTTCACACATATTTTCACATATAGGTTTCACACCTAAAATTCAGTCAGAATTGAGTTGTTGTGTATATTTTAGGATTTAAACATGGAAATGTGTTCTGTCACAATTCCCGCACGCAGCCGCGGCAACAAATACACCTGCGCGCAGCTGAGCAGCAGCACTGCCACCCTGTGAGCGTATCCTGACAAGCCGTGTACGCAGCCCCAGGAATCTGAAAAGTACGCAGCTGTGGGATTATGGGACGACAGAGTGAAAGGCGGCCTGAGAAGCTCAGGTACACAGTAAAAGTGGTACAATGTAGACAGGGACATACTACATATGTAATCAATGTCCCCATGGATAGTGGATAATGTAAAAATAAATAAAAAGTATATAAAAATATTTAAATAACCTTTATACATATTTTTTATAAAATATAATTAAAAATACCACAAATGTCGAAAATAAGAGAACTACTATTTGTAAAAATATATTAAAATACTTTAATATGCAATTGTGGGAACTTCAAGAAATAATTATTTTATTGAAAGATCAAGGGATCTGATGATGTCAAAATATTACATGAATTCTCATAAATTATATTTGTAATTAATTATTTTGAGTAAATCAACTGGATTTTGAAAATAGGGAGTAAAAACAATATCATCATTTTAATCCAATCAATTGATAAATAAAGAGAAACCCTTTGACATCAGATTACCTGTAGAAATGTCTATTAAAAGAATCATTAACATACTGGGAATATTTACTAAAGATAATTACTTAAATAATAGATAATATGGAAAAATTAGTGTTATTCACACGTCCAAATATCAATTAAAAGCTAGAATGATTCCCATACCCCGTGGGATTAGATGCTACCTGTTATACAGCACCAAAAAAAGTTGCAGGCTACCACTGGTTACCCTGCTAGCCTTATCATCCTTCCCTTTGAGCCCCTGTATCCCTCAGAAGGACACAATTTGGATTCAAAAGCTACAAATAAGGAGCTCTCATGAGGATATTGATACCCAGAGATCAAGTTATATTTACATCCAGCCACTGTGGCGAAGTTAATCAAATACTTATAAGAGATAAGTAAGTGATTTATGGCTTTAGTCTGATTAATACAATTTTTCCCCAACCCTTTGATCAATTTAAACTTCTGAACAACCTTTTTAACCCCAGTAATGAGTTTAACTTATCAGTACACATCCCAAAAAGGTACCCAAAGGATTTCATAATATACCCGTGAGTATTATTATCCTTTCTATTTTGTGGAAGCTTGGCTACAACGCCCTGTCACACCACCATATAATATAAATATATATTATTTTTTGATAATATATACTTTCAGAATAAAAATCAAAGGTTCCAAAGTAATAAGGTATACATGTTTTCAAAGTGAATTCCCTGAAGAGAGGTGTTGAAGATACCAAATATTATAATGTACTCTCTATTAATTTATTTAATAATCAATTTATTGATATTGATTTGAAATATTAAACTATAACCAAACCAATCAACCTTGCAATAGCTTTATCCAAATATTTTATGGATTTTTGCTGCATTTATTGAATAATATATTTCTTATTTATTCTATCCCCTCTGGTAGCTAAAGGAAAGAAAGGGTCTTGGAATCCTGGAGGAGAAAATTGGGGGTCTGGCCAGGAAATATTTCATTATGTTATATTTAATACCTTGGACCAGAAATTTCATGCAAAAATTAAACAAAGATAATTTATCTGACTTTTTAACTGACATGTATTATCAATTTTGTTTGCAGTGGATTTTTAAAACCAATGCATAATTAATATTTCATTATGTAAACCTGTTGAAAATAAGAAAAGAAGAATACATTAAAAGTTATAAAACAACTGGTTGGGAAGCTTTAACTCAAGCTGAACAACTTAATATATCTTCTTCCAATAAAAAATTAGAAAAAATCCTTGAACAAGAAGCTCTTGAGAGGCGTATCAACTTTCAAGCCATATTAAGAAAACATAAATCTTGGAAAAAAATACTGTATAAATTACTTTTGAAAATATAAAAGTAAGCAAAAACCTTATATTATCACATTGTTTTTAAAATAAAATTAATAAATTTGATTAAATAATAAAATATCTTTCTCATACCATCAGTGAACCCTCCTATTCCAGAAAAAACTGCCACTGAAATTGATCTATTGGATCAAGAAGTACCAGATATTTCTGGACGCCCTGAAAATATTAATTTTACTGGAGAAGACCTTATTGGAAAACACCAAGACCCCGTAGGATTACCTCTTAAGGACCAATTGAATCCCAATATAGTCTTAGTACCTTTTAACATCAACTTAAGTCAGTATAATGAATATTATGATGGATTTTTCTTTGGAAAAATACTTATAACTTATTTTATTCAACATGAATAGATGTAACACAAGGGCTTCAGGGAGGGTTCACTCCTATGGATCTTTGCCAGGAGCCCCCAGTAAACATGAGGCAACTAATAATAAAAACCCTGGGGGGGCTGGAACCCTTGAATCAAATGTTGGTAGACAAGGAACAGCCCCAAGTACTGTTGCACTCCCACAACCTAGAGCCAGAGACAATAGTAGAATCAAGCCCCCCTCCATCACAAGAAGGTTCCCTGGAGCCACCCCAGAAGAATCTGCCAAGTAAGCCAGGATCAGAGACTTAGTAAGAGAGCATGTGAAATATTGGGAAGAATTCAATGAAGCCAAAGCCAAGGAGGACATAGTATCTATGAAAAAGATAATATCCCAGGCAAAGGCTACCCAGATATATTTTTAGAAAATTATTCCAAGGAAAGAGGTAGAGTCCTACGTAAAAATGTGGATTCTGTGGGATCAATTAGCCCAACTGAAAGGCAGAGGATCAGGAAATAAGAGATCTTCTTCCCATCAAAATCCTAAGGGAAAAAAGGATTGGGATCAGATAATATCCTTACCTCAAAAGTGGAAAAAGGTGTACCACAATTAGCTTCTGATTCTGAACACAGTGTCTTGTCTAAACCAATCTCTGATGTGATTACTTCATTTTCTAATGATATGCGTCATAATTTCAAAATTCTTTGTGGAAATTTGGATGGTGTTTACACCCAACTGGATAAGTTGACCTCAGTAGTAGCCAAATTGATTAGTAAACTATCAAAATCTGTATGGATAGAAGATATTAAGGAACATACAGAACAGTTATTGGAGACAATAAACCAAGGTAAAACTAATCAGACTCAAACCATTGAGAATATTTTATCAGGTATCCAAGAAGATTTTATTATGTCCCTTCAGCCTATTAGAGAAGAATTAATAAATACTACTAACTTAAGTTTTAACAGGCTTAAAAGGAAAATTGATATCAGCAAGTAGTGATTAAAGAAAAGAGATAGAAATGAGTAGAATAATTAAAAGGACCAGATAGAATGGTGACTAGACAACTGCAGTTATGGAGTAAAAGAAAAGAACAGATGAGCATGAAATAGAGAGATTTGATCAGGTGTAATACTCTTGATGTTAATGAGGAGAACAGCTTGAGGAATAGTGATAGCTGATTGAGCAGTTGTGATCAATGAATGCAGATGTCAATGGTAGCTGGAGTATGAATTCAACTGTAGCTGGTGATTGATGTTGATGGTGGCAGATTGTTAAAGATTTATCAGCTCAAGTAAATGCGCAGGAATTCAGAAATGGAGCTTTGGCAGTGGTTGATTCTGAAAGACGCGCGTGCGGGTGTTGAGGAACATAAAATTAGCAACAACGGGTTGAGAGAAATAGAAGAGAACTTACAAAGAAACATAGAGACATAAAGAAACATAGAGATAAATGAAATAGAAAATGAACAAATGAATTAGAAAATAAAATGAGTAATAGAAGAATAAAGAGAATAATAAGGAGAAGTAATTTGAGAATGTACTTGAATTGAAATAGCCTCCCTTGATCAAATTATTCCTCCATATTAAGAGCGTTCAAAGGGTGGCAAAGAGCTATTCAGGGCACCGGTTTGGTGAGAAAGTCTGCAAGGTTCCTTTTGGAGGATAACTTTTGAAGTTTGATGGCATTCTTGAGGATTTTGCTGCAAAAATAATGGAAGCGCAGTTCCATATTCTTTGTGTGGAAAGTAGCGTGGTCAGCTTGGTTGGGAGCTTTTTAATACAACCTTTGTTGTCTTTGTAAATGGTAGCTGGTTTAGCCGCTTCTTCTGGCAAAAATTTTCTCATGAGCAATTTCACCCAGCTCATCTCCTTGATAGCGTTGCCCAGCACCTTTTATTTGGCTTCAGTGGTGGATAGGGATAAAGTGGGTTGCTTTCTGCACTTCCATGTGATGACACTTCTGAGCCAGCAAGCAACCAATCCAGAGACCAACCTTCTGGTGGTAGGAAAAGTCACCCAGTTGGAATCAACATACACTTTGAGATGACAGGCAGAGGAGGAGGACTCAAAAACTATCCCATAGATTGAACTGTGCTTGAGGTACTGCAGGAAGTGCAGGGCTGCTTGAAAGTGTTGCAGATTGGGTTTTACAAGGAATTGGGCAAGGTAATTTACGGCAAAAGCTATGTTGGGTCTTGTGCATGTGCTGATATGATTAAGCTCACCAACAATTTTCCGGTAGTTGGTGCCCAACTGGAGGAACTTCTCATGGTCCTCCTTGCTTGAGGGGTACAGCTTGCTTTAAGTTTTGAAGGGAGTTGAAACCAATTTGTGAGGCAGAAGCAGGTATTGAGCGCAGACTTGATTGATTTATGAGCTATGGAAAAGCTTTAAACCATTTGGAACATGATTCACATTCATACTGAGAGGCAAGGAGGCCGGTCCCAACCACTTTATTTTGAACCTGGATCTAAGCTGGACAATGAAGACTTCTGGTTGGTTTCTGAAAACTGCAATGTTGTCAACATGAACATAGAGGTAGGTGGTGTCCTTCCAGAAGACAAATTGATCTGCTTTTCTCTTATGGAAGCCACAGTCAATCATCCAGTTGCTGAGTGTTTCATACCAGGTCACTGGTGCCTGCTTAAGACCATACCGGGCTTTCTTTAGATTGAGATGTTTTCCAGGAGCCTCGTTGATGTAGGGAGGAGCAGTAAGGTAAACTTCTTTGCGCAGAGAGGCGTTCAGAAACGCAGCTTTCAGGTCAACTTGGTGCAACTTCAGCTTTAGATGGGCAGCAAGAGAAATCAGCATTTGGATGAAGGTTTTGTCTCTGGTGGGTGAGAAAGTAGAGGTGAAGTTGGAACCTTTCATTTTGGCTGAAACCTTGAACAGAGAGCTGGGCTTTGAATTAAACAATCTGATTTTGGACATCTTGCTTTGTTTGAAAGACCCAAACAAATTTGAGTCCTAGCATTCCATTGGGAAGAGTAGATTCTTCCCAGAATTGGTAATCCAGAAAGTTAAGCTCCTTGTGCTTCATTGCTTCAAGCAATTCCTCTTGGTATTTGGAGCTGAGGGTCTCCTAAACTGAGGTGGGATTGGAATAGTTTTTTTCAACAATGAGGTAGATAGCGGGAAGTCCTATTTTTGAGTTAGCATGTTGTGGATGGGGAATGATATTCCCATGGGTTACAATATTGTGAGATGGTTGGTAGGTGGAGGGAGAAATATCAAGAGCAGGTGAAGTGGTAGAATGGGGAGAGTCATGAGAAGATTCAGGTGCGGACAGAGGGATAGCAGGAGGGACAAAGGAAGAAGAAGGGAAAGCGTGAGAAGGGACAGCAGGGGAGGAAATTAAAGAATTGTTAGTAGGAGGAGGGAGAGAAGAGGATGGATTTAGCATGAGTTTTGAGCTGGGAGAGCAGGGAGATGATTTGAAATCAGATGGAGAGGGAAAGGAAAGTTTTTCAAAGGAGGCGTTTTGGGAAATGAAGATTTTGGAGGAGTCCAGATCTAGCAGTCTGAATGACAAAAATTCATTGACTTACCCAAGAAAAATAGCTCTTTTGGTTGTGGGGAGAAGCTTGAAGGTCCAATTGGCCTTGGGAATAACAGCAAAAGAGGTGCATCCAAACGTTTGTAAGCAGTTTAGGTTAAATGATTTGTTGTTCCAAACTTTGTAGGGAACAGTGTTGCCACAGGACCTCAAAGGGAGTACATTGAGAATGTGGGTGGCAGTGTTGATGGCATCATCCCAAAATTTCAGTGGCAAGTTTCTTTGATTCAGAAGACATTGAGCATTCTCCAGAATGAGGCAGTTTGATCTCTTTCCAAGACCATTTTTTTTTGAGAAGTGTGTGGGGGAGAAAAGTGCTGACCAATTCCCTTTTTGAGACAGAAAGAGTGTAGGTTGTAGGAGATGAATTTGCCGCCATTATGGGAGATCAAAAGCTTTACGGTGTGGCCAGCTTGATGTTCTGCCTGCGCGACAAAATACTTGATTGCGGAAACAGCCTCACTTTTCTGTTTGAGGAGAGCAACAGACCAGTATCCAGAGAATTGATCTGCAAGGGAAAGAATGTAGGAGAAACCACTGTTAGAGGTGATGGAGAAAGGTCCGAGAACATCCAGGTCAATTGCTTCAAGGAGACTGGAGACCTTTCTAAATTTGTGATTGAAGGGTGTTGATACTTTCTTGCAAGTCTTGCAGATCTGGAAAGTTGTAGTTAAAACATTGGGACCATTGGAGTACATGTTGATGGTCTTTAGTGATTGGTGGCTAGCGTGACCAAGGTGCAGATGCCAAAGATTCTCTGGGGCTTTGAGAAGAATTTTGGACTGGTTGAATCTCAGAAATTTATTGCTTCAGAGTTCAGTTAATTTGTTTTAGGTGGTGCCAATGAAGTTGATCTTATCAAGCTTCACCTCAAATCCTGAATATCCAACTTTGGAGAAAGTTTGCTTATAGGAATTCAGTCAAGTGAGAGAGATGAGACACTGATTAATATAAGGGATGAGTAGAACATCCCGCAAGATGATATTTGATCCAAGGTGATTGATAAGCTTAGCTGTGCCGGAATGTGTAGCAGTGAGAGAGTTGTTAGGGGAGCCAGTTCCCACTTCAGGGTGGATGGGCATACAATCAAACAGAAACTGGGGGTTGTAAACTATATGGTGACTTGAGCCAGAGTCCAGAAAAGGAAGGTGAGAGTAGCTTCCATTGGATGACAGGAAAATATTAGCGTTGAAGTGGAGCTCAGCCCTCTTAGAGTTGTTTTCATTGTTGGTGGTTGAGCTTTCAATGGCGGAGTGGTTGTTGGAAGAGGGAGTTTTGTTCCAGTTGGGTCTGAGATGAGGATGCACAAACCAGAATTTTCTTTCAGGGTGCTTGGCAAAGGGATTTCGGTGTCCTTTGGAACAGGGATGTTTGGGTCTTTTCTTCACTGTAGAATTTTGGAGTGAGGCCAAAGGGGTTGCATCAGGAGTTGTGTCTCCATCACATAGAAAAGAAGATTCAAGGTGAATGACTTCCCAAAGCTTGTTTAAAATACCAGTTTGGTTTTGAAGGAGAGAGATGTTGAGAATCAGAGAATCAACAATGTGATAGAATGAGCTGGGAATTTTGGTGGGAATAGTGTAGCTTAGATTGCAGGAGGAATCTTGAGTTGCCCAACTGTGAGTTTTTTCATGAGTTTTCTACAGTCCTCAATGTTGTTTGTCAGATCACCTTTGAAGAGATAGAAAATTAAGTTGAGCCAGATGTGGCCATGGTTGTTTGAGGATTGCAAGGCATATTGTTCAACAATTGCATTCCAGATGGCGTGGGGATCTCCATTGTTGTTTTTGTTGACAATGGATTCAAAGGCAGATTCACCAAGATGTTGGATGATTATGTCCAAAGCTTCTAACACCTTCTTCTTTTGGGGGGAAGTCAAAGGTGATAGAGGGGGTTTAATGGTGAGTTCAAGGATTACTTTCCTGAAAAGGTAGCTCTTGCTCCTGAGACTCCAAGAAGGGAAGTTTGAGTCATTCAACAGAGGAATGTCGATCTTGGATGAGCTGGGTTGTTCTACTGAGTTGGACATAGAGCCTATCTGGTCCAGTGAGTTTTTTGGGACTGTAAATCTGAAGTTTCAACAGGCTTAAAAGGAAAGTTTGATTACAGAAAAGAGTGATTAAAGAAAAGAGACAGTGTTGAGTAGAAACCTTAAAAGGACCAGATAGCGTGGTACTAGACAATTAAAGTTATGGAGGAAAATAAAAGAACAGATGAGCATGAAAGAAAGAGAGTTGATCAGGTGTAAGGCTCTTGATGTTAATGAGGAGGCAAGCTTGAGCAATAGTGATAGCTGATTGAGCTGTGGTGATTGCTGAAAGCGGATGTCAATGGTAGCTGGAGTTTGAAGTCATCCATAGATGGTGATTGATGTTGATGGTGGCAGATTGTTAAATAGGTATTTGCTCAAGTAAACACGCAGGACTTCAGAAATGCATCTTTGGAAGTGGTTGATTTTGAAGGAAGCGCCTGCGTGGGATTGAGGTTCATAGACGTAGCAACAGAGGGTTGAGAGACATAGAAGAGAACTTATGAAGAAACATAGAGAGATAAGGAAACAAAGAAAGATAAAGAAACATAGAGACATAAAGAAACATAGAGAGAAATGAAATAGAAAATAAAATGAGAAATGGAAGAATAAAGAGAATAATAAGGGGAAGTAAATTGAGCATGGAATTGAATTCCAACACTAAAAACTACATTCTTCCCCTTAGTGAGAAATTAGATCTAATTAACATTAAAGTTTACCTGCAACTTAATCTGATCAAGAATGATCTTAGAGACTTAAAATTCCGTCTGACCAACCCCTTGGGGAGTACCACAGAGGAACCAAAACCTCCCAGAAAAGCAACTACTCCTTTCCCACCACCCCTATGAGGAATGCATAGGAGTGACAATTTCAGGCCTAGTCCTGCTCCTGAGATGGAACAAGCCCTCAAATCCTTACCTCCAAGCTCTTAATGGCCTAAGTTCTCCAATGAAGGAGAATAAAACCATATAAATTTCATCTAATTTATTGACTACACATAAACTCTTATGACCTACCAGAAGCTATAGCCGTAGTCAGGATTCCTAGAATCTTTAAAAGATTAGCACTAGACTGGTTTATTAGTAAAAGAGAAGAAGTAGGATCCTTACCATGGAATTCTTGGAAACTCTTAATTAAGGAACAATTTGGTTCTAGAATGTGGAAAAGAAACATGATGAAAAATTTCAAAAATTCCTCATTTTACCCCTCAAAGAATAAACCTCAAAAATGGTGTTCAAAAAATAAAATAAAACTAGACTGCTTCTATCTAGATGCTGATGAAGAGGAAGTTAATGAAATAATTCTCAACCTGTGCCCTGGAAATCTTAACCATAGTGTGAGATGAAGAATGAGTATGGATGCTGAGTTACCAACTCTAATCAATGTGTTAGAATAAGTGATAGACATGAAGATGTTAGACAAGAAGGGTCCTTCTAGACCTAAAGATAACTTCAATACTAAAAAAACCAGAGAAAAACCTCCTCTGAAAAATATCCCTGATAATAAGAAACCTAATGATAACAGGGATTAATGGGGAATTCCTGGAACTTGTTGCAACTGTAACAAGACAGGGAATTTGAGACAACACTTCCCATTGCAAAGAAATTAAGATAGCAGGAATGGAAGAAGAACATGAGATTGAAGGGAATAAGAACTATGAAGATACAGCTGATACCAAAGGATCTCTGTCTGAATGTAAATTGATCCTGACCAACCCTTTCAAGGTAATAGAAGGAGATATAAGCAACTCTATAGAAATCCAGAAAATCCATGGTGACTCTAGTTTGCCCCAAGAATGGGACCGCACCATAATTCCTAGGCATGTCACTGATGTTAAACCATTAACAATTAAACCTATGAGTGGTAAGAGTTATACTACTGTTCAAAATTGTTATGCAACAGGCTTGTATAAAGACAGACCTATAAGTATATTACTTGACAGTGGGGCTTTCTGTTCATGTGTTTGCACAAAATTCATGAACAAATGGGATCCCAACTGAAAAGACCACCTTTTTTGTGAGAATTATTGTCCCACCAGCTTAGTCAAAGTGCAGTACTCAAAGAAAAATAAATGCTGAGACAATAATGTATTATGATTGATCTTTAATATGAGGCAGAGGAAATGGCACACTTGTGAATGTGAATGAATTGGTGAATGAAATGGATGGATAACAGCAGGGAGAAGGGCTCCTTAAATAAAAAAGATGGTGCTCATGTGGAGCTAATGTAATAACAAGCAAAAGGCAAAAATTCCTCCCCAAATGGGCTCCACAGGATCTAAAATACTTGCTACTTGGTTTGGGCTTAATCAGCCCACTTGGAATTAGTCCCTGAACCCTTAAGACCAGTCTGTACCAGTTGAATTTGAGGTTTCAACCCTTACTGGTCTGAACCAGCCCTTTTTACTGTTCAGACCCTGGCTGGTTGTCCCTTACAACTAGCTTTGTTACCTATTTGACCGCATTTACCCGGCTGGTTGCTTCATTCAACCAGCAATTGTCCCCTAGAATGGACCAAGTGGGACCAGAACCTACTGGGTCCACTCTCAAGCTCACATGGGGGGGATGTAACCAGCGGGCGTGCCGCCTCCCCCCCTTTTTCCTACCTAGGTGACCAGCAGGGGTGGTCAAATCCTTTGCTGGTTGCCTGGGAGGTGATTTGCCCCAGGCGGACCTTTGAAAAAGGTGGCCTGGAGGGGGATCAGGTTCCCCCAGCCCTTGGCCCCTCCTCCCTCTTGGTAACGGGGGGAGAGCATACCGCTTGCTTGGTGAGAAGGTGGTCAGATCCCCCCCCCCACCGCCTCATTCCCTCCACCACCAACAAGTGGGAGGTTGATGAGGTCCCCCCCACCCTGGCCAGTTTCCACATGCAACAAATCACTGGCTTGTCCTCAATGTGGGAGAGGACCAGCCATCCCTCCTGCCCCTCACAACCAAGCAAGGGGAGGGAGGGAGGAAGGGGCCTCCAGCCACTGGGGCCGCAACCAACCCCAGGGGTTTTAACCAGCTGCATGGGGCGACTGGAACGGAGGCCTTGCACACAGCGGGTGGGAGGACTCCAAACCAAGTCCTCTGCCATGTAAAACAGCCCCACATGGGCCATTGGGCCCTGAAACGGGCCATTGGGCCCTGCAACGGGCCACAATGAGAAACAAGCAGCCCCTAGCAGGCTCAACACAGGCGGTGGCTCCAATGGGCCGCCAAGGCCCAAAGAACACAAAAAACACACTTTGGCGGGCCAGCCCACTTGGCCAAGTTTGTTCAAAACAAACCTTGGGCCCATTAATGCCCAAATAAGCCCATCTGGCTAAGTTGGCCCATCCACCATGATGGGCCCATCAAGGCCTGTGTCCCAATGACTTGGAGAACCTGTTTTGGTGCCCAAATGCCCAAAAACAATAACATACAAATTGGCCCACATGGCCCATGTTATCTCCAATGGGCCGTGGAGGCCCATTTGTGCATCCCATTTGGATTACACAATAATATGCACATTACCTGATTTCATCTGTATTTTAACACACCCCCTTAATCCAAAAGGGATTCCATAGGCATACTAGACACAAACCCTTGATGTTTGTTCCTATCTAATGCCTTAGTTAAGATATCCGCAATCATTGCTTCAGTGGGCATTTACCGTAAAACTATCTCTCCGCAGTTCACTGCATCACGTATATAGTTATAATGAACATCAATATGTTTTTTTCTTGAATGGAACACTTGGTTTTCTGCCAATGCAAAGGCACTCTGATAATCTGAATACAACAACGCAAAACCATGTGGTTTATGAGTATCCTCTAAGAACTTTCTCAACCACTTTGCCTCCTATGAAGCTGACAGGTAAGCTCTGTACTCTGCTTCTTTTGATGAAAGACTTATTACTGACAACTTCTTAGACATCCATGACACTAGATTATTTCCTAAAAAGAATAAAAAACCACTTGTTGATTCCCTAGTGTTACAATCTGCCCAAATTTCATCAGAATAACCAACCAAATCAAAGTTTGCTGACTTTGAAAACTGCAGTCCCAGAAAGCTTGTTCCTTTAAGATACCTCATAACTCTCTTAAACACAGACCAATGCCTCATGCCTGGTTTCTCTAAGTTTTGTGACAAGATGCCAATTGCATAAGCAATATCTGGCCTTGTACACTGCCCCAAATAATTTAGAAATCCAATATCTGACCTATAATTGTTCCTGGATTGGAAGAACAGCGGATGCTCTTCATCTTTAGACTTTCTAACCAGATGTTAGACTGAATTGGAGTACCAAACTCCTTTGCATCCTCTAAGCCATACTGCTTAAGTAGAGCCAACACATAATGTTTTTGATCTAAATTGATCCCATTATTGCTCTTACTAACTTTCATTCCAAGCACCTGTTGTGCCAGGCAAAGACCTTTTATCTTGAACTCCTTTTTGAGTGCCTCCAGAATCTCTCTTTAGCATTCCCAAAAATGATAATGTCATCCACCCATACAAAAAAAATTTCATCCTTTCTCACAAAGAGACAAGGTTGGCATCACTTGTCCTGAAACCAATCTCTATCAGTTTCTTACTCATGGTGTTATACCATGAACCAACTGCTTGCTTCAATCCATACAGGGATCTAAAAATCTTGAGGACATATTCCCCTTCATCCGCTGAGAGGTAACTTCTCACACAGATTTCCTTCATAGTTTCTGGCTTGGTATCTACCAGCCATTCCTTGAAACTGTCACAAATTGAAATATAAAAAGTCTCCTCTTCTCCAAGTTTTGCATTCAAGCATGCAGTCAAAAAATCAGCCTGTATAACTTCTTCACCCAATTCCACTTCAAAAGCAATGATGTACCTGAAGGTGGACAGCCTTCCAGTTGGCAAAAAAGTCTCTTGGTAATTAATATCCTCTTTCTGCTTGAAGCCCTGTGCAATAAATCTAGCTTTGAACCTCTTCAAAGACCCACAAGTGTCAAACTTCTTATTCAACACTAAACTAGAATCAACAATGATCTTTACTTTTGAAACTAAATCCCGCTTAACCATTTCAAACAAACTATTATTTTCCAGGGAATAAAACTCCTCAAAAATAACTGTCTTCCAATTGGCCCTGTCATCAGAATTCATACCTTGGCCAAAGCTATTTGGGTTAACCAAATTACCCATTTCTGAACTTAACCGCAGAATCTCATTAAGCATACATTTTTCCCAAAACTCATCTCCTTCATATTCTTCAGAAGCATAATGGGACTTCCATTCCCCATACCTATCAACAGGTATCCTTGTCCTTCCAGTCCTTCTAACTGGAGGTGGAGGCTCATCAGGTTCTGCGTCCACAGACTCCCCTGAAGTGGGTACTGAACCCTCCTGTGGCACGTCTGCCATCTCAGAATCATCACTAATGATATTCTTTACAGCATCTACTGGTGAAATAGGATCCAATGCTATTTCATGATGTAATTCATGAACAGAACTATCTTCACTCCTTTTGAGTGGAAAGGTACTTTCTTCAAATTTTAAATCCCTACTATGGATCACCTTTCTTGTCCTTGGACTAATAAATCCTGTATGACTTAATTGTAAAACCATAGCCCAGAAGTTCCCCTGTTCTGCTCTAGGATATAACTTCCCAAAAATTTCATTATGGTGGACGCTATAATACACTAAGAAACCAATTGTTCTTAGGTGTGATGTTTTGGGGTACAACTTCCAAAACAGATAATGCGGACTTTTCCCATTAAAAAAAACAATATTGTGCAACAGACACACTTTGCACACCAAGTCAGCCCATAAAAACTTTGACAAACCAGATTGAGCCATGATAGTTCTGAATTTTTCCAATAGAGTCCTATTCATCCCCTCACCTATTCCATTGTTTTGTGGAGTACTTGCAGTAGTAACTATATGAGTGATACCATAATCATTCAACAGTTTCTCAAACTCTTTAATCACAAAATCACCCCCTCCATCATTAATAACCATCTTGATCTCCCTCATCAAACCATTCTGTTTCCAGACTTTGAAGAATACTAAAACCTCATCTTTGGTCTGATACTTTGATCTTATTGGTGTCACCCAAACATAATTAGTTGCTGTATCAACCAGATTGATGAATTAATTTGCTCCCCAAGGGACACTGGTGAAAACGGCCCTGTAAAATCAATGGAAAAATCCTCCCTAGGAACTTCTGTGAAATCTCTACTCTTTCAGAACACATTCCTGGTCTTGGCCCCTAAAGTACAACTTTCACAATTGCTGTCCTTTGCCTTATGGCCACTTCTATTGTGAGCAACAGTTCTCAGAGATGAAAACTTGAACAAGTTTTCACAGAGTAACTTATTCTGAACTTGTTGACTGAGGATAGTTCTCCCATTCAAATCAATAACAAACTTATCTTCTTTATGATAAAAAATCATGAAACCTTTAATACAGAGAACTCCAAGAGACACAAGGTTATAAGGCAAATCTGGTAAATAGAACACTTTCTCAAAGTATATTTTGAAAGCCAAGTGATTTTCAAGAATAACTTTTCCAATTCCTTTGATCTGAATTGTTCTTCCTTTTTGGCCAATATTTACAACATCATCAAAATATCTAAGATTTGAAAAAAAATTTGGTTCAAAAAAAATGTGGTCTGTACAACTAGAATCAATCAGAAAAATAACATCCTCCTTCAATCCTCCTACAAGGAAAGAGGAATTATCAGCCACTGATAAGTTCTTATCATCAAGGTTAAGATTACATACTTCATAATCAATAAAGTCCATTTCTTGATCCTCATTGATTTTAGACTTTGTGTTGGGGGATTGTTCCTCAACAGCTTGTTCCATTGAAACATCCAATTCCACCATAGAAACATTTTTCATGGCAAGGTTGACCTCTTTGTCTTCCTTTTAACTTTCCTTGTATTTCTTCCTCTTCTTTGCCTCCTTGCAATCCTTTGCATAGTGCCCCTTCTTCTGAAAATTATAACACAAGACCTTTGATAAATCCCTTTTTGCCTTTGCCTTCTTCCCAGGTTTTCCTGTCTTTCTCACCAGAGGAGTTCCTGTGCCCTCCTTCATCTTAAATTGAAGATAATCCTTTTCAATCCTTCTAAGCACATCCTCTTCTCCAAGAAGGGGATCCAATTGAGATATAATCCTAGCCAATGATTCATATTCTTTTGGTAGGTTTTAAAGAGTTAAGAGTGACAAACACTCAGGATCCATGTTCAGCACAGATGACTTTAAATTAGAAATACTTGATCTTGCCTCCCCCAAAAATTGTTTGCAGTTTCCAAATTTCAACTTGAAAAAATTATTGAAGGAAATCCCCTTCTGATGGACAGAGTTACCAGAATACTTGGCCTTGAGAATTTTCCATACAATGCTACCCATCCCCTTGTATTCCTTCTTTCAAGTCTCACTAACCCATGCCATATCAATTTCATCCAACTGCCTAAGAATGAGATGATAAGACTTCTTCTCCACCTCTGAACTAATCAAAGTGTCATCTGCATCCATAATGTCCCCAAAAAATTTTTTTTTCCAACTCACTAACCATTAAGACAGACCAAGAACTATAGTTTTGGCCATTCAAAACAATCTTGGTGGAGCTGGACTCTGGGATATAGAAAAAAAATATTCTTGGAAAACTTGAGGTCTTTGAGGTTGTCCAGAGTAAGGTGTAAGGGTCTATTCTGCTTGGAAGTAATGATGATGATGGTACTGCTAATGTGTGAGAATCATTGGCCTAAAAGCTTAGTCAAACAGCAGTAATTAAAGCAAAAGAAATCCTGAGACATTGATGTCTTATGATTGATCCTTAATATGAGGCAGAGGCAATGGCACACGTTTGAATGTGAATGAAATGGATTGAAAGAAGCAGGGAGAAAGTCTCCTTAGATACTAAAGATGGTGCTCATGTGGAGCTAATGTAATAACAAGCAAAGGGCAAAAATTCCGCCCCAAATGGGCTCTAAAGGCTCTAAAAGCCTTGCTACTTGGTTTGGGCTTACTCAACCCACTTGGAATTAGTCACTGAACCCTTAAGACAAGTCTGTACTAGTTGAATTTGGTGTTTCCACCATTACTGGGCGGAACCAGCCCTTTTTCCTGTTCAGACCCTAGCTGGTTGTCCCTTACAACCAGCCATGTTACCTATGTGACCTCATTTACTGGGCTGGTTGCTTCATTCAACCAGCAGTTGACCCCTAGCATGGACCAAGTGGGACCCAGAACTTACCTGGGTCCGCTCACAAGCTCACATGGGGTGATGTAACAGGGAGGCGTGCCGCCTCCCCCCTCTTTCCTACCTAGGTGACCAGCAGGGGTGCTAAAATCCCCTGCTGGTTGCCTGGGACACAATTTGCCCCCGGCAGACCATCAAAACAAGTGGGCTGGAGGGGGATCAGGTCCCCCCAGCCCTTGGCGCCTCCCCCTTGGTAATGGGTGGGGGGGGGGGGGGGGAGAGAGAGCCCTGCTTGCTTGGTGGGACAATGGTTAGATCCCCCCCACTGCCTTTTTCCCTCCACCACCAACAGGTGGGAGGGTGATGAAGTCCCCCCCACCCTGGCCAGTTGCCACATGCAACCAACCACTGGCTGGTCCTCAATGATGGAGAGGACCAGCCATCCTCCCTCCCCCTCAGGACCAAGCAATGGGAGGGAGGGAGGCAGGGGCCGCCAGCCACCACGGCTGCAACCCACCCAGTCGGCCGCGACCAGCAGGGTGGGACAACTGGGGCTGCAGCCTTGCACACAGCAGGTGGGAGGACTCCAAACCAAGTCCTCTTCCCCTTGCAACAGGTCCACTTGGGCCTTTGGGCCCTGCAACGGGCCACGTTGAGAAACAAGCAGCCCCTAGCGGGGAACGACACGGGCGGTGGCCCAAATGGACCGCCAGGCCCAAAGATCATAAGAAACACACTTTGGCAGGACAGCCGGTCTGGCCAAGTGTGTCCAAAAAAAAACTTGGGCCCATTAATGCCCAAATAAGCCCATCTGGATAAGGTGGCCCATCCACCATGATGGGCCTGTCAAGGCCCTTGTCCAAATGACTTGAAAAATGTGTGTTTTGGCACCCAAATGCCCAAAACCAATAAAATCCACATAGGCGCATGTGGCCAACGTTATTTCCAATGGGCCATGGAGGCCCATTTGTGCATCCCATTTGGATTACACAATAATATGCACATTACCTGAGTGCATCTGTATTTTAAAATTTTTCCCTTTCCAAAAGCCAAATTTAGTTCTTGCAACTCCAGTATGAATGCTATTGGAGTATGGAATGCTCCTATAATAATACCCCATACCAAAGGAGCTTTGAGGATCCAAGAAAAATTTTTAGTATTGCTCAATGGATTATGTGACTGCCTCATAATGAGGGATGATGCTTTATGTCTATATGGCATAGATGTGTTCCAAAGTAAAGGAAGGTATTTTGCTGTGGGTGGTAACTGGGACAAGAAGTTCAAGATACACCCTTTCCAAACTAACTTCCCCTCTTCTATTCATCAGAAGCCACTTACAAGAATTCAATAAAGAATACTTCTCTCAAGCAGCTCTAAATGAGAAACTTTCTGAAGAACTGAAGGAAGATATATTGAAAGTCTGTTTTGAGAATCAAAATGCTTTCTTTACTAGAGATCATCCCATTGGGGATATCAAAGGACATTAAATGGTATTGACATTGACTATTAAACCACCTTATCCTCCTAACCTAAGAAGACCAGCTTATCCCTCTAGTCCTAAATCTAGAATAGCTCTTGAGGAAAACATCCAAGAACTTATAAACTTACAAGTATTGAGGAAAGTAGGGCACAATAAACAAGTAGATGTGACCATACCTGTAATCATAGCTTGGCATAATGATAAGTCAAGAATGTTAGGAGACTTCAGAATGATGAATAACTATACTCAAGCAGACTATTATCCTATACCCCTGATTGATCATGCTCTGCATGACTTATCTAAAGCTAAATACATCACTAATATGGATATGCTTAATGGGTTCCACCAGATACATATAAGCCCTGAAAGTAGAAAGTTTATGAGAATAGTATTTCACTTAGGAATATATGAATACCTCAGGATGCCCTTTGGTATAAAAAATGCCCCATCACACTTCCAGAGACAATGGATACAGTTCTAGGTACTTAAATGAGACAAGGATGGATGATGGTTTATATAGATGATTTCATCATATATTCTGATGATTGGGATACTCATATAAATCAAATAAGTTTAGTCCTCCAAAATATCTCCAAGGCAGGATTAAAAGTCTCCACAAAGAAATGTAACTTTGGATATGGAGAACTAAAAGCTCTGGGACATATAGTCTCTGGTGTAACTCTAGCTGCTGACCAGAATAAGATAGCTGCTGTAATGAAAAGACCCATGCCTCAGAATAAAACAGATTTTCTATCATTTATTAGTTTTTTAATTTACTACAGAGAATGCATCCCAAAGTTTGGTATGCTAACTAAAAGTCTCCATGAAATATGCAACAATAATACTCTCTTTGAAATGACACATGAGAGGTTAAAAAACTATGAAAAATTAAAAATAGCTATGACCTCCACTCCTCTACTCATTCAACCAGACTACTCTAAACCCTTTAGCATTACATTGACGCCTGTATGGAAGGGTTAGGAGCTTTCTTACACCAAGAAAGAATAGAAGAAGAAAAACCATTGGAGAAACCAGTACTTTTCATATCTAGACTGATCAAAGACACTGAAATAAGATTGGAGACAGCCAGATGGAATGCTTTGCTCTAGTATAGGCTCTAGAAAATTACACTAATAATTAGAAGGCACCACTTTCAAATTAATTACAGACTTTAATGCTGTAAGAACTCTTATGAACATGAAAACTCCCAGTAGACATATGCTCAGGTGGCAAGTTGCTATACAACAGTGTAGAGGCCAGATGACTATAGTACATAAGGCTGGAGCTAAAAACCAGAATGCTGATAGTCCTAGTAGAAATTCTTTGCCTAATGACCCTAGCAATCCAGCATATGACCCCAAGGATCAGGATATCTTTTTTATCTTAAACATCAATCTTTTTGCATTAGATGCTCCAATTATGGGAATCCACTTATGTTAATTAGATACTGATTTCTTTAATCTAGTAAGAGAGAACTATTCCTCTAATATCAAGCTGCTCATTAAAATTATGGAATTTGAATCCCCAGAAGCAGCCCTGATAAATATTTTACCAGCCTCATTAATCAGACCCTATAAAGCAGGAAGGTTTACTTTCTAGGATGGAATCCTTTATTACACACACCAACATTCCAGTGTATTGGTACTAATTAGAAAAGAACATATACAACACATAATCCAGGAATGCCATGACAACTGGCCATCAGGATATCTATCCACTGAAAGAACCTCAGAGAAAGTGAAACAGAATGCTTGGTGGATAGACTGGAAAGAAATTACTATTAAGTATTTTTCTAGCTGTGAGACTTGCCAAAAATCTAATAAAACTACTGGCAAAAGGTTTAAACTCCTACAAAAGATCTCTGAACCCAAAAATACATGGTAATTCATATGTGTTTTGTCACAAGCCTCCCCCTTGGAGCAACACACTCATACAACTCTGTCCTGGTTATAGTAGACAGATACTCCAAGAATGCGAAATTCTTACCTAATCACAAAGAAGAAAATCCTATGGATGTGGATTTGCTATTTTGGAACAGGATTATAGCTGATGTTGTTGGATTTCTGATAACTTGAAAAATAAGAAAAGAACTTAAGGGGGCTAAATGACAAAGAAAATCAGTTTAAGAAAAGATAAGTGAAGAAATGAAGAACCAAAAGAAAAAGAAAGAAAGATAGAAAAGAAGAAGAAAAAAAAGAAACCAACACCAAGGAGATAGATTCTATAAGAGGTAATCTGAGATGGGATTGAGGTGAATTGAGCGGTTGTGAAGAATTGAATATTTGAAGGAGTTGGCAAAGATGGCCTTGAGAAGAAAGAGCATCAACATAAGTTATTGATATGGCGGTTGAGTGGTTGATTCGGTGAAGAGTCTTACCAGGCAGAATTGATTATGAAGGTGATGGAAGATGGGCAAAAGAGTGGTTGTAAGAACAAGGTAATTGATGAGGATGCAAGAACAGATGAGAATGAAGATATCGGATGAATGAAAAGGGAAAGATATCAAAGAAGAGTTTGAAGAGAGTTTGTCAAAGTAAGAAATCAAGAGGACAATATTTATGGATTGACATTTGGTCGAGACTTGAATGAGTTAGTAAAATGAACTTAGATTTGTGACAGATACGAGAAAGAGCTGTGAAATTTGGAGAGGAGCGCGCTCTTGGTCTGAGAACTGTAAGGTTTAGAGAGTACGCAGAAGAGAGCATGCTCATCTGTCACATGGCAGATTTGGAATAGAAAAAGAAGAAGAAGTAATAGAAATAAGAGGAAAGAAATAAAAGAAAGAAAGGAGAATAAAAAGAAGAAGAGAAAAATAGAAAGAAATAAAAGAAAAATAAAAAGAGGGGAATACATTTCCACTATTTAACTTCAACAGATGTTGGTATACCTAAGGTTGTAATCAGTGATAGAGAACCCAAATTCAATTCTTAATTCTGGAGGAATTTACATGATATACTGGGTAATAATTTTGTATTTTCTACAGCACAACATCCCAAGACTGATGGATTAGCTCAAAGAATGATGCAGACCCTGGAAGACATGTTAAGAAGGTTTTGTAGCTTTGGCCTAGAGTAAAAAAACTCAGATGGATATTGACATGATTGGGTAAGCCTACTCCCAGCCCTGTAAATGGCTTAAAATAGCAGTAAAAACTCTACTGCCAACAAAGCTCCTTACATACTAGAAAGGGGATGGATATCAAAATTCCCTAGGAATACCTTGAACCATAACCTAGATAACATCCATCCCACATCTCTTGAATTCAAAGAAATGATAGACATGGCCAATAATCATGCTCAAAAATGTGTATAAGAAGCAGTGCAATACAAAAAAACAAACATACAACAAATCAAACATAGAACCTGACTTTAAGATTGGAGACCAGATCTTGATATCTACTGCCAACTTCAACCATTTATTTGGGAACAGAAAGCTGAAACCATCTTTTGTAGGGCAATTTTTTATCAATAGAATGCATGGATAACATTCTGTAGAATTAGTATTGATTAAATAATTATCAAGAAATCATCCAGTATTCCCTGTTAGCCTAGTGAAGCACTTTCAACCGGGGGAAGTGAGCAATCCCCCTCCAGTAATTATCCCAATAGAACCTGACCCTGTGAATGAAAAAGGAAAATTCAGAAGGATATTGAGAGAAAAGAAAGAGAGAGTACAAGGAAAAGATGTTAGACTATAATTAGTGAGATAAAAAGTAGAATCTGCAGAAAAAGATGAATGGTTACCAGAGAGTAATATATCTAATGGACCAATACATTTTAGAAAATACAGAGCGAGTCAAAGGAACTGAAACACATATAGAATTTTTGCCAACAAAATCTGGATTTTTTTTCAGGTATGACCACATCTTGGAGTGGAGGAATTTCAGCTTGCTACTATTCCAGAGAAAGCTGCAAAAGTAAAAAAAATAACATAAAATAAAAATATTAAATTTAACTTAAGAAGGATTATGAAATCCGCAGAAATGGATTCTCCACCCCAAATTAGGTAGGGTCTCTCACTGACTCCACCCTTGAAATCAAAAGCCTTATATTTTTAATAATTAAAGATAAGAAATACCAGAATACCACGGCACCACTATGGGACTTTTTGGCAAATTAAGTATTTCACATGCATTGTCATGTATAGGTTTCACACAAAACATTCAGTCAGAATTGAGGTATTGGTTATATTTTAGGATTTTCACATGGAAATTTGTTCTGTCACAATTGCTGCATGCAGCCGCGGCAACCAATACACCTGTGCGCGGCTGAGCAGCAAAACTGCCAACCTGTCAGCATACCCTGACAAGCTGTGTACGCAGCCCCAGGCATGTGACAAGTACGCAGCTGCAGGATACAGTCTGACATAGTGACAGGCGTCCTGAGAAGCTCAGATACCACGTAAAAGTGCTACAACCTAGACAGGGACATACTACATATGAAATAAATTTTCCCATGGATAGTAGAGAATGTAAAAATACATAAAATTATAGAAAAATACTTAAATAACCGTTATATGTATTTTTATAAAATATAATTAAAAATACCACAAATGTCGAAAATAAGATAACTACTATTTGTGAAAATATATTAAAATACTTTAATATGCAATTGTGGGAACTTCAAGAAATCTGTATTTTTTTGACATAATAAGGAAGCTGATGATGTCAAAATATTACATGAATTCTTATAAATTATATTTTTAATTAATTATTTTAAGTAAATAAACTTGATTTTGAAAATAGGGAGTAAAATCAATATCATGATTTTACTACAATCAGTGAATAAATAATGAGAACCCACTTGACATCAGATTACCCGTAGACATGTCTATAAAAAGAATTTTTAACATCCTGGGAATATTTAATGAAGATAATTACTTATATAATAGATAATATGAATAAATTAGTGTTATTCAAAATTCCAAATATCAATTAAAAGGTAGAATGATTCCCATACCCTGTGGAATTATATGCTAACCGTGCTACAGCACCAAGAAAACGTGGCAGGCTACCACTGGTTACCCTGTTAGCCTTAGCATCCTTCCCTGTGAGCCCCTGTATCCCTCAAAAGGACAAGATTGGGACTTACAAGCTATAAATAAGGAGACTTTTGAGGATATTGATGCCCAGAGACCCAGTTATATTTACATCCAGACAATTTTCCAAGGTAAACAAATACTTATAAGAGGTAAGAAAGTGATTTATGGCTTTATTCTGATTAATAATATCCTTCCCCAACCCTTTCATCAATTTAAAATGCTGAAAACCCTTTTTAACCCAAGTAAAAAGTTTAACCCATCAGTACATTTCCCAAAAAGGTACCCAAAGGATTTAATAATATACCAGTGGGTCTTATTATCCTTTTTTCTGTCTGGAATTTTTGGCTACAAGGCCCTGTCACACCACCATATATTTTATCTTTATATTATCTTTGGGTAATATATCCTTTAACAATATAAATTAAAGGTTCCAAAGTAACCAGGTATAGTGTTTTCAAATTCCATTCCCTGAAGAGAGGTGTTAAAAAGCCCCAATATTATTGTGGCTCCTCTATTAATTTATTTAATAATCATTTTATTAATATTGATTTATAATATTAAACTGTAACCAAACCAATCAACATTGCAATAGCTTTATCCAAATATTTTATGGATTTTTCCTGCATTTATTGAATAATATACATATTATTTATTCTATCACCTCTGGTAGCTAAAGAAAAGCAAGGGTTTTGGCATCCAGGAGGCTGACAGGATGGATCAGATTGTTTTCACTCACTCTTGGCAAAAGATTTTGCTATGAAGGGCAAAGGAGGAGTTGAAAACAAGACCTGGGGACTTGAAGAACTCGGGGGGCCCTCCTAGACCGCTAGGACAGAGGGAAGTTGGGGAAAGGGAAAATTACAAGCTTGCAATACTGGAACAAAATTTCCATTTCTTTTATAGACAGATGAAAGGGAAACAAAATTAAAAAATTTTCCCCTTTTCTTTTCAGGTGTCCCACATTGGTCAACACAGTGTGAAAACAAGTTTTGGGGCCATGAAATTGTTCATGACCTTAATAAATAATTGTACATGAATTTCCCAAATATGTTGAAATATATCAATAAACATTTTATCAAGTAAAAAAACAAACAAATAAAATTTCAAAACGTGATTTCTTTGAATGAGAATTGAGAATTCCAGTGATATTTCAATAATTTTCTAAAATAATAAAAGAAAGTCAAAATATTATACATATACCTATATTATGAGGGGGATTTAAATATTTTCAAATATTTCAATGAATTATTCATTTAGAAATAAATTCAGAATGATGAAATTAAAAATTTATTTTTTTGAAACAAAATATCATAGATGATGGAATGTAAAGAACTTTTAGCAAAAATGAAGAAATATTCAAAAATTCTGCATGAAAATAAATAATATAATTAATGAGAGGAATTCTAATTTAAAAAAATATCAAAAAAGAGACCATCAAGTTTAAAAATAATAAAATACATACCAAATGTTGATTTTTTCAATAATGAAACTTTTAAATTTGATATTTCATTGGTTTAACTGGTGAGAATTTTGTTGAAATATTTGAATATTTGAATTAAAAAATTAAAACAGATATATGTTGATTTTTTCATTATTTTTGGCACAAAGTTATTTCCATTTCATCAGAAATCTTCAATTTCTTCAAAGAAATATTTTTTTTATATTTTTAAGATAATATATTTCATTTATGATTTAATTCAAAATATTTCAATCATAAGAATGAAATATTTATATTTTTCAGCTTTTTATGTTTTTTTGTGTGTTGTACAAAGGATTCATCTTCCACCAAAAATATCCCATTTTTTGTTAAAAATGTGAATTCATATTCAATTTATTGTTTTTCTTTCCTTTAATGTAGTTCTTTCTCAAATCTGAGGTCAGAATTGAATCTTTTGCAAAATTAGGATATGTATTTAATTCTTATATATTAAATTTACTCAATTGGTGTACATGTTTACTTCTCAAAATTTTTCTACAACAGATAGACACCACAGGGGCTCGGGGAGCCTTCAGTAATCCTGGTAGGCTTGATCATATTTGAAGGCCTTTGGGGCCCAAAAAACCATCAGAATGTGCGTTTTCTTACCCCAGGCAATATTTATAATCTTTAAAAGGTATTCTAAACCTTAACATTCTGTATTCATTCTGTTTTTTTTACTCTTCAGCTTCCATATGCCAACAACCTAGCAATAACTTAGAAAAGTGATGGATTTGATGCATTAATATATTCCTTTGAATAATTAAAAACAATAAAAAAACTTGCTAATGATTAGTAATGGTGGAAGGTAAAGTGGTTGTTTTTAAGGAATTTTTTTAAGTACAAAAATGAAATTTAAGAGGGGCCACAGTTTATACATACTGAAGTCTTTAAAACCTCTAATTTAGGGGATTAAATTTGGAATATGGTACCCTGAAATTTTGGGGACTTGTGACTTAACAATAAGGAAGTATTATCAAGAATATGGTGGCATGGATGGGCTATGGTATCTTAGCATCCAGAGAACGGAGGAAATAAATTTTTTATATAAGAAGTCACCTGCTGGGTAACTGCAAGAATTCAAAATTGGAAGGATTTTAATCTAAGAGGGGTGCTTGATGATTTATCTTCAGAGAAAATAGCAGTCAAGGTGGAATCAATTCCAATAAAATATCAGAATACTCCTGATATAAATTGATTATCCCTTTGAAGCACTTGAATTGTGGTTGCATGGTGTCTGGGATTATATTCAATGGATTATTTCTGGAAAAAGGAACCAAAATGTTCTATGTGAAAACATTTTTTGGGCTAAGAGAGCCTCCCCAGGGGATGTGAAGAGGGAAGCGCCCATGTTCTGATGGTAGCAGGGCAGCCAGCGGTGGATTACCACATCCTCATGGTGCTTTAACACTGCGGATCCCGGATCTGTAGGATCTTTCATCATTTTTGGGTCCAGATCAGTCTTTGTGTTTAATTGGTTAGTTTTGGTCATTCTGAAATTGATCTATTTTGTACCATTTTAATTTGGCTCAAATCATCTTCAACTTTTTTTTAATGCTTATATAAAACCTACCAGTTTTTTTAGTAGTTTTAATCATCTCATAGCTGATTGCTTTATATGTGTTGTGATCCTCAAATATCAGTATATGTTAATTTTATGGTACACATTGTTATTTAATATTTCTTTTGAAATTGCTTTAATTTTATTTTTTATTTTATTATTTGATTTAAACCGGTTTTGGATCATCCAATATGCATCTGTCAGGTTATTTCATAAGCATTGATAGAAAATTCTGGGTTGAAATTTTTAAGTGTGGTACCTAGCAGCTCCTTTTTGTGTTGTAGATCTTGCACACACATATCAGGTTTTCTGTATGCAGGGCTGATTTTGTGAAGGATTTTCATGCAGGAGTGATCTTTCTTTGCATGAAGGATTTCAACTGCTGCATGTGGGAATTTTTACAAAAGTCCTTTTAGCTCATAACTTCCAAAATATAAACAATTTGTCAATTGTGAAAGAATTTGATGTGTGATACCTATTCATGAAAATGTGACTAAAATATTAAATTTCCCCAAAAATTCCAAAGGTGGTGCTGTGGATTTAGGGCTATCCTTAATAAATGTTAAATGAGTGAAGCAGTAAGAATGAAAAGGTGGGGATGGTGAGTTACCCTAGCTACATTTTGGTGTGGAATCCAAATCATAAATTATACTGTGTATTTTCCTACTACTTATGAATTAATTAATTTATTTCTGGATTTTGTTCCTTTGACAGCTGGATCTGGAATAGTAGCAAGTGACAGTATTGGTAGTTCTTTTTAAGGTTTTCTGACTTCTGAGGGAGGGAAAAAACGCTAAGAGGAATGAATTTAGTTAAAAAATGCTATAAGCACAGAAATGACAAGTTTCAACATGACTTTGGAAAAATAAAGTGATAAAATGATACCTTTTTCACAAAATGGATTGAATTTGATATATTTTGGCTTGAATTTAGCATGAGCCTCCTCAAAATGATAAAAAATTGAGCTTATATTTAAAAATAAAAATTCATCCAATGAAAGAGAAATGAGAAAAAACTTGAAAATTTCAATTTATTTCCAAAAAATGGAAGATTTGTGGTTGGATGAAAATACCTCTGTAACAAAAATTGAAAAAAAAGTATACACATGACTATTTTATGATAGAAAAAAATGCTGAAATAATTTTTTAGGAGCTTCATCAAATTCAAAAAAAATGTATTTAACTTTGAGAGAATATAAACAATAATTTAATCATGCTCAATTCAAGGGGAATTAAAATATCCTCATAAATTCCAAAATAAAATTGATCAAGTGTGAGGAGAAAAAAAAATAAAAAATTGAATCCTGCATGTTTAAAGTAACAAATTTTTTATATTTTAATTTTTATTCTTGGACTAGCTGGATTTTTTTTAATTTTTCAACCATGTTTTTTTTGCTCATCAAATGGGTCCAAAAAAACATTTTGATGTTGATTTATACTTTGTAAGAATTTATTGACCTACAATTATAAATATTACCATGCAAACGGAATGATCACCTGATTAAAGGGGAAATACCAGGGGACAAGGGGCTCCTTTTTCCTCAGGTATGTCACTTGTAATCAATTGATAATTGTTTTTTCATGGTGTATTGAATTTAAATCCAAAAAATCAGGTTTTCAATATTCATTATTGTTGATATTTTCTTACTGCATGAATATTTTGTTGAAATAGTTCATCATTTTTGAGTTCTCCTGGGAAACTAGTGAGAGGTAGGACATCATATTTTTCATGTTCTTGGAAAAATTATTTCCATTCAATTGGAAATTTCTTTTTCAAAAGATTCATTTTCTTGATATTTTTGATCATTAATTTTAGAATCAATGCAGTTTTTGTGAAAATTATTCAACAATTGCCAAATCCCATTATTAAAAAAGGATGTTTAGCTTTATTAATTCTTTTTTTATTGTTTTTTATTGGTAGAAAGGATTAATTTTCCATTGGAAACATTCAGGTTCTTCCAAATATATTGGTTTTTCAAAGTTTTTTATATTTTTTGATAGTTTTTATTGTTACTGTTATTGTTTTTTTTAATTTGTAGAAGCTATTGATTGGAAATTTCACATTATTAGTATTCCCCTCCTAAAATAGTTTTATTCAGTCTTTGTATTATTTTTTTATGTTTTGTACAAAGGTATTTACAATCCATAGGAAAGCTTGAACTTTCCTTCAGAGAAAGAATTTTCAGAAATTTTGGTTATTCCTGCAACAGGAAAATAAATACTCCTTTGAGGATGTACATTAGAAAATAATGGTAACTAAAGGGATGCTTGTGAAAGCCAACAATAACATTGAGAATTCTTGGGGAAGTTTGGTAATGCTTTGAGGAATACACAGGTGGTCGGGCTGGGACTGGGCTCAATTAATCCAATTGAAAAGGGAATTCAATGGTGGGAACATGAAGGCACAAGCTATCATGTGCATTCCTGTAATGTTGGTGTTACTTAAATAAATAACTATGGTGTAACTGGAGGTTAAGAAAGCTGTATATCCAAAATAAAAAACATGTAACTCTTTTCCAACCAACAGCACATTCAGTTATAATTGTGATACAATGCACATGCAACCCCGGTTTAACAAATGACATTAAATTCAAATTTCAAGGCAATTAAATCAAAAATAATTTACAAGGCAGATGATAAATAAGTACGCATAATTATGAAAACTGATAATTGTGGTTGTATCCATAACTGGGCCTTCAATTTTTTCAATCATTCCAAAAACATTCCAATGGTTTTTGAATTTACACATTATTTGGATTTACTTAATCATTAATCAATCTTAGAATTAATAAGACTGGATGGGGGAATCAATGAAATGCTTTAAATGAGACAGTAACATGAATTTGAAATTTTGTTCAAATTATTCATGGAACCTGTCATTTATCCAAAATATCTTCCAGCTGCAAGAATTCAGGAATATATTTCAAATTCTTTGTTTATTATAAATCTCATCAAGTCTTATGATTTTTGATGGGAAGAGCCAACAGAAAACCAAAAAAAAATAATCAATCTGAATCTCAACCAGCGAAATGCTTGTTAAATGCTGGTAAAACCTCAATCCACTTTGAGCTTCAGCCCAGGCATATTTGATCCTTTCTCTATTCTTTTTTTTTCTACAAGTTTTTCTTTGTTAATTTTTCCTTAAAAAAATATATAAAATCATACATTGAGATCTTTAAATTCAGGTTTTTGTGTTCCAAGGCTCGATAAAACAAAAAAATGTTTTAAGCAGGTAAAACGCTTGAATAAAAGAAACCAAAAAGAATGTTAGACTGATATTTCATTCCAAAACCAAATGTTGAATTTATTTTGAGTTTTTTTTGGACAGGGATAATCTTAGTTATCATTGATGCTGATTGAAAATGGGGGGGATAAAAAGAACTTTATGTTTTCAATGAATTGATCAAACCAGGACATTGAAAAATTTTAAAATGAAAAAATTGATCACCAATTAATGGTTAAGTTTTAAAAACAACTTGAATGCATTCAGAATACCCCATCTCATTCATATGGGGGATTTTTTGATATTGAATTCTTTTGGATATTTTTTGGCTTTGTGAGTGCCACAGTCTTTACAAATAATTTTTATTTAACTGGAGTATGATTTCTTTGCAGAGATATAATTTAAATCTGATTTGAAATAATTTTTCGGAGCCATGCACAAGGACATTTTGTATGGTACCGCGTAAACATGCCACAACATACACAAGAACTTCCTAAATATGTAATAAATGTTACTGTGGATAGTATACTGTCTAAAAATACATAATATTATATAAAAATACATAAATAATCCTTATACTTATTTTTTATTTAATATAATGCAAAGTACCAAGAATGTAGAAAATAAGACAATGACAACTTCTAAAAATATATTAAAATACTTTGATATACTTTAATGAGAATTGCTAGACATCAATCTCTTTGTGACATACTAAGAAAACTAATGATGTAAAAATATTACATGAATTCACATGACTTATATTTTTAAGTAATTATCTTAGTAAAACAACTGGAACTCGAAAATAAAGAGTAAAATCAATATTATGACTGTTACTCCAGTTATATAATACATAATGAGAAATTACCTGACATCAAGATGTCCGTAGAAATGTCTATTAATATAATTATTAAATTACTTGGAACATTTACTAAGGATAATCAATTAAATAATACATAAATAGGACAGATTAGTGTTATTCACACGTCCTAATGTCTATTATAAGGTGGAATAATTCCCATACCCTGAGGAATTAGATGCTACACGTTCTATAGCATCAAGAACACATGACAGGCTACCTCTGGTTACCCTGATAGCCTTAGTGTCCGTCCCTTTTGAGCACCTAAAACCCTCAGTAGGACAATATTGGGACTCCAAATGCTACAAACAAAGAGCTCTTTTGAGGATATTGATGGGCAGAGACCCAGTGATATTCATATCCAGACGCCGTTCCAAGGTAATCAAGTACTTATAAGAGATAAGTAAGTGATTTATGGCAATTTCTGATCAGTAATATCCGTCCTCAACCTCTTTTTATCAATTAGAACTGCTGAAAAACCTTATCAACCCCAGTATAGGGGTTTAACCCATCAGTACACGTCTCAAACAGATACCCAAAGGATTTAATAATATACCAGTAAGTTTTATTATCCTTTCTCTGTCGTGGTAGCTTGGCTACAAGGCCCTACCACTCCATTTTTTCTTTTATATACATTTTATCTTTGGGTAAAATATTCTTTAAACTAAAGAGCCCAAAGTAACCAGGACTATGTGTTTGCATACTGAAATACCTGAAGAGAGGTTTTAAAGATCCCAAAAATAATTGTGTCCCCTCTATTAATATTTAATAATCAATTTATTCATATTGATTCAAAACAATAAACAAGAACCAAACCACTTAACCTTGCAATAAGCTTAATCCAAATATTCTACGGATTTTTGCTGCATTTATTAAATAATATATTTATTATTTGCTCTATCACCTCTTTTAGCTAAAGAATAGCAAGGGTCTTGGCATCCAGGAGGCTGAAATTGCTACTATTTCAGAGCAAGCTGCAAAAGTAACAGAAATAACATAAAAATGATAAATACTAAAATTAACCTAAGAAGTAGTATGCAAACCACAAATATTATTGCAGAAATGCATTTTCCACCCAAAATCAGGTAGGATCACTCACTGAACTCACCCTTGAAATCCAACTCCTTATATTTTTAAATAATTTAGGAAGGAAAGACCAAAATACCACAGCACCATTATGGCACTTTTTTTGCCAATTAAGTATTTCACATGAATTGTCACGTATAGGTTTCACACCTATAATTCAATCAGAATTGATTTGATGTGTATATTTTAGGAGTTACAGACAAAAATTTGTTCTGTCACAATTCCCGCACGCAGCCGCAATGGGGAATACACCCGCGTGTGGCTTAACTACAGCACTATCACCCTCTCAAAGCGGTGTACGCAGACCTGGGCCTCTGACAAGTACACAGCCGCAAGACTACAAGTTCAAAAAGGTAAAGGAACCCTGAGAAAGCCAGGTACCGCGTAAACATGCTACAACCTACACGGGACCATTCTACATATGTAATAAATGTTCCTATGGATAGTAGATAGTCCAAAAATACATTAAAGTAGTTAAAAACACCAAAATGACCTTTACACATATTTTTTATTAAATATAATTTCAAATACTAAAAATGTCAAAAATGAGATAATGACTACTTCTATATATTTATTAAAATACTTTGATATGCAATAATGAGAACTACAAGAAATAGTTATTTTGTAACATACTAAGGAAAATAATGATGTAAAAATATTATGTAAATACACATGACTAATATTTTTAAATAATTATTTCTAGTAAATCAACTTAAATTCAAAGAAAAGGAGTAAAATCAATTTAATGAATTTTCTGAAATTATTCAATAAATAGTGAGAACTCACCTGACATCAGACTATTTGTAGGAAGGTCTATTAAAATAATCATTAACTTACTAGGAACATTTCTAACGATAATTAATTAATTAATAAACAAATTGGACAGATTAGTGTTATTCACACGTCCAAACATCAATTATCAAGTAGAATAATTCTCATAACCTGTGGAATTAGATGTTACCCGTGCTACAGCACCACAAAAACGTGACGGGCTGCCACTGTTTACCCTGCTAGCCTCAGGGTCTGTCCCTGTGAGCCCCTGTAACCCTCAGAAGGACAATATTGGGACTCAAAGAGCTTTAAATAAAGAGCTCTTTTAGGCATATTGGTACCCAGAGAACCAGTTATATTTACATCCAGAAACCGTGCCAAGTTAATCAAATACCTATAAGAGGTAAGTAAGTGATTCATGGCTTGAGTATGATTAATGAAATCTGTCCCCAACCCTTTTTATCATTTTAAACTGCTGAACAACCTTATAAGCCCAGTAAACAGGTTTAACCCATCAGTGCACGTCCCAAACAGGCACCCAAAGGATTTCATAATACATCAGTGAGTCTTATTATCCTTTCTTTGTTTTGGAAGCTTGGTTACAAAGCCCTGCCACTCCACCGTGTATTTTATATACATATTATCTTTGGGCAATATATCCTTTAAGAATATAAATTAAAGGATCCAAAGAAACCAGGCCTACATGTTTTTATACTGAATTCCCTGAAGAGAGGTGTTAAAGATCCCCAATATAATTGTGGCACCTCTATTTTAATATTTAATAATCAATTTATCTATATTGATTTATAACAATAAACCATATCCAAACCAATCAACCTTGCAATAAGCTTTATCCAAGTATTTCAAGGATCTTTGCTGCATTAGTTGAATAATATATTTATTATTTATTCTATGATGTTTGGTAGCCAAAGGATAGCAAGGATGATGGAATCCAGGAGGCTGAAAGAAGTTGTGCCAGAATTTTGGGCACACTCTGGACCACACTTGGGTTCTGTCAACCCAAACTTGGCATTAAAACATAATTTGTGGGACTGTTGTTCCACACCTAGAAATACAAAAGAGACATTGAAGTGAAACCAAAGTGAAATTAAAGTGAAAACTAAAATCATAAATCATATAAAATTTTGCAAACAATTCTTTACAACTCAAAAGTGAGCAAACTTTTTTTGTTCAATTGAAAATCAGAATGAATAATGAAGCATACCATTACATTTTTTTGCATGGAAACAGTGGCAAGCCCTTGTTCTTCTGACATGGCTGTTTGGAAGGTCTAAATTGATAGTTCCATCAACAAAGCTTTTCCAAAAGAAAAAAAGGATTTGGGTAATGAAACATTGGAAGCCCCAATTGCATCCTCATCAAGGGTTACAATTGAGGAATAAATTGATTCACAAATGGAAATGACCTCTGGTGGTGAGTAATATTTTATTTTACTGGTCTTTGCCGTATTTAATTTGATGTAAAATGATGGAGTGCATGCCATCAAAATAACTATGTAACTATGGCAGATCCACTTGACCCACGTCCATTGAGAGCTTTTCCTACTAGGTAAGAGGCACAAAACTATTCTCAAACATGGGCAATAAAGCATGGTTACGCTATAACAGTTTTCAACTCAAAGCTTGACCAATATGTGGATTTAGCCTGTGATACACATGGTTCCTATTCAGGAAATCTTCTTACCAAACCTTCTAGACATACTCACACAAGGAAGTTTGGGTGCAACTTTTCAATCCATCTTTAATTTTTGGGCCCTTTTACTCTAGGGCTAGTCAAGTTGAACTTAATTTAGCTTTTGTCAAGTTACTTGTATTTTTTTGGTTTTTTTACTTTAGGGCTCCTCAAGTTACTTGTCTATTTTTTTGGTGTTTTTACTTGAGGTCTTGTTAAGTTACTTGTCTTTTTTTTGGTGTTTCTAGTTTGGGGCTAGTCCAGTTACTTGTGTTTTATTGGTTCTTTTTACTTTAGGGCTAGTCCATTGGATAGTACCAGTTTTTTAATTTTGATTTATTTATTTGTTTTTTTAACCAAAAAATGAACATTCTTTGAATTTTTGGTTGATTTCTGTTTTTGTGGAAGGTCTATTTAGTTTATTGGTTGTGTTAGTGCCCTTTAATTCCTTTTCCTTTTACCTTTTTTCCTTTTTTTTGCTCACTGTGGTCCAGTGCCAAGTGGGATGCCACACGGCTACGTTTGAGCCATGTACAACTCCACATGGCTCAAATTTAGTCGCGTGGAAGTCCACACGGCGGCAGACCAGGCTGGGTGGGCCGCACAACTCCTTGAGCTGTGGGGGGTTGTACATGGCTTGAATTGGACCGTGTGGCGTGCCACAAGGCCCTTTTTAAACCATGTGCACAGCTCAATGATCTGTGAATTTAACATGAACCTATTTGAAATCCTTTAAACAGACAATTATAAACCAAATTGCATATTTTATACATGGATAACTCAATCAACCCTGGGTTTTAATTATATCTCAAAGGGGCTGAAAATGAACTGTCACAATATTAAATGGCTTGAATCTGTGTCCCACATTTTCCAAAAGACAAACTGCAATTTTTTTGTTGGAATTATATCTGCCTGTAAAGAAGTTTACAGACATTACAAAAAAATTTATGGGTGCATAATAAGCCAGCCAAATTTGACTCATAAAGACAAACAGAAAATTAAAAATTTAGAAAAAAATTGACCAAGGTTTTTTAGAAGTGTAGGTTCCAGAACGCTTGAATAGTTGAATTTTTGAAAATGCTACTGGAAAAATTTATAAATACTGTAGCATAAAAACACCCTGTGAAAGATATTTTAAAATTTATTTGGTATAAAGTAGATGCTGTGGATTCAATATATGAAACAAAACAACACCAGATTACACCTCATACTGTCAATATATCAAACAAAGAAATCTGTGGGGAAATCAGGAGGTAAGGCACAAAAAAAAAGCTTTCAAAATATGCTAATAAATTGATTTTCTACAATGGTATCAAAAGGATGGAATATCTACAAGGGAAAAAAAATTGGGAAGTCATTATAGATTGGTTTTATCTTACTGAATTATCAATTATTTTATTCAACTCCTGTTGTTGGGTTTTTCAGGCTAATGATTCAGATCTGCATAATAAGCCAACAAGAGAATTGAATAATTTTTTTCTTTAATTTGAAAGAAGTGTGCTTCATTAAGGATTTCAGCCCCAAAAATGTGTTTATTTTTTATTTAAAAAATGAAATCCCTTGATTGTTTTTTCCAAAATTGAATTGCTACAGTCCTGAACATGACCAAAAATCAGAAACAAGAATGATGGTCATATTAACCATTAACCAAAAACATGGATAAAAAGGCCCTAAATAATTTATAAAATTTTAGGAATATTCTTTTAGTAAAAATAAAATAACTAATTTCACTGCAAATATCAATTTTTGTTGGAAATAATAAGCTTATGAGGAAATTTTTCAAAGATTGAAGAATTCAGTAAATATTCTTGCAATAATCAATTTTTTATCAAATTTTTTATGCATATAGCAGCTCATCCTTGTGAGATTGTTAATCCAAAGAACAAATTTTAAAAAAGGATAGAATAGTTTTTTTTTGTGGAATGAATAAGGAAACAGCTTTACTGGGTTTGTTTTCCAAATTTCAAGGTCCAGATTAACAGCAGTTGAATTCTTGCACAGTTGATTTGTTTATTTAAATTTGAATTTTTTTGGGAAAATACTTTGAATTTGATAATGAATTTCCAAGAATGAAAAAATTTAAAATATTGGTATAAACTATATCATACTGCTTTCTTGACAATAAATCACCAAAATATATTAGCAATTTTGAAAAGAAATTGAGTTAAAATTGAACCTCTTTTCAAGCATGAATTATATTTGATTGCAAATTGGTTATGGAGTATTTCAAAAAAAGTTTTTGTGTGGTTATTTGGGAAATATTTGGCTAGATTTCCTGAATTAGGACAGATTTACAACCCAGTTTTAGCCAATTTGAATAATTTTTACAGGGTGGCACATTTTCAGCTCTCTTATACCACAAAACTTTCAGTCTTATAGCTACAGAGAGTGTTAAAAATTTTGGAATAATAATATTCCAAAATAAACACTGAAAGAGATCAAATAATAAGGAATTCAAGATCTAGTGCAAGGTGTTAAGATGTTAAGACATGTTAGGTCTTCTCCCCTTGCTGGGTACAATGGCGCGGGCACGGCACTCAGACAGACAGACAGGGGAGTGAGGACACTCCAACCACACTCCAAATCCAGCTTAGGCCTCATGGCCTCGGATCTTGTCTCAACCTCAGAACTACAATCCTCACTCATAGCTTCTCAACCCTATCATCTCTCCTCCTCAATCTTGACCTCGCCTTAATCCAACAACCTCATCTTCAACACTCCCTTCCTTGTCTGCTCGTCTGTGTACTTCAAGCCCTGTCTGTGTGCCTGGTGAGATATTTCTACCTTCCTATTTTGCTTATCTTTCCTTGGTCTCACATTGACTCATCTTCTGGTCTAGCCCTCATCATCTCTTGTCGTCATCTCTTGTCTCACTGTTCCTTTCCTAACTCTCACACCTCAATCACGCCTATGCCAGATGTTTGTTATTTTGTTTCTTTTCCCATGTCTACTCATCCTGTGCTGATTCCCATCCGCATCAGCTCCCAGTTTATGGTGTAATCAATTTCTAAGCTCAACACGGTTAAAAGCCGAATTTGGCTCTACACTCTCAATCTTGAACGTCACCAAATAACTGGGAAATCATGGCCGGCTCAACTCCGGAAGGATTTAGGCAGGCCATGCTAAAAACTGCCCTCGATACAATCCCAAGGCTCAGCGAAGACAACTACGGCGTGTGGAAAGATAAAATGGACGCCATCCTCAACGTTTGTGGATGCTCCTCACCCATTAACAAGGACTACTCAGTTCTCAACCCCAATGTGAACAATGAAATCAAGCTTCTTATTATCTCCAGACTGGAAGCCGCCACGCACAACAACATAGCTACCTCACTCAACAAAAATTCCGCCAAACTTCTATGGAAAGCCATTATCGACAAGTATGCCTCCTTGCAGTCCTCAAACAGAGCCAGGATTTTTAACAAATTTCTCTACCTACCATTTGTGTTGGATCACATTGACAATTTCATAACCAAAGCCAAAGTCTGCCTAAAGAAAATGTCAGAAGTTGGTATCATCCTTCCAAACAACATCTTGGCCTACCATCTCCTCTTCAAATTCCCTGACTCTATCAGCAATATCAAACGGCAAATCATGCACACAGATAAGGAACTCTCAGTAGATTAAGTTCTCAACCACCTCACCCAACTGAATAATGAATCAAAAGCGCAGACGACTCAAGATCATCAGCACTTGCGGACAGAAGTGGCCTTGACAAATTCAAAACCCACGGCCTCTAACCACAACGACAAATCTGGAGAGCGGCGTTGGTGTACTGAAGGGTACAATAATCCAAAACAGGACAAATACCACTCATCTGACAACTGCTGGCATCTACATCCGGAAGTTGCGCGTGACTGGTGGAGGGAAGAACAAGCCAAATGGAAATCTTGCAAAAGCAAATCCAAATCAAACTTGAACCCTGTAGCTCACTATCTCGCACTGCTTTCAATGTGGATCAACCATGGAAACCCCAAATCTTGCTTCATCCTGGACAGCGGCGCCTCGATTCACATGATCAACAACAGTCAATACTTCAAAAATATGTCTCCATGCAACAACCAATTGATCAAAACCGGCAAGGAGGGAGCAGAACTAGAGATCAAAGGCAGGGGCACTGTGGTGCTCATTTGAGAGAACTTCACACTTGAACTTTCTAACGTGTTCTACGTTCCCAATCTTCCCATCAAATTAATCAGCGCGGGAGCACTCAATCATTTGGGATGCTCGCTGAAAGCAAGCAAAAAGCAATTCGACGTTTTGAGGGATGGGCGCAAGGTGTTTGGTGGGAATATTGTTGATAACCTCTACACTCTTGACACCCCTCGGTTCAATTGAAATCACATTCAAAATCATTCATCTAACATCGCCTGGACCGCCAAAGAGGAGCTCATGGAATCCACCAAAACTACTGGCACGCTTCCATTGCAAGACTAGAGAAAATCACAAAACATATACCACCAGAGGCCAAAACCAACTTTGAATGCATAAATTGCGTCAAGAACAAGATCTCCAAATCAACCTTCAAGGGGAACTCCGTCAACGCTGAGAAACCCTTTGAGCAAATCCACCTTGATCTCATGGGGCCTCTCAAGCTGCAATCCAAGGGAGGTCACCGGTTCATTCTCACGCTGGTTTACAGGGCCACGGGGTATATTGGCGCTTTTCCCTTAGTCTCCAAGGAAGAAACCCCAAAAATTGTGATAGATCTCATAGAGAAAGAAAATTGACGAAGGGGATACTATCCGGCTGAAGTGTGCTCCAATGACGGATCCAAGTTCCTGAATGAGAAGCTGCAGAACTTCTACAACGAGAACCACATACGCCAAATCATCTCAGAACCTTATCACCCTGAACACAACGGCAAAGCGGAAAGAGCAAACAGAACCATTGTTGAATCAACTCGCACCATCCTCAAGGACGCCCGTCTTCCTGCAAACCTCTGGCACAAGGTGATCAAATCTAGTGCCCTAATTCTCAATCAAATCCCAAGGGAAGACCACCCTTACTCGCCCTGGTCTTGACTACATGGCCGCTTGCTGCCGCCGTCCTACCTCAAACCAGTCAGGAGTCCGTGTGTCTACTTGTTGATGCAACAAGAAAAAGGGCAAAAGTTCAAGGAAAAAGGGGAAGAAGGAACTCTAGTAGGCTTCAATCCTCTTTTTCACTCGTATTGCATTCTAACTCAATCGCATTCCATCATCTGCTCTAAGCACGTGAAGTTCCTCAAGATGCCAAGCCCTTCAAATTCAATACTGACTGTCTCGACAGACGACTGGACAGACAAGCCTTGCATGAATGACTCAGCCAAAACCTCTCCTGCTCCATCGGAGCTGAACCGGGATGCCGTGCGTTGGCAAGACAACCCATCCTTCACAAACTACAGGAGCATACCGGAAACCAACCTATCATCAAACTCTGACAATAGTACTGCGTCCAACTCACAATCGTCAAACAGGGAGGACTCACCTACTCCAGTCATATCAGCTCAACCTCTACCTGAAACCTCACCGCCAACTTGATCAGTGAGAAGTCTAAGAGATCGCTCAACCATTAAACCTCCCCAACGCTATGGCTTTTTCCATTACTACGAGCCTGAAATTTACAAGGACGCCGTGACAAGCAAAGAAAGCATCAAATGGGTCTCAGCTATGGATACGGAGCTAAGTTCAATCAAATTGTTCGACGTGTGGGAGGACTATGAGGGACCCGAACCAGCAAACCCGCTTCGGACAACCTGGATCTACAGACTAAAGGAAAACTGCCATGGTGATCCTGTCAAATTCAAGGCAAGACTCTGCCTGCAAGGCTTCAGCCAAATCAAAGGAATAGACTACTTCAAAACTTTTGCGCCCACCGGAAAACCTTCATCTCTGCAACTATTACTGCTATACGCCTTGAAGTCCGCTCAAAAGGTCCGCCAATTCGATGTGAAGATTGCATTCTTACACTCGCCAATTGAAGAAGAAGTCATTATCAGAACGCCAAAAGGCTCAAATCAATCCGCAAAGTTTCTCAAATTGAAGAAATTGCTGTACGGGTTGAAGCAATCACCCAAAAACTGGTATGAAACCTTGACGGACTGGTTCAAACAGATCGGCTTCTATGAATCAACCTGTGACCCATGCTTGTACCTGTCGAAGGACGGGAAATCACAATTGTTCTTTCACGTCGACGACCTAATACTGGTTGGCGATGGCCAAGGCTTTGAAGAAAAATTTGTACGCAAGTTCAAGGGATCTACGTGTCAAGATCCAAACACCATTCTCGGAATGAAAATCAAGGTTGAGGGGGACAGAATAATGCTCAGCCAGCCAAACCACATTCAGCACGGCCTGGAGGAAGCAAAAGGCTCATCCACACCTCTCACGCGTAACCTGCAGCTCAAACAAGCCACCGACGAAGAACACGCGCAATTCAAGGCGCTAAATATCAATTATCGAGCCACTATTGGGTTGCTAAACCACATAGCGTGTTATACAAGGCCGGACGTTAGCTTTGTGGTGTCAAGTCTCGCTCGCTTCAATGTCAAACCAGGGATCACCCACTGGAATGAACTGAAGAAAACCTGGAAATATCTCAAGTCGACGCAACACTACAAGTTGGAACTGAAGCACCTACCTCAATCAAATGCGCTGGAGGCTTTCTCAGATGCATCCTGGGCAGACAACCCTTCCACTTGTAAATCCCAAACAGGTTACCTATGCACTGTGTTCGGGAGCCTGGTCTCCTGGAACATCTGCAAACAAAAGAACATTACGTGGTCTTCTACTGACGCCGAGTTGAATGCCTTGGTAGATGCATATCACAAAGCTACATGGATCAAGGCATTATTTAACAAAATCTTTGACTTATGCTTACAAACCATTCCGCTCAACATTGACAACAGCGGACTAGAAGATAAGATACAAAAATTTGTGTTGAAATCTAAAACTCGGCACTTAGATCTGAAAACCAAAGGTATGAGAGACAAACTTAACGCAAGAAGAATAGAAATCAAATTGATAAAGTCGGAGGTAATGTTGGCTGATGCGCTAACTAAAGCATCCTCTGTCCATAGCATTTCATTGTTGTTTCCTTTCCTCCTCTCTGACAAATCCTGATCCTGAACTTCTCCTTGTTGTTTCCTTTTTCCTTAACTCTCTTATCTTTGCTTCTGTGCTGTAATATCTCATTGGGCATGGTGGGGTGTTAAGATGTTAAGACATGTTAGGTCTTCTCCCCTTGCTGGGTACACTGGCGCAGGCACGGCACTCAGACAGACAGACAGGGGAGTGAGGACACTCCAACCACACTCCAAATCCAGCTTAGGCCTCATGGCCTTGGATCTTGTCTCAAACTTGGAACTACAATCCTCACTCATAGCTTCTCAACCACATCATCTCTCCTCCTCAATCTCGACCTTGCCTTAATCCAACAACCTCATCTTCAACACTCCCTTCCTTGTCTGCTCGTCTGTGCACTTCAAGCCCTGTCTGTGTTCCCGGTGAGATATTTTTACCTTCCTATTTTGCTCATCTTTCCTTTATCTCACATTGACTCATCTTCTGGTCTAGTCCTCATCATCTCTCGTCATCATCTCTCGTCTCACTGTTCCTCTCCTAACTCTCACACCTCAATCACGCCTATGCCAGATGTTTGTTATTTCGTTTCTTTTCCCATGTGTACTCATCCTGTGCTGATTCCCATCCTCATCAGCTCCCAGTTTATGGTGTAATCAATTTCTAAGCTCAACACAAGGTTTAGTTGGTTTGGTTAGAAGGCTTTTCAATATTTCCTAAAAAGAGGTGCCAAAGTATTTTACTACTGGGGATCTTTACAGACAGACAACCTCTCTTAAAGGGGCCTCCTTAGAAATTTTAAGAACCTTGGAATGAATAATGGGTGCCTTATAAGGGCTTATCCACTGGTATGGCCTGGAAGGAAAGCACAATGGCCAAGGAATGAAGGGAAACATTTAATCTAAGAAATGATTCCACAGAAAGCCTGCCAAGATTCAGGTGAAGGGTTTCAGAGCAGTTGGGGAGATTGCTTCACTATACTTTATTGAATAAGGTTAATTGTTTTTAGAAATCATAATAATACTGCAGATTAAGTCATAAATCATTTGGTCATCTCCTTATAAGAAATTGATCAAAAATGACACCATTCCTGATTGATAATAATAAATCCCCCATAGACTGATAGGGAATAATGGATCCAAAGTGGTCTGTATAAATACCTTTTGGGGTGATTATGAGCTTCTCAGGGCACTTAGAGAGGGCTCTGCTCATGGGCTGAGGCTGTTAGGCCAGTAAGGACAAGTTGAGCATGTTCACTTGGTGCTGTCAATCAGCTGCCCTCAGATATGCTTTATTTCTGTAATATTTTAACCACAGGATCTTTTAATCTGTTAATGAAGTAATTCTTATTATTCTGCACTTATCCTTCATTTGTACTATAAATATTGGTTTGAAGTAGACAGATGTGTATCTTCATTGATCTTCCATCATCTGATGAGAATTTAGGTAATATTTAATATTTTTTACGGCCACTCCTTTTAGTGTTTTTTGGTCTTCAAGGATCAGTATCTTTCTGTTTTTTGGTATTCTTCAATATTCAATTTATTATTTAAAATATTTTTAAATTGATTATATAAAATGTTTATTATGTTTTTGAGTTATTTAGATAATTTGAAATCCATATGTCACCTTATTACATATGTCAGGTAACCCTTACTAGGTTTTTGCTCCTTTGAGCGGTACCTTCTGTCAGATTTGTCACAAGGGATCCTGAGAAGGGCATTAGTCCATTCAGATGCGTGCAGAGTAGGATCTTCTGCATGCATGGTAAAATTAGCGGCACACAGAACTTCTCTACACAGGAGGGTGATGTTTAGGGGTTGCATAGGGACACAGGGCTGCGCGCGGGAATGGTGACATAAAAAATTTCCATATGAAACTCCTAAAATATACACAACCCCCTCAATTCTGACTGAATTTGAGGTTGGAAAACCATACTTGAAAATACATGTCAAATATCAAGTTGGCCCAAAGCCGCCATATTGGTGCCATGACCTTTTGGTCAAATTTATTTAATTATTTAAAAGAAGAAGGAGTTATATTTCAAGGGGTGGTTCATGTCATAACCGCAGTTCTGACACTCCTTCAACTAAAACAATCCTACCTCTTCCACCAGCTTCACCCTCTCCCTGTATGGTATAAGCTCTATGTCCATGTTCACCTCACCAATGTGTCATGTGATTCATTCAAACCTCTCAGGATCTCTTCCTCTCTCCATGGCTTGGTACATCCTCCATCTCTCCTCAACCAAATTGGTATATGAGTTAGTACATATTACACTTAGTACATACATAGTACATATTCTCCAATTTCTGTTCCGTCCATACTCCCCAGACTCCAGATCAGTACATTTCAAAAATTCCTGGATAGGCCCATCACCCAATTAGTCAACTCAAGCCTCCAGCCCAATTATTCAACATGTAATACTGTATAAGGAACTCCAACCTGAAACACCAGCCACTCATACCTCAAGGCCTCCTTCTCAGCTCTCACATATACTGGCCTCTCCTTCCCTCCTGGACTAATTCCCCTCAAGGAATTAGTATACTACTTCTTACTGGATTCAACAACAACTTATTCAAAAACCTCCTGCTGGGATTCTCCATTCCCTCCTTACATCTTCTCATTACTTGTAATCCTCCTCTCATCTTCTTCTTTTCAATTAAAACAAATCATCCTTGATTTCTATGAGTAGTAGTGCCTGTGCCTTCAGCCCCTTGCACGCCAGGGGCAGTTGTTACATTATAATAATCCCTTCCCCTTGATTACTACCCATCCCTACATCTAAATAGACCCTTTCCATCCATTTTTCAAATCATTTTCATTTCATGGATAGCACTACTTACTATATTTGTGGGAATTTTTGGTATAGAACTAAACAGTTTGTGGCCTCCATGTTTCCAAAGAATCATGCTGTGGAATTTATCAATCTCAATCCCTCTCCTGGAATTGGCCCTTAAACAACGATTTGATGGGAACTTCAAACTTTGATTTCCTTTGACTTTGACTTTGACTCTGACTTTGACTTTGACTTTGACTTCAAACTTTGACTCCTGCCTTTGAATTTGAAACTTTGACTTTGACGTTTGACTTTGAAACTTTGACTTTGACTTTGAAACTTTGACTTATACTTTGACTTCAACTTCAAACTTTGACTTATTCAACTTTGACTTTGACTTTGACTTTGACACTTCAACTTTGACTTTGACGCTTTTTCCTTTGACTTTGACCCACTTCAGCAAGTTTCAATAAAACTTTGTTACAGAAAAAGATTGACTCTGAATTTAAGAATGATGTAAACAAGAATTATTATGTGTTTTGCTGTTGTTTAAAATGAAAATAAACTGGATTCCACCTTAAAATAAAATTAAAATCAACAGTGGTTCGTCCTGATGCAGAATTTAATTCAACTGGATTTCAACTTGGTATGAAAAGGAAATTCCCCAGAATTTTTCCTGGATGAAAAATTTGGTTCACATAAAATTCAACATTCAGGGAAGGAGATTCCACTGGAGTTGCTGAAAAAATTTTAATTGGTTTTCCCATAAAATCCAATGATTGAATTATTTTTTCCCATCCCTTGATTTTGAATAGAAAATAAAATTTGAAAAGGAAATAAACTTCACAGGAAAAAATTCTATTTAAATGAGACATAATTTAAAAATGTTTCATTCTAATTGAATGAAATGTATCTTTAATTTCACTAAAAATATATCTTTAATTTCACTCAAATTTCTTCTGAATGTTACTTGAGTTGATTTTTAGTTTCAATGATATTTTTCTAAAATTCAAAATGTCTCTTTTGATTTAATTAAATTCTCCTCTCAACGCAACCAGTGTTATCAATGTGCATAAAAAGGGCATATCAGAGTTAAAATTATGAAAAATTTAAATGGCTTATTTCATTTAAAAAAATATCTTTTTGTAAAAATAAACTAAGAGTAGATTTTTTCAACCAAACATATATATTTTTTTTAAAAAAAGAAATGAATAGATCTAAAATTAGCCTTTAATTTTTTGAAAAGTTTTGCCCTGATACACCCTGATATATTTTTTTTCTTTCATTAAATTTTGTTTTCAATGTCTGAAATTCACTTTCAATCACCCAAGAACTGCATCTGGCATTTGACAAAATTGAAATTAGTTTTGAATGAATTCTTAATATTTATATGTCTCTATTTCATGGCAGATTATGTGCATTTTTCATAAAGATTGAAACATTAATTAATCAACAGGCCATGTTGGTTTTATATATTTCAAAGTAATTAGAAATCAAGCATGGACTTGCCATAGCCTAATCACCAAATAGCATCCCAGAAAATGAGTGCCTGTTTATAAAGCATGGTAGATGAACTTTATTCATCATATTAAAATTACTGAAATTGATTAATTTGTGTTTAAAAGAATCAATCAATATTAAATAACAGGTGTGATGCAAAAAATGGACGGTTCTAGGGGAAAGGCAGATATTTGAATGTTGAGGGACCTTTCAGACTAATTCTCTGGAAGAATTTCCACCCCTGTTGGGGCTTCATGAACAGGCAACCTTCTCCAAAGGGCTCCAGGAGTATTCCGGGGAATCCTTTCAGTGAAAGTGAAAGGGTGAAGTGGCTGAAAGGCAAGGAGCACCACCAGGACAGCCTGAATCTTGCAAAATGGCTGGGTCTGCACCATTTCAAAATTTTTTTATAACATGCAACCAAACATTGTGAAAATTGTGCACATGCAACCTTTCCTATCAAACCCACCCCCAATCATTCTCACTTCTCATCATTTACTAATTTCAATCCCAATATTATCCAAAAACAAATGTAATAAAATAAAAGGCTGCCAGTCAATATCCATTTTGTGATAATTTGTAAATCTAAATAATTCAAGATCCCTTTGAAAAAGTATTCAATGCCAGTATTTTTGTTACACCAATAAAGATTGTGGCTTTGTTAATGATTAAGTATGGTTGGAAACTTGGAGAAATGGTTTATTGGAATGTTTTGAGTCATCCTTAGTTTTAGAATTGTCCTTTTTCATCACCATCACTGTTGTTGTTTCCCCATTTAATCAAAATTGATCAATGATGAGGGATTGAGAAGGTATCAATATTAACCTAAAGAGTTTGAGACTGAGAATGAGATTGATTTTCTATTTACAGGTGGCAGGGGTGACGATCCAGGGATCAGAAGCAGGATTTCCTGAATTTTTTGGAGTGTTTGGGCTGCATTTTTTCCAGGATTCTTGGTTTCAAGCAAAAAAACATCATAAAATTGTTGCACCTTCATTCAAAATTTCTTACCAGCATCTTGATCTCCACAAATGCACCACGCTTACTTGTGATTTTGCGAATAGACTAGGATCATTTGTAGCTTCTTGCCACCCATTCTGACTTCTTCAGAGTGGATAAGCTTATAATCCCCTGGGAACAAAATTTTTTACTTCATGAAATCTTGAGGTTGAGACCTGATGGCGCAATCCCGCCCCTCCAGCTTGAATGGGAACTAACCCTAATTTAAGGGTGTCCCATTTTTGTGATTTTTGGTGGCACGCAACCGGAAATCAGGAAAATGGTGATACAAAACTGTGAACAGAAGCAGGATTTCCTGAATTTTTGAGAGTTTTTGGCCTGCACCATTTGTATGATATTTGGTTGCATGCAACCAAACATCACTAAATTTTTTCACCTTCATTCAAAATTTCTGACCAGTCATGCCAATTCAACAACTTTAATTGTCATTTTTCCAATAGACTATGATACTTTTGTGCTCCTTAAAAATCATTCCCACTGACTGAGAGTAGATGATCTTATCATCACCCAGCCCCATCATTTGGTTTAGCCTCCTTGTGCCAGGAAGCTTGCAATCCGTTAGCTACAGAAATTGATGGAGTGAAGGAATAATAATATTCTTCAAAATTACACAATAAAAGCTCCCAAAGGAAAAATATTGAAGAAGCAGGTGCAAATTTTATAGTTTTTTGGTTGGGTAGTTTTAAATATGTTTTAACAGAGGAGCCAAAACATTATTAAAATCTAGGGTTCATTAACACCTCTATCCATGGGGATTAAACTTTAAGCTTTTTCCTGGAAAATGGGAACCGTTTTGATTTAACAAGAATGAAGTACTACACAACTAAATAGCAAAATGGCTGGGTAAGACAGCATAAAAGCAGGGTTAGGAGGTAAATAACTTAATTATTTTGAGTAATTACTCACAGGGTCAAAGACAAGGTTTGAAATTGGACGGTTTAATGATCAATGGTTAGGGGTTTTATTGATTCTTCCTCAAAACAAACAGCAATTATGGGTTCTTCAAAAAAACACTAAAATTTCAGACTCATTTCATAAAAAAAATTGATTATCTCTGTATGAGCACTTTATTGGCAATGAAAAAATGCCCGATGATACTGATTGCATTCCTGGATAACTGGGGGACAATAAGCCAAAGAAAGCACTGTATAAATTCATTTTTGGGGTGAAAAAGAGCCTCCTCAGGGCAGTTAGAGAGGGTAGGCCTCATTTCATAAGGCTAGGAAGCCAGCCAGGACTGGTTTCAAATTTTCTCTTAGTTATTTTATCAAGCCAACCTTGGATCCGCAAGATACGTGTGTGAATTAAGGTTCAGGATCAGTTAATGTGTTAATTGGTCATTTTGAGGATCCTGCACATATGTCAATTTTTTATGATTATAACTTGATTAAAGTGATCAGTGGTGGGTTTCTGTGGATTTTAAATCACCTTTTGATCACTTTGGTAATTTATAATAGTTTTTATTCAACCTTCTTGATATGGTTGGTGATATTGGAAGTTTGGGATCTCTTAAGTTTTTGATGATTCTTATTATTATTTTATCAAATATTTTAGATTAATATTTTATTTTAATGCATTATTAGTTGATATTTTTTGTTATTAAACCATCCTCCATGCATATGTCACACCATTGATTTTAAATGGTTGGTCCTTGTGGGGTGCAGCAATTACCTGCGGTACCTTGCAGGCGCAGGGAGGCCTTGTGCATCAGAGGTGCAAGTATTTGACAGTCCAATGCAGGAGTAAGAAGCACTGTGTGCATGAAGTGTTACACATAGGTAGTTCCTCTGGATTATTTTGTGAATATTCATTCAGAAATTTTGTTGGGTGATATTCCTGCGGGTTCCTTGACTAGCTAAGCCTGCATACATTTCAGGAATGCAAAGCTGGAAACAGGATTTTTATCAAAAAACAATTCTGTGTGTAACTCCTAAAATATACACAAAGGGTTATGATAAATTCATTACTCCCAGTTTTGTGGGAGTTTTCTAGGGCACCAAACAACCTGTGGGAGTCGTGTAGAGCCCCAAAAAACCTGTGGGAGTTGTGTAGGGCCCCTCAACGCTTGGGGGCCCATACAACACTCCAAAGGGTTGTTCCAAACACGCGCAACCCCTGGGGGGGCATATACTCCCCATAATGGGCATTTTCAATTTTTTTACCCCTGTACACAACCATTTAGACCTGTGCATGAGGTATACAACCCCCCTGGGGGTTTTCAAGACTTTATTTATTTTTATTTTATTTTATATTTTATATTTTTGTTTTTTTAGGTTGATGATGAATTTACGCCTCCCAGTCATGATGGAGTTGTGTAGGGCCCCACACAACCTGTGGGAGCCATGTAGGTCCCCAAAAAAACTAGTAGGAGTGTTTTAGGGCCCCACAAAACCTGTGAGAGTTGTTTGGGGCCCCGCAACGACTGGGGGCACATACACTACTCAAAAGGGTTTTTCCAAAAACGCGCAACCCCGGGGTGGGCCTATACCCCCCATAATTGACATTTTTCATTTCTGTACCCTGTACACAACCATTTAAAACTGTGTACGGGGGTATAGCACCCCCCAGGTTTGTTCAAGAACTCATTTATTTTTATTTTATTTTATGTTATATATATATATTTTTTTTTAAAACCAAAAATCAACATTATTTGATTTTTTGGTTGATTTCAGTTTTTTATTTATTTCTTTTATTTTAGTTTTTTTTAAGCCTGCAATTGTTTCATTTGTGTGGAATGGAAAAAAAATAGATTTGAGTTATTTAAAACGCTAAAAAACTTGAATGTAGTTGTGCATGGTGACACACAAACCCTTTTCAGTTGAGTAGCATGCCACATGGCCCATTTGATTTGTGTAGCGTGCCACATGGCCCATTCGAGTCAAGTACACGACTGAAAGAGTTGTGAATCTAACATTACCCTTTTTTTAAAACCAAAAAAATCAATATTTTTTGAATTTTTGATTTTTTGGTTGATTTCTGTTTTTCATTTAGTTTATTTTAGTTTTTTTAAGCCTTCAATTCTTTTTGTTGTGTGGCACAGAACACAAATAGATTTGATTTATGTACAACCCTAAACAACTTGAACGTAGTTGTGCATGGTGACACAAAAAACTGAACCGTGATGTGGGGGCTACACAACTGCATTCAAGTCATGTGGAGGCTAAAAAAATTGATTTTAGTTGTTTAGTGTGCCACACAACTCAAATGGTACTTGTGGCACGCTCCGCGACTCCAATGGGCTGTTTAGGATTCCACATGGCCCATTTAAGTTGTGTAGCATTCCACACGGTCAATTTGAGTTGTGTAGCATTCCACACGGCCCATTTGAGTGTTGTAGCATGCCAAACAGCCCATTTGAGTTGTGTAAACAACTCAAAGAGTTTTCAATTTAACATTACCCATACAAAAAACCTCAGTTTCAAGTGAATTTGAGGAGTTAAAAATATATTTGACAAAGTATCTGAAATGCTCAAATGGCCAAAAAATTCATTGTGGTGGTATCATGAGTTTTTGGTTATATTTTTTTAAATTATTCAAAATAGAGAGAATTGAGAATGTTAGGGTGGTTGCAGTGAGTGACACTCCCCATTTTGGGTGTATATTTCAAATATTTAATAGTATATATGGCTTTCCAAGTTCTTATTTGGTTTCTTAACTATATTTTTTTGGGTTTGTTGATAATTTGACAGGTTTCTCTGTACTTGTAGCAAGCTGAATTTTTTTTCTTTCATCCAATGCTAAGTTTGAGACCCAATTTCCCCATAACTCACCTCTGTTTTGTATGGCTGGTACCCCTACTTTTGGGGTGCCCCATTTTTGTGATTTTTGGAAGCATGCAACAAAACATCAGGAAAATGGTGGTCAGTTTTTTGCCCCTGATCTTGTGACAAATGGAAGAAACCTGGATTTCACATTGATTTCAAAAAGTTCCAATAAAATCCTGCTCCATCAAATTCTAACTCTCCAATAGATGCCTACTTAGGTGGTCCATACATCCTAATCATTTATTCCTTGCATCCTACTTAATTAGTCCATACATGAGAACTTGAATACACCCCACCATCAACAGCTTAGTAGAAAATGAATCATTGATCAGGATGCTCAATCAATTTCCTCCCATCTTTAAAATAATCCCTGAATTTTAATAAGTCAGTCTATCCCCTCATTCTTTCATTCATTAACTAATTTTCATCATTTAATCATCCATCCACACCATCAATGATCAAATCAAAAGGAGAAATTTGTTCTATCCCTTTTTGATTTTTTGACATAAAACAACCTTAGTAAAAGGGGGATTATTCATGAAAACATGATAGTAAATTCACTCAGTATTCCAGGCATCTGCAAAACTTAACTAACATTAGAATAAATCCTACGCAGAGGTAAGCTATCATCTCATCACATCCTGCTCCCCTGGGTTGGCTTATCCAATCCATCCATTCATTAGCTTATTAAATTGCTGAATTTCCCCAATCTCAATAATTCAATTCAAATCCCCTCCTGGCTTTAGATGGGATCTCATCTCTCCTTAGAGTCCAAGCTGACTAATGATAGATTACTCTTGGACATGGTATCGAGTAATTAAATTCAACAAATTGGTCAACCAGTCTCAGATTTTTTTGGTAGAAATCTATTCTTTGGCTGAATTATCCAAAGTAAACCTCAGAATCACCATTGCTTTCTTGCTTCGCCTTCAGCAAATGAATGAACAGTTGCACCATCAAAATTAACCCCGCAAATACTTGTTGCCTGCTTTCTCTGCCCTCAGAAATTCAAAAAATAATTTTATTTTCCCAATAAAATCTAATCTTGTGCCATTAAATTTTTTCTCTGCCACAATGACTGCCTTCCCATCTTTGCGCAACTGACTAGATGGCTCAAATTTTCTGACCCCCAAGCTTTCTATTGTTTCCTTACCTTACCTCATGGACTTCCGCCTCCGCCTCAAAATGCATATCCCTTAAAAGTTGCACAGCTGGCCCCTCCAGCCTTGCACAAATTTTTCATTTCTCTTCCATTTCTGATTCTCAAATTGCACAATTTTCCTTGTTACCACCAATAGTCTTTGATTGGAAAAATTTTCTAGATTAAATTGAAAGCTCATGAGTATTATACCCCTCAATTAATATTTATTTTGACTTTTTCAGACTCTTAAACTCATGATCAGTAAGAACCATCAATCAATTTTTCTTGTTTCTCTTTCTTTAATAGTGATTAGAAGCACACCTATTTTTACTGGGGAATTCTCTCACAACTGTGACAAATATGTAGTTTTGATTATAGAATAAAGCCTAAGTGATTATTAATATTTCCAGGTATCAGTAAGATGTTACAAATGTAAGATATCAAATGTTTTAAATAGCATTATATAAGCTTATCTATTTCTACAATTACTTGACCTTCCTTTTGAAATCCATTCTAATTTTTTAAACCCTGAATTTCATTCCACTCTGTTCCTGGATTCTCCCTTCATCCTAGTACCATCCTGGTTAACTTCAAGTTGTCTTTGGGTTCTCAACCATCCTGAAGTTCTTATTCCATCTTCTGAATCTTCAGCTTGATCCATTCTGGATCTCTTGTGGTTCCTGGCTTCCTTCCCCTTTGATTTATCTGCCACGCTGGCTCTGTGTGAAGCCTCTGCATTAGACTTATTTAAATGGGTTAAAAAAGCAAATGTAGGGCATTTCAGTGCAAATGAGCTTTGTATATAAAAAATGAAGAGTAGAAATTAGACACACCCCTTTTCAAAATATTTTGGGAAAAATTGAGAGTGACTGATTGGGAAGTGGTGAGGATTATTCAAATTTGAGTGATAAATTGCAAATTTGGTGAGGTGTGTACAAACATTGTTGATAGTTTTCAAAAATGAGTGATGTGTGTTGAATAGTTTGTGAGGTGTGTTTAAATTTGGTGAGGAGTAATTAAAATTGGGTCAGGTATTTTCAGAATTCGGTTAGGAGTGTTCAAAACTGTTGACAATTATTCAAAATTGAGTGAATTTTTTTTAATGGAAGTCAAATGTAGTGTGGAGGAGCTCAGGTGTGTGGGAGGAGATTCATTTATATGCATATGAAATTTAAACTGGGGGGAGGTGAAAATACACCTTTGTAACACTGGTTTCTCTGAAAGCTCAAACTCCTGGCCCTGCCCTACTGTTGGGAGTGTTCTGATCCTTAACTCGCCATAAGTAAACCACACGACACAAAAAATGTTTCCCCTCCTCATCTTAACTAACCATGTGATTTTGATCAACACTGCATCGTTCCTGTAAATTACTTCACCCCTCCATATAATGGATTCATATGGAATGAAAATTTTTTTCTACCAACAACCACTTTTTCATTTTTGATATGTAAAATATGATTTATGGAGTTCTGCTACCATGATATTTCAAGGGAAACTCATTCTACAGACAGATGAACAAATGAGCCCTCCCCTACTCCCCCCCAACTCCAGCCACTCCTGCATGAAACAGTGCACTGCCCTACTTCCTCATATTTTATTTATCATTTAATAAAAATGTCCCGGTTATACAGGTGCATTCCATATTTTAAACTTTTTACATGAATGAGTCTAGCAGGGAGCCCATGCAACATTTAACCATTGGTTTTTCTTTAGGATGTGGGAAGTCCATGCTTGATTTTTCAATCCACTGAAATATTGAAAATAGATTGTTCCTTTTTAGATTTAATCCCCACTCCACAAGGTCCAGAATCAAAAAGTGAAGTCTCTTTCTACCTAATATTTAATTAATTAGCAATTTTAAATTCACGGCTAAATAGCCGTGTACACGGCTCAATGGAGAGTGTGGCGGCCTACACGACTCAAAAGAGCCATGTGGCATGCTACACGGCTCAAATGGGCTGTGTGGCTTTCTACACGGCTCGAATGGGCCGTGTGGCATGCTAGAAGACTCAAATGAGCTGTGTGGAATGCTATACGTCCCATTTTAGTTGTACGACACGCTAAAAAACTAAAATAAAGTTGTTTAGCCTCCACTAAATCATAAATAATTAATAATAAATTATAAATTATAAATTATAAATTATAAATTATAAATTATAAATTATAAATTATAAATAAGAAACTATGAATTATAAATTATAAATTATATATAATAAACTATATATTAAAAATAATAAATAATAAATAATAAATAATAAATAATAAATGATAAATAATAAATAATAAATAATAAATAATAAATAATAAATAATAAATAATAAATAATAAATAATAAATAATAAATAATAAATAATAAATAATAAATAATAAATAATAAATAATAAATAATAAATAATAAATAATAAATAATAAATAATAAATAATAAATAATAAATAATAAATAATAAATAATAAATAATAAATAATAAATAATAAATAATAAATAATAAATAACAAATAATAAATAATAAATAATAAATAATAAATAATAAATAATAAATAATAGGTAATAAATAATAAATAATAAATAATAAATAATAAATAATAAATAATAAATAATAAATAAAAAATAATAAATAATAAATAATAAATAATAAATAATAAATAATAAATAATAAATAATAAATAATAAATAATAAATAATAAATAATAAATAATAAATAATAAATAATAAATAATAAATAATAAATAATAAATAATAAATAATAAATAATAAATAATAAATAATAAATAATAAATAATAAATAATAAATAATAAATAATAAATAATAAATAATAAATAATAAATAATAAATAATAAATAATAAATAATAAATAATAAATAATAAATAATAAATAATAAATAATAAATAATAAATAATAAATAATAAATAATAAATAATAAATAATAAATAATAAATAATAAATAATAAATAATAAATAATAAATAATAAATAATAAATAATAAATAATAAATAATAAATAATAAATAATAAATAATAAATAATAAATAATAAATAATAAATAATAAATAATAAATAATAAATAATAAATAATAAATAATAAATAATAAATAATAAATAATAAATAATAAATAATAAATAATAAATAATAAATAATAAATAATAAATAATAAATAATAAATAATAAATAATAAATAATAAATAATAAATAATAAATAATAAATAATAAATAATAAATAATAAATAATAAATAATAAATAATAAATAATAAATAATAAATAATAAATAATAAATAATAAATAATAAATAATAAATAATAAATAATAAATAATAAATAATAAATAATAAATAATAAATAATAAATAATAAATAATAAATAATAAATAATAAATAATAAATAATAAATAATAAATAATAAATAATAAATAATAAATAATAAATAATAAATAATAAATAATAAATAATAAATAATAAATAATAAATAATAAATAATAAATAATAAATAATAAATAATAAATAATAAATAATAAATAATAAATAATAAATAATAAATAATAAATAATAAATAATAAATAATAAATAATAAATAATAAATAATAAATAATAAATAATAAATAATAAATAATAAATAATAAATAATAAATAATAAATAATAAATAATAAATAATAAATAATAAATAATAAATAATAAATAATAAATAATAAATAATAAATAATAAATAATAAATAATAAATAATAAATAATAAATAATAAATAATAAATAATAAATAATAAATAATAAATAATAAATAATAAATAATAAATAATAAATAATAAATAATAAATAATAAATAATAAATAATAAATAATAAATAATAAATAATAAATAATAAATAATAAATAATAAATAATAAATAATAAATAATAAATAATAAATAATAAATAATAAATAATAAATAATAAATAATAAATAATAAATAATAAATAATAAATAATAAATAATAAATAATAAATAATAAATAATAAATAATAAATAATAAATAATAAATAATAAATAATAAATAATAAATAATAAATAATAAATAATAAATAATAAATAATAAATAATAAATAATAAATAATAAATAATAAATAATAAATAATAAATAATAAATAATAAATAATAAATAATAAATAATAAATAATAAATAATAAATAATAAATAATAAATAATAAATAATAAATAATAAATAATAAATAATAAATAATAAATAATAAATAATAAATAATAAATAATAAATAATAAATAATAAATAATAAATAATAAATAATAAATAATAAATAATAAATAATAAATAATAAATAATAAATAATAAATAATAAATAATAAATAATAAATAATAAATAATAAATAATAAATAATAAATAATAAATAATAAATAATAAATAATAAATAATAAATAATAAATAATAAATAATAAATAATAAATAATAAATAATAAATAATAAATAATAAATAATAAATAATAAAAAATAAATAATAGATAATAAATAATTAATAATAGATAATAAATAATAAATAATAAATAATCAAAAATAAATAATAAATAATAAAAAATAAAAAAAATAATAAAGGCTGTTTACAAGCCTCCCACAAGCCTGGAGCCCTGTACACGGCTCCCACACACCTGGATCCCTATACACGGCTCCCACACGTCTGGAGACGTGAATTTAACATCACCGCTAATTAATTTTTTGATAAAGATGATGATTTTTTGCAGGGGCATGCCGGAGGTATGGAGTGGGCATGAATGATTCAAGAAGGATCGCATGAAACATAACAATTTTGACCTGTTAATGGTATTTGGTTATTGGGATGTGAAAATTCCATGCTGGATCAATGAATCCTTCAAAACATTCAAATTGATGGTGCATGTTAATATTTTAAATTTGAAGCTACATCAAAGCTTGTTTCACTCTCATCACTTGTTTTTACACACCATAAATGTTGTTCTACTTCACAATTATGTACTAGATCCACTTGAATTGAGACAGAAACTGTAAAATTATGTGACTTTTGGTTTCATGAAACCAAAGATCAATAAAATTGTGCATCTGCTACCCATCTCATTTTGTAATTTATGAATTAATATAGATGAATGGGAGTAAGAATGCCTGCTATTTTGGCCCTTATTCAAAAGTATTACTTTCACAAGGATAATGCAAGGTAGCAATGAAAGCTGGAGGTGATGGAGAATTAAGTTTATAAATCATTATTAAAAATAAATAAATTACAACTCCAAGGATAAGATTTGGATTGATGAAGGTCTTCCATGAGGAAATTTCAAACTATGAAATTTTTCTTCCAAGAAAGATGGAAATATAGATTAAGGACTTATCAAGGGCTTTTGTTAATTTTTATCATGGTTTAATGCAGGGCTAAAGCATTGGTCCTGAATTAATTTATGCGTATTTTGAATGAATTTTAACCTCAAAATTGGTCCAAACAATGCTACAATTGATTCCACATCAAAAAAATCCAAAAATATAAAAAAAAACAATAAATTTCCTTTTCAGCTTGCTCCTTGTGCCAAGCAACCTTTCAAAATTAGATAAAAGAAAATTTAATACAAGAATAATTCCTAAAATACAGAAGGAGAAGGAAGTCCTGAACTATTTTAATGGTATGGATTCCCAACCCAGAATTAAGTATGTTCACTCACTGACCCCACCTGTCAATTGTTACTACTTATATTTTAAATAAATTATTAAAATATTAAAATAAAACCACAACCACTACAGTGAATTTTTCTCTATTTTAATATTTCAAATATATTTTCCAATTATTGGTTTCAAAACACAGATTCATTCAGATTTGAAGTGTTCTTTATAGTTTGGGAGTTACAAGGCAATATTGTTCTGTTTTAATTCACAACGTTCCACACATCCACATCATTCTAGCTGCACTTTTCAAGACCAAGAAACTCCAGAAACCTTCCAGGAATCATTTATTCAACATGGGCCAGACTTCTATCCTGAACCAATTCTCAGACTCTTTACCAAACTGCAAAAATAATGTCAGCTTGCTACTATTGCAGAGAAAGCTGCAAAAGTAACAAAAATAACATAAAAATAATAATAATAAAATTAATGTAAGAAGGAGTAGGAAAACCATAAAAAATATTGCAAACATAGATTCCCTACTCAAAATTAGGTAGGGTCACTCAATGACCCCACCCTTGAAATCAAACTCCTTATATTTTTAAATAATTAAGGAAAGAAAGGCCAAAATATCACAGCACCACTATTGAACTTTTTGGCCAATTAAGTATTTCACATAAACTGTCACGTATAGGTTTCACACCTAAAATTCAGTAAGAGTTGAGGTGTTGTGTATATTTTATGAGTTACAGATGGAAATGTGTTCTGTCACAATTCCTGCACGCAGCTGGGGCACCCAATGCACCCACTGGCGGCTGAGCTACAGATCTGTCACTCTGTAAAAGTTGTGTACTCAGCCCTGGGCCTCTGACAAGTACGCAGCCGTGGGACTACGGGTTGAAAAAGTGACAGGTGGCCTGAGAAACTTAGGTACTGCGTAAACATGCTACAACCCTCATGGGAACATTCTACATATGTAATATAAGTTCCTGTCAATATTAGATATTTTAAAAGTACATAAAATGATATAAAAATACTTAGATAACCTTTATACGTATTTTTCATGAAATATAATTCAAATTACCTAAAATGTCGAAAATAAGACAGTGACTACTTCTAAGAATTTATTCAAATACTTTAATATACTATTATGAGAATTTCTGGACATCATCAGTTTTGTGAAATACTAAGAAAACGTATGATGTAAAAATATTACATGAATACCAATGAATTACATTTTTAAGTAATTATTTTAGTAAATCAACTGAATTTTGAAAATAAGGAGTAAAATCAATATCATGACTTTACTCCAATTATTTAATACATAATGAGAACTCACCTGACATCATAATATCCGTATGAGTGTCTATAAAAACAATTATTAAATTAATGGGAACATTTACTAAGGATAATTAATTAAATAATAAATAAAAAGGACAGATTAGTGTTATTAACACGTCCAAACATCAATTATAAAGTAGAAGAATTCCCATACCCTGTGGAATTCAATTCTACCCGTGTTACAGCACCAAGAACAAGTGAAAGGCTACCACTGGTTACCCTGCTAGCCCCAGTGTTTTTCCCTTTGAGCCCCTGTACCGCTCAGAAGGACAATATTGGGACTCTAAAAGCTATAATTAAGGAGCTCTTCAGAGGATATTGATACCCAGAGTCCCAGTTATATTTATATCCAAAAACCGTGCCAAGGTAATGAAATACTTATAAGAGATAAGCAAGTGATTTATGGATAATTCTGATTAACTATGTCTGTCCTCAACATCTTTTTATCAATTTAAACTGCTGAACAACCTTATAAACCCCAGTATACAGGTTTAACCCATCAGTGCACGTCCCAAACAGATAACCAAAGGATTTAATAATACACTAGTGACATTTATCATTGTTTCTCTGTCGTGGAAGCTTGTTTACAAAGCCCTGCCACTCCACCTTGTACTTTATATGCATATTATCTTTGGGCAAAATATCCTTTAGACTAAAGGGCCAAGAGTAACTGTGTTTTCATACTGAAGTCCCTGAAGAGAGGTGTTAAAGATCCCCAATGTGATTGTGGCCCCTCTATAAAAATATTTAATAATCAATTTATCTATACTGATTTATAACAATAAACCATAATCAAACCAATTAACCTTGCAATAAGCTTTATCCAAATACTTTGGGAATTTTTCTGCATTTATTAGATAATATATTTATTATTTGTTCTATCACCTCTGGTATCTAAAAGATAGCAAGGTTCTTGGCATCCAGGAGGCTGAAAATTGGGGGTCTGGCTGGTAAATATTCCATTTTATTATATTTGATACCTTGGAAAAGAAAATTCACATAAAATTAAATCAAAGATAAGTTTATCTAAATTTTTAAACATGATTCATCATTAAATTCTTTTGCAGTTGATTTAAAAAGCCAATGCAGAATTAAAAATCTATTTTTGAAATCTTTTAAAGATAAGAAAATAAGAATATATTAAAAATTATAAACCTAATGGTTGGGAAGCTTTGAGTCAAGCTTAGCAACTCAATATCTCTTCTGCACATAAACACTTAGATAAACTCCTTGAAAAAGAAGATATTGAGAGGTGTATCAACTTCCAGGCCCTATTAAGGAAACATAAAGCTTGGAAGAAATACGGTATAAATTAATTTTCAAAATATAAAAGTAAGAGACTTGTATTACCATATTTTTTATTAAAATAATATTAATATATTTTATTGACCAAAAAAATAACCTTTTACCATCAATGAACCCTCCCATACCAGATACCACTACCACTGAAACTGATTTATTGGATCAAGAAGTCCCGGATATCTCTGGAAGCCCTGAAAATATTGATTAAACGGGTGAAGACGTCATCGGGACACACCAAGGACCTGTAAGATTCCCTATTAAGGACAAATTTAATCCCTAAAAAGTCCTGGTACCTATGAATATCAACTCAAGCAATTTTTAAACAAAACCTCTATTTTGTCGGATTTTTTCCTTTAGAAAGAAAAATACTTATAAAAATTTTATTCAATTTGAATAGATGTCACACAAGAGCCTCAGGGAGAATTCCCTCCTATGGATCTCTGCCAGGAGCCCCTGGTAACCATCAGACCACCAATAATGACAACCATGAGGGGACTGGAACCTGTGAATCAAATCTTGATGGACAAGGAACAGCCCCAAGTACTTTTTCCCTCCCCCAACCTAGAGCCGGAAAAGGAAGTGGAATTAAGCCCCCCTCCATTACAAGAAGATTCCCTGCAGCCACCCCAGCAGAATCTGGCCAAGGAAGCCAAGATCAAAGACTTAGTCAGAGAGCATGTGAAATATTGGGAAGAGTTCAAAGAAACCCAAGCCAAAGAGGAAATGGTATCTATGAAAAATATAATCTACCAGGCAACAGCTACCCAGATAGCTCTTCAGAGAATGATTCCAAGGAAAGAGGTATAATCCTATGTAGAAAAGTGGAATCCTTGGGATCATTTAGGCCAACTGAAAGGCAAATGATCAGGAAATAAGAGATCTTCTTCCCATCCAAAGCCAAAGGGAAAGATGGATTGGGATCAGATAATATCCTTAGCTCAAAAATAGAAAAAGGTATAGAACAATTAGCCTCTAATTCTGAACCCAGTAACTTGTCTAAACCAACCTCTGATGTTATTACTTCATTTTCTAAGAATATGCGCCATAACTTCAAGCTTTTTTTGTGGATATTTGGACTGTGTTTATACCCAGATGGATAAATTGACCTAAGTTGTAGCCAAATTAATTAATAACTAAACAAAAACTGTAGGAATGGAAGATATTAAAGAACATACAGAATAATTATTGGATACAATTAATCAAGGTAAAATCAGACAGACTCAAACAATTGATAATATTTTAACAGGTATCCAAGAAGATTTTATTATGTCTTTTCAACCTTTGAAAGAAGAATTGGTAACCACCACTAACAGCTCCATTCTTTCCCTTAGTGAGAAATTAGATCTGCTTAATAATAAAGTGGAACTGCAACTTAATATTATCAAGAATGATCTTATACAATTAAAATTTGGCCTGACCAACCCTTTGGGGAGTACCACGGAGGAACCAAAACATCCCAGACAAGAAACTACTCTTTATGCACCAACCTTACTAGGAATGCATAGGAGTGACACCTTCAGGCCTAGTCCTACTCCTGAAATGGAACAAGCCCTCAAACGTTTACCCCCAATTTCTGAATGGCCTAAGTTCTCTGGTGAAGGAGAATACAATAATATAAATTTCATTAAATTTATTGACTGTACTATTAACTCTTATGACTTACCAGAAGCTATAGATGTAGTCAGGCTGCCCAGACTATTTGAAGGAGTAGCTTTAGAATGTTTTATCAGTAAAAGAGAAGAAGTGGGGTCCTTACCATGGAATTCTTGGAAACATCTCATTAAAGAAAAATTTAGTTCTAGAATGTGGAAAAGAAAAATGATGAAAAAATTTGAAAATTCCTCATTGGATCCCTCCAAGGATAAGCCTCACAAATGGTGCTTGGAAAAGAAGAGAAGACTAGATAGCTTCTATCCAGATGCTGATAAAGAGGAAGTGAATGAAATACTCTTCAACTTGTGTCCTGGAAATCTTAACCATAGTGTAATATGCAGGATGAGCATGGATTCTGAATTACCCACTCTAATCAATGTGTTAGAAGAAGTCATAGAAATGACTTCTTAGGAAAGAAGGTTCATTATAGACCTAAAGAGAACTTCAACATTAACAAAACCAGAGAACAACCCCCTCTGATAAATACCTCTGATAATAAGAAACCTAATGAGAACAGGAACAAAGAGCGAATTACTGGAACTTGTTGAAATTGTAACAAGACAGTGCATATGAGACAAGACTTTCTATTACCAAAAAGTAAAATAGCAGTATTGGAAGGAGAGCAGGAGGTTGAAGGGAATCAGAACTATGAAGATATAGCTGATACTGAAGGATACATTTCTGAATGTGAATTGATCCTGACCCAACCTTTTAATGGTATAGAAAGAGGTATAGGTACTTCTATAGAAATCAATAACATCCATGGTGAGTATAGTTTGCCCCAAAAATGGGATCCTACCATAATTCCTAGACATATCACAGATGTTAAATCATTAACAGTTAAACCTATGAGTGGTAAGAGTTATACTACTGGTCAAATTTTCTATGCAACAGGATTTTATAGAGACAGACCTATAAGGCTATTACTGGATAGGGGAGATTTCTGCTCATGTGTCTTCACTGAATTCTTAAACAAATGGAATCCCAATTGGAAAGAAAACCTTCTTCATGTCCCAAAAGCCAATGTTAGCTCTTGAAAATTTACCATGAATGCAATCGGAGTATGGACTGCTCCAATAATATTACCCCATACTAAAGGATCTTTGAGAATAAAAGTGGAATTTGTGGTATTTATCAACTGATTATGTGACTACCTGATAATACGTAATGATGCTTTATGTCTATATGGTATAGATGTTTTTCAGAGTAAAGGGAGATAATTTACAGTGGGTGGTGTGGTGCCCTATCCTGGAAACCCTGGCCAGTGCGGAGACTTTAATTTTTTTTTATGATTTTTCCTTATCATCATTCATAGGCATCATTATCAAGAAAAAAGAAAAAAAAATATTTGATCTGGAATAGGGTTCCATCTGGTTTCCAGCTTCCCAACTGCTCATTCTCTCAGTTGTAAAGGACAACCTCTGGGTGGTTGTATCCCCGCTCTTGTGTTCAAATCCCTGCTGCTCCACTATTCAGCCTTACAGCTTCTTTTTTGCCAAGCGTGCGGCCAAAAGACTGCCGGGCTTGCCTCCACCCGGCCAGCCCAGCTGGCCATGATGTTGATCTCTGAACTTGTGGATGGATGCTCAGACTCGGATGTTTACTCAATAGGATCTCTCTTGATTGCTTGATGGCATTCCAACTTGCCCATGGCCTTCAGCGCATCCAACAGCTTCAACATCTCTACGTCCTTCACAAGAATTTGTCTTGCTGGAATTTTGTCGTCTCCAAACCTCTCTTGAAACAAACCCTGGTGGCAGAACTGCTTGATTGATCTGTGAGGTCTATAGATCTCTCAGAATCTCAGCCTAGGATCTTGGATTGACTACCCAAACCTGTCATTGATGCCATCCTTGACATCCAACGGGCCACCCAACGCTCTGATCCATCCAACCTGCTCATGATCAAGCTCCCCTTGGTTTCGGTCACCGTGATCCTTGCTGGCTTGCAGCTTGGTTACCCCTGTACGTATTGTCACTCTTCCTCCAATCAACTCATCCATTGACCCCTCAAAGTTGTTTGGATCAACCTCCTGCGATCCGTCGACTCCTGCAATCCTCCCAATCATCCTTGGACCCTCCAGTCCCTCCTCATGACCAATCCATCTACTCACTACCCCCAATCCAATCCGCGCGTTCATTGCTCACTGGTCTCCCGCGCGAGTCTTCTGACGCCTGCGCGGGTTGGTGATGTGTCCCGCGCCCCTCAAGGATTCTAACCGCGCAGTCATCCGCCGGCCAGTGGTTGCCAAGGGGCGTTGGCCTGTCTGCGCGGCCCGTCACCTCACCCTCACCTGCTTGTGCCCACCTTTGGCACAGGCTGGTGTTCCTTTTAATCCCCGCTCATTCATTTCCTGTTATTATTTCATTCATCCTGAGATCCTTAAAAAAAAAAAAAAAAAAAAAAAAAATCCGCTCTATTTGTAGTATCTCTTGTAAATAGTTTACAGGGACCCATGGCCTATAAAAGGAGGGGCTCTCCCCAGCCTTTTATTCATCATCCATGGGAGTGTGTGCTTATGTCCCCCCCGTTATTGTGAAATTAGATCCTGATCCTTATCCTGGGTATATCTCTGATTGCCGCCCCGATCCATTTTTGACCCTTAGTCTTTGCCCCTCTGAGGCCTGATCCTTATCACCAACCAATAGCCTTGCTGGTTGAAGAAAATTCTGTCTGTTGGAATTTTTTGAGTGTGTTATACCACTCCTTGATCCCTTTCTCTGACAATACTGGTCCTGATCCCTGATCATCTTCCTGGAGCAAATCACAATTGATTGAAGAGGTCTTATTAAGCTTAAGACCTGGAGTGTTATACCTCCATTATTTTCTTTGGAGTTGCATTCTGCCAGCCTACTCTTGAGTCCCTTGAGAAGTTTTGAGGTTATCCTTGCTTCAAATCAGTTACTTTTTGCTTTTAGAGCTTCTTAAACATTGTGCTTTGTCTTGTACAGCAACCCTCAGTTATCTGGTACCCTTCAAGCGCTTGATTGCAGAGAGTTGGGCAGGTTCATTGAGAACCTGGAGGTTGGTTGGGTTTGAGTTGATCATCCCCAATCTTCTGCTGACGACCAGAGTTATTGGCTTGTGGGTGTTGTTTACATACAACAGCTTTTGTTCTTTGAACTCTAAGCAGACTTTAACCTCTTTTGTTCAAGTTTTTCCCTGCATAATCTTGTCTTAGATAGTTCTGTTCCATCGCTACCAAACTATTATCATCTTCATCCTCTACTCCTTGATTCCTCATTTACCAGGTTCTGGACCTTGATCTTGGTTACATCTAAATATTTTTGTAACACTCAGGAGGGCAGGCTAAACAGCACCTTTCCCCTCCATAGAACTGCCATGGCCTAGGACCGTTTGGAGTCTTACAGTGGTAACTGGGACAAGAATTTTAAGATATTCACCATCCAATCTAACTTCCCCTCTTCCACTTATCAAAACCATTTAGAAGACATTAATCAAGAATACTTCTCTCAAGAAGCTCTGAATATGAAAATTTCTGTGGAACAGAAGAAAGATTTATTGAAAGTCTGCTTTGGGAACCAAAATGCTTTTTGCACTAAAGATAATCCCATTGGTGATATCAAAGGACATGACATGGTATTAACATTCAATATTAAGCCTCCTTATCCACCAAACTTAAGAAGACCAGCTTCTCCCTCTAGTCCTAAGTCTAGAATAGCTCTTGAGGAACATATCCAAGAACTGATAGACTTACAAGTATTAAGAAAAGTAGGGCACCATGAGAAGGTAGATGTGACCACACCTGTAATCATAGCTTGGCATAATGACGAGTGAAGAATGGTAGGAGACTTCAGAATGCTCAATAATTATAATCAGGCAGATTATTATCCTATAACCTGGATTGATCATGCTCTAAATAACTTTCCAAGGCCAAATATATCACTACTATGGATTTGCTTCAAGGTTTCAACCAGATACCTATAAGCCCTGAAAGCAAAATTTTTATTAGAATAATCTGTCATTTGGGAATATATGAATATCTTAGGGTGTACTTTGGTATAAAGAATGCCCCATCACACTTCCAGAGAACAATTGAGACAGTTCTTGGTAAATACATCAGACAAGGATGGATGATGGTGTATATAGATGATTTTATCATATATTCTGATGATTGGGATAGTTATATCAACCAAATAAGATTAGTCCTCCAAAATATCTCCAAAGCAGGATTAAAAGTATCCATGAAGAAATGGGACTTTGGAAATGGAGAATTGAAAGCCCCAGGGCATATAGTCTCTGGTCTAACTCTAGCTGCTGATCAACATAAGATAGCTGCTGTCATGAACAGACCCATGCCTCAAAATAAAACAGAGTTATTTTCTTTCATTAATTTTTTCAGTTACTACAGACAATACATAGCAAAATTTTCTATGGTAACTAAAATTTTCTACAAAATATGCAACAATGGCACTCCATTTAAAATGACACATGAGAGATTGAAAAACTTTGAGCAACTTAAAATAGCTATGACCTCTAATCCTTGACTCATTCAACCAGATTACTCCAAGCCCTTCAAAATGTACCTTCATGCCTTTATGGAAGGTTTAGGAGCTACTCTACATCAAGAACAAATAGAAGAAGAAAAACCAGTGGAGAGACCAGTACTCTTCATATCTAGAAAGGTCAAAGATACAAAGAAGAATCTGCAGATAAAGATGAAAGTTTACCAGAGAAGAATATAACTGATGTACCAATACATCTTAGAAACTGCAGAGCCAGCAAAAGCAACTGAAAAACACATGTAATTAATTTATTCCCAACATGCTCCAGATTTTTTTTTCAGATATGGCCATATCTTGGAGTGGGGGAATGTCAGCTTGCTATTATTGCAGAGCAAGATGCAAAAGTGACATAAAAAACATAAAAATAATAATAATAAAATTAAACTAAGAAGGAGTAGGAAAACCATGAATATTATTGCAAAAATGGATTCTCCACCCAAACTTTGGTAGGGTCACTCGCTTACCCCACCCTTGAAATCCAACTCCTTATATTTTTAGATAATTAAGGAAAGAAATAAAAAAATACCATGGCACCACTATTGAACTTTTTGGCAAATTAAATATTTCAGAAGTATTTTCACGTATAGGTTTAAAACCTAAAATTCAGTCAGAATTGAGTTGTTGCGTTTATTTTAGGAGTTACAGACGGAAATGTGTTCTGTCACAATTCCCGCACGCAGCCGCCGCACCCAATGCACCCGCGCGCGGCTGAGCTACAGCTCTGTCACTCTGTCAAAGTTGTGTAAGCAGCCCCAGGCCTCTGACAAGTACGCAGCCTTGGGAGTACGGGTTGAAAAAGTGACAGGAGGCATGAGAAACTTAGGTACTGGGTAAACATCCTACAACCCATATGGGAGAATTCTACTCATGTAATAAATTTTCCCATGGATAGTGGGTAGTCTAAAAGTACATAAAATGATATATAAATACTTAGATAACCTTTATGAGTATATTTTATCAAATATAATTCAAACTACCTAAAATTTCGAAAATAAGACAATGACTACTTCTAAAGATATATTAAAATACTTTAATATAATACTATGCTAATGTCTAGAAATCAACATTTTAGTGAAAAACTAAGAAAACTTATAATGTAAAAATATTACATGAATACCCATCACTTACATTTTGAATTAATTATTTTAGTAAATCAACTGAATTTCGAAAATAAGGAGTAAAATCAATATCATGACTTTACTCCAATTATTTAATACATAATGAGAACTCACCTGACATCAGAATATCCGTAGGAATGTATATTAAAACAATTATGAACTTACTTGGAACATTTACTAAGGATAATTAATTAAATAATATATAAAAAGGACAGATTAATTTTATTCACACGTCCAAACATCAATTATAAGGTAGAATAATTCCCATACCCTGTGAAATTAGATGCTACCCGTGTTACAGAACCAAGAAAACGTGACAGGCTACCACTGGATGCCCTGATCGCCTCAGTTTCCGTCCCTTTGAGTCCCTTTACCCCTCAGAAGCCAAATATTGGGACTCCAAAAGCTATAAATAAAGAGCTCTTTAGAGGATATTGATACCCAGAGAACCAGTTATATTTATATCCAGAAACTGTGTCAAGGTACTCAAATACTTATAGGAAATAAGTAAGTGATTTATGGCTTAGTCTGATTAATAATATCTGTCCTCAACCTCTTTTTGTCAATTTAAACTTCTGAAAAACCTTATAAACCCCAGTATACAGGTTTAACACATCAGTACACGTCCCAAACAGATACCCAAAGGATTTAATAATATACTAGTGAGTTTTATTATCTTTTCTCTGTTGTGGCAGCTTGTTTACAAAGCCCTTCCACTCCACCGTGTATTTTATATGCATATTATCTTTGGGAAAAATATTCTTTAAACTAAAAGGCCCAGAGTAACCAGGAATAGGTGTTTTCATACTGAATTCACTGAAGAGAGGTGTTAAAGATCCCCCATATAATTGTTGCGCATCTATAAAAATATTCAATAATCAATTTATCTTTATTGATTTATGACAATAAACCATAACCAAACCAATGAAACTTGCAATAATGTTTATCCAAATATTTTACGGATTTTTGATGCACTTATTAAATAATATATTTATTATTTATTCTATCACCTCTGATAGCTGAAGGATAGCAAGGGTCTTGGCATGGAGGAGGCTGAAAAATCAAGTTTTAAATGGAAACCTTTGTTGAAAGTTAAAGCACCCAAATACTAAAAACAACATGCATGCCTCACACATATTTAATTTATATTGCCTTGAAACATTCCTTCAAAAAAGCAAAAAATTTAAAAAATTCAATTTTATCATTAGAATTTTGATCATTTTGTTTGCCTTATATATACTTTTTTTTGTGGTTTTTCAAGCTGTTAGAATTTTGAAAAAAACTATTGAAGGCTTTTTAAATTTTTTTTTCAGAACTTTAGGATTTCATTTTTTACCTTAAAACTTTCCTTCAAAAAAACAAAAAAATTCAAAAACTTGACTTCTCTCATTGAACTTTTGGATCCTCTTGTTTTCCTTTTGATTTCCCTTTGGGGGGTATGCACATTTCCAGAATTTTTTTCAAAAAAATTACATTCTTAATACAGATCTTTTAGATGTATGCATACAACTCCCAAACTTCATTCAGAAAATTAATAATAAGAAAAAAATATGTATAAAAATATTGAAAATTATTCAAATATGGATTTTTTTTTGTTTCTACTTGATTTTCTTGGATGAAAAAAAATTCATTGCAACATCCAAATTTTCTGAACATTGGTTTTCCAAGATTTGAAATGCTTTATCACAAAGCTTTTCCAAAGTGGATCCAACCTGGGAGCTTGTCAATGATTAGACTTGAACTTGAACAAGACTATATGTTTGGATTTTTCTAGAAGAATGAAGCAAATAGGAGAAGATTTGGAATTTTGAGTTGGAGTTAAATTCACTGGAAGATAGGTGCAAGGAATTAAAGAAGAAAAAAGAAAAACTGGAAACTTATATGTTTCAGCCATAAGGAAACCATGGCATGTGAATTTCATCCAAATATTAGGGAATATAAAATTGAAGCAAACCGGCCATTTTTTAATGGTGGGTTTTAACCCAAATCCTCCATTTCCAAACCACCATTCAAAATAAAAAAAAAGACTTATTTCACATCAGAAATGTCAAATTTACCTGAGAATTAAGGGGTTATTTCAAAGAAAGTATTTAAAGGCTTTCACCACCTCAACCTTTCATTCCACATCATCACCCCTGGTTTTAAACTCCAACCTCATTGGAAAAATTCTACCTCAAAACTTGTCCAAAAATTAGATTCATTGCTTTTGATCTCTTCAATGCTATCCTCATCACTTCATCACTCTCATTGCTTCATCACTCTCATCAATTTCTGACCTCACCACTTCATCACTCTCATTGCTTCATCACTATCATCACTTTCCCACACACTATTGTTTTCAAAACATCCATCCTCACATCATTTGATTGCTTTATCCCAGCTTTGATCACATCCTTACTCTCATTGCTTCATTGCTTCATCACTTCATCCTGGCTTTAAAAAAATACCTTGATCACTTCATTGCTTCATTGCTTCATTGCTTCATCCCCCTTACTTTTTTCAAATGGCCCCTCAGGAAAACTCCCCCTGAAAGTCCACTAAATAGTCCAATGGACAAGAGCAAAAATCCCCCAGGAACTCAAAATCCACAAATCCTCCCCCATCAGCTTCCAAAGGCCCAAGTAAGCTCAAGAGAGCTGATCACATCATATTGGTAAACTGTTTCAAAATTCCCTCCAACTATGAATTTTGTTTGGATCTAACAATAAAACACAATTTGGCCAACCTCCATCCTTTAATTTCAATGGTTATCTCCTGATTTCCAATGGACTGAAAAAAAAACCAGAGGTAGGCTGGATCTTTCATCCAAACAGATGCAGGAGTAATTCAAGAACTATCAATCCAAACGTTTCCACTTTAGCCAATGCTCAAAAGCCCTATCCTTGCCCTGTCTCTATATTTTTGTCAAACCATCTCCTCCCATCCACAGATTACAATTGGGGTTAGGCTCAAGAAGGGATTCAATTAATCTGATAATATTCACTGAATTCATACCCCATGGAAATCAATTGCTTGATTGTTTTAAAATCATTGCAGAAATCAATTTCAAATCAATTCCTCAGTCAATTCATAATTGATGGCAAGATTTATTGGAGATTGAATGGAGATTGATTGAGAGATCAATTGGAAATGGATTGAAAATCCCATTTCTCTTTATATTTTTCAAATCATCTCTTCCCATCTTCTTCCCTCCAAGGCACCTACTGCGCTTGGGGTAAGGATCAAGAAGGGATTCAATTTGTTGCATAATATTTGGAGCGCACTGGCCATTTGACAACCCAAAATATTGCACACTATGGGATTGGAACCCCTGACCTCAACATTTATGAGTGATACTTTAACCACACGGGCAATTGACACATGAGAAAATTTGCATTTCCAAACACTTAGACTAATCATGTAATTACCCCCTGCTCACAATGATCATCCTAGCTCACCACAATGATCATCCCAGCTCAGCATCTGCTCATCACACACATGAATCAATAACACATGGAAATCTATTGCTCAATTGATAGCAAATCAATCAAGCAATAAATACCCAATTGATTTCTCAATTCATTGGAAAATGATTGCTCAATTTATTTGAAATTGATTGCTAAATTGTTTGCAATTGATTGCTCAATTGATTTGAAATTTATTTCTCAATTGTTTGCAATTGATTTCTCAATTGATTCTCAATTGATTGCTCTATTGATTGGCAATTGGTTGCTCAATTGATTGGCAATTGATTGCTCAATTGATTGGCAATTGATTTCTCAATTGATTGGATATTGATTGGCAATTGATTGCTCAATTGATTGGAAATTGATTGCTCAATTGATTGGCTATTGATTGCTCAATTGATTGGCAATTGATTGGCTATTGATTGCCAAATTGATTGGCAATTGATTGCTCAATTGATTGGAAATTGATTGCTAAATTGATTGGCAACTGATTTCTCAATTGATTGGCAATTCATTGCTTGATTGATTGGAAATTGATTTCTCAATTGATTGTAAATTGATTGCTCAATTGATTGGCAATTTATAGCTCAATTGATTGAAAATTAATTGCTCAATTGATTTGCAATTGATTTCTCAATTTTTTGGCAATTGATTTCTCAATTGATTGGCAATTGATTGCTCAATTGATTTGCAATTGATTGCCAAATTGATTGGCAATTGATTGTTCAATTGATTGGCAATTGATTGTTGAATTGATTTGCAATTGATTGCTCATTTGATTGGCAAATTATTGCTCACTTGATTGGCAATCTATTGCTTGATTTATCTGCAATCAATTACTCAATTGATGGGCAATGAATTTCTCAATTTATTGGAAATTGATTGCTCAATTGATTGGAAATTTATTGCTCAATTGATTTGAAATTGATTTCTCCATCAATTTCCAATAAATTTCTCAATTGATTTGAAATTGATTTCTCCATCAATTTCCAATCAATTTCTCAATTGATTTCTCCATCAATTCCAAATGAATTTCTCAATTGATTGGGAATTAATTTCTCAATCAATTGCCAATCAATTTCTCAATTGATTGGAAATCAATTGCGAAAATCAACTGGAAATCACTTGCTCAATCAATTGGAATTGAATTGCTCAATCAATTGGCAATCAAATGGAATTCAATTTCTCAATCATTTGGCAATAAATTGGCATTCAATTTCTCAATCAATTGGAATTCAATTGCTCCATGAATTGGCATTCAATTTCTCAATCAATTGGCATTAAATTGCTCAATCAATTGGAAATCAATTGGCATTCAATTGCTCAATTAATTGGAATTCAATTTCTAAATAAATTGGAATTCAATCGCTCATTAAATTGGAAATCAATTGGAATTCAATTTCTCAATGAATTGGCTTTCAATTGCTCAATCAATTGGCATTAAATTGCTCAATCAATTGGAAATTGATTGCTTGAAATATTGGAAATTTATTGCTTGATTGATTGGCAATGAATTGCTTGATAAATTGGCAATCAATTTCTCAATTGATTTTCCATCAATTGCTCAATTGATTCTAAATCAATTCCTTGATCAATTGGCAATCAATCAATCAATTGGAAATAAATCTCTTGATCAATTGGAACTCAATTTCTCAATTAATTGGAAATTGATTGCTTGAATAATTTGAAGATGATGCCTTGATTGATTTGAAATTGATTGAGAAATTGATTGCTTTATTGATTAGGAATCAATTTCTCAATAAACTGGAAACCTAATAAGATAGCCTGAATTTCCTTATGTCTAAAAACCAGCGGACTAGGAGACACAAGAATCATGAGAAACAGAATAAGGAAGAAAACAGAATAAAAGAAGAAGGATGAGAACAGAAGAATAGAAGACGAGAAAAGGGAAGTCCTACGCCTGAAGCCAACAGATAGAGTAAGAGGGTGATGGCGTAGTTTGCAGTAGGTGATCCTGAGGACTTGAGCATTGACTGGTTGAAGAGGCTCAAAAGATGAGCTTGAACGTAGTCAACAGTTTGGAAGAGAGAAGCTTTACCAGGCAGGGATAGTAGAGCAAGCGAGAGTAGTTGAGGTCTTGAGTGAAGATTGAGTGCAAGGTTGAAGGCGAGTGCAAGATTGAAAGAAACTGAGATGATGAAGAAAAGATGAAAAAGCGGAAAATGAAGAAAATGGAAAGAGAACAGAGCAGATAGAAAAATAAGGACAGAAAAGATAGATGAACCAGGAACAGAAAACCGGCGGTCCGAAAAGAAAACCAGAGCCGGAGACAGTACAGTAATCAAACCCGTCCCCGGTAGATTGACGGGGCGCGGGAGAAGAGGTGAGTGCGCGGGGGAGGAAGAGAGCGCGCGGATTGGAAGGATGGGAATCTCAACACCCCTTGTGACTGGTAAGCAGGGCAACTGAGGAAGATTTTTGGGAGGACTCCGCAAAGACCTTGTTCTGTAAGCACTTAATGGAGTTGATAGATGTGGCTTTGGTGAGTGAGTTGGCAATCATTTCTTCTGTTGAGATTAGAATGAGTTCAAACATGGAGAGATTGAAGTCTTCTCGTAGTCCTTTTGTTTTGATGTCAATGTGGCGTGATTTAGAGTGTGAGCTGAATTTCTTTATTTTATCCTCTAAGCCTTTATTATCTATGTGGATCAGCGGCTTTAAGTTGGAGACGCAGTACATTTCACTGACAAGATGCAAAATCCATTTTAATTCCAAATAGCAGTCGAGGAGTGCATTCAACTTGGATTCTGTTGAAGAGTAGGTGATGTTCCTCTGTCTTTATGAATTCCAAACAATAGGGCTGCCATAAAGGAAAATGACGTATCCGGTTTGAAATTTTCGAAAAATTGGATCGTCACCCCATGTGGCGTTGCTGTAGCTGGAGATCATCTTTTGGGAAGGATCGAATTTGATAATTAATTTGAGCTTTTTAGTAGTTTTCAGGTATTTCCATACTTTTTGCACTTCTCTCCAGTGAGTCATGCCGGGCTTGGTGTTGTACCTTGCAAGGCTAGATACGGCAAAAGAGATATCAGGACAAGTTTACTGAGATAAGTGATTGAGGAGTCCTACAGCAGAGCAATAGTTTATCTTTAGTTGGCAGAATTCAGCATGGTCCTCATCTGTTGCAGGTTTGAGATGTTACTTCTGAGTTAGCGGCAAGTTTGTATCCTTACAATCAGCAAGTCCTAGTTCTTCCAATCCCCGGTCTATGTGTTTTGGTTGAATTAGGAGGATAGTGTCTCCTTCAAACTCCATAAGCATACCAAGGATTGTGTTTGGTGGATGGCACGAGGAATTAGGAAATATGTTCAAGAAATTGTCAGCAAATGAGTTTGACCTTCCAACATGAATTAGGTTGTTGACATGGAAGTACAGGATTTCTTGAGTATCAGCATTGAGGTAGAGACAAGGATTGCTCGTTGACTTGTGGAATCCTTGAGATTTGATCCAAGTTGTCAGTGTTCCGTACCAGTTCTTAGGAGACTGTCAGAGACCATATAGTGATTTCTTTAGTTTCAGGTAGGGTTCCTTTCTGTGTGACCCTTTGGAAGTTTTGATTATCACCGTTTCATTCAAGGGGGCATGGAGAAACGCCCATTTCACATTGAACTGGGTGAATGTCATCTTATTTTTCAGGCCATAGAGGAGAGCGAGTCGTAGTGAGCCGAGTTTACCGGTAGGTGCCCAGTTTTCTTCAAAGTCCATGCCATGGATCTGATCAAAGCCCTTGACGCACAACCTAGCTTTATATTTCACAGGTTCACCATGGCAGTTTTTTTTGACCTTGAATACCCACTTTGTGTTAAGGAAATTATTTGGTTTATCGTGGTAGTCCTCCCAAAATTCCTGAGATTTGATGGAATTCAATTCATCTTCAAAAGCGTTCTTCCACTTTGGGCATTCCGGGCATTTGCGAGCTGCTTGGTAAGATGGTGGTTTGTAGTAGTGATGGAACCCATACCTCTGGGGCTTTCGAGTCTCTCGTCTGGGCCGGGTATTGAGATTGGAGGTGATTGGTTTTGGTGCACTAGGAGGGATTTCGGGAGGAGCAGAAGGAGATGGGGGACGCTCTGTGTCTTTGGGGTCCGAAATTGAATCTGATGAATCTGGATCATTTTCCCTGGTCAGATACTGCTTGTCCTTTGAGGAGAAGTTGGAGTCATTGGAGTTTAGATTGGACTGCCAAAAGATGTCTAGGCCCTGGGATTCGAGGAGAGGGAATTGGTTGAATTGAGACTCAAGAAATCTGGCATGTTTAGTTTCTACAATACCTCCTAGAGAGTTGAGGATGAGGTATGAGTGGAAGGTGGGATTGAAACCAATCAGGATGCCCTCTAGTCCTTTTTCATCAAATTTTCTGCCTTTCTGGACGGGATTCGCGAGGTATATTACAGCGGAACCTACGGGTTTCAGGTAGTTAGCAGGGAGACACTTACCAAACATGAGTTCCCAGGGAGACAGGTGTTTACCTTCTCTTGGGATTTGGTTTAGCATAAAGCAACAACTTCTTGTTATGATGTGCCAATAATTTTTGGGGAGTCGCGATGAAGAGAACGTAGCGCAGTCTGATTCAATAATTGTCCTATTTGCTCTTTCCGCTCATCCATTGTGCTGTGAGTGGTAGGGTTCTGAGGTTTTTAGCTTGATATGTTTGGTTTTAGCAAAATTCTTGACTGTCAAATTGGTGAATTTGGTTCCCTTGTCTGAGAATATTGCAGATGGATAATATCCTAATTGTTTGTATTCAGTTTCAAGTATCTTGCTGATGGTTTCAGGGGTTTTGTCCTTAGATTCAAGTGGGAATGCTGCGAGGTAGCATGAAAAGTTGTTGACAAGAGTAAGGATGTAGTGATGTCCAGCTTTGGATTGAGGTGTAATGGGGCCAATCAAGTCTAGGTGTATTCGCTCCAGAGGTTTGGCGGCAGGAGATGATACATTTGGGAATGGTGCCTTGTGATTTTACTTCTCACACAACTATTGCATTGGAATTTGGTGAGCTCTTTGTTGGTGAATAGATCTTTTAAAAGAGGTTTCAGAGAGGAGACTGATGCGTGACCGTACATTTTGTGTATGTCCATTAACAAGAGTAATTCTTGCTGCAACAAAGTGGAGGGTTGATTCGATAAGTTCACTACTTGGCCCTGGCCCGCAGTTCAAGGTTTCTCTATGACAAACAGATTGTCATGGATTAGACCTTTGAGGAGAACTTGGTCTTCTTGGGTGACTGAGAAGCTATCTTGTTTTTGAGTGAGAGAAAAACCTTTCTGGGCCAGAAGTCCAGGACTGATGAGATTAACGACAATATTGGGGACCTATACACAGCCTTCAAGAGTAAAAATTGAGTCCTTCCATTCTAGTAGGACAGTTCCTGTACCTTGAACTTTAAGAATTGCCTTGAGTTTTCCAGTCTTGATCTCCTCTAGTTCTTCTTTGAGATTGATTGATGAGAATAATTTCAAATCATTGAAGATGTTTACGTTTATCATTGAAGATGTTTACGTTTGCTCCGGAGTCCAGTATCAGATTAGGTGTACTATCCGAGTTGATCCAGAGCGTCAGTAGTGCGTGGTAGTTGATTGTAGGGTTCCTCTTGGTTTTATTCTTCCATTTTTTTTGTTGTTTGATCCACCATTCCGGAGCAACTTGAGGATGTAGGTGAAAACATGATGATTTGGGGTGAGGAGCATTGGGGTAGTGAAACCCCTCTTTACATTTGGTCTTTTATTTCTTTTCATCTTTGTTAGATCTTGCTTTAGTTGATACTAGAGAGAGATTGGTAGAGGATTTGTTTGTCTTATTCTGCGCCATTCTTTTGTTATTGTATTGGATAAGATGGTTAAAGATCACATCAACTGTCAGAGATTTTTCCACATGCATAATTTGCTGCTTGAGATTCTCAAGGATTGGCGGAAATTTGAAAAGTAGAAGGTAGGAAAGAATTTCCTTGGGTAGTTCTATACCTACCTTGGCCATTCGAGTGATGGATTTTCGCATCTCAGTGACAAAACCTTTGACGGCGTGTTCATTAAAGACCGAATGGAGGAAATGGTTGAAGACCCAAGCTCTGTTTGCTGTCTCAGACGATGCAAATCTTTGGGTAATTTCCGCCCATAGTAACTTAGACAAGTTTATGTTTGTCGAGTTGAAAACATTCGCATGCGTTGTGCTATAGAGTTTTAAAAGTATGATTGCTCTGATTTCCCTGTCTTGTTTGACGGACATCTGGCCAGCATTTTGGATGATAGAGCCTTTGATGTCCTTGAGGTCGAACAACATTAGCATTTTATCCTGCCATATCAAATAATTTTCTTTTTTTAGGGGAGGTATCGCGTCAACTGAGGCTTTGAGGGCCGCCTGATGGGAATAATTGGCGGCTCCAGCTGGTTTGTTCATTGTTTGTAGGTTAGGTCGTTGTCTTTGGCTTTTAAATGTAATAAGATAGCCTGAATTTCTTTATGGCTCAAAACCAGCGGACTAGGAGACACAAGAATCATGAGAAACAGAATAAGGAAGAAAACAGAATAAAAGAAGAAGGATGAGAACAGAAGAATAGAAGACGAGATAAGGGAAGTCCTACGCCTGAAGCCAACAGATAGAGTAAGAGGGTGATCGCGTAGTTTGCGGTAGGTGATCCTGAGGACTTGATCATTGACTGTTTGAAGAGGCTCAAAAGATGAGCTTGAACGTAGTCAAGAGTTTGGAAGAGAGAAGCTTTACCAGGCAGGGATAGTAGAGCTAGGGAGAGTAGTTGAGGTCTTGAGTGAAGATTGAGTGCGAGGTTGAAGGCGAGTGCAAGATTGAAAGAGACTGAGATGATGAAGAAAAGATGAAAAAGCGGAAAAAGAAGAAAATGGAAAGAGAACAGAGCAGATAGAAAAATAAGGACAGAAAAAATAGATGAACCAGGAACAGAAAACCGGCGGTCCGAAAAGAAAACCAGAGCTGGAGACAGTACAGTAATTGAGACAAGTCCCCAGTAGATTGACGGGGCGCGGGAGAGGAGGTGAGTGCGCAGGGGAGGAAGAGAGCGCGCGGATTGGAAGGATGGGAATCTAAACACAACCAATTGCTCAATTGATTTCCAATTGAGTGAGCAATTGATTTGAAATCAATTGGGAGGGAGGAAGGGGGAGCTTGAGGAGGGGGGCAGCTTACCTTGCAAATTGATCAAGGAGGTGGGGGGGAACTAGAAGTTGAATGATCAAAGGATTGGCATCTGATGATGGGCAAGAAGAGGAGGAAGATGAGGAGAAGGCAGGGGCTTACCAGGGGTGCCAATGAAAGGAGGAGAGGATTCAGTGGCCAAGGTGGAGGTGGATGTGAACCAATAGAGATGTGAAGCAATGGAGATGAGATTTGTGTGATGCAATGGAGATGGGATCAGTATGGATTTGCTGAGGTGGAGGTGTGGATTGGTGTTTTGCATGGGATGGATGGTGGATGGGTGGTGGTGCATGAATGACAGGTTTGATGTTTTAGATATGCCATTTTCATGAAAAAGACCATTTTGAAATACACTACTTAGGATGTATGGGTATTTCAGAAACCTGCAATTAACTATGGCGGGTTTGGTAAAAAAAATGGCAGGTTTCTAATGGCAAATTTGCTAACTTTGATATGCCCTATTTATGGGAGCTGTGCCAGAAATGTTGTTCAGTTGACTTCTTCATTCTTTGAAAGATTCAACCCAGAGATCATGCAGTAATTTTGGGTCCTTAAATATTGGGTTGGAATCAAGCTCTTTCACCATTTTATTCCTGACTTCAATCCAGTCTTCTGAGTCTCTCCCAAAAATATTGGCTTCTGATCTAAATCCAAAGTTCACATCCCCAATGAAATCTTGAACATGTGAGATATGTGGAATGGCTGATTTTGGGGAAATAAAATTTTTTCATTGGCGCTAAAAACAATAATCAAATATTTCAATAACAGAATATATGGTCTAAAGATAAAAATCACTTATTTAATTGAGCATTTTTTAAATATTTCACGTAGAGATTATAATAATGTGCAGGAAACCTAGAGTAAAAAACACCAAAAATAATCAGAAAAAATTTAAAAATGAGAAAATTTATCACCAATTTTTGGGGCTGCTAATAACTTCCTTCCAAGAGGGTAAAGAGCCTCACCAACTTCATTAGATACCTTTAGTACTGTCATTCTTGTACAAGGGTTGTATTCAGTAGAAGCAACCTGATTATTCAAAATAGTTTCATAATTCTGATAAAGGTTTGAATGAAGAAATTAATGATAAATATTATCCAAAAAAACAATAAAAGGAAATGAAAGCTAACTATTTTAATAAAATCCAAATATGGCACGTCTTCATTTACTGCATCTTCACCTTTATCCAAACTGGCACCTCTTCATCTTCTGAATATTCCTCTTCAGTCAGAAATTCATCCTATGTTAAAAAAACAACAAAGACTCATTCAAAACAAATCCATTACAGAAGAAATTATTATACATATAAATTTCCCACTTCCTCTGATTCCTCCTTCTTTTTTCCATTCCCCTTCCCCTTGATGGCCTTCCACCTTCTTGAAACCTGAAAAAATAGGATGAAAAAATTAATTTTGAGGGTTCTATAATTTATTCCACAAATAATTGTGACTGACCTTGGAATTCGGCCTGAATTTCTTCTGAGGCCTTCCCTTCCATGTGGGTTCTTCTAAATATTCAAAAACAGATGGATCTCTTTTACTTGAGAACTGAGAGATCTTCTTGAACTTGTTGACTGCTCCTTTGGGTCTTCCCCTTACTTTGGATCTTTGACTGGGATTGGGCGGTTCAATTGGATTAATTTGATATTTTCTACTTTATAGCTTCTTGCTTTTAACCAGATAATATAGTTGTTCTCCCAGTGTCAAATTGCTGAATTCTTCAAACACTTCATGTAAATAAATTTTTTAATTACTTTCTCTAGTTGGAACTTCAAGGTTTTTAGATTCTTTATTTGCATCAGACTGCAGAGTTCACTGGAGAAAGCAAAATCAAAACCAATCAGGAAATTATTGCTTTGAGGTTGAATCCAAAAATCAAAAAAAAACTCACTGATAAGGGGGCTTTGACATTCCATTGAGGATTAAAAGCTTCAAGGTGGAAGAGTTCAACCTTTCTGATAGCTGATTGGACTATGTGAATACATGGTATACCCATGTAAGAAGATTAGTCACGGTTTTTCAAATTGATAGAGATTCAGGAGATTGATGAGATGAATGAATGGTTTTGAGGGCAAAGTGGCTAATTTTTCCATAAGGATCATCCACACAGTGAGGTAACCCAATGAGATGCTTGAATTCTTTCTGAGAGAATTCAATGGCTCTTTCATGGTTTTGATGGTGGTGGAAGGGTAATTTTTTGATGTTCATTATAGAAAGAACCAATAGAATAATATGAAAAGGTTGATATAGGAGTTTAGGCCTTCTATTATGGATTTACCTGGGTTTCCAAATTGATAGTGTATGTTGGCCAAATAGGAGAAAACTATTTTGCTTAGAGGAATCCAGTTCTCAATAAGATATTCAAAACTGGGAGGGTTCCAGAAAACAGAAAGTTTTTTGAATTTTTCCTGATAGCTTGATTCAGAGGTGGAATCAATCAACTGATGCCATTTTTTCAGAAATAGCTTCCACTCATCCTCTGATTTAAAGAGCTTCCTGCAATGAGTTTGAATATTCTTGAAAATCTAACAGGCACAGAGAAGATGATGAGAGGAAGGGAAAAATGTTTTGATTGGACTTATAGGTTCTTTTTCTTTTCCTGAACAATTAAACTAGGTTGTTTATATTCTAAAATTCCCTGAAGTTCAGTCGGTTCCATTCATGGTTATTTTTTTCTCTTGAGATAAAAAACAGAAGGCAAAACTTCTGCAACAATTGTTTACCACAATAATATGAAAAAGGGGCATTCCAAACTTGTTTGTTTCATGTTTACAGTTTGTCCTCATGATATTTGGGTAAAGATTGAGAAATTTCATGGAATCAGGGTGAGAAATGAACAATGAAGTGATTTTACCATGCATGTTTCTTATTTTGTAGAAAAAGGCAGAATTCTGGAGTTCCAGTATGACTCCTTCAGTTGGAGGTTTTCCATCAAGGGCATTTTTTTTCATCTTTTTTTGTAAATGGTATGGAGATTTGTATGAATATGTGATGAGAAATTGTTTTTAAGATATTTGAGATTTTTTAATGGGGAAACTCCAGCTTTGGATAAATTTTCAACCACCTCCTTTTGCTTCCCTTTGATTCTTCTGTGGATAGGATTATTGGAAGCTTCATTGGAAGGTGGATGGTTGTGCTCTGGACCTGTAAATTGCACCACCCAGACACCCAAACTTTTGCGAAAATTTCCTGATACACTGAAAGGACAATTTTCCTTTCTTTTTTTTTCTTTCTTTTTTTAATTAGGTGGTATCTTTTCTGGGTTGATATTACCTAAATTTATGAAATTGATAGGTGTGGGTATGGTTCTGGAAATTGGAGACTCTGGTAGATATGGCACATCTATGGGAATTTTTCAATGATTGGATTGTTTTTACCAAATCCTCCTTTTGATGCTATTATAACTCAGGAAATGGGGCAAGAGGGGTGGAATTGACTGTTTCATTAGATGAAGAAGGAGCCAGAGGATTCTAATCACTACTTTGCTTAGATGAGATAATTGATAATGGGCCTGGTGAAACAGTCCTGGAGAGTGGATGGATTTTTTCTGGAGCAATGGAAAAAAGAGATTTTCTTTGTAAAAAATTAAGTTGAGATAAGAGTTATAGAAGAAATGGAGTGAAGAAAGTTATTCAGAGACTTGAAATAAGAGGGAATGGCATTTTTTTAGAGTATTTTGAGTGTTGAGATGTTTTTGTTTATAAGTGGTGAAGGGTGATGAGTGGTTTGTGGAGTGATGTGTTGAGGAGTGGTGTAGTGTGGTGGGCTTAGGTGAGGTGAGGTGAGGTGTTTTGTGGTCTTTTTTTTGTGAGGTATTGTGAGATATGGTGTGATATGGTGTGGTATGGTGTGGTATGGTTTGGTATGGTGGGGTCTGGTGTGGAATGGTGTGGTATGGTGTGGTATGGTGTGGTATGGTGTGTTATGGTGTGGTATGGTGTGGTATGGTGTGGTATGGTGTGGTATGGTGTGGTATGGTGTGGTATGGTGTGGTATGGTGTGGTATGGTGTGGTATGGTGTGGTATGGTGTGGTATGATGTGGTATGGTATGGTGTGGTGTGATGCGGTCTGGTAGGGCATTGGTGTGGTGGGGGTTGATGGGTAAAAGAGGTCAAGGGGGTGGTTTATAAGATAATTGGAGAGCTCCAAGACAGTTGGAGGTCCCAGGAACACATTTTCAGTCATATTGAAGCATTTGAAAGGGCTCAAAGAAGAGTCCCTGAAACCAGAAGGGGTCTAATATTCTGCTTTTTTAATTGGGTTTTTGAGACACAATAGTGCCTCAAAAAAATTCAGAAAAAAAAATTGGACACCTTCAGAGACTTTTTTCAGCTCTGCAGCTTTGGATATCTTAGATAATAATTATTCATTTGGGGAAAAATAAATCAAAAAAGGATCATTAAAAAAAACAACCCTTCTCTATGTTTTTGTGTTTATTTTCATTTATAATTTGAGAGGTCAAAAATGTGACAAGTAGTCAGAAATTTTTTTTTGACTCTTTTTATTCTATTCTCAAGTTATTTCAAAAAACATTTGTGGAAGTTGTGATGTAGGGTGATGATAAATTCACAACTCCCAGTTTTGTGGTAGTGTTTTAGGGCCCCACACAACATGTGGGAGTTGTGTAGGTCCCCACACGACCTGTGGGAGTCGTGTAGGGCCCCACAAAACCTGTGAGGGTTGTGTAGGGCCCCACAAAGCCTTTTGGGGTTGTGTAGGGCCCCTCAAAGCTTGGGGACCAATACACTACTCCAAAGGGTTGTTCCAAACACGCACAACCCCTGGGGGGCATTTACCCCCGGTAATGGGAATTTTTGATTTTTGTACCCCTGCACAAAACCATTTAGACCTATGTTTGGGTGTCAGCTTGCTACTATGTACAGATCAAACTGTCAATAGCAACACATAACTATGAAAAAATAAGAATATCTCAATTAACAAAATAAGAAGTAAGAAATCCATTAATATTATTACAGAGATGGATTTCTTACCCAAAATTAGGTAGGGTCACTCACTGAACCCACCCTTGAAATCCAAGTCCTTACATTTTTAAAAATAATTAAAACAAAAAGTACTAAAAATTACAACACCAGTATGGCACTTTTTGGCCATTCTAATATTTCACACGTGTTGTCACTTATAGGGTTTAAATCTAAAATTCACTCAGAATTGAGGTGTTGTGTATATTTTAGGAGTTAAACGCGGAAATGTGTTATGTCACAATTCCCACGCGCAGCCCCGCATCATTACATATCCCTACGTACTTGTAGTAGCAGATTCACGCGTAATAAAGAACCGCGCGCAGCAGAATCTGCCACACACGCAGCGGATCCTACCCCCCGCGCATCTGTACTAACTGATCCCTGTGGCCGGATCCGTCGTGACTAATCTGACAAGCAGGTACTGCTCAGAAGAGCTACAACCTAGTGAGAGTTGCCTAGTATATGTAACAAACTGACATAGGCATTAAAAATGACCTAGAAAGATCAAAAATTAAATAAAATTAATGAAATTTAAGTTTAAAACATTTTTTTATAATAAATCAAAGATCAAGGATTACCACGTAAATCACTGACCCTGATCTTTGAAGACCACAAAACACTACAAGGAGTGTTCATAAAAATTATTAAAATTATCTACATGATCAGCAGATGGTGGAAAATTAGTAAACATTCACATCTTCCCGCTTTAAAGCAATATCAACAGCACAAATAAAGGATAAATACAGAATGATCAAATTTACACCATAATAGATTAACAGATCCTATGGCTAAAATATACAGAAATCCAGAAGATCTAAGGACAGCTGATTGACAGCACCAAGTGAACGTGCCAATATTGCCCTGAGTGGCTTGCCGGTTCCAGCCCATGAGCAGATCCCTCTATACGTGCCCTGAGAAGACCAAAATCACCCCAAAAAGGTATTTATAAAGACCTCTTTGGATCCAATCAGCTAATTAGTTTACCAGGAATTATTATTATCAATCAGGAACCGTGTCATTATTGATCAAGTGCTTATATGAAGATAAGAAAGTGATTTATGACTTAGTCTGTAGTATTATTATTTTTTCTTATTAACCAATCAACCCTTGAAGTTTAGTCAAGCAATCTACCCCATCTGCTCTGAAACCCTTCCAATTATTCCAGGATTCTCGTGGTAAAGTGCTCAGAGTGAGTGTTACCCTTCCTGTCTTGGCCATTTGTGCTGTTACGCCTGGCCATTAGTGAAATAAGTCCTTTCTAAGGGACCCATCTTTATTCCAAGGTTCTTAAACTGCCTAAGGAGGCCCCTTGAAGAGAGGTTGCTAGTCTGTAAAGATCCCCATTAGTATAATACTGTGGCCCCTTTTTTATATTATATTGGAAACCATTCATTACCAAAACGATTAAACCTTTAAACTTATCTTATTATATCATTTATTTGATCTTCTAAATGTTCATTATTGGAATAAGAATTTTTATTATCATTCCAGCATTTTTATCACTCTCTGTAGCTAAAGGAATGCAAGGTTCCTGGTATCAGACAGCTGAAAAAAAGGGGTCTGGCCGGGAAATATCCTTAAATAATTAATTTTTATTTATTTATTCCTTGGACCAGTCTATTTATTTTTTTAAAAATAAGTTAACATACTTATAACATATATTTTTGATCATTTGTTTCTCTAGTGGATCTTAAGACCAACGGAGAATTCATCAATTATTTTTTGAACCTTCTTAAAAAGAAAAAAGAAGAAAAACTCTGTAACTTTGTCCCTGTTATTATAACTCCTGAGCAACAACAGGAGAAATTGCTTTATTATCAACAGCAGGTTATAAAGGACAAAGAACTTGAGCTTGAAATAATTATCAATTTAAATTCTTTATTAAGGCAACATAAGGAGTAGAAGATTTATCAAAGGAAGCTTTATATTTATAAACTAAATAACCCTGAAGATAAAGAAAATTCCAAAAATAATAAAAGTGATTATTTTTTCTAAAAATATCATTTTAACACGTAAAAATACAAAAAATATTAAACTTATATTTTTTGTTTTTATCCATCTCATTGGATTTTGTTTTTGGTGATCTCATTGACCACGACCTTCTAGAGGACTTCCCAGACAGTGTACCCTTGGACTTACCGTTGGATTTATCCCAGGATCTGATTGGAACTCACTCAGACCCCATTGGAATACCCCCCAATGACAGTTGTGATCCCAACCAAGTGTTGGTACCCTTGAATTTAACTTTAAGTAAGTCAAAATATATATATAAAATTATTAAAAATATAAAACACACAAAAAATATAATTTTTATATTTTCCAAATTGTTTTTCAAAAGTTTCAACAAAAGACTTACTCATTTTTCTTGGTGCTATGTATCAAAATAGGCGCAAAACCCGCGCAACAGGTAGAGCCCTGTTGTATGGATCTCTACCCAGAGAAACCCGTGCACGCAAGGACTCCAGTCGCGCGGGACAACAACGGTGACAACCGCGGCCGCCAACCCGACCAACAGTTTGTTGGAGAACCACCCGTTGCCTAACAAGATATCCCAGGATGGTACAGGTCCTCCTATGCCACCCCAGCTGGACTCAACCAAGGAGGAAAGATTCAAAGTGTTAGTTAAAGAGCACGTGAGCCATTGGGAACAATTCAAGTTGGCTAAGACCCAGGAGGATCAACCAGGTATGAGAAAAGCTATTTCTCTGGAGAAGAAATCTCAGATTTCACTTCAAAGGTTTATCCCAAAGAAAGAAGTAGAAGGCTACGTGCAGAGCTTGAATCCTTGGGATCAGTTAGCTTCCTTAAAGGGAAAGGACCCCAAAAAGAAGAGGTCCTCAGCCCACCATAAGTTAAGGAAACCAAAGGATTGGGACAGCATAATATCCCTAGCACAGAAGTGGAAAAAGGTTTACCACAATTAGATGTAGAAGCTCTTAATAGCTTTTCTGTAAATGTGTCTCACAATTTTACTATTATTAGCCAATGCTTTGACAAATTTTATCAACAATTAGAAAAATTGAGTTCAAGTATTTTCAGAGTGATTGACACCCTGTCTCTGATTATGAGAATTGATGAGTTGGAAATACAACAAATCAAGGATAGTATAAAAACTAGTAAGTTGGACCTGATGAAACATATTGATGATAGCCAATCAATTCTTCAGGAAGATATTCATGCAACCATAGACTGCCTCAAGGAAGAAGTTAACAAAACTAGTCCTACTACTTCAGCTCATCTGATTAAAAAAATTGACTTATTAAGCCATAAATTTGCTTTGGAGTTAGGTATGATTAAGAATGATCTCAGAGATCTTAAGGTCAATTCTACTAACTCTCTGGTCATTGAACTAGAAGAAATTAGACCTTCCAGGTTCACCAGTACTCCTAGTGTTCCTCCCAGAACCAGGATAACTAGGAATGAGTCTTTCAGACCCAGTCCTACTCCTGAAATGGAACAGGCTTTGAAGTTACTCCATCCCATTACTGAATGGCCTAAATTCTCTGGAGAAGGATAATACAACCATGTCAGTTTCCCACAGTGTAAGGTGCAGGATGCCTATGGATTCAGATCTTTGCACCTTAATAGGTGTATTGCAAGAGACTATTGATATGAATGGTCTTGAAAAAAGAATCAATAGACTCCGCAGGGAACAAAATACTAGAAAAAGGGAAGAATATACTGCCAAAAATAAAGAATCCCCTGCTACGAATCCATCTACCTTGGAAGTCAAGAAGACTTCAGAATCAAAGGAAAAAATATGTTGGAACTTGAACCAAAGAGGATACCTGAAACCTGATTTGCCTCTCCCTAGGAAAAGGATTAATCTTATTGAAGGAGAAGAGTATGAAAATCCTGACCCTCACCTTGATGATACTGATGGATCACTCTCTGATTGTGATTTAATGATCACTAACCCCATCAATGTTATTGAAGGTAGTATTGAGTCTTCTCTGGACATAAATTCCATCAATGAGGATTCTAACTTACCTCAAAAATGGAATCCCAACATGAATATTCACCACATCTCTGAGGCTAAGGCCTTGAATCTAAAACCTTCTGCCGTTAAAAGTAACACTTCAGGCAAAACGTGCTATGCTACTGGTTTAATCCAAGGTTCCCCTGTTAAGTTACTTCTAGACAGTGGAGCCTTTTGCTCTTGTGTTGGCTCAACTTATCAGGAGAAACAAGACCCAAACTGGAAACTGAACTTACTACCAGTACCTCAGGCTAAGTTCAGCAGTTGTAATTCTGCTCTCAATGCTGTTGGAGTATGGTCTTCTGATATCATTCTCCCTCACTCTAAAGGATCACTCAAACTGAAAATTGAATTTGTGGTGAATCAAAAGGGATTATGTGATTACTTTATCCTTGGAAATGATTCTCTTTGCTTATATGGTATAGATGTATTCCAAAGCAAGGATAGATACTTCACTATAGGTGGAGACTGGAATAATAAGTTCAAAATATGCCATGTCAATGCTCCAACTTCTGATTCAAGTTATGAAAAAGACTTGGAAAGTTTCAATCAGGAATACTTCTCTCAAGCTGCTTTAAATTCCCTGCTTAATGAAGAATAAAAACGGGATATCCTACAAGTATGATTTGAAATTCAGAATGCTTTCTGTACCAAGGATCACCCCATTGGTAACATCAAAGGACATGATATGATCCTAACCCTGACCATTAAGCCTCCTTACCCACCTAATCTCAGGAGACCTGCTTACCCTTCTAGTCCAAAATCTAGAGCTGCTCTGGAAACCCATATTCAAGAGTTGGTTGACTTACAAGTCTTAAGCAAAGTAGGACACAATGAACAAGTGGATATCACTACCCCAGCAATTATAGCTTGTCATAATGATAAGTCAAGGACGGTTGGAGATTTCAGAATGTAAAAAACTACACTCAAGCTGATTAGTATCCAATTCCAAGGGTTGATCATGCTCTGCATAACCTGACCAAAGCTAACTAAATCACTACCATGGACATGCTGAAAGGTTTTCACCAAATACCTATCAGCCCTGATTTCCGGAAATTCATGAGAATTATCTGTCATTTGGGAAGTTATGAGTATCTTAGGATGCCTTTTAGTATTAAAAATGCTCCTTCTCATTTTCAAAGGATGATGGATATTTTCCTAGGATTATTCATCAGACAGGGATGGATGATGGTATAAATTGATGATGTTATCATCTACTCTGATCATTGGGATACTCACATGGAGAAATTAAGGCTAGTCCTCAAAGCCATGTCTGCTGTGGGATTGAAAGTATCAATGAAAAAATGTAACTTTGGCTATGTAGAACTCAAGGCCTTAGGACACATTGTCTCTGGACTAACCTTAGCTTCTGACAAAAACAACATAGCAGCAGTAATGAATAGGCCTATGCCTCAGAATAAAACTGAACTCCTATCCTTTATCAGCTTCTGCAGCTGCTATATAAAGTACTTACCAAAGTTTTCTCTTCTAACCAAATGCCTTTATGAGATCTGCAACAACACCACTATGTTTTAAATGACTCATGACAGAGTCAAGAACTATGAGGAACTCAAAATGGCAACGACTTCAGCTCCAGTACTGATCCAGCCAGATTATTATAAACCTTTCAAACTCTACACAGATGCCAGCATGGAAGGGCTAGGATCTGCTTTACACCAAGAAGTCATAGAGTATGACAAACCAGTGGAAAAAAATATAATCTTCATATCCAGACAAATTAAAGACACTGAGAAAAGGTATGGTGCAAGTCAAATGGAATTTCTTGCCTTTTTATGGGCACTAGAGAAACTCCATTATAACTTAGAAGGCACAAATTTCACTGTGATTACTGACTGCAATGCTGTCAGGACATTGATGAACATGAAGACCCCTAGTAGGCACATGTTAAGATGGCAGATAGCCATACAACGGTACAGAGGTCAGATGACCATAGTTCATCAAGCTGGGACTAAACACCAGAATGCTGATAGTTTGAGCAGGAATGCGTTACCAAATGACCAAATTAACCCTGCTTATGATCCAGAGGATAATTATATCTTCCCTATCCTTGAAATTAACAGGTTGAACATTGATGCTCCTATAATGGGAATCCACATTTGTGAACTGAATGAATCATTGTTCAACTCAATCAAAGAATCTTACTGTTCTGGCATGAAGACTCTGATCACTATTATGGAAAGTACCTCTCCACCATCTGAATTGATCAATAGCCTACCTGAACCTCTTTTGAAACCATACAAAGCTGGAGGTTTCACCATATGGGATGGTCTAGTATGGTATAGGCATCAACATTCAAGTGTTATAGTCTTAACTAAGGATGACCTTATCAAACATGTCCTGGCTGAGTGCCATGATAACTGATCATCTGGTCATTTATCTGCTGATAGAAGCTTATATAATGTTAAAAAAACTGCTTGGTTGGTTAATTGGAGAGACTGCACTATACAGTATGTTACCAGTTGTGAAACTTGTTAGAAGTCCAACAGGACCACTGGGAAATGGTTTGGGCTTCTGCAAAAAGTTGCTAAACCCAAGAGAATATGAAAGATAATCAACATGAACTTTGTAACTGGACTACCACCAGGAGGAGCCTATTCCTACAACTCAGTCTTAGTCATTGTGGATAGGTTCTCCAAGAAAGAAAATTTTCTATCTAATCACAAGGAAGAAACTGCTATGGAAGTTGCTCTATTTTTTGGAACAGACTCATTGCTGATGTTGGAATTCCCAAGATTATTATAAGTGACAGAGATATTAAATTCACCTCTGATTTCTGGAGAATTCTTCATGATATGCTTGGAACCACCTTAGCTTTCTCTACATCTTATCACCCTTAGACGGATGGCTTAGCTGAAAGAATGATTCAGACCCTGGAAGACATGCTCAGGAGATTCTGTGGCTTTGGACTGGAATACAAGAATTCTGATGGTTATTGCCACAATTGGGTTAGCCTTTTACCTGCACTGGAGATGGCCTACAACAGTAGCAAGCACTCTACTACTAAGGAAGCACCCTACATACTGGAAAGAGGATGGATTCCTGGATTACCTAAGGATAACCTTAAACACCAGCTAACAAATATTCCCCCTAAATCACTTGATTTCAAAAAAATTATTGATGTAGCTAACAAAAATGCTGTTAAGTGTTCCCAGGATGCTGTGGATTATAACCAGAAAAGGTGGGATAAAACCAATAAGGAACCTGATTTCAAGATTGGTGATCAAGCCTTGATATCTACCACCAACTTTACCAACTTAGCTGGAAATAGAATGCTTAGACCAGCTTTTGTTGGACCTTTTGCCATTAATAAACTTCATGGTAAAACTGCTGTGGAAGTAATTCTCAGTGGGGAGCTTTCCAGAAAACATCCAGTCTTCCCAGTAGGTCTCATCAAACACTAACACCCAAGGAATGGAGAACATAATCCTTCACTTGCAATAACTATTCCAGAAGAACCTGAAAAAGACAAAGGAAAAATCAGCAAGATCCTTAAAGATAAAAAAGATATGATCAATGGAAAAGATGTTAGACTCTACCTAGTTAGATACAACAGAGAATCAGCTGATCAAGATGAATGGTTGCCTGAAAATCATATCCCTGACAGACCTATACACCTAATGAACTACAGAGCCAGCAGGAGGCATTAACCCAAATGTTTTCAGATATAGACATATGTTGGAGTGGGGGAATGTCAGCTTGCTACTATGTACAGAGCAACCTGTCAATAGCAAAACAAAACTATGAAAAAATAAGAATGTCTGAATTAACAAAACAAGGAGTGAGGAATCCATGAATGTTATTACAGAAATGGATTCCTCACCCAAAATCAGGTAGGGTCACTCACTGACCCCACCCTTGAATTCCAAGTCCTTACATTTTTAAAAATAATCAAAACAAAAGGTACTAAAAATTACAACACCAGTATGGCACTTTTTGGCCAGTCTAATATTTCACACATGTTGTCATGTATAGGGTTTACACCCAAAATTCACTCAGAATTGAGGTGTTGTGTATATTTTAGGAGTTACACGCGGAAATGTGTTATGTCACAATTCCCGCGCGCATCCCCGCATCATTACATATCCCTATGTACTTGTAGTAGCAGATTCCTGCGTACTAGAGACCCGCGCGCAGCGTATTCTGCCAAGCACGCAGCCGATCCTACCCCGCGCGCATCTGTACTGACTTATCCACGCGTCTGGATCCATAGTGACTAATCTGACAACCAGGTACCTCTCAAAAGAGCTACAACCTAATTAGGGTTTCCTGGGATATGTAACAAGTTGACATAAGCATTATTAATAATCTAAAGAGATCAAAACTTAATTAAAATTCATAAAAATCAAGTTTGAAAATTTTTTTAATAATAAATCAAAGATCAAGGATTACCATGTAAATCACTGACCCTGATCTTTGAAGACCACGAAAAACTACAAGGAAAGTTCATAAAAATTATTAAAAATGATCTAAATGGTCAGAAGATGATGGAAAATCAGTAAAAATCCACATCTGCTCGCTTTAAAGCAATATCAACAGCACAAATAAAGGATAAATATAGAATGATCAAATTTACGCCATAACAGATTCACAGATCCTGTGGCTCAAATAGTACAGAAATCCAGCAGATATAAGGACAGCTGATTGACAGCACCAAGTGGACGTGCTAATCTTGCCCTGACTGGCTTTTCAGTTTCAGCCCACAAGCAGAACCCTCTCTATGTGCCCTGAGAAGATCAAAATAACCCCAAAAAGTTATTTATACAGACCTCTTTGGATCCAATCAGTTGATCAGTTTACCAGGAATTATTATTATCAATCAGACACTGTTTCATTGTTGATCAAGTGCTTATATGAAGATAAGCAAGTGATTTATGACTTAGTCTGTAGTAGTATTATTTATTCTTATTAACCAATCACCCCTTGAAGTTTAGTCAAGCAATCCACCCCATCTGCTCTGAAACCCTTCCGATTATTCCAGGATTCATTTGGTAAAGTGCTCAGAGTGAGTGTTACCCTTCCTGTCTTGGCCATTTGTGCTGTTAAGCCCAGCCATTAGTGGAATAAGTCCTTTCTAAGGCACCCATCATTATTCCAAGGTTCTTAAACTGCCTAAGGAGGCCCCTTGAAGAGAGTTTGCTAGTCTGTAAAGATCCCAAGCAGTATAATACTGTGGCCCCTCTTTCATATTATATTGAAAACCATTTATTACCAAACCAATTAAACCTTGCAACTGCTCTTATTATATCATTTATTTGAGCTTCTAAGTGTTTATCATTGGAATAATAATTATTATTATCATTCCAGCATTTTTATCACTCTCTGTATCTAAAGGACTGAAAGGTTCCTGGTATCAGATAGCTCAAATTTGGGGTATACAAACCCCTGGGCTTTTTCAAGAATTTAGTTTTTTTTTATTTTATTTTATATTTTATATTTTATTTTATATTTTATTTTTTATTTTATTTTTTATTTTATTTTTTATTTTATTTTTTATTTTATATTTTATGTTAGATTCTATTTATTATATTTTATTTAATGTATTGTATTTTATATTTTATTTTATATTTTACATTTTTGTTTTTTTCTTAAACCAAAAAATCACCACATCTTGATTCTTTGGTTGATTTCTGTTTTTTTTATTTAGTTTTTTTTAGTTTTCTTTGAGCCTGCAATTTTTTTAGTTGTGTGGCACGGAACACAACTAGATTTGAGTTATTTGCAGTACTACACAACTTGATTTGACCTGTGTAGCATGCCGCATGGCCCATTTGAGTCTTGTAGCTTGCCACACTGCCCCTTTAAGTGATGTAGCATGCCACACATCTCATTTGAGTTGTGTACACGACTCAAAGAAATTTAAATTTAAAATTAATCTTTAATGTAGCATGTAAAACATAAGCATTGCAAAAGATGTACTAATTTGAAGGCTTTTTAAATTGGGTTGTATTTTTGGAGGCCCAAGATACATTCAAAAATTCTGAAATATATATTAAGAAACATTCTAATTTTGTTTCTAAAGTTCAAAATATTCAAAGACTGAAAAAAACATTATTAAAAATGCAGACAAAAGTATCCAAAATTCTACCAAGAAAATTGAATTTTTCAAATTTTTTGCTTTTTTGAAGGAATTTTGGAAGTTGATTTCATACATCACAAAGATCTGGAAAAAATTTAAACTGATATGTGACTTTTGGTTTGAGTATTTTGTAAGCTTTAATCATCAAAAAAAATGAAAAAAGGAAAATACAGGATTCAAATGTTGAATGAGAAATTTGATTTTTTTGTTTTTTTTGAAGGAATTTTTTAAGGTAAAAGAATTGATCTGAATAATCTGAAAAAAATATTGAGAAGCCCTTTGAATTTTTCATGAAATTTTAAGTAGCTGAAATAAACAAAAAAATCATTAAAATTGCCAATTTAAGGATTGAAAAACCCATGTAAAAATTGGTTTCTGTGGGATTTTGAATTATTTTGATCCCATTTTTGGGGGGTTCTAACGGGTCCAAAATTACCACAGATTTTTTTGGGGGTTTATCATCACCAGCTCCAGGACTGAGGCTTCATATTTCAAAAAAAAAATTGAAAGTTCCATGAAATAAAGTATTTGTTTGTGTGGAAGCAGAGGTGCGCAATGGCAGGTAGACGTAAAATTTGGTGAAATAAAGGATTTGGGGCATCAGAGAATTAATGCCCAAAATAAAAAATAAAAAATACAATGTAAATAAAATGTAAAAATGAAAATAAAAATAAAAATAAAAATGAATAAAATCCAAATAGGGCATTATTTTTCTCATCCCTCCAACCCTTTATTTCATGCAATTTTACATTTTTGCTTGGTCGCGCCCCATGCTAAAAAAGTTCATTTCACCCATGTTTCAAGAATTAATTTTTTTTGAAAATCTGACTCCGCAACCCTTAGCAGGGATTCTTTAATCCCTCACCAAAATATTTGGTGTTTTTGGAGGCATTAGAACCCCTTCCAAGAAGCAATCAAGAAATGAAAAAACTCCATAAAAAAATGTTTTTGCAGGGGTTTTGTTTATTTGGGCTATTTTAGTTGGTTTTTTTTGGTTATTTCAGCTTCCAAAAAATTCTACTAACATAAGAGCTTTCAAAATTTTTTTTCATATTCTTTGGATGTATCCTTTCACCTTAAAAAATTCCTTCAAAAAACACAGAAAATAAAAAAAAATTAATTTCTCTTTGGACATTTGAATCCTTTTATTTTCCTTTTATTGCATTTTTTTGGGTGATTTAATCTATAAAACATTTATACCACCAGTTGAAGAGCATTTAAATATTTTTTAGAACTTTTGGATGTATTATTTTGCCTTAAAATGTTTTTTTAAAAAAGCCAAAAATTCAAAAAATCCCATTTTCTCCTTGGACTTTTGGATCCTTATGTTTGGAATTTTGAATAATTTATTTTTGGTTTTTCAAGCTTTCATAAATTTAGAAAAACTATTAAAGATCTTTTAAATTTTTTTTCAGAATTTTTGGATGTCATTTTTCACCTTTGAAAATTGCATCAAAAAACAAAACAAAAAATTGAAAATTGACTTTTATCACTGGATTTTTGAATCCTTTTTTTGACCTTTATAATTGGTTTTTTTGGGGTTATTCCAGCTTTTATAATTTTTCAAAGAAAATAATAATTTAATTCATAATTTTTAAAGAACATCTGAATTTTTCCATACACCTTACAAACTTCATTCAAAAAATTAAAAATAAAGAACAAATATGGATAAAAATATTAAAATCATTCACCTATGATTTTATTCATTTTTATACTTGATTATTTTGGAGGGAAAAAAACTTTATTACCAAGATCCAAATTTCTCTGAAAAATAGTTTTGCAAGATTTGGAATTCTTTTTAAAAAAGCTTTTCCAAAGTGGATCAAACCGGGGAGCTGGCCAATGCCCAGACTTGAACCTGTGTGAGACTATTTGTTTGTATTTTTCTAAAAAAATGATGTAAATTGGAGAAGATTTGGAATTTGGAGTGGTAGGTCAATTCAGAGGAAGATAAGTGCAAGGCATGAAAGAAGAAAAGAGAACTGCTGGAAACTTATCTGTTTCAGCCACAAGTAAACCATGGAATGGAAATTTCATCCACATATTCATGGGAGCTGGTCCATAAAGGTGTTTCAGTTGCCTTCTTGCTTCTTGGAAAGTTTCACCCCAGATATCACGCAGTAACATTGTTTCCTTGAAGATTGGGTTTGAATCAAGCTCCTTCAAAATTTTTTCCTGACTTCAATCCGGTCTTGTTACTTCCTCCCCAAACAAATGGCTGCTGCTCTCAAGCAACATTTCCCATCCCCTCCGACATTTTGAACATGTGAAATATGTGGATTGTCTGTTTTTGGGGAAGTAAAATGTTTTTATTGGGACTGAAACAAAAAATCAGAGTTTTTTATGACAAAAATATGCGGTAAAGGTAAAACTGAATCTTCAATTGATACTCAGTCAAAGATTACAGAAGAAGAATAAGATAATATGCAGGAAATCTAGAGAAAAAAGACAAAATAAATCAGAAAAAATTTACAAATGAGAAAATATCAAATGTACTCACTTTCTCACTTATTGTTGGGGCTGCTTATACCTTCCTCCCAGGAGGATGGTAAGGAGAATTACCATCTCCAGTGTATTACTCAATTCTCTTGCTTCTTGTTCTTAAAACTTTACTCATGAGAAGCAAACCACTTATTCCCAATGGTTTCAGACCTCTGATAAATGTTTCAATGAAAGAATTAATGAAAAATGATATCTAAAGAATTAGCTAAAAGTAAAAGAAAATGAAAGCTCAAAGTCTTAATTATCCACATCTGAAAGATGTTCATCTTTTGAATCTTCCCCTTCATCCAAATATGGCACCTCTTCATCTTCTTAATATTCCTCTTCAGTCAGAAATTCACAAAAATTACAAGGACTCATGGAAAAAAATGTTAAAATACGTATGCACTTACGCATGTGCTACATATAAGTGTAATACAAATTGGGTGCACATATGGGCCTCTCCAGCCCATTGGAAACTCACACGGACCATACAGGCCTTTGTGGATGTCACGGATTCGAAAAAACTGGCCTCAAAACATGTGAAACAGGCCTATTGGTACACAGGCACTAACGGGCCAGGTTAGTTATATGGGCAGATACAGCCAGATGGAATTGTATGGGCATAATTGGGCCCAAGTTTAACTTTTTAAAAACTTGGCCAGACGGGCTAGCCCGCCGAAGTATGGTTTCCTTAGTTTTGGGGCTTGGGGCGGTCCATTGGGGCCGCCGCCCGTGTTGCAGACCAGTTGGGACTGCTGCCCGTGTCACAGCCTGTTTGGGGCCGCTTCCCATGTCGCGGCCCTCTCAGGGCCGCCACCCGTGTTGCTGCCCGCTTGGGGCTGCTGCCCAGTCGCCCCCCGCTTGGGGCCGCTGCCCAGTCGCCCCCCGCTTGGGGCTGCTGCCCAGTCGCCCCCTGCTTGGGGCCGCTGCCTGTTTCGCCGCCCCCTCAGGGCCGCCGCCCGTTGTGGAAAGAATAAGGGTTATCCCCCTATAATTTTCCCAAGGTTTGGAAGTTAACGGTTCCCTGTGTCTGAAAGGAGATGAGGATGCCCGGAGTCGCACTTAAATGAGGAATAGAAATAAGGAGATTAAGAGATAAAGAAAAGTAGAGAGAGAGTGAAATTGCCAATTCTTCAATCCTAAGAACTGTCCACCTGGATGTGTATCCGGTAATAGTTCCTTCAATCTCCTGGTGAGATGATTGATCCAATCTAATGATTTGATGGTCCAATTCCATGCATCCCCCTCCTCCCTCCAACCCACCTGGAGTTGAGAGTGAGGATAAGTCCTCCCTCTCAACCCTAACCTAAGTACACGCGCAAATAACAGTATGAAAAAGAAACAGAAAACAATCCCAAAACAGAAACCCTAGCCTCCTCTCCCCACCTCCGTACCAAACTCCCCCCGACTTCTGTACGCCGTTCCTTCCATCCGGTTTGTCCTTCTCATGACGCGGTCCTTGCACCGCGCCCTACTTGGAGCCCCCCGCGCCTGTCTGTATCCGTTTTTTTGGGCCCCTCGTGTATGTTGGGTATTATCCTGCGTGATCCGCGCGCTCCGTCCTTTCCTTTATAGCCCGCGGATTTCTCCGTGCCTACGTATCCAAACCAGCGCGCCCGCGAACCTAGGTGAGCGCACTACCTTCCGAATCTGATCTCCAGGGTGAATTGCCGCCCACGCCGCATTCAATGCTGAGCCCAACCCGTCCACTAGGTGCGGAGCCAAACAGCGGCTGCTGCTGATCCACCAGCTGCCGCTGCTGCGCACTCTGCATACCCTAATGCTGAGCCCGCTTGCCTCCAATGCTGAGCGCGCAGCCGCGACGCAGTTCCCAATTTGCGTCTATAAATTGACACCACACCGTGTCGCCGCCCGCTCAGGGCCGCTACCCGTGTCGGGGCCCCCTCAGGGTTTCTGTTTTTGCCTTTTGCCCGTCTATGGGGCCCAACGGCCCACAAAGGGAAGTCGTTGCAGCTGTTGAGCCAGTCGTGGCTGCAGCGGGGCTGGTTGCCCCGGCTCCTCCCCCTCCCCTTGCTTGCCATTGCAAGGGGGAGGGGGAGGGCTGGGTGGATGGAACCAGCCAGCGACCGATTGAAAGGGGCAACCGGTCATGGTGGGGGGGGGACTTAATCACCCCCCCACCAAAAGAGGTGGCCAGGCTGGTTGCATCAAGGCGACCGGCAGTGGTGGGGAATTGACCACCCCCCAACCATCAAAGGGGCTCTCCCCCCCCCCTTTACAAAGAGGGAGGAGCGACAGGCTGGAGGGGACCTAACTACCCCCCAGCCCACCTAGCAAGGAGATGCCCTGGCGGCATCAACCTTCAGGGCCCCTGTTAGGGGTTTTTGACCGCCCACCCCCCCCCAGGGATTTGAGTGAAAGAGAGGGGGGCGGCATGTGTGGCGGTTAAACCCCCCCCATGTGTTTCTGAGACCGGACCCAGGTGTGTCCTGGGTCCGTCATCACCATTTGTATGGCCAGGGGCTGGTTGGATGAGGCAACCAGCCAGCATGTGAGGTAACAGGCTGGTTGTAATAGACCCAGACAGGGTTTTGAACAGCTAAGGGGCTGGTTCAGCCCCAATGAGGTAGAAACACAAGAAATAACCAGAATAGGCCGGTATTAAGGGTACAGGGACTGATGCCATGCGGGCTGATGTAGTCCAAACCAAGTAAATAGGCCTGTAGAGGCTGCAGAGCTCTTTTGGGGAGGAAAATTTGCCTTTTGGCTTGTTGTATGATGGGCCCACAAGATGCCAATCCTTTGTACTTAGAGAGATTTTCTCACTTCTGTTTTCCATGATCCATTCATCATCAAATTGAATTCATCACTGATATCATCCAACGTATTTCCCCATTGTGAGAGCCCATCAGGAATTATTGACACAAGGTGCCCAGCATTTCTTTTGCTTTGATACTTCTCATTTGCCTAAGCTGATTTCTGGCAATAATTATAAAAAAAAACCATTGCCAAAATATAAATATAGTTATAAAATGACCTCTTCTGCGTTATTCATCCTTCTATTTTCCCTTCCCCTTCCCTTGGATGACCTTTCAATTTCTTTCAACCCAAAATCATAGGAAAAAAATTATTCATCAAAATTGATACATTTTTGGGTGATTTTAAATTCACGGCTCAATTTGTGTGGGATTTGTGTAGGGCCCCTCAACGCGTGGGGGTCCATACACTACTCCATAGAATTTATAATTCATTTTTTATTGTTTACTATTATTCATTATTCATCATTTATTATTTATTATTTATTATTTATTATTTATTATTTATTATTTATTATTTATTATTTATTATTTATTATTTATTATTTATCATTTATTATTTATTATTTATTATTTATTATTTATTATTTATTATCTATTATTTATTATTTATTATTTATTATTTATTATTTATTATTTATTATTTATTATTTATTATTTATTATTTATTATTTATTATTTATTATTTATTATTTATTATTTATTATTTATTATTTATTATTTATTATTTATTATTTATTATTTATTATTTATTATTTATTATTTATTATTTATTATTTATTATTTATTATTTATTATTTATTATTTATTATTTATTATTTATTATTTATTATTTATTATTTATTATTTATTATTTATTATTTATTATTTATTATTTATTATTTATTATTTATTATTTATTATTTATTATTTATTATTTATTATTTATTATTTATTATTTATTATTTATTATTTATTATTTATTATTTATTATTTATTATTTATTATTTATTATTTATTATTTATTATTTATTATTTATTATTTATTATTTATTATTTATTATTTATTATTTATTATTTATTATTTATTATTTATTATTTATTATTTATTATTTATTATTTATTATTTATTATTTATTATTTATTATTTATTATTTATTATTTATTATTTATTATTTATTATTTATTATTTATTATTTATTATTTATTATTTATTATTTATTATTTATTATTTATTATTTATTATTTATTATTTATTATTTATTATTTATTATTTATTATTTATTATTTATTATTTATTATTTATTATTTATTATTTATTATTTATTATTTATTATTTATTATTTATTATTTATTATTTATTATTTATTATTTATTATTTATTATTTATTATTTATTATTTATTATTTATTATTTATTATTTATTATTTATTATTTATTATTTATTATTTATTATTTATTATTTATTATTTATTATTTATTATTTATTATTTATTATTTATTATTTATTATTTATTATTTATTATTTATTATTTATTATTTATTATTTATTATTTATTATTTATTATTTATTATTTATTATTTATTATTTATTATTTATTATTTATTATTTATTATTTATTATTTATTATTTATTATTTATTATTTATTATTTATTATTTATTATTTATTATTTATTATTTATTATTTATTATTTATTATTTATTATTTATTATTTATTATTTATTATTTATTATTTATTATTTATTATTTATTATTTATTATTTATTATTTATTATTTATTATTTATTATTTATTATTTATTATTTATTATTTATTATTTATTATTTATTATTTATTATTTATTATTTATTATTTATTATTTATTATTTATTATTTATTATTTATTATTTATTATTTATTATTTATTATTTATTATTTATTATTTATTATTTATTATTTATTATTTATTATTTATTATTTATTATTTATTATTTATTATTTATTATTTATTATTTATTATTTATTATTTATTATTTATTATTTATTATTTATTATTTATTATTTATTATTTATTATTTATTATTTATTATTTATTATTTATTATTTATTATTTATTATTTATTATTTATTATTTATTATTTATTATTTATTATTTATTATTTATTATTTATTATTTATTATTTATTATTTATTATTTATTATTTATTATTTATTATTTATTATTTATTATTTATTATTTATTATTTATTATTTATTATTTATTATTTATTATTTATTATTTATTATTTATTATTTATTATTTATTATTTATTATTTATTATTTATTATTTATTATTTATTATTCATTATTGATTATTTATTATTTATGATTTATGATTTATGATTTATTATTTATTATTTATGATTTATTACTTATTACTTATTATTTATTATTTATTATTTATTATTTATCATTTATCATTTATTATTTATCATTTATTATTTATTATTTATTATTTATGATTTATTATGTAGTATTTATTATTTATTATTTATTATTTATTATTTATAATTTATAATTTATTATTTATTATTTATTATTTATTATTTATTATTTATTATTTAATAATTTATAATCCATTATTTATAATTTATAATTTCTAATTTCTAATTTCTAATTTATAATTCATAATTCATAATTTATAATTTATTATTTATCATTCATTATTTATGATTTAGTGGAGGCTACACAACTTGATATAGTTATTTAGTGTGCCATACAACTCAAATGAGACGTGAAGCATGCCACACAGCCCATTTGAGCCGTGTACCCAGCTCTTTGACCTGTTTAAAGAGCGGTGTACACAGCTCAATGAGCCATGAATTTAACATTAGCCTACATTTTTTTTTCCAAAGAAATGGTGACTGAACTTCCAATTTGCTATGAATTTCTTATTTGGCCTTTCTCTATCCTTGGGTTCTTCTAAGTATTCAAAACCAGATGTATCTCTCTTGCTTGAGGAATGAGAGATCTTCTTGAATTTATTGGCTGCTCCTTTGGGTCTTCCTCTTATTTAGGATCTTTGAGTGAAATTTGGGTACTTTATAAGGGTAAGTTTATGTTTGCCACTGTAAAGCTTCCTGCTTTCACCCTGATAATAAAGCTGTTCTCCAGGTGGCAAATTCCTGAAATCTTGAAAGCTTTAAGTGAGATACAGGTTTTCTTTACTACCTTTGGTTGTAACTTTAAGTTCTTTGGACTGTTCAGTTGATTCAGGGTTCACAGTGAACTGGAGAAAGAAAAATCAAAATAAATCAGGAAATTATTCATCTGATCTGTAATCCCACCCAAAGAAAATAGAAAAACTTACTGCAGTAGGATCTCTTTGACATTCCATCAAGGATGAAAATAATCAATTTGGAAGATTTCACAGTTTTTAGTGACCAATTTGACTTTCTCAACACATGGTATACCAATCTAAGAAGAGTAATCACAGTTTTTGCAATTGGTGGAAGATTCAGGAACTTTATGAAATGAATGAATTATTTTGAGTGTGAAGTGGCCAATATTTCAAGAAAGATGATTAAAACAGTGAGGCAAACCAATGAGATAACCAAATTCTTACTGAAAGGATTCAATGGCCATCTTGGGGGTTTGGATGGTGATGAAACTGTAAATTTTTTGAACTAAATTATAAAAAGAGCCAATAGAAGAATTGATGAATCTTTGAATGTAGGAGTGAGAAACTTCTATTCTTGATGTACTTGTATTTCCAAAGTGAAATTATTTATTTGAAAAATAGGAGAAAAAAATTTTTTTAGAGGAATCAAGTTTTCAAGAAGGTATTCAGAAGTGGGAGGATTCCAGACTGGAGAATATTTTTTTAAGTTTTTGTGATAGCTTGATTCAGATTTTGAATAGACCAACTGATGCTGTTGTTTCTGGAATACTCTCACCTGCCAAGGCTAAGAGTTATTTTCTCCCCAACTTTGACATATCCTTTTCCTTGTTAATATCTACCTCACTCCATGAAGTGTGACAAAAATAATGCACAAAATCAATGGTTCCTCCTGCTTACTACCTCTGGCTTTGGAAAAATCTTCCAATCGTGGCAATTGAATCAGCATATACTTGCAAAACTTGCATTTAAATCTAGTACCAGTCAACCATCCATTCAAGCTTTGCTCTTCTACCCTGGGTATCATCAAACCTTTGACTTCCATTCTTATTCACGCACTTGCACTAGTTTGTACTCATTCCCAAATATCCACATCACCTGTATAGTTTGCAAATAGACTAGTCTCTTACCCTGCATAAGCTACAACTACAAATTCAAATTTTCCTTACATTTCATTGCTTCCTGTCTCATCTATTACCTCATTGTAAAATCATACTCCATTGTCTTGCACCCATGCTACAACCTCCAAAACAACTGTTCTTTTATTTCATTTTCCCATCCCGTTCCTGTCATTCATTGACTCATTGCTACCTAGCTGTATTTGACCATCAATTGGGTATTATCTAGTCATCTTTGAATTAACTTATAAAGGCTGTGTCCCCTTCCTGAAGATTATCTCCTCAGTTATAAAAACTCCTGCATTTAAATCCAATTATCACATTGGGATTGGATTGAGTTCCTTTTGATTGGAACACATTCTTCCTCTTTCTGTTTGCTGAGCCACCAAATCCTAACATTGCACTTTGCCCTTAGAATTGCTACCTTGCACTGTCCCTTGCACTCAGCCTGTCCTTTTGTGCTCAAAACCATCTATTATTGCCTCATATTACGTGGGGTGATTGTTAGACATTAAATTAAACAAATAAACTCCCCTATTGTAAAATAAGAATCTATTGTAGGTTTGAAAAATAAAATCAACGAGTTTATTTGTTTAATTTAATGTCACACAATGTACATGGCATTTTAAAATAAGAATCTATTTTAGGTTCGCAAAATAAAATGTCATGTACTCACTCAACTGGGAATGCTTCCCTCACCCGTTCCAATGAAGAAATTCATTGGGTACAGAGATCCAGCCCTCATGGGGCCAAAAACCCTCAGATCCTGTTCCTTCTTTCAAATCTCCTTTTTTTGAACCTCTTGAACATCCCCTTGCTTTTCAATAGGAAGCACTTGTATGTCCTCTCAATTAAATAAAATATTGCTAAAATTCCTCCAATAAAACCTTGACTGGTGGTAGATCAAGGGCTTTTAATAGTGCTCCCAAGACCAAAGGCTCAGACTTGCCCTCAAACTTCCTCCAGGCTCTCAATCAAAATTACTAGCAATCTGGTCCAAGAGCTCCTAGTTTCCCCACTCTGGGAATGAAGCAACCCGACCACTTTACAGGGGAAAAATCCCATAAGATTAGATCCTACCTATGGTCCTTTAAAATTGTGTTATCAAACAATCCCAGGAACTTTCCTTCAAATAGACATAAATTTATGGAAATGTCTTCATTTCTAGGGTGAACAAACTTGCAGTGGTTTTAACTGTACCTCAAAATATTATCCAAGACTAGTCCCACTTTTATTCTTGAAAATTGGAAAATTTTGAGAATTTTTTGTTCACCCTGTTTGGCAACCCCAAAAAATTAAGTGCAAAAAACCAAATAGAAACTTAATAATCTAGTTAAGAAAGAGAATAGTAGAGTTTGCATTTAAATATCTTTTTTCCAAACCCCCCAGTTTTTCATCCAATGGGAAAAGGCTGCACTTTTATTTCTCTTTCAAAAGTGTTAACCAGAACACCCAATAAAAAATTCCCCATTTGGGGGACATAAGAAAACCTCCCTTCAGCAGTTAATTGACCGGGTGATTGAGCCTCATAATGGCTATCATTACAAGAACCTCTCTCAACAAAACAAACATGTTTTTTGAACCTTGGATCCAAGAACAGACAACTCTTTGAAGCAACATTCAAAGAACCCAAAACACTCCAAATGGAAGCCAACCTCAAACTCCAAGCCAAAGGGGAAAAAAATTGCCAAAACTCCAAATTTCCTTCAAAAAGGAACCAGGATGCTTCAGAAGAAGGAATATCAAAGGAGGTAAAATGAGGAGTTATATATGTTTTGTGGAGGAAAACATGATTTCAATAGTTGTGCAAAGGGGCTAGGGTGTAAAGCGGCTAAACATCCAAAAAACTAGCTTGTAGTTTTTCTAATACTTGCAAGGGAAACTACATATTATCTAAATTACAGCGAGTCAATCTTTGCACTTGCAAGTCACTTGGTGCTCCAAGTTCAAGATTTGTCCTTGTCCATTCCAAAAATACTTATGTTGTGTTTTACTTGATTCCAGCGCTAACTTTTCTTTTAAAAGTTCATCTTTTGAAACTTCCAAAAATCCTTTGTTTTCTGAGATAGATAAGTTTCTCATCAATTTATTATGTAGAAAAACCAAACTGTCTCATTGGGTTTCCCAAAAGATAAAATGGACCTTCACATTTTCCAATTTTCCCAGCTTTGAATGGGACTTGTTTGTCTTTGATATCTGAGGAAAGGAAAACACTTTTCTAGACCATGAATTTTTTTTTTACTGGAATTCAGATGTAAATTGGCAACAAAGAGTAATTAACCTTTGCAGCTTGCAACCCCAGAAAACTAAAATTTCTGTCAATAATTAATTAAACAGCCTACCTGACACTGTCATTGAGTTGTATGATAATTTTCTGCGGGAGATTCACAATATCCTGAACTTCACTCCCAAGTTCCTTCTTCAGATTCAGGAGTTATTCCTTATTTTTCCGACTTAAATCTTCCCCTTTTTATCAAAAGAGGTACAGGCACCTACCAAAATTTTTCTTTTGAGCTCCCTAATCCTCTTGCATCATGCATTAACTGCATATCTGGTGCTCAAAGATGACCAGATTGAAGATTTAGAAACCATTGAAGAGTCTTTAGCATTGGATTACCATGAATTTCCTTATATCCTTTCAGATGTAAAAGCAGATAAGAGACCTGCTTCCCATTCTTTTTATCACAGGATTCAAATTACTGGCCCACCTCCAGAACCCAGACATTTCTAATCTCTCTCAAAGCAAGAATAAACCCCGCTTCAAGAATACATTGCAGAAAATTTATCAAAAGGATTCCTTTGAACAAGCAATTGAAATAACTGCTTGCCTCTCAGCTCCCTGATACCAGGAACCTTGCATTCCTTTAGCTACAGAGAGTGATAAAAATGCGGGAATGATAATAATAATTATTTTTCCAATAATGAACACTTAGAAGCTCAAATAAATGATATAATAAGAGAAGTTGCAAGGTTTAACTTGTTTGTTAATAAATGGTTTTCAATATAATATAAAAAAGGGGCCACAGTATTGTACTACTGGGGATATTTACAGACTAGCAACCTCTCTTCAAGGGGCCTCCTTAGGCAGTTTAAGAACCTTGGAATAAAGATGGGTGCCTTAGAAAGGACTTATTCCACTAATGGCTGGGCGTAACAGCACAAATGGCCAAGACAGGAAGGGTAATACTCACTCTGAAAACTTTACCATGAGAATCCTGGAATAATTGGAAGGGTTTCAGAGCAGATGGGGTAGATTGCTTGACTAAACTTCAATGGTTGATTGGTTAACAAGGGTAAATAATACTACTACAGACTAAGGCATAAATCACTTGCTTATCTTCATATAAGCACTTGATTAACAATGACACAGTGTCTGATTGATCATAAATAATTCCTGGTAATCTGATTAACTGATTGGATCCAAAGAGGTCTGTATAAATACCTTTTTTGGGTGATTTTGATCTTCTCAGGGCACGTAGAGAGGGTTCTGCTTGTGGGCTGAAACTGGAAAGCCAGTAAGGGCAAGATTAGCACGTCCACTTGGTGCTGTCAATCAGCTGTCCTTAGATCTGCTGGATTTCTGTACTATTTTAGTCACGGGATCTGTTAACCTGTTATGGCATAAATTTGATCATTCTGTACTCATCCTTCATTTGTACTATTGATATTGCTTTAAAGCGGGCAGATGTGAATGTTTCCTGATTGAACATTATCTGCCGATCATGTAGATAATTTTTAATAATTTTTATTAACACTCCTCGTAGTGTTTCATGGTTTTCAAAGATCAGGGTCAGTGATTTAGGTGGTAATCCTTGATCTTTGATTTATTATTAAAAAATGTTTTAAAATTAATTTTCATTGATTTTATTTAAGTTTTGATCTTTTAGATCATTAGTAATGCATATGTCAGTTTCTTACATATACTAGGCAACTCTAACTAGGTTGTAGCTCTTCACAGCGGTACCTGGTTGTCAGATTAGTCATGACGGATCCAGACGTGGGAATCCGTTAGTACAGATGCACGCGGGGTAGAATCCGCTTCGTGCGTGGCAGAATCAGCTGCGCGCAAGTCTCTAGTACGTGGGAATCTGCTACTAGGAGTACGTAGGGATATGTAATGATGCAGGGCTGCGCGCGGGAATTGTGACATAACACATTTACGCGTGTAACTCCTAAAATATACACAACAACTCAATTATGAGTGACTTTTAGGTGTGAACCCTATACATGAAAATACGTGTGAAATATTAGAATGGCCAAAAAGTGCCATACAGGTGTTGTAATTTTTAGGACTTTTCTTTTTAATTATTTTGAAAATGTAAGGACTTGGAATTCAAGGGTGGGGTCAGTGAGTGACCCCAACTAAGTTTGGGTTAGGAATCCATTTCTGTATTAATATCTATGGATTTCTCAATCCTTATTCTGTGAATTGAGATATTCTTATTTTTCATAGTTTTTTGTTGCTATTGACAGGTTGCTCTGTACATAGGAGCAAGCTGACATTCCCCCACTCCAAGATATGTCTATATCTGAAAAACTTTTTGGGTTAATGCCTCCTGCTGGCTCTGTAGTTCCTTAGGTGTATGGGTCCATCAGGTATATTGTGTTCAGGTAACCATTAATCCTTATCAGCTGATTCTCCCTTGTATCTAACTAGGTAGAGTCTGACATCTTTTTCATTGATCCTTTCTTTTTTATCTTTAAGGATCTTGCTAATTTTTCCTCTGTCTTTTGCAGGTTCTTCTGCAATAGGTATTTCAGGTCAAGAAGTAATTGTCCATTCCTTGGGTGGCAGTGTTTGATGAGACTTACTGGGAAGAATGGGTGTTTTCTAGAAAGCTCATCACTAAGGATTACTTCCACAGCATTCTTACCATGAAGTTTATTAATGGTAAAAGGTCCAACAAAAGCTTATCTGAGCTTTCTATTTCCAGCTAAGTTGGTGAAGTCGGTGGTAGAGATCAAGACTTGATCACCAATCTTAAAATCAGGCTCCTTATGGGTTTTATCCCATCTTTGTTGGTTATACTCCACAGCATCCTGGACACACTTAACAGCATGTTTATTGGATACATCCATTTTTTTGTTGAAATCAAGTGATTTAGGGTGAATATTTTTAAACTTGTGATTAAGGTTATCCTTGGGTAATTTAGGAATCCATCCTCTTTCCAGTATGTAAGGTGCTTCCTTAATTGTAGAGTGCTTGCTACTGTTGTAGGCAATCACTAGTTCAGGTAAAACGCTAACCCAATTGTGGCAATAACCATCAGAATTCTTGTATTCTGGACCAAAGCCACAGAATATCCTGAGCATGTCTTCCAGGGTCTGAATCATTCTTTCAGCTAAGCCATCCGCCTGAGGGTGATAAGCTGTAGAGAAAGCTAGGGTGGTCCCCAGCATATCATGAAGATTTCTCCAGAACTCAGAGGTGAATTTAGGATCTCTGTCACTGATAATGATCTTGGGGACTCCAACATCAGCAATGAGTCTGTTCCAAAATAATAGGGCAACTTCCATAGCAGTGTCTTTCTTGTGATTAGGTAGAAACTTTGCTTTCTTGGAGAACCTATCCACAAAGACTAGTTATGAGTTGTAGGATTAGGCTCCCCCTGGTGGTAGTCCAGTTACAAAGTCCATGTTGATGATCTCCCACCTTTTCTTGGGTTCAGAAATCTTTTGCAGTAGACCAAACCTTTTCCCAGTGGTCCTGTTGGACTTCTGACAATTTTCACAACTAGTAACATACTGGATAGTTGAGTCTCTCCAATTGATCCACCAAGCATTTTGTTTAGCCTTATCTAAGGTTCTATCAGAAGATAAATGACCAGATGAGCATTTATCATGGCATTCAGCCAGGATGTGTTTGATATGGTCATCCTTAGTTAAGACTATAACACTTGAATTTTGATGCCTGTAGTATACTAGACAATCCCATATGTTGAGCCTTCCAGCTTTGTATGGTTTCAAGAGGGGTTCAGGTAGGCTATTGATCAGTTCAGATGGTGGAGAAGTACTTTCCATAATGGTGATCAGAGTTTTCATGCCAGAATTGTAAGATTCTTTGATTGAGTTGAACAAGGATTCATCCAATTCACAAATGTGGATTCCCATTATAGGAAATTCAACGTTCAACATGTTAATGTTAAGGATAGGGAAGATATCATTATCCTCTGGGTCATAAGCAGGGTTACTTGGGTCATTGGGTAAAGCATTCCTGCTCAAACAATCAGTATTCTGGGGTTTAGCACCAGCTTGGTGAACTATGGTCATCTGACCTCTGTACTGTTGTATGGCTATCTGCCATCTTAACATGTGCCTACTAGGGGTTTTCATGTTCATCAAAGTCCTGACGGCATTGAAGTTAGTAATCACTGTGAAATTGTTGCCTTCCAAGTAGTAATGAAGTTTTTCCAGAGCCCATTCTAAAGCAAGGCATTCCATTTGGCTTGCACCATACCTTTTCTCAGTATCCTTAACTTGTCTGGATATGAAGAGTGTAGGTTTTTCCACTGTTTTTTCATACTCTATGACTTCCTGATGTAATGCAGCTCCTAGCCCTTCCATACTAGCATCTATATAGAGCTTGAAGGGTTTAGAATAGTCTGTCTGAATCATTACTGGAGCTGAAGCCATGGCCATCATGAGTTCCTTGTAACTCTTAACTCTTTAATGAGTCATTTCAAATAAGGTGGTGTTGTTGCATATTTCATACAGACACTTGGTTAGAAGAGCAAACTTTGGTAAGTACTTCCTATAGTAGCTGCAGAAGATAATAAAAGATAGGAGTTCAGTTTTATTCTGAGGCATTTGCCTATTCATTACTGCTGCTATCTTGTTTTGGTCAGCAGCTAACCTTAGTCCAGAGACAATGTGTCCTAAGGCTTTGAGTTCTCCATAGCCAAATTTTCACTTTTTCATTGATACCTTTAATCCCACGGCAGATGTTTTTGAGGACTAATCTTACTTTATCCAGGTGGGTATCCCAATCATCAGAGGAAATGATAACATCATCAATGTAAACCATCATCCATCCTTGTCTGATGAACAATCCTAGAACTGTCTGATCATCCTTTGAAAGTGAGAAGGTGCATTTTTTATACCAAAAGGCATCCTTAGATACTCATAGATTCCCAAATGGCAGATAATTCTCATGAATTTCTGGCTATCAGGGCTGATAGGTATTTGGTGAAAACCTTTCAGCATGTCCATGGTAGTGATGTACTTAGCTTTTGATAGGTTATGAAGAGCATGTTCAATCCTTGGAATTGAATAATAATCCCTTTGGGTGTAGTTGTTCAGCATTCTGAAATCTCCAACCATCCTTGACTTATCATTATGCCAAGCTATAAATACTGGAGTAGTTATATCTACTTGTTCATTGTTTCCTAATTTCCTTAAGACTTGTAGGTCAACCAACTCTTGGATGTGAGTTTCCAGAGCAGCTCCAGATTTTGAACTATAAGGGTAAGCAGGTCTCCTGAGGTTAAGTGGGTAAGGAGGCTTAATGGTTAGAGTCAGAATCATATCATGTCCTTTGATGTTACCAATGGGGTTATCCTTGGTACAGAAAGCATTCTGATTTTCAAAGCATAATTGTAGGATGTCCCGTCTTTCTTCTTCATTGAGCAGGGGATCAAAAGCTGCTTGAGAGAATTATTCCTGATTGAAACTCTCTAATTGTTTTTCATAACTTAAATCAGAAGTTTGAGCATTGACATGGCATATTTGAAAGTTCTTGTTCCAGTCTCCTCCTATGGTGAATTATCTACCCTTGCATTGGAATACATTGATACCATAAAAGCAAACAGAATCATTATCAAGGATAAAGTAATCACATACTCTGTTTTGGAGCACTGTAAATTCAATTTTCAGTTTGAGTGATCTTTTAGAGTGAGGGAGTATGATATCAGAGGCCCATACTCCAACAGCATTGAGAGAAGCATTACAACTGCTGAAATTAGCCTGAGGTACTGGTAATAAGTTCAGTTTTCAGTTTGGGTCTTGTTTCTCCAAATATGTTGAACCAACACAAGAGCAAAAGGATCCACTGTCCAGAATTAACTTAACAGGGGAACCTTGAATTAAACCAGTAGCATAGCATGTTTTGCCTGAAGTGTCAATTTTACCAGGAGAAGGTTTTAGAGTCAAGGCCTTAGCCTCAGAGATGTGGTGAATCTCCATGTTGGGATTTATGTCTGGGGAAGACTCAATACTTCCTTCAATGACATTTATGGGGTTAGTGATCATCAAATCACACTCAGAAAGTGATCCATCAGTATCATCTAGGTGAGGGTCAGGATTATCATACTCTTCTCCTTCAATAGGATTAATCCTTTTCCTAGGTAGAGGACAATCAGGTTTTACATGTCCTGTTTGGTTACAGTTCCAACATACTTTTTAATTTGACTCTGGAGTCTTCCTGAACTCCAAGGTAGTTGGATTAGTGGCAGGGGATTCCTTAGTTTTGGCATTATACTCTTCCCTGTTCCTAGTATTTTGTTCCCTGGGGAGTCTGTTGAATCTCTTATCTAGACCATTCATATCAATAGTCTCTTCCAACACACCTACCAAGGTAGAAAGATCAGAATCCATAGGCATCCTGCACCTTACACTGTGGTTTATTTTTCCAGGAAATAAGTTGAGAAGTCTTCCATTGACTTCTTCTTTATCAGCATCTGGATAAAAACAGTCTAACCTCCTTTTATGGTCAAAGCACCACTTATGAGGTTTGTTCTTGGATGGATCAAACTGGGAGGTTTTGAACGTTTTCATCATCTTTATTTTCCAAATCCTAGTACCAAATTGTACTTTGATCAATTTTTTCAAAGAACTCCAGGATAAAGATCCAACTTATTCCCTTTTATTGATAAACCAATCAAGAGCCACTCCTTCAAATAGTCTGGGCAGTCTTGCCACAACCATTTTATCAGAGAGTTCATAAGAAGCAAGGGTATAATAAATAAATTTAATGAAACTGACATGGTTGTATTCTGCTTCTCTGGAGAATTTAGGAAATTCAGTAATGGGAGGGAGTAACTTCAAAGCCTGTTCTATTTCAGGAGTTAGACTGGGCCCAAAAGATTCATCCCTAGTTGTCATGGTTCCGGGAGGAACACTAGGAGTACTGGAGAACCTAGCAGGTCTAGTTTCTTCCACGTCAATGACTGGGGAAAAAGTAGAATTGACTTTAAGATCTTTGAGATCATTCTTAATCATACCTCACTCCAAATCAAGTTTGTTGTTTAGTAAATCAATTTTGTTAATCAGATGAGCTTAAGGAGTAGGAATAGTTTTCTTCACTTCTTCCTTAAGCTGGTTCATGGTTGCAAGAATATATTCCTGAAGAATTGATTGGTTATGATGAATATGTTTCATCAGGTCCAACTTACTAGATTTTATACTATCCTTGATTTGTTGTATTTCTAACTTGTCAATTCTCATAGTCTGAGACTGGGTATCAATCACTCTGAAAATAATCAGACTCAATTTGTCTAATTCTTGATAAACTTTGTCAAAACATTGGCTGATAACTGTCAAATTGTGAGACACATTTACAGAAATGCTATTAATAGATTCTACATATCATTGTGGTACACCTTTTTCCACTTCTGGGCTAGGGATATTATGCTGTCCCAATCCTTTGGTTTCCGTAACTTCTGATGGTCTGAGGACCTCTTCTTTTTGGGGTCCTTTCCCTTTAAGGAAGTTAACTGATCCCAAGGATTCCAGTTCTCCACGTAGCCTTCTACCTCTTTCTTTGGGATCAAATTTTGCAGAGAAATCTGATATTTCTTTGCCAGAGAAATAGCTCTTCTCATACCAGGCTGATCCTCCTGGGTCTGAGCCAGTTTGAATTGTTCCCAATAGCTCACGTGCTCTTTCACTAATACCTTGACTCTTTCCTCCTTGGTTGAATCCAGCTGGGGTGGCATAAGAGTACCGGTATCCTCCTGGGATAACACATTGGGCAGAGGGTTTTTCTCCAATGGTCTGTTGGTCGAGTTGGCAGCCACAGTTGTTGCTGTTGTTTTCCTGCGTGACACTATGGTCATGGTTTTGAGCCCCCTCATTGCGCTCGCGACTGGATTCCTTGCGCATACGGGTTCCTCCAGGCAGAGATCCATACAATGGGGCTCTAACTGTTGCGCGGGTGTTGCGCCTGTTTTGGTACTGATAACATGAATGTTTAAAGTTTAATTTATTTCAAAACTAAGACCAATGAAACCAGGATCTTCTCTAGAAATGAAATGATTTATTTAATGAAAAACAATGAGATTGTGATGTGAAACAAAATTGAGGTTTTGAAGAAGTTTAAGGAGAAGTCTGATCAAAGAAGAATGGATTTCATAAACAATGGGACAGAATCAATGAAGGAAATGGTGTTAGTGGATTGATGATTCATTCCTCACATCTGATCAAGTATCTGACAGGTTTGATTGGGAGCAATGGGCCAGCGGGCAGTTGAGATTGGTTGAATGAAGATGACTAGGTTTGATTGAGAGCAATGGGTGAAAGTTTGGTTGAGGATGAGTTGGATGAGGATGAGGATAGACAATGTTGAGTTGGATTAGGATGAATATGATTGAAAAAAAGGGCAGTTGAGGATGAGTTGGATGAGGAGGATGAGAAAGAATGGTGAGACTGGGGAGTGAGGGTTGAGGCAAGAAGTAAAGCATTTGAGTGAAAACAGAAGGAAAAGGAAGGGGAGGAACGGAAAAGGAAGGCAACGAACAGAAAATGAAAACCAGCAAGAGGCCCCAGCCAGAATTCAGAGGGGTGGAGTGCGGATGTTTTTCAAGTTGGAGCCGGGTTCCCCGGGGATGAACAGACAGGTTGAGATTGACGGATTTGGTTTATTTTCAGGGGTAGCATAAGGCGGGGCGTGGACATTGAGGAGTGCAGTGGTGACACACCGCCGTGACCAGCAAGTAACGCAAAAGGAAGACCAGCAAGAGGCCCCAGCCCAAATTCAGGCAGGTGGAGTGAGGATTGTTGTCAAATTGGAGCCGTGTTTCTTGGGGATGAACAGACAGGTTAAGATTGACGGATTTGGTGTATTTTCAGGGGTAGCATTAGGCAGGGTGTGAAAATGGAGGAGTGCAGTGGTGAAACACCCCCGTGATCAGATGTGAGGAGACATGATGGAAGAGGTTAAGTTGATGACAGAGCTTTTCAAAGCAACTTTTGTCAGTGAATCAGCTATTTTCATGTTAGAGAGGATGAGATTAGTGATGAGATTATGATTTTCCTTCTGTTCCCGAAGCCACTTTATCTGTGTGTCAATATGTTTGAGTCTTCTGTGATATGATTCTTGGTTGACTAGATCATTCAGAGCTTTATTATCAATAAACAATGCATGGGAAAGTTTTAGCAAAGGGTTGAATTCCTTCAGCAGTTTAGTGAGCCATATTTTCTCCTGCATCACCAGAACCAGGCCTTTGAGTTTGACTTCTGTTGAGGAGAGAGATATTGTGGGCTGTAACTTGCTATTCCATTGAACTGGGAATCCATTGTAAGACTCCAAACAGTGCTAGGCCATGGCAGTTCTGTGGGGGGGAAAGGTGCTGTTTAGGCTTCCTTCCTGAGTGTTACAAAAATATTGAAATGTAACCAAGATCAAGGTCCGTGACCTGGTAAATGAGGAATCAAGTAGTAAAGGATAAAGATGATAGTAGTTTGGTAGCAATGGAACAGCAATATCTGAGCTAAGATTATGTGGGAAAAACTTGGACAACAGAAGTTAAAGTTTGTTTAAATTTCAAAAACAAAGCTGTTGCATGTAAACAACGCCCACAAGCTAATAACTTCAGTTGTCAGCAGAAGATTGGGGATGATCAACTCAAACCCAACCAACCTTGAAGTCTCAATGAACCTGCCCAACTCTCCTCAATCAAGCGCTTGAAGGGTACCAGATAGTTGAGGGTGGCTGTACAAGACAAATCACTATGTTGAAGAAGTTCTAAAAGCAAACAGTAACTGATTTGAAGCAAGGATAACCCCAACACTTCTCAAGGAACTCAAGAGTAGGCTGGCAGAATGCAACTCCAAAAAAAAATAAGGGAGGTATAACACTCCAGGTCTTAAGCTAAATAAGACCTCTTCAATCAATTGTGGTTTCCTCCAGAAAGATGTTCAAGGAGGGATCAAGACCAGTATGGTAAGAGAAAGGGATCAAGGAGTGGTATAACACACTCAAGAATTCCAACAGACAGAATTCTCTTCAACTGGCAAGGCTATTGGTTGGTGGTAAGGATCAGGCCACAGAGGGGAAAAGACTAATGATCAATGGATCAGGGGGCAATCATAGATATACCCAGGATGAGGATGAGGATCAGATTTCAATGATAATTGGGGGGGACATATGCACACACTCCCATGGATGTTTTTTTTGAAAAGGAAGGGGAGAGGCCCTCCTTTTATAGACCATGGGTCCCTGTAGACTATTTAAAAGAGATACTACAAATAGAGCGGAAAAAAAGTTTTTTTTTCAGGATTTTCATGAGAAAACAAAAGGGAAAAAAAAAGACCAACCAAACAAAAAAAAAAAGAAGAACTGAATCAAAACCCCGGCCCATGCCAATGATGGGCATGGCCAAGAGAGTAGCTAGTGAGACGCCCTTGGACATGCTGATTGGCCTGGGCGACAGTTGTGACCCACGTGGGCAACAGACAAGCCGCACGGGAGACCTGTGAGCTGGAGCTGGATCAAGGTGGTGGTTCAAAGGTTCCATCAACTGCAAGCAACGCTTGCGGTCATTGGGCAATGGATTGGGATTGGGGATCGGGGCAAGGAAGAATAGAATGTAGGGAGGAGGAGGCAATTGTTGATTGATGATGAGCTTCAATGGTTCAAGGTAACAATGGGGTCGCAGTAAGGGTGAAGGTTTGGATTGAGAATGTGGTCAATCTTAGTGAACAAGTAAAAAAAGGGAGAAGGATGGGAAAAGATCCCATATGGGATACTTGGAGCTCTTGAAGAGTGACTGCCGGAAGAAATGAGATGGGATGGACCCATCAGCTCTAAGATAAATCAAAGATAAGGTTTAAAGACATAGGGATGGATGATCTTTCTTGATAAGATGAGGAAGGAACCAGGATATCAAGTTGAGGTAACAACAAGTTTGGAGTAAGGGTAAGTAGTAATACCAAAAAGCTCATTGAAGCAAAAAATAGACAGCACAATGGGTGGTGCTTGGTGCCGGATAGAAGCCAGCAATCCAAGCCAGTCTTCATCTGCGCATTTGCCAAAAAGGGTGGATAGCAGCGGGAAGAAAGTGTAAATAAAACATAGGACTGGTGCTAGGCACCCAAGAGATGATCCTACAAAACTAGGAGAGTGGGAGCTGGAAGTTTGGGAACTAGATATGGGAATCATTCTGGATCAAAAAAGGTTTTTTTATTTTTTGATCTAAATGGAGGCTATAGAAAAGTTCATAAAAATTTTACTTTTTTGGTGCTGGTCCAGAGGTGCCCCAGATTGGGCACCACATCTCTCCCCAAATTACAGACTGTCCCTAGTATGCATCTGAGTATCTTTGATGATATATATAAAATAAGAAACTGAGGAATTAAAACAGAAAAAAACCCGTTTGATCCTGAGGGTCATTGAAAAGGGAGATTGATCCATCCAAAGAAAAGGTTGTGGAAGTGGCCGAGATAAAAGAATGAAGAAGGCATCCCAGGTGCTCACATATCTGGCATACAGTAAGGTTTAACAAAAAACTGCAGCAGATGATCCCTGTGGTGCACAATTGGGAGGACTTACTTCTGGAACAAGTTGCCTCCACAACAATCAAATTTCTTGACCTGATCAGCAAAGGACCTTCTGGCCATCTGAGTACCATCCAGCTTCTCCAAAACATCTGATCCACCTCTGACTTGATGGACCACTCAATAAGGACCATTTCAGCTGTTAGAGAAAAACTTTCCCCACTGAGTTTCCAAGGATCAATTATAAGATAAGAATAGATCCCCAGGATTCAAGGGATACCTGATTTGACTGGCGTGCTTATCCTCCCAATACTGGACTGATTTTTCTCTTGAATCCATCATCTTCTCATAAGCTGTGTCACAAACATCTTCACTTTGCTCCATTTGCTTGGATCTGGCAATTAATAGATCAGTGGTGGAAGAAACCTTTTCCCAAGAAATACCTAAGAAGGATTCCATTTCAAGATCAAGACAAAAGACAGCCCTTTGTCCAAAGATAATTTCATAAGGTGAGTAGCCAGTGGTTTTTTTAGTTGAAATTTGATTGGAGAAGAGGACAAGAGGAAGAAATTTGCAACAATTCTTTCCACTTTCCCCAGCCAGCTTGACAAGGAAAGCCTTTAAAGGAGAATGTCCTCTTTCCACCATGCCTTGACCTTCAGGATAATAAGGAGTGGTCACCCTATGTTGACCAGGAAGAAATTGGATCATTTCAGCCAGTTTTCCGCGAAACTGAGAGCCACCATCAGTTGAATAAGATTGAGCCAAGACATAACACATTTTCCAAGTCTCATAGAGGAAGGCTGCTACTGATTCAGAGCTGAGTTTCTTAAGGAATTTTGCTTCAACCCATCCAGAAAAATCATCTCTAGCCACTATGAGGTACTTAGCTCCACCAGCCTTAATATGAACCACATCCATAGCAATCCTTCCAAAGACAGTGTACTCTCCAGTGGGATAACAAATTTCTTCTGGGCCCCTAATATCACGTTTCTGACATACTTCACAACTCTTGCACCATTGAGAGACAAATTTCTTCAAGGATGGCCACAAGAATTGTTTGGATATTCAACAATAAGTTTTGGTTTACCCACAATGACCAAGGCCTTCATGGAGACTTTCAAGGATTGAATCTTGTTTAGAAGGGATGGTGACCACAATAAGAGCACAAGGGTTGCCTCTTTTCATAAGCCTAGTACCTTGGACAAAGAAATTGGAGGACTTCCTTTTGAGTGATTGAAAATCTTTACCAGAGAGATCAGGAGGCCTTTGGAGAGTGGAGAGATACTTCTCTAATTTAAGCCAGAAACCTTGTTGGAAGCCAGAATAATCTTGAGACAAAAAGTTGAAGACAGAGCAAATTAAGGGTTCCTCCTTGTCAAAATCCACTCCAACATCCAATTCTTCATCTCCATGAGGGCGTCAAGATAAACCATCAGGAATGGTGAATGATTTTCCAGCCTATAAACAATATCAAAAGAGAACAACTGGATGAAAGCCACCCAAAGAGTCATTGGAGCGTTTGGAAGGCTGAGGGCATTGATCATTTCAATAATGGATTGTGCATTGACTTTTAACTCAAAGTGTTGACCCCAGAGAACAGTTTGGAGCTTCTTCAACATTCAGTCCACACCACAAAGTTCCAGTTTTGGCTGGGAGTACTTGGATTCCACCTCTGAAAAAAGAAGAGATTCATACAGAGTAGGATGATCCAAACCATTTTAATCTTCCTGAGTAAGGATAGCCCCAACAGATTGATAACTAGAGTCCACAGCCAGCTTGATCTTGCCAGCCCTAGGACCATAAGTGATCTTATTCAAGACAATGTCTTTTCCTACAATTTTTATGAGCATCTGAAATGATTTTTCACAAGCTTGGGTCCAAAACCATTCAGCATCCTTCCTGGTTAAGCAACGCAAGGGAATGCAAATTTAGGATAGAGAAGGGATAAAGATCCAAACAAAGATTAAAACACCTAAGAAACCTCTGACTTCAGTTGGATTGATGGGAGTAGGCCAAGAGAGAATTTTGTTGACTTTGGATGGAGCCATCCTCCTTCTTCCTTCCTTACAGACCACATGACCAACAATCTCCAAAGCAGGGACACAGGCAGCCAATTTGGATCCAGAGAAAGTGAGACCAGACTCCTTGATTCAAAACAGGATCCTTTCCAGAGTGGTTGCATATTCCCAGATACATTGAGGGATTCCTGAATGCCAGGGTAAGAGCTCATTGTTATAATCAGAAACTGGACCTTTGATCCTGCCATCGTCAATAAAGATACCAGCATGATCAGGGATTTCATCCTGGAGGATCCAAACCATCTGAGCCTAATAGACTGCAACCAAACTGGTGGCACCTTGAGGTAATTGAGTAAGTTGGAAACAACCAAGAGGAGTATTGAAAGGAATGAGGGGACAAGAAATTGTATTTAATGATTGTTTGTCATAGCCACCCATAATGTCACCTAGACCATATCAAGCTCTCCCAGAGAAAGATTCAACAAATTCTTCAGTAGCAGGGGGAATACAAGAGTCTTTAATAGTAACCTTATTTAGAGGCTGGAGATCATGAACTATTCTAAGTTTACCCTTACTCTTGAGAACACAGAAAACAGGAATTGAATAGCTAGAAGTTGATTGTTCATATAAACTGGTTTGGACTTGTTTGCAGACCAACTTGATATATTCTTCAACTTAAGCAGCAGGGATTGGGATCTTCTTTTTTGCCAAGAATCATGTTCTACTACAGGGATAATGTAAGGGAGGCCATAGGATTCTTTCAAGAGACCTCTCTCTTCTTCACAGAAAGCAATAGATTTTTCCCTAAGGGCTAAGACATTTTTGATCAAATTCAACTCATCAGGAAGAAGAAATCCATCTGGCCCAAAGTTGACCTCTTTCAGATGTTCTTCAGTGACATGACCAGAGGGGATGAATGGACCAGTAAGAGATTGAGGTAAACCACAGTAAGGATCAAGGGATAGAGGGTGGCGCATAAGTGGAGATTTGAGGTTGAGAGGCATTGGTTGGTTGACTGGTTGAACCTTTTTTGCAACTGGTTTATACTTGGCAGCAAAAGTGAGGAATCCTTTCTTTCTCCAAGCATTGACCAGTGAGACCCGACTAGGAAAACTGAGGCCAAGTTCCAACATCTTCCAAGTTCAATGTTCCGCCTCTTCCTTGAAAGGTGCCTTTTCCATAAAATAGTACCCAAAATCTAACGCATTGCTCAAATGTGCGGCACAGGGTAGAGTTTTGATAATGACAGTAGTAGAGACCCCTGATTGGAAACCATTGGGAGGACTTACTTCTACTCCACATTGCCTCCACTTAAGACCATACTCCTTCATACAAAAACCACCAAGAAAAGAATCAAGATTGGGATCTAGTTTAGACTCAATGCGGAGATTCAAAACTGGAGTAGAGGATAATTTATCAGGCTGAAGGGAAAAAGGAAAAGAAGATAAATCAGACCCAGAGAGAGAAGATATATTTTTGGAATTTTTGGATTTTTTATATTTTTGAATTTTGATCTTATTTGGATGAAGAAGAGATGATGAGGAAAACAAAAAATATGCCTCTGAGATTGAAGTTGATCTATAAGATGAAGTTTGAGGCTGAGAGGAACTACAACTATCAGTAGGATCAACTAATCCAATAAAAAATGAGGCTGAGAGGAATGAGAGTTGTCCTTCTTCTTTCCCTTTAGAACTGTTTTGGGAGAACAACAAGGAAAATCTCTTTACCAACAACCAGAATTCAAGGAACAAAGAGGAACTAAAATTTTTCTGCCATCAGCATCAGGGAGAAGGATTCTCTCCCCAACTTGATCATAAAAAATCAGGGTAGCACCAAAATCCATTAAGAACCGTTGGCCCAAGGTCATAGAACCTTCCAAAAAAGTGATCCAGAAGTGAAAAGTTCCAAAAATATTTTGACCAATTCAAACAGGAACATACTCAATTATACCAACCAGTTCAAATGACTGATTCCCTATACCATAAACCGCAGAAGTAAAGGTGACCCTTGGGCTAAGCTTGAGTTTGCAGGCCATAGCATTTGACATTAAGTTGAGCTGAGAACCCAAATCCACAAGAAGAGAAATTTTTTTAGCCAATCCACAAAGATAGCAGGGAAGAAATCCAAGAGGGCAGGAATACGGATTGGCATCTGAAGGGGGATCTGTTCCACCAGAGTCCTCCATCAAAGTTCCAGAAGAGACCTTCAATTTTTCTGGGCCAATTTCCACACGTCAACAAGAAACCCATTTCTTCATGCCTTCAGCAACAGATGGGGAGATAGACAGAAGTTCAGCTTCAGACAGATCAGGGATTTTGAGATCAGAAATTTTCTTTAATACTCCTTCCACAGCATTAGGGTAGTCCTTGTAAATGCCCCTCTAAAACCAAACTTTGGGCTGGGTTAAGGGAGGAAGATCAGGTGAGGCAGGTACTGGAAGAAGATCAGAGGATTGAGCGGGTCAACAAGATTGAAGAGGAGGAGAAGGATCAGAATGGTCATGGAACCTTTCAATGAGTGGTTCCCTTTCTACTTCCATGTCTTCCACATCAGAGGAAGGAGGCTCAGGCAAAGATCAATTTTTGACAGGTTTTCAATGGATTGAAGATGGAACAGGAGGAGACTTGTGAGGTTTGGTTTCCTCATGGAGTTTTCTAGCTGGATCAGATTGATAAGCACCAGAGAAGTTGGAAGAAGTAATAGCTGGAGGATACCAAGGTTAAAGAGTTCCACAGGATGATCAAAAAATCCAAGGAGACCAGAGATGCCTTCTTGGGAGTTGGTGGTTGGTAAGAAGCCACCACATGATGGAATGGATGAGATGAGTCAAAAGGGAGCAAAGCACCATTAGGAAGAAAGAAATTATTTCCCTTCTGCTCTACTAATTTCTCCTCCTTGTCCTTCTGGAGTTCAGGACATCTACCAGTACCATGGCCTTCTCTATGACAGTAATAGCAGACTAAGGTGGATTTAGGAACAGAATTAGCAGGTTTAGGGATAGCTAAAGAGGATATTTTCTGACCTATTTTATTCTCAAAGGCCTGAAGTAGCTTAGTAATCTCATCTATGGTAGCAGTATCCTTATTGGCCTGAGGGCTTGATTTAGGTCTGCGATTTGCTTCCATCTTGTTCATGATTTTGTTGGATTCATGGAAGGAAGGAGCATGGACTGGTTCAGTGATCCCGGGCTTTCCAAAAGTTAAATCAGTTTGAACTTTCTTGACTTTGTCCACCACATTCCTAAGGACAAGAAAGACAGGGAGTTTAAATCAATTATCCCTAGTAGTGATCATGGATCCAGACATGACCAATTCATCCTTAATCCTTTCCTGCACTCCTGGAAAAAAAGATTGGAAAAATCAAACTCAAATTTTGTCCACAGTGTCAATGTGATTGTTCCTGATAACATAAGACTGAATAGGATCCCAAGACTTTCTGAAAGTCTGATAATCAGAGGCTGAAAAGACACCACCATTGGAGATCCATTGAGAAACCCAAGCATCCAAGTTCTGTAAGGTAAACCTAGCCACATCTATTTTCCTCCAATAAGCCAACATAGCCTCCTTCAAGAGCCTCCATTTATGAGTTTTGAATCCATCAAAAAAATTTGATCACTTCCATAACTTCATCAGAGGAGATAAAAATTGTAACTGATAGGCCATATCATGTTCACTTGCACCATCCACTTCAGCAGCCATTTCATAGGAGTCCAAAAATTTTTCCACGTTTGTTCCATTAAAGCCTAGGTTCTTGTTCTGGGGTTTGATCTTGACCATCTTGGCCCAAACAGTGGTTAAGGGAACAGATTCCATTTTGAAGACAGAGTTCCTAAGGGGATCCAAAAAGCGGAGTTCCAAGGTGGCTCACAAGGGTGGCAAGGGTAGAGTCTCACAAAAAAACAACAAGAATCCTGCCCAGATGGTGAACAATTGGGAGGAATTAATTCTTCAACAAGCTTCCTCCACGGATCAGATCTGGATGATGAAAGAAAAAAAAGAAAAAGAAGAAAAGGATTGGATTGGGTTTCAGATTTTGATTCTTCAAGTTGGGACTGTTAATCTCAAGGTTGCTGGTTCAATCCTGGCCCGGGGGGCCAGATGTAAGACTCCAAACGGTGCTAGGCTGTAGCAGTTCTTTGGAGGGGAAAGGTGCTGTTTAGGCTGCCCTCCTGAGTGTTAAAAAAATATTTAAATGTAACCAAGATCAAGGTCCAGAACCTGGTAAATGAGGAATCAAGTAGTAAAGGATAAAGATGATAGTAGTTAGGTATCAATGGAACAGCACTATCTGAGCCAAAAGTATGTGGGAAAAACTTGGACAACAGAAGCTAAAGTTTGTTTAAAGTTCAAAAAAAAAAGCTGTTGCATGTAAATAACGCCCACAAGCTAATTACTCTGGTTGTCAGCAAAAGATTGGGGATGATAAACTCAAACCCAACCAACCTCCAGGTTCTCAATGAACCTGCCCAACTCTCCGCAATCAAGCGCTTGAAGGGTACCAGATAACTGAGGGTGGCTGTAAAAGACAAAGCACTATGTTTAAGAAGCTCTGAAAGCAAACAGTAACTGATTTGAAGCAAGGATAACCCCCACACTTCTCAAGGAACTCAAGAGTAGGCTGGCAGAATACAACTCCAAAAAAAAAATAAGGGAGGTATAACACTCCAGGTTTTAAGCTTAATATGACCTCTTCAATCAATTGTGATTGGCTCAAGAAAGATGATCAAGGAGGGATCAAGACCAGTTTGGTCAGAGAAAGGGATCAAGGAGTGGTATAACACACTCAAGAATTCCAACAGACAGAATTCTCTTCAACTTGCAAGGCTATTGGTTGCTGGTAAGGATCAGGCCTCAGAGGGGCAAGTACTAATGATCAATGGATCAGGGGGCAATCATAGATATACCCAGGATGAGGATGAGGATCAGATTTCAATGATAACTGGGGGGGACATATGCACACACTCCCATGGACATTTTTTGAAAACACAGGGGAGAGCACCTCCTTTTATAGACCATGGTTCCCTGTAGACTATTTACAAGAGATACTACAAATAAAGCGGAAAAAAAGAGTTTTTTTTTTTTAGGATTGTAATGAGAAAACAAAAGGGAAAAAAAAGACCAACCAAACAAAAAAAAAAAGAAGAACTGAATCAAAACCCCGGCCCATGCCAATGATGGGCACGGGCAAGAGAGTAGCTAGTGAGACGCCTGCGGACATGCTGATGGGCCCAGGCAACAGGTGAGACCTGCACGGGCAATGGAACAAGCCACGTGGGAGACTGGTGTGCTGGAGGTGGATCAAGGTGGTGGTGCAAAGGTTCTGACAACTGCAAGCAATGCTTGCGGTCATTGGCCAATGGATTGGGATTGTGGATTGGGGCAAGGAAGGATAGAACGTAGGGAGGAGGAGGAAATTGTTTATTGATGATGAGCCTTTATGGTGAACTTTTGGTTATGTTTTCAGAGTCGTCACAAATGTTGGAAACAAGACCAGCTTAAGGTTCCAGAGTTGTCACAAAGGTTGGAAACCAGACCAGCTTAAAGTTCAGCCTCCTCTCATGCCCCCGCCAAAAAAGTCAAAGAATGGTTTTCAGGATGAGACTTATTGAAGGTGGACTAATTGAAGAAAAATAAGGTGGTCTTGCTCAATTGAGGGATCCTGATGAGACCAAGTAGTTTTAGGTAGTGGAGATTGTCAAAGATTTTAATGGCCAAATTGAGAGACTTGATGATTGATTCCAGTTTTGATTTGAGCCAAGGTAACAATGGGGTTGCAGTAAGGGTGAAGGTTTGGATTGAGATGGTTGTCAATCTTAGTGAACAAGTAAAAAAAAGGAAGAAGGATGGGAATGGATCCCAGATGGGATACTTTGAGCTCTTGAAAAGTGATTGCCGGAAGCAATGAGATGGCATTGAATCCAGAAGCTCTAAGGTAACCCAAAGATAAGGTTTAAAGAGATAGGGATGGATGATATGTCTTGATCAGATGAGGAAGGAACCAGGATATCAAGTCAAGGTAACAAAGAGTTTGGATTAAGGGTAAGTAGTAATACCAATGAAGGTCATTGAAGCAAAACAGAGACAGCACAATGGGTGGTGCTTGGTGCTGGATAGAAGCCCACAAGCCAAGCTGGTCTTCATCGGCAAATTCGCCAAAAAGGGTGGATAGCAGCACAAAGCAAGGGCCAATTGAACATAGGAACAGGCGCTAGGCACCCAAGAGATGATTCTACACGACTAGGAGAGTGGGAGCTGGAAGTTTGGGAACTCAATATGGGTATCATTCCGGATCAAAAAAAATTTTTTTTTTTTGGATCTAAATGGAGGCTATAAAAAAGTTCATAAAAATTTTTATTTATCTGTACTGGTCAAGAGGTGTCCCAGATTGGGCACCACAACCTACAATAGTATGAGATATCTGTTGTGGCTTTGTCTAGTTTTGGGGGTATTCCCCACATCAGAGTCGCTATAGACCTCAATGTCGTACCGGAACTTTGGGTTTTGAAGTTGCAGAGCCAGGTTTTTGGAGGTGTTCAGTTATTGCCATGTGTGCTTGGCCTCTGTCCAGTGAGACATACCCGGTCTAATTTTGAAGCAAGATAGATTATAGACTGCATATGAGATTTTGGGCCGGGTCCTGCTGGCTACAAAATTGAGGAAGCCTTTTGAGGACCGGTAATTGATGTTGAGTTGAAGAAAAGCCTGGTGATCATTGTCTGTTGCAGGGGACAGCTTAACATTGGGAGTGATTGGAGTGTTGATAGTTTTGCATTCAGCCAGGCCTAATTCAAGGAGGCCAGTTTTGATGTGATGTGGTTGATGCAGCCCAAGACCTTCTTTGGTTGACACAAGGTGATTACCAATGATCTTGCTCAAAGGTCCATTGTGAGAGATGTTGAATCTGGATTTAATCTTGTCCCTGAATTTATCTGAGTTTCCTATGATCAGCAGATCATTAACATATACAAAGACATATACCTGCTTGACATTGTTGATGTATAGACAGGAATCAGCACTGGATGTTGTGAAACCTTGTTTGAGAAGCCACTTTTTTAGGGTTTTGTACTAACTTTTTGGTGCATGCTTCAATCCTTAGAGGGTTTTTTTCAGTTTTAAGTATGGAAAAGGAGAGTCATACCCAAGGGGAGTTTTGATAAAAACATCCTTGTTATGGGGAGAATGGAGGAAAGAGGACTTGATGTCCATTTGTTGGTTGGTAAGGTGGTGATGGGGAGCAAAAACCAGTAGGATGCAAAGGGTGTTTATGGAGCCTGTGGGTGCATACATCTCTCCTTAGTCAAAATATTCAACTTGTCAAGAGCCTTGAACACAAAGGCAAGACTTGAAGCAAACGCCCAAGTTGTCAGGCTTGTCCTTGATGCAGTAGACCCAAACAGTGGTGAGAGCTCTCTTGCTGTTAGGTAGTGTGTGAGAAACTTCCCAAACCTTCATCAGATCAATCCCATTGAGTTCTTTGTTCATGGATTGGATCCAGTGAGTGCTATCATTGGAATGGGTAGCCTCATCATAGGTTCTTGGAACTGATCTGACAACAAAACCGTATCTTTGAGGTTGTTAGAGAATCAAACAATCGCCGAGAAGGTGGACAGGCTGGGTTGAAGTCATGTTGGGTGGTGTTGTATTGATTGGAGGAGGCTCATCATTGGGCTGGTAGAGTTAAATTGGGGTGTTGTGAAGGTTGTGATCATTTTGGGAGTTGTTTTCAGATGGTGCAGAGGTGAGAGAGGGAGCAGGATTAGACAGTTCAAGTGATGTGAGAGTGTTGTTTGGGAGAGTGGTAGAGATATGAATTTGTGGGGGATTAGAATTGAGAATTTCAGTGAGAAGTTTATCTTTGTTTAGGAGGTAGTCAAAAGGAGAATTGGTTATTGAGAGGGGATCAAGGGAAGAATCAGAGGGGCAGAGGCCTTCAAAAATTATAAAGTGTTTGGAACAAACAATGTTCAGAGATCCTGGGAAATAGACTTGATACAAGTTCAGATCCATGTCAAACCCAACTAAAATTCCTTCCAACCCCTTCTCTTCAAGCTTCCTGGCAAAGTATGACTGATTGAGGACCACCCTTTTTGATCCAAGAACTCGTATGAGGTGAAGTTTTGGTGGTTTTCCAGTCCATAACTTGTAGGCAGATTTTTTCCCCTTTGAGGGAGAAATCATATTAATTACTTGACTGGTGCTGGTAATTATTTCATCCCAGAGGAAAATTGGTACCTTCATGTCTATCATGGTTGTTTGGGTTGCTTCAAGAACTGATTGGTTCCCCCTTGTGGAAAAGGGATTGTGTTGAGGGTTGTAAGGTTCAGAGGTGGTGTTTTTCACACTGTTCTCAATAAGAAAGGAACTAATTCAATGGTTGAAAAATTTGCCACCATTGTCTGAGTGCAGGTTTTTCAGCATCTTTCCAGTCTGATTTGCATGGAGTTTGAAAAACTTGATAATCTTGTTGGTGAAGTTGGGTTTATTCCAAATGGGAATGCACACCTTGAAATTGGGGAATTTGTCCATCAGAAGTAGAAAGTCCTTGAAACCAGAGGGAGAGCAGGGATGAATTGGTCCACACACGTCAGCATGTATTTGTTTGAAGGGGGTTATGCTGGGTGGTTGATGATTTGTAAAGGGCAGTCAATCTATCTTCCCTTTTTCACATGAGACACAGTTGATCATGTCCCATTTGACATTGGAAAAGTATTTGGACGGAAGATAAGTTCTTTCTGTGTGGTGATGACAGAAGCGTTTATGGATGGTTGAAAGAGAGACAAAAAAACAAGGGAAGTAGTGAAACAAGGATGGTGACTGCTCAATGAAGAGTAAATTGTCCTCAATGGAGCTGGTAAGGATGTTCTTGCCGTTGAAGATGACTACAAATTTACTTGAGGAGACAGGAGATAAGGAGAAGCCTTTCCTAATCAGTTGACCTAGTGACACAAGATTGATTTCTAGGTCTGGGATGTGTTGAGATTTCACGTCTCTGCTCCCCTGCACGTCTTAGATTTCACACCATCTACTTTCCTGCGCGCCTTCTCTCTCACCAAACGCGCGCCCCAGAGCCGCCCATCTCTCCCAACCTGACCTCTTTGACACTCCCGCTTTCCTCCAGGATCCGGGGGGGACCAACTTCTGGTTATCTTTTCTTTTCTAGTTTCTACAACCTCTTTTTCTTTTCCTCCTCTTCGTGTCTCTCATTTCTCATTTCCTCTACTGTTTTCCATCATCTCATCTACTCTCCTCAAATACCTCCGCTACCGTCCGTCACCAACTGTCTCCCACCTCTTCCATGTCTTGTGCCTCAACTTCTGCCGACTAGCCAACTCTGCCTGGTAAGACTCAATACTCCTGGATTCTTGACCTTGTTTCAAATCTGACCGTCAGCCTGCTTCAGCCTGCCTCAACCCGCAACTTAAGTTCTCCGAAGACATCTACCTCAAACTCTGCTGCTCATCCTCACTCAACTCCTTGGCTTCTGGCGTAGGATTCTTTCTCATTATTCTTTTCTGCGTCATTCTGGTTATCTCTATTTTGTTCCTGTTTCTTATGTCATTTGCTTTGTCTCAGTCTGCTGGTTTTATTTCATAAAGAAATTCAGCAAATCTTATTAGGATGTAAAGCAAGTTTTGTAAATTTTGGGTGGCAAGACTTGTTGTCAACTTTGCTGTGCCAATTCCTAGTGAGGGAATTGGAGCATTTGGGTTTCCTGTTTGAATTTTGGTATTGTCGGGGAGGATTTGTGAGATGAAGTTGGAATTGTTGAACATGCAGTCAGAGGCCCCAGAGTCAAGGAGAATCCAATTTCAATTCAATGAACGGGAACCGACTATTGCAAAGTTGTATGCTAGGTGAGCGGAGGATTTTTTCTGAGGTTGTGAAGTAGAAGGGGATGATGCGGATTCCAATCCATTGTTCTGTACTCCTGCATTGGGTCAAAGGTGAGGATACAGCCACCAACATTTGCTGCAATCATGATTGGCCTGTGGGTTGTGCCACGTGAACCTGCACTTGATGACCTTGTTACAATTCAACATGGCTGATGCATAAGAGCCTGCTACTACTTCATTCTTGACCTGATTGAGGTCTCAAAGCACAAGATCCCCATTAATTTTGGTGTCTCCAAGAAATTGGGTGATGGTTTTCTTGAGATGATCAAGTTGAGGTGGAAATTTGTACAGAAGAAGGTAGGCAACTATATCATTTTCCATCTTTATCCCAATCTTGGCAATCTGAAATAGGCATTCCCTTGCATTTGTTATGAACTTCTCAACCAGCTTGGGGTCAAACTGTAGGTTGAGGAAGTTGAAGAAGACCCTTGACCAATTAGCAGTTTTAGATGAAGCGTAGTATTTGTCAATGGATTTCCACAGTTCAATTCCATTGGTGATGTGATAATCCTTTACACAATTGATGTATGTTCAATTGTCTAGTTTTGCCAGGAGGTATGCAACCATTTTGAGGTTCACATCAGGGGGACATTTTTTGGGTTTGGATGATTTTAGCCAGTGGGAGATGCCCTTGAGGGATAGAATGGTTTGAATCTTTGATTGCCATAAGGAGAAATTGGAGTCTGAAAATGTAGGAATAGAGTCGGTGAGTGTTTTCAAGAGATTGTGGGTAGGTTCCATCTGTCTGTAGGGATTGTTTGCTTGGTTTTGCTCTCCAGTGATTTTGGCTTTTAACCGTGATAACCTGAATATTTCAATTTTAATGTATTTCAAAACTAATACCAATGAAACCAGGATCTTCTCTAGACATGAAGTGATTTATTTAATGAAAAAGAATGAGATTGTGATGTGAAAAGGAATTGAGTTTGTGAAGAAGTTTAAGGAGAAGTCTGATCAAAGAAGAACTGATTTCATAAACAATGGGACAGAATCAATGAAGTAAATGGTGTTAGTGGATTGATGATTCATTCCTCACATCTGGTCAAGTATCTTATAGGTTTGATTGGGCTCAATGGGCCAGCGGGAAGTTGGGATTGGTTGGATGAGGATGACTAGGTTTGATTGAGAGCAATGGGCAAAAGGTTAGTTGAGGATGAGTTGGATGAGGATGAGGGTAGTCAAGCATGAGTTGGATTAGGATGAATTTGATTGGGCAAAAGGGTAGTTAAGGATGAGTTAGATGAGGAGGATGAGAAAGAATGGTGAGACTGGGAAGTGAATGTTGAGGCAAGAAGCAAGGCGTTGGAGTGAAGAGATCTGGAAAAGGAATGCAAGGAACAGAAAAGGAAGACCAGCAAGAGGCCCCAGCCCAAATTCAGGGAGGTGGAGTTCAGATTGTTGTCAAGTTAGAGCTGGGTTCCCCAGGTATGAACAGACAGGTTGAGATTGACAGATTTGGTGTATTTGCAGTGGTAGCATAAGGCGGGGTGTTGACATTGAGGAGTGCAGTGGTCACAGGTACATAGCACCAAAAAAAACGAGTAATTCTTTTGTCAAAACATTTGAGAAAAGACTTAAAAATATAAAAAAAAATATTTTTGGTGTATTTATATTTTGAATAATTTTTTATGTATATTTTAACTCAGTTAAAGTTAAACTCAAGGGTACCAACACTTGGGGTTGGGATCGCAACTGTCCTTGGGGGGTATTCCAACGGGGTCTGAGTGAGTTCCAATCAGATCCTGGGATAAATCTAAGGGTAAGTCCAAGGGTACACTGTCTGGGAAGTCCTCTGGGAGGTCCTGTTCAATGAGATCACCAAAAACCAAATCCACTGAGATGGATAAAGACAAAAAATATAAGTTTAATATTTTTTTGTGTTTTTGTTAGAATTTGAGTTTATATATATGTGACTTTCACTGAAGTTTGAAGTATCATTGATTGGATTGATTTGATTTATATTATTGTTGTTATTGAAGTATTAAAATAATGGTTAAAATATAACTAGGCTGTGTTCTTAGTAGTGATTGTCAGACTGTCCAAGCATAACATTTCACTTACGATGTCACTTAAACTGCTTATGTTAATTTTTCCTTATTCATTTTTTTCTCAACCACTTCTGGCCAATCATGTATTTAGTCTTTATAAACCATGGTGCTCTCAAGTGGAATTAAGCATCTCTTGAGCCAACACATCAACCAGAGTTTCCTTTTCCTCCTGATCTCAGGTCCATTACGCTTGAGGTTACAAGCCTCTTTCACTCATCTTTAATACTTTCATCTCATTAGAGCTCACCTATTTTTATTTCTTACAGTTTTTACGTGGCAAGGTGATGTTTTTAGGAAAATAATCACTTTTATTAGTTTTGGATTTTTCTTTATCTTCAGGATTATTTAGTTCATAAATATAAAGCTTCCTTTGATAAATTTTCCTCTCCTTATGTTGCCTTAATAAAGAATTGAAATTGATAATTCTTTCAAGCTCAAGTTCTTTGTCTTTTATAGCCTGCTGTTTTTAATACAGCAATTTCTCTTGTTTTTTCTCAGTAGTTATAATAACAGGGACAAAGTTACGGAGTTTTTCTTCTTGTTTCTTTTTTAGAAGGTTCAAATAATAATTGATCAATTCTCCCTTGGTCTTAAGATCCACTAGAGAAACAAAGGATTGAAAATATATGTTATAAGTATTTTAACTTATTTTTTTTAAAAAAAAAATAAATAGACTGGTACAAGGAATAAATAATCAAAGATTAATTATTCAAGGATATTTCTTGGCCATGCCCCCAGTTTTCAGCTCTCTGATACCAGGAACCTTGCAGACCTTTAGCTACATAGAGTGATAGAAATACTGGAATAATAATGATAATAATTATTCCAAAAAGAAACGCTTAGAAGCTCAAATAAATCATATAATAAGAGCAGTTGCAAGGTTTCATTTGTTTGTTAATGAAAGGTTTTCAATATTTTTATAAAAGAGGGGCCACAGTGTAATACTACTGGGGGTCTTTACAGACAAAGCAACCTTTCTTCAAGGGGACTCCTTAGGCAGTTTAAGAACCTTGGAATGAAGATGTGTGCCTTAGAAAGGGCTTATTCCACTAATGTCCAGGCATAACAGCACAATGACCTAGACAGGAAGGGAAACACTCACTCTGAGAACTTTACCACGAAAATCCTGCAATAATAAGGAGGGTTTCAGAGCAGATGGGTGGATTGCCTGACTAAACTTCAAGGGTTGATTGGTGTTAAGAAATAAATAATAATACTACAGACTTGGTCATAAATCACTTGCTTAGACTCTTCATAAGCACTTGACTAACAATGACATGGTGTCTGATTGATAATAATAATTCCTGGTGAACTTATGATGGAATAATGGATCCAAAGAGGTCTGAATAAATACCTTTTTGGGGTGATTTTCAGCTTCTCAGGGCGCGTAGAGAGAGTTCTTCTCATGGGCTGAGGCTGGCAAGGCAGTCAGAGCAGGATTAGCACGTCCACTTGGTGCTGTTAATCAGCTGACCTTAGATCTTCTGGATTTCTGTACTATTTTAGCCACAGGATCTGTTAATCTATTATGGCGTAAATTTGATCATTCTGCACTCATCCTTCATTTGTACTATGGGTATTGCTTTAAAGTGAACAGATGTGGACTTTTACTGATTTTCCATCATCTGCCGATCATGTAGATAGTTTTTGATAATTTTCATGAACACCTTTTTAGATTATTACTAATGCATATGTTAACTTCTTACATATGCCAGGCAAACCTAATTAGGTTGTAGCTCTACCTTTACAGACATACCTGAAGAACCTAATCCTGATAAAGGAAAAGGAAAATTCAGAAAGATCCTTAAAGAGAAGAAAGAAAGGAGCAATTTAAAATAAATCAGACTTTACCTAGTCAAATATAAAGGAGAGTCAGCTGAAAAAGATGAATGGCTACCAGAAAAAAACATTTCAGATGTACCTATACACCTGATAAATTACATATCCAATAAAAGTCACTGAGCCCCAATTTATTTTTTCAGATATAGAAATGTCTGGGAGTGAGGGAATGCCAGATTGCTACTTGTAAAGAGAAAACTGTCAAAGTAGAATAAAAAAATAAATAAACTAAATATAATAGATAATAGAATAAGTGAGAAATCTTAAATTATGATTACAGATTTGTTTTCTTCACCTAAAATAAGGTAGTGTCACTTGCTGACCCCACCACTGAATTCCAAATCCCTATATTTTCAAATCAAATTACAAGAGAATGGCATAAAACCACAAGACCACTTTAACTAGTTTTTTTTGGCCATCCTCATATCACACATGTATTTTCACATTAAGTTTTGAAACCTAAAATTCACTCAGAATTGAATTGTTGTGTATATTTTAGGAGTTACAGCTGGTTTTGTGTTCTGTCACAATTCCCACGCGCAGCCCTGCATCCATAAAGGAAGGTTGCATTCACTTGAAACTCAAAATGCAGGCACCTGGCAGGAAATCCGCATTCAATATGCTTCTGGCTGCGGATTCCAGATTCCTGCCCGCAGCTGTCAACAATGCGCCCTTTGAAACTGCCTGCACAAATTCTGGCAGATAGGTACTTCAGGAACATGCTGCAACCCCTATGCATGCATTATGCATATGTAAAAATGGGAATGAAGGATAGAGATATATTTGAAGCCTAAAAAGATTGATAAAACACATAAAACTCAAATTATGAAATAGAAAAAGTATGGAAACAATAATAAAGGTTGTTACAAAAACAAAATTATCAAACCTTTATGAACCAAAAAAAATATCAATAGATTCCCTTAAGAATTATTAAAAATTAACAGCATGATCACAGGATGAAGAAGATCTATAAATAGCCACCTCTGAAAATTTCCCTCAAAAGAATATAATACAAAAATAGGACATATTTCCGGACTGAGGAACCAAAAAATTATCATTGAAATAGGTTCTGACAATTATTTCACACATACATATGACACAGACAGGTCCAGCTGATTGACAGAACTAAGGATGATTGCCAAATTAGCCCTTGAAATTCTACTAGCCTTAGCCCTTAAGTAAATCCCTCTATATGTGCCCTGATATGACCCCCTGACCCCAAAAGGTATATATACAGCCCCTTTTGGTTACTTTAAAAAATTAATAGTAATTTTTAGTTTAAATACAGACCCCTTGCATTCTGTGATCAAGTGTTAATAAGGATATGCAAAATTTATATATGGTCTCAATCTGATAACTTAATTATTAATTCTAAACCCATTGTGAATTCCATTAAAGCAAATAAGAAAAACTCCAAATATTGCCCTGAGACCCTTTCAAACATGAATTTCTCAAAGATTCTTGGAGTAACTCCTTAAAGAATTAAGCTATCTCCTCCTTTCCTCCAGAATGAAGTGCTTTAAAAATCCTGTCCTACCCATTCCCTTGGTTTAACACCTTTTTGTGAGGGTTGATGATAAATTCACAACTCCCATTTGTGTAGAATCCTGTAGGGCCCTACACATCCCATTGAAGCGTGGGGGACCATACACATTTTTCATGGGTTGTTCCAAACACCTTTTATTTATCTATTTCTTTACTTACTTATTTATTTATTTATTCATTTATTTATTTATTTATTTATTTATTTATTTGTGCATTCATTTATTCATTTATTGATCTTTTTATTTATTTATTAAGTTTTTTATTGATTGATCCATTTCTTTGTTGATTAATCAATTGATGTATTAATTAATGAATTCATTTATTTATTTTAACCCAAAAATCACCTTTTTCTGATTTGTTGGTTGATCTCTGTTTTTTTAGATATTTTATTCAATTTATTTTATGTTTTTTATTTGTTCTTCTTTTGGCCCAAAAAAACATAGCTGTGTGGCACAGAGCACAACTTCATTTTGGTTGTATAAAACTACACACCACTCAAATGTTAGAGTGTAGGGTGGCACACAACATGTTACTGTTGTTGGGGGATGAATGACTGCAGTCAAGTTGTTTAGAGGGTAAAAAACTCAATTTCAGTTGTTTAGCGTGCCACACCGCAATTTTATTCTTGAATTTATCATCACCCTTTTGTGAATCATAAGGACCCCATTTCTCCAAGGTCTTTATGTGTTACAAAGTTACCCCTAGAAAAGAGGTTTCTTGGGCTGCAAGGATCCCCAATTCTGTATAAAATGTGTCCCCATTTAAAATATATTTAAAACCTTTTTAACCACACCAACTCCAAACCTTGCACTTTCTCTTACCAAATAATTATTTTCTTGAATTTTACATGCTTTCTTGGAATTATTGTTATTCCGACACTAAAATCATTTTCTGTAGCTAAAGGAAAGCAAGCTTCCTGAAATCTGGGACCTGACAGATACCAAAAGCCTTCAGGAGGCACTCCAGAGCCAATTTAATTTCAAATGGATTGCTTCAATGAACAAGGAAATGCTGAACATCTTCTCCCACAACATCTGGGAGCAATGCAATATCACCCAGCCCCCTGATGCTCTAAAATACATCTGTATTTTCAGAAAAAAGCCTTACAAGAAGAACAGGATTATCAAATTCAAGGCCTGAATGTTTTCACAGGGATTCCACCAAGAATTGGGCATTATTTACATCAATGTCTTTGCACTAATGGGAAATGAAACCTCACTATGAATCCTAGTTGTGTATGCAATCCATAAAGGATACAAATCCGACCAGATCAATGTTAAATCAGGTTTTTTCAACCCACAACTGAATGGACCAACCACATTTGTGTTCCTGAAAAGCTACCTGTTACTTGTTGGATGACACTGAAACTGAAAAAGGCCCTGTATGGTCTGAAGCAGTCTCCCCAGGTGTGGTATAGCACACTATCCCAGTGGCTGATGGGTGATTGCTTCAACTTTAGCAAGGCTGATTTCTTTGTTTTCTGGAAAAAGGACAACTTTTTGTATGTGCATGTTGATGGCATAGCCATTGTCAGCCCTTAATTGGATCAATTCATCCATTCCCTTGCCAGCAAGTTCAAGATCCACAACCTTGTTCCAGCTTCCCTCCTCCTGGGAATAAATATACAAAAATTTTTCATTCAAATCCAACTCGGCCACAAAACCTACATTGTTTTGCAAGTGAGGAAATATGATCTAACCCCACACAAGCAATGCTCTACCCCCTTCAAACTCTTTGGCACCTATTACCAGCCATGTAAAACCAGAAAAAAGCATTCTTTTGGTCCAAAATAAAATATAGGAAGCTGGTGGACATGCTCAACTATATTAACTGTAATAGATGCCCAGACATAATATTTGAAACCAACTTTCTATCCCATTTTCTCAACAAATTGGCCAAAAACCACTAAAATTCTGGACTCCTTTTCCTTAGAGATCTGTGCTTCACCAACAACCTGGGGCTCACCTTCTCCAAGAAGCCCACTGGATCCAATCTGAGTGTCTTTCTTGAAGCAAACTTGGCCACCTGTCCCACTACCAGGTACTCCATCAGCATGTTTCTGGTCCTTTGGAACAGCCATACTGTCAGCTGGAAGTCCCCCAAGCAGCCCACTATCACCCTGTCAACCACCAAGGCGGAATAAACGGAATTGGCAGAGGCAGTGAAAGAATCTCTGTTGGTACACTCCTTAGCTTGAAAAATTTTCCAAAAGAGGTTTGCCAATCTTAATGAATTCCACAAAGACAAAAATTTCTGCATCTAGCTTTCCAAAAACATGTAAGACCATTCTACATTCAAAACAAAGGACATGGAGCTGCGGGACCACTTCCTGAAAGAGAAGGTGAAAAAGGGGACCATCACCATCAATCAAATTGACTCAAAGGACAACCTGGCCAAATTCCTCACCAAGCCATTCTCTTGCCTCTTGATCCATCAACAACTCAAGATTGTCCCAGTGGGGCCCTGCAGCCAGGGGGGCCGTTGGTATAAAAGCCTTGAATGTTTCTTAAATCAGAATCTCCATATTCCTTTGTTTTCTCAATTTTTCCCCTGTTTCTTTGAGTATTTGCATGAGTCAACCAAACTTGTGCACCAATGCTTCCTGGTGCCACCCAGTAATTGTGCCCCTTGAACTCAACTCACACACTTAAGTACCGGCACCATCTCTTCACCTAGGATGCCTTCCCTTGTGCGGCTGCCAATCTGTACTTCTACATCCTAGGGGTCTGAGGCCCGCCATTTTTTTCTTTTTAAATTGTTTCCTTCATTTTCTCACAAATCCCCTTCCTCCTATCTTGTCACTAAACCCTCACCACAATTTGTTTTAAATTTCCAACCTTTTCTTTAAGATTGTATTCTACTATCAACTATTATTCTGCTTTCCAACTACTGTCTCAGAGTCTTTTCTTTACAGTCTAGAATACATAAGGTTTTTGTTTTTGGTTGGGGGGAACAAGCGGTTTTTGGGGCCTGTCTGAGGATGAAGAATATTTTGGGACCTTCCAACTATCAACAGAAACATCAGACAATTGGGCCTGAGAAATATTTGGTTTCAAACATCTCCCCTGCAGTGGTTGGCTGTTCTTAAAAACTGCTTCAATATTTACCAATATTAGTCCTATTTTAACTAGCATGAATATGAAACAGAGTTTCAGGATTTTGAGAAAAAAAATTTCTTTTTGGTGTTTTAGAATTGCAACGTAGGTTCAAATGAAGATCATTTTGAATATTTGGGATATTTGAGACCAAGGAAATAAGGCAGACGTGCCTGGCATTTCTGGTGGTATCATTGAAGCACTGTGTTTAACCAATCCTGTCCTGTAGCCATCAGACTGATTCTTCATATTAATTATTGCTATTTTCATCAAATTTATCTTTTAAATGAATTGGAAACCCCTGAGAAACCATATTCAAGAAATCATAACAACCTCAAAGCCAAAAGCAATCACCAGACAAACCCCTCCAACCATATCAAACACCTATCACCAATAACCCAAAACCTGGAACAGGCTGAATTATTTCACAGATAAGAATAAATCAAAACCTTCAGGAATATACAATAACATAAAATATGCTTAAAACAAACAATCAAAAATGCACCATACCCCATATCATCAGTAAACTTCAGGACTAAGACCATATCAGCCCAATGTTACACTAAAACCACTACTATTAAACCAAGTTAAAGTACCTTCCTGGATAATTTATTGAAATTAAATGCATCCTCAACTTCCTATGAATCACCCTGATACTCATTTTGTCACCATTCCAACCATAAAACAATCATATATGCACCAACAGAAGTAGGGGCTCATGAAGCCAAGTATGTCTCAATTCTCACCAGCCAGAAATAAAAAATAACTCTCAACACCATAAGAAGCCTATGAAACATTTTCTGAAGCAATATTATCCTTAGTTTTCCAACATTTAAACCATAAGACACTCATATATGCACCAACAAATGTAGGGGCTCATGCAGCCAAGTATGTCTCAATGGTCACCAACCACCAATACAAACTACCAGATAAGGACTCTGAACTGTCCTATGATTCACTCTGAAACTCAGTCTTCCACCATTTTGACCACACATCACATAAAAGCTGTACTTTCTAGTCACCCAAGGGTGCATGCAGTAACCAGGCATGCCTCTTGTCTCTGTCTACACATAATGAACTGAAAAAACATGAAGATAGCTCCTTTATCCTCTTATATATGATAAGACATCAGAAGCGTATTGAGAAACACACAAGGAATCAATTTTTCACCATTTCAAACACCCAAGCCATACACTATTAGTTAACAAACAATGCATGCACCTGGTAAGCATGTGTCATTTCTCAACCTACAAATACTCATTAAAGCAACATGAAGGTGGTTCTTGAATACTTTTATAAAAACTAATGGCTCAGCATTTTCTGCACAGACAGCCTGAAAAGCACATTTCCACCACTTCAACCATACAAGTTCATACAGTCAGTTACCAAAGAGGGATTGCAGCTGCAAAGCATGTTTCATGCTTTCAACAACCAGCAAAATTCACCCAACAGGCAGGGAACTTCTGCAGAGTTTTTTTTAAAAAAAAAAGCACCCATGAGCGTCCATAACTGACTTATCATAGCCTGTTGGTTGAATTATTTCCTGTCTATCAAAATTTATATTAAAAAATACAGCTATCTCTTGGCTTGCTTCACATGTTTTCTCACCAGCAATATTGTCTTATGTAACTGTACACCCCTGTGCTTCAAAAGTACAGAGAGAGGCTCAGAAGCGTCCTCAGAGGATCCTTTAATATTTCCTGAGAAATTATTTGTCTGTTTCAGGGGGGATCTTTTTCCCTATCCAAGTTTTAGACTATCAGATCAGATCATGGCATGGTATCTGCCCATTACTGATGCTCAAGCTACCCAGAACCAGATTATCATTGAGCCAGAATCAAGTCAAAATTAAATAAATTTTAAAACAAGCAATTATAATTTATAATTTAAACCAACCCCAGTTTTCTTTGAATAAGATTTCTTGAAAAAAATGACTATTATTCATCACCTATTATTAAGAGGAAAACCATTTTTTTCAATCTTTAAATTTATATCAAAGCAAGAGCACAACAAAACCACAAAACCAGAGTTGAATTTGGCCCTGATCCCTGTGTTCAAACCCATCCTTGGGTCCTTCAAATGGTCAAATCCCTTTGTTGAATCCTCAATCCTTTAATTGGGATTTGGAAAAGTAATCAGAAAAAATGAAAAATTCTTTATTATTCATTGGGGTAAACTTGCCAATAATCCAATCAAACTAGGTCTTTTTTTCCAATTTCTGGAGATCTCTATTCATAATTAAAATAACTCTTATTATAGAACTACTTCATGATGCTTGAAAATCTGAAAGACCTTTATTTCAGTATTGCTTTGATATGTAAAAGAATCAAAACAAAAGGGAAGAAAAAAGGCAGGAAATCATACAGACCAGGAAAACAGGTTGGGGCTAGAGCAATTAAACTTTAGTTAATGCCCCATGGGATAATACCTGTGATGGAAAACATGAGCAGTTAGAGATGAGATGAAGACAAAAGAGACTCTTGAACTGCATACTGGACCCAAGACCCAATACTGTGTGATCTCCAAGTAGTTTAGGTGGCAATTCAGCAGAAGCAGATTCCGGTCAGGTTTTTGCGGTGATGGGAGCTGAATGGAGTGATCTCCACAAAAAGATTATCTACAGCAACAAGATTTGTTCCCAGGCATCAGGTTGACAACTGGTGAGGACATAGCAGGTGGCATGAAATGAAATATCAAGTTTCATGAAATTTAGAAAAGAAGAAAAGAAGAAATCAGGACTGGTTCAACATGTTAACTCAGCAATTTCAACACCCTCCCATGCTTAACAGGACTTTAGCACACATGGATGCTGGCTAAAAAGGTTTCAATCTTTATTTTCAAGACTGTTTTGGCAAGAAATTCCGCATGATTCTTACCCTTTGGCACTTTGATAAGTTAAATTTCTTGTTTTTCAACTTCCTCTTTGATGAAGTTGCACCAAAGATCAATGTTTTTGGTGTGAAATAATGCCTGATTTGGAATATGGCTTGCTAATTTTATGCACCATAATTTTTCTTTGTAGACTGATCTTGGTTTTTTTAATCTGACTTTGAAGAGCTCTTGAAGGGTCCCTTTGAGCCAAATATATTCTTTGTTAGCATCAAAGATGGACTTATACTCTGCTTCTGTGGTTGAGATAGTAAAGAAAGTTTTTTTTCTGGATTTCAAAGTCATAAAATGATTTTTCTAGAGATCAAAAATACTTCTACCTGACCTATGGGTTGCCTGTCATTTGACCCTTTCAGCTTCTACACATGCTTCCAGTCATTTGTTGGTCAGTTGCGACTGTGATTATACCATTCACAGATTTGTGGTGTGCTGAAGATATTTAAGTACCCAGCCCAGCGTTATAGTGCTGCATGCTGGGGTTTTGAAGGAATTGTGACAAAAAATTCAATGCAAAATTGATTTCAGGCCAAGTATTGCAGCTGAGGTAGTTGAGGTCTTGGAATAGCTTCCTGTAATTGAGCTTGGAATTTTGAAATTTTTCATGTTTGGACACTGTTGAGGATAGCAGTTTGGAGTAGGGGCACAAGGCAGTGGAGAAGTTCTTCTGCTTGGTCAGGTTGCATATTCAGACATGGGATTCTATGTAAGTATGTTGAGAGATTTTGAAGCCATTGGGGTTCTTCTCTACATTCATTTCAAGGAGCTTTTTAGCTGGACCAAGATCTTTGATCTCACATTTTGACTTGATTTTTTTGAAAAATAACAAAGGTGTCTGGCTGAATATAGCAAAGTTTTTTAAATGCAAGTAAAACCAAGTGTTGGAATTCAAGAACACGCACTTTTTATTCTTACTTTGATGTAAAACAATTGAAAGAAGCCAGGTTGACAGTGTCCGATACCAAGATCTGGGTGATTGCTTGAGGCTGTATAGCCCCTTGGTTAGTTTGAGGCCCTTCTTCTTTCCTTTTGTGAAATTTTTAGGAGGCTTGATGAACACATTTTGGTTAACAGGAGCATTCAGGAAGGCTGAATCCACATTGATTTGGTGGAACAAGAGTTTGTTCTTTGCCGCAAATGAAATAAGCAGCCTGAGAGAAGAATTCTTGCCCATTGGGAAGAAAGAGTCATGTTAGTTGATGCCCAGTTTCGGGTTGAAGCCTTGTTCATACAGTCTGGCCTGGAATTCAATGAATTTGTTTTGATTTTCTCTCTTGGTCTGAAATACCCAGATACACTTGATTGGTTCAAACATCTATGAGGCATTAAATTCCTCCCAGACTTTGGAGTTCAACATATTTAGTGATTTTTGGTTCATGGTCTCTATCCATTCAAGACAGTTTTTCAAGCTCAGGGCCTGGTCTAACATCACCCAATCTTCTTCTCCAACATATGTGAGGAGGGATAACTTGAGGTGGGAAATTTTTGATCCAGCTCACTTGGAGTGATTAAGGACGTGATGTGGATAAAGTTCTGCAGATACAGAGGAGTGTGTTTTGTAGGAATCTTGCTTTTTTCCATAGCGGAATTGGAATTTGGAACGCTGTCTTTTGGTGAGTGGTTTTATTTGGCCATTTTGGTGGATTTTTTGAAGGGAATTTGAGGGATTGGTTCACCCACAAGTGGATCACTGCTCTCAAAAGTTTGGATTTTGTTTGTTTTAGAACTTTCCCTTGTGAAACCTGACATTTTAGGTGATAACTGCTCTTTTGGTTACAGAATGAAATATTTTGTGACTAGAAAAGCTATTTAAATACCCAAGTAGGAAGCCTGTTTACCCAGGAGGATCCAGTTTGGAGGTCCTTTTGGCCTTTGGAACTAATTAAGTGACTTTACACCCAAAAGGGTGAAAAGAGTCATAATTTCAGGAGGAGTTGAACCACAGTTTGCATGGTGCTTTGCCGTTGTTGGACATGGAGGGGAGTAAATTGATTAGGTTTGCTTGTGTGTTGATGGCCTTGCGCCTGTTTTGCTGTGGGGTATGCGGGGGTGAGAAATTATGAGTTATTCTAAGGAGTCAGAGGTGGCTGGCTAGCTCCTTGCCAATAAATTTGCCAACATTTTCCAAGATGAGAGTCTTGAATTTTTTTCCAGTGATTTTTTCAGCTTTGTTTATTTAGTCAAATATAGCCTTAGAAGTGTTGTTTTTATTCTTCATTAGAGAGATTGTGAAAAATTTTGAGTACTGGTTGATGTTGGTGAGGAAGTATTTGAATCCCCTTGGAATTTCTGGGGAGATAGGTCAAAAAATTTCCAAGTGGATGCTTTCTAAAGGTCTTGAGACTTCTTTGAAGTTATTATTGAATGATTTTGTGGTACACCTGGAGGCACAGCAGATATTTCAGATGGTTGGAACATGAGGGACCGCTGAAAACAGATTTTTGAGGAATTCTCCACTGGGGTAACCAAGTCAGGTGTGCCACAACAACATGAAGAGAATTGAGATGGCTAAAAACCAGAACCACTTATATTTCAAATAAGAAGAGATAACAAATGTTTAGCTCAGTGAACAACAGATTGAACAAGTATGAGAATCTTAACCAATAGGAATGAGAATTGATATCAATGAAATCTCAGTACAAAATTGGATCCAAAATCTTAAAGTAGAATGGCCTGGAAGGAGTAATTGGTGAAAGATAAGCTCAGTCTAGGTTTCTTCTAATGCAGGAGTATGGACAAGATCATACTTGTTGACGTTGATCTTCAGGACTGTAACAAAGTGACCTTGACACCGTTGGTTGACTCAAATGGGGTGATCTGTTGATTCTGAGTGTCAGTTAAGGTCTTGACCATTAAGCGCCTTGAATCACAATTACCAGATAGTAGTCCTTTGCCGTTGTCGTCAATGAGTCGCGGGTGGAGATTGGGATTGATGTTGGTGATGGATGTTGAAGTTTGAGTTAGATTCCCCGGTGAGATGGTTGAAGAATAAGGTATGAAGTCTTTGTAACATCAAGAGGAACGGATCTAGGGAGTCAAGAGAGGGGCACTCCGGTTCATAGTAAGACAGAACATATTTCAATTCATTGACTTGGAAACCAGCAGCTTAAATAGACTAAGTAAATTAAGGCTAGCTTGTGGTTGACAAGATGAATGAAAAAGAATAAGTTTGATAAACATAACTGTGAAACAGAAGATGTCACAAGATAAATAAATGTTAGGAATTTGGGCCACAATAGATGAAAGGTAAAGAAAGCACTAGAGTTGATACTGGTGGAACAACATAAAGACTTTACTAGACTAGCATACTTGTGAGGAGAGCCACTGTAGGTTTAGATAAAGATTATACTGTAAATAAGACTTGAAAAGCTTATTATAAAGATAATACTAGACAAAACACTTAGAGCAAGACATGAGAATATAAAGCTTAATAAATGGTTGCACTCTAGTGTCAGGCAACACAATATAAGACTAGAATTCCAAAAATGGATTGAGTGAATGAATGATGAGAAGATGGAGAGAGAAGATTAGAACTATGATTAACAGATGGTTCAACCTATGTGGCCTCAACTTTACTATTATCACCAGCCAGAGTGTTGGAAAGCGTGCGCTCAGATTCTGACCCATGAAGCGTTTGAGTATCTCCACCCCTTTCATGATGTTGCAGACTTCAATTTGGTGCAACACAGTATACTCAACACCCCTTCTTGATTCAATTCACATTAAATTCAGGTACTCACATGATGGACCAGTCTGAGCAATGATGACTTGTTGGAAGCTTTGGTAAGACCTTCTGCAACCATTTGATTGGACTTGATTAGTTGTATTCTGATTTAGTTGTTTGAAACATCTTCCCTGAGTCCCTTTGTCTTCAGGTCTATTAATTTGGTTTTTAAGTTACTTCCAATATTTTTTATCTTGTCTTATAAGCCTTTGTTGTGAATTAAGTGGAGGCTGGGTAGGATTGATGTTCTGCACAGTTCATGGATGAGATGATTTATCCATCTGCATTCCAATTGACCGTTTCTGAGTGCGTGGCATTCTGCTTCTGTAGAGGAGTAGGTAATGTTCCTTTGCTGTTGACTGGTCCAAAACAGTGGAGAGCCTTGAAAGAAGCAAATGAATCCAGTTTGAGAGGTTTGAGTGATGGGATCCTCAGCCCATGTTGAGTTGCTGTAACAAACTAGATTATCGGAGTTGTTTCTTTGTGAGATTAGCAAGCATTGGTCTTTGGTGTTGGCTAGGTACTTCAAGACTTTGAGAACTTCTTTCCAGTTGGAGATGCTGGGTTTTTCAGAGAATCTGGCAAGAGAGGATACATAGAAATTATATCTGGTCAGGAAAGCCTGGCGATGAAGTTGAGTTGTCCTATTGGTGACCAATAGCTGACTCCCAGTTGGTTAAATTCTTCAAATTTTTCATTGGTGGCGGGAATGAGGTGAATTCCAGGCGTATAGGGAGTCTTTGTTGGTTTGCAGTCCACCATATTCAACTCTGTTAGTCCTTTGTCTATATGAAGAGGCAGAGAGAGTTTAATACCTTCCTTGGACCATTCCACCTTCATCCCCAATAGGGTTTTTGGTGGGTGTGCGGAGGAGTTTTTGAATTTTCCCAGAAATGCGTCTTTGAACTTCTTTACATTCCCCACAACAGGTAGGTCATCGACATGGATGAATACAGCTGAGACCCAATCTGTTGCTATGTATAGGCAGGGGTTGGCTTTGGATGGATAGAATCCTTGTTCTTGGATCCATTTTCTGAGCATCTTGTTCCAGTTTTTTGGGGCTTTCTTGAGTCCATACAAGGATTTTCAAAGTTTGAGAATTGGAGATCTTCTAGAGGAGCCAGTTGGGCTTTGGATAAAGGCTTTCTCAGCAAGAGGAGCGTGCAGGAACGCCCCCTTGATGTTGAACTGGAGCATATTGAGATTGCGATCCACCGCGAGTAGAAGAACTTCCCTAAGGGACGCAACTTTGCGGGTTGGAGCATAAGTCTCTAGATAATTGATTCCATACCTTTGGTTGAATCCTTGTACACAAACCCTTGACTTGTAGATTGGAGCCTCACCGTGCGTGTTTTCTGTGACTCTGAAGGCATAGGTTACATTGAGCAGGTTTTTGGGCTCCAGACCATCATAATCTTCCCATAATTTGAACTCTTCACATGTTTCGAGCTCCTTGTGTAGTGATCTGGACCATACGGGTGATTTCAGCGCCTCTTCAGCTGTTCTGGGAGTTTTGACCGTGTAATAACCATAGCGCTCAAGAGGCTTCAGTTACAATTGATTTCTGAGCTGTTGAGCCTTGGGAATGAGATCTTCTGCTATGACACTTTCTTCTTCCTCATCATCTTCCTTGGATCCAGACAAGTTGCTGGACTCTGATTTGATTGAGGGCTCAATCACCTTGTCAAGATCCGCCGGTGTTGTTTCACTTGCCGGTTGGGTGATGAGAACGGGTGCTGTGTCTTCTTGGGCGTCCTCTTGGGTTGAAGGAAAATCTTTGGAGGCCTGGAGTTGAGCTTCCTAAATCTTATGTTCTTGGTTTTGATGACGCTACCTGAAGTTGTAAGAATACAGTAGGACAGAAGATTGGGCACATACCCTATGAGTTGTCCTGGTAATTCTTTTTCATCAAACTTCTTATGATGATGGTCTGAAAGGTTGAGAAAATTCACTTTGCATCCTATGGGTTTCAGATAATCCACTGGAAGCTGGGTTCCATGCATGAGCTCCCATGGAGTGATCCCGTCAGAGTTGGGAATTCGGTTTAAAGTCAAGGAGCAGCTTCTGATGACCTCGTGCCAGTAGTGATTTGGAAGGTTGGAGGAAGAGAACGTTGCCTGTAAAGATTCAGCAACTGTCCTGTTTGCTCTTTCAGCTGGTCTGTTGTGCAGGGGGTGGTATGGTTTGGACACTATCCGTTTAATTCCTTTGTCTTCCAAGAAGCTGGTTAAGTTGGCATTGATGAATTCACCGCCTCCGTTGCAACAGAATTCCGAAGGATGATACCGTTGCTTGTTGTACATGTTTAGGATTACAAACTTGATGATATTGCCCGCATCATTCTTCTGCTTCAGTGGAAAGGAACTTATGTATCCGCAGAAGTTGTTGACTAGGGTAAGAGAGTAGCAATAGCCACCTTTGGACAATGGGTTGATGGGACCAATTAGGTCAGCATGAACTCTTTCAAACACTTTTTCAGCCCTGTTTGACAGGTCCTTAAAGCTGGCGCGGGTGATTTTACTTTTTTGCAGCTGTTGCACAAGAAATTGATTTTAATGTTCTGGGGAATTGCGGATTTGAGATATATCTCCATTCTTGCAATTTCAGCATGGCCAAGTTTCAGATGCAGTTGGTTGATTTCTTCAAGGTGATGATTGGTTGAGGCGAAATAACTTTGCTTGCACTCCATGTCAAGATACAATAGATTGTTTCTGATTCTTCCTTGAAGCACAGTAGTTTGATTTGAAGTGAGTTTGAAAGTGGGTGGACTGACTCGGTCATTGACAATCAGATTGGCGCCCTTAGCTAGGAATACTCCCATCAAGAGTAGGTTTACGCAAGAATCAGCCTTCCATGCAGCATCTTTGAGCTCAAGAGTGCCTGAAGTTTACTTGAGTATTGCCATCCCTCTGCCCATGATTGCCAATGAAGCTCCTGGTTTGCCTGTTTTGATGACATTTGATCCATCTTCTGATTTCATTGTCTTGAACCAGCTCTTGTTGGTTAGCATGTGAATGGAGCACCCAGAATCCAGAATGAAAACGGCTTTATTCAAAGGTATAGTATGTGCAAAGCAGTGATAGAAGGAAAAGAAGTTGGATACCTCCTCCTTTTTCTTCTTTTCAGGTTTTCAATATTTTAATCCCTTGGGCTTGAGCTTGGGGTGTTTGACCCAAAACTTCTCTTGCGGATTGTTCTGTACCTCAGGATTGTGAATTCTGTTTTCGCATCTGGGGTAGTTAGAGTAAAGGCTGAGTTCTACCTTTGATGATGTTGCTCCTTCCTTGACTTTGGTGTTGATTTCATTTTTGTGTTTCACCAAGTGGTCAAGCACTTGTTTGACGTTAATTTCTTTGTTGCCATGCATAATTTGGGAGGCCATGTTCTTCAGATTTGGAGGGAACTTGAATAGGATTAGATATGCAAGGATGTCGGACAGCAATTCAATCCCAACCTGGGAGAGTTTGTTGAGGTGCACTTTTAGGTTGGTTACAAACCTATTGATGTTGTCTTCACTGAAGGGAAGATATAGGAATGAATTGAAGACCCTTGCTTGATTTTCTGATTGGGAGGAGGCGAAGTAATTTTTTGTTGTAATCCAGATCTCTTTTTCATTTCTGACATTACTGGGATTGATGATGTTTGTGTGTGTTGCTGGTTCTAAATTTGCAAGCAGAAAAGGAGCCATGTCTTTGTTGATTTCAGGATCCAGCTGGAAGTTGTTGCTGTCATTCTCCATGATGTGGAGAATCCCTTGTAGGTCAAATAAGCTTTCCATCTTTACTTTCCAGATGGAGTAGTTGTCTTTGTTCAAGAGCAGAGTTGACTCTACAAGGGTTTTGAGATTTATCGTCCTCATTGTGTTATCTCCCCCTTGTCCTGGTGATGATTGATAGTTGGTCAACTCAAGAGAGTTGTTTTGGCTTTTAACCTTGAAGAGAATTGAGATGGCTAAACACCAGAACCACTTATATTTCAAATAAGAAGAGATAACAAATGTTTAGCTCAGTGAACAACAGGTTGAACAAGTATGAGAATCTTAACCAACAGGAATGAGAATTGATATCAATGAAATCTCATTACAGCATTGAATCCAACATCTTAAAGTAGACAGGCCTGGAAGGAGTAATTGGTGAAAGATAAGCTCAGTCTAGGTTCTTCTAATGCAGGAGTATGGACAAGATCATACTTGTTGACGTTGATCTTCAGGACTGTAACAAAGTGACCTTGACAATGTTGGTTGACTCAAATGGGGTTATCTGTTGATTCTGAGTGTCAGTTAAGGTCTTGAACATTAAGCGCCTTGAATCACAATTACCAGATAGCAGTCCTTTGCGGTTGTTGTCAATGAGTCGCGGGTGGAGATTGGGATTGATGTTGGTGATGGATTGAGTGAATGAATGATGAGAAGACAGAGAGAGAAGAGTAGAACTATGATTAACAGATGGGTCAACCTATGTGGCCTTGACTTTACTATTATCACCAGCCAGAGTGTTGGAAAGCGTGCGCTCAGATTCTGACCCATGCAGCTTTGGAGTATATCCACCCCTTTCATGATGTTGCAGACTTCAATCTGGTGCAACACAGTATACTCAATACAACAAAGGTATTGGATTGACATGGTGAGCTTCTGGACGGGAGTGCTGGTCAAAGCGTATGCTGCACAGTTTGAGAGATGGATGTGAGAGTATCCTATGAGTTCAAATTTATCCAGCTTTACCTCTACGCAAGATAGTCCAAAACATGTGTTCAAAGCTTTCTTTGAAAACAGTTATTCTAGTGAGATGAGGGATTGATGGATGTTGGGTACAAGGAGAAAATTTTTCAGCTTTATAAATTGGCCAAGATGTTTTCTGAGTTTGGCTTCTCCCACAGCTTTAGCACATAGTGCATTCTCAGAGTTCCTGGTTCCTACACCAAAATTATTTTTTCAAGGATTGAGGATGAATGAGCCTGAGTTCACAATGTGGTGCGTGGCTCCTCTGTCCAATACGGACAATAATTTTTTGTTGGGCCCAGTGGATTTTGTGAGTTATAGTTGGGTGTTGATATTTGCTTGAGCAATTTCTGGATCTAGAGCTTAGGATTGGCCCATTGAGTTGCCTTTGTGAATATTGGCTTTGGATTGGTTGTGGTTTGGTCTGAGGTGAGGATTGAGAGCACAAAACTTGTGCTGGGGATTTTTTTAAATGGGGTTGTGTTGGCTTCTAGTAAAGGGGTTTTTTGGAAAAGCTTTGGGGGAATTTTGTTTGGTTTTTTGGAGTGCCATGGTTTTGGTCTTTTCTTGGATTTTTGGGTATTTAGCTCCTTATCTGGCTGACTCTAGGTGGATTACTTTCCTGAGCTTTTTGGGGACATTGGTTGGGATTTTGAGTAGCTTTTCATTGAGAAAAATTGTATCAACTATTTTTTGGAGGTTCATGGGTAATTTTGCAAGTATTTTGTAGCTAATAATATCTTTAGGAACCTCAATTTTAACCATATAAATCTCATTGATCAGTTCCCAACACTTGCTAATGTACTGGTTCAGGCTACCTTGATATTGGTATCTAATAAATTTGAGCCACAGTTGTCCACAATTTTTTGAAAAATTAGAAGCATATCAACCATGGATGGCCCTCCAGATGGCGCAGGGTTTGCCATTGTTTTCTGAGTTGAAAATGGCTTCAGAAGCTGTGTTTCCAAAATTCTGGATTATGATTTTGGCTGTTTTGTATTGTTTCTTCTAAAGCAATACTGAGGGGTTTTCCACAAGATAATAGAGGACCACTTCTAGTAGACCCCTTTAATTGCATTTAGCTTTGTATTTGTAGGAACCAGCCCAAACAATTGTCATTGGAGAGCAGAGGAATGTTTTTTTTATTCTCCCTTGCTAGCTTTCTTTTCAGACATTGTCCCTGGTTTCATTCAGATGAGAGTTGGGACTTTAAATCTGATGATTTTTTAAAAGCTGAAAGACCCATATTTCAGTGTGGCTTTGATATAGAAAATAACCACAGCAACAGGGAACAAAACAGGCAGGGAAGCATGTATCACCTGAAATAACAAGAAAAAAGGTTGGGGCTAGAGCAATCAAACTTTAGTTAATGACCCCATGAGATGAGACATGCGCCGGAACACATGAGCATTTAGAGATGAAATGAAGACAAAAGAGACAAGATATTGAAAGAGACTCTTGAACTGCATACTGGACCCAAGAACCAATACTGTGTGATCACCTATTAGTTTTGGTGGCAATTCAGCAGCAGTGGATTCCAGTCAGGTTTTTGAGGTGATGGGAGATTATTGGAGTGAGCACCACAAATAGATTATATACAGCAACAAGATTTTTGCCCAGAAATCTGGTTGAAAACTGGTGAAGACATAGCACGTGGCATGAAATGAAGTAGAAAATGGCATGAAATGAAGAAGAGAAGAAAAGAACAAAGCAGGAGTGTTTCAGCATTTTACCTCAGCAATCTCAACACTGTTTCCAGTCTGCAAGAAAACCAGCCATTAAGTTGAAAAGATTCATGTGCAGAATTATTATAGCTCAGAAGGGTGCGAAATTTAAACCCATTTTTTCCCCTCTATTTATTCAATATCAGTAGACTGAATTCCCCTTCTATTGACTTCCAGAAAGCTATCTCCTAAAACAATCCCTTATAACTTGCATTCTCTGCAGCACAAAGCTTGCTGAGGTGTGCAAACTTGATAGATTTCCAGAAGACAAAGGGGGAAAAAAAGGCAGGCAGGCAGGGCAACTCTCATTGATAGGAGGGATTTCATTCATTCCACTTGAGATTTAACTTGATGAAAAAAAACAAAATGAAAGCCAACCCACTTTGTGACCTTGGAAGTCAATAGTTTCCAAGAAGATTTATTCTGGATTTAATTTTGAATTTTGTTGGAAGCCAGAGTTGGAATTTCATTTTTTGTGTAATAATTATGAAGGTCACAGAATTTGGTCATTTTGCAATGGACGAGAACAATTGGTGACCAGCTAGGGAAAGATAGGTAAGCTTGATATTGGGTTTTTACTTGAAATAAAAGGCTGGGAGGTAATATTGATGTCTTGGATAATTGGATATCCATTTTTAAATTGAGATATTGAAGGATACCCTTGATGTGCTTGATAAACATTTGGAGGATCAGTTGGATAAGACTGTGATTTTGTGGGATACTGAGATGGGCACAGGGAAAGAGGTGTATGATCAACCACATGCTGATATGGATCCTGATCATAAAATTGGTCCCTGGTTGAAGGTAGACCTGTTTTGATGGTGATATGGCCTGAAAAAATAGCCTGAAAAAAAAGAATTTTTATCACTTTTGATTTTGCTAGATTGGAAGCTCATTGGTTAAGTAAATTTAATTGTGGGAAGAAAGACAATATACCTTGCCCTTGCCCTGGTGATTAAGCAAAAGGGACTGATAAAGATTGAAAAAAAGATAAAAATAGATGAAAAGAGGGTTTCAGAACAAGCAGGCCAATAACAGTATGACCAGTTTTGGGCCTGACCCAGAGCCACTTGTCTGGGCCTTAATGATGTGAGCTTTGGAGCTTTCTGGCCCAGATCATTTGAAACACAGGCAAAAAGCTATCTGAATGTCCATGAAAGAACTCAGGGGTCTCAAAACCACCACTTGGGAGTATTGAGAACCCAGACTTATTTGAATCCTTAAATACAACAATCTTAGGTCATCAATCTCAATTTTATCTTCAGAAAGATGATCGAATTCCCTCTGAAAGTTATATTGGAATCAATTAAGTTTTCCTCCACCCACCCCGTAGTTAACTATTATGGCCTGTATTTCTTTATTTTTCTTTAAAAAAAATATTTTTCCTATGATCTAGTTTTAAACTTTTAGAGATTTACCATTGAAAATAAATATGTATGTATATATATGGCTGTTGTTATCATTATTTTTTGTGGGGGGGGGTGGCTGGTTAAATGTGTAATGGCCCCTCAAGATCTTGAGATTTATTTGTGACCTTGGAGTTTTTTTTTTGAGGTTTATTCCTAATTTCCCGCTGCTATTTATATGTGAACCATCTCCAATAATGAGACATCTTTCATAATCATTTCTCACTCCTTTGTATCAATATTTGGGAAGTTTAATATCATCAAAATCTGTCTATGTTGATGACAGAATATTTCTTATTTCACCAGTAAATAATACAACAATATTTTGCTTATTTCTTTGTAGGAAGAACACTTACTTGTCTATCTTATTTTGGAGGAAATATATTGCTTCCCATTTTTTTGGGAATAATTCAGAAAATGATTACAAAAAAACAACATTCCAATATGAGGGCAAAATTGTACATTGGGGAGGCATGAAGGGGTTTTTTATTAAAGATTATACGCTTTTTTAATTGAGGATTGTGGTCGGGAAGGAAACTATTCCAAATATGGAGGTAAAATTCTTGCAAAAGGAAAATTTATGGGAGTTTAAAATTTCTTGTGCTATTTGGAACTGGAAGGGGGAAAATGTTGAGGAGGAATGAAGGAATGTTTTGGTGATGAATTTAGCATATCTGAATTAGTTAAACTGGTGAGGAGGAGCACTATTCCATGTTTGGGGAGAAAATTCCTGCAAATGAAAAATTTATGAAAGTTTGAATTTTTTTATCCTACTTTGCACTGGAAGGGGGAGGACAGTGGGGAGGCCTCAAGGAATTTTGTGGTGAGGAAGCTAGGATGTATAATTTTATTATCATGTTGAGGAGGACAAAAATTGCAAATTTGGTGGGAAAATTTCTGCAAATGAATAAGTTATGGGAGATTGAAGTTTCCTGTTCTATTTTTCTGCGGAAGGGGGTGGACATTGGGAAGGCATGAAGGTATGTTTTTTTGAGGAACTTGGAATATCTGAATTGGTTATTATGGGGAGGGAGGAACAAAATCTCAAACTGGGATGGGAAATTCCTGAAAATGACAAATTTATAAGAGATTAACATTCTTTGTGCTATTTGGCACTGGAAGGGGTAGAATGTTTGGTATGCATGAAGATATGTTTTGTTGAGGGATTTAGTATATCTGAATTAATTAAAATGGTAAGGAGGAATACTATTCCAAGTTTGGAGATGAAATTCCTGCAAACAACAAATTTATGGCAGTTTTAGGCTTTGAATGGAAGAGGGATGATGTTGGGGAGGCATTAACTTATCTCTTTTGCAGGAATTTAGGATATCTGAATTAAGCATCATGATGAGGTGTAAAAATATTCCAAATTTGGAGGGAAAATTATATCAAATGACCAAGTTATGGCCATTTTAATGTTCTGGTGCTCATTTATACTGAGGAAGTGTGAAAGATTTTTTTGTGGGGAAGTCCATTATATGTAACATGTATATGCAATTTATCATAAATCACCTGGATATGTAATTATTTGTCATTTTTTGAAAAATCTATGTGATTGATCTTTTATTTGGATGATAATTGAAAATATCTGGAAGCAATGATTTCCATAATTTTAAAATACTAACTTCCAACCCAACAAGACAACACTGCTTCCTCAATTAAAATAGCACAAAAAAATTCAAACTCCCATAAATTTTTCATTTGTGGGAATTTTCCCTCAAAATTTTAGATATTTTTTCTTCTCACCACAATAATTAATTCAGATTTCCTAACTTCTTTAAAAAAACCCTTCAGGCCTCCCCAATAATCTCCCCCTTCCAGTTCTATATAGCACAAAACATGTTAATCTTCCATAAATTGCTCATGCCAGCCTCCTGGATACCAAGTTTCTTGATAAAACTTAGCTACAAGGGTTTATAGAGTAATTAATAAATAATTTATTCAAAAATATTCAGCAATGATCCATAAAAAGATGGATAAAGAAAATGCAACTTTATTTGGCTTGGTTATTCTTTTTATTAATAATGAATCAATTGATGTATAATTAAAAAGAAGGGGAACATTATTTATACTTGGAATCCTTGACAACTCTTCTTCAGGGAATTAACTTTGTAACCCATGCACCTGGTTACTTCAGAAACTTAATAATAATATTCAAAGGATTTATAAACCAAAGATAATATATATATATTGAAAATAAAATTATTGAGTGGCAGAGCCTTCTAGCTATAACGCCACAGCAGAGAGGAAATGGATGACTTACTTTTTGATATTTTCTCCCCATGTACCTGCAATAATTTATAATGTTTGGTGTGTCTTCTCTGGGGTTCAGGGAACTTTTAGAAGCATAAATTTAATTTAAAAGGGTTTGGAACAGGGAAATATTATCAGACCAAAGCCATAAATGAATTATTTATCTCTTATAAGTACTTGATCACAATGGCATGGTGTCTGGATGTATATGCAACTGGGTTGGGGGTCTCAATATCATTCAAAAGGTTTGTTTATTTATAACTTTCTGGATACCAGCCTATCCTTCTGGGGGTCATAGGAGCCAGAGGGGGAGGAGGCTGATGCCAGCAGAGCATATAGTAGTAGCCCTGGATTTTCTCTAGATTCTTCTGGGTGGGAGCTGGATCAGTCTGGATCTGGAGCTATTTCCAATCATTATTTGATAATTGTTTCGGAACAAGGGCCCAGTTGTTCACCTGATCTTCCTTTAGTCATGGATTTCATTATAATTTTTTAAAATTTATTGAATATTCTAATTAAGATTACACAAACATATTTCTCTCATAAATTTCCTGGTTATTTCACTCTAAGTAGGAGTTCTTGTCCTTGGAATTTGTTAACATCAACTTTTGAAATTGGTGTTTTTATTAAAATAATTTAATAAAGATAATTCTTTTTAATTTATAGGGAACCTGTTTAATTATTCTGATTAAGGGAACCTCTCGGGTCATTTTGATGTTTTGAAACTTTCATAAATTTCATGGGAAGTAGGTTATTAAACTCTTCCAATGTATTGATGTTTATTTTCGAAGTTTAATGTGTTTTAGTAAAGCAATTTATTTAAAATAGTTCCTTTGGGAACTTTTGTAATATTTTTACATTTTTTAATTGATGAGACTTTCAAGGAAAATTTGGTTTCCTGAATTTCTCATATATGTCACCTTAAGTGAGGTACGCAGGCCTCCAAATTTGTTAATAGTCCTTTTCAACGCTTTTATGTATTTGTTTCAAAATTTTATTTAAATATATTATTTTGTCTTTTTATGTATTTTTGAATTATTCAGTTAAGTTTTTGAGCTTCTTTTATCAGCAGAGATATTTTTTACATACGCTGCAGGTCTGCATATAGGTTATAGCATGACCATCAGGTACCTTGACAGTGGCTTCTCATCATTTGACAATGGCTGTCGCTCCTGTTGCTTTGCATCTTCCCGCGGCTGCGTGCTGGTCACCTGCCTGCGGCTGCGCGCCCGCTGGACAGCCTTCGCTCTCATTCAAGCTTTGCTCTGACATCTGTTGCGCAAGTGCGCAGCTTTGGCAGCTGCATGCAGGAATTTGAACAAATTAATTTTTTGTCAATAATTCCCAAAATATACAGAATTCTCTAATTCTGGCCAAATTTTATCAATGAAACCTATTCCTCTCAGATCATTTGCAATAGGAGAAGTGGAAAGTTGTGGACTGGTGGCGCCTTGGATCACAACTGATTTAGCATATTAATTAAGATAGGTAAGGAGTGGGAATTGGATGGCAGAGTTTCTGAGTGACCCCACCTCAATTGGGGTGGAGAATCCAAATTTTCAATAATATATTGGATATTCCAATTATTTTATTATTTCTCTATTAATTTAATTTATTTTTATTATTTTTGGTGCTTTTTCAGCTGGCTCTGACATAGTAGAAAGCTGACCAGTCATTTGTTGGAATTTTCTCTCCAAATTTGGAATGGTGTTCCTCCTCAGCATGATAATTAATTTTTTTGTCCTAGCTTCCTCACTAAAACACCCCTTCACACCTCCACAAGGTCCTCCCCCTTCCAGTCCCAGATATCAAAAAACTTTCAAGCTGCTATAAATTTTTCATTTGCAGGGATTTTCTCTCCAAATTTGGAAAAGTAATCCTCCTCAAATTGATACTAAATTCAGATACCCTAGCTTTCTCATCAAAAAAATCCTATTTAATCAACCTACACGCCAGTTGAGGGCATTCAACTGCTAAAATCAACAAGGATCACTGAGGAAATAATTATAAAATTTTTTCATTGTTGAAGGTGGTTCACGTAGAAAAAAGGGGGGGAGGTGGAAAAAAACCAAAAAAGGCTTCAACTTCACATATTAAGGTCAGGAATTTGAGGGGTCAATACATATTTAACCACCCCCCAAAGAAATAAAAAAATAATAATAATAATAAACTATTAATAATTGTAAGACATATAAATATGTTTTGTCAATGGTGGATTTCTAAAATGGATCATATCATAAATATTTATCATTTTTTTTAAAAAAAAACAAAATAATAAATACAGGTCATGAAACTGAACCCATGGAGGGGCTGATGAATTAATTAATTCCAATCTATTTTTTGGAGGGAATTTAATTATCCTTCCAAAGAGAAACTTGAGATTGATTAGCTATGATTGATTCAATAAGATTGATTTATTTCAAAATTCCTCCCACTCTGAGGGCTGAATACCATTAGGTGGTGCTTTTGAGGCGCCTGAGTTGTTTCATGGACATGTAGGTAGATTTTTGCCCATGTTGGGCATGATCTGGGCTGGACTGCTCCCCAGCCTGTCATTTTTTGAGGAAATTTGGGCCCATCTATGCTTCTCTGATCCAGGCCCAAAACTGTTTGTTGAATATATTTTGGATGTAGTTTAATACTTTACTTATTTCTTCTTATTTTTTCTTCCTCTTTGATATCTTATTATTCTTATACTTTTTATTATTACTTTTATTATGTATGTGACACACATTTCTCTTGGCTACCACCTGACCTCTTAAACCACCTATATGCGGGTCAACTCACCCGTAACACCAAGTCTTCTATTCATTGTCATATTCAAGTTGGCTCCATCCCAATCTTCATACAAAACCGCGGAGGATCTAGGAACAGAGAGAAGAAACTTGTTGACTTTCTTTTATCACATTCTGAAGGGCCTGTTCAATCAACTTAAAACACCATAAAACTTGAAAAACATCTACTTCAAAGAAATAAAACCATATTTTCTGGAGGACATGGATAACTTGGTGTGAATCCTTTTCATGGGTGAACTCAAGCTATAATTCTAAATCACAGTCTGGGTTTCTTCAACAGAGCTAGAGAGAGAGAGGGGGGGGTTGCCGCGTGATATCAATTTTATCATCATTTATTGCTGATTACTTAGACATTTATGTGATTGGCACTATGAATCATTTCCTGTTTGACCTATCATTTTAATCTTTCATTTATTTGATTTCATTTATTTGATGATGTTCTGATAAGAATATGTGTTAGTCTCTGGTTTTTCTTTAATAAGAAATTCAGATTATTACACGATTAACAGTCAAAATTCTGGAATCAACTAACAACTTCAACCAGAGATCAGCCATGTCAGAATCACTTTCAGAAACCATCCTAAAAACATTCATTCAAGCCATTCCTCTCCTAACTATGGATAACTTCTCAATCTGGCGTAATTGCGTGGTCAAAATGATGGATCTTCAAGAAGATATTTATTCCAAACTCACCAAAGAGAACGTGGACCCCAATGGAAATCCTGTTGGTCTTACTCACATTAAAAAAGTCAGTATTTAAAATTTCTTAACCTCCAAACTTGATACCTCTGTTCAAGCCAACATCATTACGCCAGAAAACAAAAAGGATGCTCATCTCATCTGGTCAAGTATCAATGAATACTTTGCATCCAACCATGCCTCCAACCGCGCTAGAGTGTTCAAGGAATTCCTCAGAACTTGTTTTTCTGTGCGAAAAATTCTTGGTTTTATCACTGACACCAAGAAAACCATCTCAAGACTTCATGAAGTTGGAATAAAACTACCAATCAATATCATTGCCTATCTTATTCTTGAGAAATTTCCCCCTTCTATGGAGACGGTTATACAACAGATAACCCACTCTGATAAGAAGCTCAATCCTGATCATGTCCTTGATCATCTTTTTCTGTTTCATAAAACAGGATACTTGGAAATTCTACCACAGAAGACGGTAAGAAAGACAACCTCAACATGGTATCTTTCTTTAACAAGAACCTCAAAACTTGCAACAAGTCTTGGCACAATCCTAGAGCAGCCCATCCAGAATGTTTATTCTGGAAGTTGTATCCTCAACTCAAACCAAATTTCCAAAAGAAGAAAAAGCCAGAGGGTTCCAAGGCAAAAGGGTGCAATCACTAGTGTTAGATTCTTTCACTCCAATCTTGATCATAAGGTTTCTCAAATATTTGTCCTTGACTCAGGACCTTTGGCACACATTGTGTCTGATGCCTCTTTCTTTAATCAACTAGATCTATCCATAGTAGAATTCATATCAACCAGTTCAGGAATAGATAGTCTTTGTTACAATGGAAAAGGAACAATAACTGTGATGAATGATAAAAAACAATCAGTGACCCTGAAAAATGTTCTCTACACTCCTCTTTCCCCTGAAAATCTCATATCTCTTTGTTTATTACTGTGAGAAGGGTCTGATGTCTCCTTAAAATTGGATTAAGTTCAACTATCAAAAGAAAGTTGGTTGACTGTTGGGGAATATTATTTCAATATACCTTTCATTCAACAAAGTCATAGTGCTTTGCTCCCAGTCTCCTACTTGAGTCATGACAAAGTTCTTCATAAATCTCTTGGGCATGCCAGCTATCATTTTATTAGGAAGAAGCTGGTAATCAAGGTATCTAAGCGGGGGGAGTGCAGAGCTTGCACAGTCAGCAAAATTACTTGTCTTTCATTCACCAGAAAACATTTATGGGCAGAAAAAACTTTTCAAGAGCGTCACTGCAATTTGATTGGTCCCATAAAACCAAGAAGCATTTATCATGATGCCTATATTCTAACCATTGTCAACAGTTGTACAAGGTTTGTGGCTGCCCTACCTGTGAAGGACAAGAGCCAAGTAGGATCTACTCTTCAATTTTTAATTAAAAATGAATCTATAAGGTTTGGGTACACTTCCATGATTCTTCATTCTGACAGGGGGACCAAATTCTTAAATGACTCAATGAGATTTTTTGGCGCGGAAAACAACATTGAAGAGACTTTTTTGTATCCCTACACCCCGCAGAAAAATGGCCTGGAAGAAAGATTTAACCGTACAATACTTGAATGTCTCCAAACCATACTGTACAATGCAGGGTTGCCCAGCAACTACTGGGGAGTAATTCTCAAAGCCTGTGTCCTGATATTAAATCAATTTCCCTCCCACAGGTCCAAAAAATCTCCTTACAAGCTGTTCAAAGGACACAAAATTCAGCTAAGCTATTTTCATCCTATTGGAAACCCTCTTAAGTTTATTGCTGTGGAAAAATCTTGTTCCAATAAGCTTGAACCTTGAGGCTCTTTTGGACAACTGGTGGGATACAACAAGGATCTACTAATGTATGAGATTGTTACTGAAGACAACAAAATTGTGGACACAAAAAGTTTCAAGTTTCTTGATTTTGAGATCTCAATTTCTAAACCTGGTTACACACTGGAGATTGACTCAGAAGACAAGGATGTGCATGCTGGTGTAATAACTCTTCCATCACTCACTCTAGAGGGGGAGACTGCCTCAATTGGAGAAGAATACCACTCTTGTGCTTCAAATCCCAGAACCAATCCAGAAAATGGGTCAAGTGACAAAGAGGTGATGGTGCCACAAGGGCTGCTGACGTCTAAGCAGGGCTTGGCACAAGGGCTACTCTACTCACAATAGGCTTGGGAGCAAGGTTACTGGAGGAGGCTATGGATCAGAGTAAGGTTGGAAGGGGTCAAGGTGCTGAATGAAACTTGCTTGGATAGATACCTCACAAGAAGTAGTAAACTGATTTCTTGGGGGGACAATCAGTAAGACAGAGGAGGTCTACTTAAATAGAGAAGAGGTGGAAGACTACAAGAGAGGAACAACTGGTGAACAACTGTTTGGGGCTCAGACTACACATGAAATGACAAGGGGGCAATGAATGTACCAGAGAGGGCTGATACAGTGAGCAACTACATTGGGATAGACTAATTGCCACATTGGGTCTAGGCTACAGGTCAGGCTGTCTAAGTTGGGAGTGTAAAGTAGAGAGGTGCACAGTGTATGTAATGATCATGACACTATGTGTACTAATTAGAGAGAGTATGTAATACTGTCTACAGAGAGATGTACACATTGGGATAGACTAATTGCCACATTTGGTCTAGGCTACAGGTCAGGCTGTCTAAGTTGGGAGTGTACAGTAGAGAGGTGCAAAGTGTATGTAATGATCATTACACTATGTGTACTAAGTAGAGAGAGTATGTAACACTGTCTACAGAGAGATGTACATAAGGATTCCCAAAGGATAAACCATAGAGAGAGAGTATGGGATAGACAGGTTAAGCAAGGTTATAGGATATCCAGTACCTGAGAGAGTAACCATGTGTAAGTATGTGCAAGCACAGAGGAGTCTATGTATGTACTGCATGAGATCAGACCATATGTAGATATATGTATATGTATTCATATGTATATGTAGTCATATGTATATGTAGTCATATGTGTATGTAGTCATAAGTATATGTATGTAGGTTGAATGGAGATATACCTATATAGTCTCCAGAGCCCTGAGGTTGAAGTTCCTGAGACAGTTGAGTTGACTGAGGGTAGACTGTAGATTGAGTTGAGCTGGGTGTCAGTATGACATTACCCCTTGGTGAAGAGGAGGGCATCCCCTGATGAACATAAAAAGAGAGGTTGAAGAGGCCATCCAGTCTTGATCCTTCAGCTATGTCTGATTCCAGTTTGTCTCCACCCCGCTCCACACCACCACCACCATTATCCACCACCACATTACCATTCCCTTCACCCTACCTTCAACCATCACCACAACCCACCCCATTACCATCACTAAGTCCCTTTACCAGATCACCTACACCTACATATCCAATGGAGAAGACCAACAATTACTACCCCATCCAAAAATATTACCCCAGCTGCAAAAGATGTTTGAAGATGGATCAAATTTGTACCACAAGTATACGCTTTAATTCCACCATATGTGAAAGTTGTCTTCAATTTGGAAGGCCCTGTGATATGGATAGGAGAAAGAGGAAGGCGATGGGGCCAACCCTATGGGTCCAGGATAAGAGTCAACCCTTTGAAATAAAGGAAGCTCCAGACAATGAGGCAATGACTTTAGGTGGTTCATCCAGGTTGGATGAATCTTCAGGTAAGTGCAACTGAGTATTTGTTTATTTTTGTTGAGGTTTATTGAATGCTGATTGGTTGATTTGAATAGTTTGTTTGATGCAGGAAAGATTAAAAAAGGTCCAAGCCAAAAGAGAAAAAATGCGTAGAGAAGGTCAATTGGCATTGGATGGGACTTCAAGATTACGTGACGATGAGATGGGTGAGGCCTTCATACAATGGGGAGTTGCTGAACCAGAAACCAATGATGAAGATCTTGAATCACTGTCAAAAAGAGTCCGCAACAAAACATCTGAATTGGCCGTTGAACCTTCCAAAGAAGCACGTTGAAGCGTTGAAGCAAGCCGTCAAAGCGTTGAAGGAGGCCGTCGAAGCGTCGAAGTAGGCCGTTGAAGCGTCGAAGCAAGCCGTCGAAGCGTTGAAGTAAGCCGTCGAAGCGTCGAAGAAGGCCGTCGAAGCGTCGAAGTAGGCCGTCAAAGCATCAAAGTAGGCCGTCGAAGCGTTGAAGGGGGCCATCGAAGCGTCGAAGTGGGTCGTTGAAGCATCAAAGGGTGCCGCCGAAGCGTCAAAGTAAATTGTCAAAGCGTCAAAGAAGATGAAGACGCCAAAGGGAGTTCTGAGATGGATTTAAGTGACGTAGAGGAGGAAGAAGAAAGACAAATAATGGACTTAGAAGTGAATAAAGGGAAGGGGAAAGAAACTAGAGAATCTATTGTCGATGAAGGAAGGAGGTTGGAAGATTCTTTGGAGTTGGAATATTTAAGGAAGAGAATAAAGAAATTGAAGGTAAGAGCAAGGAAAGTAGAAGATTGAAAAAATAAGAAAAAAGGAATTGGAATGAGGGAAGCCTCTGTGGCTATGTTGGAAGTAATTGAAAATGGAGAAAGATTGGTCAAAATGATGGGAGGCAAAAAAGTAGGTGAAAGATTTAGAGATGATTTGATTTTGGATGAAGGTCAGGTGAATTAATCTTTTGAAGTTTATAATAGAAACGTAAGGATGTTAGATTCAAATTTTCAGGAAGGTTTAAAGAGAGGTTGGGGAACTGAAATAAGAAAAGAGAAGTATGGATATTTTGAAAACAGAAGAAGAAAAATTTTGGAGATCAAGAAGAAACTACCAGAAATCTTAGCTTTTGCAGGCCATACGTTTGAGATGGGAACTACTGTTAGAGGACCTATTTCTTATCAGGCTAAAAAATTAGAATTAGTTAATTCTTGGATGAATAGAGTAAAAGAGTTGGAAGAACTTATGTGTGAAAGTTTTTGAATTTTATTTGTAAAGGATTGATATTTTTATTTTATTTTATTTTATTTTATTTTATTTTTATTTTAAGAGTGAATTTTTTGAGCTGGATTATTTCTTCTTATTATTATTATTTTATTTTTCTCTCTTTTTTTTATATATATATTATTTTGTTTATATATATATATATATATATTTGATTTGAAAAGATATCTATTTTTCTTTATTTTAAGGGAGCTTTTGGTTTTAAAGGATAGAGTGTATGGAAATCTTGAAGTAAGGCAGGGCAGTTGGTGAGATTGAATTGAGGTTCCCAAGTGGTGTGTTCCTTGTTGTTTTTAAAGCATTTCCATTCAACTAAGTAGAATAGTTTCCCCCTCTTGAGTTTTGAGTCAAGTATCTGAGATACTTCCCATTCTTCCTCTCCATTGATTTGAACTGGCTTGATAGGTGGTTGATGTCTGGAATAACACAGGGTGAATTGTGGACCATTGTTGAGGAATTTGAAGCTTGAACAAATTTTTTCCAATCTTTTCTGTAATCAAAAAAGGACCTAACCATTGCTCTGAAAGCTTATGAGTTGGACAATTAGTTTTGATATTTTTTGAAGAAAGCCAAACTTTGTTTCCAACATCAAATGAGTCAGGAAAATCACTTCTTTGAAGGTCAGCATATCTCTTATAGGTTTTAATGGCTTTTTCCAATTAATCTGTCAGCTGCGTCTGATTTTGGTGAATCTGAGTTATGTAGTGACTGGCAGGTTGGTCATCTACTACATTCAGACTGTCAAAGTTGGGATGTTGACCATAAATGGTAAAGAAGGGAGGTTGCTTTTTTGAAGTATGAGTTGAGTTGTTGTAGGCAAATTAAGCAAGAGGAATCCAGTTATCCCAGTTGTCTTGGTGATAACTGACATAGATCCTAACAAATTGTTCTAGAATCTGATTTACGCGTTCCATCTGACCGTCTGTTTCAGGGTGATAAGCTGTGGAGAGATTTCTTTTTATCTGTAATTTTTCACATACATTTTTCCAAAAGGAAGAAACAAATAAAGATCCTCTGTCACTGACAATGTCAGCAGGTAGTCCATGTTTGGAGAAGATGTTGGAGATTAGTAAGTTAGCTAATTCCACAGAGGAGATATCAGTTCTTGTTTTCATCAAGATAGACATTTTTGAGAAACAATCAACAACCACTAGGATTGAGTTGAAACCATTCAATAATGGTAGTTGTGAAATAAAATCCATAGAGAGTGAAGTCCAGGGAGAATCTGGAATTGGTAAGGGTTGGAGGAGTCCAAACTTCTTGTGGTGACTGGACTTGTTTCTGCTGCAAAGGTAACAAGAATAAACATAATCTTTGATAAAGAAGGTTATATTTTCCCAATGAAAATCTCTTTTGACTAGATCAATAGTCTTTTCTTGACCAGGGTGACCAGAAAGTGGAGAATCATGTTGTTGTTGTAAAATTTATAATTGGAGCTGTTCATCTTCCTTAGGGATTGCTATCCTATCCTGAAAAATAAGAAGACCATTTTCTGGATCTATTAAGTAATTCTTGACTGTTTCTTTTTTCTGTAGCTTCTGGATAATCTGTTGAGTTGATTTTTTGGAAAGCTGGGATTTTATTTAGTCGTCAAGCATCCATCAACCTGTTTAGTGGAAATGAAGAAAATTCTGGAAGTTTCAAAGTCAGTCTGTTTCAAGAGTTGTTTGACATTTTCTGGGTTCTTTTCTGCATAGGGTACTCCCCCCTTGGGATAAACTTTGTCTCAACGTGACAAGATATCAGGCACAATAGAGTGCTTTCCAGGTTTATAAACAATAGTGAAGTCAAATTCAGACAGGAATTCTGCCCACCGCGCTTGGCTACAAGTCAGTACTTTTGAAATCATAAAATATTTCAAAGATAAATGATCAGTGAGAACTTCAAAAGGAGAAGATAGGCTAATGAAATAAGCTCTTCAAATATTGATAGACCATACAATGTCTAGGAGTTCTTTATCATGGATTTTGTAATTCAGTTCAGCACTACCCAATTTCCTGCTATCAAAAGCAACTGGGTGTTTGGATCCATCAGGAGAAACTTGGGTGAGCACAGCCTCTAGGGCATAGTCACTAGCGTCAGTTTCTATAAAGCTTTTGAAGGAAAGATTGAAATGGTTAAGGACAGGTGCTTTGGTAAAAGCCTGTTTGAGGTTGTTAAACTGCTGAAGAGCATCTGGTGATAAAGGGAAAATGGGGTTGGCACCAGTGAGAGCAGTAAGGAGGTGAACCTTTCTGGAGTAGTTAATGATAAACCTGCAATAAAAGTTAGAAAAACCCAAAAACTGTTGCAAAGCCTTTTTATTCGTTGGTGTTGGCCAATCCAAGATTTTTCAAACCTTGGAGTTGTCCATTTCAATACCTTTCCTTGAGATCACATAATCTAGATAATCCACAGAAGAAGTATGAAATTCACATTTAGAAGCTTTTGCATATAAGTTTTTCTTCCAAAGTCTGTTCAAGACTTCACACACATGAGCAGTGTGTTGTTCTAAGTCTTTGGAAAAAATAAGAATATTTTCAAGGTAAACCACCACATAGATGGTCAGAAGGTCACTGAAGATTTCATTAACAAGAAATTGAAAAGAGGCAGGAGCATTAGTCAGTCCAAAAGGCATGAACAAATATTCAAAACTTCCAAATTGGGTTGTGAATGCTGTAAGATGTTCATCTCCTTCTTTGATACAAAGAAGATTGTAAGCACCCCTGAGGTCAACTTTAGAGAAGATAGTAGAACCTGAGAAGACTGTTAGTAAGTGAGTCATTGGAGGAATAGGGTATTGGTTCTTGCAAGTCACAGCATTAAGTTTGCAATAGTCAACAAACAATTGTAAACTACCATCCTTCTTTTTCACAAAGAGGACAGGTGCACCAGTGCTGGAGGAACTGGAGCAAATGAAACCTTTCTCTATATTCTCCGCTATATAGGCTTGTAGGGCAGTTTTTTCATGATGACTGAGAGAGTAGATAGGCCCAACTGGAGGCAAAGGTCCTTCCAGTTCAATATGGTCATCGTAAGCACGGTGAGGAGGCAGTTTATCAGCTTTGACCTTGGAAAAAACATCTAAAAAGGCATGATAAGCTTGAGGAACTTTTCCATCACGGTTTTGATTTCTTCAGCTTCTTCATCTTCATCCAAACCTTCAGCAGGGTTCTGCTTGGGTTCAGAGTCAGGATGAGAAATAATCATACGCATAAGTTGAATGGATAGATCATTCTCCATATCCTCCAAGAATTTCAGAGAATGTCCAAAGAATATCCAATTTGTAGAAGTGGTTGTTGAACTCAAAGAAGGGTGTTGTGATGACGTAGATTCTGAAGTAGGGGCAGGGACAGTGATCTGCAGGTTCACTGGCGGATAGGAAATAATTGCCAAAGAGAGTTCAACAGGAAGGGAATTACCTAAAGTTGGTTGGTGTCTTGGGGTGATCAATCCCAGTTTCCAATTTACCTCAGGGTTCCAGAAATGAAGAAAGTCAATACCCAAAATAATATCTTCCTTTGGAGGAGTATCAAAAATCAAGAAGTCCCATTCTAAGTTTGGAATTGAGGGTAAGGAAAACCTGAAGTTTACCTTATGAGTTATCTCCTGGGTTGGCGTGTTAGTAGGAGTAAATGGAATGAGAAAGATAGGAACAGATAGAGGAGTAGGAGATAAAGAGAACTTAGAAACCATAGATTTGGAAATGACGTACTTGGTTGCTCCTGAGTCCACAAGTATACTGAAAGCTTGGTTATTAAGGAAACAAATGAAACATAAGTCTTTATTATGGGAGTCAGAAGTGTTCTCTCCCAAAGCATGTACTCTGATATTGGCGGGGTGATGGTCATGGAGTACCACATGCTCATCACCTAGTCTTTTCCCTGTTTAGGTCTTGCTGAGTCAACCTTTTGGAAAGGTTTGTAGTCTGGTTGTTTTCTGCAAAGGTTGAACTTGTGAGGCCCTCCACAGTAACTGCACAATCCTTCCTTTTCCCTTCTAGCTTTCCCTTCAGCCTTGAGGTGTCCATCTTTACCTATGTTGGGATTTGGACGATAAGTTGGTTCAGGTGGGGTAGCCTTAGCCTTTCCCTTAAACCTACCTTGGTGACTGGGTTGAGGAGCTTTGGAGGAATTGGATGAACTGGGACCAGGTCTTGGAACTGAATGAGAACTATGGGATTTCTCCCTCATCTTTTCATGGTAACGTGTGTCATACTTAAGGACAATGTCCATTAACTCTTGAAGGGTTTCTTGAGGTCCGTTGTATCCCGCTAGCTGACCCAGTAATCTGGAAGGTAGTCCCTGTCTAAAAAGAAAAGTGAAAGCTTTATCACCCCAGCCAGAAACCTTAGTCATTAATGTCCTGAATTCAGTGATATATTTAGAAGCATATCCTGTATCTTTCATTTTAAGAAGGGTTAGGTCTTTTTCAGCGCGTTGGATCTCAAGTCTGTCTCCAAACAAAGTATGAAGTTGTTGAGTAAAATGAAACCATGAGTTAAGCAGAAATTAAGTTTCTGGGTTACCAAGTTGAGAAATGTATGGTTGAATCCATTGACTACCATTTCTGGATAGGTAAGAGACTTTAAAAAGAACTTTCTTCCTTTCATTAGCAAATACCCTCTCATCATTAGCAAAGATGAGCTCACAAGCTTGAAGAAAAGGTCAGAGCTTGGTTGGGTTAGTACCATCAAATCTTTCTGGAGAATTTATGGATGGTGATTTAAAGTTGGAAGAAGGAAAATTATCAGCAGGTTTAGAAAGTTTAGTCATTGCTAAGGTCATTTGCTGAAGAAAGGCCAGCAGGGCAGGGTCAGTAGAAGTACCTTGAGAAGGAGGAAGATTAGTAACCCCTTGAGAATTGGTTGGGGCCGCAGTGTCATTAGAGGAAATACTTGCATTACCTCCTGGGGAAGTTGAATCCAAGCCACTCAAGATTCTTGAGTCAAATCCTGAGTCCTCATCTTCTTCGTAACCGTCATACTCATCTTCTTCTGGAAGTGGTACCAAGCTTGGGTCAAACGCAGGGGAGTCCAGTCCATGGTAACCTGGTACTGGATATTGACCTGCAATTCTGTGAAGACTAGCATTGTCAGAGGACGGAATGGAAGCAAGGGAAGCTTGTGGAATAGGTTCCAATGAAACAGTATCCATGGGGGTTGAAGTAACGACCTCCGGGATCGGTAAGTTAGAGAACGTTCTTCCTCTTCCACGTGCTCCTGGTGTTGAAGGGTTAGCAGGTTCAGTGCTACCTCTACCTCTGGAACTGCGAGTAACAGCTGGGCTGGTGATGTGAGTGAATTGAGAAAGTTGAGGAGGCATTTTATTGCTTTGAATAAGTTACCCAAAATTTGTAGTCACCGTAGAAAAAATAAAAAAAGAAATATACCCAAATTTATTGAAGAAATTGGCCCAAAAGAAGCAGAGCGTCGAAGCCCGTCAAAGCCTTCTGAAGCCCGTCAAAGCCCAAGCCTGTCGAAGCCCGTCGAAGCAGTCGAAGCCCGTCAAAGCCCAAGCTCGTCGAAGCCTGTCAAAGCCCGTGAAAGCAGGGGTAAAAATGAGTGAGTTTTTGGGATTATAAAGAAAGTTTATGGTTTAAAAGGTTTATTGGAAAGGCCAAAAATTCAATAGCCAGTCCAAGGATTGAAGGAAAGATGGGGGTTGATGAAAAGGCCACAAATTCAATAGCCAATTCAAGGAAGGTGATACAATGAAATGACCACAAATTCAATAGTCAAGTCAAGGGTGGTAGGAAGGAAGGGATAAAATGAAATGACCACAAATTCAATAGTGAATTCAAGGGTGGTAGGAAGGATGGGATACAATGAAATGACCACAAATTCAATAGTCAAGTCAAGGGTGGTAGGTGGAAGGGTAAACAAACAGTGCCACAAATTCAATAGCAAAGTTTGGTGAGGTTACATAAGTTAAGGAGTGTTTGGTTGGTGAAGATGGGGTTATTGGGGAAGAAATCAGTTTAATGTCACCATGGCTGCTGACGTCTAAGCAGGGCTTGGCACAAGGGCTACTCTACTCACAGTAGGCTTGGGAGCAAGGTTACTGGAGGAGGCTATGGAGCAGAGTAAGGTTAGAAGGGGTCAAGGTGCTGAATGACACTTGCTTGGATAGATACCTCACAAGAAGTAGTAAACTGATTTGTTGGGGGGACAATCAGTAAGAGAGAGGAGGTCTACTTAAATAGAAAAGAGGTGGAAGACTACAGGAGAGTAACAACTGGTGAACAACTGGTTGGGGCTCAGACTAAACATGAAATGACAAGGGAGCAATGAATGTACCAGAGAGGGCTGATACAGTGAGCAACTACATTGGGATAGACTAATTGCCACATTGGGTCTAGGCTACAGGTCAGACTGTCTAAGTTGGGAGTGTACAGTAGAGAGGTGCACAGTGTATGTAATGATCATGACACTATGTGTACTAAGTAGAGGGATTATGTAATACTGTCTACAGAGAGATGTACATAAGGATTCCCAAAGGATAAACCATAGAGAGAGAGTATGGGATAGACAGGGTAAGCAAGGTTATAGGATATCCAGTACCTGAGAGAGTAACCATGTGTAAGTATGTGCAAGCACAGAGTAGTATATGTATGTTCTGCATGAGATCAGACCATATGTAGATATATGTAGATAAAGTCATATGTATATGTAGTCATATGTGTATGTAGTCATAAGTATATGTATGTAGGTTGAATGGAGATATACCTATATAGTCTCCAGAGCCCTGAGGTTTAAGTTCCTGAGACAGTTGAGCTGAATGAGGGTAGACTGTAGATTGAGTTGAGCTGGGTGTCAGTATGACAGATGGCGCATCAAGAAAACTCATCTATTTGGTCTTTGATGCCAGAAGCAAATTCAACATCTATGAGGGAATATAATATAAGGGAGCGGATGGAGTGGATCAAACTGCTACACTACTTGCACAACCGTAAGTCAAAGATACAGTGGAAGGATTCTTGTCAAAACTAAATTGAAGACATAGAAAATTAGGAGGTCTGGGAAGATTATGACTGTACTCCGGATCTTTTTCTGAGAACTATGTGGGTTGAAAAAGTTAACCCCGCAATGCAGTCATTTCCAGAAAGGAAGAAGTCTCATATTTCCATCATGGGCAATCTGCAGACGCCTGGGATAGACTTTGGCAAAACCTTCACTCCTAAGGGAAAGTTTCCTTTCTTACTCCTCCTTCTGATATACGGACTTGACCCAAGGATGAAGATTTTTCAATTTGATGTTAAGGCAGCATTCCTATTTGCTCCTCTTGAAGAGGATATTTTCATATTGCAACCAGAGGAATGCAACTTTAAATCAACCTTCCTGAAGTTGAGGAAGTCACTGTAGGGACTATGAGAAGCTCCCACAAACTGGTTCAGGACATTTACTAGCTGTTTGAGTTCCATAGGATATAAAGAAGTTGCATCAGACCCATGCCTATACACCCACAAAGTCAAGAAATCTTTATTGTTGTTTCATGTAGAAAATCTTGTTGTTGTAGAAGAATTCAAATGGTTTGAGGCTGTCTTCCTGAGTTAATTTCAAAAATCATCCTCTCACAATCCGGACACTGTTTTTGGAATGGAAGTATCATCTGTAGTTGAGAAGATAACTCTCAATCAGAGGTCACTCATTGTGGACAGCCAGAAAGACTTTGGCCTATTATCTGGTCGGTTGTTACTCACTCCTCTGACACCTGGTTTGCAGCTAGTGCCAGCCTCAGACAAAGATCATGAGGAATTCAAGAAGCTAGACATCAACTATAGACGGTTCACAGGAATTTTGAATCACTTATCCTGTGGAACTTTTCCTTACTTTTCCGCAGCGGTGTCTCTGTTATCCGGATTCAATCAAAGGCCTGGGATGTCATACTGGAAGGAAGTCTTGCATGTCTAGAATTATCTGGAAGGAATGCTGGAACACTTTCTGAAGCTTAATCCATTTTTGGACAGCAAGGGTGTTGAGGTGTTCTCAGATGGGACGTGGGCTGACGATCCGGACACCAGAAAATCACAATCTGGGTTTCTCATCAAATGGTTGTTTTGCCCGGTTGCGTGGAAAAGTTGCAAAAAAGCAAAAATCACTCTATCTACAATAGAAGCCAAACTGAATGCATTGACCGATGGGGCTAAAGAATCCATATGGCTGGAATCAATCACAGAAGAGCTATGGAAGAAGAAAATACCTCCAACTTCCTTTCTGATTGATAACAAGGGGTTGTGGGATAAGATAAAACACTTTGTTTTGAACTCAAAAACCAAGCACATTGACATGAAGGTCAAGTGGCTCCAAGAGCAATATAAACAAATTGAAGTGTGTGTTCGCCTCATCCCGTCTGAGGAAATGGTTGCAGATGCATTTTCAAAATCCTCCAGCAGGAAGATGACTGACCTTCTTGTGGAACATGTCACCAAATTATGGGGGGATGTTGAATATATGTTGAATATAGTTGAATACTTTACTTATTTTTTCTTATTTCTTCTTCCTCTTCAATTTCTTATTATTCTTATCTTTTTTATTGTTACTTTTATTATGTATGTGACACACATGTCTCTTGGCTGCCACCTGACCTCTTAAACCACCTATACGGGCGTCAACTCACCCGGAACAACAAGTCTTCTATTCATTATCATATTCAACTTGGCTCCATCCCAATCTGAATACTAAACCATGGAGGATCTAGGAACCAAGAGAAGAAATTTGTTGACTTTATTTTATCACATTCTGAAGGGCATGTTCAATCAACTTAAAACACCGCAAAACTTGAAAAACATCCACTTCAAAGAAAGAAGACCATATTGCCTGGAGGACATGGATAATTTGGTGTGAATGCTTTTCATGGGTGAACTCAAGCTATAATACTAAATCACAGTCTGGGTTTCTTCAACAGAGCTAGAGAGAGAGGGGGGGTTTGCCGCGCGTTATCAATTTTATCATCATTTATTTCTGATTACTTAGAAATTTATGAGATTGGCAGTATGAATCATTCCCTGTTTGACCTATCATTTTAATCTTTCATTTTCTTGATTTCATTTATTTGATGATGTTCTGATAAGAATATGTGTTATTCTCTGGTTTTTCTTTCATAAGAAATTCAGATCATTTCACTGTTCATGGTGGTATTTGGCCCCTTGTGCTGACTGACTACCTCTTTCAATTGTTTTTTTCACTTTGGTTGAATCTTTTTATTTATTTTTTGTTTCAATCATTAATTCATTGTTGAAACCCTTTTGCTCTTTATCCCTCTCATTGCTTCAATTTTTATTGGTCCTTTAATGCCTTGATCCATCACCAGGTTAAAGCCTATCCACCTCCTCTAAATCCATGGCGTCTTGGCTTTTTTGCTTTCATCGCTCCCCCTTAACATCACATATCCCCATGACTTCATTACCTCTGGAAATATATCCCTGATCTCTTTCCTATTCCTACCTGAATTTTGATCATGGCCATTAAAATTGATCAATAAAGCCATTCCTTCAGAGACCCTGCTAAACCTCTGCAAAGAATGAGGATTGCCCAGCATATTTCCTGGGATTCAAAAACATCAAATGGCAGCCAAAAATCCATTCTTTAACCAACACCTTGATAATTATTCCCTGAACAATAGCCTGTACCCCCTGCAGGATCAAGCTTTTCAGAATCTTCAATAAAACCAAGTCCATTTTGTCTTTATTAGTTTAGAACTGGATAATGAAGAAACATTTTATGAATATTTCAATTTGGACAATTCAAGATGGTTTTGAAATGCCCAGGGGCTAAAATTGAATTCAATATTGCCCCCACTTCATGCCTACTTCATGGAGCTTAAGGCAGAAAATCAAAATTGGACCAATCCAAATTCCTATACTAACTTTCCCAAAGTAATCTGTGCACCTGACATTCAAACCCATTGGATGATTCATATGGTGGAACTCTTTGGTGAGTCATTGAAGCATATGCAACATTATTTCTGAAAATTCTTTGAATTACCCATTATGGTACCAAATTAATTTTTGGGCAATGATAAATTCACGGCTTCAGTTGTGTGGGAGCCGTGTAGGGCCCAACATGGCCTGTGGGAGTTTTGTAGGGCCCCGCACAACCTGTGGGAGTTTTTTAGGTCCCTGTACAACCTGTGAAAGTCATGTAGGGTCCCACACAACTTGTGGGAGATTTTTAGGGCCCCTCAATGCGTGGGGGCCCATACACTACTCCATATAATTTATAATTTATAATTTATTATGATTTATTGTTTATTATTTATTATTTATTATTTATTATTTACTACTTATTATTTCTTATTTATTAATTATTATTCATTAATTATTAATTATTAATTATTATTTATTATTTATTATTCATTATTCATTATTTATTATTTATTATTTATTATTTATTATTTATTATTTATTATTTATTATTCATTATTATTAATTATTAATTATTTATTATTTATTATTTATTTTTTATTTTTTATTATTTATTATTTGTTATTTATTATTTATTATTTATTATTTATTATTTATTATTTATTATTCATTATTTATTATTTATTATTTATTATTTATTATTTATTATTTATTATTTATTATTTATTATTTATTATTTATTATTTATTATCTATTATTTATTATTTATTATTTATAATTTATTATTTATAATTTATTATTTATAATTTATAATTTATTATTTATTATTTATTATTTATTATTTATTATCTATTATTTATTATTTATTATTTATTATTTATTATTTATTATTTATTATTTATTATTTATTATTTATTATTTATTATTTATTATTTATTATTTATTATTTATTATTTATTATTTATTATTTATTATTTATTATTTATTATTTATTATTTATTATTTATTATTTATTATTTATTATTTATTATTTATTATTTATTATTTATTATTTATTATTTATTATTTATTATTTATTATTTATTATTTATTATTTATTATTTATTATTTATTATTTATTTTTTATTTTTTATCATTTATTATTCATTATTTATTATTTATTATTTATTATTTATTATTTATTATTTATTATTTATTATTTATTATTTATTATTTATTATTTATTATTTATTATTTATTATTTATTATTTATTATTTATTATTTATTATTTATTATTTATTATTTATTATTTATTATTTATTATTTATTATTTATTATTTATTATTTATTATTTATTATTTATTATTTATTATTTATTATTTATTATTTATTATTTATTATTTATTATTTATTATTTATTATTTATTATTTATTATTTATTATTTATTATTTATTATTTATTATTTATTATTTATTATTTATTATTTATTATTTATTATTTATTATTTATTATTTATTATTTATTATTTATTATTTATTATTTATTATTTATTATTTATTATTTATTATTTATTATTTATTATTTATTATTTATTATTTATTATTTATTATTTATTATTTATTATTTATTATTTATTATTTATTATTTATTATTTATTATTTATTGTTTATTATTTATTATTTATTATTTATTATTTATTATTTATTATTTATTATTTATTATTTATTATTTATTATTTATTATTTATTATTTATTATTTATTATTTATTATTTATTATTTATTATTTATTATTTATTATTTATTATTTATTATTTATTATTTATTATTTATTACTTATTATTTATTATTTATTACTTATTACTTATTATTTATTATTTATTATTTATTATTTATTATTTATTATTTATTATTTATTATTTATTATTTATTATTTATTATTTATTATTTATTATTTATTATTTATTATTTATTATTTGTTATTTTTTATTTATTATTCATTATTTATGATTTATTATCTATGATTTATCATTTATTATTTATTATTTATTATTTAGTGGAGGCTAAACAACTTGATTTTAGTTGTTTAGCGTGCCACAGAACTCAAATGGGACGTGTAGCATGCCACACGGCCCATTTGAGTTGTGTAGCTTGCCACACGGCCCATTCGAGTCATGTAGCATGCCACACAGCCCATTTGACTTGTGTAGCACGCCACAGGGCCTATTTGAGTCGTGTAGCATGCCACACGGCCCATTTGAGTCGTATAGCATGCCACACGGCTCATTTGAGTCATGTAGGGTGCCACATGGCCCATTGAGGCGTGTACATAACTCAAAGAGTTGTGTAGACAGTTGTGTATATGACTCAATGAGCCGTGAATTTAACAATTCCATTAGTTTTTTGGTCTTAGCTCAGAATAGTGTTTGAGTTTCTTTCTTTCAATGCACCTCTATTTCTATTGGAATTATAAAAATTGTTTTTCTCCCCACCAACTGCATTGTCCTTGAAAATTTTCATATTCCATGAATCATTGTGTAATTCCTGCCATGTGGCAGGACTACCCTTCCCTGAAGCTTTCAGAGAGTGGCTTGAACCACAATTAGAAAGGTTCTGTTCCCACTGGAAAAAACATGTGAGATATTGCTTTTTTTTAAGCTGTTTTTGAATTGAAAAAAGAATTTCATTTATATTTATTTTAATAGGCTTTCAATTTGAGAAAACATTTTTCTGCAACTTTGGACCTTTTTCAAACTTTCAAAAGCATGAATGGTGACCTAATTTTCCAATTATTGACACTCCAACCTCAGGAGATCCTTTCCTGGCAGTAATGTCCTGCCTGCTTTGGGCCATGCTCCCCAAATTTACTGGATTACCCTTCTGACACCCAAAATCAGTTGATCATATGCTTAGAAAGTAACTTCCATTATTTAAATCATGCCAAAGCTAGCTGAACTTATTGGCCATTTCAAAAACCCCAAATCTTCCTCCGCCCAGACAAGTTCAGCAGTATGTTTCAAGTCCCACAAATACATGGAAATATCTCTTCCAAAAAAGTTATTTCTGCAACCAAATAACCAGCTCAATAATCTTCAAATTAATCTATCAGCTGATAAAGACACCAATCATAATGATGCTATTAGGCCAACCAATTCATGGACTCATGCAAGTCAGCAGATGATACAAAGAATGATTCTTCATGTTGAGGATGTGATGATACCACATTTATGGGGTGCTGGTTTTTTCACAACAGCACCATCTACATGGTAAATATATGAAATTGTGGAAAACTAAAATGACTTCCAATTTTCATGATACACAAGCTCATTTCCAGGTGAAAACTGGAACAACCAATTGGCATCCTATATGATTTTGGTTTTTCACTTCAGAAATACATTACAGCCATGGGTAGAGTATTGCACAGTAGTGTAATTTGTGTAATTTTTTCTAATCATTCTTCTTTGACCTGTTTCTCTTTGCACAAAACTCAGAAGAACCCAATCCAGGAAAGCCCAAACCAACTTCAATTTGGTATTTTTGCATTTCAGGAATATTTCCATAACTGTGTCTGTCAACTCCAATACAATTAATCCTTTCTTGAACATTGGATGGAGTCTTTTTGATGTACAAGGGTTGTACTTTTTCTTCATACCTTTCACATTTTGTAATTCCATTGCACCACAACATGCAACCATTTATTTTCCTCAATAGGGCATTGGCTGAGGCAAAATAATTCAAAATTTCTTCATAACTTATGTATTTTGACATAATGACTAGAAGTACCCTTGTCCAAAGTGACTAAATGAATATTTCTGTGTAATTTTTGCCCTTGCGTATGTTATCAGGCATTTGGTTGAGATTAAATTTAAAATTGGCCATAAGAAGGCACCAATAAAGCTCAAAACCTCTATTGGGTTTGTTCCAAAATTAGAATCCGCATTCATCTTCTGGTGGTAAATACACTGTTAAATTTTTTTAAAAAAAAATGGGAAGCTCAACAGGAATTGAATGGAGATTTCAAAGAATGAAAATATTATCAACACAAGAATTTGATTAAATAATATAAACAAGAAACCACCATCTTGGTTTTGAGTTAAGATTCAATGTTTTTTGCAGTGTAGCCAATCCATTGCTGAACCTTCTTTTTTTCTGGATTTTAGGGAATTTCTGAAGGGGCCAGATATATTTTTTGCCAGCAAAAAATATTTTAAAGACCTTTTAAAATCCTTATGCAAGCACTCCAAATTTTTTAGGTGCAAGCTTGATGAATTTAAAAAGCCAGATTGATTATATTCTGCGTTTAGTGGTATGTAAACTGGCCTTCAATGTCAAATTTTTACACTGGATTTCTGTTCTTATTTTCTTGCAGTGGTGTGTCAGATGAAGAGAAAAAATATTATTAAACATTTGAGATGAAATTTCTAATCTAATCATCCAGGTGGTACACATTCAAGCGGAAATGAAACCAATTCTTGATCCAAATTGCATTGGGGGGCAAATTGGCAAAATGATGGAGCAAAGGGTATAAAAATTTATTTTATCCCAAAGTCCTTCTTTCTTGAATTATATGAATACTGAAAATTTATTCTTTTATAAATAAATCAGAAAATAAACCAACAAAATGTTGATTGATGCAACCAACTACCCTTTAACTTACAAATTTTTTGCAGCCTTCCACCTGGACAATCCATTTTGGAACAATGGATTTCACTATTGCTCAAAGGCTCCATGGGCCATCAATTCAAATGTGTGCTCCATTATTACAGCTAGACTTTCACTTCCACGAGTAAAAGAAGAGTTGAAGCTTTTGGCACAGGAATCAAGCCAGGAAATAAGATGGGGTGTTGCATTCTACAATTGCCTAGCTGAATCAATTTCCAATCTGGAGAAGCATATGTGGCTTTCCTTTGCTGGCAGTTCTCCTTTGCCAGTTTTTTTTCAACTCATTGAGTTTTTTTCACAGGGATATGTTCACTGGATAAAAATCAAGCACGAATCACCAAAAATCACTTGCAAAATATGTTTTTTGCCAGTTTCCCCAGGAGGCCTTTGAACTTGCTGCTTTCACAGAGCCAACTTTCCAAAGTAGATAAAATAAAATAAATAGATAAAAATCTATAAAACTAAAGAAAGGGGAAATCCAGAAATATTGTTACATAATTGAATTTTACACCCAAAATTAGGTATGGCCAGTCACTGAACCCACATTTTCATTCCTACTCCTTCATATTTTAGATAAATTAATAAGAAATTTCCCAAATATTTACAACACCACTACAGTGGCTTTTTGGCTTTAGTGACATTTCACATGTATTTTCACATATATTTTTAACAACGTAAATTCAGTCACAGTTGAAGTGTTGTGTATATTTCAGGAGTTACAGGCGGATTTGTGTTTTTTGAGAGTTCCCACATGCAGAACTGCATCCACACAATGCAAGCTGTGTGTTTCAAAGGCTCAATACCGGAGACACCTGCCAGGAAACCTGCATTAAATATGTGTCTATCCACTGACTGTACCAAAGATTGAATTCTTTTCTGCAGCTGTCAAGCGCAGGCGCATCAATTCTGGAATTAAAACTCCTGTCAACAATGTACAGCACACGACTGCTACAACCAATATGCAGTCACCATGCATATGTAATGATGTGACTGATGGAAAGAGGAAATTGCAAAACCTCTGAAATTCAAATTAAAATAAATAAAATTAAATTATAAATTAGACAACCTTGAAGAATTAATAATAAAGTTTGTCACAAAACCAACATTACTATATCTTTGAGGACCAAAAAACTTACCAAGGAGTCCAAGTAAAAATTATTAAAAAAAACTCATAGTGAACAGAACAGGATAGGTAATCTACCAATTCCTGGCTGTGATAATTCAAACCAAATGAATAAAATACCAAATTAAGAAATAAGTCAAAACTGAAAAAAAGACAAATTAACATGAAGACAAGTTTTTATATGAGAATCTTGTAAAAAAATTGCAGAGATAGGTAAAGCTGAGTGAAATCACTAAACCTATGTGCTAAACCAGCCCTGACCAGGCTTCCAGCCTTATCCTATGAGCACTCCCCCCTCTATGTGCCCTTAGGAGGCTCCTTCCACCCCAAAATGGTATATATACAGTACTGTTTTGGATTTTTTAAACCCATAATTTATTATTTCTCATCCAAAACCTCTGCCATCTGTGATCAGGTGCTTATAATAAGTAAGCAAGCTATAGATTGCCCTAGTTTGATTTATTATTATCAATTCCAAAACATTATTATTCCTTTGAACCAAGTCATGTATCTTGTGAGTTATTACTTAAAATTAAGTTATTTCTCTTCTTCCTAGGCTTGCATGCTGTTTAGCCCGACCATACCAACTATATCCTTGTCTGTGACCCCTGTTTAATATATCATAAGGAGCCCATTATCTCAGGATACAGTTTAAAATTTTATTCCCCTGAAGAGAGTTGTTCAAGATCCCCATCTTTTTATAAGCTGTGGCCCCTCTTATAGAAAATTGAAAGCCATTTAACCCAAAAATTTTAAGCCTTTCACCAGCTCCTGCTATATTTACTACTTTCCAGCTTTCACTGTTTTTATTTTTGGGAATATTATTATTACACCACTTAATCACTTTCTTTAGCTAAAGGATTGCAAGGTTCCCGGCATCAGGGAGCTGACAAGGCACAAGTATAAATTTTTCCTGATATAAATATGTAGGCATTTAGAGGACCATGGGGGGATCATCAATGTGGGGGGATAATGTCGATTTTGCATTGCTTTACTTTCAAACAAAATGTAATGGGGGTGTTAAGAAGGATTGGGATGGAATTATTTCAAATTTCCAAGAAGGCAATCCTTCCAAGCTGCCAATAAAGAAAGAATCAAAAACATTAAAGAAGGACTGGTGGATAAATATTGAGAAGAAGCAGTGCCAGAAGATGATATGGGCAATAGTGAGGATGCAGAGCCAGATTTAATCATTTCTTTGGAAGATTATGAAACTGATCAGTGCAGGTGGATTTAGAGGCAGCAGGATACCAATTTTGCTGAAATCAGGTAGTGCTTGGTATTTTTTTTAAATTCATTTAATTTTATTTAATTTTATTTTCTTTATTTTTGATTGGGTGCTGTTTTTTACCCTTTTTAATTCCCTGGTGTGTGTTTAATTGAGTTCTTCTTGTTTTTTTATTTTTTTGTGTTTTTCTGATTTGTTTCTATGTGTTACCTCACTCCCTGCCAGCCTGGTTTATTTTTGTATTGTTATATTTTTGACTCAAAATTGGAATTCTTAATAAATTGAATCTGTTTTATTAAAAACATTACCAGAGAAGAAATGAAAAAGAAGAACAGTGAACAAAAAACCCTGGTGAAAAAATAAAAACTGGTGAAGCAAACCAGCAAACACCAAAAATAAAAATAAAAATCACAGGAAAAATTTAATGAGCATGGGTGGGTAATCTGAAAACCACTGGATGACATTACAAGGGGTGTGAATCTCACCCATGGATGTTGTGATGTGTGTTGGGGTGGCTCCTGTGGTGGTGACTACGCCCCCTGCAGTCACATGGTGTGTTGTCACAGGTGCAGAGGTGTGGGTGTGTGCAGCAGGAGATCTGCTCAACGTGGATCCGCTGCATTTGGGTTGGTCAGACGGTGTCGTCGCCAAGTGCCTATTTGGTCCGGGGAGGTGCTCTGGCAGGTTGAATTTTCGGAGAGATTGACAAGCTTTTTCATATTTCAGAGAAAGCCCACCACGCGCAAAACTCTCTACTCTATCGGGCTTCAGAACGCCTGCAGAACAACTGTTTTTTTTTTTTTTTTGAAAGTGCTGTTTTGCATGTTGCATACTTTGAATATTACACAATAAGTACAAGGTCTCCCCGCAGACCAGGGGTGGAAGATGAAAACAAGAAGGATTCCGCAGCGGTGCGGGTTCGCGGCTAGGCAGGGGGTACAAAGCTGTGACAGGTTGAATATGCATGATTGGGTTGACCACGGGTGTATCGCATGGCCATTGATACCTCTGGGCTGGGGCTGTCTTCTAGGTGCTAAAGTGCGATCTAAGAAGGTGCTCGGCTGTAAAATCTGTAGTGTGGCATTTGCTTACCTTCGGTCTGTAGACCTGCGTGGGAAAGGCCCAACGTACGTTGCTTCTTGGTGACTGCTTCAGTCCAAGACAAATCAAGTCCTCATGATTTGTTTGAGATGGCTTGCTCATACTATCTATCTACTGCGCTACTGGCCTACGGGCTACATCTGATTGTCGTGGTCCGTAGCCCAAAGCTATAAGCCATGAAAGCTTGCACAAAATCGGCAGCTACAGCTCGGCTTCCTCGGTCAAACCTCGCATTGTTGCACAAGCGGCACTACAGGTTGGTTTCCCCGGAGATGTGTTACAGGTCAGTTTCCCGGAAGGTGTGAAGGAGGTTGGTTTCCCTGAAGGTGTGTAATGTAAGTCTTACTTGTCACGGGCCAAGTGACGCAGTCCGCAGAATCCGAAGCCCTGTCGAAATGAATAGTAAACTGATTCTTTCGGTCCCATGATTCAAACGATTCTTCTTTATTCACCTCTGCAAGTTTCTGTTCCTTTTCCTAAGAGCTGAGATTTTCAAAAACTTTGTAGGAGAGTAGAAGACCAACAAGTTCATCAAACGGGTAGGCAGTACTGTGCTCTCAATCAAAAACCTTGCAGATTCTTTCGGCGGGTCGTTCAGTCTGCTCCGAACCACATCCTCACCTTTTGAAATATAAAAATTCAACAATCTCCCCCATCCTATTACACTTGAAGGAAGGCTTCAAAGTTTAGGCGATGCTGATCAGATGGTGTCCTCGGTTTCTGGTGAGTATGATTCAATTTTTATTCCATTGAAAAGGAAGGAAACCAACAATTGAATCATTGCTGACAGATTGTAAACTTCATTTATTGAAAAATATTAAGTTGATTTTAAAAGGAGTAACCTCAGCAGATAGTTTTCCTTCCCAGGAAATAAATAAGACAGAAGCTGGGATTAATTTGGACAGAGGTAGTTAAGCCATATATTTCATTATCTTGGATTTCATTTTAGCTAGTGAATTCCAGGAAATATAAATGAGATATCATATTTTTTATTTTTATGACTAAAATAGATGCAGTTTCAACTTAGAATGGTCAAGATAAGTGTATATCTTAAATAAATCTGAACAAAAATTCATTTAATGCAATTACTTTCAAAAATTCTTTTCGGGGGAAAATGACAGAATCAATTCATGTAAGTCCCAAGGCTTGGAGTTTTATCCTCTCCTTTTTATTCCAATTATCTATGTTTTGCACAACTGTCTTATTTTTCATTTTAAAATGATCCTAAGTCAGAAAATCAAAAAAATTGTCTTGGAAAAAACCAAGTCAATGAAATGGGAGAGTGTTGCATTTGCTTGGGAGAAATGCCAGTCTCAGAATTTTATCCAAAGGGAACAGATATTCATCAATTGGATGTTCAATCTGAATCACATGCAGATGGATCAAGAAAAGATAAAAAAAGAGAAGAACTCTCTGAAATTCAAGAATATATGAAAGAAAATAAACTTCATATTACATCCACCTGTGGGCACATTATGCATCTGGATTGCCTTGGATACTGGATGAAAGCTGGAGGTAAATTTTGTGCAATATGCAAAAAGGGATATTTGCGCCAAGATGTACCTCCTGGTCATGAATTTGATTCAATTAGAAATTATTTTCCAGTTGATCATTCAAATAAAAGAAATGAAGTAGTAATAAACATTCTGGAAGTGGAAAATTTTACAAGAGGTCCAGGGAGAAATTCTATTTCCTCATCTATATTTATTTCTGACTCTCGGATATTCACAAATATTCAAAGAAATGCCAAGATGTTTTTTAGTTTGATTTTTTCCTTTGTGTTTTCAATCATCCTTTGTGCCACAGTTGATCATGTTTTTTTTATACCACCTGTCATCTATACTGGTTTGGCTATATTGATTTTTTCCCGTTCTTTGTGTTCATCAGAGCCACCAACATAAAGCTCATTTTGTTTTTGAATTTTTAGTTTTAATATTTTTAGAATTACTTTTTTGAAAATCATTTCTTTTGAGAGCTATGTTTTAAATTACAAATTTTACTAAAAAAATAATTTATAAAAAATATAAATTGATACCATTTTTCATTTTCAATTTAAGTATTAATAATACTTATTATAATTTTGACTCCTATTTAGGAAATAAATAATAATGGTAAAAAAATCATTTAATGAAAATTAATAGCAAATACCACAAAGACCTAAATTTCACTTGCTAGAAATTTCCATCAAGGATCTCAGTCCCAATCAAAAAACAAGATCAGATCAAGCTACAGCCCCTTTCAGGTCCAGCTTTATTCAAGCTCCAATGCACAGTCACTTTCCATTGTGCAAAGCGACTGGGCACCAAAAACTTGGTTGGAGAAGAAGCATGGCTCCAAATAGAGATTGGACAGAGATTCAACCAAATATTCCCTGATGGCACTTGCTAGAAATTGACATCAAATTTTTCATGGTGAACTGAATAAATAAACAGATCATAAATAATCAGTAAGATAAATTCTTCAGCCCAAATTCTATTTTTTTTTTTGGTTTGCATGTGCCTTTTTCAATTTATTCAATCACTGAAAATAGTCTCAAACTCCAACTAATTCTGAAAATACCTATGAATTTTATTTTCTGAGACAATTGTTTGCAAATTTCTTGAAAAATTTAAATGAAATAAACATCTTATCATTCAAGATTTTACCAAAGAATCATTTGATGGTTATATTTTTGAGCTCATTGGGTTTCTTCATTTGAAAGTAAAAACCCATTTGATGTGTTTTTAGTCACTTAAGAGTCCTGCATGCAGCAGGCATTCTGTCTTCCACTTGGATTCAAAGTTTCTTGCTACCCCAGGTGATAAAGTTTAGGAATAAATATATTATTCAAATTCTGTTAAAATGATCCTTATAAATGTGGACATTTTCAAGTGAAAGGTTGTTATTTTTTTTATCATTACTTTATTAAAAAATCAATAAAAATAAAGGCCAAAGTAGCACCTGAATGAGTAAACACCTCAAACTCCCAATATTCAATTTCTAACCACTACACCTGGTTTCTTTGGAAAATTAAATAAAGAAATTTTTATCCAGAGATATATATAGAATTATTTGGTGTTGGGGCAAAGCCTTTCATCAAATCAGTCACAGAATAGATGAAATAAATAAATTTTGGAAAATTACTTTCCTGGTTGCCTGAAATAACTTAAAGGGTTTGCTCTTGAGTCTGTTTGGGTTGTTTGAATACTCAAAATGGTGCAAATTGGGTTGTAGTGGTTTGGGAGACACAAAGATTATCAGGCTAAATCCATGTATCATTTTCTAATCTAATTATAAGCAATATAAAATTTTTTTAAACATTTTAAGGGTTTATATCTAACTGTTTCTTGGGTCTTAACTAATTTGATTTCCTTGTTTATATCATTTGGATTCTGTTATATCCTTCCCAGGTCTACAGGGGCCAAAGGAATGATATTCTGAGGCTGTTAGGGAAACCAGGGGTAGCACAGAAGGTGCCTTAGGTATTTTACAATTTTTTGATACTGAATAATTCCAGATTTAAGTTATTTAAAATAATACTTTGATATTTATATTAGAGAAACCATCCAATAATTCACATGAGCCATTGTGAGTAATATATGTGGTGGTTTTTTTAAATATCTGATTGCATATCCAATTTAATGCATTTTCTAAATAATATCTTATTCCCTGTATTCCCCATGTATGTTAAATTTTTCAGGTTTTTAGGCCATTCAAATATTCTTATTTTATATTTTTGAAGTTTCTAGTATTTATTTAAATGAATTAACTTGTATTTTTATGAAATTCTGTTTAGTCCATGTGGGTTTCAAAACAATCTCTGTCCATGGAGGTAGTTATTAAATATTTATGACATCTCAAATTGGTTTGTAGCTAATTGAAAAGTTCAAGTTGAGGAGCAAGGTTATTTGGAGAAGAAATGAGTATGGTAGGCTACTGAAGAGCCAAATTAGAAGTGTTGATAAGGCTACAAAGAGCCAAGGGAAATGGGAAAATACTTGTATATTCAAGTGAAACTGATCCAATGAGGAGGAAGGGACACTCCGGTTTAGTTGTCTAGCAATCAGATGAATTTCATTCCTGGTCCAAGGGGAGGACCAGTATTTAAGCACAACTCAAGAACCCCAAAGGGGGCCTAAGGTAGCAGGGTTAAAAAAATTAGAGAGCCTCAGAGGGGGCCTGAGACAATGATAAAAGGATAATAAAAGTGGTAAGATAGAAGTAAGGCTGACTAAATTTGTCAGTTACAAAATATGAACAGAAAAAGACAACAAATCACCTTAACTGAAAAATTCAGCAACCAATTTGAGACCAATCAACATTTCAGAGATTCATGAGAATATGAGAAAAGAATATGAGAATGAGATATGACATTTGAGAAAGGATGAAAAGACACCACCTTGTCAAGATTTGAGATGGGTAAGGAAAGCCTATTTTATGAGGAGAAACAAGGACCTCAGGCATAGTTGCCTAGCATGATATGGGAGGATAATATTACTATTTTAAGAGGAGGAACAAGGACCTCAGGCATAGCTGCCTAGCTTAATGGGGAGGATAATATGATGATGATGATGAGGGTAATGATGAGGGTAATGGTAATGGTGATGGTGATGGTGATGGTGATGGTGATGGTGATGGTGATGGTGATGGTGATGGTGATGGTGATGGTGATGGTGATGGTGATGGTGATGGTGATGGTGATGGTGATGGTGATGGTGATGGTGATGGTGATGGTGATGGTGATGGTGATGGTGATGGTGATGGTGATGGTGATGGTGATGGTGATGGGGATGGTGATAGTAATGGAGTTGAAATGGATTGGTAACAGTTATTTGATAATGGTTTGGTTGATAGAGTGTTGAATAGTAATGAATGTGATTTTTGTAATGAAAGAGGGTGGACAATAGAAAGATATAAACAGATAGTATTGAACAAAAAATGAGGGAAGAATTCCAACACTAATCACTGCATTAACTCAAAAGAAGCTTTTTTTAATTTAAAATCTTCTTTTAATTGCTGCTGGATGTTGTGTATTCCTGCAGATATGCGCATTTTGCCTTCATGGTACTGTAAGCCTGCTTGAATTCATGTGAATTATTCTTTCAATGCTTCAGGAATTATTTTGGTCCTTGAAAGCTGCCATGCAAACGTATGTATCTGCAGCAGCTGTTCAGACAAGTTTAAAAGTGAAATATTTTTGCTCACAACTAATAAACTAAACACCATTCTTTAATTATGACTAGATTTTAAGCAGTAAACCTCTCCAGGAAAGTAGGTTTGAAACATGAATTTAGCCAGAAATTCACAATTTGAGGCTTTAAACTTTGGAAAATAGATAAAATTAAAAGTAAGTTAATTTAGGAGTGGGAATTTAAGCATATTTTTGGCAAGTGACCCTACCTATCTTTGGTGGGAAATCAAAATATGCAATAGCATTGTCAGCTTGCTACTATGTACAGAGAAATCTTTCAAAGTATCTTAAACCAGAATAAAGAAAAAAACTTGGAGAGGGAGTGGAAAAAACTTGAATATTGTTTTCAATTCAAATTCCCCACCCCAAATCAGGTATAATCACTCACTGACTCTACCTTTGAAATCCTACTCCTTAACACCTCAAAAATAAATGTTAAAAATAGCTCAAAAACCCAGGCACAACCACCACAGAAATATTCATATCACTAGCTAGCAAGTGCTATCAAGGAGCTCATGCCTAATGTATGAACAGCTTGGTTAAATATCAGTCCAAGCTCAAATCAAGATTGATCAAAGCTCCAATGCATAGTTACTGCGCACCAAAAACTTGTTAGAGCATAAACATTACTTCAAATAGAGATTGGAGAGAGCTGAAACCAGAGATTGCTTGATGGAACTTACTAGCAAGTGCAATTATGTTTTTTTGGCGCGCTTTGGTTTTTTTTTCCACTGTAACATTTAACATGCCTTCTCATGTATCATTTACCACCTAAAATTTAGTACATCAGGCCCCCAGATGCCAGGACCTTTTTGATTCTTCAGATACAGAAAATGATAGGGTTTTGATAAATATATTATTCAAGGTGATTCTGCAATAATCTGTAAGAATTCAGAGAATTCAAATGCAATTAGGTGGTTTGGTCCAGTTTATGGTTAAATTAATTTATTAATCAAACATAAAGAGGCACAGTCATGGCAATATCCATTTGTTTTTTTTTCTCTAGCTCAAAACAGAAGAATCTTATCAGAATTTCTTCTATTTCTTGTATCATCCTCTCAGCTTTTCCATATTATTGGGGATGGAAGGGAGTAGAGAAGGCTAAGTTGGTTCCCAACATGTCATAGAGGTTCCTCCAAAACTCAGAGGTGAATTTTGGGTATCTGTTGCTTATCATTGTCTTACATACCCCTACTCCATCTATAAGTCTGTTCCAGGTGATGAATTTTATCTACTTTTCAGTTTCTTCCTTGTGTTTAGGCCATAATTTAGATTTTTTGGCATGCCTGTTCACAATGACTTACACAGATTTGTAGGAATAAGCGCCTCCAGGGTGTAATCCTCTCACAAAATCCAAGTTGATGAATTCACACCTGTTCTTGGGTTCAGGAATGTTTTTTAGGAGACAGACCCTCTTTCAAGTGGCTCTTTTATACTTCTGGCAAGCTTCAAAACTAGAGACATACTCAATTGTTAGGTCTCTCCAGTTATCTACCAAGCCATTTTGTGAGTTTTGCTAAATTCCTATCTAAGAAAATATGTCCATAAGGACAGTTTTCATGGAATTCAGCTGATACATGCTGAATACATCCTTGATGAGTAAGGAGAATGACACTGGAGAGCTGGTGTCTTTAGTAAGCCAGGCCATCCCAGAGTGTGAACCTCCATTCTTTATAGGGTTTCATAAGAGGTTCTGGTAAGCTGTTGACTAACTTTGGGCAAGGGAAGTTTCTTTCCATGATGGAGACCATATTTTTAATATCAGGATTGTAATTTTCCTTGGTAGATTCATGTTGTTACTTCTCTAGTTCACAAGTGTGTATGCACATAATTTGTGCTTTCAGGGGTAGCATATTTATATGCAATATGGTCAATATATCATGATCTTCATGTTCATGATCAGGATTAATGGGTTCATAAGGCAATGAATTCCTGCTTAAACTTTCTGCATTCTTGTGTTTAGCTCCTGCTTTATTTTATGTATTATATTGATCTAAAATCTATATTTTTTTATGGCTATTGGACATCTCAACATATGTCTTCTTGGAGTTCCCATATTCATCAAATTCTTGACTGCATTAAAATCACTTATGACCACAAAGTTAGTTCCTTCCAATTATTAACAGTTTCTATAAAGGCCAGACCAAGGCTAGGCATTCCATTTGGACAGCTCCATATCTCTTCTCAATATCCTTCATTTTCCAGGATATGAAGATTAAAGTTTTCATAACCACAGTTTTGACAATCCTTCAACTAAAACAATCCAAATTCTCATCAGCTTCAATCTCAGCTCAAACTCAAATTCACTTAATCCTGCACTTTCCACCAGATAGTACTCATGCATCTCTTACAGTTTCCATCTTCTTCTACTAGTTTCACCCTCTCCCTGTATGTTATCATCTCCATGTCCATGTACACCTTACCATTGTGTCATCTTATTCAGTCAAACTTCTCAGGATCTCTCCCTCTGTCCATGGATTTGTGCATCCTCTACCTCTCCTCAACCTAATTTGTATATGATCTAGTACATATTAAGCTTAGTATATAAATATCACATAATCTCCGATTTCTTTTCATCCCACGCTCCCAGGACTGCAGACCATTAAATGTCAAACCTTCCTGAACAGGCCCATCATCCAATTGGTCAACTACATCCTCCAGCCCAACAGCCAGATGTAATACCATGTGAACTCCAACCTGCCACACCATTCACTTGTTGCTCAAGGCCACCTTCTCAGCTCTCACATATACTGGCCTCTCCTTCCCTCCTGGAGTAATTCCTCCCCAGGAATTGGTATACTAATTGTTAATTTTGAGTCACTCTGCCAGTATGTGTAATCTCAGCACAAGACATCCTTCACCCAGACTGCTTAACTCATATCACCTTGTTTCTTCCTGGTGTTACTCTTAGAGGATTCAGCAAGCAATTATGCAACAAATCCTTCTTCAACAAACTCCACAAGGAATGCTCTTACCATCATTCCATTTCCTCACCACTTGTAATTCTCCTATCTTATTCTTCATTGCAATCCAAATCAATCATCCTTGAGTTCTATGAGTAGTAGTGCCTGTGCCTTCAGGCCCTTTCACACCAGGGGAAGTTGTGGCAACAGGTTTCTATACAGGTTTTACATCTTCAAGTATTCCTTGGTGTAAAGCATAACTCAAACCATTCATGCTTGCATCTTTATAGAGCTTGAAGTCTTTGGGGTAATCAGGTTGGATCAGCACTGAGGTGGATGAAATGGCCCTTTTTAGTTCCTCATAGTTTTTCATCCTATCATTTGTTAGGTTCCTGATGCAAGGAAACTTGAAATAATTTAGCTACATAAAGTGATGAAGTGAAAGAATAATAATATCATTTAAATGAAAAGGGGAAAATCTCCAGAAGAATCAATGTGGAAGGAGCAGTTTCAAGGTTATTAGTTGTCTTGTTTAATTTTTTTCCATATGTTTTAACAGAGGAGCCGTAACCTTATACAAAGGTGGGGGTTGTTAACACCTCTGTTCTGGGGGATTAATGTCACATGTTTTTCCTGGAAGATGGGGACCTATTTTGTTTAACAAGAAGTAAGTGTCAGCTTTCTGATATTTACAGAGAAATATTTCAAAGCAAAAAAAGAAAAGGAAAAAAGAAAAAAAGCAAAAAAGAAAAAAAGAAAAAAAGAAAAAAAGAAAAAAAGAAAAAAAGAAAAAAAGAAAAAAAGAAAAAAAGAAAAAAAGAAAAAAAGAAAAAAAGAAAAAAAGAAAAAAAGAAAAAAAGAAAAAAAGAAAAAAAGAAAAAAAGAAAAAAAGAAAAAAAGAAAAAAAGAAAAAAAGAAAAAAAGAAAAAAAGAAAAAAAGAAAAAAAGAAAAAAAGAAAAAAAGAAAAAAAGAAAAAAAGAAAAAAAGAAAAAAAGAAAAAAAGAAAAAAAGAAAAAAAGAAAAAAAGAAAAAAAGAAAAAAAGAAAAAAAGAAAAAAAGAAAAAAAGAAAAAAAGAAAAAAAGAAAAAAAGAAAAAAAGAAAAAAAGAAAAAAAGAAAAAAAAAAAAAAAAAGAAAAAAAGAAAAAAAGAAAAAAAGAAAAAAGAAAAAAAGAAAAAAAGAAAAAAAGAAAAAAAGAAAAAAAGAAAAAAAGAAAAAAAGAAAAAAAGAAAAAAAGAAAAAAAGAAAAAAAGAAAAAAAGAAAAAAAGAAAAAAAGAAAAAAAGAAAAAAAGAAAAAAAGAAAAAAGAAAAAAGAAAAAAAGAAAAAAAGAAAAAAAGAAAAAAAGAAAAAGAGAAAAAGAGAAAAAGAGAAAAAAAGAAAAAAAGAAAAAAAGAAAAAAAGAAAAAAAGAAAAAAAGAAAAAAAGAAGAAAAGAAAAAAGAAGAAAAGAAGAAAAGAAAAGAAAAAAATTAATATAAACAAAGGAGGAGTACAAAATCCATGCATATTATTACAGAAATGGATTCCCCACCCAACATTAGGGAAGCTGGTCACTCAGTGACCCCACCCTGGAATTATTACTCCTTCATATTTTAAAATGATTAAATAAAAAGGACCAAAATTTCACAGAACCACCATGGACCTTTGTGGCCAGTTTAAAATTTCACACATGTTGTTACATTCACTTTTCAAATGGAAAATTCATTCAGAAAACTCCTAAAATATACACAATTAATTAATTGTGTATATTTTAGGAGTTACACATGGAAATGTATTTTTTCACAATTCCTGCGCGCAGCCCTGCGTCCCTACACACAGCCTGCACTCCTCAATTACTTCCTAGATGCATAGATCAGTTTGATGTGCATTGATTAGCCAAAAATCCTACATGCAAGATCCCCACATGCAGCAGATCTGACTGCTTCAGGCGTCAGAAAGGATCAAAAACCAAATGATGGTTGCTACCACTATTAACAGCTACAACCCAGAAGGATCAACTTTTTAAATGTAAAAATGTGAAACGTACATGTTAGATATTATAAAAACATAATTTACCAAATAAAATCATTATTAATTAATTTTTAAATTATTTTAAATTAAGAAACAGATATTGAGAATCACCACGACAAGGACTGATCCATATCTTTAATTATAACAAAAAATATCAAGAATTTATGCTAAAAATTATCAAAAATTATCAATGTGATTGAAAAGTGGTGAAAACATAACGAAAATCCACTAATGATCACATTAGCCCAATAATAATGGTACAAATCAAAGATATGCTCAAAGTCATCAAAATGAAAAATTAACACATTAACAGTTCCTGCAGCTTAAAACACACAGAAATCCAGAATATCTTTTATCAGGTGATTGAAAGCACCTTGAGTACGTGCAAAACCTTCCCTGAAATGCTTACTAGTCTTAGCCCTTGATATTTATACTCTCTGCGTGTCCTGAGAATCTCATTTTTTCCACCAAAAAGGTATTTATACAGACCTCTTTTTTTCCTTTCAACCTCAGAATTCATCAGTTATTATCCAGAAAACTTGCCATCTGTGATCGGGTGGTTGAAAGAGGTAGGCAAGTAATATTTTGACTTGGTCTGGTTTATCAGTGATTTATTTTACCACCATTATTGATTCATTGAAGTTTAGTCCGCAATCAACCCCAACTTTGCTCTGAATCCTTGCAGGTATCCTGTGAATCATTACTCAAAGAAGTAAGTGACCTCCTTCTTGCCTTGGCTTGTGTGCTGGTTTGCTTTTACATTATAACCAGTTAGTTGGATAATACTTCCTTCTTGAGAAATTTGATAAGGTTTTCATTCTTCCATGGTTTTATACTATCCAAAGTGACCCCCTGCAGAGAGGCGTTTTATCTGCAAACATCCCCAGTTGTATAATACTGCATCTCCTCTTTTAGAAAATACTTAAAAGCCTTGACCAAAACAATTAAAACTTACACAAGCTCTTAACACATTTATTATTAAAGCTTTTTACGTGTTCATTTTTGGGGAATATTATTATTCCATCACTTTATCACTCTCTCTAGCTAAATAACTTCAAGTTTCCTGAAATCAGAGAACTTAAATTAATTATTACCAAACTAAATGTTAAAAATTTCTGGGAAAGACAGCACAAAAGCCAAGGCAGGAGGGAAATGTTAAAATACATAGGCACTTACCTTTGTGCCACGTATAGGTTTAATCCCAATGGGATGCACAAAAGGGCCTCTCAGGTCCATTTGAAAAACAAATGGACCACATGGGCCTCTGTGGATGTCACAGGTTTGGGGAAACTGGCCTCAAAACACATGAAATAAGTGATTTGCTACACGGGCCATCAGTGGCCTGTTGGGATGGATGGGCCACCCCAGCCAAATGGGCTTTCATGGAAATTATTGGTCCCAAGCTTCATCTTGGAAATACTTGGCCAACTGGGCTGCCCTGCCAAAGTAGTCATTTTAAGTTTTTTGGCTGGGACAGCCTTTTGGGGCCACTTTTTCTTGCTCATGGCCCGCTGAGGGGCCAGGCGGCCTTCCCAGGGCCATTAAAGGGGGGTAAAAACCCCACCCAGGTTGCGGTGGAAGAACCTGTTGCGGCCGCAGCGGCCAGCAATGGGGGCTGCAGGACCTGGGAGCAACAGTCCTGGCTCCCTCCCCTCCCATTGCTTGACATTGCAACAGGAGGGGGGTGGCTGGTGGAATACCACCATCCACCAAGGCTGCACAGGCCAGTTGCAGCAAGGCAACCAGTGGTGAGAGGTTATTTCATCACCCCCCTACCTGAGCAAGGAAACAATGGGGCACTCTCCCCCCCCTGTTATCAAGGAGGAGGCGCCAAGGGCTGGGGGGACTTGATCCCCTCCCAGCCCAATTGACTGTTGGTACAGCCCAGTTTTGTCGCATCCAGGCAACCGGTGGGGGGGGATATAATCACCCTCCCAACTGTGTGGGTGGGATGATGCAAAGGAAGCGGGGCGCTCTCCCCCCCCCCCACCACCACCACTGTTACCAAGGGGGAGGCGCAAAGGGCTGGAGGGAGATCAGGTCCCTCCAGCCCACATTTTTTAGATGTTCTGCCTGGGTCAAATTGCATCCCAGGCAACCAGAAGAGGATTTGACCACCCCTGCCGTTCACCTAGGTAGGAAAGAGGGGGGGTGGCATGTATGCAGGTTACACCCCCCCCCCCTATGAGCTTGAGACTGGACCCAGATGAGTTGTGGGTCCCACCTGGTCTATGTTAGGGGCCAGGGGATGGTTGCATGAGGAAACTAGCCCAGTAAGTGGGGTAACAGAGGTAACAGGGCTGGTTGTGAGGGACAACCAGCCCAGGGATTGAACAGTAAAGGGGCTGGTTCAGCCCTGTAAGGGTGCAAACACCAAAATGACCGGAACAATCTGGTCCAAAGGGTTCAGGGGCAAATTCCTTTTTGCTGATGTAGCCCAAACCAATTAAAAGGCCTGTGGAGCCTGTGGAGCCCTTTTGGGGCGGAAATATTAATTTTCTCTTGTTTTATCATGGGCCCGCAAGAGTCAAATCTTTTTTATTTCAGGAGGCCTTCTCCCTGCTGTTTTTCATCCCATCCATTCAAATTCATAAAATCAATTATCCAACATATTGCCCCATTGTGAGATCCCATTTGCCTTTATAGACACAAGTTGTCCAGCATTTCTTTTGCTTTGATTACTGTTCCTCCTTCCACTAAGCTAATTTCTGGCCATACGTTTGACAGGAAATAACTTACTTGCTTTGATTAATCACTCATATGGTACCTTCAGAGGTTCACATTCAAGGGTTTAATGATCAATGGTTGGGGATTTGATTGATTCTTCCTCAAAGCAAACAGAAATAACATTTTCTTGGAAAAAACACTAATATCTCAGACTAAGGTCATAAATCACTTGCTTCTCTCTGTATAAAGACTTGATAAGCAATTGCAAGTGCCTGATGATTCTCAATGAATTCCTGGATAACTGGAGAACAATAAGCCAAATAAGGCACTGTATAAATAACTTTTGGTGAAAAAGAGCTTCCTCAGGGCACATAGAGAGGGTAGGGCTCATGGTCTAAGGCTGGGAAGCCTGCCAGGGATGTTTTAACACTTCCTGTTAGTTCTGTAAGTCATCTTAAATTGGATATGCAATATCTGTGCATCATTTTAGCTGCAGTATCAGTTAATATGGTCATTGGTTATTTTGAGGATCCTGAACATATGTCAATTTTTTATTATTATTAAAGATAATCCATCTATTTTAGTAGGATAGGCTGTCAATAAAGCCAGGGTGGGTCCTAAGATTTTTTGGAGATTCCTCCAAAACTCAGAAGTAAATTTTGGATCTCTATCACTTATATAATTATTTTGGAGACTCCCACTTCTGCAATGAGTCTATTCCAGAAGAGCAATGCTGATTCCATTTGCAGTATCCTCTTTGTGGTTAGGTAAGAATTTGGTCTTCTTGGGGAACCTGTCTACTATGACTAAGACTTATTTATCGGAATAAGCTCCTCCAGGAGGTAGTCCTGTCACAAATTCCATATTGATGATTTTCCTTCTGTTCTTTGTTTCAGAAAGCTTTTTTAGAAGGCCAATGCTTTTTCCAGAGGTCCTTTTGGACTTCTGACATGTTTCACAGGTGGAAACATATTTGATAGTTCAGTCTCTCCAATGAATTCACCAAGCTGTTTGCTAGAAATTATCTTGGGTCCTCTCAGAATATAAGTTATCAGAGGAATTTATCACAAAATTCAGCTAGGATCTTTTTAATATGTTCTTCTTTATTTAAGATTATGAAGTAGAATGAAGGTGCCTATGGTATACCAAACCATCCCATAAGGTGAATCTTGCATATTTGTAAGGCTTTAGAAGAGGTTCAGGTAAGCTGTTATTCAGTTCAGTAGGAGTTGAATTAATTTCCATGATGGAAATAAGAATTTTCATGTCAGGGTTTTAAGCTTCCTTGATAGAATCAAAAAGGGATTGTTCCATTTCAAAGATGTGTATTCCCATTATTTTTACTTCAGGATTAAGAATATTTTTGTTTATTATGGCATATATATCATCATCCTCTGAATCATGAGCAGGGTTTCTAGGATCAGTGGGTAGAGCATTCCTACTTAGGCTTTCAGCCTTCTGATTTTTAGCTCCAGATCTATGGACTATGTTCAGTTGTCCTCTGTATTGTTTTATAGCTATATTTCATCTTAAAATATGTCTTGTGTGAGCTTTCATTTTGATAAAAATTCTTAAAGGATCACAGTCAGTGATTACCACAAAGATTATACCTTCCAAGTAATAATGCATTTTATCCAATGCCCATACTAGAGCAAGACATTCCATTTGGCTAGCAACATATCTCTGTTCTGTATCCATCAGTTGTATTTATATAAAGAGTATATGTTTTTACACTGTTTTATCATATTATCCTACTTCTTGCTTTGAAGCAGCTGCTAGGGCTTCCATAATAGCATTTATTCATAGCTTGAAGTTTTTGCTTTAATTTGGTTGGATTGTCACAGGGGCTGTTTTCATAGCTTTTTTGAGTTCCTCATAATTCTTTACTCTTGCATTAGTAATCTCAAAAAGGGTGTTTTTGTTGCAGATTTAAACAAACATTTTGTTAGGAGGGAAAAATTAGGTATTTACTGCCAAGATTAACTGAAGAAACCGATAAAATATAGAGGTTCAGTCATTTTTTGGGAATTGGTCTGTTCAAAACAGAAGCTATTTTGCTTTGGTCAGCATTCAGGGTTATTCCAGACACTATACATCCTAAGGCTTTGGATTCTCCTTTCAGCTCTCTGATAACAGGAACCTTGCAGCCCTTTAGCTACAGAGAGTGATAAAAATACTGGAATAATTATAATAAATATTCCAAAGATAAACACTTGAAAAGCTCAAATAATAAATATTTTTAAGAGCTTGTACAATTTTTTATTGGTTTGGTTAAATTTTTTTTTTAATTTTTTATAAAAAGAAAGGCCACAGTATTCTACTACTGGGGATCTTTACAGACAGACAGCCTCTCTTCAAGGGGCCTCCTTAGGCATCTTAAGAACCTTCAAATGATAATGGGTGCCTTATAAGGACTTATCCACTGATATGGCTGGGCAAAACAGCACAATGCCCAAGGCAGGAAGTTAAACACTCCCTCTGAGTCAATAATCAACAGAAAAGCCTGCTAGATTCAGGTAAAGGGTTTCAGGGAAGATGGGGTTGATTTTCAGACTAAACTTTAGTGAATCAGGTTGATTGGTTTTGGGAAATAATAATAAGACTGAAGACTAAGTCATAAATCACTTGCTTGTCTCTTTATAAGCACTTTATCAACAATAACAGGGCATCTGATTGATAAAAATAAATTCCTGGTAAAACTGAATGGGGATAATGGATCCAAAGAGGTGTGTATAAATACCTTTTGGGGTGATAATGAGCTTCTCAGGGAACATAGAGAGGTTTCTGCTCATGGGCTGAGGCTGGTAGGCCAGTAAGGGAAATTTTAGCATTTCCACTTTGTGCTTTCAATCAGCTGTCCTCAGATCTTCTGGATTTCTGTACTATTTTAGAAACAGGATCTGTTAATCTATTAATGGTGTAATTCTGATAAATCTGCACTTATCCTTCATTTGTACTATTAATATTGGTTTAAAGTAGAAAGATATGTATATTCATTGATTTTCCATCATCTCATAAGCACATAGGTAATATTTAATAATTTTAAAGGCCAGTCCTTGAAGTGTTTTGTGGTCTTCAAAGAATAGGATCTGTCTGTTTCCTGGTAAACTTCATTATTTGATTTATTATTTAAAATATTTTTGAATTAATTGTATAATAGTTTTATTTAGTTTTTAAGGTTTTTAGATAATTTGTATTGCATATGTCACATTATTACATATGCCAGGTAAAACCTACTAGTTTTTAGCTCCATTGAGGGGTACCTGCTGTAAAATTAGTCACAACTGATCCTGAAGCGGGGATCAGTCCATTCAGATTCCCGCAGGGTAGGATCTGCTTCCTGCGTGACAAGATTGTTCGCGCGGGACTTCTGTACGCGCAAATGTGATTCTACAGGCACATAGGGGTTGTGTAGGGACGCTGAACTGCGCGCGGGAATTGTGACATAACACATTTCTGTGTTTAACTCCTAAAATATACACAACACATCAATTCTGACTGAATTTTAGGTGTTAAACATATACATTATGCTATATGTGAGGTATTAAGTTGGCCAATAGGTTCCATATGGGTGCCATGACCTTTGGGTAAATTCTTATTTAATTATTTAAAGTATGAGGGAGTTGTATTTCAAGGGTGGGCTCAGTGAGTGACCCTACCTTATTTTGGGTGGGGAATCCATTTCTGAAATAATATTTATGGATTTCCCACTCCTATTTAATATTTCATTTCATTTATCTTTATTTTGAATTTTTGTTACTTTGACAGGTTGCTCTGTACATAGTAGCAAGCTGACATCTCCAAACCCAAACATGCATTTCTTCATGGAAATTTTTCAAACCACAGAAAAGATGGTTTTTAGGACTATTCTTGCCTTGTCCATGTGAGTTGACCCATCATCAGAGTAAATGATAACATCATCAATGTATAGCATCATGGCGCCCTTCCTGATGAATTTTACTAGTACTGTGTCCATAACTCTTTGACAGTGAGAAGGGGAATCTTTGATCCCAAATGGAATCCTTAGATATTGATATATCCCCAAGTGGCATACGATTCTCATGAATCCCTTAATTTCAGGGCTGATAGTTGTTTGGTCAAATACTTTTAGCATATCAATTGTTTTAATAAAACTAGCCTTAGATAGTTTTTGCAGAGCATTATCAATCCTTGTCATAGGATAGTAGTCAGCTTGAGTATAATTTTTGAGCCTTCTGAAATTTCCACCCATTCTTTACTTATAATTATTCCAGGATATAACTAGTGGAGTAGTGACATCCACATTTTCATCTTGTCCTACCTTTTGTAAAACTTGAATTTCAATCAATTCCTCAATATGGTTCTCAAGAGCTGCTTTATTTTTGGGACTAGAAGGGTAAGCAGGTCTACAGAGGTTAGGAGGGTAAGGAGGTTTTATGTCAGCTTGCTACTATATACAGAGCAAAACTGTCAAATAGTAACACAAACTATGAAAAATAAGAATACCTCAATTAACAAAGTGAGGAGTGAGAAATCCATAAATATTATTACAGGAATGAATTCCTCACCCAAAATTAGGTAGGGTCACTCACTGACCCCACCCTTGAATTCCAAGTCCTTATATTTTTAAAATTATTAAAAAGAAAAGTACTAAAAATTAAAACACCTGTATGGCACTTTTTGGCCATTCTAATATTTCACACGTATTGTCACGTATAGGTTTTACACCTAGAATTCACTCAGAATTGAGGTGTTGCGTATATTTTAGGAGTTACACGCGGAAATGTGTTATGTCACAATTCCCGCGCGCAGCCCCGCATCATTACATAACCCTATGTACTAGTAGCAGAAGGTTCCCCCGTACTAGAGACCCGCGCGCAGCTGATTCTGCCACGCACGCAGCAGATCCTACCCCGCGCGCATCTTTACTAACTGATCCCCGCTTCTGGATCAGTTGTTACTAATCTGACAACCAGGTACCGCTCAGAAGAGCTACAACCTATTTATGGTTGCCTAGAATATGTAACAAACTGACATATGAATCACTAATGATCTAAAAAGATCAAAACTTAAAAAAAATTAATGAAAGTTAAGTTTTAAACATTTTTTAATAATAAATCAAAGATCAAGGACTAGCACGTTAATCACTGATCTTGATCTTTGAAGACCACAAAACACTACAAGAAGTGTTCATAAATATTATTAAAAATTATCTGCATGATCAGAAGACGATGGAAAATCAGTAAACATCCACATCTGCACGCTTTAAAACAATACCAATAGTACAAATGAAGGATGAGTACAGAATGATCAAATTTACGCCATAACAGATTAACAGATCCTGTGGCTAAAATAGTTCAGAAATCCAGCAGATCTAAGGACAGATGATTGACAGCACCAAGTGGACGTGCTAATCTTGCCCTGACTGGCTTTCCAGCCTCAGCCCACGAGGAGAACCCTCTCTATGTGCCCTGAGAAGACCAAAATCACCCCAAAAAGGTATTTATACAGACCTCTTTGGATCCATTATTCCAGAAGTTAATCAGTTACCAGGAATTATTTATTGTCAATCAGAAACAGTTTCATTGTGAATCAAGTGCTTATATGAAGATAAGCAAGTAATTTATGACTTATTCTGTAGTAGTATTATTTACCTTTATTAACCAATCAACCATTGAAGTTTAGTCAAGCAATCTACCCCATCTGCTCTGAAACCCTTCCAATTATTCCAGGATTTTCGTGTTAAAGTGCTCAGAGTGAGTGTTACCCTTTCTTTCTTGGCTTTTTGTTGCTGTTGAGCCCAGCCACTAGTGGAATAAGTCCTTTCTAAGGCACCCATCTTTATTCCAAGGTTCTTAAACTGCCTAAGGAGGCCCCTTGAAGAGAGGTTGCTCGTCTGTTAAAATCCCCAGTAGTGTAATACTGTGGCCCCTCTTTTATATTATATTGAAAACCATTTACTACCAAACCAATTAAACCTTGCAACTGCTCTTATTAAATCATTTATTTGAGCTTCTAAGCCTTTATTATTGGAATAATAATTATTATTATCATTCCAGCATTTTTATCACTGTCTGTAGCTAAAGGACTGCAAGGTTCCTGGTATCAGAAAGCTGACATATTATGTTGAGAGTTTGAATCAAATCATGTCCTTTGATATTGCCAATTGGATGGTCCTTAGTGCAGAAAGTATTCTGATTTGCAAAGCAGACTTGAAGTCTTTATATTTTTTTCTCTTCAGTAAGTTGGGATTTGAAATCTGCTTGGGCCAAATATTCTTGGTTCAAGTGTCCAAGTGTTTCTTGTAGGTTAGGCCGGAGTTATGAGAATCAATATGACATATCTGAAACATTTTTCTCCAGCCACCTCCTACTTGAAAATATCTTCCTTTACTCTGGAATACATCAATTCCATATAGGCAGAATTAATCATTTCCTAAGATGCAGTAATCATATAATCCATTTTTTAGTACCACAAATTCTACTTTCAGCTTGATGCCTCCTTTTTTTTGAGTAATTATAATTTCTTTAGTCCATAACCTCATAGAATTCAGAGGAGAGTTGCAGCTACTGAATCTAGCTTGTGGTACTGGTAAAATGTTTTTTCTCTAATTAGGATCTTATTTTTCCAGAACAGAATTTCCAATACAGGAACAGAATTCTTGACTTTCCAATAGTAATTTAATTTTATATATCTGAATTAATCCAGTAGAATAGCATTTTTTTCCAGATTTATAACTCTTACCAGTAGATGGTTTCAGAGTCAGAGTCTTAGCATTGGAAAAATGTTGTATTTTCATATTGGGATTCCATTGTGGAGGTAGGTTGGGTTCACCATAAACAGGGTTTATATCCATAGAGGATTCAATTTTTCCTTCAATGACATTGACAGGGTTAGTGATAATCAAGTAACATTCTGAGATTGATACATCATCATCATAATATTGAGGATAAGGGTTTTTGTCAGTCTCCTGGATGCCAAAACCCTTGCTATCCTTTAGCTATTAGAGGTAATAGAATAAATAATAAATATATTATTTAATAAATGCACAAAAAATCCATAAAATATTTGGATAAAGCTTATTGCAAGGTTAATTGGTTTGGTTATGGTCTATTGTTTTAAATCAATATGAATAAATTGATTATTAAATATTTTTTATAGAGGGGCCACATTATATTGGGGATCTTAACACCTCTCTTCAGGGATTTCAGTATGAAAACACGTAGTCCTGGTTACTTTGGGCTCTTTAGTTGAAAGGATATTTTACCCAAAGATAATATTTATATAAAATACACGGTGGAGTGGCAGGTCCTTGTAACCAAGCTGCCACGACAGAGAAAGGATAATAAAACTCACTGGTATACTATTAGATACTTTGGTTATCTGTTTGGGACATGCACTGATGTGTTAAACCTGTATAATGGGGTTATAAGGTTTTTCAGCAGTTTAAATTGATATAAAGAGATTCAGGACAGATATTGTTAATCAGACTAATCCATAAATCACTTACGTATCTCTTATAAGTACTTGATTACCTTGGCACGGTGTCTGGATATAAATATAACTGGGTTTCTGGGTATCAATATCCTCAAAATATCTCTTTATTTATATCTTTTGGAGTCCTAATATTGTCCTTCTGAGGGGTACAGGGGCTCAAAGGGACGGACACTGAAGCAAGCAGGGTAACCAGTTGTATTATGTCACGTTTTCTAGGTACTGTAACACGGGTAGCATCTAATTCCTCAGGTTATGGGAATTATTCTACTTTTTAATTGTGATTGGGAAGTGTGAATAACACTAATCTGTCCTATTTATGTATTATTTAATTAATTATCCTTAGGAAATCTTCCCAGTAAGTTAAAAATAATTTTAATAGACATTTCTACAGAAATTCTGATTTCAGGTGAGTTCTCATTATCTATGAAATAATTGGGGTAAAGTAATGATATTGATTTTACTCCTTATTTTCAAGTTCCAGTTGATTTACTAAAATAATTACTTCAAAATATAATTCATGGGAATTCATTTAATATTTTTACATCATTGGTTTTCTGAGTATGTCAAGGAAAATATTGATGTCTAGAAATTCTCATAATAGTATATTAAAGTATTTTAATATATTTTTAGAAGTTGACATTTTCTTATTTTTGAAATTCTTGGTACTTTGAATTATCTTTCATAAAAATACATATAAGGGTTATTTAAGTATTTTTATATGATATTATGCACTTTTAGACTATCTACTATCCACGGGAACATTTATTAAATATTTAGAATGTTCCTGTGTGGGTTGTAGCATGTTTACGCGGTACCTAAGCTTCTCAGGCTGCCTGTCACTTTTTCAACCCATAGTCCCGTGGCTACGTACTTGTCAGAGGCCCAGGGCTGCGTACACAACCTTTACAGAGTGACAGGGCTGTTTTTCAGCCGCGCACGGGTGCATTGGCTGCCGCGGCTGCGTGCGGGAATTGTGACAAAACACATTTCCGTCCGTAACTCCTAAAATATACACAACACCTCAATTATGACTGAATTTTAGTTGTGAAACCTATATGTGAACATACGTGTGAAATATTTCACTGGCCAAAAAGCTCAATACTGGAGCCGTGGTATTTTGGTCTTTCTTTCCTTAATTATTTAAAAATATAAGTAGTTGGATTTGAAGGGTGGGGTCAGTGAGTGACCCTACCTACTTTTGGGTGTAGAATCCATTTCTGCATTAATATTTATGATTTTCGTACTCCTTCTTAGGTTAATCAAATTATAATTTTTTTATGTTATTTCTGTTACTTTTGCAGCTTGCTCTGCAATAGTAGTAATCTGACATTCCCCAACTCCAAGATATGGCCATATCTGAAAAAAATCTGGAGCATGTTTGGGAAAAAATGTTTCAGTTCCTCTTGCTGCCTCTGTAGTTCCTGAGATGTCTTGGTCCATCAGGTATGTTATTCTCTGGTAACCATTCATCTTTGTCTGCAGATTCTCATTTGTATCTTACTAAGTATAGTCTAACATCTTTTCCTTGTACTCTCTCTTTCTTGTCTCTCAATATCCTGCTGACTTTCCCTTTTTCTTTCACAGGGTCAGGTTCTATTTGTATTATTGTTGAAGGGAGGTTGCTACCTTCTCTTGGTTGAAAGTGTTTGACTAGGCTAACAGAAAATACAGGGTGTTTTTGTCAGCTTGCTACTTGGACAGAGCAACCTGTCAAAGCAGATTTAAAACAGAAATAAAATAATAAAATTAGAAGGAGTGAGTAATCCATGAATATTATTACAGAAATGGATTCCCCACCCAAAATTAAGTAGGGTTACTCACTGACCCCACCCTTGAATTCTAACTCCTTACATTTTCAAATAATTATTAAACCAAATGACCAACAGACCACGACACCACCATGGCACCTTATGGCCATTTTAACATTCAACACATTATGCCATGTATAGGTTTCACACCTAAAATTCAGTCAGAATTGAGGTGTTGTGTATATTTTAGGAGTTACAGGCGGATTTGTGTTGTGTCACAATTCCCGCGCGCAGCCCCGCATTCATACAGTAAGGGTACATACGCCTGAAACTCAATATGTAGGCGCATGTCAAAAGGCCCGCATGAAAAATGCCTGACTCGCTGCAGGCAACAGATTCCCACATGCAGCTGTCAAGCCTGCGCGCGTCAACAAAAATTGTACTAAGCCTGACAGCCAGGTACCGCAAGAACAGGCTACAACCTGCATGCATACATCATGTATATGTAACAACTTGACTACCGGACAGAGGGATTTCTGAAACCTAAGAATATTTAATAAAAAATATATGAAAATCAAAATATAAAGCAAATAAATTGTGGGAAAAAATAATGAAGTTTGTCACGTAAATGCAATTGCCAAATCTTTATGAACCACAAAACACAACAAGGAGTTAACCTAAAAATTATTAAAAATTCCCAAAATGTGCAGAAGATGCCGTAGGATTTACAAACAGCCACTTCCACCCATGTAACTCAAAAGAAATTAATACAAAATAAGGAAATGTGTCTGAATCATAAAAATAAAAAACTAACATTTGAACACCTTCTGACAATTATTTCACAAAGAAATATGACATAGACAAGGCTAGTAGATTGACAGGACCATAAATACGCGCCAAACTAGCCCTGTACAGCCTTCTAGCCTCAGCACCCAAGCACAACCCTCTCTACGTGCCCTGAGAAGGTCTTGTTACCCCAAAAAGGTATATAAACAACCCTTTTTAAGTGATTTAAACCCCAGTAATTTTTAAGTATCAATCCAGACCCCTTTGCCATATGTGATCAAGTGTTTATTCAAGATAAAAAATTGATATATGGCTATAGTCTGATAGTATTATTAATAATTCTGGCCCCATCATTGATTCCGTGAAGAATATAAGCAAATAACCCCAATAATTGTCCTGAGACCCTTTCAACCGTGAATTTCTGCAAGCTTCTTGGAGTAAGTACTTAAACTACTAAGTTTTCTCCTCCTTGCACCCAGGCATAAGTGCTGTAAGACAGCCAGTCCGCCCATCCCCTTGAGTTACTCTTTTGTGAGCAATCATCTAAGACCAAATGGTCCCAAGTTCTTTACAGGGTTCAAAAGAGCCCCTTGAACAGAGGTTGTTATCCAATAAAGATCCCCTGTTTTCATGAATGGTGGCCCCTCTTGAAAAATACATATTTAAACAAATTTAATCCAACCAAACCAACCAAACTTTGCACTTTCTTTTAAATCAATTATTTGAGCATTTTACCGTTATTTTCTTTGAATTATTATTCCAACACCAATATCACTTGCTGTAGCTAAAGGACAGCAAAGTTCCTGGCATCAGGAAGCTGACAGTTTTTTTGATAATTCTTCACTCAAGATTACTTCCACAGCATTTTTTCCATGCATCCTTTTGATAGAAAATGGTCCAACAAAGGCTGGTTTCAGCTTTCTTTTACCTGCTAGATTGTTGAAGTTGGTTGTAGATATCAAGATCTGATCTCCTATTTTAAAGTCAGGTTCTCTATGTGATTTTTCCCATCTTTGTTTGTGGTATTCTACTGCTTCTTCTACACACTTTTGAGCATGATTATATTCCAGATCTATCATCTTCTTAAAGTCAAGAGATGTTACATGAATAGTGGCTAAGTTATTGTTTAAGTTATTCCTAGGTAGTTTTGGAATCCATCCTCTTTCTAGTATGTAAGGAGCTTCTTTGGTTGTAGAATATTTACTGCTGTTATAGGCCATTTCTAGGGCTGGGAGTAGGCTTACCCAATCATGGCAATAACCATCTGAGTTTTTGTATTTTAGACCAAAGCTACAAAACCTCCTTAACATATCTTCTAGGGTCTGTATCATTCTTTCAGCTAATCCGTCAGTTTGGGGATGGTATGCTGTAGAAAATGCTAGAGTAGTACCCAGTATATCATTTAGATTCCTCCAAACCTCAGAGGTGAATTTGGGGTCTCTGTCACTGATTATAATCTTGGGTATACCAACATCAGCTATGATCCTGTTCCAGAATAGTGAAGCTAAATCCATAGCACTATCTTCTTTGTGGTTAGGTAAGAACTTTTCCCCCTTAGAGTATCTGTCAACTATAACTAGGACAGAGTTATATGAATGAGTACCTCCAGGGGGGAGGCCGGTGACAAAATCCATATTGATGATTTCTCATCAGTTTTTAGGTTCAGAGATCTTCTTTAGGATTCCAAACCTTTTGTCAGTAGTTTTATTATATTTTTGGCAGGTCTCACAGCTAATAACATACTTCATAGTGATTTCTTTCCAGTCTATCCACCAAGCAGTTTGTTTTACTTTTTCCAAGGTTCTTTCTGTGGATAGATGCCCTGATGAACAGTTGTCATGGAATTCCTGGAGTATATGTTGTATATGTTCTTCTTTGCTTAGTACTAATACACTGGAATGTTGGTGTCTTTAGTAAAGGAGACCATCCCAAAAGGTAAACCTTCCTGCTTTATAGGGGTTAAGTAATGAAGCAGGTAGACTATTTACCAGAGCTGCTTCTGGGGATTCACATTCCATAATGGTAATCAGCAGCTTGATTTCAGGAGAGTAAATGTCCCTTACTAGGTTGAAGAAAGCAGTATCTAATTTGCATAAGTGGATCCCCATTATTGGAGAATTTATTGCAAAAAGATTGATGCTCAGGATAGGAAAGATATCTTGATCTTCAGGGTCATATGTTGGATTTTTAGAGTCATTAGGAAAAGCATTCCTACTTAGACTATCAGCATTCTGATGTTTATCTCCAGCTTTATGCACTATAGTCATCTATCCTCTATACTGTTGTATAGCAATTTGCCACCTGAGCATATGTCTGCTAGGGGTTTTCATGTTTATAAGATTTCGTTCAGCATTACAGTCTGTGATCACTTGAAAAGTGGTGCCTTCTAAGTAATAGTGTAGCTTTTCTAAATTTCATACTAGAGCCAAACATTCCAACTGAATGGCTCCATATCTCTTTTCTGTATCTTTGATCTGTCTAGATATGAAGAGTACTGGTTTCTCTACTGGTCTGTCTTCTTCTATCCTTTCTTGATGTAGAGCGGCTCCTTACCCTTCCATACAGGTATCAATGTACAGTTGAAAAGGCTTGGAGTAATCTATTTGGATGATTAAAGGATTAGCGGTCATAGATATTTTTGGTTCCTCATAGTTTTTCAATCTCTCATGAGTCATTTCTGATAAACCAATCCCTTTATTATTAAAGTTATGATTGATTTGAAACCAGAAAACTGAACAAGATGGTTAGACACTTTATCATGATAACACAATTAGAGTTAAAGATGGTCATACCCAAGCTGATGAAAATGAGGAGATTCAGAGGCCCTTTGAGACAAAAGAGATTTAGGAAACAACCACCATACAAGCTAAGAAAGATGTTAAAACTTTAGAGAAGGGAAGCCAATGATGAAAAGATTAGGAGACTTCTAAGCTACGGAGATTGCAGCAGGTCATTGCACCAAATTAACCAATGTTGACCACTGTGGCCACAGCCTTCTGATTGATCTAGTCCTTGTTGCTAATACTGGATCTTGAGGAAGTTTCAAAGAGATGATAAAGAAGGTCGGCAGGGAGAATAGAACTGTGTGATTGCTGAGAGTAGTACAAGACTTAGACAACATATGACAGTAATGAATATGCATACAAGCTGAAGTACAGTGGAGCGCACTCTGGGAGATGTCCGCGCCTGGGAAGTAGAAATAAATAATAAAGAAAAGAAAGTGAAAATGAAATAGACAGATGAGCAAAAAATAGAAAGAACCAATCATTCCAGCACCATAATATATTCCAATAATATTCCAACACCCCCCCATAATTTGGTGCAAAGTAGGCCTAGAAGCACCTGGAGGTTAAAAGATGTAGGGCCTGTTTATTCGCCGCTTTTGTAAGAGAATCAGCGATCATTTCATTGGTGGCTATGAGCTTCACGTGAATGTTTCTAGAGCTGGATTGCTCCCTCAGCCACTTCATTTTCATGTCAATATACTTGATTTTTGAATTAGACCCAAAGTGTTTGATTTTATCAACCAATCCTTTATTATCTACGTAGAAGGTTGAAGGCTGAATCTGAGAACCCCTACAAAGGTCATTAACAATGGATTGAATCCACAACAATTCTTGTTCCCCATTGGTTAGAGCATTCAGTTTGGCCTCCGTAGATGAGAGTGTAATGTTGGACTGTTTGCGACTTTTCCAAGTGATAGGCGACAATTTCCAGAAGATGACAAAACCAATTTGAGACTTCCAACTGCTGGGATCATCTGCCCAGGTCGATTTGGTAAAGACCTGTAGCAAATTCAGCGCCGTTGCATTGGTTTTCAGAGTGAGAGAGAAGGAAGAGGTCCCTGCGAGATATTTCCAAACGTGAAGAACCTCCTTCCAATGAGATAAACCCGGACTTTGATTGAACTGGGACAGAATTGAGGAAGCCGTGGCTATATCCGGCCCAGTGCGACACACTAGATAGTTTAGTAAACCCGTATATTTCCTGTAATTTACCCCAAGCTTATTAAATTCTGAGATTTCTGTATGTGAAGCCGGAATTAATCAAATTCCAGGAGTAAGGGGCGTAATGACTGGTTTGACCTCTGATAGCTTCAGTTCCTCCAAAGTCTTCTGAATTCACTTGGTTTGATTCAACATGATACCTTCCTTTGATTTGGAAAATTCCATACCAAGAATAGTTTCAGGATTGTGAGCCAAGGAGCGTGGAAATTTCTTTAAGAATCTTTCTTCAAACCATTTGACTTCACCGCTTACAATCAGATCATCTATGTGAAAGAAAATGGATGAATGTCAATCTTTGTGAGTTTAAAGACAGGGATCGGCATAAGATTGCTCGTAACCAATGTCTACCAGCCATCCAGTGAGGGTTCTATACCAGTTTGAAGGAGCTTGTTGAAGACCATAGAGTGATTTTTTGAGTTTTAAAAATTTGGACGCCCTCCTACTCTCCTTGGGTTTAAGAATGTAAATTTCTTCATCCAATGGAGCGAACAGAAAGGCCGCCTTTACATCAAACTGTCTAATTTCAAGATTAAGATCCAAACCACTCAGCAGAAGAAGAAGAAGGGTTGTAAACTTTCCTGTGGGAGCGTAGGTATCCCCAAAATCTACCCCAGAAGTTTTCAGATTCCCCATAATGCATAGTCGTGATTTCCGTCTTTCTGGAGCAAGGCTGGTTGCTGGTTTGATTTTTTCAACCCACATTGTTCTGAGATAGTGATCTGGTTCAATTTCCACGTTCTCCCAAACATCTTGATTCTCAATCTTGTTGATCTACATCTCTCATTTTTTGGAGAAATCTGAATGTCCTTCCTTTGTAATAGTACCATAGGAGTATTTAAGTGGTTTGATTGAAGATACTTGTTTGCGCAAGTTATACGTACGAGGAGACTGAGTCTGATCACCATCAGTGAAGTCAACAGATTCCACGGGGGGTGACAATTCACGTGCGTCAATGACAGGTGAGTCTTCTCTAGGAGGTGCGGAATCCGGATTTCAATCAATACTCGCGTTGTTAAGAGAATCTTTTTTGGTAGATTCCATACACCAGTCTCCAACGTTCATGTCAGTGACAACTTTTGTCTTGAGAGCCAAGTCAAATTTTAGTAGGGTTATGTGTTTAGTATCAATCACTTTATTGTTGGCTGTCAGTATTTTTTAAGACAGGAGTTTGTCGTGGTAGCCCACCAACCTACCAACAAGTCCACAAGGTTCCAGTTTTCAGAATGAAGGTCAATCCTTGAGAATATAACTCAAGGGATTTCCTATGGGATGGAAATAATCTATATTCAGTGTCTTTCCTTTGAACAATTTGTAAGGTGATTTCTTTGACTTGTGAGCGGGAATCTGATTGAGAGCTAATGCGCAGGATCTAATAATTACATTCCAGAATTTTTTGTTTAGTTGTGAGTCGAAAAGCACCTTCCTAAGAGATTCCAGAACAAGACAATTGAATCTTTCAGCTAATCTGTTCTGTTGTGGTGTATACGCATTGGAAAAGGTCTTTCTGATCTTGTTTTCCTTGCAGTAGCTGGAGAGGTTGTGATTCCAGAATTCCGCTCCCCGTTCCGAATGTATAATAATGGGCTTATAGTTGAAACGTTTGGATTTGACCTCAATTAAAAATTCCAGTGTACTTGCAGCCTCGCCCTTGTTTTTGATAGGAATAGCTGTGAAGTATCTGGTACAACTATCAACAACGGTTAAGAAATAAGAATCTCCGTTAATGCTCAATGGGTGAATGGGCCCAACTAAATTGAAATGAAGTTCCATAAAAGGTCTCTCGGCCCGAGTTTGTTTCTTGTTGAAAGGACTTCAACTGATTTTAGCAATGGCACACGCTTCACAAATTGAAGGTTTCTAAATAGCAATACCAAGTTTTTGACTAATTCTCCAGTAGCTTGCATGTCCTAGGGACTTATGAAGGATTTCATCACTTTTAAGAAGAGCTATCTGAGATTGTTTGTGGTTTGGGAAATGAAAAATAGGTATATTGCAATCATAGACTCCACACTTATTCCATTTGTCTTTCTGTAATATAAAATTTTCTTTCCCAAAATCAATGATAAATCCATCTAGGACAAGAAAACGCATTGACAGTAAATTGACAGTGCAGTTAGGAGAAAACAGCATGTTAGAAAGGGTAATTTCTTGATTTAGATCATCCAAAACAGTCATTGTTCAGATTCCTTCATATTTGAGAGAATTCCTTCCAGAAGTAGTTGAGATCAATCCGGTCATCAATTGGTCTAAATGGGAGAACAGTTGAGAATCAGACACTATATGTCTTGATGATCCCAAATCAACCACAAAGTGGTCAGAAGGAAAAATTGAGCCTGTAAGGAAGGAGCTAACAGAGGTACCCTCCGACGTGGACTCCAAACCGTTCTTCTTCTTTCTAGGAAAGGATGGCTTGAGATGTGGGTATAATTTCCAACATCTACCTTCAGGGTGGGCAGCCTTTGGGTTGTGCCATTTTTCATTGCATGGCTTGATTCTAGTGGTGAGAAACAAGAAGGAGTTCAAATTTTCATTGGATTTGTCCATCAGAACGTCCCTATTCAAGAATCTATTATTATTGAACATTCTTAAATGATCCAGTACTTGATGCGGCAAGACCTTTTTATCCAAGTGGGTGATTTATTGAATCACTGTATCCATACTTGGTGGCAGCTTCTCCAGAATCAGATACGCAATGTCACTCAGAAGATTGATACCAACCTTGTGAAGTCTAGACAGAGCAGTTTTGGTGTTGGTGATGAATCCAGGGATTTTTGCAAAGGTGAAAGGAGTGAAAAGGAATTCCTTGAAAATTCTAGCTCAATTGGAAGCGTGATTTGAGGCAAAATATTTGTTGATGTCCGCCCAGATCTGATGGGCATCCTTCTTGTTCTTGGTAGTGATTATATTGTCTTGAACAGTAGTGTCGAGTTTGGAGGTTAGGATTGTTTGGATTCTTAAGTTCTTGCTATTGCTGAGTCCAATTGGATTGCCGTTTGCATCCCTCTTTTCCTTTTTGAGCTTGGAGTAGAGATCTTCCTGCAGGTCCATTGTGTTCACAACCCAATTTCCCCAGATCAAAACGTTGTCTGAAGTCAGGAGTGGAATAGCCTCTATGGAGGTTTTGAGAATAGTAGCCGTGAGTGGGTTGGTCATTGTTGAGTTTCCTGGTTGATTGCAATTTTGACTGTTAATCGTGATAAACTGATCCCTTTATTATTAAAATGATGATTGATTTAAAACCAGAAAACTGAACAAGAAGGTTAGAAACTTTATCATGATAACACAATTTGAGTTAAAGATGGTCATACCCAAGCTGATGAAAATGAGGATATTCAGAGGCACTTTGAGACAAAAGAGATTTAGGAAACAACCACCATACGAGCTAAGAAAGATGTTAAAACTTTAGAGAAGGGAAGCCAAAGATGAAAAGATTAGGAGAATTCTAATCTATGGAGATTGCAGCAGGTCATCGCACAGAATTAACCAATATTGACCACTGTGGCCACAGCCTTCTGATTGAGCTAGTCCTTGTTGCTAATACTGGATCTTGAGGAAGGTTCAAAGAGATGATAAAGAAGGTTGGCGGGGAGAAGAGAACTGTGTGATTGCTGAGAGTAGTACAAGACTTAGACAACATATGACAGTAATGAATATGCATACAAGCTGAAGTACAGTGGCGCGCACTCTGGGAGATGTCCGCGCCTGGGAAGTAGAAATAAATAATAAAGAAAAGAAAGAAAAAAAGGAAATAGACAGATGAGCAAAAAATAGAAAGAACCAATCATTCTAGCACCATAATATATTCCAATAATATTCCAACAATTTCAAATAGAGTGTTGTTGTTGCATACTTCATACAGACTCTTAGTCAGCATAGCAAACTTTGGTATGTATTGTCTGTAGTAACTGCAAAAACTAATGAAAGACAGTAACTCTGTATTTTTTAAGGCATGGGTCTATTCATGACAGCAGCTATCTTATTTTGATCAGCAGCTAGAGTGAGAACAGAGACTATATGTCCTAAGGCTTTCAATTCTCCGTAGCCAAAGTTGCATTTCTTCATGGATACCTTCCATTCTGCTTTGGAGATAGTCTGGAGTACTAATCTTTCTTGGTTGATATGAGTATCCCAATCATCAGAGTATACAATAACATCATCCTTATATACCATCATTGATCCTTGTCTGATGTATGTTGCTAGAACTGTATCCATTGTTCATTGGAAGTGTGATGGGGCATTCTTTATACCAAAGGGCATCCTAAGATATTCATATATTCCCAAATTACAGATTATTCTCATAAAAGTCCTGCTTTCAGGGCTTATAGGTATCTGGTTGAAACCTTTCAGCATATCCATAGTAGTGATATACTTGGCCTTGGACAAGTTATGCAGAGCATGATCAATCCAGGGTATAGGATGATAATCTGCCTGAGTATAATTATTGAGCATTCTGAAGTCTCCTACCATTCTTTACTTGTCATTATGCCAAGCTATGATTACAGGTGTGGTCACATCTACCTTCTCATTGTACCCTACTTTCCTTAATACTTGTAAGTCTATCAGTTCTTTGATATGTTCCTCAAGAGCTTTTCTAGACTGCGGACTAGAAGGATAGGCTGGTATTCTTAAATTTGGAGGATAAGGAGGCTTAATGGTCAATTTTAATACCATATCATGTCCTTTAATATCACCAATGGGATGATCTTGAATACAAAAAGCATTTTGGTTCTCAAAGCAGACTGTCAATATATCTTTCTTCTGTTCTTCAGAAAGTTTCATATTCAGAGCTGCTTGAGAGAAGTATTCTTGATCAAAGTCTTCTAAATGCTTTTGATAAGTAGAAGAGGGGATGTTAGATTGGATGGTGCATATCTTGAACTTCTTGTCCCAATTACCACCCACTGTGAAGTATCTCCCTTTACTCGGGAACACATCTATACCATATAGACATAAGGCATCATTACCTAGTATCAAGTATTCACATAGTCCGTTGAGCAATACTACAAATTCCACTTGTATTCTCAAAGATCCTTTAGTATGGGTTAGTATTATAGGAGAAGTCCATACTCCAATAGCATTCTTGGTAGAGTTGCAAGAGCTAAACTTGGCTTTTGGGATGGGCAGAAGTTGTTCTTTCCAATTGCGATCCCATTTGTTTAAGAATTTGGCACAAAAACATGAGCAGAAAGCTCCACTATCCAGTAATAACCTGATAGGTCTGTCTTTATACAATCCTGTTGCATAGCAAGTTTGACCAGTGGTATAACTTTTCCCACTCATAGGTTTAACTGTTAATGGTTGAACATCCATAATATTTCTAGGAATTATGGTAGGATCCCATTGTTGGGGTAAACTAGAATACCTATGGATGTTATTAATTTCAACAGAAGTGCCTATATCTCCTTCTATAACATTAACAGGGTTGGTCAGGATCAATTTACATTCAGAAAGAGATCCTTCAGTATCATCTATATCTTCATAGTTCTGATTCCCTTCAACTTCCTTCTCTCCTTCCAAGACTTCTTTCTTTCTTTTTGGTAATGGGCAGTCTTGTCTCATATGCCCTGTCTTGTAACAATTTTAACAAGTTCCAGGCATTCTCTCTTTTTACCTATTCTCATCAGGTTTCTTATTATCAGAGGTATTTATCAGAGGTGGTTTTTCTCTGGTTTTGCTAATTTTGTAGTTCTATTTGGTTCTAGAAGGGACTTTCTTGTCTTACCCATTCATGTCTATGACTTCTTCTTACACATTGATTAGAGTAGGCAAGTCAGCATCCATACTCATCCTGCATCTTACACTATGGTTAAGATTTCCAGGAGACAAGTTTAGTAGTCTTTCATTTACTTTGTCTTTATCAGAATCTGGATAGAAGAAATCTATTCTTTTCTTCTGTTCCAAGCACCATTTTTGAGGCTTATCCTTGGAGGGGTCAAATGACAAATTTTTGAAATTTTTCATCATTTTTCTTTTCCACATTCTAGAACCAGATTGTTCTTTAATCAGAATTTTTCAAGAATTCCATGGTAAGGATCCTACTTCTTCTCTTTTACTGATAAACCAGTCCAAAGCTACTCCTTCAAATATTCCGGGCAGCCTGACTACAGCTATAGCTTCTGGTAAGTCATAAGAGTTAATAGTGTATTCAATAAATTTAATAAAATTTATATGATTGTATTCTCCTTCACCGGAGAACTTGGGCCATTCAGAAATAGTGGGTAAAAGTTTGAGGGCTTGCTCCATCTCAGGGGTAGGACTAGGCCTGAAGTTGTCACTCCTATGCATTCCTGGTAAGGGTGGTGCATAAGGAGTAGTTGTTTGTGTGGGAGGTTTTGGTTCCTCTGTGGTACTCCCCAAGGAGTTGGTCAGACGGAATTTTAAGTCTCTAAGATCATTCTTGATCAGATTAAGTTTCAGGTCCACTTTATTATTAAGCAGATACAGTTTCTCACTAAGGGATAGAATGGAGCTGTTAGTAGTGGTTACCAATTCTTCTTTTTACAGTTGGAAAGAGATAATGAAATCTTCTTGGATACCTGATAACATATTCTCAATTTTTTGAGTCTTTCTGATCCTGCCTGGATTAATTTTCTCCAATAACTGTTCTGTGTTTTCTTTTATCTCTTCCATTCCTACCCTGTTTGTTTGGTTATTAATCAATTTGGCTACTACTGAGGTTCATTTATCCATTTGGGTATAAACACCGTCCAAATTTTCAAAAACAATTTTAAAATTATGACGCATATCATTAGAAAAGGATCTAATTACATCAGAGGTTTGTTTGGGCTCAGAATTAGAAGCTAATTGTTGTAAACCTTTTTCCATTTTTGAGCTAGGGATATTATCTGATACCAATCTTTCTTTCCCTTTGGCTTTGGATGGGAAGAAGATCTCTTCTTTCCTGATCCTTTGCCTTTCAGTTTGGCTAATTGATCCCAAGGATTCAATTTTTCTACATAGGATTCTACCTCTTTCCTTGGAATCATTTTCTGAAGAGCTATCTGGGTAGCTTTTGCCTGGGAGATTATCTTTTTCATAGATACCATGAACTCTTTGGATTTGGTTTCTTTGAACTCTTCCCAATATTTCACATGCTCTCTGAATAAGTCTTGGATCCTGGCTTCCTTGGCCAGATTCTACTGGGGTGGCTGCAGGGAATCTTCTTGTAATGGAGGGTGTCTTTATTCTACTAACTTCTCCGGCTCTAGGTTGGGGAAGGGAATAAGTACTTGGTGCTGTTCCTTCTCCATCAACATTTGATTCACTGGTTCCAGTCCCCTCATGGTTGTCATTATTGGTGGTCTCACGGTTGTTGGGAGCTCCTGGCAAAGATCCATAGGAGGGAATTCTCCCTGAGGCTCTTGTGTTACGTCTATTCATATTTGAATAAAGTCTTTATAAGTGTTTTACAGAAAAAATAAATAAAAATAAATTTTATTCAAAACTCACTTAAGTTGATTTTCAAAGGCACCAAGATCTTATTGGGATTAAATTGATCCTTAGTAAGTAATCCTACGGGGTCTTGGTGTGTTCCAATGAGGTATTCACCTACCCAATCAATATTTTCAGGGCTTCCAGAGATATCTAAGACTTCTTGATCCAATAAATCAATTTCAGTGGCGGTGGTCTCTGGTACAGGAGGGTTCACTGATGTAAAAAGGTTCTTTTATTGGTCAATAAAATATATTAATATTATTTAAAAATAATAATATGGTAATACAAGTTGTATACTTACTTTTAAATTTCAAAAAGTAATTTATACAGTATTTCTTCCAAGCTTTATGTTTCCTTAATAGGGCCTGGAAGTTGATACGCCTCTCAAGATCTTCTTTTGCAAGGAGTTTATCTAATTTTTTATGTGCAGAAGAGATATTAAGTTGCTCAGCTTGAGTTAAAGCTTTCCAACCAGTAGTTTTATAATTTTTAATATATTCTTCTTTTCTTATCTTTAAAATATTTAAATAATAGATTATTAATTCTGCATTGGTTTTTGAATGCACAGCAAAATAATTTAATGATAAATCATGGTTATAAATTCAGATAAAATTATCTTTGATTTATTTTTACGTGAAATGTCTGGTCCAAGGTATTAAATATAATAAAATGGAATATTTCCCGGCTAGACTACCAATTGCCAGCCTCCTGGATGCCAAGACCCTTTCTATCCTTTAGCTTCCATAGATGATAGAATAAATAATAAATTTATTATTTAATAAATGCAGCAAAAAACTGTGAAAAAAATTAGATTAAGCTGATTTCAAGGTTAATTGGTTTGGTTATGGTTTATTTTTATAAATCAATATGAATAAATTGATTTTTAAATATTTTTATAGAGGGGCCACAATTATATTGGGGATCTTTAACACCTCTCTTCAGGGATTTCAGTATGAAAACACATAGTCCTGGTTACATTGGGCTCTTTAGTTTAAAGGATATTTTACCTAAAGATAATATGTATATAAAATACACGGTGGAGTGGCAGGGCCTTGTAACCAAGCTGCAACAACCGAGAAAGGATAATAAAACTCACTTGTATATTATTAGATCCTTTGGGTATCTGTTTGGGATGTGCACTGATGTTTTAAACCTGCATACTGGGGTTATAAGGTTGTTCAGCATTTTAAATTGATATAAAGTGGTTGAGGACGGCTATTATTAATCATACTAAGCCATAAATCACTTACTTATCTCTTATAAGTACTTTGTTACCTTGTTACAGTTTCTAGATGTAAATATAACTGGGTCTCTGGGTATTAATATCCTCAAAAGAGCTCTTTATTTATAGCTTTTGGAGTCCCAATATTGTCCTTCTGAGGGGTACAGGGGCTCAAAGGGAGGGACACTGAGGCTAGCAGGGTAACAAGTGGTATTTGGCCACGTGTTCTTGGTGCTGTAACACGGGTAGAATCTAATTCCTCAGGGTATGGGAATTATTCTACTTTATAGTTGATATTTGGACGTGTGAATAACACTAATCTGTCCTTTTTATGTATTATTTAATTAATTATCCTTAGTAAATCTTCCCGGTAATTTAATAATTATTTTAATAGACATTTTTACGGACATTCTGATGTCAGGTGAGTTCTCATTATCTATGAAATAATTGGGGTAAATTCATGATATTTATTTTACTCCTTATTTTCGAGTTCCAGTTGATTTACTAAAATAATTACTTAAAAATATAATTGATGAGAATTCATGTAATAATTTTACATCATTAGTTTTCTTAGTATGTCACGAAAATTTTGATGTCTAGAAATTCTCATAATAGTATAATAAAGTATTTCAATATATTTTTAGAAGTTGTCATTGTCTTATTTTCGACATTCTTGGTACTTTGAATTATATTTAATAAAAATTCTTATAAGGGTTATTTAATTTTTTTTATATAATTTTATTTACTTTTAGACTATCTACTGTCCACAGGAACATTTATTAAATATGTAGAATGTTCCCGTGTGGGTTTCAGCATTTTCCGCGGTACCTAAGCTTCTCAGTCCGCCTGTCACTTTTTCAACCCGTAGACCCACGGCTGCGTACTTATCAGAGGCCCGGGGCTGCGTAAACAACCTTGATGGAGTGACAGGGCTGTATCTCAGCCGCACGCTGGTGCATTGGCTGCCGTGGCTGCGTGCAGGAATTGTGACAAAACACATTTCTGTCCGTAACTCCTAAAATATACACAACACCTCAATTCTGACTGAATTTTAGGTGTGAAACCTATGCATGAGAATGTGTGTGAAATATTTAATTGGCCAAAAAGCTCAACAGTGGAGCCGTGGTATTTTGGTCTTTCTTTCCTTAATTATTTAAAAATATAAGGAGTTGGATTTCAAGGGTGGGGTCAGTTAGTGACCCTACCTAATTTTGGGTTGAAAATCCATTTCTTTAATAATATTCATGGTTTTCCTACTCCTTCTTAGGTTAATTTTATTATTATTATTTTTATGTTTTTTCTGTTACTTTTGGAGCTTGCTCTGCAATAGTAGCAAGCTGAAAGTTTTCATCTTCTTCTCCCTCTATTGGATTGATCCATTTTATGGTTTGGGGACAATCAGTTCTGAGATTCCCTGTCTGATTGCAGTTCCAGCATAACTTTTCTGATGTTTTTTCAGTTTCTTTGCTTCAAGATTAGCAGTATTTGGAGCAGAAGATTCCTTTTTTTTAGCATTTTACTCTTCCCTATTCCTTGTATTTTGGTTCCTAGTTTTGTTAATGTTTTTTTCTAGACCATTAATCTCTTTAATTTTTTTTAGTATACCAATCAAAGTGGAGATGTCAGAATACATGGGCATTTTACATCTTAAACTATGGTTGAGATTTCCCATGCATAATTTGAGGATTCTCTCATTGAACTATTCTTTATCAGCTTCTGGATTGAAACAATCCAATATCTTCTTTAGTTCCAAACATAACATGCAGGGCTTGTATCTGGATGGGTCAAAGTGGGATCTTTCAATAGGTTTCATCATTTTTCTTTTCCATATCCTTGTAACAAATTTTTCTTTGATCAATTCCTTCCAGGAATTAAAAGATATAGAGCCTACTTCTTCTCTCTTTTTTTGATAAACCAATCAAGAGCTACTCCCTCAAATAATCTGTTTAATCTTATGGTGTCAGGAAGTTCATATGAAGACAGCGTCTAATCTAGAAATTTAATGAAAATTATATGGCTATAATCTCCTTCTTCAGAGAAATTGTGCCATTCAGTTACCTGTGGAAGTAATTTCAGAGCTTTTCCAACTTCAGGTGTAGGGCTGGGCCTATAACATTCATTCCTAGCTGTTCCAGATCTGGGGGGAACACTAGGATGAGTGGTGAGCCTTGTGGGTTTTGGTTCCTCTGGGTTGCTTATTTGAGGGTTAATTAAATTTTTTTTTAGTGTTTTTAGGATCATTCTTAATGATACTGGGTTAAAATTCAAAATTGTTGCTCATCCAGTCTATTTTTTTAGTTAAGTGAATGGAAGAAGTTTGGGTGACTTTCTCAAGTTCATCCTTGATGAAATTTACTGATATAAGGAGTTCTTCTTGGATTGTAGAAAAAATATTTTATATATTTCTGAACAGTGTTACTTTGTTCAGACTCATAATATCTTTTAATTGAGCATATAGCAGGTCAATATCACAAGTTCTGGATTTTCCAGACTGATATTTAATCATTTTTGAAACATTTAAATTCAATTTATCCAATAGTTCATATATGAAATCACTATTGCTACTTACAACTTTGGTTTTTGAGCTAAATCAGTTGAAAAAGAATTAAAAGTAGATACATTTAATTTTTATACAATTTCTTCCACTTTTGGGCTAAGGAAATTTTCTTTTCCCAATCTTTGGGGCCTCTTAATTTCTGATGAGAGGGAGATCCCTTCTTTTTTATGTCCTTTCCACTTAAGACTGCTAATTTATCCCAGGGATTGCAGCTCTGCACATAAGATTCTACTTCCTTCCTGCAAATCAAATTTTTTAGAGCTATTTGTGATTTTTTTGCTGGAAAATTTCTTTTCCCATGGCTAAAATGTCCCCTTGGGAGTGCGTTGCCTTGAATTTTTCCCAATAACTCAAATTCTCTTTGAATCACATTTTCATTTTCTCCTCCTGGGCTGGGTCCAGCTTGGGACGTTTTACTGAAGCAGTAGCCACCTTGAATGAGTTTTTTGGCAATGGAGGCTTCTCCAATGATGATTTGGTCAAATTGGCAGCCGCAGGTTTTGCCATTGTTGCCTTGTGCAAAACTTGCATTGCAGTTTTGAGCCCCCTTGTCAGGATTTTGACCAGAATCCTTGCGGGTGGGGGTTCCATTGGGCCAAGATCCATAGGATTGGCTCTGCCGCTTGCTTGGGTGTTTCCCCTGCTTTGATACATTGCTTAAAAATGCACAAATGGTTTGTTGAAAATTCTTGAAAAAAGGAAAGAAATGATGGGTAATGTTAAATTCATGGCTACAGTCATGTGGGAGTTGTGTAGGGCCCCACACGACCTTTGGGAGTTTTGTAGGGCCCCACAAGACCTGTGGGAGTCGTGTAGGGCCCCACACAACCTGTGGGAGTTGTTTAGGGCCCAAAAAGGCCTGTGGGAGTTGTGTAGGGCCCCACACAACCTGTGGGAGTCGTGTAGGGCCCCACAAGACCTGTGGGAGTTGTGTAGGGCCCCTCAACGCTGGGGGGGCCATACACTACTCCAAAGGGTTGTTCTAAACACGCGCGACCCCTGGGGGGCCCTATACCCCCCATAATGGGCATTTTTGATTTTTGTACCCCTGTAAACAACCATATTATTTATTATTTATTATTTATTATTTATGATTAATTATTTATTATTTATGATTTATTATTTATTATTTATTATTTATTATTTATCATGTATTATTTATTATTATTTATTTATTATTTATTATTTATTATTTATTATTTATTATTTATTATTTATTATTTATTATTTATTATTTATTATTTATTATTTATTATTTATTATTTATTACATATGATTTATTATTTATTTTTTATTATTCATTCTTTATTATTATTTTTTATTTGTTATTTATTATTTATTATTTATTATATATGATTTATTATTTATTATTTATAATTTATAATTTATTATTTATAATTATTTATTATTTATTGTTTATTGCTTACTATTTATTATGGATTTTTCATTATTTATTATTTATTATAATTCATAATTTATTATTTATAATTTATTATTTATAATTTATTATTTATAATTTATAATTTATAATTTATAATTTATTATTTATAATTTATTATTTATAATTTATAATTTATTATTTATGATTCATTTTTTATTACTTAGTGGAGGCTCCACAACTTGATTTTAGTTGTTTAGCGTGCCACACAACTCAAATGGGACGTGTAGCATGCCACACGGCCCATTTTAGTTGTGTAGCTTGTCACACGGCCCATTTGAGTCGTGTAGCATGCCACGCGGCCCATTTGGGTTGTGTAGCATGCCATATGACTCATTTGAGTTGTTTAGGGAGCCACAGGGCCCATTGAGTCGTGTACACAAATCAAAGAGTTCTGTACAGATTTGTGTACACGACTCAAAGACTTGTGAATTCAACATTACCCAAAAATAATTACAATTTTTTTTGTTTTTTTATTATTTTTATATTTTTTTTATGATTTCTTTATCTTAGTCAAGCTTAAGTTCAAATATACTCAAGCTTGATTTGTTTTAAATGAGTACTTTCAGGGGTAAACCTATGGGGTCTTGGTGGGTATCAAGTAGATACTGAATTGAACCCAAGTATTCAGCGTTTGGGAATTCCTTGAGCAGGTCCTGCTCAATTAAATTTCCAAATTCAAACATGGATTTCATTGACAAAAATGAAAAATAAACAATATAAGTTATTTTTATTTTTTCAAATTTTTTAATGAATATTTACTTAAAAATATACATAACTCAATTTTGTGGATTTTCTTTGAGAAAACAAGTTGTTTTTATATTTCTTCCAGTCCTTATTTTTCCTAAATAAAGATTTAAAAATGATAAGTCTTTCTAACTCAATTTCTTTTCTTTTTTTGCTTCCTTTTTGTAGTACAGAAGTCTTTTGTGATTTTGTTCAGGGGTTCAAGAATACCAAAAATTAGGCATAAAATTTCAGATATTTTCTTCCTTTTTCTGGTTAAAACGGTTTGCATAATGTTCAATATATTCTTTTTTGGTGTTTAGATCCACTCAAGAAATCAATAAAAAGAATTTTTGCTATAAGTGTTTTTAATTATTTTTATTATAAATGTCTGGTCCAATAAATAAACAATTAAATAAAAATTTTAAGGGATAATTTTGGCCTGACCCCCATTTTTCAGCTTCCTGATTCCAGGAACCTTGCAATCCTTTTGCTAAAGATATTAATTCAGTGAAAGATTAATGATATTCTTTAAAAAGAAAACATATTAAAAGCTCCAAAATAATAAATATTGAAGGAGCAGGTGCAAGTTTTATTGTCAGCTTGCTAATACTGACAGAAAAATCTTTCAAATTAACAAATAAAAAAATATTAATCAAACTAAAGATAACACAGGAATTCCATAGAAATTATTACAGAAATTTACTCCCCACCCAAAATTAGGTAGGGTCACTCACTGACACCACCCTTGAAATCCCACTCCTTCATAATTTAACATAATATAACAGAATGACCCAAAATTCATGACACCACTTTTTCACTTTTTTGCCATTTTAATATTTCACATGTGTTGTGACATATGGGTTTCACACCTAAAATTTATTCAAAACTGAGTTATTTTTTTATATTGCAGGATTTGCACAAAGAAAGTTGTTTTTTCAAAATTCCTACAGTAGCCACGCGCTCAGCTAGTCAGGAACAGCCAGAATCAAGATTCCCGCATGCAACTTAAGTTAGACAGAGGACCTGCGTGCAAGGTGCGCTACATTTCATGTGTGCATTGGATCCTAATCCTGCATGCAGCTGATCTGATAAGCACACCTCTGATCCACAAGACCTCCCCGCGTCAACCAGGTACTGCACCACACAGCTACAACCAAGTTGGATCACCCATGCATATTTAACAAATTGAAATATAAATGGTAGATGATCTAATAACATACTATATCAAATTAAATTATGAGGAAACCTATTCAAAATTATTTTAATTTTAAAAACAAATATGGAGGATGACCACAATATTAACAGATCCAGAACTTCAAACATCACAAAAAATATCCAGAGGTTTTCATGAAAATTGTGTTGAATCATTTAATTGATCATTGGTTGATAGAAAATTAAGAAACACCCCCTACTGATAAATTTATACAAATAATAATAGCACAAATTTAAGATACATGCAGGATCATCAAAATAACAAATTAACACAATAACAGATCCTGCAGCTAAACCAATGCACAAATCCTTGATCATCTAACTAAAAGCATGATAAGATTTCAATTGATCTCTTTATAACTGAAAACCAGCGGACTGATGGTGAAAGTTAGAATTGCAAGAGACAGGAGAAACATTGGGAAGAAGAAAGAAAATGAAGAGATGAAGAGACCAACAGCTTCGAGTCACTTAGGAAGGAAAAGATCAGACGGCATAGGGAGTTGATGGCAAGAAGGTTTATAGAGTGTAAATGAGGAAGACAGAGACTAGGGGATTGAATGGCATTGTCAGGGCGATCATGTGAGGTCAATCTTGAGGATTAGATTCTTACCAGGCATAAGTTGGACGACGGAGAGATGGTTCAGACAAGGTTGAAAGAGTTGAAGGTTTTAGGTCGTGATTTGAGATTCTAGATTGAGATGATGTTTTTGAGTTGATTCAGATTGAGGAGTTGAGGAGAAGACGGTAGGTAGAATGGGAAGACAAGGAAATGACAAGAGAGTCGGTGTTGCCAGAAGGAAAGAAAAAGAGAGAAGTCAAGCCAGATGTTCACCCGGGGATTCTCCCGGGAAGTAGAGATACCAAGGTGATACAGACATGTCACAGATCTTTCTCTCAGTTTTTCCGCGGGACTACTAGAGCGGAGACTAAATGAGAGTCAGAGCGCAGAGTGGGATGGGTATAATCCTAACACCCCCTGTCACTGGTAAGAGGGTAATCCAAAGCGTCAGCCGTGGGTATTCTCAAAGACGGTATTTTGAAGAAGTTGTAGGGAGGTTGTTGAAGAAGCTTTTGTAAGAGAGTCCGCAACCATTGAGTGACTTTGGATCAAGCCAAGTGTGAATTCATCGTTTTCATAGTCTTTGCGCAATCCTTTGGTTTTGATATCTATATGCCTTGATTTAGAGTGCGACCCAAACCTCTTGATCTTGTCATCCAGACCCTTATTATCAACATGTAGAGTAGGCTTTGGTTTGGCGATTTGATAGATCTCACTGATAAGATGCTTGATCCATTTGGTTTCTAAGTAGCAGTCAAGCAAGGCGTTCAGCTCCGATTTGGTAGAAGAATAAGTGATGTTCTTTTGCCAAGTGGAGTTCCAAATTATAGGACTGCCGCAGTGAAGGATCATGTAACTGGTTTGAGATCTGCGGAGAGTCAATTTGTCTCCCCGGGTAGCATTGCTGAATGTTGAGAGAATTTCTTGTTCCAGATCATACTTAATTATAAGTTTAAAATATTTTGTTGTCTTGAGATATTTCCAGACCTTCTTAACTTCTCTCTAGTGAGCCATGCCCGGTTTGGCGTTAAACCTGGCCAAGCTGGAGACAGAGAAGGAAATAATGGGTCGGTAGTAGTGAGCTAAGTGGTTGAGAAGTCCGATAGCAGACCTATAGTTGATATTAAGTTGGCAAAATTTGGCGTGGTCAACGTTGGTGGCAGGTTCAAGGTTTAAATTTTGTGTCAGTGGAGTGTAGGTGTCCTTACAGGAGGTCAGACCAAGTTCTTCCAAGCCTTTTGCAATATTCTTGGGTTGACTAAAGAGAATTCTGTCGTCTTCCATCTCCATAAGCATCCCTAGTATGGTATTAGGAGGATGGCAAGAGGAATTCTTGAATCGCTCGAGAAAGTTGACTGCGAAGAGGTCGGAGTTGCCCACATGAATAAGGTCATCGACATGGAATTAGAGAATTTCACCGGTTTTGGTGTTGTGGTACAGACAAGGATTGCTAGTTGATTTGAGATATCCTTGAGATTTGATCCACAACGTAAGAGTTTTGTACCAGTTCTTGGGTGACTGCTTCAAACTGTAGAGAGATTTTTTTAATTTCAGATAAGGAGATTTCCTAGAGGATCCTTCTGGGGTCTTTATGATGACGGTTTCATCAATTGGGGCATGGAGGGATGCGCCTTTCACGTCGAATTGAGTAATTTTCAGCTTATTTTTCAGGCCGTAGACAAGAGCTACTCAAAGTGATCCAAGCTTTCCAGTAGGTGCCCATGTTTTGTTATAGTCTATTCCCAGAACTTGATCAAATCCTTGAACGCAGAGTCTAGCTTTGTATTTGAAGGTGTCTCCATGACAGTTTTCTTTTACTTTGAAAACCCACGTAGTATTTAGGACATTTTCTGGGATGCCGTCGTAGTCTTCCCAGACATCTTGGTGTTCAATTGAGCTCAATTTGTCTTCCAAAGCTTGCTTCCACTTCGGCCATTCTGGGCAACTGCATGCTGCCTTATAAGAAGGAGGTTTGTAGTAGTGGTGGAAGCCGTAACGTTGGGGTCTTCGTACTTCCCTTCTTGGTCTTTGAGAGATAGCTTGGACTGGAGGATCGGGAGGTGGCAAAGGTAGGGGAGAGTGATCAGAAGGTGGAGAAACTGGAGACGCCGAGTTGTCTTGATCTGTGTCCGACTTGGACGAATCGACTTGTGTTTTGCGGAAAGAGAATTTCTTCTTGAATGATGAAGAGTTGATTTCTTTTGACTCTGGTTTGGTTTGGTTGAAGAGATTGATTCCCAGTGATTCAAGGAGGGGAAAGTCGTGGAGTGGATTTTTGAGGAACTGTACGTGTATTGTTTCAATGATAGCACCAGATGAGCTGAGGATTAGGTGAGAATGAAAAGGGGGAATGAACCCAACTAAGATCCCTTCTAATCCTTTTTCATCAAATTTCCTTCCTTTTTGTAGTTTGTTTGCCAAATATATAACGGTGGATCCTACAGGTTTGAGATAGTTAGTGGGGAGTTTCTTGTCAAAAATAAGTTCCCAAGGGGATCGGTCTTTACCTTCCCTTGGAACTTGGTTCAGCATAAAGCAGCAACTTTGAACCACGACATGCCAGTAACATTTACTAAGTCTAGATGAGGAGAACGTCGCACGGGCTGATTCTATGATTGTCTGGTTTTCTTGTTTGGCTCTACCGTTATGTTGTGAGTGGTATGGTTCTGAGGTTAGAAGTTTGATATGTTTGGATTTCGCAAATTCTTTCAAGGTGGCGTTGGTAAATTCTGTTCCCTTGTCAGAAAAGATTTCGGTGGGGTAATAGTTAATTCGCTTGTATTCCGTCTTGAGGATGTCAATGATGACGTTAGGAGTCTCTTCTTTAGATTGTAGAGGAAAAGCCGCCAGATAGCCTGTGAAGTTGTCCACAAGGGTCAAGATGTACCGGTGGCCAGCCTTTGACTGAGGAGTTATTTGTCCAATTAGATCTAGGTGGATTTGTTCAAGTGTTTTAGACGAGGGCAACAACGTGCCTGAGAACGGGGCCCGTGTGATCTTACTTCTTACACAGCCCTCGCACTGAAATTTATCTAGTTTGTCTTTAGAGTATTGGTCCTTAAGGATTGGTTTGAGCATGGAGATTGAGGCATGACCATATGTTTTGTGAAGATTGGATAACGTCTGAGCTTGATTACATGGGTTAGTGGATGATTGACTGGAGTGATTAACCAAGAGATTATTCCCGGCGCTTCAAGGCTTCTCGATTACAAATAGATTACCTCGAATCAAGCCCCTAAGAACCATCGAGTCGCCTTGGGTGATATGAAATTGATCCTGTTTTTGGGAGAGGCTACAGAACTTTTTTGCCAGGAGGCCGGGGCTGATCAGATTGACAACAATATCAGGGACATACATGCAATCTTCAAGTGTGATAATAGAATCTTTCCACTTGAGTCGCACAGTACCTATTCCTTGTATTTTGAGATTTGCTTCCAGCTTGCCTGTCTTGATTTCCTCTAATTCATCCTGTAGATTGATGGAGAAGAAGTATTTTAGATCATTGAAGATGTGTATATTTGCTCCAGAATCAAGAAGAAGATTTGGTGTGCTGTCTGCGTTGATCCAGAGGTTCCGGAGGGTATGGTAGTTGATGGTAGGAGTTTTCTTCATCCTATTCTTCCACTCATTTTTCTGTTTGACCCACCATTTAAGAGCAATTTGAGGATGGAGGTGGAAACAGGATGATTCAGGATGAGGAGCATTTGGATCATGAAAACCTTCTTTGCATCTGATCTGAGGCTTTCTATTGTCCTTATTGGATCTCCCCTTGAAGGTCACTAGGGAAACGTCAGTGGTAGATTTTCCTGTCTTGAATTTTGCCTTCCTTTTGTTGTTATATTGAGTTGAATGATTGAATACGACTTCTACAGTTATCAACTTCTCACCGTGCATGATTTGTTGTTTTAGGTTCTCCAGAGTTGGTGGGAATTTGAAAAGAATTAGATACGCCAGAATATCATTCGGTAAGTCCATTACTACGTCCGCCATTCGAGTGAGGGATTTTTGGATGTCTGTTATGAATCCTTCGATAGCCTGTTCATTAAATGGAGCGTGCAGAAATTGATTGAAAATTCGCGCTCTATTAGCTGTTTCAGATGAGGCGAATCTGCAAGTGATTTTGGTCCAGAGTAGCTTGGAAGATGTGATGTTTGAGGCATTGACGACGTTGGCGTGTGTGGTGCTGTCAAGTTTGGATAGGATGATTGCCCGGATCTCTTGGCCTTGTTGTACTGGGAGTTGTCCTAGGTTTTTAATCATGATGTCCTTGATATCCTTGAGATCAAAAAACATCAGCATTTTATCTGGCCAGATGGAATAGTTGTCCTTGTTAAGCGGGGGAATGGCATTGACAGAGGCCTTGAGGGTAACCTGGTGGAAGTAATCGTTTGCTCCGGCTGGTTTGTTCATTTTCAGCAATGCGGGGTTGTTTGGCTTTTAACCGTGATAAGATTTCAATTGATCTATTTATAACTGAAAACCAGCGGACTGATGGTGAAAGTTAGAATCGCAAGAGACAGGAGAAAAATTGGGAAGAAGAAAGAAAATGAAGAGATGAAGAGACCAATAGCTTTGAGTCACTTAGGAAGGAAAAGATCAGACGGCATAGGGAGTTGATGGCAAGAAGGTTGATAGAGTGTAAATGAGAAAGACAGAGACTACGGGATTGAATGGCATTGTCAGGGAGATCATGTGAGGTCAATCTTGAGGATTAGATTCTTACCACACATAAGTTGGACAACAGAGAGATGGTTCAGACAAGGTTGAAAGAGTTGAAGGTTTTAGGTCGTGATTTGAGAGTTTAGATTGAGATGATGTTTTTGAGTTGATTCAGATTAAGGAGTTGAGGAGAAGACGGTAGGAAGAATGGGAAGACAAGGAAATGACAAGAGAGTTGGTGTTGCCAGAAGGAAAGAAAAAGATAGAAGTCAAGCCAGATGTTCACCCGGGGATTCTCCCGGGAAGTAGAGAGACCGAGATGATACAGACATGTCACAGATCTTTCTCTCAGTTTGTCCGCGGGACTACTAGAGCGGAGACTAAATGAGAGTCAGAGCACAGAGTGGGATGGGTATAATCCTAACACAGCACCAACAATATTTTCTAAGCCTTTCCTAGCTGGCTTCCAAGCCTTATTCTATGAGCCCTACCCTCTCTATGTTCCCCAAGGAAGTTCCTTTCCACCCCAAAAAGGTATTTATACAGACCTTCTTTGGCTCTTTCAGACCCACAATTCATTCTTTGTGATCCAGACCCTCTGCCATCCATGATCAGTTGCTTATAGAAAATAAGCAATTGATATATGGACCTAGTCTGATTTATTATTCTTAAATTATGAACAATTCCTGTTATTATTGAAGTAAATCATCAAGCACCCCACCTTTGATCCAAAATCCTTCAACTTTGAATCACTGCAGTTACCCTGTGAGTGATTACTCAAAGAAGTAAGTTATTTCCTTCCTGCAATGGCTTTTGTGCTGTTTTTCCGAGCCATATTAACCAATTAATTTGGATAATACTTCCTTGTTTAGTAATTCAAAAAGGTCTCCTTTACTCCAGGGTTTTATGCCGTCCAACCTTGACCCCCTGGAGAAATATTGCTGCAAAGATCCACATTATTGTATAAACTATAAAAATGGGGCACCTCTTAAAATATACATTTAAAAACCTTTTAACAAAACCAAGACAAAACTTGCACCTGATCCTTTTATATTTATTCTTTTGAGGCTTTCACCATGTTTATTTTTGATAATATCATTATTCCATCACTGCATAACTCTGTGCAGCTAAAGGACTGAGAATTTCCTGAATTCAGAGAGCTGTTGACTTTCTTTCTGTCCTGGAAATATGCCTAAATAATTATTTTTGAATTATTTATTTCTTTGACCAGGAATTTTACCATAAAAATATGTAAAAGTGCTTATTATATATATATATATTATTAATATTTCCAGTGGATCTAAAGACCAATGGGGAATTCATCAATTATTATTTGAATCTTATTAAACAGAATAATGAAGAAAAACTGTGTTATTCCATGCCTAACCATTGAGATTACTTAATCCCTGAACAACAGCACAAAAAACTTCTCTGGTACAAACAAATATTAATAGAAGGAAAGTAGCTTGAATTATAAATAGTTATTAATTTTTGCTCTCTATTAAGGCAACATAAAGCCTGGAAATTATACCAGAAACAAATTTATTTCTCAAGAAAGAAAATAAACATAAAAAACAGAAAAGGGAGTATTAAAAATACCTTTTTTTTGTAAAAAATATTATAAAACCAAGTAATAATAAAAATAAAACATAAAATTATTTTTTTATTTTTTTATTGTTTCTTAATGGATTTTATGTTTTAATTTGTGGATTTAATTGTGTAAGACCTGCTTGAACACACCCAAAACTAGTAATCTTTGGATTTATCACAGGATTTGATTTGTACCCACTCAGACCCCCTTGGGATACCCTTTAAAGACGGTATCTACCCTAACCAAGTGTTAGTACCCTTGAACCCAAACTTAATTGAATCTAAAACCTCTTTAGAAAATTATTAAAAATAATAAACCCACAAGAAAATATTATTATATTTTTTTGAAAAGTTTCAAAGAAAATTATTTCTATTTTTTCACAATGTTCCAAAACAGGTGCATCACCCAGGAAAGTTTCAGAGCACCATCCTACGGATCTGCAAGGAGGAACCCACAAGTGCAAGTATGCCAGTTGCAAGCATGATGAGGGGACTCAAACATTTGACCCAAGTTTCACACAAGACAATGGCTATGACCGCAACTGCCAACTTGACCAACTCAATGTTGGAGAGTTTTCCCTCACACCGCACCTCATCCTTTTTGGGTAAATCTCACATTTGGCCACCCCAGCTGGACCCAGCCAAGGAGGAGAAAATAATGAAATTAGTGAAAGATCATAAAAGTTATTGGGAAAAATTCACATTATCTCAAACCCAAGCAGAAATGGCAGGAATGAGAAAAGAAATTTATCAGTAAAAGATCTTGCAGATAGCTCTTTAAAAGCTTATTCCAAGAAAAGAATTAGAAAATTATGTGGAGAGCTGGAATCCTTGGGAACCCTTAGCCAACTTAAAGTGAAAGTTTCACCTTTCTACTTACACAGAGAAACCTTTCAAAATTTAATGAAAGAAAATCAGATAACATAATATAACAATAAACTACAGAATTAGTATTAAATACAAAAATAATATTAAAGATTTGGATTCCCCAGCCAAAATTAGGTAGGATTACTCACTGACCCCACCTTTGAGTTCTCACTCCTTATATTTTAGATAAATTAATAAAGATATTACCCAAAAATCACAACACCACTACAGTGAATTTTTGGTCATTATAATATTTCACATTAATTTTTACATATATTTTTCACAACTTAGATTCAGTAATAATTGAAGTGTTGTGTATATTTCAAGAGCTACAGGCGGATTTATGTTTTGTAAGAATTCCTGCAGGCAGCCCCGCATCCACATAAGGATAGCTGCGCGCGTCAAGACATCAACACTGCAGACACCTTCCAGGAATGCTGCATTCAATATGTGCAATTCCATTTTCCGCACCCAAATCTTGAATTCCCACCCGCAGCTGTCAAGAAGGCGCACATCAAAGTTTGCATTTACAACTCTTGTTGACAAGGTACAGCACAGAACTGCTACAACCAATATGCACGCATCATGCATATTGAATTATGTGAATGAAGGATAGAGTAAAAATTGAAACATATAAAATTAAAATAAAAATATATAAAACCAACTTATAAAATGGACAACTCAAGTGAAATAACAATAAAGGTTCTCACAAAAGCAGCAGCATTATCAAATCTTTATGGACAGCAAAACACCCCAAGCAGTCACCATGAAAATTTTTATAAACTATCAAAATTACCAGAAGATGAAAGAGAATCTAAAAATTCTGGCCTCTTAACATTTTCCCAAAATAAATATAGTACAAAATTAGGAAATATGTCAAAACTGTATGAATACCAAATTACCAAAAAAACAGGTTTTGACATAAATATCACACATAAATACTGCAGAGAAAGGTTCAGGTTAATGAAAGCAATACAAATGCCTTCTCAACTATCTTTTGCTAGCCTACTAGCCTTAGACCATGAGCCCTACCCTCTCTACATGCCCTGGGAGGCTTCTTTGACCCCAAAAAAGTATATATCAAGTACCTTTTTGGATATTTTGACCCCAGTGAATTTTAGTTATCAATCAAGAACCTCTGTCATCTGTGATCAGGTGCTTATAAAAGTTAAGAAATTTTTATATGGCCTTAGTGTGATATTATTATTATCAATTCCAACACCCTTAACATTCCCTTTGAAGAAAAATCCACAATCACCCTCCCTTTTATCTGAGACCCTTCAACCATGAATTACTGCAGATATCTTGTGTTTAAATACCTAAAATAAGTTATTTAAAACATAACTTGGCTCTTTTTCTGTCTAGAACGGCCATAAAAACAATTCCATTAGGTTTGAACCCTTTTTTTTAATTCATAAGGATCCCATTGTCCCAAGGTTTTATATGGTCCAAAGTGACCCCCTGAAGACATTTTTCTATAAATATCCCCAGTTCTGTATATACTTTTTCCCCTCTTATAACATATTGAAAACCCTTTAACCAAAACACCATAAAAATTGCACTAGCTTTTGTTATATTTATTACTTTTGGAGCTTTTACAGTGTTTATTTTTTGAATATCATAATTCCACTACTGAATCACTTTCTGTAACTAAAGGAATGCAAGGTTCCTTGTATCAGGAAGCTGAAACTATAATGGAATATGAGAATTCCCTGAGATTTTAATCAAATCTGATGCTCAAAACCCACCTGAGTTATAAGCAGGGGAGGGTCTTCCCTGGTGCCAGAAATTAACCCAATAGCCTTTTCACAATTTGGGAAGGATTGGGAAGGTTTTCAGGTGCATTTCTTGAAACTTTGGAAAAACGGCAGAGAGTAAGGGGGATAGGGAAGTAGGGTTTTTTTTTTTACTATATAAGGAGCATTTTTCTGAGATGAAAACATCAATTGAATATGGATTACAAAAACAAGGGGTCAGTATAGGGGATTTGAAAGATTGAAGCTTTGAAGAGAAGTGGTTAACTTTCCTTTCAGAGTTTTTCTTACTTTTTTAATTAAACTATGTAACTAGCCAACTGTCTCTTTTTCTAATTTTACACTACTGTTAAACTCCCAAATACCAAAGTGGATGGAGTACTGCATAGAAATTTACCTAAACCTATGGAGCGGACCTACTATTTACTTCATTCTGGTTTTCTGCACCACATATTTGGGGGCCTCATTGGGAAAATTCTTTAGCACTATTATTCTATGCTAATTTGCAAATCCTTTTCTTTTATTCACCTCTTGGAGATAGTACCAAGTTTTCTACCATGGATAATATGCTACCCACATTTACAGTTAATGAAAAACCATACAAAAATCTGGAGGCAAGCTCTGGGGCTGGCGCTGGTTGCAGAGGAAGTTTCCATCTGCCCCCAACAAGAGAAACAAATAGGTACATGGTACTACCAGAAAGTCCAGTGAGTTTTCAACAAATCTGGCATGGAGCAGAGGCAAAATTCCAACCTAGGGACCATTCATCTGTTTTATTTTGGACCAATGAAGTCTTCTGATTCTTGCACCATTTCAAGAAATCAGCTGCCAGTGAAGGAGCCATGGAAAAAGAAAAGGTGCAGCAAATATTTAACTTTATACCGGAGAAGGAAGACTTGGAGGATTTAAACAATATGAGGGGATATCAGGGGAAGAATTTGGAAAAATTGAATGAGGAGATGATGGAAAATCATGGAAAGCAGGAACAGCAGTTCTTAGAAAGCGATCTTGAAAAGATAGCTCTGAAAAACTTGCAAAAGGAAGTATAAGCTTGAGGATGGATTTCATTTCCTATCCATCAATTTTTGAAAAGTTCTTATAATACTTAGTCCTCAAAAAAAAATTTTCCAAGGATATGGTTTGATTAAAACATATTTTTCTTCCATGATTTCATGATTAATTCAGGACTAAAACTCAGTTTTGCCTTTAAAATCAGGAATATTTCCGAGGTCACACAATGGAGGGATACTGCTCCTACCAGACATTCAGAAATTTTTAAATATTTTTAAAAATGATCCTAAGCTGAAAGACTTCATCAGGGATGGGCAGCCTCTTAGAGCTGAAACTGCTATTAGCACCGTGCCATGGAAGAATTATAAAAGAGCACCCCCTCTGACCAAGGCAGAGACCACACAGATCTAATACATGATGGATCAGCTAAAGCTGTTTCTGGAAAAGAAAACAGCAAGGAATGCACAAGGATCACCAAATCTCCCATTGAAATGCCTTTGGAACCAAATCCAAAAATATGAAGGGTCCCCTGAAGCCCCCGCCATTACAATAATGCCTAGCAAAATGGCATGCAAGGAAATATTGCAAGGACCTCACCTTGGATATAAGGAAAAAAACTGTTAAACTTTGGGGAGCCAAATTCTACATGGTAAATAGGAAACCATGCTCAAGAGGCAGCAGGGAACCATCTCTGAAAGATCAGGTAGGTTAAATGGCAGGGAAACATTTTCAAAAGGAGAACAAGGAATCCATGGTGTACTTAGGACTAGCTTTTTTCCAAAAAGCTTGGAAATACCAAAATTGGGGGCTAAGGCGCAGATGGTCCACATAGGCAAGAAAAAGGTTCAGATTGAAGAGAGAATGTAATTGGACCCTCAGCCCCAAATAATTTAGGCAGTGGTACAGGCAGGGGTAAGAACAGGAGTTCTAAAGAGGAAGGAAATCAAAATAGCAAGGCAAATATCTGCCCCTGACACCCCAATAGGCATTAATATATTAGATTTAGTGTCAATCTCTCCTTTTATTGAGGAAGAAATCATCAGTTTCTTGCAGAAATACGCAGAAACTACAAGAGAGGTTTTTCCATAAACAAAGACAGCTCAGGTTGCAACAGCAGAAGTTGAAGCAGAATCAGAGGAAGTATTCATTCACATTATTTTCCCACTGGTCTATGGTAAGTTTGGTATTGGGAAGTAAAAGTTTTTTAACATGGTCAAAATTGGATCAATGTTGAAAATAATTACTTCTAAGCTAGCAAGGGAAGCAGGTATGACCTGGAGTAATAACCAAATCGGGGTGTGGACCTTTGGAGGCTAAATTTGTGAGGTGGAAGTTTTTCTGGGAAAAAAAGCCTTCCAGGTAGCAAGAGTATTCCAGAAACTTCCCTATTTGGTCTCAAAAGGGTAAGAAGTTATCTTGGGGAAACCCTTTATTTTCACATCCCAAGCCTCCTTGGAATACAATGATGCCACTTGCAAAGAAATTTTGATAGTTGTTGATGGGAATGGTTGGAAATTAAAAACCAGGCTATTTTTCAACCATGATGACAACCATGATTTTTGAATTTTTTCCACATAAACCACATGCAAAAAGCTCCACATCTGTTCAGGAAGTTGAATGTAGAGGAACAAGAATGAAGGGTGAAAGAGTTTTAAGCAATACAAGTGCGGGTATTGGCAATTAAGGGATTGCTAGGGATTTTGATGAGGGAGTTTCCAGCAGAAGTGATTTTTTCCCCATGTTCATCACCAGTGGGATTTGCCACAAGAGTCTGCCCTTTTGGCACATTTTTGAGAAACTCCAAGCCTTTTTCAGGTCAAATTTTAGCAATGATGGAGAATTGAGCGTTACAGATATTGCAGCAATTATGGAGCTGCAGTGAGAAATAAAAAACAGTGGCAAAGAAAATCCAACTGAGAATTTTGCAAATGCCTCAGTATTTAAATCCGCCCTTGCAGCGTTGTTGCATTCTATAGCCACAGATCTGGAACTTTGTTTCAAGCTACACACTCAGCTTTGGGTGCAAGCGGGCTCAGAATTTTCCGGTGCAGTGGTTTTGCAGCAGCAATGGCACGGTTGGCTCAGCATTGAGTGTGGAGGTTTAGATGTTGGATCTGAGAGATAATTGCAAGCAAAAGCAGGGACCGGGTTGGCTGATTTGAATACAGTGCATTGGGCGGATAGGGGCAGGCGTGGGGGGCTCCAAGTAGGATTTAGAGCCAGGGCTGCGCCATGAGAACGTCAAACTGGATGAATTTAATGGCAGGTAGAAATTTGAGGATGCAATATGGTTGGTTTAGGTTTTCTGTCTTGTGTATTTTCTTCTTGTAGTTTTTTGGCTGTTGTTGTGCTTGTATCTATGTTAGGGTTGAGAGGGAGGACTTAAAAAACTTTCTCTCAACTCCAGGTTTTAGTGAATAATCATAGAATAGACCACCAGGTTGTGAAGGGAAGGAAGGAAATTATCTCATCTGTCATCCCTTATTCTCTTTTCCCTCTCATTGTTGGTTGGAAGGCGCGCTCTACTCCTTACAGAGGCTAGGGACCATTAACTTCCAAATCTGAGGACAACTCTTAGGGTTATTAACCTCTTTTTTCCACAGTGGGCCATTAAGTGGTGTTGGAATCCTTAAAAAGACACTTCTCAGTCTCTTTCCCATGGAATTCAAACCTATGGAAAAATTACAGAGGAACATATTTCAGAGATAGATTTCGGTCTGGAGGGGTTTTTATTGGGGGAAGAGGTAAATTTATTGAAGGGGTATATGATATTGTGGAGGAAGGACCTGGCTTTTGTACTGGAGGAATGGGTTCTTCTCAAGAAAACAATTTGCAATGCTTATTGAATTCCAATGGTGGATCACAAACCCTGGAAATTAAAATCAATTCCTATTCTTTTAGAAGTGTGGGATGTGTTCACCAAGCTAGTGAGGGAACATTTGCAGATTCTTTTATACAAGAAATCATTCTCCAGTTATTCTAGCCCAATTATTTCTGTTTTGAAGAAGGATGGCAAGATGTTGTGGATTTTGCACAATTGAAATGTTAAATTTGTGACCCATGGGTTTAAAACAGGCGCAAAAAGCCTTTTGCAACCCATTTAAGTTGCAAAGGGAGGTTCACAACCCATATGATTTGTGAAAAAATAAACAAACAAATAAAATAATTAAATAAAGAATTGAATCAACAGATAGTTATTTAAATTGAAAAATAAAAAATAAATGAATGAATGAATGAATAATTAATAAATAAATGAACAAATAAATAAATCAATAAATAAATCAATAAATCAATCAATAAATCAATAAATCAATAAATCAATAAATCAATCAATAAATAAAAAATAAATATTAGAAATATAAATATAAATAAATAGATATTTGAAACCCTAAACAACCCATTAACAACTCAAAATGTGTTGTGTGGCGCCGCTTGCAACCAATCTGGGTTTTCAATGGCTTTTCACACCTCATATGGGTTTGAAACACCCATTCAAAAACCAGATGGGTTGCAAAATGCACCAGGCTGTGGAGAATCCTTTGGGATTGGGTAAAGTTTAGCAAATAGCTTGCTGGCAGTCACTTGAGGGGGAGTTTAGTACTACAACTATTTGATAAGATAGAGGAATACTAAGGGTGGTTTTGAATTTCCGGCCTCTGTACGTACTATAGTAGTCTCACAACAATAAAAGAAAAGAGATTGGTGGCTGATTTTCAGATAGAGTTGCTACTATCGTAGTCTCTATCAGACCTAGGATCAATGTATTCAAGCTTGATAAGAAAGAAATGGTGGAACAGATAGTTTACTGAGGCTATAGAAGCTGAGTAAGGGAAGAATATTTTGTCTTGTCTTATCCTTTATATATCCTTTACCTTGTTTGATTGGTTACTGATGAATACTCCTTTGATGTTACATGTGATGATTGATAAAGTTGAAATTGTTGAGCCTATACTTGATACTGATGATGGTTGCTGATGATGATTATGATGCTGGATAATGTTGATGATGGATGATGATGATGATGGATGAGGTAGTTAATGATGATTGTTGATGATGGTGATGGATGATGATGATGGTTGAGGTAGGTGATGATGATTGTTGATGATGATAATGGATGATGATGATGATGGATGATGATGATGATGGGTGGTAATGATGATGGATGTTGATGATGGATGGTGTTGATGATTATGATGGTCAAGGTATGTGTTAATGGTTGGTGATGATGATTGATATTAGGGTTGCTCATTTTTTATGATAAGGGTTTAATATCTTTTATAAGGGTTTGATATCTTTTATAAGGGTTTAACATTTTATATAAGGGGTTAATATTTTATATAAGGCTTTAATACCCTTTATAAGGGTGGCCACTCCAGGCTGGGTGCCTGGGGGGATGTGGGGGAAATGGCTGGAGAGAGGCCCTCTATTTATAGACATCAGGGGGGGCTGCCACCTGGTGGCGGACTTGTGGTTGTGGGTTGTTTTTTTGGTTCTGCAGGCAGTGTCCTGCATATATTGCTTCTGTAATTCATGTGCCTGCTTGCATATATTGCTGTGTACATATGAGGTAATTTGTTTGGTTCTTCATGCAGTGCCTTTCATATATTAATTCTGTATATACTGGTGAGGAGTTTGAGTGGTTAATGGGTTTAATTAGTGTGGTATGTACTTGAATTCTTCCAGAGTATGTCCATATCTTTTTCACTGAGCTGTGAAATGTGATTGGGCAGTATCTTCTAATCTATGATAGATAGAGGGGTACTTTGGCTGGATGACTATAGGATATTTTTTGTGTAGAATCTATTTTTGACGTTATTTTGAGGATTAGAGCAGTTCTTCTACCAGAAAAGTGATTCTGATGGCTATAGGTTACATTTTTGTTCACCACAACGCAACCCATTTGAGGTGTGAAAAGGTTGTGTAGGGTTTCAAATTTAACATTTCCCTTTGCACAACCTCCAAAGCCTCAATTTAGTTACCATTAAAGATGTGGTGTTACCGCCAAATGTAGAATATTTGGTAGAGAACATGATGGCCAGTGAATTTTAAGGCTTGTTGGATGTGATGTGGGGGCAGGAACCACAAGAACGTCAACTTTATTCAAGAACATTGACTGCATTTGAGAAAATATTTGGTTTTTGACCTTTAACACAACTGCCTCTTGTAGAAACCAACTCCATATAAGTGTACCAGGAAAAGATATTTTGGATTTTTCAAGGTGAAATTCTGCCAAAACTGTAAATTTTTATCAAATACATAGAGCCAAAAGGACCCACAAGCAACTACAGATGGAGCTGACAGAGAACCTGGGGATATGGGATTTTTATTGGAATATCCTCAGACCTAGTGAAAGATTCTCTTTTGAATTGAAGAAGCAGGATTTAAATTTATGGAGAAATGTTTTTCTGTGTGTTTAAACACACTTGAAATACTCAGGCACCAGGTCTCTGCAGGAAGGAGAAAAATCATTCATGCTAGGGTGAAAAAGGTCATCAACTGGCTGGTTCCAAAAAATACTTCCCATATCTCTCATTTTCTAGAAATGTGGGTATTTGTCTGGATTTTCATCAACATATTATCAAAGAAAGCTAGTTGGCTTCAAAAACTTGTGAGAAAGGTGGCCAAATGTGTTTAAACAAAGGAATTTTATCAGGCATTCAAGTAGTTAAAGTAGATTGTGGGGTGGGTGATTCTGCTGAAATGTTTGGATTATTCAAATGGGGGTGTTTGGCTTGCGGTGGACTCTAGCATGTTTATGGATGAGGGAATTTTAACCCAGAAGAATGAGGGAAAGGATTGGCCAGTGCTTTATGAATTGGTAAGTTTCTCAGAATTTTAGTCAGATTATTTCCATCCAAATCTCAAACTGGGTGGTTTTGTTGACCAAAACTTAGCTGTAGCAATCAGACTCAATTTTTTATTAGAAATATAATCCCAATACCAAAGGTGGTATCAGAGAGGGATTCTATACCAAAAATAACCTATAATCACTCCGCCAAACTACCCTTCTATCTCTCATTTTTTCGAAGATACAGCCCAAAATCAATTATGGCCAGCTCATAAACTAGTCAGGTATCACAACCCAGTGAAATTCATATGGATATGGCTTGGAATTCCTAAATTCATAACATAAATTTTACCAAAAAACTTGGATCAAATATACAACCAAAACCTAACCAAATGCTGTGCAAAAAATATGAATAATTAATATATGAAAGTTAACTGTCAGCTTGCTACTGTGAACAGAGAAACCTTTCAAAGTACCAACAATAAATAAATAAAGAACAATAAAAAAATAACAATAAAAAAATAACAATAAAAAAATAACAATAAAAAAATAACAATAAATAAAGAAAAATTAATAAAGAACAATAAATAAAGAACAATAAATAAAGAACAATAAATAAAGAACAATAAATAAAGAACAATAAATAAAGAACAATAAATAAAGAACAATAAATGAATAACAATAAATAAAGAACAATAAATAAAGAACAATAAATAAAGAACAATAAATAAAGAACAATAAATAAAGAAAAATAAATAAAGAACAATAAATAAAGAACAATAAATAAAGAACAATGAATAAAGAACAATGAATAAAGAAAAATAAATAAAGAAAAATAAATAAAGAACAATAAATAAAGAACAATAAATAAAGAACAATAAATAAAGAACAATAAATAAAGAACAATAAATAAAGAACAATAAATAAAGAACAATAAATAAAGAACAATAAATAAAGAACAATAAATAAAGAACAATAAATAAAGAACAATAAATAAAGAACAATAAATAAAGAACAATAAATAAAGAACAATAAATAAAGAACAATAAATAAAGAACAATAAATAAAGAACAATAAATAAATAACAATAAATAAAGAACAATAAATAAAGAACAATAAATAAAGAACAACAAATAAAGAACAATAAATAAAGAACAATAAATAAAGAACAATAAATAAAGAACAATAAATAAAGAACAATAAATAAAGAACAATAAATAAAGAACAATAAATAAAGAACAATAAATAAAGAACAATAAATAAAGAACAATAAATAAATAACAATAAATAAATAACAATAAATAAAGAACAATAAATAAAGAACAATAAATAAAGAACAATAAATAAAGAACAATAAATAAAGAACAATAAATAAAGAACAATAAATAAAGAACAATAAATAAAGAACAATAAATAAAGAACAATAAATAAAGAACAATAAATAAAGAACAATAAATAAAGAACAATAAATAAAGAACAATAAATAAAGAACAATAAATAAAGAACAATAAATAAGGAACAATAAATAAAGAACAATAAATAAAGAACAATAAATAAAGAACAATAAATAAAGAACAATAAATAAAGAACAATAAATAAAGAACAATAAATAAAGAACAATAAATAAAGAACAATAAATAAAGAACAATAAATAAAGAACAATAAATAAAGAACAATAAATAAAGAACAATAAATTAAGAACAATAAATAAAGAGCAATAAATGAAGAGCAATAAATGAATAACAATAAATGAATAACAATAAATAAATAACAATAAATAAAGAACAATAAATAAATAACAATAAATAAAAAACAATTAATAAAGAACAATTAATAAAGAACAATTAATAAAGAACAATAAATAAAGAACAATTAATAAAGAACAATAAATAAAGAACAATAAATAAAGAACAATAAATAAAGAACAATAAATAAAGAACAATTAATAAAGAACAATTAATAAAGAACAATTAATAAAGAACAATAAATAAAGAACAATTAATAAAGAACAATAAATAAAGAACAATAAATAAAGAACAATAAATAAAGAACAATAAATAAAGAACAATAAATAAAGAACAACAAATAAAGAACAATAAATAAAGAACAATAAATAAAGAACAATAAATAAAGAACAATAAATAAAGAACAATAAATAAAGAACAATAAATAAAGAACAATAAATAAATAACAATAAATAAAGAACAATAAATAAAGAACAATAAATAAAGAACAATAAATAAAGAACAATAAATAAAGAACAATAAATAAAGAACAATAAATAAAGAACAATAAATAAAGAACAATAAATAAAGAACAATAAATAAAGAACAATAAATAAAGAACAATAAATAAAGAACAATAAATAAAGAACAATAAATAAAGAACAATAAATAAAGAACAATAAATAAAGAACAATAAATAAAGAACAATAAATAAAGAACAATAAATAAAGAACAATAAATAAAGAACAATAAATAAAGAACAATAAATAAAGAACAATAAATAAAGAACAATAAATAAAGAACAATAAATAAAGAACAATAAATAAAGAACAATAAATAAAGAACAATAAATAAAGAACAATAAATAAAGAACAATAAATAAAGAAAAATAAATAAATAACAATAAATAAAGAACAATAAATAAAGAACAATAAATAAAGAACAATAAATAAAGAACAATAAATAAAGAACAATAAATAAAGAACAATAAATAAAGAACAATAAATAAAGAACAATAAATAAAGAACAATAAATAAAGAAAAATAAATAAAGAACAATAAATAAAGAACAATAAATAAAGAACAATAAATAAAGAACAATGAATTAAGAACAATAAATAAAGAACAATAAATGAAGAGCAATAAATGAATAACAATAAATAAATAACAATAAATAAAGAACAATAAATGAAGAGCAATAAATGAATAACAATAAATAAATAACAATAAATAAATAACAATAAATAAATAACAATAAATAAATAACAATAAATAAAGAACAATAAATAAATAACAATAAATAAAAAACAATTAATAAAGAACAATTAATGAAGAACAATTAATAAAGAACAATAAATAAAGAACAATAAATAAAGAACAATAAATCAAGAACAATAAATAAAGAACAATAAATAAAGAACAATAAATAAAGAACAATTAATAAAGAACAATTAATAAAGAACAATTAATAAAGAACAATAAATAAAGAACAATTAATAAAGAACAATAAATAAAGAACAATAAATAAAGAACAATAAATAAAGAACAATAAATAAAGAACAATAAATAAAGAACAATAAATAAAGAACAATAAATAAAGAACAATAAATAAAGAACAATAAATAAAGAACAATAAATAAAGAACAATAAATTAAGAACAATAAATAAAGAGCAATAAATGAAGAGCAATAAATGAATAACAATAAATGAATAACAATAAATAAATAACAATAAATAAATAACAATAAATAAAGAACAATAAATAAATAACAATAAATAAAAAACAATTAATAAAGAACAATTAATAAAGAAAAATTAATAAAGAACAATAAATAAAGAACAATTAATAAAGAACAATAAATAAAGAACAATAAATAAAGAACAATAAATAAAGAACAATAAATAAAGAACAATTAATAAAGAACAATTAATAAAGAACAATTAATAAAGAACAATAAATAAAGAACAATTAATAAAGAACAATAAATAAAGAACAATAAATAAAGAACAATAAATAAAGAACAATAAATAAAGAACAATAAATAAAGAACAATAAATAAAGAACAATAAATAAAGAACAATAAATAAAGAACAATAAATAAAGAACAATAAATAAAGAACAATAAATAAAGAACAATAAATAAAGAACAATAAATAAAGAACAATAAATAAAGAACAATAAATAAAGAACAATAAATAAAGAACAATAAATAAAGAACAATAAATAAAGAACAATAAATAAAGAACAATAAATAAAGAACAATAAATAAAGAAAAATAAATAAAGAACAATAAATAAAGAACAATAAATAAAGAACAATAAATAAAGAACAATAAATAAAGAACCATAAACAAAGAACAATAAATAAAGAAAAATAAATAAAGAACAATAAATAAAGAACAATAAATGAAGAGCAATAAATGAATAACACTAAATAAATAACAATAAATAAATAACAATAAATAAATAACAATAAATAAATAACAATAAATAAATAACAATAAATAAATAACAATAAATAAATAACAATAAATAAATAAAAATAAATAAATAACAATAAATAAATAACAATAAATAAATAACAATAAATAAAGAACAATAAATAAAGAACAATAAATAAAGAACAATAAATAAAGAACAATAAATAAAGAACAATAAATAAAGAACAATAAATAAAGAACAATAAATAAAGAACAATAAATAAAGAACAATAAGTAAAGAACAATAAATAAAGAAAAATAAATAAAGAAAAATAAATAAAGAACAATAAATAAAGAACAATAAATAAAGAACAATAAATAAAGAACAATAAATAAAGAACAATAAATAAAGAACAATAAATAAAGAACAATAAATAAAGAACAATAAATAAAGAACAATAAATAAAGAACAATAAATAAAGAACAATAAATAAAGAACAATAAATAAAGAACAATAAATAAAGAACAATAAATAAATAAAAATAAATAAAGAACAATAAATAAATAACAATAAATAAAAAACAATTAATAAAGAACAATAAATAAAGAACAATAAATAAAGAACAATAAATAAAGAACAATAAATAAAGAACAATAAATAAAGAACAATAAATAAAGAACAATAAATAAAGAACAATAAATAAAGAACAATAAATAAAGAACAATAAATAAAGAACAATAAATAAAGAACAATAAATAAAGAACAATAAATAAAGAACAATAAATAAAGAACAATAAATAAAGAACAATAAATAAAGAACAATAAATAAAGAACAATAAATAAAGAACAATAAAACAAGAATAATTTATAAAAAAAAAACCAGGAGTGAGAACTCCATAAATATTATTCCAGATTTGGATTACCCACCCAAAATAAGGTAGGGTTGCTGGCCCGACCATTGAATTCTCACTCCTTCATATTTCAAAATTTTTTATTAAAAAATGACCCAAAATTTACAGAACACCGTTTCACTTGTTGGAAATTTTAATATTCCACACACAAATTCAAGTATAGTTTTTACACCCAAAATTCATTCAGAATGGAGGTTTTTGTTATTCCAGGAGTCAAACCAATAGTTGTGTTTTGACAAAATTCCTGCATGCGGCTCTTCATCCCCTCAAAAGTTATCCCAATTGGGATAACCCTGAGTGAACCTGCATGCACATCCCCGCAGCCCTGCACGCATTCTGTGTGCTCCAACTTTAGCCTGCATGCATAATTTGGCTAATATCCCACATGCATTAGCCAGATTCCCTCCTACAAGAATCCCGCATGCAGCAGATCCTGCCCCAAACACAGAAGATCTGGCACCTCTGCATGCCAAACCTGCAAGACATAAAAATGACAGATTGTAAATCAAGTAACAGCTAGAACCCTTTAAGAACACCCATGCATATTCAAGAACATGAAATATGCATAGTATGTTATCTAAAAACATGACTGTTCAAATAAAAATTCAAGAAATCAAACTATCAAGTATACTTGTTTAAAAAAGAAATAATAAAGATCACCACGTCACTGAATGATCCAGATCTTTATGGAGCACAAAACATAACATGAAATCTGCATAAAAATTATTTGAAATTACCAAAATGATCAGAAGATGGCTAAAAACCATTAAAAACTCACTACGTATCATTTATAACAGATAACAATAGAACAAAGTTGAGATACATGCAGGATTGGTAAAATAGCAAATTAACACAGTAACAGATCCTGTAGCTAAAATCATGCACATATTCAAAGATCCAGGACCATCTTTATTACAGAACCAAGAGGAAGTGATAAAAAAGCCCTGGCTGGCTTGATAGCCTTAGAAAATGCGCCCTAACCCCTCTACCTTCACTGAGAAGGCTCCCTTCAACCCAAAAAGGTATTTATAAAGTACCTCTTTTGACTCTTTCACTCTAATAATTCACCAGTTATCATCAAGAACAATTTCCATCTGTGATCAATTGCTTGAAAGATTTAAGCAAGTTATTTATGGCCTTAGTCTGAAATACATTAGTGTAATTTCAAAACATTATTGATGTTTGCATTGAAGATAAATCAATACACCCCCAACCTTTGATCTAAGACCCTTAAACTGTGGACCTCTGCAGGTACCCAGCATGTGAATTCTCAAAGAATTAAGTTTTTTTCTCTCTGGTTTTCCTGTGTGCTACATTAGCTGGGGCATAACCACTATTTTATTTTGTTTTACCCCTTTTTGTTAAGTCATAAGGAACCCATTGTTTCAGGGCACAAGGTCCAAATTTGATCTCCTAAGGAGAGGTGTTTATGACTGTCAGCTTTCTACTTGCATGGAGAAACCTTCTGAAGCAAATTAAAAATAGAAATAAATCATTAAAATAAAATGAGTAAGAAATACTGAGATATTATTACAAATTTGGTTTTTCCACCCAAAATAAGGTAGGGTCACTCACTGACCCCACCATTGAATTACAACTCCTTATATTTTTAAATAATTTTAAAAGAAAATGACCAAAAGACCATGGCACCACCATGGCTCTTTTTGGCCACGTTTACATTACACATTCAATGTCATGGTTAGGTTTCACACCTAAAATTCACTCAGAATTGAGGTTTTTTGTATATTATAGGAGTTACAGGTGGATTTTTGTTGTGTCACAATTCCCGCGCGCAGCCCCGCATCCATACAGCAAGGGTACACGCGCCTGAAACTCAACATGTAGGCGCCTGTCAAGAAACCCGCATGCAAAGTGACTGCTGGCGGTGGAGGAAAGATTCCTGCACGCAGCTGTCAAGCCTGCGCGTGTCCTAAACAACTGCACCAATCCTGACAGCCAGGTACTGCAGGAACATGCTACAACCTGCATGCAAACATCATGGATATGTAACAACCTGACTGACGGATATGGGGATGTCTGAGACCTCTGAATATTGAATAAGAAGTGCGAAATTCAAAGTATAAAGCAAATAAATTAAGGGAAACATTAATGAAGTTTTTCATGTTATTTTGATTTTAAAATCTTTATGAACCACAAAAAAGACCAAGAATTTCACCTAAAAATTATTGAAAATTTCCAAAATGTGCAGAAAATGGCTTAAAATTCAAAAATACCTACCTTTGCCCATTTCACTCAAAAATAATTAATACAAATTAAAGAAATATGCCAGAACTTTGAAAATAACAAATTAACATTTAAACAGTTTCTGAAAATTATTTCACATAGAAATATGACACAAGCAGGGCTAGCAGGTTGACAGAACTAATAATACATGCCAAACTAGCCCTGGCCAGCTTTCTATCCTCATCCCACAAGCACAACCCTCTCTACATGCCCTGAGAAGGTCTTATTACCCCAAAAAATCTATATAAACACCCCTTTTTGGATGATTTAAACCCCATTCATTTTTAATTAATAAATCCAGACCCCTTGCCATCCATTATCAAGTGTTTATATAAGATAAACAAGTGAATTATGGCCTCAGTCTGATAGTATAGCTGTTAATTCTAACCCCACCATTAATTCACTGATGAATATCAGAAAAATTCCCAATAATTGTTCTGGGACCCTTTCAACCATTAATTTCTGAAAGAATCTTGGGTTTACTGCTTAAATTAGTACGTTATCTCCTCCTTGCCTTCAGGAATAAGTATTGTGAGACAGCCATTCCACTCATTCCCCTTGAGTAAATTACTTAGGACCTCATTGTCCCAAGGTCTTTACATGGTTGAAAAGAGCCCCTTGAAGAGAGGTTGTTTCAAAAAAGATCCCCTTTTTTTCATGAACTTTGGCCCTTCTTGAAAAATATTTTTAAATAATTTTAACCAAACCAGCTACTCCAATATTTGCACTTGCTTTTAACCAATAATTTTGAGCATTTTAAGTATTTTCTTGGAATGATTATTATTCCAACACCAATATCACTTTCTGTAGCTAAAGGACTGCAAAGTTCCTTGTATCAGTAATCTTAAAATTACCCTCAGTCTTTATAAACTGTTTCTCCTCTTTATAACATATTTAAAACCCTTTTTTAACCAAACCACTATAAACCTGCACTTAATTCACTAATATTTATTATTCTGGCGTGATAACTGTCTTAAACTTCAAGAATACTCTTATTCTTCCACTGAATCACTTTCTGTAGCTAAAAGACTTCAAGTTTATTGGTATCAGGAAGCTGAAATTAATGGTTACTAATGCAATATCAAACAAAGGGCCAATCACCAAACCAGGTTCAGTGAAAAAAATACAAAATATACCACAAAATCACCTCACCTGTATACACAGAACTATATGCAAGATACCACATGCAGTACCAAACAAAAAACCAACCACCAGACCAGGGGCAGTGCAACAAGATACACCACCAAATCACCTCACCTTTATACACAGCACTACATGCAAGATACTAAATTCAGTACCAAACACACAACAAGCCACCAAACCAGAGGCAGTGCAGCAGGAACACCCCCAACTTACCACATCTTTTACATAGCAATATATGCAGTCAGGATCATGCAGTAATAAAGAAAAACCAGCCACCAGAACAGGGGCAATGCAGCAAGTATACACCCAAATTACCACATCTGTATGCACAGCAATACATGCAGTAATGATCATGAAATACCAGAAAAATAACACCCACCAGACCAGGGGCAGTGCAGCAGGTACACCCTCAAATTACCACATCTGTATACACAGCAATATACGCAGTCAGCATCATGTAGTAACAAACAAACCACCATTAAAAACTCACCTTCAAACAACACAGCAACGTATTCAATCAGTTTCATGTAGGACCAAAAAAACCACCAGTAAAAAATTGCCTCAGAACTTCACAAAAATATATTCATGCAGGAAGCACACTCAGTGCTAAAAAATCAACCAGAACCAAAAACTCTTTTCAGAACTACACAGCACTATATGCAAGGTTTTGCATGCAATAAAATCATGTGCTACTTTTTTTCCAACTATGCAAGGGTATGCATGCATAAAAATCATTTGCTAATTTTTTTTCCAACCAGAAAAAATATTGCATGCACCTGTACTACTTTTTATCAACCATCAGAAATACCTCATGTGTTTGTAACTCCCATTTAATAAAATGTACATAGAGAGCCTCAGGGGAATCCTTGAGAACCCATGGGGGTAGTATTTTTCTATCCAAGGAGGGCCTCTCCACCCTATCCAATTTTTTCCCCTCATCACCATCATTCCCACAATTCATCTATCACCCTTAACCAGGAGAATCACTCCCATTCACCACTCCAATCAATCTGTGGTACTACCCAGATAACATCCCATAATTAAACCAATAACAAAAAGGAGAAGAAATGAAATTAAAAACCCAGTTCAAAAACTCATCACCAAAAATCAAACCAACCCCAGAAGGTGCTTAGAAAAATATTTCTTCTGGGATCTAAAATATTATTCAGCCAAAAAATAAAAACCTTTTCCAAATCAATAGTAACACCCATTTGGAGAGAGGGGACAAACCAAGGAGATACCAACATTTTCCCCTACACAACCCTCCTGTAGGTAACCCATTCTTTGGGTCCTCTCCTAGTTTACCCCCTTTAAAGGAAAACCTTATCTTGGGGTGTTGGAATACTGGTTAAAGATCAAATTTATCTGATCAACTCTTGGTAAACTCATTTCAATAATATATACCTAGTTGGTATAATCCTCAACAATCCTATAAATCACATGTAATAATTAATCTAGGTCTCATCTGGGACCTATTTGAAGTCTCAAAGAAACCAGCCATTAATTTAAAAAAGAATTATTTTTCAAATTAACTTTTTTTTAAAAACAGCAGGCAATTCAAAACCACCATTGTTTACTAACACTTTAAATAGTATAATTAATAATAAATTCCCCTTCAAAGACTTCCATAAAGCTATTTGTTAAACTTACCCCAATCCCAAAGGAGTCTCCACTGTGGGGTGATCAAGATTGTGAAATGGCTCCAGCACATGCTTTGGGGATTATAATTTGATTTTCTAGTGGATTAAGAGGCTCTAGTGCAGATCACTAATTCTCCTACATTATCTAACATGCCAATGACTTTATGGGTGGCTTACCTCTGACTATTTTTCTTTACAGTAAGGCATTTTTGTTGGAAGGCGCTCACAATGGCAAAAGCTTTGTCTCAGTACCCTCAAATTCAAGGAGGGTAGAAAAGGGAGAACTTGAACCTTGATAGGAAATGTGTGATGATGAGTGTGACTACTGCAGGAGAGAAAAAGATGGTGCTGCAGCAGTTTGTATATTTTAAGGTTCTCAAGGAATGTTTGGCAATTCTAAACTTTTTTCAAACCTTGCCAGAGGCCATTATGCAGTGAATTCAGCAGAAGGTATGCCATTTTTTTTTGAAAGAAATGAAACTTTGGAGGCAGGCTTCCCCTGCTTCTGCTTTTTGTGCTCATGCGCTTGGAAGACCAGGAGAAGTTTTTGTGGATTGTGCAACAATTTGGGTCATAGGGGTGAGGTGGAAACAACAAGGCAGGTGCAGGTGAGATTCTGGTTTCTGGGTATTACTGCAACAGTGCAGGATTGTATTTGGGGTTGAAAGAGGTTCCAGAGGTGCCAGAAAAAGGGTACCTGTCTTTTTAGGGAAGGGGGAATTCTGACTGGGGATGATGCTCCATTTGGACATATTTATCTTGATGTTCTAGAGACTCTGAGGGATAATGGGATTATTTAGCAAACGGGTGATGATAAATTCACAACTCCAGTGATGTGGGAGTCATTTAGGGCCCTACACAGCTCAAATGAGCCATGGGGGCCCATAGACGACTACAAAGGGCCGTTCCAAACACGCGCGACCCCCGGGGGGTTTTATAGGAGCTGTTTACACCCCAAACATGGCAATTGGGAGCCGTGTACCTTGGTACACAGCTCAAAACCACTGTTTTTGGGGGTGCGTAACCCCCTGGAAGTTGTGCCAGAATTTCAGGCACCCCCTGGATCACACTTGGGTTCCATAAACTCAAATTTGGGATCAATGCATACTTTGTGGGACTTTTGTTCCACATCTAGTGATTCCAAATTTACTTTAAAGTGAAAGTAAAGTTAAAATTGGAATCATAAAAAAAACCTACAAAACTTTCTTTCTCAACTCGAAATTGAGCAAACTTTTTTTGTTCAATTGAAATTTGTATTGAATACTGAATTATACCATTGCATTTTTTTGAATGGGAACAGTGAAAAGCCCTCCTTCTTCTGAAATGGCTGCGCGGTGATCTACATTGATAGTGCCTGTTGAATAAATCACAAACCCTCCTCTTTCTATTCTCATCTTTTCCTTTTTCTATCTTTTCTTTTTTCTTTTTCTTACTTGTTCCTATGTTTCTTATTGCCCCAATCTCTGTCACATCTGGTTACACCTGGATTACTTGAGTGATCTCTGTCACTCCCGCACGCCATAAATCACTGTCACAAATCCCAGATCATTTCACACACATGTCTCTCACTCTTGTCATCTTCACAAATCCAAGACTCAATAGTGGAATCTCACGTACTACAGCAAGGGGATCACAACACAAACTTCATCTTCAGCGAAATCCTGACAACACAAAACTCAAACTCATCAAACTCACGCAATTGATCCCTTTCTTATTCTCTTCTACTCTTTCTTCCTATTTTATTTATTTCTTCTGCTTCTATTCTTTCTCTTCTCAAATCCGCTACTCAACGACTATCTCAAAAACAAGAACTTGATCTCTCAAGCCTGTCCTTTTAGCAAGAACTGACTAGTAAGAGCTGAACTCGTCGCCGACTCACTCATGATCTTCTGAGCCTGACTTCTTTATTTAAATCATTTCTGAAGGCCATTCACTGCTGCTAATCTGAAAATCCTCTAGACCTAAAACTTGATAACTAGCGTTCTTGTTAAATGTCCCATCACATTTTTCTGCCGGATGTTTGTTGTTTTCTCTTCATTTCAGAGTCTTGTTTCTTTTATGATATATTTACTTGGCTGATTTCCTGCTTGTCTCAGCCCTCTTTGATTATTATCTCTTAAGGAATTCACACAGTCTCAACAGTTCCATCAAAAACACTTTGGAAAAATAAAAAAAGGATTTGGCTAATTAAACATTGGAAGCCCCAATTGCATCCTCATCAAGGGTGACAATTGAGGAACAAAATTTTTCACAGAGGGATGCAACCTCTGGTTGTGAGTAACATTTTATGTTACAGAGGTCTTTGCTGGATTAAATTTGATTCAAACTAACGTATGGTTTGCCTGTAACTATGAAACTACAAACCTAACCATTGAATTGGTGCCAGGTCCACTTGACCCACCTCCTGTGAGAACTTTTCCTACTAGGGAATAGGCCCAAAACTATTGTCAAAGATGGGGTATGAAGCATGGTTACGCTCTGAAATTTTTGAACTCAAAAGAAGATAAATATGTGGATTTGGCCTGTTAATGCCATGGTTACTATTTGGGACAATTTCTTACAAAACGGTCTAGAAAAACTCACACAAGGAAGTTTGGGTGCAAGTTTTTAATCCATGCAAGTTTCACAAAGGCAGACCCCTTGTGGCAACTCTCCTGCAAAGAAACCCAACATAACCATCAAACATCTGAACATCCCTCTGTGCATCCTCAACTGAGGAGAATTTTGGGGGTGGCCTTAGAAAATCTAATAGAAGGCATGAATTATTGGCTCAATATGTTGCAGCTTAAGAGGAAATTGAGCCATATTGATGGAGGGGATTATGTTGATGACCAAAAAATCTATAACACTAAGCGGAAGTTAACGCTTGCAGAAATAAAGGGGAAAAGTGTAATGGAGGTACTATATGAAAAGCTTGAAGAAACAAGTTGGATTCACTGGTAAAAGTTCAGTGGAGAGGGTCACTTGGAGGCCCTGTACTTAGCACATCCTGAGGCAGTAAATCTTTCAAAACAATTCCATCATATTGCTAGGTTGGATTGTACCTATAAGAATAATTACAAAATCCCACTATTGCATGTTGTAGGAATGACAGTCAATTGGAAAACTTTCACAAAAGCTCTTGTTTTTATAACAAAAGAAACCTTTGAGTTCTCAAGTTGTTCTGTAAATGCATTAAAGGAGTTGGCTTTTGATCCTGAGAGAATTTCAAAAGTCTTTGTGACAGACCATGAAAAAGCTCTGGTTTGTGCTATTTAATCTAGTTTCCCTGAGTCATCAAGAAAATGTTGCACTTGGAACTTGTCTAAAAACATAAAATCAAACTGTAAAGCGCGCTTTGTTAATGAAGTTGAAGGATGGAAAATCTTCATGACTCTGTGGGAAAATTATGGGGCCTCAAAGACCAAGGAGGAGGTAGAGTTCAATGATGCAGAACTCAGAGTAGGTCCAAATCACTGCTTCTTATTCTTCCTAGTATTTGGTTCTGACCTTTTGACTTCTATGGTGTTTTTTCAAAAACTATGAGTATGTACTCAAGTATATGGAAAATAACAGTTTCCCTATCAAAGAGATGTTTGTAACAGCATGGACTTGTATAAACCCAGATTTTGGAAACAAAACAACATCTTGGGTTGAAGGGTCCATGTTACTCTCAAACAATTCCTTGCAAACTCTTTGGGAAAAATGTTGGATTTTTGGAAGAGCTTTGAAGGAACAGTTTTGAATAAAATCAAATTGGTTCGTGCATCACTTCATAAATCTTGAAATAAGTTAGGTACAGTTCTTCCACCTGAACTGTTACCATTGGTTTACAAATTGTCTTTAGAGGCAATTCAGCTTATTAGGGAATAATTTGAGAAGTTCAAACGTGATCATGATGGCAAAGTGTGCACCAATTCATATTGCAAGACTATGGGTTTGCCCTGTTCCCACAAAATAGGTGACTGTCTAGCATTCAGAGGATCCATGGTACCCAAAGATGTTCATCCCAGTGAAGTTTGGACTATGACCCTTGCAGTTCTAGTTCTGTAAGTTGGCTTAAGTTGGATTGTTCAAATCACTATGTGATTAATGCTTTTTGATTATTGATTTTTGATTAATGATTCCTAATTCACTAATTATTGATCCTTTTGAATTTTTCAAGTGCAATTTTGACAAAATACTAAGCATTCCTCATTTACGTGAAAAAGTGAATTCAATGATCTTGGAATCTCCAGATCATGAGCAAAGCGGCATATTGAAGTATATCATGTGGAAGATTACAAAATATAAATTGAATCCAAGACTTGAACCTAAAGTCTTACAATCAAGTAGAGGCAGTCCAAAATTGGAAGATACGCAGCAAGAACCATCTTGGTTTGAGCATGTTGAAAAACAACTCAAGGGGGAAACAAGGACTAGAAGGGCTCCAAATAAGAAAATACAAAAGATTTTAAGTTTTTTCTTTTGGGATATGTTCATTCTTTTGGTTTAACAAAATTAGTTACTAATTAATGATGAATTTTTATTCAAAGTTTGAAAAATCTGAATCTGAATTTCATAGCTCAGAGGAAGAGACTGAAAGTGAATTGGGATCACTTAATTTGGAATCAGAATCCTCTGCAGAGGAAGACAACATACAGCAAAGCTCAACCAAAAGCTCATCCTTTGTAAGTATTCATTTGAATGATTTGATTAGAAAAATGAATACTAAGTTATTTTTGATGATAGGAACCAAACGTGAAATACCTCAATGAAATAACCAAGAAATTCTATAAGTTATTGGGTGAGTTTTGGGATCCAATTGGAGATGGGAATTGCAGATTTAGATTCATTGCTAAATATCTTGGTTATGAAGAATATGGTTGGTTTAAAGTGAGAAAAGAAATGATACAAACATTGGAGAAACATAAATAAGGCTACATTAAGATGCTTGGTGGTGAAAAGGAGGTTTAAAATATTAAACAAAGACTTGATGTTGAAGACATCAATGAAAAGATTCCCTCCTCAAAATGGCTGGCTACATTAGATATGGGTCAAATCATAGCAGAGACATATTCCAGACCTATATGCTTCATTTCATTGGAGTTATGTGATACTTATACTCCAATGAAAAATGGTGTTACTGATCAATCAGATCCAATGTTCATTTCCTTTGTAAAAAATAACCAGTGTGTTCTATTGGTACTTCAGGGAGAAATGATTCCAATCCAGCCCATTTTACCAAAACTGCGTTCCTTGATTTATAAAAAATTCTATTGTTGGGTTGATCATCTCAAAGATCAACTGCAAGTGTATTCTAGATTATAGAGATTATAGGTTTTGACTTCATTTCATCATTGGGTTTCATATAAAATGTAATTCTAATGCAGCTGATGAGTTCTATTAATATAGAGGATTATCACATTTTGGAAATCATCATGTTCAGTGTTTTGAGTTAAGCTCATTGAATTGATTGTTCTGATTAAGAGTTTAATGGTAAGTCAGTTCAACTTGTGTTGGGATGATTCCATCATAAGGAGTATTTTACTCCTTATGATGGTATCAGCTTAACACAAGTTGAATTTTTGTTTTGCGTGTGTTTTTAGTTTAGGGCTAGTCCAGTTGCTAGTATTTTTTTTGGTTTTTTTAATTTAGGGCTAGTCCAGTTACTTGTCTTTTTTTTGGTGTTCTTAATTCAGGGCTAGTCCAGTTACTTGTGATTTTTTTGGTGTTTTTAGTTTAGGGCTATTCCATTTACTTCTGTTTTTTTGGTTCTTTTTAATTTATGTCTATTCAATCGGATAGTCCCAGTTTTTTTAATTTTTTATTTATTTTTTTATCTTTTTGCTTTTTTTTTAACCAAAAAATCAACATTTTTTTATTTCTCTATTAATATAAAGGATTATTACATTTTGGACATCATTATGTTCAGTGTTTTGAGTTAACCTCATTGTATTGAGTGTTTTGAATGATAATTTAATGGTAAGTCAGTTCAACTTGTGTTGGGCTGATTCCATCCTAAGGAGTATTTTACTCCTTATGATGGTATCAGCTTAACACAATTTGAACTTGTTTTTTTATGTGTTTTTAGTTTATGGCTAGTCCAGTTACTTTTCTTTTTTTGGTTTTTCAATTTAGGGCTAGTCCAATTACTTGTCTTTTTTTTTGGTGTTTTTAATTTAGTGCTAGTCCAGTTACTTCTGATTTTTTTGGTCTTTTCAGTTTGGGGCTAGTCCAGTTACTTGTGTTTTTTTGGGTCTTTTTACTTTAGGGCTACTAAATTGGATAGTCCCAGTTTTTGTGTTTTTTATTTATTGTTTTATTTTTTTTGTTTTTTTAACCAAAAAATCAACATTTTTTGAGTTCTTTGATTTTTTTGGTTGATTCCTGTTTTTTGGAAGGTTTATTTGATTCATGGGTTATTTTAGTGCTCTTTCATTCCATTTTTTTTGGCTCACCGCGTTCTGGTGGCGTGTTGGATGCCACACGACTACATTTGAGCTGTGTACAACTCCACACGACTTGAATGTAGTTGTGTGGAATCCAACATGCTGTTGGACCAGGCTGGGTGGGCCGCATGGCTCTTTGAGCCATCGGGGGTTGTACATGGCTTGTAAACGACTACATTTGAGCCGTGTACAACTCCACACAACTTAAATGTAGTCTTTTGGAATCCAAAACGCTGTTGGACCAGGCTGGGTGGGCCGCGCCGCTCTTTGAGCCATGGGGGTTTGTACATGGCTCAGATTGGACCATGTGGCATGCCACACGGCCCACTTTGAACAGTGTCCACGGTTCAATGAGCCGTGAATTTAAAATTACCCTTAGCAAATAGCTTTCTGGAAGTCACTAGAAGGGGGATTTAGTTACTACTAATCTTTACTAGATAGAGGTAAACTAAGATGGTTTTTAATTTCCTGCCCTTCTGAACTATAATAAGTCTGAAAAATAATGTTTTTAATTGATGGCTGGTTTTCTTTGAGACTTAAAATAGGTCTCTAATTGGACCTAGATTAATCATTAATAGAGATTTTTTTATGAATTTCAAGAATATTCAAAGTTGGATTGCATTATTGGCAAGCTTCCACCAATTAATAATCAAGACTTTTTTGACTTTTTCTGACTATTTTTCCAAATTCCAATTAAAGAATTTAATGGTTGACCAAACGGTGTTTAACAAGTTGGAGGACCCAAAAACGGGTTTTCCCACAGGGATCTGGGAGGGAAAAGATCTTTTTTGGTTGTTCTGTTTTGCCCCTCCCTTTTTATAATTTTAAAGATTGAAAAAAGGGGTTTTTCCTCTTAATAATAGGTGCTGAATACCAGGTCTTTTCTAAAGAACCCTAATTCAAAGAAACCTGGGGTTGGTTCAAATAGTCAATGATAATTTTGTGTCTGATAATTTATTTCCTTTTGACTTGATTCTGGTTCACTGATAATATGGTGCTTGGTAGGTTGGGAATAAGCCATGATTCATAGGGGCAGATGCCATTGGGCCAGGTTCCATGCTAGACAACTTGGAAAGGGCAAAAGAGCCCCCTCAAATAGACAAATAATTCCTCAGGGGAAGCTCAGGGATCCCCTGAGTGCTTATCTTATCCTCTATCTGAAATTTTGAAGCACAGGAGGTGCTATTTACATGAGGCAATAATTCTGGTGAGAAAACATGTGAAACAAGCCAAGAGATAGCTGTATTTTTTAGTATAAATTTTGATAGAAAAGAAAAAATATGAGTAATAGGCTAATATTTTTGAGTCATGGAAGCTTCTGGGTGCTTATCCTGTATAAAATAATGATGCAGAAGTTCCCTGCAGCTTGAGTTAATTTTGCTGGTTGGGAAAAGCATGAAACATGCTTGGCATCTTCAAGCCCTCTTTGGTAACTGAAATTGTATCACTTGTATAGTTGAGGTGGTGAAACACTACTCCCTGGGTATTTCTGAGGAAGCTTCTGAGCCCTTATTATTTATAATATTTTTCAGGAACTACCTGCATGCTGTTTCAATGGAATTAGCTGTAGAGATATGAGATATTCTGTTTTACCACACGCTACTTTGTGTGACTTGAGAGTGTGGCTTGCAGGTTTTTTTTGGTTGATATGGTGGAAAAATGAGTATCAGAGTGCTTCAGGGGAAGGTTCATAGGCCTTATCTTGTGGTTGAAGTTCCAAAAATTTCATTTGTACTGGGCTGTTATTGCTAGTTTGTGAGAATTGAGATGTACTTGGCTGCATGAGCCCCTTCTTTTATTAGTGCATATATGAGTGTTGTATGGCTGAATGATGGCAAACTGAGTATAAGATTGCTTGAGAAGATTTTTCAGAGGCCTTATCTTGTGGTGAAACTTCCAGAAAGTTCATGTGTACCAATTTTTTATTGCTGGTGGGTGAGAATTGAGATGTACTTGGCTGCATGAACCTCTACTTTTGTTTGTGCATACATGAGTGTTTTATGGCCAGAATGGTGGTAAACTGAGTATCAGAGTGCTTTAGAGGATTTTTCAGAGGCTTTATCTCTTGGTTAAAGTTCCAGAGATTTCCTGTGTACTGAGTTTATCCAGGAAGATAGTGTAACTTGGTTTTATAGTACTGGATGTAGTGTAACATTGGTACTGGTATGGTTTAAGTCCTGCTGGTATGGGTATGTTGTTTTTTTGTGTGCTGATTTTAAGAATAACTTTTTGCCATTAGATATCCAGTTAATCTTTAATTTATTTCTCATTGTGAAATAACCCAGCCTGTGCCAGGTGTTGGGTTGTTTGTGATGGGTGTTTGATATGATTGAAGGGGGGTATCTGGTGATGGATTTAAGATTTGAGGTTGGTTTGAGTTCAGAGTATATTTTATGAGTGGTTTGTAATTGATTTTTGAGGTTAACTTGATGAAAAGGGATAATAATTAATTAAAAAATGAGTCTGATGGCTATAGGACAGGTTTGGTTTACCACAACATGATTCACATCAAAGCCAGGAAGTATTTTTACCTAGTGGTGGAAAAGGACAACCTTTCAGGATGAAAAGAGGCTTGGCCATTTTTTAAGCTTTCCCTGGAGAAGGTAGGAGTATTCTTGCAGGAGGATTGGTTTGTGTGCTTTGGATTTTTACACCTAATTTTCACTTAACCACCCCATGTGCTAAAGCTCAATTTTAGATGATTGTGAGTTCAACTTGGAGAGTGCTGATTGCAAGGGAAGTTCAAGTATAGAGAGGCTAAATGCAAAGTACAAGAAATTATTTTGAGGTCTCAAAAAACTGCAAGAGGAATGGATTTTTTCCAATGGAAGGAAACCAAGGCAAAGCCCAACTTGATATATTTGGTCTCAGTAATAATGTGTAGAACCTATTAAATTAACTAACTGAGGAAACAATCTTCAGGCAGACTTCATGATCCTTATAAGTTAATTGGAGATGACTAGAAAAAACCAGATGGAAATTTGTCTAAAGACAGGGAGCAATGATGCAATGAATGAGGGGAATCAAATGGGTGGATGAAATGGTTAGTACAGTGGGTAGAAAAAATTTGTGGGACTTTTTGTCAAAGAAAACACACCTGGGTACTTTAAAAAATTTAGATGAAGCCTGGGGTGTCTTTATATTGCTGTTGAACAACCCATCTTTGGGCTCTCACTCCATTCAACCCATCATCACATTGCCACCGACTTGGTTTTTTTATTTTGATGTCTGAATACTTGATCAATCCAACAAAAAATATGGTAAGGAATTCTTTTTGAATCTTATTCTTCATATTTGAATCTTATTCATTTTTTTTTTGATATTTAGTCTTCTTCACAAAATTTTTTATTTCAGAGGATCAAGATGGTCAAACCATTGGAATATGGTATAATTTCAATGGTTGGATTCAATTTCAGAACAATTTGAACCACCTCCACTCCAATTAAACCTCAAACCAATATAACACCAAGCATCTCAAGGCACCTCAAAGTCTAAAAAGTTCAGAGAACTTGAAAAATACAAACATAAGATGCATGAAGAGCTTTAATTAATTTTTTTAGGAGTTCCCATTACTTCTAACCTATCTCTTTTAAAATTATTGTCACCATCTTACCAAAGCACTGAAAAATCAAAATAAATCAAAATTGGTTTGAATTTTCATCAGAAACCTTCAATTTTAATTTTTCTTTTGCAAAATTATTCCTTCAAATACTTGTTCACACCCTCATCAAGAATAAAAAGTACTGATGGTCCAGAATCTTTCAATTTTTTTTCTCTCCACCATGTCTTTTGATTTTTTTGTGATTTTGAAGATTTTTTTTTTGAAAAATTATAATTTGATATTTTAAAATTCCAATGTTTTTTAAGTAAGTTAAAGATGCTAAAATATCTAATCCCATGAATCAAATTAAATTCATGCCTCTTTTTGAACCACGGATTTAGCTTGAAACACATTCCCAAAAATGATTGGCCTTTTTGAGGTCAATCAGTCCCAATATTTTTGTCTACCCACTGTAAAATCTGTCCAAGGCCCTAGGGCAAGTTCAAACTATGGACAATGAAAGTACATATATGTAGCAGGATGAATGAATGAAGTGCAAGTAACTTTAATTTAATTTGAATGGACAGATATACTTATGCAGGGTGTGGGAAGCTTCCTTAAGCATACATTTCAACTGGTATGGCTTTGCATAGAACATGCAAGCCAATTTGGCTGGCATGTCCAAGAATGGAATAGCTAAGTCCAAAGATGGAATAATCAAGGTTTATTGGATGGTTGAATGGTTGTTGGTGGAACTGAAAGGGTTTCAGGGATATAATTAGTCACCACAGTTGGTAATTAACTTGTGTACAAGCAAGAGGTAGTAAGCAGACATGCTAAATTTAAGTTGTTTTCTTGTTTCATGCTTATAGACTCATTTAGTTGTTCCTGAGGAATAGGATATGTAAAAAACATGATGTAGACAATAGCCCTTTAGCTTGGAGCATGACAGTTTCCCAGGTTTAAAACCTGAAAGCTACTGCAAGTTTTATGTAAATTTCCCATCACTTCTTGAGCCATTCACATTTATTTGATACCCTTACATAATTTTTATTTAGTTACCATTTTAAATTGGAAACTTTCCCTGTTCTTTTTGTTGTGATAACTTTATTTTCTGAAAAAATAAATGTATACCCAGTTCCACTGTTTGTGGCATTCAAAATAAATACAAGCCTTGTCAAATTTGCAAGATGGCTTGTTTGTTTTCCCTTATTGATTTACCAGTTGATAGTCCAATGGCGTCCACAATCAAGGGTTGCAGTTTTTTTTAGAAACAAGGTTTAACTATCAGATACCACTATTAACAGAGGTTGATTTTCTTGGGGAGCAATCCTTAGGTGAGCAATTTTGAAGAAATTTGATAAAGGATAGGAATAGCAGCTAATAAATAATTTTGCTCCACAGCACCATCAAGTTTTCAGAGGTACACTGAAAATACACCACCACCACCACCACCACCCTATTTTTGAACACTGACCAAGAAAGAGGTGGCCCAAGTTTGTACCAAGGTGCAAGTTGAGGTCATTTTTGTGGAAGAAGCGGATGGAGGTGTCAGCCTACTAGATGCCAAGGACCTAGCTCCTTCTAGCTACTAGAGGTGATGAAAACTTTAGAGTAAAAATTTTAAAAAATGCCAGAGATATATTTTGGCTAAGTGTTAAATTTATGTATATATTCATAAAAATTAACTTAAAAGGAGGGGCAGAGACCTTAATGGGGTTATTGAACCCTCCGCAACACAGGTATATGTCTGTTCAGGAAAATATAGGTGCAATTGAGGTGCGTGCGGGGTTTACAAGGACTCCTTTCAAGAATGGTGTGTGTAATTTCCTTGGGGTTTGGGTTATGCAGAACCTACAAAAAGGGTATAAGTCAGCAGGATATCTTACTAGGTCTAGATACGGACTTATCCTTGATAGATGGACCAATATGCAGGGATTCAGGGTACCGGAAGCTGGTGCTGAGGCAGGCTGAATGGTTGGATATTGATTTTGGCCAAAAAGTAAGGATTCAAGAGTTTTTTCTATAATTTTATCAGAAAGTAGTCCAGGATCAAACACTTATTTATTATAAGGGTTTGATGGCTTGAGGACAAAAATATCTGAAGCAATAATGACTATATGACTGGATGAATGAGTTAGAAATGGCTGGAGGAAGAGCCTTTATTTATATTGTTTCCCCTCATGGTACAGTCTTTTTACCAGCCAAAGGAGGGTGTCCCAGGCTAGTTCTGAGGCCAGGGAGCCATCAGTGTGTTCGTGTAGACCTGCTCTGGTCACTAAAGAGGTACGGTAAGCTCTATGTCATCATGCTTGGCGCTTGATACATGTTTCTGTACCCTTAATGACCTCATTGTATCTGCCAAAGAAGTAGCATTTAATTAATATTTTTAAATATAAGTCATGGCTTCCTGAAGCCAGGGGCTTGAAAAAATTCTATGGGGACCCTATTTTGTAAGAATAGTTTGAGTCTGAGGCTCTTTTGTCCATGTTGGGGTGTTTTACTGTCACTTAATTGGACAGTACACTCCTAGTAATGATTAGTTATGTACAGTTTTAGTTACCAGGGACACAAGGGGGATGTTGTATGTTTGTTTGGGACCTTGTGAGCCAGCTAGCACAAATCTAGGCCTCTTTTTATTCTTAGTACACACTCTCAGGGTGTTACAGTAACTAACATGTACTCTTTTGATTCAAAATCTACCATACAGGCCCTTTTACAGGGGCCCTGACAACCTTTGATATAGCTTTAAAAAGGGTGCAGGGCCTATTTTTCCGGATTTTTTGTTGGTTTATCTGTTTTCATACTATTCCCCACAACATGGTGGCGCTCTTGGGGCCCCATGTGGTGTGGAACAGGGCTTTAGGGTGTATAGGTGGTACCCTACATCCCGTTTCCATTTTGGGAGAGGGGGGCTATCCAGTGAGCCAGCTGGTTGCCTTGCGCAATAGTCCGGCCGGTTTCTAGGGGCTGCACAAGGTAGTTGGTTGACTACCTGCGGGGCTGGCAACAGGTAGCAACCCCCGCGCTTGGTAGTTTCTTGACTATCTGTGGGAGTTGGTAGCAAATGCCATGCGCAGTAGTTGCTCAACTACCCGCGGGAGTTGGTAGCGACTGCCTCCCGCGGTAGTTGCTCAACTACCTGCAGGAGTTGGTAGCAACTGCCTTGCGCAGTAGTTGGTAGCAACTTCCTTGCGCAGTAGTCAGTAGCAACTTCCTCGCGCCCTAGTCGCTCAACTACCTGCAGGAGTTGGTAGTGACTGCCTTGCGTGGTAGTTGGTAGCAACTGCCTTGCACGGTAGTTGGTAGCAACTGCCTTGCACGGTAGTTGCTTGACTACCCATGGGAGCAGGTGGCAATTGCCACGCGCGGTAGTTGCTGACTAGCAACTACTTCCAGCTTGCACGAGTTAGTTGCTTGACTGCTTGCAGGGCCGGCGCGTTCCATAGCTCCTCCAAGCAGTTGCAGAAGGTATGCGGCTGCGCACGGGGCCTGCGCGTGCCTTAGCTCCTCCGTGCGGTTGCAGAAGGTATGCGGCTGCTTGCAGGGATATGGAAAAAACCTGTTTTTGTCCATAGCTTCTAAACTAGACATAATTATGGGTTTCTGACCAAATTTTTGGTCAGGAACCCATACCTGTTGATGTGATGGGAGGGTATACAGGTGAACCATGGTTCTACCTGAAGGAGTAAATTTTTGGGGGTGGTGCCAGTGGGTGAGCCTCCCTCAATTGGCAACAAAAATCCATTTCTTTAGAATATTTTTAGATTTATTACAGGTTAAGATTTTATTTCCTAATTTTTATTTTAATTGATTATTTCCGTATTTTTTATTTATTATTATTATTTATTCAGTTTTATTTTTGAGGGCTTTGGTCAGTTGGTTCTGAGTAGTAACCAGCTGACAGGAGTAAATGAAACAGATGAAGGAAACTGAATGGGACAGGAGGAGATGAAAAGGGAGGATGGCATGGAGAGGAATTGAACAGAGGTAGGGCAGGAAGGAATTGGATTGGAAGTTTGGAGGGAAGGAGCTGAGGCCAAGTTTTGGTTGCAAATCAAAACTTATGCAAGGTAATTAACTGGAGACATAGGCAAGGGATCTTACTCAAATTTTCAATAAAAAAGACCATACAAGGATTTGATGGAGGGAAATGGATTGGATCTGAGAACAAAGAGGGCCAGGACTGCGGATTGCAAGGAATTTTTTGAACAAGTGCATATTATGCAAAGGGTGTCTAGAATAATAAATTTGGAGGATAAGCAAGATTCCTTATTGATTTTGAAATATTTAAATGAGAGTTTGGAAAAATCAGAGGAGAAATTTGTCAGCTTGCTACCATTTACAGAGCAATCTGTCAAATTTACCAAAATAAAATAAATAAATAAAAATACTTATAAACCAAAGAAGGAATGATAAAGCCATGAATTTTATTACAGAAATGGATTCACTATCCAAAACTAGGTGCGGTCACTGACTGACCCCACCCTTGAAATCTCACTTGTTGATATTTTAAAAATATTTAACAAAAATGACCTAAAAGTCACAACACCACTTTTTCCCTTTTTAGCCATTTTAATATTGACACATATTTTCAAGTATAGGTTTGACACCAAAATTTTAGTCAGAATTAATTTATTTTGTATATTTCAAGAGTTACACACAGAAAGGTGTTTTGTCAAAATTCCTGTGCACAGCTTGCATTCTTCAGTAGCCGCACACTTAGCTATTCAAGGAACCTGCAGGCACAGCCCGCCTCAAGATTCCTCCATGAATCCTAAGTTGTCCAGAGGACCAACATGAAAAGCTGAGTAAAAGGTCACAGACACAGCGTATCCTACTCCCATACGCGCCAACAGATCTGTGCACCCCTGATCCACAAGACCTCCCCATGGCCACAAGGTGCAACACGCAATGCCTACATCCCACTAGGATCCACCATGCATATGTGATAGTTTGTCATATGCATGGTAGTGTATCTAAAAAAACGTGATGTCAAATAAGAATAAAGAAAATCAAATTATAAGCTATATTAATTTGAAAACCAAATAATCAGGACCACTACAAGATTAACTGATCCAGATTTTTAATGACCACAAAAAATATCAAGGAATTTTAATAAAAATTATTCTAAAACACTAAATTGATCAGCAGATGACAGAAAATCAACAAGCCCTCACTAATAATCAGTTTTATCAATTAAAAGTTTTCCAATGTTAAATTCACAACCCCAGGGTTGCAAATGGGGGTGAACTTCTGTTCACAACCCATATGCATTGTGAAGGTTAATTCACAACTTGCAGCAGAGCAAAAATATTTGCTCACAAATTGTGCATCCCTGTCAGGGATTTAACCTCTATTGCTATACCTAGCCGTGGTTAAACCTGCAAAAGAATAAAGACAAACCAATATTTAAATTAGTTTTGACTTATATATTCCAAACAGCAACTTTAAAATTTTACAGACTCGAATAATACCAAGGTATTATGAGTGAATAGCCACACCTTAAACCTTTATAATAGGTAAGGGGCCTTAGTCTTAAAGGAGTAAGACCAAAAGGAGATTTGCTTATAAATAAGCTCACACCCTTTAAAGAGTAACACACAGGGGTTGCTTATCCAAGTGAGACCTTCCACTCGAAATTGGTGTTGCCAGATAGGTTATTGATTGAATTTAATACCAAAGTTTATAGCCCCAGTCAATCTTCTTCTTGAGATTAAGGTTAATGGGCTTGTTAACTCTTGCTTGTATTCTTGTTCAAATAATAATATATAATGGATGATGAAAGGGCTATAGGGTAAAGACCCTGCTCTTTTAAGGTAACAGGAGCCCTCAGGGGACTCTATTAATCACCAGGGGAGTGTCAGGCTCTCCTTGGTTTCGTCCTCAAAGGCCCAAGACATCATTACATCATTCTCAATGGGTAATGAAGAACTAGTACCCATTGGGAAGGATTTTCAAGGTAAAGTTTTCATTTTACTTACTAAAAGTTTACTTACTGGGTCTTAGGACTTATACATCACTCAGATGAACGGTATAGAAGCCTTAGATTCCATCATAATGATTATTTATATTGATTTAATGTAGCTTAATACCTTGGCAAATAATTTAATTTCAATTATAAGTATCTTAGCTCATACTATACACATAGAGTATGTATACTCTTTGCAATGTTTATTAAAAGGTTTACAGCCTACAGATGAACTCTGAGCCCTCTGAGTGGACGCACTCAAGGCTCAGTGAAGTATATTAAAGCATTATTACATCCAAAAGGGGATAGTATTGAATAAGTAATTAATTTATAATTATACTATACCTATAAGGTGTATATACTCTTGGCAGTGCTACTAGAAGGTTCATAGCTTACAATTAAGTTCTAAAGCCTCTGAGTGAACGCTCTCAAGGCTCAGTAAGGTGTATTAAGTGTACAGAGGGAGTATTACTTATAATTACATCCCAAAGAAGGATAATGTGTAATTAATTTATACAGTATAGAGAGTATGGGTTAATATGATTACTGTAACTCCTTCCCAAAGAGAGGAAACACTTTGGGAACTTCTATATCAATAATTGGGACGCATCTGAGTCCTCATAACTTAATTTAAAATTATATTTGGTCCCCTTCTTGATAATATAAATTATCAAGGTTTTAATTCCATAATCCATTCTCATAAAAACATACTTATACAACATTATATAATATTATTAAGATTTAATATATAATTACAAAACTACTCAACATTTTCATTATTGTCTCAATTGTGGTTTGAACCAGTGACCTTGGTATCAGATACTGGGAAGTGAGCCTAGTACTTAGCCTCTATACCAGAAGGACATATGAGTTTCCAGACATTTGGACAAGTCTAACTGTCTCGTGGCTGACAATCCCCAGGGGGGTTGTGAATCCCCAACCGCAACTCAAAAAGGGTTGCAAATCTCCAATTTCAACCCTTTTTGGGGTGTGAATGGGGATGCGCAAGCTTTGATTGGGGGTTGTGCCTGTTTTCCTGGCACCCCTGGACCACATTTGAGTTCCCTCAACCCAAATTTGGGGATTTGGCATACTATGTGGGACTATTATTGGACCAAAAAAAGAAAATTTGGAATCAAACTTTCTGCATATTGGCAAAAGAAATTCTTTTCAAAAATTGAACACATCACTTGCTTTTCACATAATTTTATTTTCCTCAACCCAAAAGTGAGCAAACCTTTTGAGTTGTTGAATTGAAATTTGAATTGAAAGCTAGATTGCGGTTTAATTTTTTTGATTTATGGGAACAGTGGCAGGCCCAGGCGCCCCTGGTTTAAACATTACTTTATTAAATGACTTAATTCAAAGTTTTTTGAACAAAGCTTTGGGTGAATCTAGGGAGTTGGGTAGGGAGTTGGAAAAAAAACATGGGAAGCCCCAATTGCATCCTCATCTTGGGTTAGAATTGAGGAACAAGATGTTTTTTCACCACTGGAATTTACTAAAGGTGGTGGTTCACATTTTTTATATCATTTTACTGAGAATTATTTGGCGTGAAAAATACTAATGTAACTAAGGGTTTCCAGAACCTCTTGACCCTCCTCCCATTGTGGTGACCAATTTGGAAAACATCAGAAAGAAAGTGGTAAAGGAAGGGCTCTCCATGGCTTTCAAATCCCCAGATCCTCCATTCAACTCCTCCTTGCCCCACTTGCCGCCCAATTTTTTTGGCCAAGTGCGCTTGTGGACATCCATCCTCATCCTCATCAACATCACCATCAATCCCTGCCTCCTTCATCAACTTGCCAATGGCCAACATCATCCAATCCAACAAAACTCTCAATCACAGCTCCCTCCATCTTGCCGGGTCATTCAATCCATCCAAACACCCAATCACCGCTCACTCCATCTCACACGGTGTAAGACTCTAAACATTGCTGAGCCACAGGCAGTTCTGTAGAGGGGAAAGGTGCTTTTTAGTCTGCCCTCCTGAGTGTTACAAAAATATTTAAATGTAACCGGAATGAAGGTCCAGAACCTTGTGAATAAGGAATTGAGGAAAGGGATAAGTTTGATGGTAATTGGTAGCAATGGAACAACACTATCTGAGGCAAGATGGTGCGGCAAAATAATTGAATAAAATAATTAAAATTTTGTTAAGAGTTCAATAGAACAAGGCATTTGTACGTAACAACGCCCACAAGCTACTAACTCTGGTTGTCAGCAGAAGATGAGGAAAGATCAACTCAATCCCAACAAACCTCCATGTTCTCAATGAACCTGCCAAACTCTCTGCAATCAAATGCTTGAAGTTTACCTGATAACTGTGGGTGGCTGTGCAAAACAAAGCAATTTGTTTTATGAAGCTCTAGAAGCAACGCGGTAACAAGTTCAAACAACAATAATCCAACACTTATCAAGGTACTCAAGAATAGCATGGCAGATTTCAAATCTAAAGAAATCAAGGGAGGTTTAACACTCCAGGTATAAAGCTCAAAGAAACTTCTCAGTCAAACTAGACTGGTTCCAGAAAGGCAATCAAGAATGAACAACACCAGTATGGTCAAAAAAGGGATTGAGGAGTGGTATAACACATTCAATAATTTATTCATATGGATTCTTCTTCAACCAGCAAGGCTATTGGTTGGTTATAAAGGATAAGGTTGAAAAGGATGGATCAAAGATTTGAGTATGGAGGCTCAAGGATCAAGGTTCAATCAAAAGAGATACCCAGGATAAAGATGATGTTTAAATTTCCCCATATGATGGATGAGACTTTATTGGCTTATATGATGATGATTAGGATTGTGGTTTTTATATTGATGATATGATGATGTATGATTCAACAGTCAGGGGAAAGCCCCTCCTTTTATAGGAAAGAGGCCCTGTAGACTACTTACAAGGCATGACACAAATTATAGAGGGAAAACAAATTTTTTTATGATGGTGGGGAAAAAGAAAACCCGCCCAAGTCAAGGAGGACAGTGGGCAGTGGATGAACATCTGCACAATAGTGGATTTGAGGTGTAGACAGCAGTTGCAGACGGTGATTAGCAGACCGCGGTTGGGCAGAGATGAATTTGTTGATGGGCAGATGAAGGAGGATTGAGTGGCAGGTGGTCAATTATGAGGTGGTTGCTGACTGGCGTGCAACAGTGCAAGCAATGGCATCAATTACTGATGGAAGTCTTTGTTTTTGTTTCCAATGAGGGTGATGGTGGCCGGATAAAGGGGAAGTCCATGACATCAAGCAACAGCTGTTTAGGGGTGAGAAGGATGGATTGGTGGCCAATGGCTGGTGATGTTGGCCATTGATCAGCCGGATGAAGGAGAGAGGATTGGTATTTAATTGCTGGTGATGTTGCCAACGGCCAAGCAGATTATTATTATTGTTGAGGATGAGGAGATTAGGAGTGGGATGACTGTCTGCATGTGCGCTTGGCCAAAAATCTGGGCCGCAAGTGCAAAAAGGAGGAATCAAACGGAGTATCTGGGGACTTGAACGCCCTTGAGAGCCCGTCCTACACCGCTAGGACAGAAGGAAGTTGGGGGGAGAAAAAATAGAAGGGTTTCCATAATGATAGTGGAAATTCTTGTGTTTTTTTTTATTGAAGTTGGATGAAAGAAAAAAAATAAAAATTTCCCCTTTTTTCCAAGGTGTCTCAGATTGATCACCACATCACTCCCCAACTTACAGACTGTCCCTACTCTGCATCTCAAATTTGAAGATATTAAGAAAAGGAGGAATACAAAGAAAATGAGGCAGAAGAATGGCCATTTCTTGATCTTGAGAGTGATTGAAGACTTTAAAAATATCTTTATACATCCAAAAGATCCCTAGAAGCAGCAGAGATAAAACAAAAAAGGCATACCAGGTGCTTGCTTATGTGGCATACAGTAGAGTTTTACAACAAAAACCCAGAAAATGACCCTGGTGGTGCAAAATTGGGAGTACTTACTTCTGAGATAAGTTGCCTCCTTGGCAATGAAACTTCTTAACTTGATCAGAAGAAAAAATTCTGGCCAACTGAGTACCATCCAGCTCTTCCAAAACATAAGATCCACCTCTAACTTGGTGAACCACCCAATAAAAACCATTCCAGAAATTTTCAAAAAGCTTTCACCACTGGTTTTCCAAAGATCAATTATAAGCTAAAACTAGATCACCACAATCTAAGGTATCCCTGATTCAATTTAAGTGCTTATATTCCCAATACTGAACTGATTTTTGTCTTGATTCCATCATCCTCTGATAAGCTTCATCACAAACATGTTCAATTTGCTCCAGTTTCTTGGATCTAGCAACTAATAGCTCAGTGGTTGAGAACAGCTCTTCCCATGAGATTCCCAAGAATTATTCCATTTCCAGATCCAAAGAAAGGATTGCTCTTTGGCCAAAGATGATTCCATAAGGTGAGTAGCCGGTGGTTGGTTTGGTTGAGATTTTATCAGAGAAGAGAACAAGAGGAAGTAATTTGTAACAATTCTTTCCACTTTCACCAGCCATTTTAACAAGTGCAGCCTTCATAGTGGCATGGCCTTGTTCCACCATGCCTTGGTCTTCAGGATAATAAGGAGTAGTAACTCTATTTTTTCCAGGAAGAGATTGCATCATTTCAGAGATTTTTCCACCAAATTACAAGTCACCATCAGTAGAGTAAGATCAATCCAAGCTGTACCGTATCATTCAAGTCTCATAGAGGAAGGCTGCCACTGATTCAGAGCAAAGATTCTTAAGAAATTTTGCTTCAAACCATCCATAAAAATTGTTTCTAGCCACAATGGGGTACTTAGCACCACCTGCCTTAATACAAACCACATCCATAGCAATCCTCCCAAAGACAGTGGACTCCCCAGTAGGATAACAAATTTCAGCTGGTTGCCTAAGGTCACGTTTTTAAGAAAATTCACAACTCTTGCACCATTGAGAGAGGGATTTCTCCAGAGATGGCCACCACCATTTTTTGGATAATTTTCAATAAGTAAGGATTTCCTCTTTTCATAAGCCTAGAGCCTTGTAAAAAGAAATTAGAGGAATTTATTTTGAGGGATTTAAATTCTTTGTCAGAGAGATCAGGAGGTCTTTGAAAATTTAAAATTTACTGCTCTAGTTTAAGACAGAAACCTTTCTGAAAGCCAGAATAACTCTGAGAGGAGAAGGAAAAGACAGGTTGGATCAAAGGTTCTTCTTCATCAAAATCCATTCCAACATAAGATTCCTCATCACCAAAGGATTTCTGGAGAAATCATCAGGCATGGTTAAAGTTTTTCAAGGCCTGTGAACAATATCAAAAGAAAAAACTGGATAAAGGCCACCCAAAAAGTCATAGGAGCATTAGGGAGGCTGGCAGCATTGATTATTTCAATGATGGATCAAGAATTTACTTTTAATTCAAAATTTTGACCCCAGAGGACGGTTTGGAGCTTGTTCATCATTCAAGACACACCACAGAGTGCAAGTTTTGGTTGAGAGTATCTGGATTCTACATCTGAAAATAACAAAGATTCATAGAGAGAAGGAAGGTCACAAACATTTTCATTTTCCTTAGTAAGAACAGCCCCAACATATTGATAACTAGAATTGACAGCAAGCTTTATCTTGCCAGCTCCAGGTCCATAAGAGATCTTTTTCAAAACTATGTCTTTACCAACAATTATTCTGAGCAACTGAAATGAATGTTCACAATCTTGGGTTCAAATCCACTCAGTATATTTCCTGGTTAGAAAAGGCAAGGGTGCACAGATTTTGGATAAAGATAGGATCAAGATTTGAACATAAGTCACAACACCTAGGAAACCTCTAACTTCAGTGGGATTGATTGGAGTAGGCCAAGAGATGATCTTGTTGGCTTTTGCTGGTGAAATCCTTCTTCCTTCCTTGCAGACCACATGACCAATAATTTCCAGAGCAGGGACACAAGCAGCCAATTTGGACCCAGAGACATTAAGGCCAGACTCCTTGATTTGAAACAGAATCCTTTCCAAAGTAGTAGCATATTACCAGATGAGTTGAAAAATTCCTTAATGCCAAGATAAGAGCTCATTATCATAGTCAGAAATTTGACCTTTGATTCTGCCATTGTCAATAAAGATACCAGCATGATCAGGGATTTTATCCCGGAGGATCCATATCATCTTAGCCTGATCAACTGCAACTGAATTAGTGGAACCTTGAGGCAATGGAGTCATTTGAAATCAACCATGAAGTGTATCAAAATTACTAAGAGGGAAAGAGAAAGTAGCTAAGGATTGTTTGTCATATCCACCCCTAATGTCCCCTAGAACATAGAAAGCTCTCCCAGAGAAAGATTCAAAAAATTCTTCAGTGGCACAAGGAATATTAGATTCTTTAATAGTAACTTTTTTAAGAGGTTGAAGATCATGAACTATTCTAAGTTTACCATTACTCTTGAGGACACAGAAGACAGGGCTGGAATAACTAGAACTTTAATGTTAATACAGAACAGTACAAACTTGTTTGCAGACCAACTTTATAAATTTATTGACTTTAGCAGCAGGGATTGGGATCTTTTTCTTTTGCCAAGGATCATGTTCAACTACAGGGATGATTTAAGGGAGGTCATGGGATTCTTTTAAGAGACCCCTCTCCTCTTTAAAGAAAGAAATAGATTTTTACCTTAGAGATAGGACATTTTTGATCAAATTTAAATCATCAGGAAGAAGTCATCCATCTGGAGAAAATTGGACCACTTTAAGAAGTTCTTCAGTGAAACAAACATGAGGCACAAAGGAACCAGTAAGAGATCAAGATAAACCACAGTAAGGATTGGGGGGTAGGGGGGTAAGGGAGGATGCATGAGAGGAGGATGGAGGTTGAGAGGCGTAGGCTGGTTGACTGGTTGGACCTTTTGTGCAACTGGCTTATACTTGGTAGCAAAAGAGAGAATTTCTTGTTTCCTCCAAGCGTTGACCAGTGACACTTGACTTCAAAAACTGAGGCCAAGTTCCAACATCTTCCGTGTCCAATTTTCCACAACGTCCTCAAAGGGTGCCTTTTCCATAAAGGGAGAAACAGGGGGTAATAATTTTCTCACATGTGTGGCACTAGGTTGGGTTTCAAAAACAATGGTAGAAGACTTCACCGGCGGTTCACAATTGGGAGGACTTACTTCTACTCCAAATTTCCTCCACTGAAGCCCATATTCCTCCATACCAAAACCACCAAGAATAGAATCAAGATTGGGATCTAGTTTATACTCATTGTGGAGATTCAAACCAGAACTGAGAGGATATTGATCATGTCTAAGAATACAAGAAAAAGAAGACACAACAGATCCAGAGAGAGAAGAAATATTTTTGGAACTTTCTTTTTTTACCTGTTTATGGTTTTTAATGCTTTCCAGATCAGAATAAAATGATGAGAAAAATTAAAAATAAGCCTCAGGAGTGAGATTTGACCCTTGAGTTTAAATCCAAGGCTGATAAGCACTCAAACTATCAGTAGGATCAATTATTAACATAAAAAATGTGAGGAATTGGAATGATTGTGCGGCTTCCCCTTAAAAATCAATTTAGGAATATGACCAGGAAAATCTCTTTCCCAAAAACCAGAATCCAAAGAGCAGAGAGGAACTTCAATTTTTCTACCATCAGCATCAGGGAGAATAATTCACCTGATCAGGAAACATCAGAGTAACACCAAAATCCATTAATAATGGTCGGCCAAAGATCATAGGACCTTCCAAATGAGTGATCCAAAAATGACAAGTTCCAACAATATTTCAACCAATTCTACCTGGGACATCTTCAGCAATAAAAACACTTTAAAAGATTGATTCCCTATCCCATAAACCGCAGAATGAAAGCTGAACCTAGGACTAAGCTTGAGTTTGCAGGCCAAAGCATCCAAAATTAAGTTTAACTGAGAGCTGGAATCCACAAGGGGAGAAACAGTTTTAGCTTAATAACCAAGATAACAAGGAAGCAAACCAAGAGGACAGGAGTAAAGGTTGGAATCTGAGGAGGGACTTGTTCCATCAAAGTTCCAGAGGAGACCTTTAATTTTTCAGGAGCAATCTCCACATGTTGTCAAGAGACCCATTTCTTCATTCCTTCAGCAACAGATGGAGAGATTGACAGTAGTTCAGCCCCAGATAGATCCGGAATTTTGAGATCTGGAATTTTCTTTAATACCCCTTCCACAGAATTGGGGTTGTCCTTTGAAATTCCCCTCTCAAACCAAACTTTGGGCTGGGTGGAGGGAGGAAGTTCAGGTGAAGCCGGAACAGGATTGGAATTTTGAGGTGATTTAGATGAAGGAAGAGGTTCAGAGTGATCTTGGAACCTTTCCATGAGTTGCTACTTTTCAAACTCCATATATTCTACATCAGAAGAAGGAGGCTCAGGTGAGGATCAACGTTTAACTGGTTTCTGTAGGATTGAAGTTGGAAAAGAAGGAGCCTTATGAGGTTTGGGTTCCTCATGTTGTTTCCTAGCTGGATTGGATTGATAAGCCCCAGCAATACTGGAGGAGGAGATGGCTGGAGGATACCAAGTTTGAAGGGTAACACAGGAAGATTGGAAATCAAAAGAAGCCAAAGATGCCTTCATAGGAGGTGGTGGCTGATAAGAGTCCACCACATGATGAATAGTGAAATATGAATTTAGAAGGATCAAAGCACCATTACAAAGAAAGAAATTCTTCCCTTCTTTTCCATCAACATTTCCTCTTTGTCCTTCTAAAGTTCAAGACATCAACCAGTTCTATGACCTTCCCTGTGACATTAGTAACAGACAAGAGTGGATTTAGGAACAGGTCTAGATGGTTTAGGAGTAGCAAGAGAGGAAATCTTTTGATCAATTTTGCTCTCAAAAGCTTGGAGAATGCTGGTGCTTTCATCTATTGTAGGAGATTCCTGATTGGACTGGGGATTTGATTTAGGCCTGCAATCTGCTTCCATCTTATTCATAATTTTGCTAGATTCTTTTAAGGAAGGAGCATTTACTGGTTCAGTGGTTCTAGGCTTTTAAAAAGTTAAAGCAGTTTGACCTTTCATAACTTCATCCACAGTACCCCTAAGGAGAAATAAAACAGGGAGCTTGAATTGATTTTCCCTGGTGGTGATCATTGTTCCAGACTTGACCAATTCAGCCCTAATCCTTTCCTGAACTGATAGCAAAAAAGATTGGAAAAATTCCCTCAAAATATTTTCCACCATATCAATGTGATTGTTTTGGATAAAATAATCTTGGATTGAGCCCCAAGACTTTCTAAAAGACTGATATTCAGAGGCTGAAGAGACACCACCATTTGAGATCCATTGAGAGACAAGAGCATCCAAGTCCTGCAAATTTAATCAAGCTACATCTATTTTCCCCCAACATGCTAACATTCCTTGCCTTAGAAGAATCCAGTTGAGGGATTTAAGTCCATTGAACAACTTGATTACTTCCATGACTTCATCAGAGGAGATAAAGAGTTGTAACTGATAGGCCATATTGTATTCACTTGCCCTGTCCACTTCAGCAGCCATTTTTTAAGAGTTCAAGAACTGATCAACATTTACCCCGTTTAACCCTAATTTCTTGTTCTGAGGTTTGATATTGACCATCCTAGATTGAATAGAGGTGGCAGGAGTACAAGTAGATGCCATTTTTAATAACAGAATTTCCTAGAGGATCCAAAGAGTGGAATTCCAAAGTGGCTCAGAAGTGTGGCAAGAGTAGGGTTTCACAAAAAAAACAACAAGAATCTTGCCCAAGCAGTGCACCTTTGGGAGGAATTATTTCTGAGATAAGTTGCCTCCACGGATAAGACCTAAGAAAAGAGAATCAGAGAAACAAAAGAAAAAGTATTGCAGTTCAAAGTTGATTCCAAACATTGTGGAAACTAGGTGATTCAAAACATTGTGGAAACTAGGAAGGTGAAAATCTCCTAGTTTTCCTCAAGTTCCGGAATTGGTGGTCCTAGCATCTGTAAGGATAAGGATGCTCCAGTAAAGAGAAAGAGAGAGATAGAGATGGAGATGAATAGAGAGAGATATAGAGAGGTGAATTTCCTTTCCTTTTCCAAATCCTTTGCCCTCCCTCCATCTATTGGTGAATCAATCCCTATCTCATACAAGCTGGGTTTGAAAGCGCGTACTTTATATTCTCCCTCTCAACCCTATCCTAAGTACAAGCGCAACAACAAATAGAAAAGAAACCCTAAAAACCAGAACCATAGCCTAACCCTAACGCTTTCCCATGCCGCAACCACCCTCAAGCCCACCTACCGTTACACACACCCTGTTTGTATTTCTCATGATGCAACCCTCTTCCAAGCCCTAGTTGGAGCCCCCCACATTTTCCTTATCCGCCTGGCGTGCTGCGTGATTTCCTGCCCCACAGGTTGGTCTGCGCTTGCACATGCCTGGCCTGCTCCTATAGCCTTTCCCATACCGCAACCACCCTCAAGCCTGCCTACCATTACACACACCTGTTTTGTCCTTCTCATGACATGGCCCTCTGCTGTGCCCTACTTGGAGCTTCCCACATTGTCCATATCTGCCCAGCGCCCCCGTTATTTCCTGCCCTGCGGGTTGGCCTGCGCTTGCGCGCGCCCGGCCTGCTCCTATAACCCCAATTGCCCTGCTCTATCCTCCCAAAATAGCGGCCCGCAAACCTGGTCAGGCCCGCTTTGTTCTTGAGTCTCCAATGTCCAAGCGGGCCGCAATGAGTGCACCAACCGTGGCATGGTTCCCAATCCAAGGCTATATAACAACACAACAACCTTTTGGGACTCTAAATCCCAAGGTTTCTGGTTCAATCCCGGCCTGGGGACCAAATGTAAGACTCCAAACGGTGCTGAGCCGCAGGCAGTTCTGTGGAGGGGAAAAGTACTTTTTAGGCCGCCCTCCTGAGTGTTACAAAAATATTTAAATGTAACTGGAATGAAGGTCCAGAACCTTGTGAATAAGAAATTGATGGAAAGGGATAAGTTTGATGGTAATTGGTAGCAATGGAACAACACTATCTGAGGCAAGATGGTGCGGGAAAATACTTGAACAAAATAAGTTCAAGTTTGTTCAGATTTCACTAGAACAAGGTAGTTGTACATAACAACACCCACAAGCTAATAACTCTGGTTGTCAGCAGAAAATTAGGAAAGATGAACTCAATCCCAACCAACCTCCAGGTTCTCAATGAACCTGCCCAACTCTCTGCAATCAAGTGCTTGAAGGGTACCAGATAACTGTGGGTGGCTGTGCAAAACAAAGCAATTTTTTTTATAAAGCTCTAGAAGCAAAGCGGTAACAAGTTCAAACAGCAATAATCCAACACTTATCAAGGGACTCAAGAATAGCATGGCAGATTTCAAATCTAAAGAAATCAAGGGAGGTTTAACACTCCAGGTATCAAGCTCAAAGAAACGTCTCAGTCAAACTAGACTGGTTCCAGAAAGGCAATCAAGAATGAACAACACCATTATGGTCAAAAAAGGGATTGAGGAGTGGTATAACACATTCAATAATTCATTCATATGGATTCTTCTTCAACCAGCAAGGCTATTGGTTGGTTATAAAGGATAAGGTCAAAAAGGATGGATCAAAGATTTGAGTATGGAGGCTCAAGTATCAAGGGGCAATAAAAAGATATACCCAGGATAAATATGATGGATCATACTTTATTGGCTTAGATAATGATGATGGGATCATGGTTTTTGTATTGATGATTTGTTTATATATGATGTAAAATGCAGGGGAGAGACCCTCCTTTTATGGGCATGAGGCCCTGTATACTACTTACAAGAGATGAAACAAATGATAGTGGGAAAACAATTTTTTTATTTTTTTTATGATGGTAGGGAAAAAGAAAACCAGCCTGCGTCAAGGAGGAAAGCGGGAAGGGGATAAGCCTCTGCGCAATAGCGGATGCAAGGTGGCAACAGCAGTTGCAGATGGTGATTAGCAGACCATGGTTGGGTTGAGATGACTTTGTTGAGGGGAGGATGAAGGAGGATTTAGTGGCAGTTGAACAATGATGAGGCAGTTGCTGACCGGTGTGTGACAGTGAAAGCAACGGCATCAATTACTGACAGTGGTCTTTGTTTTTGTTGCCAATGAGTTTGATGGTGGCCGGATAAAGGGGAAGGCCCCAACAGCAAGTGACAGCTGTCAAGGGGTGAGAAGGATGGATTGGTGGCCAATGGCTGGTGATGTTGGCCATCAATTGGCTGGATGAAGGAGATAGGATTTGTAGTTGATGGCTGGTGATGTCTGCAATGGCCAACCAGATGATGATGATTGTTGAGGATGAGGAGATGAGGAGTGGGATGACTGTCCGCGCGCTTGGCCAAAAATTTGGGCCGCAAGCGCAACAAGGAGGAATTGAATGGAGGATCTGGGGACTTGAATGCCCTTTAGAGCCCTTCCTAGATGGCTAGGAATAGAAGGGTTGCCATATTGATAGCAGAATTTGTTTTTTTTTGATTGAAGTTTGATGAAAGAATAATTTTTCAAAAATTTCCCCTTTTTCCAAGGTGTTCCGGATTGGTCACCACAGCAGTCATCCAATCCATCAAAAATCCCAATCACCACTCCCTCCATCTCACGCAGTAATCCAATCCATCCAAACTCCCAATCACTGCTCCTCCATCTTGTGTGGTCATCAAATCCATCATCCTACAATCACCGCTCCCTCCATCTCAAGCAGTCATCCAATCCATCATCCTACAATCACTGCTCCCTTCATATCACCCGGTCATCTGATCCATCCAAAATCCTGATCACTGCTCCTTTAATCTTGTGTGGTCATATAATCCATCCAAACTCCTGATCACCACTCCTTCCATCTTGTGCGGTCATCCAATCCATCCAACGGATCAGCAACCCGCACCTGTTGGTTTGCTCATCTCATGCGATTTTGTTTCAGCCACCGCAAATCTTGTCCTTGAGCTCAGCTGATCTTACCCTTTGACCAATCTCTCCCATCCTTCAAACAAAGCTCAATTATCAAACTCACTGATCACCTCCCACCAACTTTGGCCCCATCACCCAATCCATTTCTCATCATCTTGCGGTTGTTGGCGTGGATTTCTGTCCGCAGCTTGAATGGTTTTTCATCCTGCGCGGCTCATCAGTTGTCCACCTTGCCTTTGAGGCTTCTTTCCCATCTTTTTCTTTATTTTTTTCTTCTTTGTATTGATTTCACTCCTGCGTGAGTTTCTTTGATCTTTTCATCATTTTGCTTTCTATAAAAAAAAAACAAAAAATCTGCTCTCATCTGTATCACCCTCTTTTAATTATTCTACAGGGTATCTTTCCCATAAAATGAGGGTCTCTTCCCTGCCTTTTCCCAGAATCATGGCATATTTTCAGAATTGGGAGGTTATCCTTGTCATTTTAATCTAGTCCTGACCCAAGTAATCCATCATCTTTCATCCTGGGTATATCTATGATTTCCCCTTGATCTTTGAGCCTCCATACTCAAAAGTATGATCCTCCCTTCTGTTTCCCTGTTCCTTATCACCAACTAATAGCCTTTCTGGTTGAAGAAAAACCCATTTATCTGGATTCTTGAGTGTGTTATACCACTCCTTGATCCCTTTTTTGACCATACTGGTCTTTTTCATTCTTGATTGCCTTTCTGGAACCATTCAGGTTTGACTGAGGTGTTTCTTTGAGCTTGAAAGCTGGAGTGTTAAACCTCTCTTTATATCTTTAGAGTTGAAATCTGCCATTTTATTCTTGAGTAACTTGATAATTTTTGGGTTTTTCTTATTCAAATTTTTTATTTCTTTGCTTCTAGAGCTTCATCAAACAAATTTCTTTGTTTTGCACAGCCACCCACATTTATCTGGTACCCTTCAAGCCCTTGATTGCAGAGAGTTGGGCAGGTTCATTAAGAACCTGGAGGTTGTTTGGGCTTGATTTGATCGATCCCAAGCTTCTGCTGATAACCAGAGGTATTAGCTTGTGGGTGTTGTTACCTTCAACAGCCTTGTTGTATTGAACTCTGAAAAAACTATAAATTATTCTGTTTTAAGTCTTTTCCCATCACCATCTTGCCTCAGATAGTGTTGTCTTCCATAGCTATTTTTTACTACTGATTTTTTCTTTTCCCATTGATTCCTCATTTACAAGGTTCTGGACCTTGATTCTTGTTACATTTTGATTTTTTTTGTAACACTCAGGAGGGCAGCCTAAAAAATCACCTCTCCCCTCCACAGAACTGCCTTTGGCCCGCACGGTTTGGAGTCTTACACTGTGAGAGCCTTTTCTAGTGGAAAAGAATGAATGATTCATTGTAAAAAATGTGCAGCAATGCATGTCTAAGCATTGAAAAAATTCAATTCAAAGAAGAATAAATATTTGGATCTAGAATGTGGCAGTTTTGGGGTATATGAAGGGCAATGCCTCACCAAACAGAAACGGCAAACTCACACAAGGAAGGTTGGCTTTCAATTCATGATCCGCATAAGTCATACAGTAGTGGATCCCAAATGGCATTTCTTCATTAGAAATGGCCTACACAGTCATAAACCATCTGAAAACCCCTCAGTGCATCTTCAAGTGAGGAGAATCTGAACACATTAACAATAGAACAATCTATAACACTAAGAAGAAGGTAAGGATAGCAGAACTGGATGGGAAAGGTTTTATGGATGTTCTATTTGAAATGCTCCAGGAATCCCAGTGGGTTTCCAGGTCAAAGTTTGGTGGAGAGTGTCACTTAGAGGTTCTGTTCTTGGCTCATCCTGTTTCTATAAAACTTTTCAAAAAATACCATCATATTGCTTTTTTGGATTTTAATTATAAAGAAAATAATTACAAAATCCTTCTATGTAATTTTGTAGGAATAAAAGCCAACAGGAAAACATTTACAAAGGCTTTCATTTTGATAACAAAATAAATGTATGAGTTCTATGTTGTGCATTGAATGGATTAAAGAACTTGGATTACTATCACAAGAGGCTTCCCAAATTCTTAGTGATGGACTGTGAAAAGGCTCTGATTTTTGCTTTAGAACATAGGTTCCCTGAGTCATCCAGACAGTTGTGCTCCAGGCACTTTTCTAAAAATATTCAAGCAAATTGTAAAGTTTTTTTCAGTAATTACAATGAAGGATGGCAAAGCTTTACAGCTCTGTGGGAAACGTATGGGGCCTCTAAAACCAAGGAGGGGCAGAATTCAATGATTCAGAACTCAGATTAGTCCAATTTATTGCTTCTTCTGTTCATCTCTGCTGGGAATGCTTATGTTGAAACTTTTTAACAGTTTTTCTTGAAAGACCATGAGGATGTCCTTGATTATATGGAAGATAAAATTTTCCCTGTCAAAGAGATGTGTGTGATGGTATGGACTTGTTTCAAACCTGAATTTGGGAATAAAGCAATTTCTTGGGTAGAAGGGGCCCATGCTACTTTCAAATGATTACTTGTGGGATCTTTGGGGGACATTTTGGATTTGTGGAAACACCTTGAAGGAACCATTGAAATCCAAATCCAATCAGTGCATGCTTCACTTAAAACCTCTTGAATAAATTTAGGAACTTTTCTTCCAAAAGAAATTTTCCCTTTGGGTTATAAATTTTGAAATTAGGCCATAAAACCCATTGGCAAACAATTTTAAAACTTAAAGAGCAACATGATGGCAAGGTGTGGTCAAATTCTTATTCAAAAAAATGGGCTTTCTGTGTTCCCAAATTCTAGTTTAAATACTAGAATCAATGGGATCTTTTGTGCCTGAGGATTTCAACCTCAGTGGAGGTTATACTATGACCCTTTCAGTGAATTAAGTGGTCTTTTTGAGTTTCATAAGGGTACCAATTATAGGATTGACAGATTAGCTATTTATTTTCTTTTTGAGAGATTGACACAAATCCAGTTCTTGATAAATCCTAATTCTTCAACATGTTGAATTCCATGCTTATGGCAGAACCTCAAAAAGTTTGATTAGAGATTTTAAAGTCTGCCGTTGATTATACAGCAACTGTGATTGCCAAGCCAAGGCTTGAGCCAAAGCTCTTATGCTCCAGCCGTGGTTGACCAAAATTGAAAGCTAGTTGTCATGAACTTTCAAAATTTTAAAATGTTGAAAGAGAACTTAAGAGGGAAAAAGGGTTAAAAGGGAACCAAAAATACCAAAGATAGTAAGTGTTTTATTTTTAGTGTTCATTTTCATGTTTTAATGAACTGATGGTAGAATGATTTCTGTAGTGCAAGGAAGGCTCTTCATCTGAATTTCAAAGTTCAGTGGAAGAGACTGTGAGAATTATTGGCCCACAAGCTTATTCAAAGAGCAGTACTTAAAGCAAAAGAAATGCTGAGACAATAATGTCTTATGATTTATCCTTAATATGAGGCAGAGGAAATGGCACACTTTTGAATTTGAATAAATTGGTGAATGAATGGATGGAAAAAAGCAGGGAGAAGAGCTCCTTAAATAAAAAAAATAATACCCATGTGGAGCTCATGTAATGACAAGAAAAAGGTGAAAATTCCGCCCCAAATGGGCTCTACAGGCTCTACAAGCCTTGCTGATTGGTTTGGGCTTACTCAGCCCACTTGGCATTAGTCCCTGAACCCTTATTACCAGCCTGTACCGGTTGAGTTTGGTTTTTCCACCCTTACTGGGCTGAATGAGCCCTTGTTGATGTTCAGAACCTGGCTGGTTGTCCCTCACAACAAGCCTGTTTTACCTCTGTGACCTCATTGGTCCTTATTACCAACTTACATGGCTTGTTGCCTCCTGCAACCAGCCCCTGGCCCTCAGATTGGTCAGGGTGGACCCAGAAACACTCTGGGTCTGGTCAAACTTACAGGGGGGGTGTAACCAGTGGAAATGCATGTTGTCAGCCTCCTGGATGCCAAGATACTTTCTATCCTTTAGCTACCAGAGGTGATAGAATAAATAATCAATATATAATTCAATAAATGCAGCAAAAATCCATAAAATATTTTGATAAAGCTTATTGCAAGGTTAATTGGTTTTGATATGGTTTATTGTTTTAAATAAATATAAATAAATTGATTATTGAATATTTTTATAGAGGGGCCACAATTATATTGGGGATCTTTAACACCTCTCTTCAGGGAATTCAGTATGAAAACACGTAGGCCTGGTTACTTTGGAACCTTTTGTTTAAAGGATATTTTTCCCAAAGATAACATGCATATAAAATACACAGTGGAGTGGCAGGGATTTTTAACCAAGCTGCCACAAGAGAGAAAGGATAATAAGACTCACTGTTCTATTATTAAATCCTTTGGGTACCTGTTTGGGATGTGCACTGTTGGGTTAAACCAGTATACTGGGGTTATAAAGTTTTTCAGCAGTTTAAATTGATAAAAAGGGTGGGAGACGGATATTATTAAGCAGACTTAAGCCATAAATCACTTACTTATCTCTTATAAGTATTTGATCACCTTGGCATGGTGTCTGGATGTAAATATAACTGGGTCTCTGGGTATCAATATCCTCAAAAGAGCTCTTTATTTATAGATTTTTGAGTCCCAATATTGTCCTTCTGAGGGGTACAGGGGCTCAAAGGGACAGACACTGAGGCTAGCAGGGTAACCAGTGGTAGCCTGTCACGTGTTCTTGGTGCTGTAGCACGCGTAGCATCTAATTCCACAGGGTATGGGAATTATTCTACTTTATAATTGATGTTTGGATGTGTGAATAACACTAATCTGTCCTTTTTATTTATTATTTAATTAATTATCCTTAGTAAATTTTCCCAGTAATTTGATAATTATTTTAATAGACATTCCTGAAGATATTCTGATGTCAGTTGAGTTCTCATTATGTATTAAATAATTGGATTAAAGTCATGATATTGATTTTACTCCTTATTTTTGAATTTCAGTTTATTTACTAAAATAATTAGTTAAAAATATAAGTAATGGGTATTCATGTAATATTTTTACATCTTTAGTTTTCTTAGTATTTCACAAATATATTGATATCCAAAAATTATCATAATAGTATATTAAAGTATTTTAATATATTTTTAGAAGTAGTCATTATCTTATTTTGGAAATTTTTGGTACTTTGAATTATATTTAATAAAAAATATGTATAAACTTTACATAGGTATTTTTATATAAGTTTATGCAATTTTAGACTATCTACTATCCATGGGAACATTTATTACATATGTAGAATGTTCCCGTGTAGGTTGTAGCATGTTTACGCAGTACCTAGATTTCTCAGGCCGCCTGTCACTTTGTCAACCCTTAGTCCCGCTGCTGCATACTTGTCAGAGGCCTGAGGCTTTGTACAGGGCTTTGAGAGGGTGACAGTGCTGTAGCTCAGCCGCGCGCGGGTTTATTGGCTGCCGCCGCTGCGTGCGGGAATTGTGACAGAACACATTTCTGTCTGTGACTCCTAAAATATACACAACACCTCAATTCTGACTTAATTTTAGGTGTGAAACCTATACGTGAAAATAAATGTGAAATATTTAATTGGCCAAAAATTTCAATAGTGGTGCTGTGGTATTTTGGTCTTTCTTTCCTTAATTATTTAAAAATATAAGGAGTTGGATTTCAAGGGTGGGGTCAGTGAGTGACCCTACCTAATTTTTGGGTGAAGAATTAATTTTCGCAATAACATTTATGGTTTTCCTACTCCTTCTTAGTTTAATTTTATTATTATCATTTTTATGTTATTTCTGTTACTTTTTCAGCTTGCTCTGCAATAGTAGCAAGCTGGCATGTGTCCCCTCCCCCCCTCTCTCTTTCAATCCCTGGACAGAGCGGTCAAATCCCCCCCCAGGGAGCCCTGGAGGTCAATACCCCCAGGGCAACACAAACAATTAGTGGGCTGGGTGATGGTCAAGCCCACCCAGCCCCAGGTCACCTCCCCCTTATTAACGGGGGGGGGGGGGGGGGGGGGGGGGGAGATGGCCCCTGAAACCTTGTTGTTGCTACACATAAGATGGGGGGGTCAAATCCCACCCCACCTTGTTGGTTGCCTTGTTGCGGCCGGCCTGATCAGTCCACACATGAGGTGGGGGGGTGATCAAGTCCCCTCCCACCTTGTTGGTTGCCTTGTTGGGGCCAGCCTGGCTGGTTGAGGACCAGCCAGCCTCCTCTCCCCCTCACAACCAAGCAAGGGGAGGGAGGGAGGCAGGGGTCGCGGCTGCAACCAACCAAGCAACCCAACCGGGCCGCGGCCCCGCACACAAGCAGGTGGGGGGACTCCAAACGGAGCCCCCTTCCCCATACAACGGCCCCAGAGAGAAACAAGCGGCCCCAAGCGGGCTGCAACACGGGTGGCGGCCCCAATGGGCTGTTGAGGCCCAAAGACCATAAAATACATACTTTGGCGGGCCAGCCCGTCTGGCCAAGTATGTCCAAAATAAACCTTGGGCCCAGTTATGCCCAAATAGACCCATCTGGCTAAGGTGGCCCATCCACCCTGGAGGGCCCCTTAAGGCCCATGTCCCAAAATACCTGGAAAACGTGTTTTGGCGCCCAAATGTACAAAACCAATAATATCCCCATGGGCCCACGTGGCCCACGTGATTTCTAATGGGCCGTAGAGGCCCATTTTTGCATCTCATTTGGATTACACACTAAAATGCACATAACATGAGTGCATCCATATTTAACAGAGACTGAAAGTGAATCAGGCTCCCTTCATTTTGAATCAGAATCATTTTCCAAGGAAGGGGAAGAAATTGAGGGTTCAAAAAGAATCTCATCTTTTATAAATATAACTTTATTTAATTAGATTAGAATTCTGGCTGATTATTTTTTGATTGTAGGAACCAAAAGTGAATTACCTCAATCAAATACCTGAAAGCTTACATAAGTTCTTGGGGGAGGTTTGGGATCCAGTTAGTGATGGGAATTTTGGATTTAGATTTAATTCAAAAATACTTGGTTATGATGAGAATGGATGGTTTAAATTAAGAAAGTAAATGGTTGAAGAAATGAGTAAAAATAACACATGCTATTCTAAGATCCTTGGTGGCATTAAAGACATTGAAAATCTAGAACCAAGACTTGATGTTAATGACATCAATGAAAAGATTCCCTATTCAAAATCGCTTGAAAATCTAGAAATTGGCCAATTAATATCTGATAATTATAGAAGACCAATATTTTTCATTTCATTGGATTCATGTTGTACTTATACTCCTATGAAAATGGGTTTAGAAGAACAATCAGATCCTATCTTCATTTGCTTTTTCAACAATAATCAATGGGTTCATCTTTTACTTGAGGGAGAAATGATTCCAATCCCGGCAATTGTTTCCAAAAATGCTTTTCTGACTTCTAAAAAATCTTCTGTTTGGGTTGATCATCTAAAATATCAACTTAATTTGTATTCTAAGTTATAAACATCCTTTTAATTTCATAATTTTGGTTTGGGTTCTAATCCCAATCTTTTAATTCAATTAATATAAAGGGTCATCAAATCTTGAACATCATAATGTTGAGTGTTTTGAATTAGATTTTATTTTTAATTCAGTTCAACTTGTGTTGGCCTGATCCCATCATAAGTAGTATTTTTACTTCTTGTTATGGGATCAGCTTAAAACAAGTTTAACTTGGTTTTTTTGGGGGGGTTACTTTATGGCCTGTAGCAAAAAAACCAAAAAGGTGCACTTGATAGAAGTCTTTTTTGTTATTTTTACTTTAGGGTTAGTCCATTGAGGTGGGCTTGATACAATTCCACCTCATTGGATCAGCTTGACACAATTTTACCTTGTACTTTTTGGCATTTTTACTTTAGGGCTGGTCAATAGACTTTCATTGTTTATGTAATTTTTTGGTGTTTTTACATTACTTTTCCATAGAATTTCTTGGTTTTTATTTATATGGGCTACGCACTCATGGCCCCAGAGTGGTGGAACTTTGAGAATTTCCATTTAATTTTTTGTTTCAATTTTTTCAATTTTTTTACTTTTTTTGGTTTTTTTGTTTTATTTTATTTTATTTTTGTTCATTCAATTCTTTATTTATTTTTATATATTTTATTTTTAATTTCTTTTTTTTTTTTTTTTTGTTTTTTCTCACTGCAAATGGGTTGTGAATGGCTGCTCACAACTCATTTTAGGGTTGTGGGTGGCTGTTCACAGCCAAAATGGGTTTTGAGTGTCCTTCCACAACTGAAATGGGTCGTGAGCAACCGTTCACAAATGAAATCAGTTGTGAACCGCGCCACACAACCTAATTTGGTTTGTGATTGATTGGCGTAGGGTTACAAATTTAACATTGAACTTAAAATTAATACAAATCAAAGATACATGCAGGATCACTGGAATGACAACTTAGTGCTGATTGACAGCGCCAAGAGGACGCCCTAAAATTGCCCTGGCTTGCTTGTTAGCCTTAGCCTATGAGCTCCACCCACTCTATGTGAAAAGAGGAAGCTCTTTTTACTCCAAAAATTTATTTATACAGACCTTCTTTGGCCTATTTTCCCCCAGAGATTTTACCAGGGATTTCTTATTTATCATCAGACCCTTTGTCATTGTTTATCAAGTGCTTATGAGAGATAAGCTACTGTTTTATGACTTTAGTCTGAAATTTTTGTGTTATTTCGAAAACCCATAATTGCTATTTTCTTGAAGAAGAATCAATGAACCCCCAACCTTTGATCTGAAACCCTTCAATTTTGAACTGTTGCAGGTACCCTGTGAGTAATTACTTTAAGAATTAAGTTATTTCCCTCCCTCTTCGGCTTGAGTTCTGTTTTTCCCAGCCATATTCACCAATTGGTTGAATAATAATTCCTTCTTGAGTGATTCAAAAAGTTTACCACTATTCCAGGGTTTTGTATGGTCCAAATTTGACCCCCTGAAGAGAGGTTGCAATAAAGATTCCCAGTTTTTTATGAAATATAAAACTGTGGCCCCTCTCAACATATATATTGAAAAAATCTTTTACCAAACCAAGATAAACCTTCCACCTGCTCCTGTTATATTTATTCTTTTGCATTTTCCACCATGTTTATTTTTGGAAATATTATTATTCCCTCACTGCATCACTTTATGTAGCTAAAGGACTGCAAAATTCCTGGTATCAGAAAGCTGAAAAAATTGAAATAAAATCTGTAATTATAAGATTTTTCTTATTACTTCAATTTTCTAATTAACTGGAATATATATATATATATATATATATATATATATTGAAAAAAAGAAACAAAATTAGAAAGAATATATTTTAAAACATAAATTCAAAACACTATTTGTAATAAATGGATTGAAGAACTTAGGAATGGAACAACCTCCAGGCAGAATTTATGGTCCTTATAAGGTAACTGGAGTTGACTATATACAACCTGATGGAAAGTTGTCCACAGATAGGCAGCAATGATGCCATGAATGACAGGATGGGAATGGGTGAATTAAATAAATAGTATAGTTTTTCCAAGGTTGTAGGATAAATTCAAACAATAGACATTTTGGATACATGGACATAAAAGGATGAAGAAGTGAAACTCAAGAGACGTTGAGAGTAACATGAATGGACATGTATAGTTATTCAGGGTGTGGGGCTAGTCCTTAAGCAGACATATCAATTTATATGGCTGTATATAGAACATTCAAGCCAATATTACTTGTGTGACCAAGGATAGGATATCTAAGTCTGACCATTGGGTGGAACTGCAAGGATTGAAGGGATAGAATGATTTTCCAAATTTGGTAGTTCACTTGTTTATAAGCTGGAAGTAGTAAGCAGATGTGCTAATAATAAGGTGTTTGCTTGTGTCACACTTATAGACTGAGGTAGATGTTACTGAGGAATAGGATATTTCAAAAAGGTGATTTAGAAAATAGCCCTTGAACGTAACATGACAGTTGCCCAGGTAGAAAAACTGCTGGCTCCTGCAAGAAATCTTCAAATTTCCCATCACTTCTTGATTTTTGACTGTGTAGTTGATACCCTTACATACTGCTTATTTAGTTAAAATTTTAAATCAAAAAATTTTCCTTCTCTTTTTTCTTGTGATAAATTTATTTTCTGAAACAATCAATGGACACCTAGTAACATGGCTTGAGCCAAGTGACGTAAATGCAAGCCTTGCCAAATTAAAAATTTGGCCTTTTCATTTTCCGTTAGTTATTTGCAAGTCAAGACTCTAATAGCTTCAACAAGCAAGGGTTGCAGTTTTTGTTTGGTGCTGAGGCTTAATTTTCAATTATCACCATTACCAGATTTTTAATTTCTTGGGGAGCAATCCTTAGGTGAGCAAGGATTAATAAATGGGATAAAAACTAAATAAATGAATTTCTTTTTCTAGTACTACCAAGACTCCAGAGGTAAACTACAATAAACTGCTGCCACCAGTGACTAATACGGAGATGACCTGGGTTTGGAGCAAGGTGCAAGGTGAATTAATTTTAGTTGAAGAAGCAGAAGAATAAAGAAATGAACTGGAATAATTAAAAAGAACAGGACAGGAGGAGATGGAAAGGGAGAATCAAATGGATGGAGGACAGAAACTGATTGGATTGGAAGTTTGGAGGGAAGGAGACAAGGCCAAGGTTTGGGTTCCAATCAAGACTGATGCAAGGCAATTACCAGAGATTTGGCCAATGGTTCTTCTTTGCAGGTCCAAGGATAAAGGCCATACAAGGAGTTGATGGAGGAGAATGGATGGGATTTGCAAAAAAGAGAGCCCAAACTGCTAATTACCATGCAATCATTGAGGAAGCATTGGTTGCACAGGTGCATATAATGCAAAGAATGTCAAGATTAATAAATGAAGAGGATAGGGAGGGATGTTTTTTGATTTTACAGGATTTAAATGAGAGTTGAAAAAAAGTGGAGGAGAAAATGAAAGATAATTTTTGATTATAAGATTTATTTTTTTTATTACTATTTTTTTCTTTTGAATTGAATTTTTTTTTTTAGATATAGTTCTTGGAATTTTTTTGGAAAAGAAAAGAATGGAAAAAAAGGAAAGAAGGAATGAATTGAAGCATAAATGAATATAGTATTGGTGAAATTTAAGTAGGAGGAGTTAATAGTAGATTGGTGCAAATTGTAAGCTCTCTAATACCAGGAAACTTGCAGTCCTTTAGCAACAGAATGTGATGCAGTGGTAGAATAATAATATTCTAATAAATAAACTTGGAAAACTCCAAGAGGGTGAAAATTATTGTAGTATTTCAAGTTTTATATGTTTTGGTTAAAAAGGTTTTCAATATGTTATAAAAGAGGATCCACAGGATTGTAAAAACTGGGTTTAATTAACACCTCTCTTCAGGAGATCAACTTTGGACCTTGTACCCTGGAACAATGGGTTCCTTATGACTTATCAAAAGGGTTAACACCCAATAAATGGTATATATGGCCAGGCTGAGGTAGCACACAGCTCAAGGCAGAGAGAAATAATTTAATTCTTTGAGCGGTCATGTGCTGGGTACCTGCAGAGGTTCACAGCCAAAGGGTCATAAATCAAAGTTTGGGGCTTATTGATATGATTCAATTCAAACATAAATATTTTTTTTTAGAAATAATACTAATATTCAGATTTAATTCATAAACCACTTCCTTATACCTTTATTAGAACTGGATCAAGAATGAAACAATTTCTGATGATAATAAATATATTCCTGATAAACTGGGGGACAATGATCCAAAGAAGGCACTGTATAAATACCTTTTTGGGGTAGAAGGAGCTTCCTCAGAGTGCATTGAGAGGGTAGGGCTCATGTGCTAAGGCTAGAAAGCCAGCCAGTTCTGGTTTAGCATGTTACTTTGTTTCTATAAACCAGCTTATCCTTTATCTGTAAGATCTTTGCATTATTTTAGCTGAAGGATCTGTCATTGTGTCAATTTGGTATTTTACAGATCTGACACATACTTCAATTTAGTGATATTATTATTTGATCAAAATAATCAGTGGTGGGTGTTTATTGGTTTTCTATCATCTTATGATCATTTGTTAATTTTGAATAATTTTTATTTGTACTTCTTGATATTTTTTGTGGCTCACAAAGTCCTGGATCTGTTAATTTTTTGGGGATCCTTAGCATTTTTTTTCCAAATATGTAAGCTTTATAGTTTTAATTTTATACTTTACGGTTTTAAAACTTCCTCTATACATATGTCACATTATTACATATGACTGGTCAATCAAAGAGTGGTGTAGTGGTTATGTGCTGTACCTTTTCAATGTAGGATGGTATTGCAGTTCTGAGGTGTGCAGTGTGCAGTTCTGACAGCTGCATGCGGAAATTTGATCCACTGTTTATGTGATCCTGTTTCCCACTTTTCATGCAGTTCCTTTGACTAAATTAGTCATTTATGCATGCAGGAAAGTAGTTGTGGTCTGTAGATTTGGGTTCCTCAACTATTTAAGCATGTGGGAATGTAGTTGGAGGCTTTGAATGCGGGCTTGTCTAGAGTTATCCCAATGGGGCTGTATGCAGGAATTTTTTGAAAACAAAATTTTGTGTTGAAATTCTGAAACATACACTGAAGAGTTTAAAATGATGATTATGGTGAGTTTGAGGATAGAGGAAAATGATAAGGCTGCAGAGAGCCAATGGAGAAAGTATAATACTTGTAAAGTCAAGTGGAACTGATCTGAAGGGGAGGAAGGGACACTCTGGTTTAAATGTCTGGTAATCAGATGAGTTTCATTCGTGGTCTAAGGGAAGGACCATTATTTATGGACAACTAGAGAACCCCAAAGGGGTCCCAAGGAAGCGGGGTTAAGGACAACTAGAGAGCCCCCAGAGGGGGCCTGAGACAGGAAAAATAGGGTAATGAATAAAGTAAGATGGAAATAAAGGTAACTAAATTTGTTAGTTACAAAATATGACCATCAAAAAGGCAACACACCACCTTAACTGACAAATTTAGGAACCAATTCAAAACCATTCAACATTCCAGAGATTCATGAGAAATGAGAGGATAATATGAGAGTTTAAAAATGAATGACAAGACACCACCTTGTCAGGATATGAGATGGGGAATGAAAGCCTATTTTAAGAGGAGCAACAAGGACCTCAGGCATAGCTGCCTAGCATGATATGGGAGAATTATATAACTATTTTGAGAGGAGCAACAAGGACCCCAGGCATAGCTTCCTAGCTTAATATGGAGAATGATATGTAGCTTAATGGGGAGGAATGATATGATGATGATGATGATGATGATGATGATGATGATGATGATGATGATGATGATGATGATGATGATGATGATGATGATGATGATGATGATGATGATGATGATGATGATGATGATGATGATGATGATGATGATGATGATGATGATGATGATGATGATGATGATGATGATGATGATGATGATGATGATGATGATGATGATGATGAGGGTAATGGTAATGGTGAAGCTAATGATGATAGTGATGGTGATAGTGATGGTGATAGTGGTGGTGATGGTGATGGTGATGGAGATGGAGATGGAGATAGAGATGAATTTGGAATGGAGTGGTTACAGTTATTTGATGATGGTGGGTGATGACAGTATTGAATTTTAATGAATGTGGTGATGTTAATGAAATAGGGTTGAAGGTAGGGAGATATGAATATAGTATTGAACAAAAAAGACGGAAGGATTCCAACACACCAGCCTGTTCAATACTAGATTCAAAGGAATACAGATATGTTGTTGGAGTTGAATTGAATGTTGTTGGAGTTGAATTGAATGTTGTTGGAGTTGAATTTAATGTTGTTGGAGTTGAATTGAATGTTTTTGGAGTTGAATTGAATGTTGTTGGAGTTGAATTGAATGTTGTTGGATTTTAATTGAATGTTGTTGGTGATCGTGTCAAGAGTTGGTTGTTGATATGGTTGATGGATGGAAAAGGATGATGGAAGTATTGATGGAGTAGATGAAGCAAGTGGTGATGTAGCGGGTGGAACATTTGAGATGGAGGAGATGGAGCAATGGGCAATGTAGCAGCAGGTGGAGCAGATGAGATGGAGGAGATGGAGCAATGGGTGATATATTAGCAGGTGGAGAAAATGAGTTGGAGGAGAGGGAGCAAGTGGTGATGTTGCATGAGGATGATGGGTGAATTGATGCAGGAGAAGGTGTGAGTTGGTTTGCAGTTGAGGGAGCAATGGGAGGATGCTGAGGGTTACAGGGCGGGCCAAATGAATGGACCACCCCAGTTGATGGTTGATGGGAAAATTGATGGGGAGATGGAGTAGGGAGGGTTGAGGAAAATGGATAAATTGCAACAAGGTTGCAAGAGGATTGCAAAAAAATATGAAAAGAGAGAGCTGCAAACAAAGTTTCAAGATGAGAGGCAATTGAAGCCATGAGGCAATGTAGAAATTCAAGTTGGAAGAGATATTGGGGGATCAAAGAAGCTGTGAATGCAAGCAATGTTGCTAGTTGAGATGCAAGCAATGTTGGGAAGATAGACACAAATGACGTTTCAGGATTGGAGCAAGCTAAGTTGCAGGATGAGCAAGCAAACAAAGTCGCAATCAGAGTTGGAAAAATGAGGAAGAGATGAAAAGAAGATTGCCATTGATGGTCAAAAGCAAGATCAAGTGAGTGCTGAGGGCATAGCAAGGTGGTGAAATTGAATAGCAACCTAGGTTGCAAGAAGTTGAAGAGCAGTTGGGGTTGAGTAGCAAGCTAGGTTGCAAGCAATGTTGGATATTGGAGGGAGCAAGCAAGGTCAAGAGAGCAATTGAGGTGGCGCAAGCAAGCGCGCAAAGGTGGAGAAGATGCTGCAAGAGCAAGGTTGAAAGGTGGGAAGCCGGGAGGTTGCAATGAGATTGGGGACCAAGTGCAAGAAAAGAAGTAAAAGTGAGTTGATGGTGGTAGGATCAAATGAGACATGTAGAAATCAAAGTCAAAAGCAAGCAATGTTGGGATTGAAGTTGTAATGTTGAAGAAGCAAGGAATTTCAAAGAAGAGGAATGAGATGAGGGTGCAATAAGGGCAAGCTGGAGCGGTGATGGAGGGAATTTGAGAAAGCTGTGGAGGGGAAGAGGGAGTGATAATGAAGCGGGACCAAGAAGATGAGAGGAGAGGAGTACAACCAATGTGGCAATTGAGGTAGTGAGAAGAGTAGAGGACGTATGAGGAAGAGAGAGAAGGAAGAGAGCCATGAAAAGGATCTGAAGGATGCCGGCCGGTCAGGTGAAGGGATTGTTGGACAAATGGCCAAAACCAATGTCAATCAAGTTTGAAGTGGTTTCAACCAAGTTGGAAACCAGAAGGGAAACAGAGATAAGTTTGAGGTGAGTGGGTTGTGAGCAGTAAGTTATTGTGAGGATGATTGGGCTAATTGTTGATTTGATTATTTTGAGATGATGAGCTTTTTGTCAATACAGACTGCTTGGAAATCTCAGTCAAGGAGCAAATGAGAGGGATCAGAGAAATGGGAGGATGAATCAAGCTGACAAGGGGTCTTTGGAGCTTGAGACCACTTAGCATCAAGGGGGGCATCTTGGGGAAAGGCTTGAATGTATGATCAAATTCAAATTGATGGCAACTGAGGACAGCAATGATCTAGAGGAGAAGAGTTAGAGGATGAGGGCTCAAAGGAGATTGCAAGATCTTGAGGGTTTTTTGAGCCTTGAGATTGAGACTGGAAACAATGGAAGCAGCGGGGAGATAAAATTTGTGGGTCAAGGATCCAATCCAAGAGGAACAACCAGTAGATTGATCTTGGTGAGATGGAAAGAGGAGCAAACGCAGAGGAGATTGAGCAGGTGTCATGTGATGATTTGATTCTGAAGATCCAGCCAAAGGCCGCCAATCAATCCAGGCTGCTAGCCAGGCAGTGAATTAAAAATAGACAACTTATTGGAGAATCAAGGAAGGGAAGAAGATGGGGTAATGGTGGAGATGCAAGCAAGTGAGGGTGGAAGCTTGACCATGACAAAGGAGGATAGGTTGTAGACCTGAGGTTGTAAGAAATGAGATTGGGGGAGGAGGAGAGGGGATATGAGATGGTAGTGAGATGAGGATGAAGAGGAAGAAGAGGGTAATTTTGCAGATCAGGGATATTGACTATATCATTGATAGATCCAGATAACCATTGTGGATGTTTGATTGGGCGGCCTGACTGAGAAGATCACTAATTGTTGTAGATGGCGCCAATAAGGATGTCAAGGAGGATGTTACCAGGGATTGAGAAGACCAATGATGAGGGGATCAAGGTGTCATGATCAAAGGATGACAAGTTGGAAGCCAAGTTATTGGATCTGAGTGAGGTGGTACCAGAGACAGTGGTGAGGGAGATTGGGACCATTTGGAAGTTGGAAAGGGCATGAGTGAAGATTGGACTGAGAGGGGTGAAGACATGAGAGGTAGAGTCAATTCAAGGTGTGAAGCTAGAGGAGAGTGGGATGGTCAGATTACAAGGTTTAATGAAGATTTGATAGAAAGGATGGAGGTCAAAAAATGAAGTTGGTAGGAATTGGATGGTCTTGGCAAGGTCACCAGTGGGAACAATGAAGTTAACTGGGTAGTTTAGTTGGATGAGTTTGGCTTTTAACCATTAAGAGTTTAAAATGATGAGTATGGTGAGTTTGAGGATAGAGGAAAATGATAAGGCTGCAGAGAGCCAATGGAGATGGGATAATACTTGTAAAGTCAAGTGGAACTGATTGGAAGGGGAGGAAGGGACACTGTGGTTTAAATGTCTGGTAATCAGATGAGTTTCATTCATGGTTCAAGGGAAGGACCAGTATTTATGGACAACTAGAGAACCCCAAAGGGGGCCCAAGGAAGCAGGGTTAAGGACAACTAGAGAGCCCCCAGAGGGGGCCTGAGACAGGAAAAATAGGGTAATGGAAAAAGTTAGATGGAAATAAAGGTAACTAAATTTGTTAGTTAAAAAATATGAACATCAAAAAGACAACATACCCAAAACCTCAGTTCTGACTGAATTGTAGGTGTGAAACCTATGTGTTAAAACACATGTCAAAGATCAAAATGGTCAAAAAGTTCAATAGTTGTGTTGTGGTTTTTGGGCCCATTTTGTTAGATTGTTTAAGATATTAAGGAGTAAGAATTCAAGGGTGGAGTCAGTGAGTTACCCTACCTAATTTTAGGTAGGTAATCCAGATCCATTATAAAATTCATAGATTTCCCACTACTTCTTTTGGTTTATGAATTTTTTTTTTTTTAAAAAAAAAATATTATTATTGATCCTTTGAAAGGTTGCTCTGTACATAGTTACAAGCTGACAGAAGACCAATCAAGTTCTTGAATTGTTTTGAGGGGGATCTGAATCGTGGTTTCATAGATTTTAATGGAAATGGAATGATAGATTTGATGAACCATATGAGAAAAGGAACCAGAAGAAGGAGTCATAAATCTTTTGACATAAGATTGGAGCCCTTCTATTCTAGATATGCTGGAATTGAAAAAATACAGGTGCCCTTTTTGCAGGATATGAAACAAATTTGATTTTGAGAGGAATCCGGTTGTCAAGAAGGTATTCAGAAGTGGATTTTCCAGAATAGAGTGAGTTTGGTGAAATTTTCTTTATATGTTCCTTCAGATTTGGATTTGAAAATCATGTTCCAGTGTTTTCTGAAGATTGTTTATTCCTCTTTGGATTTAAAGTTTTTTTCTATGGTGGGTTTGAATTTTTTTTGATAATATGCCAGAGACAGATTAGATGATGAGAGTTTAAAAATACAGTTTCAATAGAATTAATGAGGGCTTCTGCCCATCCAGAAAGGAAATTAAGAGATTGATGTGTTGAAAGATTTGTTTTTTTTTTTCCCCAAAAAATTTTTCAATTTTTTTTTTTTTCTATTGGTTATTGACTAAATTATTTGGAGAAACAAATTTGACGTTTGGGTTTTTAATGAAAAATCATTTGGGGGAAGAAAAACCTACAAAAGGTTCAAAAATGATTTTTTTTTTTTTTGAGCTCTTTTTGATGCCCCCAAAGATACTGGAAGCTCAAAAATTGGAAAATGCTTCAGGAAGATAAGGGAAAAAAAAAAGTGGAAAAAAATTTATTTTTCTTTATGTGAATCCCATTTTTTTGGTGTGAAAATGAAGTACTAAAGAGATCTGAAAAGATCATATTTGAATTTCCTGCTATATTTTAAAACTTTCTTCCTCTTCAGATTTCCCAAAATAATTAGAAAACAATTATTGAAAAACTAAAAAGATGTGTGACATAACATTTTTTTCTTTTTTTTTGTTTTCTTTTTTTTTCAATCTTTTCAAACCTAATTTTGGAAACCTTCAAATCCACCAGAAACTCTCCAAAAAAATTCTTGAAGAGGTTTTAGATCTCCCTCTATGCAGTGATAATTTCCTTTCTTTTCTTTTCTTTTCTTTTCTTTCTTTCTTTTTTTGTTTTTTTTTTTTTAACAACTTCACAAAATCATGAAAATTTAAAGAAAACCATGGGGTTGGGGGAAATGGTGGAGACCCACCTCCAAACTGCCCAAAAAAAATAAGGATTGGGGGTGTGAAAAAAAAAAAAAAAAAAAAAAAAAAAAAAGAATTTCAACCCAATCTTCAATTGATTCTTATTCTTATTTTCATATTTATAATCATACTAAACTTTTAGATTGAAGAGGTGATCATCAAACCTCAAGTTTCAAAATCCTCATCATCTTTCTTTCAACCAACCTTATTCCATTGCATCCTCTTTTTTTTTAAAAAAAATCCCCCCCCCCCTACCCTGTCAGGTTTCAATGGATATCAAAAAAAAAAAAAAAAAAAAACCAATTTTTCTAGTCTTTGTACTCATCAATCAATTTCACAAGTAAGCTTATGATCACAGGCTCCTGTTTGAATCTTCATAAGCATTCAACACATTCTTCATCATCTAGTTGATTTTGTTTTTGCTTTTTTCATGGGGGGTGGGGAATGATGATGATGATGAGGGGATGGTCCTATTTTGATTGCTTTGAAACTAGATCAAGATGGTTACAATCAAGTGTTTGAGTTGATTGTTAGATTTACTACCTTGAAATCATCCCAGCGTTGACAAAGAAGAGAGAGAAGAAAGAAAAAAAAAAGAAAAAAAACATGGATTTTGTATAACTTTTCTTTTTCTTCTTATTCTTCTTCTTCTTCTTCTTTTTTTAAGTAGATTTGATGTTGATTAGACTGTAATCCTTTTTTTTTTTTTTTCTTCTTCTTCTTCTTCTTTCTGATTTTTCTACTAGATCTTAATCTACAATCTTCAATTCCAAAAAATGAAAAATAAAGAAGAAGAAGAAGAAGAAGAAGAAGAAGAATTGTTTCAAGTTGAGGGGATCAGTTGGCCAAGGACAAGAGTGAGACTAGGATTGACACCAAGATCATGTTTTTCATCTTATTTATTTATTTTTTTTGAAGGTGGGGGGAAGGGGGGGTTATTTGACGGGTTAGAGAACTTCCTCTTCTTTCCCAAGCAGCAGCAGCAGCATCTCATCATCACACTCGATCGAGGCTTCAAAAGTTCTTGAGACATCGACCAAGATGACGAGGATCGGACCGGTCGATGATCTAAGATCTCATCCGTCGTCCGTTCTTGTAGGATTCTATGATGTACATATACATCCATGCATACTTCAATCTCTCTGCCTTGTCCGTCCAGGGTTCGGCAAGACTGGCCTGGTGGAGGTCCATTCGCAGATCCGCCGAGCGGGTTGAGCTTACAAAAGTTTGACACCAAGGGATAGATCCTTAGACTGCTTTTGTTCCATATATATATATATATATATATATATTCGGCTTATCAGTTCAATTTTCTAGTCAAGACTATCTAGAGGGGAAAAAAAAGTTGCCGTGGTGTATGGTCCGTTTTTCCATCAGATTTATACGTATGTATCTTGTGCAGTTTTTTTCTTTGCCTGTCAAAAGGTAGCAAAAAAATTGTATGACGAAACTTTATAAACAAGTTAACACAACAAAAAAAAAACCACGGGCAAGTAGTCGATTTTTTTTTCCAGGATCAAAAGAAAACCTGGGATCTGTAGAACATGCTTATGTATGGATTAGTCTGCGACTAGAAGACTATCTGTACATGAATGGCTAAAAACCACGTGAACGACCGAGGATGTGACAATGATAATTGCAATGATGATGACCAGAAGGATAGAGGGGCAAGGGAACTAACGCATTAATTTCAAGTACAGGTTTACAATTCCAAGGAAAGCAACCTCTAAGTGGTTTATCTGACAATCAAGGCTCAAATCACTTTTGTTCATGAAAAGGGAACATAGGAAATTAAATGTCAACTAATATAAGAAAAAGACACTGAGCACCACAAACAGTATGAATCACTGCTCTCGGACAAATGTAGTAAATGGTCAAGTCTATGAGTGGATTTGGCCGGTCATGAAGGACTGATGATGTGGGGAATGGGAAGTGAGGTTGAATATCGTGAAATCGGATCAATGTACGGGGCGTGGAAGGGTAGATCAGAGGGTGCTGAGGGATAGAGGATGCTTATGGTAAAGATGATTTGGGAGGATTTTTAACTCCAAACCTGAGCATATGACGTTTGGATGGTCGACGGGTCGCAACTTGAGGCGCTACGACGAAGGAGGTAACACTCAATCAGTGTAAACAGAAGAAGCTTGGGTTCCAATCAAGCCTCCAGAAATGAAAGTTTGTGTGGACCGTAAGATACAAGCGTGTGAAAATGACTAGAATGCTCTGCTTGGAGAGGGACACTCACTATCAAAACTTCCGGGAAAGTAGTTACCGACATCTTCGGCGAACGTAGAGATGGTTGCTTGGGGCACATAATACTCGGAACTTGTGGAAAAGGAACATTGCAAGGTAGGGTGATCTGTCGTGTCGGGAGATGACTTGGAATCCTGGCTAGCGGAATAGCTTCTCGAATTGACATTGACCAAAGATTGGAAAGGTGCATCACTCGGTGGGCTGGGTACATAATTCGAGCTGGCCGCTGAGGGGCAGCCTCCAACCAAGAACACATTGTGATAGTACTCCTTGCGGTTTTGAGGGGTGATGATGTCAGGTTCTGAGCCGTCTTTGGATCTGGCGGTCGAAGAACAGGAGCCGGTGTCACCGATCTATAAATTGAAGGTGTGCCAAATCCGAGCAGTTGACATCAGCGGGGAGATGAAGGGGGGGGGGGTTAGGGGGGACGGTAGGCTTGAGTCGACAGACAGAGAACGCGAGCTCACATGATGGCGAGCTATCAAGTCGTTGTGAATGGAAGATATCTTGTGGAACGCCCGGACGGCGGCAGTCTTCTTCTCGAGTGGCCAAGTCGATGTAGGGAGGGTTAAAATAGCCGCGGTCATTTTATCGGTGATATAGCCCAAAGTCTGTTGTGTGATAGTGGTGTGATTAAGCTGAGCATGAGTTTTGAGGTTGCTGATTCTCTGGCTCATGAGCGACTTGAATACCTACCATGGCCAGATGGATGTCTGGTGGCGAATAGAAAAACATCAACTTAGAGGATCGAAGAGCGTTGACTCTGAATTTATGACCTACAATCGATGAATACTGGCTTCTTGACACCCTCACTGAATACCCTGCGTCCGCCAGTGTGCTGAGCGCCGACCTGATCAAAAAACTCAAATATCTGACAGAGGACCAACAGAATTGTAGCCAGGGTCAACTGAGATAATATCAAATCGTGTAGCCAAGGCGCGACTCACGTCCATCTCCCGATAATCCGCGGTAAATATCTAAGCAGGACGATGGATCAAAGGTGTAAAAAGATGGTCGTGACAGGTTGATGAGCGCGCGAGCTCGATCGAAATCGAATGGCGGATTGGAGCTGAGATGATGATCGAGTGTGCTTACCTTCATGGCCCATCTCTCTAGAATGTTTCGGCTGGAATCAGTGTGAGGTCGCAAGCCAAGAGGGATGCGGAATGCCCAATGCGAGGGGGATTGAGATACACATGAATCAGTCCCGAGGGAGCAGTCACGCACAGCGGTGGGTGAGAGCAGGTTATAGAGAGCAGTGGGAGTAGGTTTCAGAATGAGCGGAGGACGGAGAGCGTACCGTAGTTTGATGGTAGCACAGTTGATGCTGAGTGGATCGTTGCCTTCGACAAGGTCTTCTGGAGTCCCATGAGTACCCTGCGCGCCATCCTTGCGAGGGAAGAAGGCCATTCGACAGGCATCGTACGAGAGTAGCTTGTTATCTGTTCCCGCGGGGTCATCAACACATCAACCTCGCAGATCTTAACAGGTTTATGCATGGATCTTTGCCGGGCGAGGGAGTGGTGATGACGATCATATACGCTCAGGGAGGAATCAAGAGGCAGGGTACCAACATGCTGAAGCGACCATTTCGGGTACGAGTGGTTTGGCGATCGGCCTGATTTCGTTCATGATCCGACAGTCGTCTGGTGGACATGGCACCAGATCGATCACAGTGATGGGCGAGATGAGTGAACGGATCGGAGGGTTTGAGGGGGTTTAAAAGGAGGGATGGAGGGGCAGCAGATCAGTACAGGATGAAGGGCGGGACGAGTACAGTTGAGGGGAATCGATCGGGTACGAATGGGATGGATTGCATGCAGGAAGCAGACAGGTGGGTACACGACCCGTGAGGTTGCGATGATGGGAATGGCAAGGTGGGATGGAAGCTTGGAAGATGGGAGACGGTGGGAGATGCATCGAGTTCCTGAGACATTAATTAATGTGGGGTAGCGGGAGAGAGAGCATATCACGCTGGGTTCTGGGGGATCGATCGATAGATGAGATGAGATCTAGATTTAGATTTGGAGGAGATTGTACACGACAGCATGGTTCATAGATCTGGGCTTATCCGCCCACTCGAGGCTGCACATCCAGTCAGTCAGCGGGGAGATCCGATCGAAGCGAACCCGAGAGGATGGATGGATGGATGGATGGATGGAGACTTGTGGGGGAGATCTGAGTCGGACGAGGGGATGGATGGGAGGGAGGAACCCACCTTCGGAGAAGTCCAAGAAGGACTTCATGTACCTCACCCGAGATTCGAGGTCAGAGTTGAGGACTTCACGGGTGACAGTCTCAGGCTCCATGGTGTGAGAGGGAGTGGGAGTGGGGGTAGATCGAGGAGCCAAGGCACGGAGGAAAGAAGAAGTGGGGGGGGGGGGGGGGAAACAAGCCGGGAGGAGATGTGTAAGAGCAGCCAGGGGCGAAGAGAAGCGAGACGGATGGATTGAAGAAGCCAGACGACGACCGAGGGGAGGGGGGGAAGGAAGAGGGAGAGAGGAGGACTAATATGGGACTGGCGGAAGGTGAGCAGGGGGGGATGGGGATAAGGCCGCAGGGGAGAATGACTGGCTCAAGCCTGAGAGCTGAACCGAGTGAGCTGCACAACTCAGCCACAGTCAGTTCACTCACTGAGCGATGGGGATGGGGATGGGGATGGGGATGGGGATGAGAGAGAGGAGTAGGTAGCACTGGACAGAGGAATTCCTGGCCAGCAGGAGGGGCAACACCGTCGTCGTCGAGTTTGAGTAGCTGGCAGTCGAGACGTAGGACTGGACTGGCGAGACTGGATGGATTGGGAACCCGCAAAGGCAGGCCCGCCGCCCGGGGACTCAGAGTCAGACTCTGATCTGGACCAAAGCAGAGTCGTATACTTATCTACATACATACAGTCCATAACGACATACAGTCCATACATCCATACCTCATCCACAAACCCATACCCCCATCCGATTCCACTCATCAGCATCATCACCATACTCACTCACAACTCACACCCTCCACCCACCCACGATGCTGGTAGTGTGCATTAATTTACATTGGCGATGGCCCTCGTCCTGGATCTCAAATCGAGCGATATGCACTTATCAATCAACCTGCGAGCCTGTCCATATCGACTCGAGCGAGACAGCCGACCCGGCATGTGCGCAGAAGACTGACTGTAGACTGGCCTGGCCGATGATGATCGACATTGATGGGTGCGTGTGCGTGTGGGAGTGTGTCAATACTGGGGGGTGTGGGTCTTAAATCTAAAATCATCCTCGATCCTCCCTCCCACCGCACCATCTATGCCCTGGTGGTCATGATGAGATCCGACTCCAACGATCTGCCGACGAGACGAGTCTGAGCGAGCTGCCCCGACCGCTGCTCATGATCGTATAGAACACTGAACACAGAGCCAATCGGAAAACTCCACCCCTGGACGAGCTGGCGCGTCGTGGGATGTGAGCAGACGGCGTAGGGGGCAGGAGGGTCAATCTCCCACTCAACATGTCTAACGCTCATCATCATCAGTTCCTGCCTGCCACCGGCCCGGGCCCACGGCCTTCACCCTCGAGCCGAGCCGAGCCGAGCCGAGCCGAGCCGAGCCGAGCCTGGCCACCACCGGTGACTCGTGCTTGCGATCGACTCCCAGCCCTGTCGTGCGGCTGGGATCAACTGCATGAGCAGTGGGCGCACTAGCCAGCCGTCGAGCCTGTCATCCAGCCATCGGACTCCGTGGGCCGGGCGCCGCACCAGCGTTGGCAGGATGAAGAGAGTTTGCGATCACTCTTGAGCTGATTCCTCTCCAGGGGGTAGTACCCTTCTATGTACATATCAACATGTCGTAAATCAACATTAAAACACTTTTTTCCCAGTCTCCCTTACTGATCAACTATCGCGTTCCCTCGGCGTAAGGAAACCCAAAGAGGGGCATAGATGATATTCGTTCTGGTAGGAAAGACCCCGGACAGTGAAGATGCCTTCTCGACGTAAATAAATACGCTATTCATCTCACCGTCAGTCACATCGTTGAGCTGAGAGCTGGATCATTGGCTCTGAGAACTCTGATGGGCAGGTGGTGGGAGCCTCGGCGTCATGGAAAGCGTGAGCGTAGCCCATCAAGCAGACCGTTATACAGATACATAAGAAAAAAAAAAAAAAAAAAAAAAAAAGTCTAAGAAGATTCTCACAGGCTCACAGGCTACGACTGATCACATCATCTTCGATCACATTTGATCAAATTCAATCCTGACTCTGTACTCCGACTCTACCGTCTCGAGGCAGGCTCTCGACGTTCTTCGGGAAGAAAAAAAAAAAAAAAAAAAAAAAAAAAAAAAACAGACAAACACTAGGTTTTTCAGATCGGATCGGGGTTGGAATGTATGCACTAATCGAAGTATGCGCCACGCTCCCAAAGTAAATATGTGCATACATACATGCCGACGATATATATATAAAAAAAAAAAAGATATCTCATATGTACGCACTTACAGGCCACACTGATCATAAATCATGATGAGAGGAGAGGGTGGTAATCGACTACATATATAATATCTGGATTGATCACAATTCAAGCTTCATGGTGAACCAGTAGGCTTGGCACAAATGACGTGGGGACGATACAACTCATGGGTCGTGTTAGTCGGTCGTGTACCAGGACCATACCGGGGAGCTAGGGTGGATCCATCCAAATCCATCTCACAGCCATCTTCATCATCATCATCCCAAGGAATCTTGGGAACCTCCCAGCGAATCAGTCACTTTCAAAACAGGCAGGCGGCGGTGTGGACGTTCAATCATTTAGACACTATCTTCCCCAGATGTGGATCAATGGATCATAAATACGTGCGTTGTACATCCCTAAACGATTGCAGTACGCTATATTTGCATGAGCTACTTATTTCATCATCTATCGGACTACAACCACAACCAAGAAAAAAAAGAAAGAAAGAAAGAAAGAAAGAAAACAATGAATGAGATGAGAAACAAATCCGAACTCGGTCGGTCATGACCTATCGGGAAGACTGTCTCGATGACTACTTCTCACTCACCGTTTCCCAATCCATCCACCATCGATCGATCCTCTTGGCTCGGTCCAAAGCCAGACCAGGATGGACCGATCATCGGCCGTCGAGGGTGGCTGGTCGTCTCTCCGAACGCGAACGCCCAGAGAGGAAACTCGGCCGTGAAGTAGATCGGTTTGAACCTCTAGACCAAGATTAGCGGGTGTGATATATCACTATGGACATGTAAGTATTTATGTAAGTGAGTATCATACCCATTACACACCTACCGTACCAATATGTACGTCAATCTTTACCTCATTCATCAACCACTCAGGCTCGATTGAATCTTGACGCGCGCGCGTCAAGTCCGTTTCGGCATCGCCATGAGCACCGCATCCATCGAGCCATCCGACGAGCGGCTCGGCTCGTTCGGTCCAACGGTCTGCGAGCTTCTCATCGGTCGATGCTGACCCTCGAGATTATGTAAACATCCATTCCCAGATCGGACGACTGTAAACTCACACGTATGTACGTACCCCCAAAGGATTGCTAGGTACGGATAAATCCAATACTCTGGCCATGAGAAGCTTCACATGCTGTCGAGGTAGAGGACCAGGAATAGGGCGATTGGGAAGAAAAAAAAGAGCAAGACGATCAATTATTCTTATGGCATGGGTTTGGCGAGTGACCAACTAGTCGGCCAAGCCCTGGTTGACGGTTTGATCCAAAACGATCGATCTATGACTTCAGCCCAACGATCCCCGAGACTCACGGCTATACCTACAATAACTTTCCAGGGAGGGATAGATATAGGGGTGAGGAAAAGTGATGGAGATCTTTGGGAACGGTGGAAACGGGGTGAAAAACGGTAGTGACTGAGAACTAGTTTCTTCATCCTCAGAGCAAGCCAACATTTGAAAGGAAAACCATGGAGTAGTAGGATTCAATGAACTCGCCCACAAACAAGAGTGAGAATCATCGAGGATGGATAATATCACAGACCGCCATCCTGGCTGTCAGCTTCCTAAGTACTTGAGGGTAGCCAACACTTTCAAAGGTTCGAAACGTATGCACGATGGATGAGATTATTGATGATGAACTGAGACGATCAGTGAGAAATCTTCAAGTAGCAATCGATTGACTAAAGATGATTATTAGACATCCGTCAAGGATGAAGAAAGGTCAGATCATGATATTCAAGGTTTTGGTCGATCGGTTGGTGACATTCTAGGCACACTCACTCACTCACTGACCCGACCCAATCCTAAGATCTCTAATCAGACATGCTTGAAAAAGCAACCTCTATTGATCATAGGTTCACGGTCAACATTCACCCTCACATGACCCTCAGGATCTCACCTTGAATTTGAAAGTGTGAGAGCCAGTTCGAGGTACAGTACCCACTCGGAAGATTCTAAGCTCGACTTAGATGATGATCTCGAAGAGTAAGGGATGATCTCTACCTGGACTGAAGTCAATCGTGATCTTTGGCCATCGGTCCCTGGTACCCCTTGCTTGGTATTAGCTTCGATCAGAAACTTTGAACCTTCGAGAGTTAGTTAACCGGTAAGACTCTCTTCATGCCCCGATTGTGATCAGGTTTGATCCCACTCAACTCTGGGAATCTTGACACCCAAACGCCAATCTAAGCTTTGGATCGTTTGATCATCACCCATCACTCGGCTTTTGACCAGACCCGATATCATTTGATTTGATGACATCCAATGAAATCTGTACTTGACACCCATAACTGGAACTGCATCCCTTTCATTAGCCATCTACATTCCAACCGATTTCCTCACCATCTCGTTCGAATCACATTAACACTTGTTCCCTTGGAAACAAGGGAGGCCATGAATCTCTTTTGATGAGATTCATGACTATCCATACTCCCAGCTAGATTTACTTGTTGATCCACATCCTCTCACCGATCTAGGAAAATACTCCTTCAGGTTTGAATGTTGGAATCAAAGCTTGACCTTGAACACACAGTCCATTCCCTGATGTTTGAGTTCCTCAGTTGGTTAAGCTTTTTTAGATTGTGGTATTTGCTGCACTGAAGCTATATCACATTGGACATGTATCAGTTTCCTTATTCATCACAAGATTCCTTCTCACCCATACATTCATCTTGAAATCTAAATTCAAATGTCAAACCTCAAGTCAATTATCTCAAACCCAAAGATCAAATTGAGATCACTTTGTGTGCATTCTATTTCATTCCCATCACACTCGTTTAACTTCCTGGTCATTACCAAACCAGCATGGGTTTGGATGTGTGACAGTAGATCGATCAACTAAATTAAAAAACCTTGGATCAATCTTACATCTTTTGGTTGTTTATTATTGATAACTTCACTCTTTTGATCAACCAGGAGTGCTACCTGAACTCCTTAAAAACAATGGATTTTGTCACAGTTGACTAGAGCAGCAGTTCTCAAGCTTGAAAAACTGGCCTTAGAGATCATGTGATGATCTGATTCTAACTTGGATGAACTGCTGGTTCATGAGGTTCAAATCCAAAGAAACTGATTTGGATTTGATTCCAAATATTCCAAGATCCCACAGACTACAAGTCTCCAAACAGGGGACCAATCAATGGCACACCACCATCCTTGGGCAGAGCAAGTGGAAGCAACCAGTATTTCTTTTATCATGTTTATTAAGTTCCTTGATCAGATTTATTTGAAACATCAAGATGGAAATTTGAATTTCAGAAAACTAGGAATAAGGCAGCCAGATGATTTTCTTGGGCAACGTTATTCTTGAGCTATGCTCCTACCTATCTAAAATATTGTAAACTCACTTTTTTTCAAATTAGCCTAATATATTTGGTATTGATCAAAAAATTTTTATCTATGTATCTTTATTCCTCAGAGTTTGAACCTCACAGGGGCACAAAGAATACCTTAAATTTCCCCCCCCCCCCAAAAAAAAACTCCTAGTGCTTTGTTTATGTTCCATAAATGGAATTATTTGGAATAAAGATTATTTTAAACAACTTGAGGGACCCAAAAAAGATTCCAAATTTCAGGATATGAAACCAAGACCTTGGTCATGGAAGATAATGGTTGTGCTTCAGTATAGGGGTGAAATCAACAAGCAATAATTTAAAATATTTTCACTCTGACAAAAATCCCCCAGGATTCAGGATGAGTGTGATTAGAATTTTGAGGATGCTTATGGTTTTTTTTAAAAATTATTGGGGAGTTCCAAATAAGGTGGTATGAATGAGGGGGGGGGGGGGGAAATCAATTTGATATGCTTTAATCTGTCTTCTCTCAGGCAAATATTTTAAGTTTAAAGGATAATTTTGATCCTGAAATTCACTAGTTCACATGAGAGACCTGGGTTCAATTCCCAGAGGACACATGTTCTTTTCACATTCTTAAATTTTGGAGGTATTCCTGGCATCCGAAAATTTGATCTAACATAAAAAAACTTTGAACTATCATATCCTTTTCAATTATTTTGTACATCAGGAATCAGATTTTCTATCAATTTTTTTTCAAAAAGAAAAATTTAGAAAAAAGATTAAAATATGAGACTAAACATTTTTCTGAGTGCTTCTTACAGATCTTTCCCCCACAAGATATTCATCACAATGAAAATAATTGGAAACAAAAGGGGTGCTCTGTATTTTCTTTATCCTTTTTTTTTGATTTATTTTCCTGAACCAATTTATTATGATTCAAAATATCAAAAGCTGCATGTTAAGTAAAGATTATGAAGGTTTCCAAATATATATATATTTTTTTAGTAATTCTTGAGGCACTATTTGTGTCTCAGAAACTAAAACAAAAAAGGAGCGCAACAAAGCCCTTTTGGGTTGTGGTGCAATTTTTTGGGCCCTTTGTGATGTGTAAAACCAACTTCTATTGAATATGAATTTAAAATATTTCCCTGTACCTCCTCCCTTCTTGGAGTGCTCTAATCCTCTCATCAACCATAACATGAACCTCTTCAACCCACTCATAACCACCCATCACCACACCACACCACCCATCACCACACCCCACCACCAACCACTACTCCACCCATCACCACACCCCACCACCAACCACTACACCACCCATCACCACACCACACCACCCATCACCACACCACACCACCCATCACCACACCACACCACCCATCACCACACCCCACCACCAATCACTACACCACCCATCACCACACCACACCACCCATCACCACACCACACCACCCATCACCACACCACACCACACCACCCATCACCACACCACACCACCCCTACCACACCACACCACCCCTACCAAAACAAACCACTCCTACCATGACACACCACCTCTAAAGCACCAATCCAATCCACTTCAATCCCCTCATAACCACACCAGACACCACTCATCATACATCACCACAACTCAATAAAAAAAATTCAACACTCAAAACTTACCTAATAAAACCTCTTGAAACACACCTACAGGTATGAATGTGATCAATCTGGGGAATATAAAACCAGTGAAGATACCAAGAGATTGGCAACAAATGGAAAGACTAATTCCCCATTGAAAAGGATCTGTTATTTTGAAGTGTTTTGACGATGAATGCAATTTTTGAAGGCAAAGATTACATCCAAAATTTTTTTTAAAAAAAAATTTTGAAACTCTTGGCTTGATGTTTCAACTTTTTGATAGCTTGAAGAACAAAAAAAAAAATGAAAATGAAAATAAAAATAAAAGAATCTACAAGCCAAAGGAATGGTTTGAAAGATTCTTTGAGATTATTTTTTATTCTCTAGATTTATTGGATTGATTTTTGAAGTTTTTTCAAATGCTTCAAAAATTTTGAAAGTTTGGAATTGGGGCTTTGGAAAATAAGATACAAGTCTGTGGAATCAAATTTCCACCAAAAAAGGTCTTGAAGAACCCATGTATTAAAGGATTATACCATGTTTATAAGATAATAGATCTGTGATTTGAAGGGAAGCCATTGTAAAAAAAAAAAACACAATTTTATTTTTAATTTTTATGTGGGCATTATTTTTTTCACACCCCCAACCCTTATTTTTTTGTGGTTATGACATCACCACAATATCCCCCAAAGACCTCAATCTGTGCCATTTTCCTTAAAATTGCGCAGTCTTGTGGAGTTTCCAAAACAAAACAAAAAATTAATTAGCATGTAGAGAGGAATCTAAAACCCTCTCAAACAAGTTTGAGAGTTTTTGGCCAATTTAAAGGCCTTCAAAATTACAATCAAAAAATTGTATAAAAAAAAACCATTAAGTCCCAAATGTTTTCATATTTATTTGAAAAATATTTTCTGATTATTTATAGAAATCTTATGATACATAAATTTTCCAAATAAATAAGTGAATTCAAATAAGATTTTTTAAAATTTTTAGTGCTTCATTTTCCTGAAAGAAAATGGGATTAACATAAGACATTCTTTTCAAATTTTGTTTTAATTATCTTTCCAAAAGAAAATTGAAAAAATTGAGCTTTCAATATTCTAGTGGGAATTGAAAAAGGTAATAAAAAAAATCTTGGGATTTTTAGGATCAATGACCCACCTAAAAATAATTGATGAATGTACAACAATAACAGAAAATGTCTATTTTGGGGAGTGTTTTGGACCCATTTTTGATACTATTTGGATTCTTTTTATGGATTATAGGTTTTAAATTGACCTCAAATGAAACAAAAATAATTTTTTTCATATTCTTTGTACCTTGTTTTAGCTCTCAAATGAACCCCTATCAAAGCAAGAAAGGAAAATTTGTGGAAGACCCAAAGGAGCCCTCAATAAATGCAAAATATTTTCTAAGCATTTATCTTAAAGGGATCCATCTAGTTTTGAATATATTAAAGGAACTAAGAAAAGAGGAAGACCAAGGAAGCACCAAGTGGGTAAAGCAATGGTTAGTTTTTTCTATTTTGATTTTTTTTTTCTCTTTCTTTTCAATGGATTTTAAAATAATTTGGTTGGACATTGGTTTTCTCTAATCTCAGAATCTGAGCAAAAGGAGAGGAAAGGAAGACCATGAAAAGGCAAAGGGAAAAAAAAACAGGATTTAGAGTAAGAGCTTATTTTTTTTCCAATTTATTTTTTTGTTTGTAATTGGGCTAACACTTCATTCTGATCAGGATGATGTTATAACAGACAATGAATTAAGTGTAGAAGAGCTACCCAAGCTGGAAGAATTGGATATAATAAAGAGAGTTAGTAATTTATTTTTTGGGGGGGATCAGTCTAGTTTTTATATTTTTCATTAATTTTCATATTTTCCTTGGCCAATTAGAGGTCAGGAACCATCATCAATCAGCGGGTTATTTCCCATAATTTGATTCCTGGGACTTTGAAGAGGTTCAAGAGAAAAATAAAAAGATGAAGATTCAGATGCTTATAGGCCTCCAGGAAATCCAATCTTTTCCCCACCGCTACAGCCTCTGAAACTGAAAAGGTGAATATATTCTTGAAATAATCTTGCTTTATGGTTTATTAACCTGATCTTTTTTTGGTGATGATTTTCAAGGTCACAACATTTTATTTTTAATCTTCTGATAATTTTGAAGTGTTGAATGTTGATAAAGTAAGTATAATTTTTTTTGTTTAATTTTCCCATAAATAATACTAATCATTGTTTCCTTAGTATCCATACAAATATTTCATGTTCCCCAAGAAAGCCATACCAGAAATTGAACATGTTCAAGATGTGATAGGTGATGGGAACTGTGTTTTTAGATCAGTAGAAGTTAATTTGGGCCGTAAATCTGAATATTGGAGTTCAATATTTCAGGAAATGATCAAGAAATGGAATCAAAATCCCTTCTCAAGGAAGAAAATTTCATGGATCAATTCTGGGATAAAAATTTTGAAAAAGCAAGAAAACATGTCAACCACCCTTCTGGAAATGCCCCTCAAAGTTACTGGATAAAATTCCCTTGCCATAGTTTCCTGCTTGCAGATACATACAAAATGCCAGTGGTAATTTTATCTAAGTTGATGCCATCAACTTATTCGCCCCTCAATTCCCCTTCAACTTCCAAAAAAAGGGCAATGTTAAATTCAAAACCCCAGGGTTTCAAACAGGTGTTAATTGCCATTCACAACCCATATGCGCTGCGAATGCCAATTCACAACTCAACAAGGAGCAAGCAAAGTTGCTCACAACTCCTGCATCCTCAATTGCAACCCTTTTCAAGTGGCAATTGGGGGTTTTCAACTCTTAAAGGGTTTCAATCAGGGGTTCACAACCCCCCCAGGGATGCACAAGTTGTGAGAAGGGGTTGAACCTTTTTTCCTGGACCATTTTGGGAAAAATAGCCCCAAATTGGCCATTTGAGGGGGGAATTGAGGTAGCTAGGCACCCCTGGACCACATTTGAGTGCTTTCAACCCCAATTTGGGGATGTGGCATACTATGTTAGACTATGAACCTTCCAGTGAAGTACATTTTCTTTTTGGATTTTTTGAAGGGTAAAAATTATAGGATTGACAGATTAATTAATCATTTTTTTTTAAAAGATTTTCACAGATCCAGTGCTTAAAATATCTTAATTTTTTAACAAGTTGAATTCCATGATTATGGGACAAATTCAACAAGTTAGATTGGAGATTTTAAAGTCTGTGGTCAATTATACAGTTACCTTGATTGGCAAGCCAAAGCTTGAGCCAAAGGTATTACAGTCCAGGCAAGGTTGAACCAAATTGAAAGCAACTTTTCATCAACTTTCAAAATTTTAACATGTTGAAAGAGAAATTAAGAGGGAAAAAAGGGTTAAAATGGAACCAAAAAGATCAAATATAGTAAGTCTTTTATCTCTAGTGATCATTTTTATGGTTTCATGAACTGATGGGAAAATGATTTCTTAGTGCAAGGAAGGCTCTTCATCTGAATTTCATAGTTCAGAGGAAGAGACTGAAAGTGAATTAGGCTCCCTTAATTTTGAATCATAATAATTTTCCAAGGAAGAAGAAGAAATGGAGGAGTCAGATAGAAGATTATCTTTGGTGAGTATCAATTTATTTAGTGACATTGGAATTTTGCCTGAGTAATGTTTTATTGTAGGAACCAAAATTGGATTACCTCAATCAAATACCTGAGAACTTACAAAAGTTCTTGGGGGAGGTTTGAGATACAGTTGGTGATGGGAAGTGTGGATTTAGAGTAATTGCAAAATAACTTGGGTAAAATGAGAATGGATGAAATGATAGAAACATTGAGGAAAAATGAGACATGCTATTCTAAGATCCTTGGTGGAACTAAAGACGTTGAATAGATAGAACAAAGACTTGATTTTAATGACATCAATGAAAAGATTACCTCTTCAAAATGGCTTGAAAAGCTTGAAATGGCCCAATTTATAGCTGATACTTATGGAAGGAAAATATTTTCCATTTCATTGGACCAATTTTGTACTTATACTACTATGAAAATGGGTGTAACACATCAATCAGATTCTATATTCATTTGCATTTTTGAAAATGATCACTGGTTTCATCTTGTACTTGAGGGAGAAATGATTCACATTCTGCCCATTTTTTCCAAACCTGCTTCTTTAAATTCTCAAAAAGCTTCTGTTTGGGTTGGAAATCTAAAATATCAAATTAAGTTGTATTCTAAGTTATAAAAATCATTTTAATTTCATCATTTTGGTTTGGGTTCTGATGCTGATCTTGTAATTCTATCAATATAAATGGTTATTACATTCTGAAAATCACTATGTTAAGTTTTCTGAATGAGATTTTATTGGTAATTCAGTTCAACTTGTGTTGGGCTGATCCAATCATAAGGAGTATTTTTAATTCTTGTGATGGGATCAGCTTAACACAAGTTGAACTTGATTTTTTTTGGTGTTTTTACTTTAGGGCCTGTCCATTAAGGTGGACTTTATAGAAGTCTTTTTTTGGCTTTTTTACTTTAGGGCTAGTCAATTGAGGTGGGCTTGATGAAAGTGCACCTTATTGAATTCGCTTGACACAAGTTGACCTTATATTTTCTGGCATTTTTACTTTAAGGTTGGTCAATAGACTTTCATTGTTTATTTAATTTTTGGTATTTTCACTTTAGGGCTGGTTCATAGACTTTTCTTTGTTTATTTATATTGACTGCGCATTCATGGCCCCAGAGTGGTGAAATTTTTAGAATTTCCATTTAATTTTTTTTTCACAATTTTTTTATTTTTTGATTTTTTGATTTTTTGATTTTTTGATTTTTTAACTTTTTTTTTTAACTTTTTTTTAACTTTTTTTTTTTAATTTTTTTTTTTACTTCTTTTTGTTTGTTCAATTTTTTAAGAGCTAATAAAAAAATTATACCCAGAATTCTTTTCAGGTATAGACATATCTTGGAGTGAGGGAACATCAGCTTGCTACTTGCACAGAGCAACCCATCAAAAGTAGAAAAAATAAATAAAAATAACAAAATAATCCATAAAATACAAAGGAGTGGGAAATAAAGAAATATTATCAAAGTTTTAGAGTCCCCATGCGAATTTATGTAGGGTCACTCACTGACCTCACCTGTGAATTCTGACTCCTTCATATTTTCAATAATTAATAAGAAATGGCCCAAAAAATCCTAACACCATTAAAGTGAATTTTTTGGCCATTTTAATATTTCAATTATATTTTAAGGTATAGATTTCAAAACTCAAATTTACTCAGAATTGAAGTGTTGTGTATATTTTAGGAGTTACAGATGGATTTGGATTTTGTCAGAATTCCCGCACACAGCCCCACATCCACCTAATGCTAGCTGTGCGCGTCAACCTGGCAGAAATGCAGACACCTGCCAGGAAAACCAAATTAAATATGCACCTAACCGCTGTCTGCATCCTATCTCAAATTCCTGTCTGCAGCTGTCAGGCCCACATGCATCAAGTCTGCAATGAAAAATTTCATTGACAAGGTACAGCAAGTAACAGCTACAACCAATATGCATGCATCATGCATATTTAATGATTTGAATGAAAAAAAGAGGACAGTTTGAGACCTTCAAAAGTCAAATTAGAATATATATACTAAAGTCATAAAATAGACAACTTAAGGAAAACAAAAATAAAGGTTGTCACAAAATCACTATTATCAAATCTTTATGGACCACAAAAAATACCAAGGAGTCCCCTTAAAAATTATTAGAAATTGGTCTAATGACCAGAGGATTACAAAAAACCTAAAAATACCCGCCTCTGACTGTTTTCTTCAAATAAATATAGTACAAAATTAGGAAATATGTCAAAACTGTAAAAAAGCAACTACAAAACAGGTTTTGACATAAAAATCACACATAATTACTGAAAAGACAGGTAAAGCTGAGTGAACACACTAAAAATGCATTATAAACCAGCCCTGAGCAGCCTGATTGCCTTAGCCCTGGAGCACTACCCCCTCTATGTGCCCTGAGGAAGCTTCTTTTACCACAAAAAGGTATATATACAGTATGGTTTTGGATGTTTAAACCCCAGTGAATTTTTTTTATAAACCCAGACCCTTTGCCATCCATGATCAGGTGTTTATAAGAGATAAGCAAGTGATATATTGCCTCAGTCTGATAGTATTATTATCAATTCAATCACCCTCACCATTCCCCTTGAACAAAATCATCAATCACCCCACCTTTGACCTGAGAACCTTTAACTGTGAATCATTGCAGGTAACTTGCAATTAAATACTTAAAATTAATTTATTTAATCTCTTCTTAGGCTTTTGTGCTATTAATCCTGGCCATACACACCATTCTGTTGGGTTTTACCCCTTTTTTTAATTCATAAGGAACCCATTGTCCCAGGGTTCTATATGGTCCAAAGTGATCCCCTGAAGAGAGGTTGCTGTAAGGATCCTCAGTTTTGTATAAGATGTGGCCCCTCTTAAAGTATATTTAAAACCATTTAAACAAAACATCATAAAACTTGCAGCAGCTCCAGTTATATTTATTATTTTGGAGCTTTCACTGTGTTTATTCTTGGAATATCATTATTCCACCACTGCATCAGTTTCTTTAGCTAAAGGACTGAAAGTTTCCTGATATCAGGAAGCCAACAACCTGACCCTCATTAGGACAACATAGATGGATTGATTTCTGAATTCAAATGAGTTATCACTAACCCCATAAATTTCACAGAAGGTAGCATTGAATCTTCCTTGGATATAAACCCTATTAATGGTGATTGCAACCTACCTCAAAAATGGACTCCCAATATGCAAATCCAACATATTTCTGAGGCTAATAGTCTCGCTTTGAACCCATCTTCTGGTAAGAGTTACAAATCTGGAAAAAAGTGCTATGCTACAGGATGAATTCAGAAATCTCCAGTTAAAATCCCACTGGAAAGTGGATCATTTTGCTCTTGTGTTTGAACCTCTTACCTGGACAAACAGAATACTAATCGGAGACTGAACCTATTACCTGTACCCCAAGCTAAGTTCATTAGCTTCAACTCTTCTTTGAATCCTAAAGGAGTATGGAACACAGATATCATACTTCCTCATAACAAAGGATCCCTTAAACCAAGGATAGAGTTTGTGGTACTAAAGAACAGATTATGTGACTACTTCATCTTAGGAAATGATTCCCTCTGAATTTATGGAATTGATTTATTCCAGAGTAAAAGAAGATATTTTAAAGTTGGAGGATAATGGAACAAAAAGTTTCAGATATTCAATATCAGCTCTCAGGATTCTGACCTAACCTATGAGAAGCACTTGGGAAAATTTAACCAAGAATATTTCTCCCAAGCTTCTTTGAAGTACCAACTCACTGAAGAACAAAAAAGGGATATAATTCAAGTATGCTTTGAAAATAAGAATGATTTTTGCACCAAGGATCACCCAATTGGTAAAATTAAAGGACATTATATGGTTCTTACTCTGACTATCAAACCTCCTTACCCTACTAACCTCAGGAGAACTGCTTACCCCTCTAGTCCCAAGTCTAGACCAGCCCTTGAAACACACATTCAAGAGCTAATAGAATTAAAAGTTTTACAGAACATAGGAAAACATGAACAAGTGGATATAACAACTACAGTGATCATAGGTTGGCATAATGAAAAATCAAGGATGGTTGGAGATTTCAGAATGCTCAAAATTTACACTCAAGCAGACAAAAATACAATACCAAGGATTGATCATGCCCCGCTCAACTTATCTAAGGCTTGGTATATAACAACCATGGACATTCTCAATGGATTCCACCAAATAAATATCAGACCTGAAAGTAGGAAAGTAATGAGAATAATATTCCACCTAGTTATATATGAATATTTAAGGATGCCCTTTGGTATAAAAAATTGTCCTTCTCAATTTCAAAGGATGATGGACACAGTTCTAGGCCAATTCATCAGACAAGGTTGTATGATGGTATTCATTGATAGTGTTATCATAGACTCTGATGATTGGGAATCCCATATAGACAAAGTAAGACTGGTTCTTAAAACTATTTCCAGTATAGGACTCAAGGTATCCATGAAAAAGTGTAACTTTTGATATGGAGAACTGAAAGCCTTAGGAAATATATTTTCTTGTCTAACCCTCACTGCTGACCAAAGTAAGATAGCAGAGGTAATTAATATACCTATCCCTCAGAATAAGAATGAAATCTTATCTTTTGTCAGTTTCTGCAGCTGCTACCAGCAGTAAATACACAATTTTGACATACTAAAAACAAGTTTGTATGAAATCTGAAAAATTAACACCCTGTTTGAGATTACTCATGAATGGCTAAAGAATTGTTAGGACCTTAAAAAAGCTATGAACAAAGCTGCTGTTCTGATCCAACCAGATTAAACAAAACCTTTCAAGATATACACATATTCTAGTATGGAAGGTCTAGGAGCTGCTTTACATCATGAGGTCATAGAAAATGAAAAACCATTAGAAAACACTACACTCTTTATATCCAAACAGGTCAAGGATACAGAAATGAGATATGGTGCTGGCCAAATGGAATGTCTTGCCCTAGTCTGGGCATTAGAGAAACTCCATTATTACTTGGAAGGTACCAAATTTGTAGTAATCACTGACTGTAATGCTGTTAGGACTTTTATGAACATAAAGACTCCCAGCAGGCATATGTTAGGTGGCAAATAACCGTAAAACAATACAGAAGACAGATGACTATAGTCCACAAAGCTGGAGCTAAGCACCAGAATTCTGAAACCCTTAGCAGGAATGCTCATGCTCTGCCTAATGATCCTAGCAAACCTTCTCATGAGCCTGAAGATGATGATATATTTGCTATACTAAATATAAAAATGCTTGAACCTGAAGTACCAATCATGGGAATACATATCTATGAACTGGAATAATCCCTGTTTGATTCTATCAAACAAGCTTGCTGTCCTGAAATGAAAACTCTGGTTTCCATTATGAAAAGTACCTCACCTCCTACTGAACTTGTTAACAGCTTACCTGATCCTCTGCTGAAAACTTACAAAGCTTCAAGATTCACATTATGGGATGGTTTGATATACTATGCGTACTAACATTCTAGTGTCATTTTCCTAACAAAAGAAGAACATATCAAACACATACTAGCTGAGTTTCATGATAAATTTTCCCCTGGTCACTTATCTTCTGATAGGACTCTAGAAAAAGTTAAAAAAAAAGCTTAGTGGATCAAATGAAGAGACTCTACTATCAAACATGTGTCTAGTTTTGAAAATTTTCACAATTATAACAGAATCACTGGTAAAATATTTGGTCTTCTACAAACAATTTCTCAACCCAAGACCAGGTTGGAAGTCATCAACATGGAATTTGTAAATAGATTACCTCCTAGAGGAGTTTAATCCTATAACTCAGTCCTAGTCATAGTAGATAGGTTCTCCAAGAAGACTAAGTTCTTACCCAACCACAAAAAAGATACCGGATTGGAAGTAGCACTACCCTTCTGGAACAGACTCATGGCAGATGGAGGAGTTTCCAAAATAATTATAAGTGACAGAGATCCTTAGTTTACTTCCAAGTTTTGGACAAATCTCCATGATATGCTAGGAACTACCTTGGCTTTTCCAAAATCCTATCACCCCCAAAAAGATTGATTGGCTGAAAAAATGATCAAAACTTTGGAAGAAATTCTCAGATGGTTCTCCTGCTTTGGACTAGAATACAAAAATGCAGATGGATACTTCCATGACTGGTTCAGCCTCCTAACTGCATTAGAAATGGCTTAAGACAGCAGAAAAAATTCAAAAAAAACAGAAGCTCCTTATATCTTAGAAAGAGGATGGATCCCTAAGCTACCCAAATAAAAACTCAAAAAAAAATTAGAAAGTATACACTCAACCTCTGTAGACCTCAAGAACATGATAGATATGGCTAACAGAAATGATTCCAAATGTGTTCAAGATGGTTTTGAGTATAACCAATACATATGGGATTAGACTGAAAAAGAGCATGACCAGAAAGTTTGAGACCAAATTTGAGTCTCCACTAACAGATTTGACAACCTATCAGGAAATAGTAAGCTCAGACCTGCCTTTGTAGGAACCTTTACCATCAAAAAGCTTCATGGAAATAATGTTGTAGAAGTAATCCTAAGTAATGAAATCTCCAGGAAACACCCTTTCTTTCCTGTAAGCCTGATCAAAAACTTTCACCCCGGAGATGGAGAAAAGGTCCCTCCACCTGAAATACCTGTTGAAGCTTAACCTTTCAAGGAAAAAGAAAAATTCAGCAAGATCCTTAAAGATAAGAAAGAAAGGTTCCAAGGGAAAGATGTCAGAATTTACCTAGTCATATAAAAAGGGGAATCAGCTGACAAGGATGAATGCTTACTGGAGAACAGAATTACAGATGTAACTGTACACCTGAGAAATTAAAGAGAAAGTAAAAGACAATAGGAACAAAATTTCTTTTCAGATATAGACATATCTTTGAGTGGGGTAATTTTGGCTTGCAGATATCTACATAGAAAACTGTCAACATTACCAAAAACAACAAAAAACAAAATAAATGGAGACATTTCTCAAGAGTAGGATAAACCCAAAACATCACCACATATTAGTATTTAACACCACCTTTCACACCTAAATAATCAGCCAGCATAAAATTATGATAGCTTGGAATTTATAAAGGGGTTTTACAGCACCCAGATTCCCTCAATCCCTCTCTTTGGTGCTCCTGCAGCATCTTGAGTACTTCTGGTCTGCAATGTATGCACAAAAGATCAGACCCATACACATAAGACAGATAAATCTTCATGGAAACAACCAATCAGTATACAAATCAATTCTGCATGCATGAGCACATCTCAAAATCCGCAGATCAATCCTGCATGAATTGCGCTGGCAGATAAAAAGATCACCTGAAATGCAGGAGGATGGATCAACACATCCAACAGGATGGATCAACACATCCAACAGGATGGATCAACAAATCCAACAGGATGGATCAACACATCCAGAGGATGTATCACATCCAGCAAGATGTATCAAAAAATCCTGAAAAACCACTAAAACCTAGAAGGATCACCCTTCCATATTTACTAAATTGACACATGCATAGCAGATGATCCTAAATTATGATAAATTAAAAGAATAGTGCGGAAAAGCAAAGCATAAATTAGTCAAATAAAACTTGAAATAATGATGTGCACCACAAACATAACATATCCTAATCTTTGAGGACTGTGGAACATATCAAGGGATCAACCAATCAAATAATAAAAGATACAAAAATGATCTGCAGAAGCTAGAAAATCATTTTTTGTATAAACTCAAAGAATTTAGTACAAATATAATTAAATGAAAATTGACTAGGTCAATTTCCTGCATATAACTTTAAGATACAAACCCTTCAGAAATGCAATACCCTCATGTGTCAACAAGGTACAGCATGTAACAGCTAAACAACACTTAGATCCAAAAGGCATATGTAAAAATATGAAATATGCATAGAGGAAGGCTTAAAAACTTAGGATATAAAATAAAAAGCATAAAAATCAAATTATAAAGCTTATGGATTTGGAAAACAAATAACAAGGATTCCCAAAAAATTAAAAAATGCAGTACTTTGAAGACCACAAAAAATATCAAGAAGTCTGCATAAAATTATTCAAATTACCATAATTATCAACAGGTGATTTCAAATCAATAAACACCCATTGCTAATTGTTTTAGTTGATTTAAAATAGGGCCAGATTGAAATATGTGTCAGCTCTGTAAAATAAAAAAATTAACACAATCAAAGATCCTGCAGCCAAAATCATGCACAGATCTCACAGATCCAGGATCCTCTGAGTTACAGCGCCAACAGGAAGTGCTAAAACAGCCCTGGATGGCTTGCTAGCCTCTGCAAATGGGTCCTACCCTCTCTATGTGCCTTGCAGAAGCTCCCTTCACCCCAAAAAGGTATTTATACAGCACCTTCTTTGGCCTATTGTCCACATGTTTAAAGGGATTCTACTCATTTTCATCAGATACCATTTCATTGTTGATAAAGTGCTTATAAAGGTATAAGCAAGTGATTTATGAATTTAGTTTGAGTATTAGTATTATTTCTAAAAAAACCAGTATTTCTGTTTGCATTGAAAAAGAATCAATAAAACTCCAAAATTTGATCTGAAAATCTTGAACTGTGAAACTCTGCGGGTACCCAGCAAGTGACTTCTCAAATTAGTAATTTATTTCTCTCTGCTTTGGCTTGTGCGCTACCATAGCCTGGCCATATCCACCATTCAAACGGGTTTTACCCCTTTTTTTTAATTCATAAGGAACCCATTGTTCCAGGGTACAAGGTCCAAAGTTGATCTCCTTCAGAGAGGTGTTAATGACCCCCAGTTTGTATAAGAATGTGGCTCCAATTTCATAGGATTTGGAAGACCTCTTTAACCAAACCATATAAAATCTTCACTTACTCCAATCATATTTATTATTTTGGAGTCTTAAATGCATTTATTTTTGAGAATATTATTATTCTTCCAATGCATTAATTTCTGTAGCTAAAGGACTGCAAGTTTCCTGGAATCAGGCATCTAAAGATTTTTCCAGTTGAAGAAAAGTTATCTAGGTATTAAAAAATTGATCATTTTTTGAATCCTTGAATGCAAACCCTAGCTTTCAGTGTGACAAGTTTAGAGTGGAGATCTTGCTTAAAATGGAAAATTTATGTTTTTTCCAGTGGATATGTTACTTCAGATTCATTGAAACCCTCTCAGACACCTAATTCTTTTGCTGTGTCTAATTATTTTTCTAAAGCTGGAATCCAGGAGGGTGAGTTTAGTGCTTTGTGAGTATTTTTTTGGAAGATCTGAGTGATAGAATACCTATCTATTGAGAGTTTTCACCAGTTTTCTGTTGGAAAGTCTTGATCTCAAGGATTTCTGAATCATGGTGTCAGATCAGTGTGAGTATAGTGTCCTAGAATTGTAAGATGATTTGAGAATTAGTTTGGATTTTTCTGGATCTTCTGTAGTTAGTGGCAGTAGTTCAGAAGGATTTGAAGTTGGTTGGAAAGAAATTTAAACTGAAATATGTTGGTCTAATTCCTTGGGAAAATAATCAATATTCTGTTTGGCCTCCGAAAATTGAATGTGCTTGCTTTCTATTATCTTCCAAATTTCTTTTACCAGTTTGTGTGAAAGGAATCTTGGTTTGTAACCTATGATGATAAAATATTCACCTTTCTCTGTTTAATTTGGAGGAAATTTTACTGTTTTTTAGGAGGTATATTAAAAATGTTCCAATTGGATCAAAATATCCAGCAGGAATGGCTGAATTATTCAGCAATTCCAACAGGAATTTCTCATATTTTTCTGCATGATTTTTTTCAAAGAAAATAAGCAAGATTGAATTGAAATGTTCCAATAGTTTTTGGTGATGGTTGTTGAACTGAAGACCAATCAAAGTGATTCCATTATTTCTCCATTTGATCTTTGGGCTTTACCATTGTTCTGGGAGTGTTACGGTTTGCTTATCAGGTGGTTAATTGATTTGGATTTGAAGAAGTTTCTTAGGATTTTTTTAACAAATTTTCCACCTCTTTCAGTTAAAAATTCAATTGGATAGCAGAGTTGTCTTCTGGATTTTTTTTTGATTATGAAAATGATTCTGTTGGTGGAAGCTTCTTTGAATGGAAGCAGAAAAGAGGATAGGTACCCAGACTGTTTGTTCACAGCAGTGAGAGAGTACCTCATTCCACCTTTGCTGGTTGGATTGGGATTTCCCATTAGATCCATGCATAGAAAATTTAAAATTTCTAGCACTGTCTCTTGATCATCTTTGAAGGGGGATTTGGAGATTTTAGATTTTTGAAAGCTATGTATTCAAAGTGATCCTTTGTTTCTTTGTCTAGACAGTTCCAAAGGTATTTCTCTATTCTTCCAAGAATTCCTTGACCAATTTTTAGTGTATTTCATTGATATCTGATTGGCTGCGATAGCATGCTTGTTGTTTGAATTTCATGTTTGAATCAATTTTGAGAAAGTTATTGGTGATAGTTCCACTGATAATGGTGTTTACTTTATGGCACATAGTGAAAGTAGGTTTATTGGTTTCTAGATTGACACATAGGATGCATTCTTTCTTTAGAAGCTCTCCCATTGATATGAGATTTAACATAGAATAAAGCACCCATGCTGTGTTCTCCAAGTTGATTGTTTTATTGCATTGCATTATGTTTGCCATTCCAAGACCTTGACTTGGAAGTTCATCCCCTTTATTTCATTTTTTGATCAGTTCCTCTCCATATTTTTCATTCATTGAGACAAAGGAGTTTCTATCTCTTATAATGCTTATTGAAAACCCGCTTTCTAGGATAAAGTGTTACTTATCTCCTTTGTCTTGGTAGTCAGATGCAAAGAAGAAAGAATGTAAGTGAGAATTTTCTTGTTTCTTCTTCATTGCCCTTCTTTTTCAATTTTGTGAGTGCTCCAGCTTGGGTTCAGGAAATTCTACGCAGAAAAACAATGGAGGATGTGATTTAAAATCTGTTTTGTGTTTTTCATTCTCACATTTTGTGTAGTTGGATGGATTTCAATGATTGGAGTGGTACAGGGATCCTGAAATTTTAGGGGGTTCTTGATTCTTGGACTGCATGTTGTTTTTTTTGTTGTACAAGGTGATTGAGTAATAGAGAAACTTGTAGATTGGCTCCCAAATGCGTGTTCTGCAAGGGAAATGGCTTCAAAGAATGTTGTAGCATGAAGAGAATTATATAGCTGAGTATGTAAGTTGGTAGGTTGATTCCCATCTTGTCTAGTTTCCCCTGGTTCTGTTGTACAGAGGTCACAAATCCTTTGATTTCTTTTGGTCAAAACTCAGGTAAAGAAAGTTGAAGAAAACTCAAGCTCAATTTTTGGCTTGGTGCCATGCTTCAAGGTCAAGGGTAATTGTCTACATCATCTCTTTGACCTATCCTATCTCTCAGTACAACCTAACTCAGCCTATAACCACATCACAAACAAACAACTTACTATTAATTTTGTTGAATGTTGAATTCTCAGAATGGTGAACCCCACTTTTCCTTTTCTATTTTTCCTTTTGTTCTATTGGTCTTTTGTTCATTTTACTAGTCAGGCGCCAAGTACGCGCTAGTACGCGCTTTGTCAAGATGTTGCATATTCATCTAGACTCATCTCAACCTCAGACTCGCGGATTGCGGGCTACTTAGACTGCCCAGTATCCTCAATTCCTTGGGGCTCCTTCTCTCGCCGGTCTCTCTCTGCTTCAAATTTCAAATTCGGTCTAGGAATCTCAAACCTTCAAGATCCAGCAATCAGAAAGTACCGGACATTGTAGGGGACTCAAGTTAATTTGGTGCGACCTTTCACAACCCCATTGTGACAAACTGAATCTTACCTTTGTTTCTTCAGTCTCCTTTCAGATCTTTCCTTTCCTTAACGTGCTAGTCGCTGTCGGTGGTGGTTGTCTTTATAAGAGTAGCTGAACTTCTCTTCAGAGTCAATTCATTCTCATGTCATTTCTCATCTGCTTGGGTATGGTATTCATCTCATGATTGTTTCTCAGAGCTACGGCAGTTTTTTTCTGATTCTGGACCCTTAGTTTTCTGGTTTTAAATCTATATTTCTTAAGAAAGTGAAGACAAATCTTTATCAAATGTGCTCTGCTTACTACCTCCGGCTTATGCACAAGTGACCTTCCAATCTTGGCATTCTGTCTATACCTGCAACCCTTGCAGTTCCAACCAATGAATGGCTGAAAATCGAATCAACCTTGCTTCTTAAATCTTTGTCTGACTCAAGCCTTGGACTAGGCTATTCCACTTCTGTTCACGTAGGCAATATTGGCTTGCATGTTGTGTAGAAAGCCTATATCACTTGAAACGTCCACTTAAGGACTAGTCCCATTCCCTGAATAGCTACCTCTGCTCATTTGCATCATTTGCATTGAATCTTGAAACTCCTTGCACATCATTCATTCCTCCAAATATTTTCATTTATTTTCACTTTCTATTGTCTTTTGCTACAACCTTGGAAAGTCTGTAAAATACATTTCATTTTTCCCTTTCCATTACTTTCATTCATTGCATCATTGCTCTCTAGCTGTAGACAAATTTCCATCAGGTTATATCTAGTCACCCCTAGTTATCTTAAAAGGAACATGCATTCTGCCTGAAGATTGTTTCCTCCATTAGTTAATTTCATACTTTCTTTGCATCCATTGCCAAGATCAAATTTATTGCATTGGGATTTTCCTTGGTGCACTTTACCAGAACAAATCAATTCTCCTTGCAGCTTCCTGAGAATTTGAAACAACTTTTTTGCTTTGCATTTAGTCTTGCTATACTCAGACTCCCCTTGCAATCAGCATTCTTCAATCTGCACTAAAATCCACCTAAGATTTTCCTATACTATGTGGGGTGGTTTTTTGACAGTAAATTAACTAACTCAAATCTCAATTTCAATATTTTTGCCACCTATAGATAGTTTTCCTTTACAATGTCATGTAATTTCTTGACTGAAATTCCTGCCCTCAACCCTTAAAATGATGAAAGAAATATGGTAAGGAGATCCTGCAGATTTTGGGCCCAAAAATCCTTAGATCCAGTCAATTTTTCCCAATAAATTTGTTTGGAACCCCTTGATGATCCCATTGCTCACTAAAAACCACCCAAAGCTTTTGCAGACCCTTGCAAGCAGATTGAAGATTCCTCAGATTCTTAAAATGAAACCTTGACTTGTGGTAGACCAAGGATTTGTAGTGATGCTCCCAAGTTGGAAGCTCCAACCCTAATCTCTGCTTTTATCCAGGCTCTAAATAAAAAAGCCTTGCAGTCTAGCACAAGTGGTCCTATCTTTTCCACTCCAGGAATGAAGCAGCCTTATAAATTTACATTTAAACATGCTGATAAGCTTAGATCCTACTTGAAGCCCTGTAAAAAAATAATCTAAAACAATCCCAAAAAACTTTCCTCCAATCAACATAATTTTATGTATGCATCTTCCTTCTTAGGGGGTAGAGCCTTGCAATGATTTGAAACATACATAAAGTTGTTATCCAATATCAGTCACACTTTCATTCTAAAAAATTGGGAAAATTTTGAGAAACAAATTTTCACCTTGTTTGGCAATCCCAAAAAATCTCAAAACCCCAAATACAAAATCAATAGCCTAGTCATGAAGGAGAATAGTAGGGTTTCTGTTTATATATCCCAATTCCAAAATTTGCCATATTGAATCCAATGCAACAAGGCTTCACTTTTATTTCACTTTTGCAAGGTTTTAAAGGCAAAAATAATGAAAAAGCTTTCAGTTGGGGGGCATAAGACAACCACCCTTCAGCATTTAATAGATTGGTTTATCAAGCTTGATAAGGGCTATCACAAAAAGAACCACTATCAAAAAAACAATCATGCACCATCAACCTTGGAAGCAAAGGCATGAAAATCTTCAAAGAAAAACTCAAAGCATTCAAAGCAATCCGGATTCACTCTGAGTTCAAACTCCAACCATAAAGGGAAGAAAATTTCCAAAACTTGAAGCTTCCTGTACAATGAAACCAGGTTTCTATGGAACAAGGAAAGGCTAAGTAGGGAGAAGGAAGGGTTGTGTATTTTTTTGGAGGAAAACATGATATGAATAGTTTTGCAAAGCAGCTAGACATGTGAAGAGGCTTAGTTTTAAAAAGAAATAGCTTGCATTTTTTCTGATACTTTCAAGGAAAACTAAAAATAATCTAAATATTTTCAGGTTATTATTTTCATTTGTGAGACTGCTAACACTCCAAGTTTGAGATTTAGCCTTTCCCATTCCAATATTATTCCTTAAGGTGTAGTCATTGACTCCAGTGCTAATGTTTCTTTTATAAGTCAGAATTTTTCCACTTTAAAAAAAATTTTCCAAGATAGAAAAATAGACCATCTATTTATTAAGTAGTGCATCTGAGCCATCTTGTTGGGTCACCCATAAGACAAAATGGAATTTTGAAATTTTCCACTTTCCCCATCTTTGAATGGGATTTATTTGTATTGGATATCCCTGGAATGGATAATAACATTCTAGGCCATGAATTTATAGTGTATTAAAATCCAGAAGTGAACTGGAAGGAAGGATTAATTCAACTTCAAGGCTTGCAACCCCAAGAAACTATCCAGTCTGTCAACCAGGAATTAAAAAGCCCACCTGAAACTGTCATTGAGTTGGATGACACTTTTCCACCAGGAGATTTGCAATATCCTGATTTCCATTACCAAGTTCCCTCTTCAGATTTAGGAGTTATTGCTTATTTATCCAGATAACCTCTTCCTTGCTTCTTTGAAGAGAAGAAATCCCCTTCTAAAAGGTTTACTTTGAGCTCCTTAGTCCTCTTGCAACAGGCTAATAATTCAAACCCTTCTGAAGTCTTTTCAGGATTAAAAAATGATAAGCTGTCTCCATCCCATTCATGTTATCATAAGGTCAAACTTACTTGCCCACCTCTGGCACCTGGACCATTTTACTCTCTCTCAAAGCAGGAATTTTCCTTTCTTCAATAATAAATTGTGGAAAATTTATCAAAATTATTTCTTTGAAAAAGAAATTCAAACACTGACTCTCAAGTAGCTTTTGTCCCCAAGAAGGACAGCAGCATTTTTCTTTGTGTTTATGACAGAAAACTGAATCAGGTTACCTGAAAGAATGCCTATCCGTTACCACATATTTTGCACCTTCTTACCCTGGTCCATGGAGATACTTATTTCTCAAAGTTAAAGCTTTGAGTTGCCTATAACCTAATTTTGATTGCATAAGGTCATGAGCATTTTCATGCAACAAGGAACCAGTTTGGAAGTTATGAGTACACTTTCATGCCTTTTTCCCTCTGCAATGCTCCTTCCACTTTTCAAAATTTCATTAATGACATTTATTCCAATCTCCTAGAGGAATAACTTGTGGTATACCTTGATGAAATACTTGTATATTAAAGAACTCTCAAAGATCAAATTTCACATGTGAAAAAAGTTCTTCAGAAAATTTGAAAGAATAAACTGTTTGAAAAACTTTCTAAGTTCAAACCCCCAACTCATTATCTCCAATTCTTAAGCATAGTAATTTAATAAGAAGGATTAGATATGGAACCAGCCAACAGCCAAAAACATATTGGATTATCCTGAACCTACTTCAGTTGAATATCTAAAATTTTTTGTTGGTTTTAAGAATTCTTAAAGAAGATCTATTGAGCATTACACCAAGAAAACTGTTAATCTTACCAACCTACTTCTAAAAGACACTCATTTTATTCTTACTGAAAAAGCTGCTTTGCATTTTGAAAGTCTGAAAAAAGAATTTACCACTGCTCAAATTCTGACTCACTTTAATGAGTTTGATTGCAGGATTTTAAAAAACAATTCAAGTTACTATGCAATTACAGCAGTTATCTTGCAGTTTTCTTCCTCTGCCAATATTTTTCATCCAGTGGCCATTGAGTCTTGCAAGATGCTTGCAGAAGAGCTTAACCAAAAGATTAATAAAAAAAAACTTCTTGCAATGATTTAAAAAAGGGGAAAAATGGAGGCACATGCTAGCATGTGCCTGTCTGTAATGTTGGTGTTACTGAAAGAAATAACTCTGGTGTAACTGCAGGTTAAGAAAAAATTATCTTTAAAAATAAAAAACATGCAACTCTTTTCCAATAAAGCTCAAATTCAGTTCTAACTCTCATACAATGAACATGCATCCCAGGTTTAAAAGAGGAAATTAGTTTCAAATTTCATAGCAATTAAATCAAAACTATTTACAAGGCAGATGACAAAAAATTAATCATAATTATGAAAGCTGATAATTTTGATTGTGCCCATAACCGGGCCTTCAATTTTTTCTATCATGCCAAAATAATTTAACTGGTTTTTGAATTCATCATGTTCTTTGGATTTAATTTCCAAGCAATCAGTTTTATCATTGAAAATACTGGATGGGGGAATCAATGGAATGCTTTAATTGAGACAGTAGGATTACTTGAAGCATTTTTTGATACAAAATTATTCATGGAACCTATCATTTATCAAAAATCTCTTCCAGCTGAAAAAATTCAGACATTAATTTTAACTTGTTAAATTATTCATAATTTCATCAAGCTTAATGATGTTTGACAGGAAAAGTTCAACAGAAAACTAAAGAAAAATAAAACTGGCTCTCAACCAGTGAAATTGTTGTTGAATGCTTGGAAAAACTCAATCCAGTTTGAGTTTGATCCTGAGCCTATTTGATCCTTTCTCTGTTTTTCTTTTGTCTTCCAGATTTTTTTTTTTTTCATTTTTTTCTAAAAAAATGTATTAAATCATCCATTGAGCTCTTTAAGTTTAGTTTTGTTTGTGCCAAAGCTTCATAAAACAACAAAATTTTCATAGCAGGGAACCAGCTTGAACAAAACCAACCAAAAAGACTGTTGGAATAATATTTCATTCCAAAACCAAAAATTTAATTTATTTGGAGTTTTTTTCAGACAAGAAAAATCTTAGTTACTATTAATGCTGATTGAAAATGGGGGCAATATTTAGAAATTCATTTTTTGAATGAATTCACCAAACCAGATCAAAAACAATTTTTTTTTGTAAAAATTGAACACCAATGAATGCTTAAGTTTTTAAAACAACTTGAATTCATTTGGAATGCCATATCCCAAAACATATTCAGATGGAAGATTTTTCAATATGAAATTCTTTGGGATAATTTTGGGTTTGATGACTGCCAAAGTCTTTCCAAATGATTTTTATTGAACTGGAGTATGATTTATTTGCAGAAAAAATAAATAAATCCAATTTGGAAGAAGGCTTTGGAGCCATGCACAAGGACACTGTGTATATGCATGCCATTATTTTTCAACCCTCAATTCATGGAGTGTCCCCCAGACCTTTGGGAAAAGGTCTGGGGGACATTTATGTCTCAATTTTGAAGGTTTTGTGGAATTAATTAATTTTGGGCATCCTTTAAACAGACAATCAAACACCAAGTCCCATATTTTCAACAGGAATAACTCCATCAACCCTGGGTTGAAATTATATCTTGAAGGGGCTGCAAATGAATTTCCACAATTTCAAATAACTTGAATCTGTGTCCCACCTTTTCCAAGAGAAAAACTGCAATTTTTTTGTCTGAATTATACCTACCTGTCAAAAAAAACTTTGCAATACATTACAAGAAAATTGATGGTTGCATACTAAACCAACCAAATTCCACTCATAAATTAATTATAGAAAATTCATCATTTGGAAATAAATTGACCAAGGTTTTTTGAAGGGTAGCTTCCAGAACATTTGAATGGTTGAATTTTTAAAAATGCTATTTGAAAAATTTATAAATAATGTAGTCTAAAAACACCCTGTGAAAGATATTTCAAAATTTATTTTGTACAAAGAAGATGCTGTGGAGTCAATGAAAACAACCAAAACCATATTAAACCCCATCAAAAAAATCTATCAAACAAAGAAAGCTGCAGGGAAACCAGAAGGGCAGGTACATATTAAAATCTTTCAAAATCCTAATAAATTGATTTTCTGAAATGGCATCAAAAAACTGGAATATCCACAAGGGGAACAAAAATTGGAAAGACATTATAGATTGGGTTTATCTTACTGAATCACTGAGTATTTGAATCCAATACTTTTGTGGAGTTTATGAAGCTAATGATTCAGTGTTGTATAATAAGCCAACAAAAGTAGGCAATAATTTTTTTTAATTTGAAAAAATTTTGCTTCTTTAAGAAGTTTAGCTACAAGAATGTATTTATTTTTTATTTAAATAATGAACTTCTTTCATTGTTTGTTCAAAAATTAAATGTTCATATTCCTGACCATGACAGAAAATCAGAAACAAGAGTGATGGTTCCATTCACTATCAAACAAAAAAATGGGTAAAAAGGCCCTGAATAATTTATAAAAGTTGAGGAATATTCTTTTAGTATGAATAAAATAGCTAATTAAACTCTCAATATATTTTTATTTTGAAACAATAAGATTATGAGAAACTTTTTAAAAGCTTTGAGCATTCAGTAAATGCTATTTCAATTCTGGAGTTTTTATCAAAGTTTTGATGAATATACTGGCCCATCCTTGTTAGTATTTTATTTCAAAGAAAATCTTTGAAAACAGGATAGAATTTTTTTTTGAAATGAATAAGGAACCAGCTTGACTGGGTTTGTTTTCCAAATTTAAAATTCCAGATAAATGGCAGTCAAATTATCCCAAAATTGATTTATTTATTTAAATTTGAATGTTTTTGGGAAAGGAATTCAAATTTTATAATGAATTTTTGAGAATTAAAAAATTAAAAATTATTGGTATAAACTATATCAAACAAACTTTTTGACCATAAATCACCAAAATATATTATAAATTGTAAAATAAACTTGGGTTAAAATTGAAACCCCTTTCAAGAATGAATAATGTTTGGTTGCAAAGTGGTTATATATTATTTTGAAAGAAGTTGTTGTGTGTGTACTTGAGAGTTATTTGGATAGATTGCCTGAATTAGGAAAGATTTAAAACCCATTTGTAACAAATTTGAAACATTTTTACAGGGTGGCACATGCTAGAATGTGCCTCCATGTTTCCCCTGGTGTTATTGCTTGAAGAAATGGTGTTCATAACTTCTAAGTCTTGTGGGACCTTTTGATGTGTTGAATGATCACAATTGTATTAAAAATTTAAAAAGCAAAAAATTCCTTACAAATAGACAGTAACCATTGGCCAAATAACTCTCCAAGTTCAAATTCAAAATCACTTACCTCACTGGGAAGAAATCAGTAGTCCCTGATGCTTTATCACTTCCAGAAAATGTTTAACCAAGGGGGGGAGAACCTTTTCCAATGAAAACCCCAAAAAGGTTAGGAAAATCTTCTCAGATCAGTCTTACCAACTCAGTTTGATCATCACCCACCTTTGATACAAAGCCTCAAACTTTGCAAAGCCCAATTGCACAATCCCAAGTGTAAAGAAATTTGCAAGAATGTGAGTCCACAAAAAAATGGTTATACTATTGACAGAAGTGGTTACTTGGTTTATAAAAATCATATAGTAGTGCCCAATAACCCTTGAATTAAGCTAGAAATATTTGAATCTTGGCATGAATCTCTCCTTACTTTTCATCATGGTCAGGATAAAAAATATCAATTGATTGCAAAAGAATTCTATTGGCCTGGTATGACCAAGGAATTTTCATACTGACACCTAACTCAGTCTACCCTCAGAAGGCTCAGTCTAACCCGCAGTCCTAATCTACTTTCAAAGGAAATTCAACCTCAGGGCTCAGGAGAATTATATCAGTATATCTCCGGTAACTACGTATCCTCAGGATCTTCATTCAGTACATAGCTACATATAGTCTGACCTCTTACAACATGCAGATAGACTCCATAGGCTTGCACATACTTAATATCCCAGGTGTTCACATCATCTAACCTTATTCACTCTGTGTAAACCATACTTTATCATGGTTTATCCTTTGAGAAAAATTATTTACACCCTCTTGCAGATTGTATACTGTACCCTCTCTACTTAGTACATCTCATGACCTTCATGTATACTCTACATCCTCCAACTGTACATTCCAAACTTAGAAAGCCCAGACCTGCAGCCTTGCCCCAATGTGGTAGAAAACCTATCCCAATGTAGTAGCATACCTGAGCAGCCCTCTCTTTTACCTTGAATCCTCCCTTGTCATTAAATATGTAGTCTGAGCCCCAACCAACTGTACATATTTTTTAGTTCCAGCCCTTGTCTATTTAAACTGAAATCCTCTTCCTCCTTCCTGATTGTTCCCCAAGAAATAAGTTTACTAATTCTTACTAGGAAATACATCCCAGCAAGTGTCATCCAGCACCTTATCTGAATTAACTCTTACTCTTCTCCTTGTATCATCTTCCAGTAAACTTGCCACCAAGTCTACTGAGAGTAAAGTACCCTCTTACCAAGCCCTGATTTCATGTCAGCAGCCCTTGTGAAAGAAATTAAAAGAATATTTTAGGTCATGATATTATTGAAATTTTAAAAAGTCCTCAAATCAGCAGAGGTATGGTCTGCTTCATCCACTTCCATCCTGCCTATTTCTTTGCACTTGCTGTCTATGGAGTTTTTTTCTAAATTACCTATTTCTAGTGGTAATGATTCTATTTTAGTAGGAGAAGATTGCTTCTCAAAGAGCCATTTTTCTTTGCAGTAATGGCACAGCCTTTTCAGAAAACCTAGATATTCTCTTCATATAATATGTCTTCTTGAAGCATTGTCTCCCTGATAATATATTTAGGGATTGTGGAAACTTGCGTGTATCTAGCTTTTAGACTTCTTGGTTCAAGCACTTGAAGATCACTTGAAACTCATCAACAGAAGACCACCCATAAATGGATGGACAGCCCATGAAATGAAATAAGATTGGTGAATAGTATTTTCAAATTTATGTGTTGTTTCAACAGCATGACTGGTCAAAATGGCTTCCACAAGCCAAATTTGCAAACAACAACTCCACTCATTCTTCCACCAAACAGTTTCCCTATCAAACTCTTCATGTAAGGAACCCAAATTTTGACTCCATTCCCATAGAACCTTCTCAACTGGCTGCCAATATCTCCCCCTCATTCATTCTCTCCAATTGAAACTTCAAACCAACCTTTAAGTAGAAAATGAATGCTACAAGGAGCAAGCACATTGGCTTTGCATTTTGGCACCAAAATTTGCAATAGGAGATAAGGTTTGGCTTGATGCTTGAAACATTTTCAGTAATTTTCCAACCCCAAAACTCTCTGAGAAAAAACTTGGTCCATTTAAAGTCAAATCAGAAATATCCCCTAAAGCATTTGAACTTTCATTACCAATGAAATGGGAAGTTATCAATCTGGTCTTTCATGTGTCTCTCCTAGAGCCAGCTCCAGTCCTGCACCCAGGCAAGAATCATCCTTCTCCAGAACCTGTAAATGTTCAACATCACTTAGATTGGGAAGTGAGCTGTATCCTGCATTCCAAGTTATGCAAAGGAAAGATTCAATAAATTTTCAAATGGACTGGCTTCCAGTTCAATGAAGATTGTGCCCCTTGGGAACCAGCCCTTATTTTTTTGCAACTCTCCCAAATTGGTCCAAGATTTTCATGCAAAATACCCTTGAAAACCTTGCAAAGCCTAATCCAATCCAGTCACATTCCAATTTTTCTTCTATCCCATCCAATCCAATCCATTTCAAATTTCTTCCATCCAATCCCCAAACCTTATTCTCTCCCTTCTTTTAAAAAGTTTTTTTTTCACTTTTTTTCTTTTCAGTTTATTTATTCATTTCAAGAAAAACAAAAACAAAATAGTCAAAAAAATCCTTATAATTAAAACTACCTGTTATTTAACTTCATTTCTGCTTTTTCCAAAATTTCATTGAAATCTTTGACTATCAATAGAAACTATTAATTATCTTCCTTGTTTATTAATCTAGAAATTATTTGCATAATATGAACCAGTTCAACAAATGCCTCCTCAAAGATTGCCTCACAACTTGCAGTTCAAGCCCTCTTTGTCCTCAAATCAAATCCATTCTGTTCCATCAATTCCATGTACAGTCACTTTTTTTTGACATGAGAAGAAGAAAATTTTCCCACATCTCATGTTATTTGCCTTGAATTTATCTTGATTGGAATCCCAACCTTTCCATTGAATTCTCCCCTAACTTTGCAATTAGTTCAATTCCTGTCCTCCTCCCATTCCATTCCATTCCAATCCACTCTCTATCTCCATTTCTTCCCATCCATTTTTATTTAATTCTCCTGTTTAATTCTCTCATTCATTTGCTGCTTTGAAAAGAATGACCTCACCTTGCACTTCATTTTCAACTTGGACCATTTCCAATTTGCTTGGTGATGGTGGTGCGGCCATAGTGTACCTTCAAAAGCTTGGTAGTAATATAAAATCAAAGTATCATTCATTAGTTTTCATCCCAATATTTTTTATTTCATTCTTCACTCAACCATTTATCACCTAAGGATTTATCAACAAGAAATTTGAACTCTTGTATTGGAAGAAATTGGTAATTCACCCTTCGGGCCAAAAGAAGAACTGCAAAATTTGATTGAAGATGCTACTGGAGTATTGGTTGGCAAATTGTTAGGGGTTAAAAAGCAAGACACATTAAAAAGTTTAAAATGCTTGAATTTATACCCAATCCCCCAAGAAGCAGTACTGGGTATACAGAAATCATTGTGAAAAATACAATTTTTGCAAAAAAAATAGGACAAAAAGTCTTAGTTCAATTTTTAATTAGATGAGTAAATATGGAAAGTTATCCACTAAAGGTAAAAAATTGAGAAGCCATGGGAAATTTAGAGAACACATGCAGGAGCTTGCAGGGTTTATAACTGGCAAAATTCCACACTTCAAGTTCAAAGGTTATTTTCTAAATCATCTCTTCAATATATCCTATCCCTCAGTATCATCTAACTCAGTCTATAAGTGTGACACAAGCAAACAACTTGTAACCAGTGCAGTCCACTTACTACCTCTGTCTTGTGCACAAGTGAAATTCCAATCTTGGAAACTCTGTCTATACCTGAAAACATTGCAGTTCCAACCAATGAACAGTAAACCATCCAATCAAACTTTCTTCTTCCATATTTGGCTGACTCAAGCCTTGAAATATGCTATTCAACTTTCAGTCAAACAAGCAATATTGGATTGAATGTTGTATAGAAATCCTATATCAGTTGAAACATATGCTTAAGGATTAGTCCCATTCCATGCATAGCTACCTCTGCTCATTTGCATCATTGGCATTTCCTTTTTCAATCTCTTGCACATCATTCATTCCTCCAGATATTTTCATGTATTTGCATTTTCTATTGTCTTGCACTTTTGCTAAAACCTTGGAAAATATGTACTATACATTTCAATTTGCCCTTTCTGTTACTTTCATTCATTTCATCATTGTTCTCTAGCTGTAGAAAAATTTCCATCAAGTTAGATCTAGTCACCTCAGCTTATCTTATAAGGACCATGCATTCCGCCTGAACATAGTTTCCTCAGTTATTGAATTTAATATGTTATATGCATCCATTGCCAAGATCAAATCAATCGGATTGGGCTTTGACTTGGTTTCAATTTATTGGAATGAATCCATTCTCCTGCAGTTTGACTGAGACTTCAAACTAAATTTTTCACTTTGAAGTTAGCCTTGATGTACTTGGACTCCCCTTGCTATAACCCCTCTCCCATCTACACTCACATTCACCTAAGAGTTTCCTATAGTATGTGGTGTGGTTTTGTGGCACTTGTCTTGATGCAAAATGATTTTTGGATGCTAGCCATATGATCTTTGTTGTACCCTCATCATCTTGCGTGATGATTTTTTATGGTTTTGGATCCAGCTTGGGAATCAGATAGCCTTCCATTCAATCATTTTCTGTGACTTCCTTATAGGCATCCTGCAAGTTGATAAGATGCGGTATAATGGAAATTTTGAAGAGGATTTGAATTTTCTTGTTCCAGATTGAATATTTGGTTTCTGTCAGATGTGGCATGGATTCCATCAGTTATTTCAATGCAAGAGCTTTGGAGTTTCTTTCCCCTCCTGGTCCAGGTGATACCATTGGGAAATTCATACTGGTTGAGCTTGTTGTTTTCATAGGATTTCAAATTTGTGAAGGAAGTGATATTTATAGAAAATCTAGACCATAATAAGATAAAACAATAACCAAACATGTGATAAGTCAAGAAATTTAGGAAAAGAAGATAAACCCATGAAATGAACCATGAAGAAAACCTACAAAGGAGATAAGTTCTACAGGTAGGGTTATGGCCTCTAATAAGACTTGGTAGAACTGAAGTAGAAACAAAATAATGAAGGAAGATTATGAAGAGAGTGAGGAAAAGTCAATTTTCAGGTAGAACTGAGAGGTAGACAGACAATTTACTGTGAAGTAACATGGGAAAACTCTTAACATGGTACCAACTGATCCTGCCAAATAAAAACTAAACTGTTATGGAAAAATTGCAGAGGTGAATATTGATGATGGGTTGATGGTGCTTCTACTAGATACCAAAGTTTGGATTACTGAGTGATCAAGTCAATGGTAAGAGATCAAAATCTTGAGTCTTGAGTTCTTGAGTTGCAATTGATGAATGGAAGTGAAGAAGGAGGAAGAAATGAATCATTTTTGGATGAAAGTATTTTGATTGCATTTTATTGGAGGAGCTTCACTACATTTGTAAATCAGAGGTGATAATTGATTATTCACAGGATTCTGGTAAAAAACGCACTTGAGATAAATGGCAAATAGCAGACAGGAAAAGACTAGAAAAATAGAAGAAGACAACATGAAATTAAATGTAGAAATAGATGAAAGGAACACAACGGCACAGATGTCAAAACAAATATCAAAACAAAATTCAGAGTTGAGGGATTTTCAGCTGTAGGCATGTTTTCCTGGTTTATTTGAACAGTTTTGGAAATGTCTTTGTTAATTGTTTTTTGGGGTGATCATCCCCATCTTCCAGTTTAATTCTGGATTCAGGCAATAGAGAAATTCAATCCAAAGGATTATGTACTCAGAGAAAGGCGCATTGAAGAGAAGGAATCCCAATTCAAAGGGAGGAGATGAAGAAGTGAAATGAACCATTTCAGTTTGTGGGTAATCATTGATATTTAATTTGACTTGAATTAAGAAGTGGGATTTTTTTACAAAGAAACAAGCTGCATGAGTAAATCTGGACAGAAAAATAAAGATTGAAAAAAAATTTGGAACCAGAATAATGACAAGAAGTATCAGCAGGAAGCTGGAGCCCTCAGGGAGGTTCAAAAGAAACAAACAAAAGATTTAATTAAAGACAAATAAGAACTAGAGCAGGAAAAGGAGGACTATTGAGGAGGACAAGGATGAAGGAATAGGTAGGGAGAGTTGTCAGCTTGTAATTGAGAAAGCTTTAGTTTTTATTTCTCACCAAATATGAGAAGGACCCAGAGGCCTTAGAATGGTTTGTGAAAAGGGTGGGTGGAGTTGATAGTCTGGCAGAAGTAGTTTGAGGTTGGTTGAAGGTTAAGGTTGGAGTGGTATTGGGTCAGGGAGGTCAGGGAAAGGTGAAGAAGGATTGAAGGAGAGAAAGGATAGCAAGAGGGGATTGAGTTTAGGAAGAAGAACTGAGAAGCATTATAAAAGATGAGACATAAGGGATGTGAAGGAGTTGTTGACTGATGGGAAAGGTGAGTAGATTCTGTAGTGAGGCTTTAGAAATAAAGTAGGCCAGAAGTTGTGGGATTGGGGAAATTGACATGCATTTAAGAGTTTTGATTTGTGCATGCAGCTAGGAGACAAGAAATGGATAGAGACTGTGTGAATTAAAGGGGAGAGTGTGGAAAAAAAAGGAAAGAGTACATGATTCAACACACCAGGATTTTTGGTGAAGAAAGAAATGGTGATTGAGATCAGCGTTGGAAACAGTGCTGTAGCAAGTTGAAGAGTGATGAAAAAATCAAGAAATTTGATAGAGGATTGGAAACCATGGAAGCTGACTTAATGAGCTTGATTTTGATAGCGCCATGGTTGGCCTGTTCCAAAATTAACTTAAACTTGATGATGAGGTGCTCAGTTTTTGCATTCAAGCAAAATTTCCTCACCTTTTCAAGCAGCCCTTTTTTTCAACATGGAAGACTGTTGTTTCGGGAAAACTCTTCCAGAGTTTGTTAATGAGATGGAAAAGCAACTTACTATCTTGGACCCCTTCAGAGAGAGCTTTCATTTCAGATTCAGTCAAGGAAATCAAGATGTTCTTCTGTTTTTTGCTGTTCCAGTGTATGGGGCATGACTTGCAGAAACAGACAAAGTGGCTTTGAGATTTCTGGTTGTGGATATTGCTTCCCCATGTTGCATTTGTGTGGAACTTGAGGTGGCTGGATAGGTGAGGTTTAGGGGAGAGAGTTAAAGAAAAATTGATTGTGCCCTTGAGATACTTCTAGAAGTGAGTAAACTACTTCAAGTGAGTCAGGCTGGGACAATGGTTTAAGCAAGAGAGCATAGAGACAGCTTCAGCTAAGTTGTTTCCACTTCTGCAGGCCAGATAGTTGAGCATGCCAGTATACAACCTGTAGTCAATGTTTAGGCTGTTGAAGGATTCAACATCTTGGTTTTTGGCAGGATCCAGGGAGAAATTAGCAGTGAGAGGTGTCAGAACTGCATTGCAGTCTTCCAGCCCCAGGAGTTCAATCCCTTTTTGTATGAGCTTGGAATGGGCCAGGGAGTACTGGCCTTCTTCAGATTTGATATCCATGCCAAAAAGGGTATTGGGGGAGTGTGCAGAAGAGTCAGAAAATTAATGAAGGAAGGATTCAATTCTGCCTGCAACCACCAGGTTTGTCAAGATGGAAGAAGAGGTGGGACTGTGTTGTCCTATTTCTGAAGAAATGGGCATTGGAATCCAATTGTTGATAGCCTATGGACTTGAACAAGTGGGTAAGGGTTTGGTGCCAGTTGAAAGGGGCTTTGTGGAGAATGCAAGGAGATTTTTTTAGTTTCAGAAACAGAGAAGTTCAGTGAGATTCCTTGGAATTATCAATGAAGATATCTTTGGAGATAGGAGCTTAAAGAAAAGCACTTTTGACAAAAAAATGTCTGACGGGAAGCCTTTTTTCAAGGGCAAGGATCAGCAGCATGAGAAGGGAAGAAAATTTTCGGTTAGGGGCAAATGTGTTGTGGAAGTTGATACTGGGCTCCTGGAGGAATCCTTGGATACATAGTGTGGCTTTGGTCTTGGAAGGATCAGACGTGGTGGCAGTTTTTTTGCGTACAGCCCAGGTGGTTTTGAGATATTGCTTGGGTGTTCCCTCAAAGTCTTCCAAGACCTCATGGTCCTCAATGTTGTCAAGTTTTACAAGCTTGGCTGATTTTTCCTTTTTGGAATTGTTGGAGGAGTATTAGCTGTATTTTTCTGGGAAAATATTGTGAGTGCAGTCCCACGTAACTCTGTTGCAGGAGATTGCATCCAGGGGATCAGAAATTGGTGCATCAAGCAAGTTTTTGGCAAGGAAATTCAAAAGTTCTTCAAGGGAATATTCAGCAGTTTCAAAGGAGAAATTGTTGGGAGACTTGGGGCTTGGGCAGGACTTGGAACTGAGAGGACCAATGGGAAGGCAGAGGTTGTCAGAGGAGTCAGCGGGGGATGGAGAGTTGGGGAGGAAGTCAAGAAAGGTGAGGCTCTTGGTGTCAATGAGTTTGGCATTTTCAGTTAGGACAGGGTACAACTGAATTTCAGGGTTGAGCCAAGTAACAACCTGTTCTTTCCAGGAGGATCAAGTCTGCTTTTATTAGTTTTGGGTGGGCTCAGGTAGGTGAAAAAATTGCAAATGAGGTGGAAGTAGGATAGATGAATAGACTAGTTTTTGAAGGATTTTCAGGGGATTTTCTGTGTTTCAAGGAGGGAGTTTGATTGAGAGTCAGTGTGCTAGAGTGGATGAGTTTGGGCCAAATGTAAGGGGAAAATCCTGAGTCCAGAACAATGGTCCAAAGAGAATTGAGAAGTTGAGGATGGTCCAATTGAACCTCTTGGATAGTCCATTCCGTTGAGGAGTTAGGGGTCCAACAAAAAATGGTTGATGTGGCTTGCCTTGTAGAAGTAAGAAAGTTTTCTGTTCACAAAATTGATGCCTCTGTTGGAATGGAGAATAAGATGGAAGTAGCCAAAGCGCTTGGAGTAAATCTTGATACAGTCTATGAGTTTCTCCGGAATCTTGTCCTTCACTTTTACTGGTAGTGCTTCACAATAACTCAAATAGTCAAAAATGGTCAAGAAGTAATTGTGACTGGAGTGAGAGAGAGGAAGACGTCCAACATTTCTCAGATGCAGCTCCTCAAAGGCCTTTCTAGCCCTAGAGCAAGGTTCTTTGGAGGAGGCTTTGGTGATCTTTGCAATTGAGCACAACTTGCAGTTGGATTCTTTTTTAACTGGCATGTTGAGCTTTTGAAAGATTATGTGATAACTAATGTGGCCCAGAGACTTATGGAGCAGTTTTATGGCTGACAGGTAGGAGGAGGAAGAGTGGGGCAGATTTAGCTTTAGGTAGGGAATATGGTTAATGTAGAATTCATTTTAGATGGTGGAAGAGCCTTTCAGAACCAGTACCCAATTGGGAAGAAAAATGAACATGTAATTTCCAAGAAGGAGATGGTGTCAAAACAAAAGATTGAATGAGGTGTTAAGAGCATACAGAACTTTTGTAAGGGTGATAGTTCCAGATTTGGTCAACAGCATCAATTTCCCCATTCCCATAACTTCAAGGGATCTTGATCTTCAGCTGGTATTTATTTACTGATCCTTGGTGTTCAAGTTCTATAAAATCAAAGAACTCTTGGTTAGAAACCATGTGGTTGGAGGACCCAGAGTCAATGAGAAACAGCTGGGAGTTGGACAAGTAGCTAACATTTTTATTCTTTTTAGTGTCCAATGGTTGAGGGTAAAGCATCCAGCTTTTGTGTTTTGGATGGTTTGCCAATGTGTTTTGTTTCTTTCTTTTTCACTTTTGAGAGGAATCTCTGAATCAAAAGAGTGAAAAGCAATTTGTAACTGACTACTCAGAAATCTTTTGCTTGTTTAAGTGAATGCACAGGTGATCTAGAACAGTGTCAGGAGTGATCTCTGAATTGAAAGAAGAGTGAGTGATGGATTGGTGAATACTTCTCATTGATGGAGTGGAGGGTAGCTTGTCAAGAACCATGTATGCCAGTTTATTGGTAAGAAGGAAAATGGCTATTTTGTGCAAGCGGGTTATCCCAGATTTGATTTTGTTAATAAATGATTAAATTTTAAATTTATTGAAGGTGATAGAAGTAAATCTCTTGAATATAAAAGCTTGTTTTTCAGGTTTTTACAACACAAATTTCTTGAGCAAGGCCTTCCAAATATTTTTGGCATACTTTTTGTTGTCTGGGGTGATAAGATTTGAGTGCGCAGCAGGAGGCAGCTTGGAGATGATGATCAAAGTTGAAATAGTGTTTTCTTCTGGGGAGAGATTGTGTCAGTTTCCTCATTCCAGGACCTTTCTATCCTTTAGCTACAGAAAGTGGTGTTTAAATGGATTTATAATATTTCCAAAAAATCAAAGCAATGCAAGCTCTAAAAGATTAATAACATTGGCAGAAATTGCAATGTTTGAATTGGTTTGTTTAATAGGTTTTAAAAATGTTTTAAGAGGGGCCACAGCTTATATAAAAATGTGGATCTTTAAATTTAAAAAAACTCTCTTCAGGGGATCCCTTTGGACTGTATAAAACTCTGGGAAAATGGGTTACTCAGGAATTTAATCAAAAGGCGTAACACCAAAAGGAATGGTGGTTAGGGCTGGGATAAACAGCACAAAAGCCAAGGCAGGGAGAAAATAAATTAGTTTTATAGTATTTTCTCACAAGGGTCCTGCCGGAATTAATGGTTGGAAGGGTCTCAGATCAAAGGTTGGGGTTTTTTGCTGACTTTCTTGAATGGAATAATGAGGGTGTTGGAGTTAATAATAATAATTTCAGACTGAGGCCATATATCACTTGCTTATCTGCACCTGATCATGGATGGCAGAAGTTCTGGATTGATAACTAAAATTCACTGGGGTTAAAAAAACCAAAACAGTACTGCATATATAACTTTTTGGGGTGGAAGGGCCTTCCCAGGGAAAATAGGGAGGGTAGTGCTTGTGAGCTATGGCTAGCAGGCTGGCCAAGGCTATTGAGGCACACATTCTTAGTGATTTTACTCAGCTGTACCTTTCTGCGTAGTATTTATGTGTGAAATTTATGTGAAACCTTGTCTTTTTTAGTAATTTGTTTTTTATGCAGTTTTGAACTATATTGTATTTTGAACTATATTTATTTGAGAAAGGGTGATCAGAGGTAGAAATTAGTAGATGCTATATAATCCTCTGATTAATCTGGTAAATTTTAGTGATTATTATTTGAACTCCTTTGGGAGTTTTGTGTTCCATGAAGATTTGCTAATGTCATTTGCATGAAAAGCTTTATTATCATTTTATTTAAGTTGTCTAGTTTATGACTGAATTTTATATGTTTTTATTAAATTTTCATAGGTTTCAAAATTTTCTCTATCCATCTTTACAGCTATTACATATGCATAACACATGAATATGGGTTGTAGCAGTTTCCTGGGGTACCTTGTCAACAGAATTTGTCCTGGAAGGTTTGATGTGCATGCTCTTGACAGCTACGGGCATGAGTCAAGCAATTGAGAAGGTGTCTGCAGTTTTGCATTTTAGACGCACCCAGCCTGAATTTTATGGATGCAGGGCTGTGTGCGGCAATTGTGACAAAACACAAAACTGGATATAACTCCTAAAATACACACAACACTCAAATTCTGACAAAATTTCTGTTGTGAAACCTAATACACGTGAGAAATTAAAATGTCCAGAAACTTACTTGCAGTGGTGTTGTGGTTTTGGGACATTTTCTTATTTATTTATTTAAAAATATAAGGAGTTAGAATTCAGGAGCGGGGTCAGTGAGTGACCCTACCTTATCCAAATCTGTAACAATATTTTATAATTTCCTACTCCTACTTGTAGTTTATAATTTTATTTCATTTGATATTATTTGACAGATTTCTCTGTACAATTAGCAAGCTGAATGATCCCCCTCCAGGGTCATCAGGTCCATGATTTTTGCAAGGTTAAGTAAGGAGTGCATTCAAGTCCTCAATATGGTGAATTTGTCCTTGTTTAGTAAAGGAATGGCCTCTAAAGTTTTTTTTGAGAATTGTGCAGTTGATGAGGTGCATGATGAAATCTGGTTCCAGGATAGAGTATTTTTGAAACAAATGGTTAGCATGTTTGACTGTTAGTTGCGAGGAAATCTGGATAGAAAAATGGAGATTGCAAAGAAAGGAAGAAACAGATTAATGACAGGAAGTATCAGCAGGAGGCTTGGGATCTCAGAGAGGTGCATAAAAAGCAAAACACAGAGTTAATTCAAGATGAATAAGAGCTAGAGCAGGACAAGGAGGACCAGGTAGGGTGAGTTGTAAGCTTGAGATCAAGAAAGAACCAGTTTTTCTTTATCACAAGATATGAGAAAGACCCAGAGGACTTAAATTTGTTTGTGACAAGGGTGGTTGGAGTTGATAGTCTGGCCAAGGTAGTTTGAGGTTTTTCAAAGGGCAAGGTTGGGGTAGGATTGGGCCAGGGACCTCAGGGAAAGGCAAAGAAGGATTGGAGGAGTGGAAATATAGGAAGAGGGGATTTGGTTTGCAAAGGAGAACTGAAAAGCATTATAACGGAGGAGACAGAAGGGAGGTGGAGGAGTGGTTGACTGATAAGAGTGATTGAATGATGGGGAAGGTGGGTAGATTCTGTAGTGAGGCTCTAGAGCTAAATCAGGGCGGCATTTGTGAGATTGGAGCATGTGATATGTGTGTAAGAGGAGTGAGGTGTGTGCGCAGCTAGGTTAAAAGTGACAGATAGAGCATTTGTGAATGAAATGGGAGAGTGTGGGAAAAAAAGGGAAGATTGCATGATTCAAAACTGCAAAGGGTAATTCTTAAACATTCAATTTTACATCAAAAATTGACTTACAAATGGATCAATCAAGAAATATGAATGATATCCTTCTTAAATAGAATTCAAATTAAGCCTTTAGGAAATTTTTTCAAGTATGCTTAAGTGTTGAACTTTGTGCACTTAGAAATCAGAAGGATTATAATGATAGAATACTAAAGAATTAAAAACTAGTTTTTTTTTTGGCTTGCGTGCTGTCCCCAAAAATTCTGAAATTTCAGAGGAAAATTCAAAGTGTTATTTTGAAAGTCATATGTCTTGTATTTAACACCAAAATGTGTCCATAGCCACTGCTTTTATCTTTTTGCTTTTCCACAGGCCTTCAATTTCCCATCTGGACCAAGGTCTAAAAGGGGTCTGGTAGATGGATTAGATGAAGATGAATCCTTTGAGAGTGGTTAGGCTTTGTACCCTTACCATTACCATTTTCAGGCAGTTTATAGGTAGAATTAGATTTAGAAGATTTGTGTGTTTTAGAATGATTATATTGGAAAGATTTTTGTTTTAAAATTTGAAAAGAAGTTGTATCATATTCCAAAAATTTATCCACAAGATCTTGGATAGTTTCTTGAGAAATATCATTCCCAGCTAGTTGTTCCAAAAATTTTCAAAGGGGGCTTTTTAAAAAATGGAAGTAAATGGATCTTTCACCACATCTATAAAAATTGGTCAAAAGAGATCAAAATTCCATTCTGTGGTTTTCATAATATCTAGTGCAATTAATCTTCCAGTTTGCAAGTTCTTTTTCATACTTAAAAATTTAAAGTCTTTTTCAATAGTGTTTCTCAAGTTTCTCCAAAAAGTGGGCCCACAAATTAAGGAGGAAATAGGGCTCTGGAGTGGAAAGTTTAGCCAGATATGGTTGGACCAATTTATTTGTGCTTCCATAGAGGTAGAAAATTACAAAGATTACTGTCACATGACCACACCATGTACTATAGGGCAATATTAGGTGATTGTGAGGGCAAAGAAGACACTGAGTGCAAGGGACAATAAAAGTTAGCAAGGCTAACTGCAAGGTGCAAACTTATGATTGGGTGGCCCAAAAAACAGCAAGGAAAGGGACATGTTCCAATGGAAAGGAACTAAAGCCAAGCCCAATGTGATGAATGGATTTAGCAAATGCAAGAACGTATGAAATTAACTAACTGAGGAGACAATCTTCAGGAAGGAAACCAAGCCTTTATAAGGTAATCCAAAGATAACTAGATAAAACCCAATGGATGGTCATCTACAGCTAGAGAGTGGTGAGGCAATGAATGACAGGAATGGAATGGGAAATTAAATTAAAGTTCAGTTCTATCCAAGGTTGTAGCCTAGGTGCAAGAAAATAGAATATGAGTGTGCAAGGACATAATGGATGAGACAGGAAGGAATGACATGTGAAGAAAATGCAAAGGTGAAGGTGTAGCTTATGCAGGGTAAGGGACTAGTGCATTTGAGAACTATACAGTTAATGTGGCTTTCTAGGCATGGGTGAAAACTAGTGTGAGTGCATGACCAAGAATGGAAGTCCAAGGGTTGATGATACCCAGGGCAGAAGAGCAAAGCTCAAATGGATGGTCAAGCAGAATAGAGTTCACTGCAAGATTTGCAAGTATATACTCAGTCAGTTGCCAAGATTGGAAGGTTGTTATGCAAGCCAGAGGTAGTAAGTGGAAGGCACTATTGATGTTTTGCTTTATTTGTGTCAGGCTTATGGACTGAGGAAGAGAAGAAAAAAACCGTAATCTTTGAGGTGTGACAGTTGCCTGGGTATAAAGCCCCAAGCTCCTGAAACTTTTCAGATGATTTTCCCATTGATTCTGAAGTTTTTTTTTACATAATGTATACCCCTTGATTATTACTATAATTCATTGATTTTTAGAATAAATTTTGTATTAACTATGTTGTCATCTTCATCTTGCCATTGCAAAAACTGAATTTGTCAAAATGAGAGGTGTGTCCTTAGTACTGAAGTATGGGGTCTCCGAGGAAAGTGCAAGCATTGTCTTCTTGGAAAAGCGGCCTGTACATTTCCATTAAATAGAAAAATTGTGGTTGACACCCCAGTGATGTCCAAAGTCAAAGATCTGCCCCTAGAGTGTATTAAAATATTCCTCCAGTGCAGGAGATTGAGTACTTAAGAGTGCAGAACCCAGGTGAGTAAGGCTAGAGCTTGACTGAATGGAAAATGAAACTAATATAATGTAACTATTGCTCTTCATAGTATTTCCAAGGTTCCAGAAGTATAAAAATAATACACCACCACCACCACCACCACCACCACTGTATTTTGAACCTTTGGAAAATTTAAAAGCAAACAAATGGATACCAAGGCCAGAGAAACATGCAAGGTGAGGAGCAGGTTGCAGTGAAAATTGAGGAGCCAAGGGAAGAACAAGTGGGAGAGGAAGCAGGAAATGGAATGGAACAAGAGGAAAGAAATGAAAAGAATGGAGGAAAGGGAACAGGGGAAAGGAATGAAACAGGACAAGAGGAGTGGATTGGAGTAGAAGGAGATGGGATGGAAGGAAATTTGACAGAAGGGAATGGGACGGAAGGACAAGGCAAGGGGAGCCAAGTGCAAGTCATGGTACCAATTGAAAAACATGCAAGATGTTTGACTGGCAATGTTGGAGAGGGTTTGTTGCAAGGCCAACAAAAGAGAGCTTAAAAAGAACTCTTGAATGAAGGTGGATGGAATTCCCGGCAAAAGATGGCTTGGACTGCAAAGTGCAAAGAGATTTTCAAAAAGAATTTGGTCGCACAAATTCTTGTGTTGCGCCAAATTTTGAGTTTAATAAATGATGAGGATTTGGAGGAATTTAGGTTAATGGTAGTGGAGTTGACCATAAATTGGGAAGAGGAAGAACAGGAAATAAAGGATAATTTTCAATTTGATGTATTATTTGTATATTATAATTTTATTTTTATTTTTCTTTTTTTTTACGGGGATAGAGGGAATTTGTTGCTTGAAATGAATAAATATAAAAAAAAATCAACGATTTCAAAAAAGGAAACAAATTTAAGAAACTGGAAATGAAATGAAATGGGATGGAATGAGAAATGTGATGGTATTGATGAGATGTAATAGAATGGAAATGTGGAATGGGATTGGAAGGGATGAAATCAAGATGGGAAAGGTTTGCAAGGGTAGCTTGCATGGAAGTCAAAAACCAAATTGGGGGAATTGCAAAGATAATGGGCTGGTTCCCACAAGTTGCCATCTTTTTTGGACTGGAAGCCAGTCCATTCAACAAGGTATTGAATTTTTCCTTTGCTTAACCTGGAATCAAGAATATGGCTTACTTCCCAATCTAGATTATCTTGGAAATTGGCGGATCTGGAGGGGGATGAGTATTGCTTGGGTATAGGACTTGAGCTGACTCTAGGAGAGACACATGAAAGACCAAGTAGATACCTTTCCAATTTGCGGTAAGGTAATTTTAAAAGGATTGGGAGAGATGACTGATTCAACTTTGAATGAGCCAAGGCTTCTTTCAGAGAGTTTTTGGGCTGGGTGAGTACTGCAAATGTTGCAAGCATTGAGCCATACCTGATATCATACTGAAAAGGTTTGAGCAGTAGTGCAAAGTTTGTCTGCTTGCTCCTTGTAGCGCTGGTTTTATGCTTCAAGGTTTGTTCAAAGTTGAAATTGAAGAGATTGAATGTGATTGAGATAATTGGCAGCAGGTTGAGAAGGTGCTAAGTGAATAGAATCAAAAGTTGAGTTTCTACCATAAAGAGTCTGGAAGGGTAACTGTTTCCTCAAGGAATGAGTGGAGTTGTTCAAGGCAAACTCAGATAATGGGGGCCATTGTGACCAGTCATCCTGTTGGTAGGCAACATAAATTCAAAGATACTTTTTGAGAATCCTGATTAACTTGCTTGGTTTGCCCATCTGTTTCTGGGTTGTAAGCCATTGATAAGTTTTGAGTGATCTTCAAATGTTGGTATAGCAAGGTTCAGAAGCTAGATAAAACAAAGATCCACAATCACTGACTATATTATCAGGAAGACCATGTTTTGAGAATACATATTCTATGAATAAATTATCTAAGTCTTCCAAAGAGGCAATGTGGTGTAATTATATAGCCTTGGATTGGGAACTGCGTCACGGCCTGCACGCTCAGCATTGGGTATGTCAGGCTCACCAGCTGGGTTGCATATGGTCTCAGCAGTGGCCGCTGTGGGCTCAGCAGCAGACGCTGCAGGCTCAGCAGTAGGCCCTGTGGGGCTCAGCACACCAGGTGCGGGTGTTGAGTTTCTGTGAAAAGCTTATATTATTCAAGAATGAAGAGGGCTGAGACACAGACAAAATCAGTAAAGAGAAAAGAAAACAGAAGTATAAAGAAAGAAGAAAGAAGTTAAAAAGGGATTCAAAAGAAGAACAGACATCAAGCAGTAGACAAATGTTGAGGACTTGTCAAGATCTTCTGTATCTGGAATTGAGCATTGACATGAGTTGTGATGGCAATAGTGTAAGACTTTGAGAGAGATTTGGAAGATGAGTTAGATCATATTTGGTTAGAAGAAGACATGACAAGCACAAGTCTTACCAGTCAGATGTAGACCAGAAGAGTCATTGGGAGTTAAGATTGAGGAGAATTGAGTGGTTGAGAGGTGATTGGAAAAGATGAAGAAACGGAAAAGAATGAAATAAAGAAGAAAAAAGAAAGAGACAAGATTTGAAGAAGGAAAGAGTTGAGTTGATTTGACGGGATGTTTGTGTGGAGTTATTGAGTATTGAGTCGAATTGGTTTGGTCCAATGAGGATCTCCTTTTGGTGGAGCAGTCCGGAAGAGATTGAAGATGAGGAGCTAGAAGAGACATTGAAGTGACATATGACAGAGACCAGGGATGCGCGGCAATGAGAATAGAGGGAGGATGTGACGGGTATCAGACTTTATCAGAGGCGCGCAGATGTGACAGCATGAGTGAATAGAACCAAGAATAAAGTGGTGGAAACTTGAAGAAGAAAAGAATAAGAAATGGAAAAAAGAAGAAATAAAGAATAAGAAGAATAACCAAAGAACAAGAAGAATAGGGAGTGTGATTTACTTGACACCCCCCATGACTTGTAAGACTGTAGTCGGAGTGGTAAAAGAGGGGTTGATTAACTGTAGGAGACGGATTAAAGAGCATAGAGGAAGAGCTTTTGTGAGCCCATTGGCTTTCATGTCTGTAGAGGGAATTAATTCAATGGTAAGATTCCCAAGTTTTAGTTCCTCCCAAAGCGCTTTAGTTTTTATATCAATGTGGCGGGTTTTTGAATTGCAACCAAATTTCCTCAGCTTGTCATCAAGGCCTTTGTTGTCTATGAAATGACGGCTCGGAGTGACTTTTGATTTCCAGAGATTGGGGACAAGTCCTCTCATCCAGATTGCTTCCAAAAAGGAATCAACCAGAGGTTTGAGCTCTGCTTCTGTAGCTGAGTGGGTGACATTGCGTTGTTGGTAGCTACTCCAGGAAATGAGAGAATCAAAGAGGAAAGAAAGGTGGCCGGATTGAGATTGCTTAGTTTCCAGGTCGTCGCTCCAGGTCGCATTGCTATAGCATTGAATTTGAGAGTCGGTGTGGTTGACTTGTAAGGTGAGTTTGAGATCTTTTGTAGAGTTTAAGTATTTCCAACATCTCTTAACTTCTCTCCAGTGACAAATGCCAGGCTTTTTGCAGAATCTGGCAAGACTTGAGACAGAAAAGCTGAGGTCAGGGCAAGTTAGAAAAGCAATGTAGTTGATGAGAAAAACTGCGGAGCAATAGTTCATGTTCGACGCTTTGAATTCTTTGTGTTCTTTGTCACTTGCAGGAGTAAGAGAGATATTTGCAGTGAGAGGAATGGAGGCCGATTTGCAATTGGTCATTTTCAATTCCTCTAGTCCATGTTCAATATGCTTTGGTTGAGACAAGAGAATTTTATTGCCGGTGCGTTCGTATTTCATTCCAAGAATTGTGTTTGGTTCATGATGAATGGAATTTGGAAATTGTTTGAGAAAGTTGTCTTTGAAGTTATCCCCGGAACCCACCAGGATGAGGTCATTGACATGAAATAAAAGAACTGACTTGGTTGCGGAATGAATGTATAAGCAGGGATTGGATTATAGATTTGTGGAATCCTTGCTCTCGTATCCATGAGGTGAGAGTGTTGAACCAGTTGGCGGGTGCTTGCTTCAAGCCGTAAAGTGATTTTCTAAGAATGAGGTATTGGAATTTTCTGTTTGATCCTTTGGGTCTTTTTATAATAACCTTGTCCAATAGAGGGGCATGAAGAAAAGCGCTCTTCAAGTCAAACTGAGAGATAGGAAGAGAATGAAAAAAACCAAAAAGAAGAGCTATACAAAGAGAGGCGGCCTTCCCTGTAGGAGAAAAGGTGTCTTGGAAGTCTAAGCCGTAGATTTGATCAAAACCTTGAACACATAATCTACTTTTGTAGACTAAAGGATCACCGTGGAAGTTGTCCTTAAGGCAATAAACCCATGTTGTGTTGAGAGGATTGATGGGTTTGGGACCCTTGTAGTCTTCCCAAACGCCTAGAGATTTGATGCCATTGAGTTCGACGTCCATGGAGTTTTCCCATTTTAAGCTGTCAGTACATTTCTTTGCTTGTCCGAAGGTTCTGGGAACATAATAATGATGGTAACTGTATTGCTGAGGCGGATTCAAAGTGGATCAATCACAAAGAGAGTAGTTGGGTACTAGTTGTTCTGCTAGTTCATTGGAACAATCAGATTCGGTGTCGGAAGGAGGAATTTTGGAAGAGCTTGTAGTAAGGATGGGAGGAGGAAGGAGATTTTTGGCAGGGGATTCAGGAAGAGTATTGTTTGGAGGTGGAGTAAGCGAGGAAGAATTCAATGGAAGATCCAGAATGTTGTCATCCATTTTGACTTGCAAACCATCATTGATTGCATCAGAGTCAGAGGGATCCTGAGAAAGATTGTTGATTTTGAGAAAGGTGACGTGTTTGGAGGAAACAATGGTATTGTCAGATTTGAGAATCCAATAAGATAAGAAGTTTGGATTGTAACCTACAAGGGTGCCGGGAAGTCCACAATCTTTGAATTTTTCGCCACAGTTGATTTTATTTTTGAGAAAAACCACCTTGGATCCTATGGGGTGGAAATAATTTGTAGAAAGAGTCTTTCCAGTGAACAGTTCATAACGTGATTGAGATTTGGGAGTTTTGGGAATTTGATTTAAAGAGAGAGTGGCGGATTTGGCAACTTCTGCCCAAAGATTGAGAGGAAGCTTGGAGCTTCTGAGGATGGCCCTCATAGATTCAATTGAGGTGCGATTAGCCCTTTCCACCTTGCCGTTGTGCTTGTGGTGATATGGTTTGGAGATCAAGTGCTGAATGGAGTTGACGTTAAAGAACTCTTCGAGTTTGGAGGAAGTGAATTCTCCGCCGCCATCCGTGCAAACAGTGGCAGGAAATCTATCTTGTTTTTTTTTTTGTGAATTAAGATTGTCTTTAGTTGAAGGCAAGCATCGGATTTGTATTGGAGAGGGATAGCCGCAATTTAACCGGAAAAAAGATTGATGACAGTCATAATGTAATTCATGTTGTTTCTAGAGGAGGGAGTAATGGGACTGATTAAATCTATGTGGAGCCGTTCAAAGGGTTTTGAAGCTAGAGATGACGTAATCTTGAAGGGAGTTTTAGAGATTTTGGAGAAGATGCAGTCTTCGCACTGGAAATCAGAAAGAGTTTTTGAAGGTAACTTTGGGGAGAGATTTTTGAGACAATGTGGGTTAGCATGACCAAAAGATTGATGTAGAGATTTGAGTTGATTTTGTTCCAAGTCCTTAAGCACGAGATGGCAAAATTTTGAGTCATTGCCAATTCGAGAAGGAGAGTTGAGCACAAACAAATTTTCTTGAATAAAGCCAGAAAAGGCCAGTTTGGATTTGGCAAAGAGGAAAAACTGGTTTTTGGAGGATGAGAAAGAGCAGTTCCTGGAGGAGACAAGTTTGCCCGGACTGATTAGATTGACTACAAGATAAGGTTTGTAAAGGCAGTTGCTTAATTTAACGGAAGATCCTTTCCAAGACATTTTAACAATGCCCTTGCCCTTGATTGGTAGTTTAGCACCTTCTTTCCAGGTGTTGATAAAGTCATCAGAGATTTGATCATTGAGATGAGTGAAAAAGAGTCAAGAGTTGAACATATGACACAAGGAACCAGAGTCAACAATAATTTGGTTGTGTGGATTGATTTCTTCTATCCAAGTGGAGAGAAGAGCCACATAATGAGCAACTTCCTTTGACTTTGATTGAGAGTTAAGTTGAGTTCTCCAGCGGGCTTGCAATTCTTTCCACCAATTGGGAGCAAGATGCTCATGAAGATTCCAACATTTATTTTCAGGGTGGTCGGGAGATTGAGTATTATGATAGCCTCTCCTGCATCTGAGCTTGACAGGGACAGGTTTCTTGTTTGGCTGAGAGGAGATAAGCACAGTGTCTCCAAGCTTAGCTTCTGTGGATTTGACGTTGGTTTTTTGGTCCAGCTGCGTGAGATGGTTTAGAACAAGATCCATTGTAACAATCTTGTCTGAGTGCATGATTTGCTGACGTAGAGATTGAAGAGAGGGAGGAAATTTAAACAGAATGAGGTAGGCTAAGATATTGTCCGGTAAGTCTATTCCAACATCAAACATCTTTTTGAGGGAAATCTTAGTCTTGGTAATGAATGGATTGATTGCATCAGGTTTGAATTGTTGATAGAGGAACTCATTGAAGACTAGGGCTCGGTTGGCAGTTTGCAAGGAAGCAAAAAATTCTTTGATAGTCTTCAAGAGAAGTTGAGCCAAAGAAATGTTTGCCGGATTCACTACATTATTGTGGGTAACAGAATTGATTCGTGAAAGAAGTATGACTCGGGTTTCCATGTCCTTGGTTGAGCTAAGGGCTTTTGAATTGTCCTCCAGGGCTTCCTTGATTCCTTTGAGAACAAGAAGCATGGACATTTAGTCCTTCCAAATAGAATAGTTTTTTTCAGAGAGTATGGGTACAGCTTCAAGCGCAGCCTTGAGGATGATTTGTCAAAAGCGGTCATTGCTTGATCCCTCCATCGCTTTGGTTAGGTTTGTTGGCCGGAGTTTTGGCTTTTAACCGTGTTGAGTTTCTATGAAAAGCTTATATTATTCAAGAATGAAGAGGGCTGAGACACAGACAAAATCAGTAAAGAGAAAAGAAAACAGAAGTATAAAGAAAGAAGAAAGAAGTTAAAAAGGGATTCAAAAGAAGAACCGACATCAAGCAGTAGACAAATGTTGAGGACTTGTCAAGATCTTCTGTATCTGGAATTGAGAATTGACATGAGTTGTGATGGCAATAGTGTAAGAATTTGAGAGAGATTTGGAAGATGAGTTAGATCATATTTGGTTAGAAGAAGACACAACGAGCACAAGTCTTACCAGTCAGATGTAGACCAGAAGAGTTATTGGGAGTTAAGATTGAGGAGCATTGAGTGGTTGAGAGGTGATTGGAAAAGATGAAGAAACGGAAAAGAATGAAATAAAGAAGAAAAAAGAAAGAGACAAGATTTGAAGAAGGAAAGAGTTGAGTTGATTTGACGGGATGTTTGTGTGGAGTTATTGAGTATTGAGTCGAATTGGTTTGTTTCGATGAGGATCTCCTTTTGGTGGAGCAGTCCGGAAGAGATTGAAGATGAGGAGCTAGAAGAGACATTGAAGTGACATATGACAGAGACCAGGGATGCGCGGCAATGAGAATAGAGGGAGGATGTGACATGTATCAGACTTTATCAGAGGCGCGCAGATGTGACAGCATGAGTGAATAGAACCAAGAATAAAGTGGTGGAAACTTGAAGAAGAAAAGAATAAGAAATGGAAAAAAGAAGAAATAAAGAATAAGAAGAATAACCAAAGAACAAGAAGAATAGGGAGTGTGATTTACTTGACAGCGGGTTGGGCTTAATTGGATGTGGTGGGCCCGCAACCCACTTGGACATGGCGGAACTAGGAATGGAGCCGGCGCAACAAAGTTTTCAGGATTGCTAATTTGGGGAGGTAAGAGCGGGGCAATTAGAGGTTATACGGGTGGAGAAGACAGACGCAAGCGCAGAACAATCCGCCAATATCAGGGAAATAATGATGGCGTGTTGAGCAGATGCAGACAAGAGCAGGGGGCTCCAAGTAGGGCGCTGCAGAGGGCTGCATGATAAGAAGGACAAGCCAGTTGTCCATAATGGAAGGCAAGTGCGGAGGATTGGATGGTATCGGTAAGGGTTAGTGTTAAACTAGGTTTATGGTTTCTGGGGTTCCCTTCTTATTTGTTTCTAGGCTGTCATTGCACTTGTAACTAGGTTAGGGTTGATAGGTAAGACATAAAGACCTCACTCTCAGAAATGGGTTGGAAAGGATATGGCACCACGGTGTGGAAAGGAAGGAAGGAATTCATCTATCTCTCTCTCTCAATCTCTCTCTCTCAAAATTTCTCTCTCTCAATATCTCTCTCTCTCTCTCTCTCTAAGGGTGAATCCCACTCCTTACAGATGCTAGGACCAATAAATTCCTAACTGAAGGGAAACAGCAGGGAGTTCCTCCCTCTTGGTTTCACAGTGGTTGAATTACTGTGAAGAAATAAAGCCATCTTTGAGAAGCAATCTACTACTACTAGAATAGAATCATAACCACTAGAAATAGGTAATTTAAAAATTAAATCCATTGAGAACAATGGAAAAGGAATAGGCAGGATTTGAAGTGGCTGGAGCAACCCATACTTCCAGTTTTTTGAGGAATTGTTACCATTGCAATTGTAGCATGTGCTAACATAGTCTTTTACTTCCTTGGTCATACCAGGCCAACAGAAGTCTCATGTAATCAATTGGTAGGTTTTATCCTTCCCATGATGACCAGAAAGCAAAGAGTCATGCCAATACTCAAAGATATCTAACTTAATGAAAGGATTATCAGGTACTACTATATGGTATTGATAAACTCAGTAATCATTTTTGTCAGCCATGAGACAATTAGGTCTGTCCAAATGTCTGCACAACTCATATGTCTTGCTGGTATAGTGGTTAATTAATAACCTCACCTTCCATTATCTGAAACCAAGGTCACTGGTTCAATCAACCACGGAGAAAAGAATGATTAATTATCAGGAGTTTTGGAATTATATAATATATTTTTTGTAATTTTTTATAATATTTTATAAGTATGTTTTTATGAGTATTTATTATGGAATTAGAACCTTGATAATGTATATTATCAAGATGGGGATCCAATATAAATTTGAATTAAGCTATGAGGACTCAGATGCGTCCCAACTATAGATAAATAAATTCCCAATAAGTTCCCTTCCTTTGGGGACAAGCTATAGCAATTAATTTAAGCTATACTCTCCAGTCTGTATAAACCAATCACATAATCTTCATATTATCCCCCTTGGGGATGTAATTATACTTTGATAAACTCTCCTGAGCCTTGAGAGAGTCCACTCAGAGGGCCCTGAGCTTTGTTGTAGAGTATATAACTTTTGGGGTATGCAAATAGGACCCTTTACATTGAAAATCCCCCCCAATGAGTACTAGTACCCTATTTCTCATTGGGCAGGATGTGATGGTGTTCTGAGCCCTTGAGGAAAAAACCAGGAAGAGGCTAGCTCTTCACTGATGATTCCTTGAGTCCCCTGAGGGCTCCTTTTACCTTAAAAGAGGAGGGTCTTCACCCTATGGCCCCTTCCTCACCAGTTATATATGATTAATTATTTTTAAGAGAATGCGGAAAGAGTTAACAAGCCCACCAAACTTAGTCTCAAGAAGGGATTGACTGGGGCTATCAACTTTAGTATTATATTCAACTAACAATCTTATTGGAAACTTTTATTTCAAGTGGAAGGTCCTAATTGGAGTAGTGACCCTTGTGTGTTACTAATATAAAGGGTGTGAGCTTATTTATAAGCAAAGCTCTTTTGTGCTTCACTTTTTTGGATCCAGGCCCCTTACCTCTTATGAAGTTTTAAGTTGTGGCTTTTTCCTCACAATAACTTGTTATTGTTCAAGTATGTGAGCTTTTAGCTTTTGTTTGAATTATTTGAGTCAAAAACTGACTGTAACTTTGGTTTTTGCCTTATTTTTGCAGGTATAACCACGGCCAAGTTTAGAAATAGAGGTTTTATCCCTGAAAATTGGGGGCCTCATCAAATTTAAGGGCCTTTTAAAGTGTTTTGTCTGCTTAAAGTACGCATTTTTTGTGGTATTTTATCCACTTTTTAACTGATTTGTATTTTTTTGAATAAGAAGCAAATAAGAAAAGCAGAAAAATATTGAAAATCCTGGGATTTAATGCGTTGAGATTGAAAAAACTTGGGTTTTGGTGTCTTGTATTGATTTTTATAGGTGAAAAAAAGAATAAAAAAGGAAATAGAGAAAATTCAGAAAAATTGAAAAAAATTATTGTCTCTTTTTTCTAGAAATCCACTTGGTATCTTCATCAATCTTCATAGATTAGCCAAGAGTGCAGACTAATTCAAACAACTGCAAAATCAAACTTAGAAATCCTTTATATCATCAAGGAACTATTAATGGGGCTGTAGGAAACTATTTTTGACTCCAACAATAGCGCCATCAGTGTTCAAAATAGTTGGTCAAAGCAAGCTGCGTCATAGTGCAATTGGCCACAAGATGGCAATCAATTGGGTAGACTAAACAGGTGAGCATCCTAGAGTATTGAAGGAGTATTTGCAAGAATAATAGCTTTTTAAATCACAAAAATTCCTGAATTTTACTGATAAACAAAGATAAAATTAAAAAATGTAAGACTCCAAATCGTGCTAAGCTGTAGGCAGTTCTGTGGAGGGGAAAGGCACTGTTTAGGCTGCCCTCCTAAGAGTTACAATAATATTTAAAGGTAACCCAAATTGAGGTCCAGGAACTGTTTTATAAGGAATCAATCTAAGGGGATGAATTTGGGAATAGTTGGTAGCAATGGAATCAACACTATCTGAGGCAAGATGGTGCAGGGAAAGAATTGAACAAAATAAGTCAAAGTTTTCTTCAGAGTTCAGTCAGCTTGCTACTATTGCAGATCAAGCTGCAAAAGTAACAAAAATAAAATAATAATAATAATAATAAAATTAACCTAAGAAGGAGTAGGAAACCTATAAATATTATTACAGAAAACGGTTCTCCACCCAACATTAGGTAGGGTCACTCACTGACCCCACCCTTGAAATCCAACTCCTTATATTTTTAAATCATTAAGGAAAGAAAAACAAAAATACTACGGCTCCATTATTGAGCTTTTTGGCCAATTAAATATTTCACACACATTGGCACGTATAGGTTTCACACCTAAGATTCAGTCAGAATTGAGGTGTTTTGTATATTTTAGGAGTTATGGGCGGAAATGTGTTTTGTCACAATTCCCGCACGCAGCCGCGGCAGCCAATGCACCCGCGGGCGGCTGAGATACAGCCTTGTCACTCCGTCAAGGTTGTGTACGTAGTCCCATGCCTCTGACAAGTCCGCAGCCGTGGGACTACGGGTTGACAGAGTGACAGGCGGCCTGAGAGGCTCACGGACCGCGGAAACATGCTACAACCTACACGGGAACATTCTACATATGTAATAAATGTTCCCGTGGATAGTAGACAGTCTAAAAATACATAATATTATATAAAAATACATAAATAATACTACGTACTTTTTACTTGATATAATGCAAATTACCAAGAATGTCGAGAATAAGACAATTATAACTTCTCAAAATATATTAAAATACTTTGATATACTTTTATGAGAGTTGCTAGACATCAATATCTTCGTGAAATATTAAGAAAACCAATGATGTAAAAATATTACATGAATTCACATGAATTATATTTTTAAGTAATTATCTTAGTAAATCAACTAGAACTCGAAAATAAGGAGTAAAATCAATATTATGACTTTTACTCCAGTTATATAATACATAATGAGAACTTACCTGACATCAAGATGTCCGTAGAAATGTCTATTAATATAATTTTTAAATTACTGGGAACATTTACTAAGTATAATTAATTAAATAATACATAAATAGGACAGATTAGTGTTATTCACACGTCCTAATGTCTATTATAAGGTGGAATAATTCCCATAATCTGAGGAATTAGATGCTACCCGTGCTATAGCACCAAGAAAACATGACAGGCTACCCCTGGTTACCCTGCTAGCCTTAGTGTCCGTCCCTTTGAGCACCTAAAACCCTCAGAAGGACAATATTGGGACTCCAAAAGCTATAAATAAAGAGCTCTTTTGAGGATATTGATGGGCAGAGACCCAGTTATATTCATATCCAGACACCGTGCCAAGGTAATCAAGTACTTATAAGAGATAAGTAAGTGATTGATGGCAATTTATGATCAGTAATATCCGTCCTCAACCTCTTTTTATCAATTAAAGCTTCTGAACAACCTTATAACCCCAGTATAAAGGTTTAACCCATCAGTAAATGTCTCAAAAAGATACCCTAAGGATTTAATAATATACCAGTAAGTTTTATTATCCTTTCTCTGTTGTAGTAGCTTGGATACAAGGCCCTGCCACTCCACCGTGTATTTTATATACATATTATCTTTGTGTAAAATATCCTTTAAACTAAAGAGCCCAAAGTAACCAGGACTGAGTGTTTTCATACTGAAATCCCTGAAGAGAGGTGTTAAAGATCCCCAATATAATTATGGCCCCTCTATAAAGATTTAATAATAAATTTATTCATATTGATTCAAAACAATAAACAATAACCAAACCACTTAACCTTGCAATAAGCTTTATCCAAATATTTTAGGGATTTTTGCTGCATTTATTAAATATTATATTTATTATTTAATCTATCACCTCTGGTATCTAAAGGATAGCAACGGTCTTGGCATCCAGGAGGCTGACAATTGGGGGTCTGGCCGGGAAATATTCCATTTTATTATATTTAATATCTTGGACCAGACATTTCACAAAAAAATAAAATCAAAGATAAATTTATCTGACTTTATAACTATGATTTATCATTGAAATCTTTTGCAGTGGATTCAAAAACCAATGCAGAATTCATAATGTATTATTTAAATCTTTTAAAGATAAGAAAATAAGAATATATTGAAAATTATAAACCTACTGGTTGGAAAGCTTTAACTCAAGCTGAGCAACTAAATATCTCTTCTGCATGTAAAACTTAGATAAACTCCTTGAACAAGAAGACCTTGAAAGGCGTATCAAATTTCAGGCTCTATTAAGGAAACATAAAGCTTGGAAGAAATACGGTATAAATTACTTTTTGAAATATAAAAGTAAGTATATAACTTGCATTACCATGTTATCTTTTAAGAAAATAATATTGATATATTTCATTAACCAACAAAATACACTTTTTATCAGTGAACCCTCCTGTACCAGAAACCACCGCCACTGAAGTTGATCTATTGGATCAGGAAATCCCAGAAATCTCTGGAAGCCCTGAAAATATTGATTGGGCAGGTGAAGACCTCCTTGGAACACACCAAGACACAGTAGGATTACCTACTAAGGATCAATTTAACCCCAATAAGGTCTTGTACCTTTGAACATCAATTTAAGTGAGTTTTAAAATAAAACTTATGTTTACGGATTTTTTCTGTAAAATAATTATAAAAATATTATTCTAAAAATGAATAGACGTAACACAAGAGCCTCAGGAAGAATTCCCTGCTATGGATCTTTGCCAACAGCTCTCAGTAACTGTGAGACCACCAATAAGGACAACCATGAAGGGACTAGAACCCGTGAATCAAATGTTGATGGACAAGGAGCAGCACCAATCACTTCTGCCCTCTCCCAACCTAGAGCCGGAGAAGGTAGCAGAATCAAGCCACCCTCCTTTACAAAAAGATTCCCTGCAGCCACCCCAGAAGAATCTGGCCAAGGAAGCCAGGATCAAAGACTTAGTCAAAGAGCACGCGAAATATTGGGAAGAATTCAAAGAAGCCCAAGCCAAGGAGGACATGGTATGTATGAAAAAGATAATCTCCCAGGCAAAAGCAACCCAGATAGCTCTTCAGAAAATGATTCCAAGGAAAGAGGTAGAATCCCACATAGAAAAGTGGAATCCTTGGGATCAATTAGCCCAACTCAAAGGCAAAGGATCAGGAAAGAAGAGATCCTCTTCCCATCTCAAGCCAAAGGGAAAGAAAGATTGGGACCAGATAATATCCCTAGCTCAAAAGTGGAAAAAGGTTTACAACAATTAGCCTGTGATTCTTAGCCCAAACAAACCTCTGATGTAATTACTTCCTTTTCTAATGATATGCATCATAATTTCAAAATTGTTTGTGAAAATTTGGATGGTATTTATACCCAAATGGATAAATTAACCTCAGTGGTAGCCAAATTGATTAATAACCAAACAAAGACGGTAGGAATGGAAGAAATTAAAGAAAAAACAGAACAGTTATTGGAGACAATTAATCAAGGTAGGATCAAACAGACTCAAACAATTGAGAATATTTTATCAGGAATCCAAGAAGATTTTATTATGTCTTTCCACCCCTTAAAAGAAGAATTGGCAACCACTACTAACATCTCTATTCTATCCCTTAGTGAAAGACTGGTTGTGTTTAATAAAAAAGTGGACCTGCAACTTAATCAGATCAAAAATGATCTTAGAGACTTAAAATTCTGTCTGACCAACCCCTTGGAGAGTACTACAGAGGAACCAAAACCTTCCAGACAAACTACTACTCCTTATGCACCACCCTTATTAGGAATTGATAGGAGTGACACCATGAGGTGTAGTCCTACTCCTGAGATGGAGCAAGCACTCAAACTGTTACCCCCTATTTCTGAATGGCCCAAGTTCTCCAGTGAGGGAGAATACAATCATATAAATTTTATTAAATTTATTGACCACACCATTAACTCTTATGACCTACCAGAAGCTATAGCTTTAGTCAGGCTACCCAGGCTATTTGAAGGAGTAGCATTGGACTGGTTTATCAGTAAGAGAGAAGAAGTAGGATCCTTACCATGAAATTCTTGGAAACTTCTGATCAAAGAACAATTTGGTTCTAGAATGTGGAAAAGGAAAATGATGAAAAATTTTGAAAATTCCTCATTTGACATCTCCAAGGATAAACCTCACAAATGGTGCTTGGAACAGAAGAAAGATTGGATTGCTTCTATCCAGATGCTGATAAAGAGGAAGTAAATGAAAGATTCCTCAACCTGTGTCCTGGCAATCTTAACCATAGTGTAAAAGGTAGGATGAGTATGGAGGCGGACTTTCCCACTCTAATCAATGTGCTAGAAGAAGTAATAGACATGAATGGGTTGGACAAGAAAGCCCCTTCCAGACCCAAAGAGAACTATAACATCAAAAAAACCAGAGAACAACCCCCTCTGATAAATACCTCTGATAATAATAAAACCTAATGAGAATAGGGATAAAGGGAGGATGCCGGCAACTTGTTGGAATTTTAACAAGACTGGGCATATGAGACAAGACTGCCCATTACCACAAAGGAAGATAGAAGTCTTGGAAGGAGATCAGGAGGTTGAAGAGAATCAGAAATATGAAGATATAGCTGATACTGAAGGATCTCTTTCTGAATGTGAATTGATCCTGACCAACCCTGTCAATGTTATAGAAGGAGATATAGGCACTTCTGCAGAAATCAATAACATCCATGGGGATTCTAGCTTTCCCCAACAATGGGATCCTACCATAATTCCTAGACATATTATGGATGTCAAACCATTAACAGTTAAACCTATGAGTGGGAAAAGTTATACCACTGTTCAAACTTGTTATGCAACAGGATTGTATAAAAACAGAACTAAAAGGTTATTACTGGATAGTGGAGCCTTCTGCTCATGTGTCTGTGCTGAATTCTTAAACAAATGGGACCCCAATTGGAAAAAACACCTTCTGCCCGTCCCAAAAAGCCAGGTTCAGCTCTTGAAACTCTACCATGAATGCTATTGGAGTATGGAATGCTCCTATAATAATACCTCACACTAAAGGATCTTTGAGAATACAAGTAGAATTTGTAGTATTGCTCAACGGACTATGTGACTACCTGATACTGTATAATGATGCCTTATGTCTATATGGTATAGATGTGTTCCAGAGTAGAGGAATATAATTCACAGTAGGAGGTAATTGGGATAAGAAGTTTAAGATATGCACAATACAGTCTAAATTCCCCTCCTCTACTTATCAAAAGCATTTAGAAGACTTTGACCAAGAATATTTCTCTCAAGCAGCTCTGAATATGAAACTTTCTGAGGAACAGAAGAAAGAAATATTGAAAGTCTGCTTTGAGAACCAGAATGCTTTTTGTACTCAAGATCATCCCATTGGTGATTGTAAAGGAAATGATATGGTATTAAAATTGACCATTAAGCCTCCTTATCCTCCAAATTTGAGAAGACCAGCCTATACTTCTAGTCCTCAGTCTAGAAAAGCTCTTGAGGAACATATCAAAGAACTGATAGAATTACAAGTATTAAGGAAAGTAGGGTACAATGAGAAGGTAGATGTGACCACACCTGTAATCATAGCTTGGCATAATGACAAGGAAAGAATGGTAGGAGACTTCAGAATGCTCAATAATTATACTCAGGCAGATTATCATCCTATACCCCGGATTGATCATGCTCTGCATAACTTGTCCAAGGCTAAGTACATCACTACTATGGATATGCTTAAAGGCTTCCACCAGATACCAATAAGCCCTGAAATCAGGAATTTTATGAGAATAATCTGTCATTTGGGAATATATGAATATCTTAGGATGCCCTTTGGTATAAAGAATGCTCCATCACACTTCCAAAGAACTATGGATACAGTTCTAGGTACTTACATCAGACAAGGATGGATGATGGTATACATAGATGATGTTATCATATACTCTGATGACTGGGATACTCATATTAACCAAGTAAGATTAGTACTCCAGACAATCTCCAGAGCATGATTAAAGGTTCTCATGAAGAAATGCAACTTTGGCTATGGAGAATTGAAAGCCTTAGGACATATAGTCTCTGGTCTAACTCTAGCTGGTGATCAAAATAAGATAGCTGCTGTCATGAATAGACCTACGCCTCAAAACAAGACAGAATTACTGTCTTTCATTAGTTTTTTCAGTTATTACAGACAATACATACCAAAGTTTGCTATGCTAACTAAGAGTCTGTATGAAGTATGCAACAACAACACCCTATTTGAAATGACTCATGAGAGACTAAAAAACTATGAGGAATTAAAAATAGCTATGACCTCTAATCCTCTACTTATCCAACCAGATTACTCCAAGCCCTTCAAACTATACATTGACGCTTGCATGGAAGGGCTAGGAGCTGCTTTACATGAGGAAAGGATAGAAGAAGAAAAACCAGTAGAAAAACCCGTACTCTTCATATCTAGACAGATTAAAGATACAGAGAAGAGATATGGGGCCAGTCAGTTGGAATGTTTGGCACTAGTATGGGCTTTAGAGAAGCTACACTATTACTTAGAAGGCACCAATTTTCAAGTAATCACGGACTGCAATGCTGTAAGAACCCTTATGAACATGAAAAATCCCAGCAGACACATGCTCAGGTGGCAAATTGCTATACAACAGTATAGAGGAAAGATGACTATAGTGCATAAAGCTGGAGCTAAACATCAGAATGCTGATAGTCTAAGTAGGAATGCTTTTCCTAATGACTCTAACAATCCAGCATATGACCCTAAAGATCAAGATATCTTTCCTATCCTGAACATCAATATTTTTGCATTAAGTGCTCCAATAATGGGAATCCACTCATGTGAATTAGATACTTCTTTCTTCAACCTAGTAAGGGATAGCTGCTCTCCTGAAATCAAGCTGCTGATTACTATTATGGAATGTGAATCCCCAGAAGCAGCTTTGATAAATAGCCTACCTGCTTCACTACTTAAACCCTATAAAGCAGGAAGGTTTACCTTTTGGGATGGTCTCCTTTACTATAGACACCAACATTCCAGCGTATTAGTACTAAGCAACAAAGAGCATATACAAAATATACTCCAGGAATGCCATGAAAACTGTTCATCAGGGCATCTATCCACAGAAAGAACCTTAGAAAAAGTGAAACAAAATGCCTGGTGGATAGAATGGAAAGAAGTCACTACGGAATATGTTACTAGCTGTGATACCTGCCAGAAATCTAATAAAACTACTGGAAAAAGTTTTGGACTCTTACAGAAGATATCTGAACCTAAAATCAGATGGGAAATCATCAATATGGATTTTGTCAGCGGCCTCTTCCCTGGAGGTACTCATTCATATAACTCTGTCCTAGTTATAGTTGACAGATATTCCAAAAAGGCAAAATTCGTACCTAACCACAAAGAAGATAGTGCCATGGATGTAGCTTTACTATTCTGGAATAGGATCAGAGCTGATGTGGGTATACCCAAGATTATAATCAGTGACAGAGACCCCAAATTCACCTCTGAGGTTTGGAGGAATCTACATGATATACTGGGTACTACTCTAGCATTTTCTACAGCATACCATCCCCAAACTGACGGATTAGCTGAAAGAATGATACACACCCTAGAAGATATGCTAAGGAGTTTCTGTAGCTTTGGTCTAGAATAAAAAAACTCAGATGGTTATTGCCATGATTGGGTAAGCCTACTCCCAGCCATAGAAATGGCTTATAACAGCAGTAAACATTCTACTACCAAAGAAGCTCCTTACATACTAGAAAGAGGATGGATTCCAAAACTACCTAGGAATAACTTGAAATATAACTTAGCCACTATTCATCCAACATCTCTTGACTTTAGAAGATGATAGATCTGGAAAATAATCATGCTCAGAAATGTGTAGAAGAAGCTGTTGAATACAACAAACAAAGATCGGACAAATCCCATAAAGAACCTGACTTTAAAATAGGAGATCAGATCTTGATATTTACAACCAATTTCAACAACCTAGCAGGCAACAGAAAACTGAAACCAGCCTTTGTTGGACCATTTTTATCAAGAAGATGCATGGCAAAAATGCTGTGGAAGTAATCTTGAGTAAAGAATTATCAAGAAAACATCCAGTATTTCCTGTTAGCCTAGTCAAACACTTTCAACCAAGCGAAGGAAGCAACCTCCCTCCAGAAATAATCCCAATAGAACCTGACCCTGTGAAAGAAAAAGGGAAAGTCAGCAGGATATTGAGAGATAAGAAAGAGAGAGTACAAGGAAAAGATATCAGACTATACTTAGTAAGATACAAAGGAGAATCTGAAGACAAAGATGAATGGTTACCAGAAAATAATATACCTGATGGACCAATACATCTCAGAAACTAAAGAGCCAGCAAAAGGAACTGAAGCACACATGAAGTTTGTTTTCTCTCCCAACTTCCTCCAAATTTGTTTCAGATATGGCCATATCTTGGAGTGGGGGAATATCAGCTTGCTAATCTTGCAGAGCAAGCTGCAAAAGTAACAAAAAAAACATAAAAATAATCATAATACAATTTACCTAAGAAGGAGTAGCAAAACCATAAATATTATTACAGAAATAGGTTCTCCACCCAAAATTAGGTAGGGTCACTCACTGACCCAACCTTTGAAATCCAACTCGTTATATTTTTAAATAATTAAGGAAAGAAAAACCAAAATACTACGGCTCCATTATTGAGCTTTTGGGCCAATTAAATAATTCACACACATTGTCACGTATAGGTTTCACACCTAAAATTCAGTCAGAATTCAGGTGTTGTGTTCATTTTAGGAGTTACAAGTGGAAATGTGTTTTGTCACAATTCCCGCACGCAGCCGCGGCAGCTAATGCACCCGCGTGCTGCTGAGATACAGCCTTGTCCAACCTTTGAGGTCGTGTACGCAGCCCCGGGCCTCTGACAAGTACACAGCCGCCGGACTACGGGTTGACAGAGTGACAGGCGGCCTGAGAGGATCAGGTACCGCGTAAACATGCTACAACCTACACAGGAACATTCTACATATGTAATAAATGTTCCCGTGGATAGTAGACAGTCTAAGAATACATAATATTATATAAAAATAAATAAATCATCCTTATATGTATTTTTTATTTAATATAATTCAAAGTACCAAGAATGTCGAAAATAAGACAATAAAAACTTCTAAAAATATATTAAAATAATTCAATATACTTTTATGAGAATTACTAGATATCTGTATCTTTTTGACATACTAAGAAAACTAATGATGTAAAAATATTACATGAATTCACATGACTTATATTTTTAAGTAATTATCTTAGTAAATCAACTAGAACTCGAAAATAAGGAGTAAAATCAATATTATGACTTTTACTCCAGTTATATAATAAATAATGAGAAATTACCTGACATCAAGATGTCCGTAGAAATGTCTATTAATATAATTAGTAAATTACTGGGAACATTTACTAAGTATAATTATCTAAATAATACATAAATAGGAAAGATTAGTGTTATTCACACGTCCTAATGTCTATTATAAGGTGGAATAATTCCCATACCCTGAGAAATTAGATGCTACCGTGCTATAGAACCAAGAACAAATGAAAGGCTACCCCTGGTTACCCTGCTAGCCTTAGTGTCCGTCCCTTTGAGCACCTACAACCCTCAGAAGGACAATATTGGGACTCCAAAAGCTATAAATAAAGAGCTCTTTTGAGGATATTGATGGGCAGAGACCCAGTTATATTCATATCCAGACACCGTGCCAAGGTAATCAAGTACTTATAAGAGATAAGTAAGTGATTGATGGCAATTTATGATCAGTAATATCCGTCCTCAACCTCTTTTTATCAATTTAAACTGCTGAACAACCTTATAACCCCAGTAAACAGGTTAACCCATCAGTACACGTCTCAAACAGATACCCTAAGGATTTAATAATATACCAGTAACTTTTGTTATCCTTTCTCTGTCGTGGTAGCTTGGCTACAAGGCCCTGCCACTCCACTGTGTATTTTATATACATATTATCTTTGGGTATAATATTCTTTAAACTAAAGAACCCAAAGTAACCAGGACTACGTGTTTTCATAATGAAATCCCTGAAGAGAGGTGTTAAAGATCCCCAATATAATTGTTGCCCCTCTAAAAATATATTTAATAATCAATTTATTCATATTGATTTAAAAAAATAAACAATAACCAAACCACTTAACCTTGTAATAAGCTTAATCAAAATATTTTACAGATTTTTGCTGCATTTATTAAATAATATATTCTTTATTTACTCTATAGCCTCTGGGAGCTAAAGGATAGCAAGGGTCTTGGCATCCAGGAGGCTGACAAGTTTAATGGAACAAGGCAGTTGTAAGTAACAACGCCCACAAGCTAATAACTCTGGTCTTCACCTGAAGATTAGGAAAGATAAACTCAATACCAACCAACCTCCAGGTTCTCAATGGACCTGCCCAACTCTCCGCAATCAAGCGCTTGAAGGGTACCAGATAACTGTGGGTGGCTGAAAAAAAAAATAAATTTGTTGGTGAAGCTCTTAGAAGCAAAGCAATAACAGATTTGACCAAGAATAACATAACACTTCTTGAGGAACTTAACAGTAGCACAGCAGAATTCAACTTTGAAAGAATAATGGGAGGTCTAACATTCCAGGTTTCCAGCCTAAAGAAACCTCTCAGTCAAATGTGACTGGGTCAGGAAAGATGCTCAGGGAAGGATCAAGACCAGTATGGTCAGAGAAAGGAATCAAGAGTGGTATAAAACACTCAAGAATTCCAACAGTCAGAATTCTCTTCAACCAGCAAGGCTATGGTTGGTGATAAGGAACAGGGTCACAGATGAATGGATCAAAATTTTGAGTATGGAGGCTTAAAGGATCAAGGGGCAATCATAGATATACCCAGGATGAGGATCATGATCAAATTACTACTATAACAGGGGGGACATACGCACACACTCCCATCAATGCTTGGAAAAAGGCAGGGGAGAGCCCCTCCTTTTATAGACAAGAGGTCTGTAGACTATTTACAAGAGAGATTTATAGATAGAGGGGAAAAAAATTTTTTTTTTTGAGGATCCTCATGAGAAAACAAAGGAAAAACAAAGAAACAATAAAACAACTCAAAAAAAGAACAATTGAATCATGAATGCCAGGAATGGGAAGACCCTGGACCGTGCTCATGATGGGCGTGGGCAGAAGAGTAGCAAGTGAGAGGTCTCCCAGACAGACTGACGGGCCCAGGAAACCGCTGGCCTCCGGAAGATTGCGCAAGTGCGGGGATCTCTGATGGAAAAGGGAAGGGACTTGAGCTCAGGCGCAAGCGGTGAAGCAAGTGGGTGATGGGGACCAGTTGGAGGGGTGGATTGAGGGGTGGTTACTGACGGCGGTGCAAAGGTTTGGACAACCACAAGCAATGCTTGTGGTCATCAGTCAAGGGATTGGGCGGAAGATTGAATGGGGAGAAGACAGGGACATTGGTTGGAGCAACCACTTAAACAATGATGGGGGTGAGTTTGAGGTGGATGTTGGCAAGGATGGAAGTGAGATTGGTCATTGGAATGACTAATTGGATCAGGTGACGCAGACCATTCCTGTGACAAATCTTGCACGGTGATCAGATGGGCAATGGGGGCTGGTAATGGAGGAAGGTCAGGATGGGATGGGATGGGTGATTGGAGGTTGATTGAGGATCCAAGGGGGTGTAGTCACCAACAACCGCAAGCAAAGCTTGCGGTCATTGGTCAATGACGGCGATCAATAGGAGAGGGTTGATGATGATGATGATGATGATGATGATGATGATGATGATGATGATGATGATGATGATGATGATGATGATGATGATGATGATGATTGGGGTTGATGACCTTCCATGCATGCGTTTGGCAAAAAAAGAAAAAAAAACTGCAGGATGAGGAGTGAAGCAAGAAGGACTTGAACACAGGGCACAGGGGACTAGTCACTGAGAGATCTTCACAGAAAAGTAGGAGAAGGGAAGGATGAGAACTGGAAACTGAAATAGGGGATCATACTGGAAAAATTGTATTGATGGATAAGGAAATTCAAAAAAAAAATCCCAAAATTTCCATAATCTGTGAGGTGTCCCGGATTGATCACCAAATCCCTCCCCAACTTACAGACTTTCCCTAGTCTGCATCTCAAACTTGAAGATATAAAGAGGAGTAAAAATACAAAGAAATTTAACAGAAAATTGGCCATTTCTTGATCTTGAGAGGGATTTGAAGAGTTGGAAAATATCTTGATCCAGCCAAAAGAGCCCTAGAATTTGTAGAGATAAAACACAGAAGGCGTCCCAGGTGATCACGTATGTGGCATACAGTAGAGTTTAGAACAACAAAAAAAATGCAGCAAATAACCCCAGTGGTGCACAATGGGAGGACTTACTTCTAAGACAAGTTTCCTCCACAACAATGAAACTTCTTGGCTTGATAAGCAGAGAACCTTCTGGCCAGTTGAGTAACATCCAGCTCCTCCAAAATATAAGATCCACCTCTAACTTGGCAAAGCACCCAATAATGACCATTCCAGCAATTTGAGAAAAGCTTGTACCAATGGGTCTCCAAAGATTGATTATAAGCTAAAACTAGATCACCCGGGTTCAAGGAGTCCCTGATTCAATTGGAGTGCTTGTCCTCCCAATACTGCACTGATTTTGCTCTGGAATCTATCATCTTCTGATAAGCTTCATCACAAACATCTTCACTTTGCTCCAGTTGCTTGGATCTAGCAACTAATAGATCAGTAGTTGAGGACACCTTGTCCCAAGGGATACCCAAGAAAGATTCCCTTTCCAGATCCAAAGGGAGAACTTCTCTTTGGCCAAAGATGATTTTTTAAGGTGAGTAGCCAGTAGTCCCTTTGGTTGAGATTTGTTCAGAGAAGAGAACAAGAAGAAGGAATTTGCAATAATTCTTGCCACTCTAACCAAAAAGCTTAACAAGTGCAGCCTTCAAAGGAGCATGGCCTTGTTCCACCATGCCTTTGCCTCCAGGATAATCAGGGGTAGTAACTCTATGTTTTACAGGAAGAGACTGGATCATTTCAGAAAGTTTGCCACCAAATTTGGAGCCACCATCAGTAGAGTAAGATCAAGCCAGGCCATAACACATTGTCCAGGTCTCATAGAGGAAAGCTGAAACTGATTCAGAGCTAAGATTCTTAAGAAAATTTGCTTCAACCCATCCAGAAAAATCATCTCTAGCCACAATGAGGTACTTAGCACCACCTGCCTTAATATGAACCACATCCATAGCAATCATTCCAAAGACAGTGGACTCCCCAGTAGGATAAAAAATTTCAGCTGGACGCCTAAGATCACGTTTTTGACAAACTTCACAACTCTTGCACCATTGAGAGACAAATTTCTTCAGAGATGGCCACCAGAATTGTTTGGATAATCTTCAATAAGTTTTGGTTTCCACATGATGACCAAGACCTTCATGGAGACTTTCAAGGATAGAATCTTTTTTAGAAGGGATAGTAACAACAATAAGATCACAAGGATTTCCTCTTTTTGTAAGCCTAGAGCCTTGGACAAAGAAATTAGAGGACTTTCTTTTAAGGGATTGAAATTCTTTAAAAGAGAGATCAGGAGGTTTTTGAAGAGTCAAAAGGTACTGCTCTAGTTTAAGCCAGAAACCTTGCTGAAAGCCAGAATAATCTTGAGGAGAGAAAGAGAAGATAGGTTGGGTTAAAGGTTCTTCTACATTGAAATCTGTTCCAAAATTTGGTTCATTGTCTCCAAGAGGTCATTGAGATAAACCATGAGGAATGGTGAAAGATTTCCCAGGATTGTGAACAATATCAAAAGAAAAAAGCTGGATAAAGGCCACCCAACAAGTCATTGGAGCATTGGGGAGGCTGGGAGCATTGATCATTTCAATGATGGTATGAGCATCAACTTGCAGTTCAAAATGTTGGCCCCAGAGAACAGTTTAAATTTTCTTCATCATTCAAGCCACACAAAAAAGTTCCAATTTGGGCTGAGAGTACCTTGAATACACATCTAAAAATAGCAAAGATTCATAAACAGCAGGACGTTCCCAACCATTTTCATCTTTCTGAGTAAGGACAGCCCCAACAGATTGATAAATAGAATAGACAGCAAGATTTATCTTGCCAGCCCTAGGTCCATATGAGATCTTTTTCAAGACTATGTCTTTTCCAACCATCATTTTGAGCAACTGGAAAGAATTTTTAAAATCTTGGGTCCAAATCCATTCAGCATCTTTCCTGGTTAGACAACATAAGGCTGCACGTATCTTGGATAAGGATGGGATAAAGATTCTAACATAAGTGAAAACACCTAGGAAGCCCCTAACTTCAGTGGGTTTGATTGGAGTAGGCCAAGAGATGATCATGTTGAATTTGGCTGGTTCCATCCTTCTTCCTTCCTTGCAGACCAAATGACCAACAATTTCCAAGGCAGGGACACAAGCAGCCAGTTTGGATCCAGAGACAGTAAGGCCAGATTCCTTGATTTGGAACAGAATCCTTTCCAAAGTAGTAGCATATTCCCACATCAAAAAACAAATTCCTGAATGCCAAGGTAAGAGCTCATCATCATAGTCAGAAACTGGACCTTTAATTCCACCATCTTCAATAAAGATACCAGCATTATCAAGGATTTCATCCTGGAGGATCCACATCATCTGATCCAATAGACTGCAACCAAATGAGTGGATCCTTGAGGCAATTGAGTAAGTTGAAATTGACCAAGAGGAGTATCAAAAGTAGTGAGAGGGAAAGAAATAGGATGTAAGTATTGTTTGTTGTATCTACCCATAATGTCTCCTAGACCATAGCAAGCTCTCCCAGAAAAAGATTTGAAAAATTCTTCGGTAGCAGGAGGAATACCAGAGTCTTTAATAGTAACTTTATGAAGAGGTTGAAGAACATGAACTATTCTAAGTTTACCATTACTATTGAGGACACATAAGACGGGGCTGGAATAACTAGAGGTTGACTGCTCATATAGGCCAGTACAAACTTGTTCTTGGACCAACTTGATAAATTTTTCAACTTTAGCAGCAGGGATAGGGATATTCTTCTTTTGCCAAGGATCATGTTCAACTACAGGGATGATATAAGGGAGGCCATAGGATTCTTTCAAGAGACCTCTCTCTTCTTCAAAGAAAGAAATAGATTTTTCCCTTAGAGATGAGACATTTTTGATCAAATTTAACTCATCAGGAAGAAGCCATCCATCTGGACCAAAGTTGACCACCTTCAGACATTCTTCAGTGACTCAACCATTGGGCACAAAGGGACCAGTAAGGGATTGAGGAAGGCCACAGTAAGGATCATGAGATAAGGGAGGACACATAAGAGGAGAATTGAGGTTGAGAGGCATAGGCTGGTTGACTGGTTGGACTTTGTTGGAAACTGGCTTATACTTGGTCAAATGCAAGAGAAGTTGTTGTTTACTCCAGGAGTTGACTAATGAGACTTGATAACAAAAACTGAGTTCAAGTTCCAACATTTTCCATGTCCAATGTTCTGCAATATCCTTGAAGGGTGCCTTTTCCATAAAGGGAGAACCAGGAGATAATACGTTTCTCACATGTGTGGCACAAGGTAGGGTTTTGAAAATGATGGTAGAAGGTTGCCCTGGCAGTACAAAATTGGGAGGACTTACTTGTACCCCAAATTTCCTCCACTGAAGCCCATATTCCTCCATACCAAAACTACCAAGAATTGAATTGAGATCAGGATCTAGTTTAGAATCATTATGGAGATGCAAACAAGAACTGAGAGAAGATTTATCAGACCTAAGAGTACAAGGAAAGGAGGCACAACAGATCCAGAGAAAGAAGGAAAAGAAATATTTTTGGATTTTTCTATTTTGAAATGTTTTTGATTTTTGATATTTTCTAGTTTAGAAGAAAAAGATTAAAAGAATAAACAATAAGCCTGGGGGATGAGAATTGATCCTTGAGTTGAAGTCTGAGGCTGAAAAGAACTAAAAATATTAGTAGGATAAACTATTCCCATAAAAAATTAGAGGAATTGGAATTATCCTTCTGCTTCCCCTTTATAGATGATTTAGAAGAATGAACAGGAAAATCTCTTTCCCAACAACAAGAATCCAAAGAACAGGGGGGAACTTCAATATTTCTACCATCAGAATCAGGGAGAAGAATTCTCTCCCCAACTTGATCAGAGAAAATTAGGGTAGCACCAAAATCCATTAAGCAAGGTTGTCCCAAGATCATAGGTCCTTCCAAATGAGTGATCCAAAAATGACAGGTTCCAAAAATATTTTGACCAATCCTTACTGGAACATCTTCAGAAATACCAAACAATTCACAAGATTGATTAACTATCCCATAGACTGCAGAATTGAAGCTGACCCTAGGACTGAGTTTGAGTTTACAGGCCATGGCATCCAAAATTAAGTTGAGCTGAGATCCAGAGTCCACAAGAGGAGAAACAGTTTTAGCTGAGTTACCAAGATAACAGGGGAGGAAACCAAGAGGAAAGGAGTAAAGGCTGGAATCTGAAGAAGGACTAGTTCCCCCAGAGTCCTCCATCAAAGTGCCAGAGGAGACCTTTAGTTCTTCAGGACCAATATCCACATGTTGACAAGAGACCCATTTCTTCATTCCTTCAGCAACAGATGGCAAGATTGATAGGAGTTCAGCCACAGATAGATCAGGAATTTGTAGATCAGAAATTTTCTTTAATACTCCTTCCACAGCATTGGGGTGGTCCTTTGAGATTCCCCTTTCAAATCTGTCAGCTTGCTACTATGTACAGAGCAACCTGTCAATAGCAACACAAAAATATGAAAAATAAGAATATCTCAATTAACAAAATAAGGAGTGAGAAATCCATAAATATTATTACAGAAATGTATTCCTCACCCAAAATTAGGTAGGGTCACTCACTGATCCCACCCTTGAATTCCAAGTCCTTACATTTTTAAAATAATTAAAAAGGAAAGTACTAAAAATTACAACACCAGTATGGCACTTTTTGGCAATTCTTACATTTCACACGTGTTGTCACGTATAGGGTTTACACCTAAAATTCACTCATAATTGAGGTTTTGTGTATATTTTAGGGGTTACACGCGGAAATGTGTTATGTCACAATTCCCGCGCGCAGCCCCGCATCATTACATATCCCTACGTACTTGTAGTAGCAGATTCCCGCCTACTAGAGACCCGCGCGCAGCTTATTCTTCCATGCACGCAGCGGATCCTACCCCGGGCGCATCTGTACTAACTGATCCCCGCATCTGGATCCATTGTGACTAATCTGACAACCAGTTACCGCTCAGAAGAGCTACAACCTAGTTAGAGTTGCCTAGTATATGTAAAAAACTGACATATGAATTACTAATGATCTAAAAAGATCAAAACTTAAATAAAATTAATGAAAATTAAGTTTAAAAATTTTTTTAATAATAAATCAAAGATCAAGGATTACCACGTAAATCACTGACTCTGATCTTTGAAGACCACAAAACACTACAAGAAGTGTTCATAAAAATTATTAAAAATTATCTACATGATCAGCAGATAATGGAAAATCAGTAAACATCCACATCTGCCCGCTTTAAAGAAATATCAATATTAAAAATAAAGGACAAGTACAGAACAATCAAATTTAAGCCATAAAAGATTAACAGATCCTGTGGCTAAAATAGTACGGAAGTCCAGCAGATCTAAGGACAGATAATTGACAGCACGAAGTGGACTTGCTAATCCTGCCCTGACTGGCTTTAAAGCCTCATCCCACAAGCAGAACCCTCTCTACGTGCCCTGAGAAGATCAAAATCACCCCAAAAAGGTATTTATACAGACCTCTTTGGATCCAATCAGTTAATCAGTTTACCAGGAATTATTATTATCAATCAGACAACGTTTCATTGTTGATCAAGTGCTTATATGAAGATAAGCAAGTGATTTCTGACTTATTCTGTAGTAGTATTATTTATTCTTATTGACCAATCAAACCTTGAATCAGAGTGACTGTTACCCCTCCTGTATTGGCCATTTGTGCTGTTACGCCCGGCCATTAGTGGAATAAGTCCTTTCTAAGGCACCCATCTTTATTCCAAGGTTCTTAAACTGCCTAAGGAGGCCCCTTGAAGAGAGGTTGCTAGTCTGTAAAGATCCCCAGTAGTATAATACTGTGGCCCCTCTTTTATATTGTATTGAAAACCATTTATTACCAAACCAATTAAACCTTGCAACTGCTCTTATTATATCATTTATTTGGGCTTCTAAGTTTTTATTATTGGAATAATAATTATTATTATTACTCCAGCATTTTTATCACTCTCTGTAGCTAAAGGACTGCTAGGTTCCTGGTATCAGAGAGCCGACAAAATCAAACTTTGTGCTGGGTGGAGGGAGGAAGTTCAGGTGAAGCGGGAGATAAGATGGGATCAGACGGTTGAGGTGAATCGGATGAGAGAGGGGGATCTGAGTGATCTGGAAACCTTTCCATGAGTGGCTCCTTTTCTACCTCCATGTCTTCAACATTAGAGGAAGGAGGCTCAGGTGAGTATCAATGTTTGACTGGTTTTTGGAGAATTGAAGTGGGCAAGGAAGGGGCTTTGTGAGGTTTAGGTTCCTCATGTAATTTCCTGGCTGGATCATATTGATAATTAGTCCCAGAAAAACTGGAGGAAGAGATAGATGGAGGGTACCAAGGTTGAAGAGTACCACAGGAAGATCAGAAATCAAAGGAAGCAAGGAATGCTTTCATTGGAGGTGGAGGCTGATAAGAGGCCACCACATGAAAAATAGGGAAAGATGAGTTGAAAGGGATCAGGGCACCATTAGGAACAAAGAAATTGTTCCCCTTCTGCTCCACCAACTTTTACTTTATATCCTTCTGGAGTTCCAAGCATCCTCCAGTTCCATGGCCTTCCCTATGACAGTAGTAACAGACCAGGGTATATTCAGGGACAGAATTAGAGGGTTTAGGAGTATCAAGAGAAGAAATCTTTTGATCTATTTTGTTCTCAAAAGCTCAAAGTATCTTAGTTATTTTGTCTAGAGTAGTAGGTTCTTGAGTAAAATTAGGATCTGCTTTAGGTCTTTTATCTGCCATCATCTTATTCATAATATTTTTGGATTCTTTAAAAGAAGGAGCATGGACTGTTTCAGTGGCTCTAGGTTTTTCAAAAGTTAAAGAAGTTTGACCTTTCATAACTTCATCCACAGTACTCCTGCGGATAAGGAAAACAGGGAGCTGGAATCAATTATCCCTGGTGGTGATCATAGATCCAGATTTGACCAATTTTTATTTAATCCTTTCCTGCATAGCCAAAAATAAAGATTGGAAGAATTGTGCTCAAACTTTCTCCACTGAATCAATGTGATAATTTTGAATAAGATGATTTTGGATAGGATCCCAAGACTTCCTAAAAGACTGGTAGTCAGAGGTTGAAGAGAAACCACCATTCAAAATTTATTGAGATACAAGAGAATCCAAATACTGAAAAGTAAACCAAGCTACATCTATTTTACCCCAATATGTGCTTCCCTAAGAAGTATCCAGTTGTGGGATTTGAATGCTTCAAAAAAATCAAGTAATTCCATAACTTCATCAGAGGAGATAAAGAATCTTAACTGGTAGGCCATATTGTATTTGCTTGCTCCATCCACTCCAGCAGCCATTTTTTAAGAGGCAAATAACCATTCAACATTTACCCCATTGAAACCTAAGTTCTTGTTCTGAGGTTTGATATTGACCATCTTTGGTTGAGCATAGGTGGTTGGGGTACCAGTAGATGCCATTTCAAATAACAGAATTCCTAGAGGATCCAAAGAGCAGATTTCCAAAGTGGCCCACAAGTGTGGAAAGAGTAGGGTTTCACAAAAAACAACAAGTAACTTGCCTGGATGGTGCAAAAATTGGGAGGAGTTCCTTCTAGGATAAGTTGCCTCCATGGATCAGATCTGATCAGAGAGAAAAAAACAGAGAAGAAAAGAAAAAGATTGGATTTTGAAGTTTGATTCCAAAAGTTGATGATGATGGGAGTGAAAATCCCAAGGTTTCTGGTTTGATCCCAGCCCGGGGGACCAAATGTAAGACTCCAAACGGTGCTAAGCTGTAGGCTGTTCTGTGGAGGGGAAAGGTTCTGTTTAGCCTGCCCTCCTAAGAGTTACAATAATATTTAAATGTAACCAGAATTGAGGTCCAGGAACTTGTAAATAAGGAATCAATGTAAGGGGATGAATTTGGGAATAGTTGGTAGCAATGGAATCAACACTATCTGAGGCAAGATGGTGCAGGGAAAGACTTGAACAAAATAAGTCAAAGTTTTGTTCAGAGTTCAATGGAACAAGGCAGTTTTAAGTAACAAAACCCACAAGCTAATAACTCTGGTCTTCCCCAGAAGATTAGGAAAGATAAACTTAATACCAAACAACCTCCAGGTTCTCAATGAACCTGCCCAACTCTCCGCAATCAAGCGCTTGAAGGGTACCAGGTAACTGTGGGTGGCTGAACAAAACAAAAGAAATTTGTTTGTAAAGCTCTTAGAAGCAAAGCAATATCAGATTTGACCAAGAAGAACCCAACACTTCTCAAGGAACTCAAGAGTAGCGTTGCAGAATTCAACTTTGAAAGAATAATGGGAGGTCTAACACTCCAGGTTTCAAGCTTAAAGAAACCTCTTAGTCAAATGTGACCGGGTCCAAAAAGATGATCAGGGAAGGATCAAGACCAGTATGGTCAGAGAAAGGGATCAAGAGTGGTATAACACACTCAAGAATTCCAATAGTCAGAATTCTCTTCAAAAAGCAAGGCTATGGTTGGTGATAAGGAACAGGGTCAAAGATGGACGGATCAAAATTTTGAGTATGGAGGCTCAAAGGATCAAGGGGCAATCATGGATATACCCAGGATGAGGATCAGGATCAAATTACTACTATAATGGGGGGAGATATGCACACACTCCCATTGATTCTTGGAAAGAGGAAGGGGAGAGCACCTCCTTTTATAGGAAAGAGGCCTGTAGACTATTTACAAGAGAGATTTACAGATAGAGCGGAAAAAAGGTTTTTTTTTTTTTTTTTTGCGGATGTCATGAGAAAACAAAAGAAAAAATTAAACAACTCAGAAAAAGAAGAATTGAATCATGAATTACAGGAATGGGAAGACTCCAGCCCTTGCCAATGATGGGCGCGGGAAGGAGAGTAGCAAGTGAGAGGTTGCGTGGACAGGCTGACAGGCCCAGGCAACTGCTGGCCCGCGGATGATTGCGCAAGGGTGCGGATCTCTGACGGATGAGGGAAGGGACTTGCGCTTGGGCGCAATCAGTGAAGTGACCAGTTGATGGGGACCAGTTGGAGGGGTAAATTGAGGAGTGGTCACTGAGGGCGGTGCAAAATTTCTGACAACCGCAAGCAACGCTTGTGGTCATTGGTCAATGGATTGGGAGGAAGATTGAATGGGGAGCAGAGAGGGACATTGGTCAGAGCAACTTCCCAAAAAATGATGGAGGTGAGTTCAAGGTGGAGGTTGGCAAGGATGGAAGTGAGATTGGTCATGGGAATGACCAATTGGGTCAGGTGAGGCGGACCATTCCCATGACCAATCTCACACGGTGGTCAGATGGGCAATGGGGGCTGGTAATGGAGGAAGGTCAGGATGGGATGGGATGGGTGATTGGAGGTTGATTGAGGATTCAAGGGGGTGTAGTCACCAATGACCGCAAGAAATGCTTGCGGTCATTGTCAATGGCCGCAATTGATAGGAGAGGGTTGATGATGACAATGATGATGATGATCAGGGTTGATGGCCTTCCACGTGGCATTTGGAAAAAAAAGAAAAAAAAAGAACTGAAGGATGAGGAGTGAAGCAAGAAGGACTTGAACACGGGGCACAGAGTTCCAGGCACTGAGAGATCTTCCCAGAAAACTAGGAGAAGCGAAGAATGAGAACTGGAAACTGAAATAGGGGATTATACCGTAATTTTTTTTTTGAAGATGTATTGATGGATAAGGAAATGTAAAAAAAAAATTCAAAAATTTCCACAATCCATGAGGTGTCCCGGATTGTTCACCACAAAAATCATTCATGTTAGTTTCAAGAGTCTGGTGCAAGTTAAAATCAAAAAAAAATTATTTTCTAATGCAAAAATGGCAGCATTCATTGGAATACTCCTTTGCATTAGTGTCCAGAGTTTTCCGCAAGTTAAAATCAATTAGACATACATAGGGTGTGTTTATTATATAGTCTTTTGGAATGATTGGCTTGGAAAGTATAGTAAAAGTTTAACTTAACTTTGAATATTAATTAACAAGTAAGAATTCAATTGCCATCAGCATCAGCAACTAGAATACTGATGAGCCCCGCCCCTGCAACAGTGTTGAAACAAATGGTGATAGATTCTTTCCTTTCTTCAAACAGAAGTAAGGCTCAAAGCTTTGTTTCTGAACCAAGCTTGGTCCCGCAAAGAAAATTTGGGGCATCAGTATCAGAAGTTCCAAGCCAATGGAGAAGGAGACATCCCCTGCTTCAGATATTGTAATGGAAAGTAAGTCTTTCCTTTATCATAAGAAAAAAAAATAAAAGATTGGTGAAGTTATTGACAAATTAGAAGGTTGCTCATTCCTGTCATCATGAATACCAGGAGCAAGAGGGTTGAGCTTGTTCCCCCCAACAAATTCATCAGGAAAAGAAAAGGACCTGCCTCCAGGTACAGCAAATCTTCTGACTTGCCACAGCCAGAACAAGATCAACTACCTGAAGGCGGTAGCGGCAAATAATGGAGAGAACCAGTCCAAGTTATTGACCCAAGCCCCGGAAATGTACAGGGCCCTAATCAAGTTGTTGGGGAGAGGCAGATTGATGAAGGAGACAGAATCATGGGACCCAACTCAAATAAAGAGGCCAGTGGTGCCAAAACCAAAGGTAAAGAGGAAGTTAATGGAGGGGGCAAGCCCGCGAACAGTAGCTTCAGGCTCCCAGGAGCCTTTAAGGAAAAAGAGCCCATCCCCTCCCCTGAGTCAAGGAGAAAGGATGAGGAAGAGGAGAGAACACAGGCACTCCATTTATGGAGAAATGATGAGGATGGCCCAGTCTCTGCAAGGAGGCTTCCAATTCTTGGAAGAAGAGAGATCCAAAAGAGCCAAGAGGGGCTGAGATTGTCCCTAGAATGTGAAATTTTGCTAGAGAAATTTCAAGATATTGTCTTCAATGAAACACTTCATATCAAAAAAGCGGTAGTTCACACAAATAAGTATTGTATAGAAGGCTTTGCAGCCATAGATAAAAAGTATTCCTGCATTGTTTCAGATAGCTTGACCTTGAAATCAATTTTTCCAAGTTCTGTGAAAGATATAGAAGACTTGACAAATAAAGCAATAAAGCTAGACTTGAGGAAAGCACAAGCAGGAGAAATGAGTAATCTGGATGAAAAGCTAACTTATATTGATGATACTCTGAAAGATTCATGCAGAGAATCTACCAGTATGACGAGAGATGTGAGGTAAGTAACCTCAATGGTTTTACAACTTAGTAGTTCTTTGGAGGTTTTAGAAAATAAGTTTGATAAAAACTTGAGTTCTGTCAAAGAAGATATATTGAGGTATCAATTTATGTCAGAACAGAATCTAGAAAAATTAAGTACCAAAATTGATAAATTACATGAACAATTAGAGCACAACCATGTTAAGATTTTTGACAGATTTTTATCCTTTTCTCAAAATAAAATCAGCCATTTTGTAGGATCCAGAGCTCCAAAAGTGAAAGGAAGGAACAAAACAGTTGAGGAAGACAATGATCTGGTGCAGGATTCTGGTAAAGGAGAGGTTTTTAAGCAAATATTGCAGGGATTTCCAAAAATAAACAAATGGCCTGATTTCTCTGGGGAGGGTGAATATGATCATACTAAATTTATTTAATGGATTGAAAAACTGAAAGAAGATACTGGATTTCCTGATAAATTGATTACTAGTAGATTAAGTACTCTATTCAAGAGGATAGCATCAGATTGGTATAGATAAAGAAGAAGTGCAGTAGGTGTAAAAGACTAGGAATTTTGGAAAAGAGAAATTAAATCCAAATTTGGAACATCAAATTGGAAAAGGAAATGCTTGAGTGCTTTCAAAAATGATAAATTTTTTCCAGCAGTGAAACCACCAGCAACTTGGGTAACCAGGCAAAGAAAGAGACTTAGAGAATGCAACCCATACTTGGATCAGGATAGTATCAATTTCAAATTAATATCCCTAATGGATGGTGAAGTTTTGTTTGCAGTAAAGACAACTATGAAGACTACAGACAATTGCTCAAGCTTAATCAAAATACTTGAAGATATAGTAGAAGACAACTCTCTAGGTAGAAGAAAATCATATGATCCTAGGGATATTCCCATGGAAAAGTCAAGCAAAGGTAAACTCCCTTTGAAGCAGAGTCCTCAGACTAATGATCTTTCTCACTATACTTGTGGTAAGACAGGAAATACTTCTAGAAATTTTCCCCAAAATGCTAGTAAAGTCAATAAAATAGAAACTAAGACAAGTGACAAAGAAGAAGTTGCCTATGAATCCTACAATGACCATAGTGAGGCAGAATATGTTAAACTGATTATAGGTTGCATTAATTCTGTTAATGCATCAAATGACTTAGTAGACTTTTCATTCTGTGATGAATCTTGTAAAGTGCTTCTAGATTCTGGTGCTTGTAAATCTGTAGTTGGCAAAGGGTACTTAGAAAATTTGTGTCCACAGTGGGAAAAGCACTTAATAGAGATACCAAAGATAACCCTGCAAAGCTGTTCTGCTACTCTAGTTCCCTTAGGGATGGTGAAAATTAGATTGATAATGAAGAAATTGGCTTTAGTAATAAAGTTTATAGTAATTGAAAATACTGAAACAGAATATTTCATAATTGGCAGTGACTACATGAAAAGATACCAAATCAATTTGTTTCATGAGAGAAGTTGTTCATATTTTACTATTGGAAATAGCCCAAGAATTTATTTCAGTAACAACAGTGAAAATGATGTGAGTGACATTTCAAAGGAGAGTTTTGAAAAAGAGCTCATCAGAGATTCAAAAATTAACAGCTCCTTGACAGAGAAACAAAGGAATAATCTAGTATCTCTGCTATTTGACCATCAAAAAGCCTTTGCAAAGGTAGATGAACCTTTTGGTTCTATAACAGGACATGAAGTGAAAATCACTTTGACAATAGATAGACCATATCCCCCAGTTCTCAGAAAACATCTGTTCCCTGCTAGCCCTAGGAGTAAAGAAGCATTAAAATAACATATAGATAAATTGTTAAAATTGAATGTAATCCGCAAGGTAGGTGCCAATGAGGATGTAGATATCACCATACCTGTTATTATAGCCTGGCACAATGGTAAGTCAAGGATGGTTGGAGAATTCAGGGCATTAAGTTCCTACACAACTCCCAATAGATATACCATGCCAAAGATTTTTGCATCCTTAAGTAAATTGCACCAAGCTAAGTACATTTCTTGTATGGATGTTCTCAAATTTTTTCATCAGAATGTGGTAGACCCAGAGAGCAGGAAGTTCTTGAGGATTGTGTGCCACTTGGGAGTGTTTGAATACCTGAGAATGCCTTTTGGTATTAAAAATGCTCCATCCCACTTTGAGAGGATGATGGATTCAGAATTTCACAAAGAATTGATGAAGAAATGGTTAATAATTTATATAGATGATATAATTATATTTTTGGAAACATGGGATGAACACAAATTAACAATGTCTATAATAATGGAAAAGGTAATCAAGATAAATATGAAGATATCTTTAACTAAGTGCTTGTTTGGATTTAATGAATTGAAAGCTCTAAGTAATATTGTGAGTGGTTTATCACTTGGTATAGATCAGGCCAGAGTAGCTGCTGTCTTGCTAAAACCTATACCCACTAGTGTTAAGGAGATGCAAAGTTTTTTTAGGTTTTTCAGGTTATTATAGACTGCACATTAGGGATTTTGGGATGATAGCTTCTAGTCTTTATAAGATATTCAGTTCAAATGTTTCATTTGAAATGACTAAAGAAAGGTTACAGGCCTACAAATTACTTAAGAAAAAACTGACAAGTGCAACTTTTTTATTCCATTAATACACTAAGAAACCATTCAAGCTGTACGTAGATGCATTTATGGAAGGACTTGGAGCTGCATTGCAACAATTACAAATAGTTAATGACAAGCCAGTTGAAGGTCCAATTTGTTTTGTATCCAGAAAACTTAAGGATAGTGAAAAAAGATATGATGCTTCTCAGTTAGAATGTCTGTGTTTAGAGTGGGCCTTGGACAAATTTTATTATTACTTAGATGGATGTCAATTTGAAGTTATTATAGACTTTACAGCACTTAAATAATTGCTGAACTTGAAGACACCCAACAGGCACATGCTGAGGTGGCAAATCACCATCCAAGAATGGAGAGGTTCCATGAAAATAGTTCACAGGGAAGGACTGATACATAAGAATGCAGATGGTTTGTCAATTTGGGCACTACCTAATGACATCAATAACCCTGCCTATGACCCTGAGGAAACTGTGGATACATTACCTATCATGGCCATAAAAATGAAAAATTTAGCAAAGAGCTTCTGGGATTCAGTGTTTGACTCCTACTCTAATAATAAAAATGCTTCATTTCTAGTAGAAATTCTACAATCAAATACTAATACACAAGACTTGGTGGAAGGGCTAGAAAAAGAATGGAAGAAGGAACTACTTGATGGTAGATTGGTGCTTTTGGATGGTTTTTTGTATAATAAGTCAGCCCACTGATTTTCTTTAGTATTGAAAAAAAGATGAACATGTAGAGTTATTGATGAATAAATGCCATGACAACATCTGTGCAGGAAATCTTTCTAAAGAAAGAACAACAGAAAGAATTAAGAAAATAGCTTGGTGGCCAGGTTGGAGAAACACTGTTTCAGAATACTGTGATTCTTGTGAGAGATGCCAAAAGGCTAACAGACCCACAGGAAAGAGATATGGACTGCTAAAATCCATAGAAGAACCAAAGGAAAGGTGGTCCACTATCAATATGGACTTTGTATCTGGACTACCACCTGGGGGTAAAAAAAATCATAATTTTTTACTAGTGATAGTTGATAGATTCTTCAAGAGAGCTAGTTTTCAACTGTGGTACAAGGATAGTTCTGCAATGGATATAGCTCTATTATTCTGGAACAGCATTGTTAGTGACGTAGGTTGCCCAAAGAACATAATTAATGACAGAGACCCTAAATTTACTTCTGAATACTTGAAAAGTTTGTTTGAACTAGTAGGAAAAAAATATCTTTCTCAAGAGCTTACCACCTTCAGACTGATGGTCTAGCTGAAAGAATGATACAGACCTTGGAAGACATGATAAGGAGGTATTGTGCATATGGAATTGATTCCAAGGACAACAATGGCTATACACATGTTTGGGTATCACCGTTGCCAGCGTGGGAATTTGCATATAAATCTAGCAAGCATTCTACCACCAACATATCACCTTTTGAACTGGAAAGGGGTTGAATTCCACATATGCCCCAAGATATGCTCCTTAGCAAGAGTATTATACTGCACCCCTCTGCTGATTGTTTTAGAGAAATAATGATTAAGGCTGAGAACTTTGCAAGCAGATGTGTTAAAGAAGCAGTAGAATTCAACAAAAGTAGATGGGATAAAACTCACAAAGACCATCACATAAAAATTGGAGATATGGTCACAATTTCAATGGTGAACTTTTCTAACATAGCAGATCATAGAAAACTTAAGGACTCATTTTTTGGACTATTTTTTGTAAAGGCTTTACATGGAAAGAATGCAGTGGAAGTCATTCTGAACAAAGAATTTGACAGAAAACATCCAACATTCCCAATCATTCTGGTGAAGCCATTCATACAACCTACAGAAAATGTTTCATTGAGAAAGACCCCTTTAGTTATAATACCACTTCTAGAACAGATTGAGGATGAACTACCTCACAAGATATTGAACCATAAAATCATTAGGAAAGATGGTAAAGATGTGAGACTCTATCTGGTGAGGTTTAAGAACAAATTAGCTGATAGTGATTTATGGCTACTCTGGTATAGTATTGAGGAAGTATAGAGCCCTTAAGAGAGGTAAAAATTCCTCTGAAGAGTGAATTTTCTTTTGGTGGTAGGGAGTGTCAGCCATTGGACTATTAAATGTGTCCAAATGTCTGCACAACTCATATGTCTTGCTGGTATAGTGATTAATTACTAACCTCACCCCCATTATCTGACACCAAAGTCAATGGTTCAAACCACCATGGAGACAAGAATGATTGATGATCAGGAGTTTTAGAATTATATAATAAATTTTTTATAATTTTTTATAATATTTTATAAGTATGTTTTTATGAGTATTTATTATGGAATTAGAACCTTGATAATGTTTATTATCAAGATGGGGATTCAATATAATTTTGAATTAAGTTATGGGGACTCAGATGCGTCCCAGATATTTATAAATAACTTCACAATAAGTTCCCTTCCTTTGGGGACAATCTATAGTAATTAATTTAAGCTATACTCTCCACTCTGTATAAACCAATCACATAATCTTCATATTATCCCCCTTGGGGATGTAATCATACTTTGATAAACTCTCCTCAGCCATGAGAGCGTCCACTCAGAGGGCCCTGGGCTTAGTTGTAGAGTATATAACTTTTGGGGTATGCAAATAGGACCCTTTACATTGAAAATCCCCCCCAATGAGTACTAGTACCCTATTTCTCATTGGGCAGGATGTGATGGTGTTCTGAGCCCTTGAGGACGAAACCAGGGAGAGGCTAGCTCTCCCCTGATGATTCCTTGAGTCCCCTGAGGGCTCCTTTTACCTTAAAAGAGGAGGGTCTTCACCCTATATCCCCTTCTTCACCAGTTATATATAATTAATTATTTGTAAGAGAATACGGCAAGAGTTAACAAGCCCACCAAACTTAGTCTCAAGAAGGGATTTACTGAGGCTATCAACTTTAGTATTATATTCATCTAAAAATCTTATTGGCATATTTTATTTCAAGTGGAAGGTCCTAATTGGAGTAGTGACCCTTGTGTGTTACTAATATAAAGGGTGTGAGCTTATTTATAAGCAAAGCTCTTTTGAGCTTCACTTATTTGGATCCAGGCCCCTTACCTTTTATGAAGTTTTAAGGTGTGGCTTTTTACTCAAAATAACTTGTTATTGTTCAAGTATGTGAGCTTTTAGCTTTTGTTTGAATTATTTGAGTCAAAAACTGACTGTAACTTTGGTTTTTGCCTTACTTTTGCAGGTATAACCACAGCCAAGTTTAGAAATAGAGGTTTTATCCCTGAAAATTTTCATCAGTACTATATTCACTATCCAATAATTTCACACTCTTGCAAATGTTCTTACACCTGGGGTTTTTGAGTTGAGCTTGTCCAAGTTTGGAAGACATCTCCCAAAGGTGGGTGATGATTGAACTGAGTTGGGCAGACTGACACAGAGAAGAGTATCCTAAAATTTTAAGGGTTGTTATTGGCAAAGGTGCTCCCCCCCTGGCTAAATGTTGTCCCAACATGATAAAGCATTGGGGACTACTGCTGGTTTTGCGGGGGGGGGGGGGGTATGTGATTTTACAGTTGAACTCAGAGAGGTATCTGGAAAATTGTGCCTGTCTGTGTGTAAGGAATTTTTATCTCATTAAATATTTAAGAGAATTGTGATTGGTTAAAACCTCAAAGGGTGCCATAAGACTAAAAAGTTATGAAAACCATTTCTTCAAGCAATGAACAATTTGGAGAAGTTTCATGAAGTTTGTAGTTAAGCTCTGAAGTAAGCAGTTTGCAAGAATCAAAGGCTACAGGATGAAAGATAGAGGAAGAGGAGGAAAACTGCAAGTTTACTCCTGAGATCACATAGTTGCTTGTGTTGGTTTCCAAGATATTGCAAGCTAGCTTGTTAAAGTGAGTGAGTATTGGAGCATTTGTGAAAGCTTTCTTTAGAGCTTTGAACTATAACACAGCTTTTTGTGTAAAAACATACTCAGGGTCTTTTTGAAGGAGGTTAGTAAGATTCACGGTTTTCTTGGTGTAAGGGTAAATAAACCTCCTTGAAAAATTACTGAAACCAAGGAGAACATGAAGGGATTTGACTGAAGAAGGTGGGGGCCATTCCAATATGCGCTGATTCTTGGCTGGGTCCATCAATAGTCCTTGCTACTATGAGAGCTAAAAAATGAAAGGAATGGGTATGAAATTTGCACTTAGAGGCTTTTTCAAACAGTTAATTCATTCAAAGTTTCTGCAGAACCTCTTTCACATGTGCAATTTGATCCTGAAAGGTTTTCAAGTAGACAAGTATATCCTCAATATATACCACAAGGTATTTCTCTACAAGACCAAAAAAGATGTCATTGACAAAGTGTTCAAAAGTGGAAGGAGGATTCCAGAGGCTGAAAGGCATGACAGTATACTCATAAATTCCAAACCGTGTTCTAATTTCTATCAGATACTCATGACCTTTTGCAATTCAAATTAGGTTATAGGCCCCTCAAAGGTCTAAATTGGAGAAATAAGCAGCCCCATGGAAGAGAGTGAGTAGGTGTGACATAGGCAGTAATGTGTAGGCATTCTTCCCGGTTACCTGGTTCAGTTTCCTGTTGTCAAGTTACAGACAAATTCAGCCGTATTTCTTTGGAAAAAATAGCACAAGCAGGCCTGTATTTTAATTTCTTGGTCAAAGAAAACCTTTCAATACATTTTTCGCCATGTATTCTTGAAGCGCTGTTAATTCTTGCTTTGAGAGAGAGTAGAATGGTGGGGGTGCTGGATGTGGGCCAGTACTTTAAATCCTGTGATAATAAGAATGGAAAGGAGGTCTTTTATCTGCTTTTACAGCTGAAAAGATATCAGAAAAGTCATGATTCAAAGCTAAAGACTTTTGAATGATTTCTAAATCTTCAATAACCTCATCTTCAAGCACTGGGTTTGAAATGCTTGCACAATGAAAGAGGATTAAGGAGGTCAAAATACACCATTTGGTAGGCGTATTTTTCTCTTTGAAGAAAAAAAAGAAAGAGGTAAGTCTGACAAATAAGCAATAAATCCCAAATCTGAAAAGGGAAATTGGGAACGGAAGTCAGGTTATTGCAAATCTACTGGCAGAAAGTTGTCATCCAACTCAATGACAGTGTCAGGTAGGCTGTTTAATTCCTTCTTGATAGAAATTTTAGCCTCCTGGGGTTGCAAGGTTTGAAGTTTAATTACTCCTTCTTGCCAATTCACATCTGGATTCCAGTGAACTAGGAAGTCATGGCCTAGAATGGTAACGTCAATTATGTAGATATCCAAGACAAATGAATCCCATTCAAAGCTGGGTAAATTGGAAAATGAAAAGGTCCATTTTGCCTGTTGGGAAAACAAATGAGGCAGTTTGGTTGCACTACTTACTAAATATATGGGAAACCTATTAACCTTGGAATGCGTAAGATTTGTGGAAGTGGAAAAAGATGAACTTATAAAAGAAAAATTAGCACCAGAATCAAGTAAGGCTAAATAAGGAGTATTTTCAGAAAGCAAAGGGACAAATCTTGAACTTGGAGAACCAAGTGACTTGCAAGTGTGAAGATTGACTTGATGTAGTTGAGATAATGTGTAGTTTTCCTTGCAAGTATTAGAAAAACTAAAAGCCAATTTTTTGACTGCTTAGCCGCTTCACATGCTAGCTGCTTTGCACAACTTTCAAAATCATTGTTTCCTCCAAAATAAATACATAACCCATTCTTTTCCCTCCTTTGCTGCTCCTCATTCTGGAGTATCCCAGTTTCCTTGTCCAGGAATTTTGGAGTTTTGGCAATGGTTTTCCCTTTTGGGTTGGAGTTCAAGGTTAGATTGTGTTTGGAGTGTTTCAGATTCTTCAAATGTTGCTTTTTAGAGTTGTCTGCCTTTGGAGCCAAGGTTGAAGATCCATGGTTTTTTTGCAAAGAGGGGTTCTTTTTGTGATAGCCATTATCAAGCTCAATAATCTGGTTGATTAACTGCTCAAGGGAGGTTGTCTTATGTCCCCAAACTGCAAGCTGTTCTATTAGGGGTGCGGGTAAAACCTTTCAAAATTGAAATAAAAGGGCTGCCTCATCCCATTGGATGCAAGAATGCAAGGATTGGGGATGGGAGATATAAACCAAAACTCTACTATTCTCTTTCATAACTAGATTATTAAGTTTTTATTTGGCATTTTGCACTTTGTTGAGGTCACCAAACAGGGTGAAAAATTTTTTCTTGAACTTCTTGAAATTTTTGAGAATACATGTGGGAATTTTATTGGATAATAGTTTGAGGTATGGTTTGTACCACTGCAAGGCTCTTCCCCCTAGAAAGGAAGAGGCATACATAACTTTATGTCTATTGGAAGGAAAATTGTTGGGATTGTTTGAGAAGATGATTTTGCACAAATGTAGGTGGGATCTAAGCTTATGGTAATGTTCTCCCATAAAGTGGTCAGGCTGCTTCATGCCAGGAGTACAGAAACTAGGACCACTTGGACCAGATTGAAAGGCATTTTTATTGAGAGCCTGGATCAAGGTTGAGAGCAAGGTTGAAGATTTTGTCTTGGTGGCACTTGTGCAAGCCCTTGACCTACCAAAAGTCAAATTTTCATTGGAGGAATTTTTGGAATCTTTTATTTCTTTGAAATGATCCACCAGAGCTTCCTGTTGAGGAGCAAGGGGATTGTCAAGAGTTTCAACCAGAGGAGATTTGGAAGAAGGAATGGGATATAAAGGTTGTTGGGCCCGTGAAGCGCTGGGTCTCCCTTCCCCTTAACATCATCATTAAAAGGGGTGAGGGAAGCATTCCTCGTTGAGCAAGTACGTGAAATTGTAAAGGAGAAATTCTATTATAGTTTGGCAAACTAAAATAAAGGCTTTGAGTTAGTTATTTTACTGTCACACAACCACCCCACATACTATAGGGCAATTTTAGGTGATTGTGAACGCAAAGAAGATACTGAGTGCAAGGGAAAATGCAAGGTAGCAAGGCTAACTGCAAGGTGCAAAATTATGATTGGGTGGCTCAAAAAACAACAAGGAATGGCAGGTGTTCCAATTCAAAGGAACTAAAGCCAAGCCCAATGTGGTGACTGGATTTAGCAAATGCAAGAATGTATGAAATTTACTAACTGAGGAGAATATCTTCAGGAAGGCAACCCAGCCTTTATAAGGTAATCCAAAGATAAATAGATACAACCCAATGGATGGTCATCTACAGCTAGAGAGTGGTGAGGCAATTAATTACAGGAACAGAATAGGAAATGAAATAAAAGTAAAGTCATATCCAAGTTTTTAGCATAAGTGCAAGAAAATGGAATATGAGTGTAAGAGGACGTAGGGGATGAGACAGGAAGGAATTAAATGTGAAGAAAATGCAAAGGTGAAGTTCTAGCTTATGTAGGGTAAGGGAATAGTCCATATTAAAGCTATAAAGTTAATGTGGCTTTCTAGGCATGGGTCCAAACTAGTGTGAGTGCATGACAAAGAATGAAATTCTAAGGGTTGATGATACCCAAAGTGGAAGATCAAAGCTTGAATGGATGGTCAAATGGTATAGAGTTCACTTCAAGATTTTCAAGTAAATACTGAGTCAGTTGCCAAGATTGGAAGGTTGTTACTCAAGCCAGAGGTAGTAAGCGGAAAGCACTATTGATTTTGTGCTTTGTTTGTGTCAAGCTTATGGACTGAGGTAGATGGTACTGAGGAAGAGAAGAAAATGAAAATTATCCTGAAAGTGTGAAAATTGCCTTTTTCTGATCCAAATGAAAATTTCCTTCATCATTTTAAAACATAATTTCCCAAGATTGGAGGAATGGATTGAGGAGTAGTGGGATTAGACATGGAGACTGATGTGTACTGATCCGGAAAGTGTGGGAAATTTGGATGATGCACATGTACCTACACATGGCAGGGGATAGAGTGAAAACAATTAAAAACAAAGAGAGGGAAAGAAGTCTGGGAGAGGAGAGTGAAGCTTGCAGGTGTGCAGAGCTAATGAGCAGGGGAGAGCCCCAGGAGTATGCAGAGGTGGAAACTGAATTTGGTTGAGTAATTGGTAGATTGAGTTGAACTGAGGTTGGATTTTCAGCCTGTAGTACAACACCTTTTGACAACAGTCTTTCCCACAATTTTAATATTCCCTCTTGCCACCCAACCCCAATCATCCTCTTGGATTTTCTTCCCATTAATCTCAAATCTTTGCATTGGTGCATTTTCACTGGGCATTTCCAGAGCCTTGTTACAAATTTCTCATGGTGTTTGTAATTTTTCCTTTCCATAAGCAGTCCAATAAAGATTTTGTTGAAATAAATCAGAATCTCGTTTCTAAAAACAGATTTTTAATTATAGCCCTGTTTCTGCAAGATATTTGGAGTTTGGTCTGTCTTTTCATTAGTACATTCAGCTTCATTTTCATTTCTTGAAAATTCAAAGAAATTTATAAATTAAAAGACACCTTTATGGAGCTCAAGAACCTCAGAGAGGCAACTCCCTATTTTCTATCATCACCTATTTCATACAGGCTGCTTTCTTTAACCAAAAAATTCCAATTTCCTTGTAAAAAACCACAAATCATGAGCTAATAATATATAAAAGAATAATCTTTCATATAAAATTTCAAGTCCCGAAACATATTACTTAATAAGGTTATGTCAGCTTCCTACTATTGCAGAGCAAGCTGCAAAGAAACAGAATAACATAAATCAATAAAAATTATATTAAAGGAGAAATAATATTAGAACTGTTATTTCAAATATTAATCTACATAAACATTAAGGTAGGGTCACTCACTGACACCTACCTCAAATTCCTACTGCTTATATTTCTAAATAATTGATGAAGATCTGGAAAGTGACATGGCCTTGGTATTTTGACAATTTTAATATCTCACATGAAACCCCACGTATAGGTTTCACAGTGAATTTTGTGACAGAATCCAAGAATCCTGTGATTTGGAGGAGTTATGGGCGGAAATTTGATTTGTCACAATTCCCGCACGCAGCCGTGGCAACCAATAAACACGCGCGCGGCTGAGCAGCAGCACTTCCACCCTGTCAGCATACCCTGACAAGCCATGTACACAGCCCCGGGCATCTGACAAGTACACAACCCTGGCACTATGGGCTGACAGAGTGACAAGCGGCTCAAGAAGTGCAGGTAACACGTAAAGGTGCTACAACCTAGACGGGGACATACTACATATGTAATAAATGTCCCTGTGAATAGTAGATAATCAAAAAATAAATAAAAGTATATAAAAATACTTAAATAAACTTTCTATGTATTTTGATAAAATATAATTAAAAATACCAAATATGTCAAAAATAAGATAACTACTATTTGTAAAATATTGTAAAATACTTTAAATATACAATGGTGGGAACTTCAAGACATCATTATTTCCGTGACATACTAAGAAAACTGATGATGTAAGAATATTACATGAATTCTCATAGCTTATATTTTTAATTAATTATTTTAAGTAAATCAACAGACCCTCGAAAATAAGGAGTAAAATCAACATCATGATTTTACTCCAATCAGCTAATACATAATGAGAACGCACTTGAAATTTGATTACCTGTAGGAATTTCTACTAAAAGACTTATTAAAATCCTGGGAATATCTAAATATAATTAATAAAATAATAAATTATGTGGATAGATTAGTGTTATTCACAGGTCTAAACATCAATCAATTGGTAGAATAATTCCCATAACCTGTGGAATTAGATGTTACCCATGCTAAATACCAAGAATACGTGAAAGGCTACCACTGGTCACCTTGCTAGCCTTAGCACCCGTCCCTTTGAGTCCCTGTTTCCCTCAGAAGGACAGAATTGGGACTCAAAAAGCTATAAATATAGAGTTCTTGTGACAATATTGATACCCAGAGACCCAGTTATATTTACATCCAGACACCTTGCCAAGGTAATCAAATACTTATAAGAGATAATTAAGTGATTTTTGGCTTTAGTCTGATTAATAATACCCGTTACCAACCCTTTTTATTTATTTAAACTGCTGAAAAACCCTTTTAACCCCAGTAATAGGTTTAACCCATCAGTACACATCACAAAAAGGTACCTAAAGGATCACATAATATACTAGTGAGTCTTATTATCCTTTTTCTGTCGTGGAAGCTTGGTCAAAAGGCCCTACCCCTCCACCATATATTTTATTTATATATTATCTTTGGGCAATATATCCTTTAAGAATATAAATTAAAGGTTCCAAAGTAACCAGGTATACATGTTTTAAAAGTGAATTCCCTGGGGAGAGGTGTTAAAGATCCCCAATATTATTGTGGACCCTCTAAAAATTCATTTAGTTATCAATTTATTAATATTGATTTGTAATATTAAACCATAAACAAAACAATCAACCTTGCAATAGCTTAATCCAAATATTTTATGAATTTTTGCTGCAATTGCTGAAAAACATATTTAATATTTATTCTATCACCTCTGGTAGCTAAAAGATAGCAAGGGTCTTGGCATCCAGGAGGCTGAAAGGTTAGAATGTAAAATTGGTACTAGGCAACCAAAACACTTTCTGCTGGGTAGGAAAAAATAAACATCCTGAAATTTTATCAAAGCTCAAACCAACCAATTAATAGAATTGGCTAAAGTTTGCTAAAAATAAGATTCTGATCAAGTTGGTCCCGGTATTAAAATTCAAGAACAGACCTGTAAAGGAAATTTCCCTCTTTAAGTAATCATTAAGATTTTGGGAAAATTTTATGGGCCAAGACAGAAAAAAATACAAATAGGTGAACCAACCAGTGAAACAAGCCTGAAAAATGATAATTCCAAAACCAGCAGCTGAAGCACTGGGATAGTTGAGCCATAGTGGGGAATTCTTAAATACCTCTATCAGTGCAACTAAAATATTTTTTTATCCCTTTCCAAACTTCTTCATCAAAGTTCCTGTTCTCCTGAATATTCATCTCTTTCAAATTAATTGTATCAGAATCTAAAAAAAAAAATCTAAAGCAGCATTCCATAAAAAATTCACATTTAATAATTTTTGCTCTTTTTTAATCAAAAACATATACTTTTGAGCAAAGAAATTGATCTCAAATCTGTTTCAATCTCCCTACAAAAATTGAACCCTTATCCTTTTCTCATCCTAAATTTTGGCCTGAAGTTCAAGATCCTCATTTCCTTTTTCAAAAAATCATGAACTCAAATCAGAAATAAATACAACCAAGGAGGACCATCAATGATTCCAAACCACTGATAGCAAGAATCTGTAGTTGGAAATGTATAAAATTAAAAAATCTTTCTGATGATTTCTGCATAATATTTTCAGTCTCTGCTGCCTGTCTCATCTATCAAAATTAATAAAACCTCAGCCAAAAATTATTTTAGACCATAAAAGATTCATTTTTTGTTATTACACTTTTTATCCTGAAATTTAAGTAAGGGAAATTTTAAATTTGCAGTCCTCCATTGCTTGTTAACAACCCAAATGAGGTTGTGTGGCATGTTTTTCAACCAATTTCAGCCATCAAAGGCCAGTCGCAACCAATTTAAGCTTTTAAAGGCCGCTCACAACCCATTTCAGTTGTGGACCGCTGCTCACAACCAAAATAGGGTTTCCAGTGGCCATTCACAACCCATTTGCATGTGACAAAACCACCTCACGTACTATGGGGAAATCTTAGATGATTGTGAGGGCAAATGAAGAGATTGATTTCAAGGGATAAGTGCAAGGTAGCAAGGCTAACTGCAAAGTTCAAACATGTGATTTGATGGCTCAAAAAACAGCAAGAGGGATGTGATGTTCCAATGGAAGGGAAAAAATGCCAAGCCCAATGTGATTACTGTATTGAGCACATGCAAGAATGTATGAAATTAACTAACTGAAGAGAAAATATTCAGGCAGGCAACACAGCCTTTATAAGTTAATCCAAAGGGTAATAGATACAACTCATGGATGGCCAACTACAGCTAGAGAGAAATAAGGCAATGAATAACTGGAACAGAATGAGAAAAATTAAATAACATTACAATCATTTCCAAGGTTGTAGCTTAAGTGCAAGAAAATAGAATATGAGCGTAAAGAAACAAAATGGATGAGACAATGAAGAATTGAAAGGTGAAGACAATGTGAATGTAAAGATAAAGCTTATGCAGGGAAAGGAACTAGTCAATTTGAAAAATATACAGTTGATAAGGCTATCTAGGCCTGTGTGAAAACTATTGGGATTGCATGAAAAATAATGGAAGTCTGAGGGTTTACAATACCCAGGGTAGAAGAGCAAAGCTCAAATGGATTGTTGACTTGGATGAGAGCTAACTGCAAAGATTTTCAGGTATATTCTGATTTGCTGAGATTTGAAGGTATTTACGCAAGCCAAACATAGTAATCAGAAGGCACTATTGATTTTGTGCTTTATTTGTGTCACACTTATAGACTGAGGTAGAAGGTACTGAGGAAAATGATATTTCAAAGTGATGAAGACAATGACCCTTAACCTTGGAGCGTGACATTGCAGTGAGAAAAAAAAGAAAAGACAAGAAATTAAAAATCAATTAAATAAAAACAAAAGAAAAAATAAAAATAAATAAAAAATTGAACAAAAAAAAATTAAACAAAACAAAAAAAAAACACCAAAAAAAGAAAAAAAATCATTTTTTTTTTTAAGAAAAAACAAAATTTTGGAAATTCTAAAAATTTTACCACTCTGGGGCCATGGATAAAAATGAAAAATTTTATGGAACAGCCTTAAAGTAACAAAAATTAAATAAAAATTTTTGGCGTTATTACACCAGCCCTAAAGTAAAACTGCCAAAAAAACAAGTTCAACTTGTGTCAAGCTGATCCAATGATATGGACTTGTATCAAGCCTACCTCAATGGAAAAGCCCAAAAGTAAAAATGCCAAAAAATACTTCTATCACAATGGACCAGCTTTAAATTAAAAACACCAAAAAAGACTTCTATCAAGTCCACCTTTTTGGTGTTTTTACTACAGGCCCTCAAGTAAAAACACCAAAAAAACAAGTTCAACTTTTGTTAAGCTAATCCCACCAAAAGCAGTAAAAATACTCCTTATGATGGGATCAGCCCAACACAAGTTGAACTGAATTACCAATAAAATATCATTCAATAAAATCAAAATAATGATTTTAACTCAAAACACTCAACATAATGATTTTCAAAATGTGATAACCCTTTATATTAATAGAATTACAAGATCAGAATCAGAACCCAAACCCAAAAGATGAAATTAAAATGATTTTTATTACTTAGAATAAAAATTAATTTGATCTTTTAGATGCTCAACCCAAACAGAAGCTTTTTTTAGATGTCCAAAAAGCATGTATGGAAACAATGTGAAGGATTGGAATCATTTCTCCCTCAATTACAATATAAAACAAGTGATTATTGTTGAAAAAGAAAATGAAGATAGCATCTGATTTTTCTATGCACCCATTTTCAAAGGATTATAATTACAAAATGAATCCAATGAAATGAAAAATATTAATCTTCCATAAGTTTCAGCTATTAATTGGGCCATGTCAAGATTTGCAAGCCATTTTCAAAAAAAGAATCTTTTTGTTGATTTCATTCACATTAATTCTTTTTTCTATGTTTTTATAATCTTTAGGGAAATGTTAAATTCATGGATCATTGAGCCACAGAAACAGTTCAAAGTGGGCCATGTGGCATTCCAAAAGGTCCAATCCAAGATGTGTATGACCCCCCATGGCCCAAAGAGTTGCGCAGCTCACCCAGCCTGGTCCAACAGCCTTTTGGATTCCACACAACTACATTTTAGCTGTGTGGAGTTGTACACAGCTCAAATGTAGTCGTGTGTCATCCAACACGCCACTAGACCGCGGTGAGCCAAAAAAAATGGAATGAAAGAGCACTAAAATAACCCATGAATCAAATAAACCTTCCAAAAAACAGGAATCAACCAAACAATCAAAGAAATCAAAAAATTTTGATTTTTTGGTTAAAAAACAAAACAATAAATAAATAAATAAATAAAATAAAAACTGGGACTATTCCATGCACTATCCCTAAAGTAAAAAGACCCAAAAAAACACAAGTAACTGGACTAGCCCTAAACAAAAACACCAAAAAAAGACAAGCAATTTGACAAGCCCTAAAGTAAAAACACCAAAAAAAAGACAAGTAACATGAAAAGCCCTTAAGTAAAAACACCAAAAAAAAGACTAGTAACTTGACAAGCCCTAAATTAAAAACACAAAAAAAAATAAAAGTAACTAGACAATCCCTGAAGTAAAAACACAAAAAAAAGACAAGTAACTTGACAAGCCCCAAAGTAAAAACACCAAAAAACCCAGTTCAACATGCATTTAGCTGATCCCATCCTAAGGAGCAAAATATTCCTTATTGTGGAATCAGCCCAACACAAGTTGAACTGAATTACAATTAAACTCTTATTCAAAACACTCAATATAATGATTTTAACTCAAAACACTCAACATAATGATGTTCAAAATGTGATAACCCTTTATATTAATAGAACTTGTTAGCTGCATTCAAATTACAATTTATGTGAAGCCCCATGATGAACTGAAGTCAAAGTCTATAATCTCTATAATCTAGAATACATTTGAAGTTGATCTTTGAGATGATCAACCCAACCAGAGGCTTTTTTAGAAATCAAGGAAAACTGTTTTGCTACAATGGGTGGGATTGGTATCATTTCTACCTCAAGTAATAATAGAACACAGTGGTTATTGTTTACAAAGGAAATGAACATTGGATCTGATTTATCAGTAAAACCATTTTTCAATGCAGTATAAGTATCACATGACTCCAAACAAATGAAACATATAGGTCTGGAATATGTGTCTGCTATGATTTGACCCATATCTAATATAGCCAGCCATTTTGAGCAGGGAATCTTTTCATTGATGTCTTCAACATCAAGTCTATTTTTAATCTTTGCAACCTCCTTTGCACCGCCATGCATCTTAATGTAGCAAGCTTTATGTTTGTCTAATGTTTCAATCATTTTTTGCAGATTTTTATATTATTTCAATTTTTACTTTACTTTCACTTTGGTTCCACTTTAAATTCACTTTGGAATCACTAGGTGTGGAAAAAAAGTTCCAAAAAGTATGCTTTGATCCCAAATTTGGGTTGAGGGAACCCAAGTGTGGTCCAGGGGGTGCCCAAAATTCTTGCACAACTTCCATGGGGTTGCGCACCCCCAAAACAGCGGTTTTGAGCCGTGTAAAAGGGTACACAGCTCCAGATTGCCATGTGGGGGGGGGGGGGTAAAAAGCTCCTATACAACCCCCCGGGGGTTGCGCGTGTTTGGAACGGCCCTTTGTAATCGTCTATGGGCCCCCACGGCTCATTTGAGGCGTGTAGGGCCTGTCACACGACCACCCCACGTACTATAGGGCAATCTTAGATGATTGTGAGCGCAAAAGGAAAGCTGAGTGCAAGGGCTAACTGCAAAGTGAAAACTTATGGTGGAGTAACTTAACACACAGAAAGAGGGATAGATGTTCCAATGGGAGGAAACCAAAACCAAGCCCAATGTGATGACTGGATTTAGCAAATGCAAGAATGTATGAAATTAACTAACTGAGGAAACAACCCCCAGGAAAGTGGAGTAGCCTTTATAAGGTAATCCAAGATGACTAGATAAAACCTGATGGATGGTAAACTACAGTTTTGAGCAATGAGGCAATGGATGACAAGGACAGAGCATAAAATGAAATAACAGTATGAATTGTTTCCAAGGTCTTAGTGTAAGTGCAAGAAAATAGGGGACAAATGTATTGGGATTTAATGGTTGAGACATGAGGGAGTGACATCAGAAGTAATGCAAATATGAAGGTGTAGTTTATGCAGGGTAAGGGACAAGTCCATTTGCAAACTATACAGTTGAGGTGGCTAATTGACTAGCGTGGGTGCAAACTAGTGAGAGCATGTGACCAGAAATGTGAAACCAAGGGTTATTGATACCCAGGGTGAAAAGGCGGAGCCCAAATGGATGGTTGACCAAGGTAGAGTTGACTGCAAGGTTTGCAAGTGGATGCTGAGTCAGTTGCCAAGAATGGGAGGTTATTATGCAAGCCAGAGTTGATAAGCAGAAGGCACCATTGATGTTGTGCTTCTAGTTTTTCACACTTATGGACTGAGGTAGATGGTACTGAGGAAAAGAGTATGTCAAAGTGAGAGGGCAATAACTCTTAAGCTCAAAGCCTGACATTTTCCCAGGTATAAAGACGCAAGCTCCTGCAAGAATTCAGACAGTTTTCCCATCAATTCAAAAGTAGTTAAAAATACTGTATACCCTTTAATCATTACTTCTGTGCTTTAAATATATTTATAATTAATAATGTTGTCATTGTCATTCAGCCGTTGCAAAAAATGCATCTGAAAGAACAAGCAATGTGTCCCTAGTACAGCCACGCGAGGTATCCAAGACAAGTGTAAACAATGCGGTTTGCCCAAGGTTGCTTGTACATTCCCTATAAGTAGAAAGCCGGTTGTAGATGTCCCAGAAGGGTCCAGAAGGGAGGTGCAAAGTCAAAGGTTGGCGCTGCAAGTCAATTATCATATCCCGCCAGGGACAGAGATTGAGTTCTTAGGTATTTGGAACCCTGTTAAGTCAAGAATTAGAGGCTAACAATAAATAAAATAAAAGAAGAAGAAATGGAACTAATATAATCCTTTTTGATGGAGTACTTCCACTATTCCAACATTATACCACCAAAATGCCTCCAACACCACTGCCATATACTGGGTCAATTGGGTTGGAAGTGCAAAGTGAGGTGCAAGCCAAGGAAACGCAAACAATCAAAGAGGCAATTGAAGAAGGAATGGCTGAAAGGGAGGTGGAACCGGAGCAAAGGAGGAAAATGAGGAAGAAGGAAATGGAATAGGAGGAAGGAGTGGAATGGAATGGGAGGTGGAGGAATGGGATGGAACGGGAATAGATGAGGTGGAAGGCCAAAGTAAGGAGAACTGAGTGCAAGTGGAAGGACCAATTGAAACCAATGCAAGAAAATTGACTGGCAATGTCAGAGATGGTTCTTTAAGGGGCCAAAGGAAGAGAGCTCACAAGGAACTCATGGAGGAAGGTGGATGGAATACTAAACCAAAGAGAGTTTGGACTGCAAAGGCAAGGAAATCTTTGAAAGACATCTGGTGACGCAAGTGATGATCTTGAAAAGATTTTATTCTTTGGTGGATGACAAAGATTTGCAAGAGTTTAGGTTGATGATGGAAGAATTTAATGAAAATTGGGAGGAAGCAGAAAGAGAAATAAAGGATAATATGTAGAAATGTATTTTGTAATTATATTTTATTATTTTATTATTATATATATATATATTTTTTTTAAGGAAAATAGGATTTTGATTTTGAAATGAAATGTGAAAGGATAAAATTTGTGAGAAGAAAAAGGGGATGGTTCTGAGAAAGGGAAAGGAGATGAAATAAGGAAATGGGATGAGATCAATGGGAAAAAATGGGATGGAAGAAATGGAATGGAATGGGAGCTACAATTGGCAAGGTTTGCAAGGGTAACTTGCATGAAAGTCTTGAAACCAATTGGGAGAGTTGCAAAGGTGATGGGCTGGTTCCCACAAGGTGCAATATTTTTTGGACTGGAAGCCAGTCCATTCAACAATGTATTATAGCTTTCCCTTGCGTAACCTGGAATCCAGGATGCGGCTTACTTCCCACTCTAACTGATTGTGGACTTGGACCGGTTCAGGAGGGGGATGAGTCTTGCCTGGGTATAGGACTTGAGCTGGCTCTAGGAGAGACATGTGAAAGAATGGGTGGATACCATTCCATTTTGAAGGTAAGGTAAGTCTAAAGAAATTAGGGGAGACAATTGATTTGACTTTGAAGGGGCCAGGCTTTCTTTCAGAGAGTTTACAAGTTGGGCAAGTACTGCAAATATTGCAAGCATTGAGCCATACCCAATCTCCTACTGCAAAGGTTGGGGCCCAAGTGCAAAGCCAATCTGCTTGTTCCTTGTAGCGCTGGTTTGCTGCTTTGAGGTTGGTTCAAAGTTGCGATTGAAGGGATTGGATGTAGTTAAGGGAATCAGTAGCAGTTTGAGAAGGTGCTACGTTTTGGTGACCAAATCTGGACACCCTGGACCAGATGCGGAAAATTCAAAATTTTTTCTACAAAAAAAAAATTGGAATTTTTTTTATCAGTATCACTCCTCCAATTTCCTCATCCTGCCAAACATTCCTCTGTCCCAGTGGTCTAGGACAGGCCTCTCTTGGTCTCATCACCTAGGCATTGCGTTCAATCCCTTCTCTCTTTGTTCCCCCCTATCTTTTGGCCAAAAGCCCGGGCCAAGCGGGTCTCGGCCTGAGATATCTCCATTCCATCCTCTGCCGTCTGGTTCATTTCTTTTCTCACCCCTTCCGCCTTTGGGTGAGGGGTGGGTGATCCTTTTGTTGTTGCGCGCGCCCGTCCATGGACAGAGGCAAGAAAGGTGGGGATGAGAAAGATCCCACCCCAGTCAGGGAGGCCGGATTTACACCGGCCCGCGTGATCAATTTTTCTGATCATCTGAAATCAAGAGAAAAAAAAAAATCCGCTCTATTTGTAGAATCACTTGTACATAGTCTAACAGGGCCTCCTGCCCATATAAGGAGGGGCTCTCCCCTGTCTTTTGGGGTGGGGGGTATTGTATGGTACCTTACCAGAGAGTAACATCATCACTACCATCTTGAAATATATTATCTGTGGGGTCTCATTCCCCTTTATCTGAGACTGAAATCTGGGTATATCCATGATTGCCCCTTGATCCTTGAGCCTCTATACTCAAACCCTGATACTTTATCTTTATCAACAACCAATAGCTTTGCTGGTTGAAGAAGAATTCAACTGATTGAATTCTTGAGTGTGTTACACCACTCCTTATCCCTTTATCCAACCATACTGGTCCTGATCATCCTTTGATTATCTTTCTGGAACCAGTCACTTTTGAATGAAGAGGTTTTATTAAGCTTAAAATCTGGAGTGTTAAACCTCCCTTCACTTCTTTTGAAGTTGAATTCCGCCACGCTATTCTTGAATCCCTTGAGAAGTGTTGGGTTATTCTTGTTTAAATCAGTTATTGTTTTGCTTCTAGAGCGTCATCAAACAATTAGCTTTGTCTTGTGCAGCTACCCACAGCTATCTGGTACCCTTCAAGCACTTGAATGCGGAGAGTTGGGCAGGTTCATTGAGAACCTGGAGGTTGTTTGGGATTGAGTTGATCTTTCCAAAGCTTCTGATGACAACCAGAGCTATTAGCTTGTGGGTGTTTTCACTTAAAATTGCCTTGTCTTGTTGAACTCTGAACAATCCTTGACTTCTTCTATTCAAGTTTTCCCCAACATAATCTTGCCTCAGATAGTGTTGTTTCCCCAGATACCAACTACTATCATCTTTATCCTCTTACATTTGGTCCCTTGTTTACCAGGTTCTGGACTTTGATCTTGGTTACATTTAAATATTTTTTTATCACTCAGGAGGGAAGCCTAAACAGCACCTTTCCCCTCCACAGAACTGCCACGGCCTAGCACTTTTTGGAGTCTTACAATGTGAAGGGAAGAGAAGGTCAGATTCCTACCATAAAGAGTCTGGAAGGGTGACTCTTTGGTGGAGGAATGAGTGGATTTGTTGTAGGAAAATTTGGCTAATGGGAGCCATTGTGACCAGTTTTCCTGTTGGTAGGAGACGTACATTCAAAGATACTGTTTGAGGATATGATTGATTTGCTTGGTTTGCCCATCTGTTTCTGGGTGGTAAGCCATTGATAGATTGCAAGTGATCTTCAAATGTTGACACAGAAAGGTCCAGAAGCTAGAGACAAACAAAGATCCACAATCACTAATTATATTATCAGGGAGACAATGCTTTGAGAATAAAGATTCTATAAATAAATTAGATAAGTCTTCAGAAGAGGCCCTCACATTACTGTGAAGAAATAAAGCCATCTTTGAGAAGCAATCTACTACTACTAAAATAGCATCATAACCACTGGAAATAGGTAATTGCAAAATGAAATCCATAGAAAGCAAGTGACAAGGAATTGGTGGAATCAAAAGTAGCTGGAGCAGTCCATACTTCTGGTGTTTTGAGGACTTGTTCTGATTGCAATCATAGCATGGATCAACATAGTATTTTACTTCCTTGGTCATAAAAGGCCAATAGAAGACTTGTGCAATCAATTGGTAGGTGCTATCCTGCCCATAATGACCAGCAAGCGGAGAATCATGCCTTGACTTGAAGATATCTAACTTAATGCAAGGATTATCAGGTACTACTATACAATTTTTATAAAATAAATAATCATTTTTTTCAATGCTTTAATCACTATCTAATAAGTTTGCATTCTTGCAAAGTTTGCTACACTTAAGGTTGTTGAGTAGAGCTTGTTTTAGTTTGGGAGCTAGATCTTGAAGGTGAGTGATGATCAAACTGAGTTTGGAAGACTGGGTTGAGAAAAGTGTCCTAACATTTTCCAGATTTTTGTTGACAAAGGTGCTCCCCCTCCTGGGTAAACATCATCCCAACGTGAGAAAGCATCAGGGACTACTGCTTGTTTCCCAGGACAGTACATGATTTTAAAGTTGAACTTAGAGAGGTATTTGGCCCAAAGTGCCTGTCTGCGTGTAAGGAATTTTGAGCTCATGGAATATTTCAAAGAATTGTGATAAGTTAAGACCTCAAAAGGTTCCATAAGACTAAAAAGGTATGAGCACCATTTTTTCAAGCAATAAATGATTGCAAGAATATCCTTGTCATCAATCTTGTAATTATGCACTGCAGCAAGCAATTTTCAAGACTCAAAAGCTACAGGATGAAAAAGGGAAGAACAGGAGGAAAACTGCAAGATTACTCCTTGAATCTGTTTCAACAATAGTGCAAGCTAGTTCATTAAAGTGAGAAATTATTGGAGCAGTGGTAAATTCTTTCTTCAGAGCTTCAAACTCCAAAGCAGCTTGTTCTGTGAAAACAAAATAAATGTCTTTTTGAAGAAGGTTAGTAAGGTTCACAGTTTTCTTGGCATAATGCTCAATAAAACTTCTGTAAAACTTACTGACACCAAGGAAAACTTGAAGATATTTAACAGAGGAAGGTGGGGGCCAATCAAATATGCGTTTGCTTTTGGCTGGATCCATCAATAGTCCTTTCTTAAAGACTATGACACCTAAAAATTAAAGAGAAGGAGTATGAAATTTGCACTTAGAGGCTTTTGCAAACAGGTAATTCCCGCAAAGTTTCTGCAGCACCTCTTGCACATGTGAAATGTGATGTTCAAGGGTTTTTGAGTATACTAGTATATTGTCAAGATACACCACAAGATATTTCTCTACAAGGCCAGAAAAAATTTCATTGACAAAATTTTGAAAAATGGAAGGAGAATTGCACATGCCAAAGGGCATGATGTTAAAATACGTAAGCACTTGCGCATGTGCTGCATATGATTTTAATCCAAATGGGATGTACATGAGGGCCTCTGCGGCCCATTGGACACACACATGGACCATACGTGCCTGTGTGGATGTCACGGATTTGGGGAAACTGGCCTCAAAACGCGTGAAACAGCCCTATTGGTTCACAGGCCCTAACAGGGCCGGTGGGGTATATGGGCAAATACAGCCAGCTGGGCTTGCATGGGGATAATTGGGCCCAAGGTTTATTTTGGACATACTTGGCCAGACAGGCTGGCCCGCCAAAGTATGTTGAAATCACCTTTTGGGTTTGGGGGCGGCCCATTGGTGCCGCTGCCCGTGTTGCTGCCCAATTGGTTGCAGCCCATGTTGCGTCCCACTTGGGGCCACTTTTTTTTACTTAAAGCACGTTTATGGGGCCCAATGGCCCGTGCGGGGCCGTCGTAGGGGGCAGGGGGACTTAAAATGGAGCCCCCCACCCCAGTTGTGGCTGTTGAGCCTGTCTCTGCTGCCGCGGGGCTGGTGGCCCGGGCTCCTCCCCCTCCCTTTACTCGCCATTGAAAGGAGGAGGGGGAGGGCTTTCTGGGTGGAACCAGGCAGCGACCGGTTGCAAGGGGCAACCGGTCATGGTGGGGGGGACTTGATCACCCACCCACCAAAAGTGGTGGCTAGGCTGGTTGCATTGAGGCAACCGGCGGTGGGGGGGAATTTACCATCCCACACAATCAAAGGGGCCCTCTCATCCCCCTTTACCAAGGGGGAGGAGCGACGGGCTGGAGGGGACCTGACCATCCCTCAGCCCACCTAGCATGACGACACCCTGGGGGCATCAACCTTCAGGGCCCTGGTAGGGGGATTTGACCACCCCTCCAGGGATTTGAGAGAAAGAGGGGGGGGAGGCATGTCCGCAGGTTACACCCCCCCATGTGTTTCTGAGACCAGAACGCTGGTTCAACCCTTTCACAGAGGAAACACCAGAAAGGACCGGAATAGGCTGGTTGTAAGGGTACAGGGACTGACGCCATGCGGGCTGATGTAGCCCAAACCAAGTAACAAGGCCTTTAGAGCCTGTAGAGCTCTTTTGGGGCGGAAAATTTGCCTTTTGGCTTGTTGTATCATGGGCTCACAAAAGGCCAATTGTTTGTACTTAAGGAGCTCTTCTCCCTGCTGTTTTCCATCATCCATTCATCATCCAATCAAATTAATCACCAATATCATCCAACGTATTAACCCATTGTGAGAGCCCATCAGCAATTATTGACACAAGGTGTCCAGCATTTATGTTGCTTTAAATAATTCTCATTTGCGTAAGCAAATTGCTGGCCATAATTATAACACATTATCAGTACCAAAATCATCATTAATTCCAAGCTATCTAGACCCTTGTACCTCACTCTGGAAAACCTCAGACCTCAAGTTTTCCAACAAGATTTCCTATATCCCTGATTTTAGCTCCACCAAGATAGTTCTGAACAGTCAGAATTATAAATCTTGGGCTGTACTTATGGATAGTGAGCTGGAAAACATCTGTTGTGGGGAGATAATGGATGCAGATGACACTTTGATCAGTTCTGAAGTGGATAAAAAGTCTTATCATCTAATCCTTAGGCATCTTGATGAGAACAATGTGACATGGGTTGCCAATACTCTTGGGGAAGATGAGAGAAGCAGGGGAAGAATCCTTTGGAAGTTGCTTAAGTCCAAATATGCTGGTAATTCCATTAATCATAAGGTCATAGCCTTTAATAAACTATTCAAGTTAAAATATTTGAATTGTAAGCAGTTTGTTGCAGAGGCTAGGTCTAGCATAGCCAAGTTTCAGTCATCAGGACTTAACATGTATCCTGAGTGTTTGTCACTCTTAATCCTCCAGAAGCTACCAAAGGAGTTTGATTCCTTAGTCAGAATTATTTATCAATTGGATCCTCTTCCTGGGGAGGAGGATGAGCTGAAGAGGATTGAAAGGAATGATCTTCAGTTCAAGATGAAGGGGGTTTCTGGAACAGCCCTTGTTGGAAAAACTCGAAATTCTTGCAAGAAGGCAAAAAAGGATTTTCCCAAGGTCTTATGCTATAATTGTCAGAATAAGGGGCACTATTCTAAGGATTGCAAGGAGGCCAAGAAGAGGAAGAAGTCCAAAAAGAATGACAAGGAGGTCCATCTCACTACTGAAAAAATTGCAATGGTGGCCTTTGAAAGTCCATTGGAACTGGTTGTTGGGGAAGAAGTTCCCAACAAGAAGGCCAAAATTGATGAGGATCAAGAAATGGACTTGATTGATTATGAAGTGAGTAATCTTAACCTCAAAGATGAGGAATTATAAGTGACTGATAAAGCTTCTTTCCTATTAGGAGGATTGAAGGAGGATTTTCTTGTTTTGATTGATTCTGGTTGTACAGATCACACTTTCTTTGAACCAAATTTATTTTCAAATCTTAGTGATTATTATGGAGTTGTAAATATTGGTCAGAAAGGCAGAAAAATTCAGATTAGGGGAATTGGAAAAGTTATTCTTGCAAATCACTTGGCTTTCAAAATTTCTTTTGAGAAAGTGTTCTATGTACCAGAGTTGCCTTATAACCTTGTAGCTCTTGGAGTGTTGTGGAAAAAAGCTTTCCAGATTTGTTATCTTGAAGAAGATAGGTTTTTTATTGATATGGATGGGAGAAATGTTCTTAGTGGACAAGTTTGGAACAAGATTTTGTGTGAAAGCTTGTTCAAAATCTCAGCTCTGAGCACTGTTTCTCACAATAGAAGTGGCCATAAGGTAAAGGACAGCAAATGTGAGAGTTTTTCCTTGGGGTCTAAGATTAGAAATGTGTTCTCAAAGAGTAGAGATTGCACTGATGTTTCCAGAGAGGAATTTTCCATTGATTTTCAAGGGCCATTCACACCGGAGTCCCTTGGCGGGGCAAGATACTTCATCAATTTAGTTGATACCACAACTAATTATGTTTGGTTTTAACAAATTCGATCTAAGGATCAGCCCACAGAGGAGGTTTCTGTAATCTTCAAAGTCTGGAAAAAAAATGGTCTAATGAAGGACATAAAGAGGGTTATTACCAACGGAGGTGGTGAATTTGTGAGTAAAGATTTTGAGAGGTTATTGAAAGATTATGGTATCATTCATATAGTCACTACTTCAAGTAATCCACAGAATAATGGAATAGTTGAGAGAATGAATAGGACTTTACTGGACAAGGTCAGAACTATTATGTCTCAATCTGGTCTATCAAATTTATTATGGGCTGAGGTGATGTGTACATTCCGTCTGTTGCACAACATTGTAAGTGTTGATGGGAAGATTCCTCATTATCAGTTTTGGAAGTTGTACCCCAAAAAATCACACCTAAGGATAATTGGTTGCTTGGTGTATTATAGTGTCCACCATAATGAGATGGTTGGGAAATTAGACCCTAGAGCCAGAACAGGGGCACTTGTAGGCTATGATTTAATAATTAAATTGTATATGATCTATTTTCCAGGGACAAGAAAGGTTATCCATAGTAGGGATGTAAAATTGGATGAAAGTACCTTCCCAATTAAAAGGAGTGAAGATGTTGTTGTGAATAAGGCACAGCAAGAAATAGAATTAGCACCTATTTCACCAGCAGAATCTGAGGAACATGTGGTTCTAGAAGATGAAGAAATGGAAGACATTCCACCAGAGGGTTTAGTACCCGCTTCAGGGGAGTCCTTTAATTTGGAACCTGATGAGCGCCCACCTCCAGTTAGAAGGAGTGGAAGGGTTAGAGTGCCAGTTGATAGGTACAGGGAATGGAAGTCCCATTATGCTGCCGCAGGATACAAGGAAGATACATTTCAGGAACAGTGTATGCTCAGTGAAGTCCTAGAGTTGAGTTCAGAAATGGGTAACAGGGTTAACCCAAATAGGTTTGGCCAAGCTATGAATTCTGATGAGAGAGACAAATGGAAGAGTGCTATTTTTGAGGAATTTGATTCTCTGGAGAATAATAGTGTCTTTGAAGTAGTTAAGCGGGATTCTTTTCCAAAAGGAAAGACTATTGTGGGGTCTAAATTGGTGTTAAAAAAGAAGTTTGAAACAAATGGAGTATTGAAGAGTTTCAAAGCTAGATGCATTGCACAGGGCTTCAAGCAGAGAGAGCGTATTGATTATCAAGAAAATTTTTCACCAAATGGAGGGCTGTCCAAATTCAGGTACATAATTGCTCTGGCAGTGGAGTTGGGTGAAGAAATAAGACAAGGTGATTTTGTAACAGCATACTTGAATGCAAAAACTGGATAGGAGGAGACTGTTTATATGTCAATTCCTTATGGTTTCCATGAATGGTTAGTAAAGACTAAACCAGAGACAATGAAGAAAATTTGTGTTAGAAGTTTTCTTTCAGCAGATAAAGGAGAGTATGTCCTAAAGCTGTGTAGATCCCTGTATGGATTGAAGCAAGCAGCTAGGTTGTGGTATAATACCATGAGTGAGAAACTGATACAGATTGATTTCAAGACATCTGAGGCCGACCCTTGTCTTTTTTTAAGAAAGGATGCAATTTTGTTTGTATGGGTCCATGACATTATGATCATTGGAAATGGTAAAGAGAGAGTCATGGAGACACTCAAAAAGGGATTCAAGATAAAAGATCTTGGTCTGGTGCAACAGGTGCTAGGAATGAAAGTCAGTAAGACCAAGAATGGTATTAAGTTAGACCAGAGCCACTACGTAGCAGCTCTTCTTAAGCAATATGGCTTAGAAGATGCAAAGGAGTTTGGTACTCCCATGCAGTCAAACATTTGTTTAGAGAAGTCTACCGATGAGGAGTATCTGGAGTTTGTTCAATCTGGGAATGACTACAGGTCAGCTATTGGATTGCTTAATTATTTGGGGCAGTGTACAAGGCCCAATATTTCCTTTTCAATTGGTGTCTTGTTGCAACACTTAGAGAAGCCAAGCATGAGGCATTTGTCAACAATTAAGAGAGTTATGAGGTATCTTAAAGGAAAGCACAGTCGTGGACTGTTGGTTACAAAGTCAGCAAACTTTGATTTGGTTGGTTATTCCAATGCAAGTTTGGCAGATGGTAACACTAGGGAATCAACAAGTGGTTTTATATTCTTCTTAGGTAAGAATCTGGTGTCATGGATTTCCAAGAAGGTATCAGCAATAATTCTTTCATCAACATAGGCTGAGTATAGAGCTTACTTAGCAGCTTCACAGGAAGCCAAATGGTTGAGGAAAGTCTTAGAGGATACACATAAGCCACAGGGGTTTGCATTGTTGTATTCTGATAAGCAGAGTGCCATTGCATTGGCGCAAAACCAAGTTTTCCATTCAAGAACAAAGCATATTGATTTTCACTACAGTGATCTTCAAGGAGATTGTGTTGAGGTACATGCCTACTGGAGCAATGATTGCAGATAACTTGGCAAAGGCTTTAGATAGGAACAAGAATCAAGGCTTTGTAACTAACATGCAAATTTCACCCCTTTTGGATAAAGGGGGTGTTTTAAAATAAGTAAGCACTTACGCGTGTGCTACGTATGATTGTAATCCAAATGGGATGTTCATGAGGGCCTCTGTGGCCCATTGGAAACACACATGGACAATAATTGCCTGTGTGGATGTCACGGATTTGGGGAAACTGGCCTCAAAACACGTGAAACAGACCTATTGGTACACGGGCCCTAACGGGCCTGGTGGGGAATATGGGCAAATACAGCCAGATGGGCTTGCATGGGGATAATTGGGAACAAGGTTTATTTTGGAAATACTTGGCCAGACGGGCTGGTCCCCCAAAGTATGTTAAAATCACCTTTTGGGCTTGGGGGCGGCCCATTGGGGCAGCCGCCTGTGCTGCAGCCAATTTGGGGCTGCTGCCTGTGTTGCGGCCCACTCGGGGCCGCTGTTCTTGCTTAGGGCCCGTTTATGGGGCCCAACGGCCCGCGCAGGGCTGTCATAGGGGGCAGGGGGACTCAAAATGGAGCCCCCCACCCTGGTTGCGGCTGTTGAGCCTGTTGCAGCTGCCGCGGGGCTGGTGGCCCTGGCTCCTCCCCCTCCCCTTGCTCGCCATTGCAAGAAGAAGGGGGAGGGCTGGCTGGATGGAACCAGCCAGAAACCAGTTGCAAGGGGCAACCGGTGTGGTGCCCAATCTGGGACACCTCTGGACCAGTATGGAAAAAGTAAAATTTTTATGAACTTTTCTATAGACTCCATTTAGATCCTGGGAAAGAAAAATTGTTGTTTTTCCGCTCTATCTGTGTCATCATTTTTAAATAGTGTATAGGGACCCATTGCCCATAAAAGGAGGGACTCTCCCCTACCTTTTTCTAGAAAATCCATGGGAGTGTGTGCACGTGTCCCCCCCATTATCATTGAAATCTGATCCTCATCCTCATCCTGGGTATATCTATGATTTCCCCCTGATCCATTGATCCTTAGTCTTTGCCCCTCTGTGGCCTGATCCTTATCACCAACCAATAGCCTTGCTGATTGAAGATAATTCTGTCTTTCAAAATTCTTGAGTGTGTTATACCACTCCTTGATCCCTTTTGCTGACCATACTGGTCTTGATACCTCCTTGATCATCTTTCTGGAGCCAATCAAAATTGATTGAAGAGATCTTATTAAGCTTAAAGCCTGGAGTGTTATACCTCCCTTATTTTGTTTGGATTTGCATTCTTCCAGCGTACTCTTGAGTTCCTTGAGAAGTTTTGCGGTTATCCTTGCTTCAAATGAGTTTACTGTTTGCTTTTAGAGCTTTTTAAACATAGTGCTTTGTCTTTTACAGCCACCCTCAGTTATCTGGTACCCTTCAAGTGCTTGATTTTGGAGAGTTGGGAAGGTTCATTGAGAACCTGGAGGTTGGTTGGGTTTGAGTTTATCATCCCCAATCTTCTTCTGACAACCAGAGGTATTAGCTTGTGGGCGTTCTTTACATACAACAGCTTTGTTCTTTGGATTTTAAACAAACTTTAGCTTCTTTTGTCCTAGTTTTCCCCACATAATCTCCGCTCAGATCGTGCTGTTCCATTGCTACCAAACTACTATCATCTTTATCCTTTACTACTTGATTCCTCATTTACCAGGTTCTGGACCTTGATCTTGTTTAAATCTAAATATTTTTGTAACACTCAGGAGGGCAGCCTAAACAGCCCCTTTCCCCTCCACAGAACTGCCACTGCCTAGCACCGTTTGGATCCTTACACCAGTCATGGTGGGGGGGACTTGATCCCCCCCCTACCAAAAGTGGTGGTTAGGCCGGTTGCATTGAGGCAACCGGCGGTGGGGGGGAATTGACCACCCCCACACCATTGAAGGGGCGCTCTCCCCACCCCTTTACCAAGGGGGAGGAGCAATGGGCTGGAGGGGACCTGACCACCCCCCAGCCCACCTAGCATGACAACACCCTGGGGGCATCAACCTCCAGGGCCCCTGGTAGGGGGATTTGAACGCCACCTCCAGGTATTTGAGAGAAAAAGGGGGGTTTGGCATGTCTGCCAGTTACACCCCCCCCCATGTGTGTCTGAGACCAGACCCAGGGGTGTCTTGGGTCCATCCTGGCCATTTGTATGGCCAGGGGCTGTTTGCATGAGGAAACCAGCCAGCATGTGAGGTAACAGGCCAGTTGTAATAGACAACCTTCCAGGGGTTTGAACAGGTAAAGAGCTGGTTCAGCCCCATTGAGGTGGAAACACCAGAAATAACCAGAATGGCTGGTAGTAAGGGTACAGAGACTGATGCCATGCAGGCTGATGTAGCCAAAACCAAGTAACAAGGCCTGTAGAGCCCGTAGAGCTCTTTTGGGGCGGAAAATTTTCCTTTTGGCTTGTTGTATCATGGGCTAACAAGAGGCCAATCTCATTTACTTAAGGAGCTCTTCTCCCTGCTGTTTTCCATCATCCATTCATCATCCAATTGAATTCATCACCAATATCATCCAACATATTGCCCAATTGTGAGAGCCCATCAGCAATTATTGACCCAAGGTGTCCAGCATTTCTTTTGCTTTAAATACTTCTCATTTCCCTAAGCTAATTGCTGGAAATAATTATAACACATGACAGTATACTCATAACTGCAAACTGTTTTTTCATTGAGGTCAAATACTCATGGCCTTTTGCAATGCAAACTAGTTTATAGGCGGCTCAAAGGTCTAACTTTGAAAAACAAGCAGCTCCATGGAACAGAGTGAGTAGGTGCAACAAAGGCAGTACTGGTTAGGCATTCTTCTGGGTTACCTGGTTCAGTTTCCTTTAGTCAAAACAAAGGCAAATTCCACCATCTTTCTTTGGAACATCTAAGAAAGGTGAACCAGTTTTCAAATTGCTCGGTTGCAGAAATCCTTTGGATACATTTTCTGCAATGTATTCTTGAAGCGCAATCCATTCCTGCTTCAAGAGAGAGTAGACTGGTCAGGGTGCCTGTGGCGTTGCAGTAAGTTCAATCTTATGATTGCAAGAATTGGATGGAGGAAGTTTATCTGCCTTTACAGCCAAAAAGAAGTCAGAAAACTCATGATAAACAGAAGGTAAAGACTCTCAAATAATTTCTTGATCTTCAATCTTGTAATCTTTGAGCACAGGATTCAAAGTGCTTGAATGATGTAAAAGGATTAGGGAGCTCAAAATACACCGTTTTGTTGGTACCTGTTTCTTTTTGAGGAAACAAGGAAGAGATAAGTTGGATAAATAAGCAATAACTCCTAAATCTGAAGGGGGAACTTGGGAATGAAGGTCAGGATATTGTAAATCTCCTGGCGGAAAAGGGTCATCCAACTCAATGACAGCTTCAGGTAGGCTGTTTTATTTGTGTTTGAAGGAAGGGTTAGTTTCCTGGGGTGGCAAGGTTCAAAGGTTGATAACTCCTTCTTTCCAATTCACATCTGGATTCCAGTGGACTAGGAAATCATGGCCTAGAATGGTATCATCCATTCTGGGAATATCCAAGACAAATAAATCCCATTTCAAGCTGGGGAAATTGGAAAATGCAAAGGTCCATTTTGCCTTTTTGGAGACCCAATGAGATGGCTCAGTTGCACTACTTACTAAATAGATAGGGAACTTATCTATCTTGGAACAGGTAAGGTTCTTGGAAGTTGCAAAAGATTCACTTAAAAAAGAAACATTAGGGCCAGAATTGTATAAAACTTGATAAGGAGAGTTTTTTGAATGGAAAAGGACACATCTTGAACTTGCAGCACCTAGTGTCTTGCAAGTGCAAAGATTGACTCGCTGTAATTCAGAAAATGGATAGCCTTCCTTGCAAGTGTCAGGAAAACCAAATGCTAATTTTTTGACTGTTTAGCCGCTTCATGCACTAGCCACTTTGCAAATTTATCAACATCATGTTTACCTCCACAGTACATACACAACCCAGTCTTTTCCCTCCTTAACCGTTCCTCATTCCAGAGCATCCCAGTTTCTTTATCCAGGAACATTGGAGTTTTTGAAGCGGGTTTCCCTTTTGGGTTGGAGTGCAACGTTGGATTTGGTCTGGATTGCTTTGGATTCTTTGAAGATTGTTTTGAGGATTTTTCCGCCTTCAGAGTCAAATTTGGCGGTCCATGGTTGTTTTGTTGAGAGTGGTTCTTGTTTTGATAACCATTATCAAGCTGAATCACCCAGTCAATTAACTGCTGAAGGGAGGTTGTCTTATGTCCACCAATGGCAAGTTTTTCAATTAGGCCTGCTGGTAAAACTTTTCAAAAATGAAATAAAAGGGCTGCCTTGTTCCATTGGATGCAAGATTGCAGGTTTTACAAATTGGAAATATAAATGGAGGCTCTACTATTTTCCTTCATGACTAGATTTTTGAGTTTGTATTTGGCGTTTTGAACTTCATTAGGGTCACAAAACAGGGTGAACAACTGTTGCTTGAACTTGTCCAAATTTTTGAGAATAAAAGAAAGGCTAGTGTTTTCAAATAGATTGAGGTAAGGTTTGAACCACTGCAAGTCTCTTCCACCAAGGAAGGAAGATGCATACATAACTCTAGGTCTATCATTAGGAAGATTGTGAGGATTCTTTGAGAAGATGATTTTGCAGGACTGTAGGTAGGATCTAAGCTTATGAGGGTGTTCCCCAGTAAAATGATCAGGCTGATTCATGCCCAGGGTGCAAAAACTAGGATCACTTGGACCAGATTGCAAGGCCGTTTGGTTAAGTGCCTGGATCAGAGTTGTGAGTAAGGTTGGAGAATTGGGTTTGGGAGCATTAGTGCAAGCCCACAAGCTACCCTAAGTTTAGTTTTGATCAGAAGAGTCTTTGATTTCTTCAAGAGGGTCCACATCTCCCCCCAAGGGAGAAAGGGGATCATCAAGAGGTTCAACCAAATCAGATTTAGAAGAAGGGAGGAGATGTAAAGGTTGTCTTGCCCAAGAAATGCTGAATCTCCCTAACCAATGGACATCATCATTGTAAGGGGTGTCAGCTTCCTGGATGCCAAGATCCTTGCTATCCTTTAGCTACCAGGTGTGATAGAATAAATAATAAATATATTATTTAATAAATGCAGAAAAAACCCATAAAATATATGGATAAAGCTTATTGCAAGGTTAATTGGTTTGGTTATGGTTTATTGTTATGAATCAATATAGATTAATTTATATTTATAGAGGGGCCACAATTATATTGGGGATTCTTAACACCTCTCTTCAGGGATTTCAGTATGAAAAAAGTAGTCCTGGTTACTTTGGGCTCTTTAGTTTAAAGGATTTTTTGCCCAAGGATAATATGTATATGAAATACACGGTGGGGTGGCAGGGCTTTGTAACCAAGCTGCAAAAACAGAGAAAGGATAATGAAACTCACTGGTATATTATTAAATCCTTTGGGTATCTGTTTGGGACGTGAACTGATGGTTTAAACCATTATACTGGCGTTATAAGGTTGTTCAACAGTTTAATTTGATAAAAAAAGGTTGAGGAAGGATATTATCAATCAGACTAAGCCATAAATCACTTACTTATCTCTGATAAGTATTTGATTACCTTGGCAGGGTTTCTGGATATAAATATAACTGGGTCTCTGCCCATCAATATCCTCAAAAGAGCTCTTTATTTATAGCTTTTGGAGTCCCAATATTGTCCTTCTGAGGGGTACAGGGACTCAAAGGGACGGAAACTGAGGCTATATGGGTAACCAGTGGTATCCTGTCACTCGTTCGTGATGCTATAGCACGGGTAGCATCTAATTTCTCAGGGTTATGGGAATTATTTTACTTTATAATTGATATTTGGACGTGTGAATAACAATAATCTGTCATTTTTATTTATTATTTAATTAATTATCCTTATTAAATTTTCCCAGGAAGTTAATAATTATTTTAATGGACATTTCTACAAACATTCTGATGTCAGGTGAGTTCTCATTATGTATTAAATAATTGGAGTAAAGTCATGGTATTGATTTTACTCCTTATTTTCGATTTTCAGTTGATTTACTGAAATAATTACTTAAAAATATAAGTCATGGGTATTCATGTAATATTTTTACATAATTAGTTTTCTTAGTACGTCACAAAAAATATTGATGACTAGAAGTTCTCATAATAGTATATTAAAGTATTTTAATATATTTTGAGAAGTTGTCATTGTCTTATTTTCGACATTCTTGGTACTTTGAATTATATTTAATAAAAAATACGTATATAGGTTTTTTAAGTATTTTTATATAATTTTATATACTTTTAGACTATCTACTATCCATGGGAACATTTATTCCATATGTAGAATGTTCACCTGTGGGTTGTAGCATGTTTAGGCGGTACCTAAGTTTCTCAGGCCACCTGTCACTTTGTCAACCCGTATTCCTGTGGCTGCGTACTTTTCAGAGGCCCGGGGCTGCGTACACAACTTTGATGGGTGACAGAGATGTATCTCAGCTGCGCGGGGGTGCGTTGGCTGCCGTGGGTGCTTGTGGGAATTGTGACAGAACACATTTCTGTCCGTAAATCCTAAAGTATACACAACACCTCAATTCTGACTGAATTTTAGTTGTGAAACCTGTACATGACAATATGTGTGAAATATTTAATTGTCCAAAAAGTTCAATAGTGGTGCCGTAGTAGTTTGGTCTTTCTTTCCTTAGTTATTTACAAATATAAGGAGTTGGATTTCAAGGGTGGGGTCAGTGACTGACCATACCAAATTTTGGGTGGAGAATCCATTTGTGTAAAAATATTTGGGGTTTTCCTACTCCTTCTTAGGTAAAGTTTATTATTTTTATTTTTATTTGATTTCTGTTACTGTTGTAGCTTGCTCTGCAATAGTAGCAAGCTTAAATTCCCCCACTCCAAGATATGGCCATATCTGAAAAAAATCTGGAGCATGTTGGGAAAAAATTAACTCCATGTGTTTTTCAGTTCCTCTTGCTGGCTCTGTAGTTTCTGAGATGTATTGGTCAATCAGGTATGTTATTCTCAGGTAACCATTCATCTTTGTCTGCAGATTTTCCTTTGTATCTTACTAACTATAGTCTAAAATATTTTCCTTGTATTCTCTCTTTCTTGTCACTCAATATCCTGCTGAATTTCCCTTTTTCTTTCACAGGGTCAGGTTCTATTGGGATTATTGCTGGAGGGAGTTGGCTACCTTCTCTTGGTTGAAAGTGTTTGACCAGGCTAACAGGAAATACTTGGTGTTTTCTTGATAATTCTTAACTCAAGATTACTCCTACAGCATTTTTGCCATGCATCTTTTTGATAAAAAATGGTCCAACAAAGGCTGGTTTGAGCTTTCTGTTACCTGCTAGATTTTTGAAGCTGTTAGTGGATATCAAGATCTGATATATTATTTTAAAGTCAGGTTGTCTATGTGATTTTTCCCATCTTTGTTTGTTGTATTCTACTGCTTCTTCTACACACTTTTGAGCATGATTATTTACCAGATCTATCATCTTTTTAAAGTCAAGAGATGTTGGATTAATAGTTGCTAAGTTTTAGTTTAAGTTATTCCTAGGGAGTTTTGGAATCCATCCTCTTTCCAGTATGTAAGGGGCTTCTTTGGTAGTAGAATGTTTACTTCTGTTATAAGCCATTCCTAGAGCTGGGAGTAGGCTTACTTAATCATGGCAATAACCATCTGAGGTTTTTTATTCTAGACTAAAGCTACAGAACCTTCTTAACATATCTTCTAGGGTCTCTATCATTCTTTCAGCTAATCCAACAGTTTGGGGATGGTATGATGTTAAAAAATGCTAGAGTAGTACCCTGTATATCATTTAAATTCCTCCAAAACTCAGAGGTGAATTTGGGGTCTCTGTCACTGATTATAATCTTGGGTATACCAACATCAGCTATGATCCTATTCCAAAATAGTAGAGCTACATCCATAGCACTATCTTCTTTGTGGTTAGGTAAGAATTTGAGTGAGTACCTCCAGGGGGGAGGCTTGTGACAAAATCCATATTGATGATCTCCCATATGGTTTTAGGTTCAGAGATCTTCTGTAGGAGTCAAACCCTTTTGCCAGTAGTTTTATTAGATTTTTGTCAAGTCTCACAGCTAGTAACATACTTAATAGTGATTTATTTCCAGTCTATCCACAAAGTAGTTTGTTTTACTTTCTCCAAGGTTCTTTCTGTGGATAGATGCCCTGATGAACAATTTTCATGGCATTCCTGGAGTATATGTTGCATATGTTCTTTGTTGCTTAGTACTAATACACTGGAATGTTGGTGTCTTTAGGAAAGCAGACAATCCCAAAAGGTAATCCTTTGTGCTTTATAGGGTTTAAGTGATGCAGCAGGTAAACAATTTATCAGAGCTGCTTCTGGGGATTCAAATTCCATAATGGTAATCAGCAGTTTGATTTCAGGAGAGTAGTTGTCCCTTACTAGGGTGAAGAAAGCAGTATCTAATTCACATAAGTGGATCCCCATTATTGGAGCATTTAATTCAAAAAGATTGATGTTCAAGATAGGAAAGATATCTTGATCTTCAGGGTCATATGCTGGATTGTTAGAGTCATTAGGCAAAGCATTCCTACTTAGACTATCAGCATTCTGATGTTTAGCTCCAGCTTTATGCACTATAGTCATCTGACCTCTATACTGTTGTATAGCAATTGCCACCTGAGCATATGTCTGCTGGGGGTTTTCATCTTCATAAGAGTTTGTACAGCATTACAGTACGTGATCACTTGGAAAGTGGTGCCTTCTAATTAATTTTGCAGCTTTTCTAAAGCCCATACTGGAGAAAAACATTCCAACTGGCTGGCTCCATATCTCTTTTCTGTGTCTTTGATCTTTCTAGATATGAAGAGTACTGGTTTCTCTACTGGTCTGTCTTCTTCTATCCTTTCTTGATTTAGAGCAGCTCCTAACCTTTCCATACAAGCGTCAATGTAAAATTTAAAGTGCTTGGAGTAATCTGGTTGGATGAGTAAAGGAGGAGAGGTCATAGCTATTTTTAGTTCCTCATAGTTTTTCAATATCTCATGTGTCATTTCTATTGAAATTAAATCCCACCAAACTTACCTACTGGCCACATTCAATTGATTCTGCTCCCCGTGTGCCCCCTGCGCACATGTTTCTTTTTTTCAAATTTCTTCTCCAATTTCCTATCTCATCCGCGCAACGGCGCCCACTCATCCGCGCAACGGCGCGCGCACTCTATCCCCTCATTGCTTCATCCATTCTCCTCACCGCTCACCTCACTGCTCTCATTGACTCATTGCATCATATATTCCCCTCACAATCCACCTCAACGCTCCCCTCATTGCTTCACCATTCACCACTCCTCTTTGCTTCCTTTTCCCTCATTTCACCCTCAGCTTCAACAAATCATTCTCATCTCCACTTCAACTCATCATCCTACTCTCTCTTAACCATCAGCTCAATACAACAACCTCCTCAACCATTGACCCGACACTCATCACCCAATGTCAAGAGGATTTCATTTCTCTAGTGTTCATATGTGAGATTTTCTCAGCACTAAACTTTACATCAGCTTCAAATCGTGCTTATATGTTCATCTGCAACACATGTCAGAGTTTAGTTTCTTTATTTTCTTCATCTTTTTATTACCATCCTTCCTTGAGCGCCTAAATCTTTTGTGTCTTCCTAGAGTGAGAATCATTCTTGATTTTATTCATTCCTTTTCTTTTCCTTGTTTTCTTCTTAAAACTTTTGTTGATTCTTTTGCGCTCAGTCTGTTGGCTCAGGAATTTAAAACATTCAGCTCTTCAATTTCAAATAGAGTGTTGTTGTTGCATACTTCATACAGACTCTTAGTTAGCATAGCAAACTTTGATATGTATTGTCTGTAGTAACTGCAAAAACTAATGAAAGACAGTAACTCTGTTTTGTTTTGAGGCATGGGTCTATTCATGACAGAAGCTATCTTATGTTGATCAGCAGCTAGAGTTAGACCAGAGAATATATGTCCTAGGGCTTTCAATTCTCCATAACAAAAGTTGCATTTCTTCATGGATACCTTTAATCTTGCTCTGGAGATAGTTTGGAGTAATAATCTTACTTGGTTGATATGAGTATCCCAATCATCAGAGTATATGATCAAATCATCTATATATACCATCATCCCTCCTTTCCTGATGTATTTACCTAGAACTGTATCCATTTTTCTCTGGAATTGTGATGGGGTATTCTTTATACCAAAGGGAATCCTAAGATATTCATATATTCCCAAATGACAAATTATTCTCATAAACTTCCTCCTTTCAGGGCTTATAGGTATCTGGTGGAAGCCTTTAAGCATATCCATAGTAGTGATATATTTGGCCTTGGAAAAGTTATGTAGAGCATGATCAATCCAGGGTATAGGATAATAATCTGCCTGAGTATGATTATTGAGCATCCTGAAGTCTCCTACCATTCTTGACTTGTCATTATGCCAAGCTATGATTACAGGTGTGGTCACATCTACCTGCTCATTGTGCCCTACTTTCCTTAATACTTGTAAGTCTATCAGTTCTTTGATATGTTCCTCAAGAGTCATTCAAGACTTAGGACTAGAGGGATAGGCTGGTATTCTTAAGTTTGGAGGATAAGGAGGCTGAATGGTCAATGTTAATACAATATCATGTCCTTTAATATCACCAATGGGATGATCTTTAGTACAAAAAGCATTTTGGTTCTCAAAGCAGACTGTCAATATATCTTTCTTCTGTTCCTCAGAAATTTTCATATTAAGAGCTTCTTGAGAGAAGTATTCTTAATCAAAGTCTTCTAAATGCTTTTGATAAGTAGAGGAGGGGAAGTTAGATTGGATGGTGCATATATTAAACTTCTTGTCCCAATTACCACCCACTGTGAAGTATCCACCTTGACTCTGGAACACATCTATACCATATAGACATAAGGCATAATTACCTATTATCAGTTAGTCACATAGTCCGTTTAGCAATACCACAAATTCCACTTTTATTCTCAAAGATTCTTTAGTATGGGGTAGTATTATAGAAGCAGTACATACTCCAATAGCATTCATGGTAGAGTTGCAAGAGTTAAACTTGGCTTTTGGGACGGGCAGAAGGTGTTCTTTCCAATTGGGATCCAATTTGTTTAAAAATTCAGCACAAAAACATGAACAGAAAGCTCCACTATCCATTAATAAACTTATTGTTCTGTATTTATACAATCCTGTTGCATAGCAAGTTTGACCAGTGGTATAACTTTTGCCACTCATAGGTTTAACTGTTAATGGTTTGAAATCCGTAATATGTCTAGGAATTATGATAGGATCCCATTGTTGGGGCAAACTAGAATCCCCATGGATGTTATTAATTTCTATAGAAGTGCCTATATCTCCCTCTATAAAATTAACAGGGTTGGTCAGGATCAATTCACATTCAGAAAGAGATCCTTCAGTATCAGCTATATCTTCATAGTTCTGATTCCATTCAACTTCCTGCTCTCCTTTGAAGACTGCTATCTTTCGTTTTGGTAATGGGCAGTCTTGTATCATATGCCCTGTCTTGTTACAATTCCAACAAGTTCCAGGCATCCTCTTTTTTTCCCTATTTTCATTAGGTTTCTTTTTATCAGAGGTATTTATCAGAGGGGGTTGTTCTCTGGTTTTTTTAATGTTGTAGTTCTCTTTGGGTATAGAAGGGACTTTCTTGTCTAACCCATTCATGTCTATGAATTCTTCTAACACATTGATTAGAGTTGGAAAGTCAGCATCCATAATCATCCTGCATCTTACACTATGGTTAAGATTTCCAGGACACAAGTTGGGGAGTCTTTCATTTACTTCCTCTTTATCAGCATCTGGATAGAAGCAATCTAGTCTTTTCTTCTTTTCCAAGCACCATTTGTGAGGCTTATCCTTGGAGGTGTCAAATGAGGAATTTTCAAAATTTTTCATCATTTTTCTTTTCCACATTCTAGAACCAAATTCTTCTTTAATTAGAAGTTTCCAAGAATTCAATGGTAAGGATCCTACTTCTTATTTTTTACTGATAAACCAGTCCAAAGCTACTCCTTCAAATATTCTGGACAGCCTGACTAAAGCTATAGCTTCTGGTAAGCCATAAGAGTTAATAGTATAGTCAATAAATTTAATAAAATTTATGTGATTGTATTCTCCTTTGGCAGAGAACTTGAGCCATTCAGAAATAGGGGGTAACAGTTTGAGGGCTTGTTCCATCTAAGGGGTAGGACTAGACCTGAAGGTGTTATCCTATGCATTCCTAGTAATGGTAGTGCATAAGGAGTAGTTGTTTGTCTGGGAGGTTTTGGTTCCTCTGTGGTACTCCCCTAGGGCTTGGTCAGATGGACTTTTAAGTCTCCAAGATCATTTTTGATCAGATTAAGTCGCAGTTCCACTTTATTATTAAGAAGATCCAATTTCTCACTAAGGGATAGAATGGAGCTGTTAGTGGTGGTTACCAATTCTTCTTTTAAGGGTTGGAAAGACATAATAAAATCTTCTTGTATTCCCGATAACATATTCTCAATTTTTTGAGTCTTTCTGATCCTACCTTGATTAATTGTCTCCAATAATTTCCCTGTGTGTTGTTTCATATCTTCCATTCCTACCATCCTTTTTTGGCCATTAATCAATTTGGCTACTACTGAGGTTAATTTATCCATTTGGGTATAAACGCCATCCAAATTTCCCTAAACAATTTTGAAATTATGACACATATCATTAGAAAAGGAAGTTATTAAATCAGAGGTTTGTTTGGGCTCTGAATTAGAGGCTTATTTTTGTAAATATTTTTCCATTTTTGAGCTAGGGATATTATCTGATCCTAATTGTTCTTTCCCTTTGGCTTTGGATGGGAAGAAGATATCTTCTTTGCTGATCCTTTGCCTTTCAGTTGGGCTAATTGATCCCAAGGATTCCACTTTTCTACGTAGGATTCTACCTCTTTCCTTGGAATCATTTTCTGAAGAGCTATCTGGGTAGCTTTTTCCTGGGAGATTATCTTTTTCATAGATACCATTTACTCTTTGGCTTGGGCTTCTTTGACCTCTTCCCAATATTTCACGTGCTCTCTGACTAAGTCTTTGATCCTGGCTTTCTTGGCCAGATTCTGCTGGGGTGGCTGCCGGGAATCTTCTTGTAATGGAAAGTGGCTTAATTCTGCTACCTTCTTTGGCTCTAGGTTGGGGGATGGCAGAAGTACTGAGGGCTGCTCTTTGTCCATCAAAATTTGATTCACGGGTTCCAGTACCCTCATGGTTTTCATTATTGGTGGTCTCATGGTTACTGGGACCTCCTGGAAAAGATCCATAGGAGGGAATTCTCCCTGAAGCCTCTTGTGTTACCTCTATTCATATTTAAATCAAATTTTTATAAGTATTTTTCTTTCTGCAGAAAAAATCCGTAAAAATAACTTTTAATTTGAAACTCACTTAATTTGATATTCAAAGGTACCAAGACTTTATTGGGATTAAATTGGTCCTTAGTAGGTAATCCTACACGGTCCTTGTGTGTTCCAATGAGGTATTCACCCATCCAATCAATATTTTCAGGGCTTCCAGAGATATCTGGGACTCCTTGATCCAATAAATTGATTTCAGTGGCGGTGGTTTCTGGTATAGGAGGGTTTACTGATGTTAAAAGGTTATTAAATTGGTCAATAAAATATATTAATATTATTTCAAAAATAATATGGTAATACAAGTTGTATACTTACTTTTAAATTTCAAGAAGTAATTTATAGGGTATTTCTTCCAAGCTTTATGTTTCCTAAATAGGTCCTGAAAGTTGATATGCCTCTCACAATCTTCTTTTTCAAGAAGTTTATCTAAGTGTTTACATGCAGAAGAGATATTAATTTGCTAAGCTTGAGTTAAAGCTTTCCAACCAGTAGGTTTATAATTTTTAATATATTCTTCTTTTCTCATCTTAAAAAGAGTTAAATAATAGATTATTAATTATGCATTGTTTTTTAAATTCACTGCAAAAGAATTTCATGATGAATCACGGTTATAAAGTAAGATAAATTCATCTTTGATTTAAGTTGTTTTGAACTGTCTGGTCCAAGGTATTAAATATAATAAAATGAAACATTCCACGGCCAGACCCCCAATTTTCAGCCTCCTGGATGCCAAGACCTTTTCTATCTTTTAACTAACAGAGGTGATAGAATAAATAATAAATATATTATTTAATAAATGCAGAAAAAATCTGTAAAATATTTGGATGAAGCTTATTGCAAGGTTGGTTGGTTTGGTTATGGTTTCTTTTTATGAATCAATATAGATAAATTGATTATTAAATATTTTTATAGTGGGGCCACAATTATATTGGGATCTTCAAAAACTCTCTTCAAGGATTTCAGTATGAAAGCACGTAGTCCTGGTTACTTTGGGCTCTTTAGTTTAAAGGATATTTTTCCCAAAGATAATATGTATATGAAATACACGGTGGGGTGGCAGGGCTTTGTAACCAAGCTGCCACAACAGAGAAAGGATAATAAAACTCACTGGTATATTTTTAAATCTTTTTTGTATCTGTTTGGGACGTGCACTGATGGGTTAAACCATTATACTGGGGTTATAAGGTTGTTGAGCAGTTTAATTTGATAAAAAGAGGTTGAGGATGGATATTATTGATCATACTAAGCCATAAATCACTTACTTATCACTTATAAGTTTTTTTATTACCTTGGCACGGTGTCTGGATATAAATATTACTGGGTTTCTGCCCATCAATATCCTCAAAAGGGCTCTTTATTAATAGCTTTTGGAGTCTCAATATTTTCCTTCTGAGGGGTACAGGGGCTCAAAGGGACGGACACTGAGGCTAGCAGGGTAACCAGTGATAGCCTGTCACGTTTTCTTGGTGCTGTAGCACGGTAGCATCCAATTCCTCAGGGTTATGGGAATTATTTTACTTTATAACTGATATTTGGACGTGTGAATAACACTAATCTGTCCTTTTTATGTATTATTTAATTAATTATCCTTAGTAAATTTTCCCAGTAAGTTAATAATCATTTTAATGGACATTCCTATGGACATTATGATATCAGGTGAGTTCTCATTATGTATTAAATAATTGGAGTAAATTCATGATATTGATTTTACTCCTTATTTTTGAATTTCAGTTGATTTACTAAAATAATTACTTAAAAATATAAGTCATGGGAATTCATGTAGTATTTTCACGTCATTAGTTTTCTCAGTATGTCAAAAACAAATTGATGTCTACAAATTCTCATAATAGTATATTAAAGTCTTTTAATATTTTTTTAGAAGTTGTCATTTTCTTATTTTTGACATTCTTGGCACTTTGAATTATATTTAATAAAAAATACGTATAAAGTTTTTTAAAGTATTTTTATATACGTTTATTTACTTTTAGAATATCTACTATTCACGGGAACATTTATTACATATGTAGAATGTTCCCGTGTGGGTTGTAGCATGTTTACGGGGTACCTAAGTTTCTCAGGCTGCCTGTCACTTTGTTAACCTGTAGTCCCCCAGCTGTGGACTTGTCAGAGGCCTTGGGCCGCGTAAAAAACTTTGCGGGAGTGAAATAGCTGTATCTCAGCTGCACGCGGGTGCATTGGCTGCTGTGGCTGCATGCAGGAATTGTGACAGAACACATTTCCGTCCATAACTCCCAAAATATACACAACACCTCAATTCTGACTGAATTTTAGGTGTGAAACCTGTACGTGAGAATATGTGTGAAAAATTTAACTGGCCAAAAAGTTCAATAGTGGTGCCGTAATATCTTGGTCTTTCTTTCCTTAATTATTTAAAAATATAAGGAGTCGGATTTCAAGGGTGGGGTCAGTGAGTGACCCTACATAATATTGGGTGGAGAACCCATTTCTGTAACAATATTTATGGTTTACCTACTCCTTTTTAGGTTAAGTTTATTATTGTTATTTTTATGTTATTTCTGTTACTGTTCAAGCCTGCTCTGAAATAGTAGAAAGCTGACATGGGGTGAGGGAAGCATTCCCGGTTGAGCAAGTGCGTGGCATTGTAAAAGAAATCTATTATAGGTTGGCAGACTACAATAGATGAGTTGAGTTCGTTAACTTACTGTCACACAACCACCCCAAGTACTATAGGGCAATCTAGATGATTGTGAGAACAAAAGGAAAGCTGAGTGCAAGGGCAAGTGCAAGGTAGCAAGGGCTAACTGCAAAGTGCAAAATTATGGTGGAGTAACTTAACACACAGCAAGAGGGATAGATTTTCTAATGGGAGGAAACAAAAACCAAGCCCAATGTGATGACTGGATTTAGCAAATGCAAGAAAATATGAAATTAACTAACTGAGGAAAAAACCCCCAGACAAGGTGAGTAGCCTTTATGAGGTCATCCAAGATGACTAGATACAACCTGATGGAGGGTCAACTACATTTTTGAGCAATGAGGAAATGAATGACATGAACAGAGCACAAAATTAAATAAAATTATGAATTGTTTCCAAGGTCTTAGCATAAGTGAAAGACAATAGGGGAAAAATGTATCAGAATGTAACGGTTGAGACATGAGGGAGTGAAGTCAGAAGTAATGCAAATATGAAGGTGTAGTTTATGCAGGGCAAGGGACTACTCCATTTGGTAACTATACAGTTGAGGTGGCTAATTGACTAGCGTGGGTGCAAAATAGCAAGAGAATGTGAGGGGAAATGAGAACCAAAGGGTTATTGATACCCAGGGTGAAAAGGCGGAGCCCAAATGGATGGTTGACCAAGGTAGAGTTTACTGCAAGGTTTGCAAGTGGATGCTGAGTCATTTGTCAAGAATGGAATGTTGTTATGCAAGCCAGAGTTGATAAGCGGAAGGAACCATTGATGTTGTGCTTCTTGTTGAAGTTAAAGAATCATGTTTCCTTTTCTTGTTTCCTTTTATTTTTTTTATTTCTTTTATTTCTTTATTTTTATTCTTCATTTTATTATTTATTTTCACATTTGATTTATTTTATAATTTTATCTCCATCAGAAGTGGCACTCGCGCGCCTCATCCTTCAAGACTTGCAAGTGGCATGCGCGGGCAAGGAAGTTATGCATATCCATATTCATCTGAGTAGTGGCAGTCTCATTTTTGTATGATAAATAGACGACCAACATCGCAGTCTTCTTCCTCTCTGATCAAATCTCTCCTTTCCCAACATCCTTCTGATTCGTGTTCTCATCACTCAAGATCTAGAAGAAAGGTGCTAAGTCAGATCACTGAAGAATTCTTCAAGTAATTTGGTGCAATCGTTTATTTCTTTTTACTTTCTTATTTTTCCTTAAGTCCTTCTGAGTCATCTATCACGGCAACCAGATTTTATTTCTTTTCTATCCAAGGTGTGTGATCCTACTGCTTATTATTTGAAGTATCATCAACATCAGTCATTTTCATTCCTTGGGTAGGACAGGTCTCTTGTATTTGTTTTATGATATGTTTTGCGTTTTTGTTTGCCTCTTTCTGACAAATGAAAACTAGTTTCTGGTCAAAATCTTTCACAATTTACAGTCAAAATTTGCTGGAACAAGATATCAATCTATTGACCAAACAGAAACCAAGATGACCGATTTTTTGAATGCGACAATACTCAAAACTGCAATCAAAGCAATTCCCTTACTCACTGCCAATAATTTTTTGATATGGCGCAATAGAGTTGTAAATATGATGGACTTGCAAGAGGATTTGTTCACAAAACTCACAAAGAAGAACAATGACCCAAACAGGAATCCAATTGGACTCAGCCAGATGGAAAATGTGAGAATCAAAACGATACTCACATCCAAGCTTGAAACCACGAACCAAGCAAACATTATTACTGCAGACAATGAGAAAGACGCACATCAAATCTGGGCCAATATAAACAAGTATTTCGCCTCTAATCATGCGTCCAATCGAGCTAGGGTGTTTAAGGAGTTTCTTAGAGCTCCATTTTCTTTATTGGATATTCCGGGTTTCATTACCAAGACTAAGACCTCCATTTTGCATTTGAACGGCATAGGAATAGACTTACCAACTGATATCATTGCATATTTAATCCTAGAAAAGCTTCTGGCATCCATGGACACCATAGTTCAACAAATCACACACTCTGACAAGAAGATTAACCCCAAACATGTACTCGATCACCTACAAATGTTTAACAACAATTGCTTTTTGAACAGAGACTTGGAATCTAACAAGATCAAGGAGAGCACAGCTTCTGTATCCTTCCTCAGCTCAAATGTGAAAGCATGCAATGAAAAGTGGCATAACCCGAGGGCTGCGCATCCAGAAGGCAGATGTTGGAAGCTGTACCCTCATCTTAGACCAACTTTTCCAAAAAAGAAGAAGAATGGATCAACCAAGGCTAATGAAACCACCTCTGTTAGCTCATTTCACACAAGCTCCTTGTTTCTTCCAAATGCTTTCTTACTGGATTTGGGATCCTCAAGACACATTGTCTCTGATGCTAAATATTTCTCTTGCTTAGACCGATCATTGACCGGTTGTATCTCAACAAGTTCTGGGAAGAATTCTCTTCATTACGATGGAGTTGGGATTATTAAGCTGGTGGACGCTGAAGGACAAGAAACTCTTCTGCCAGACGTATTGTACTCACCGGGTTGAACTGCAAATTTACTTTCTATGCGCACTCTTGTACTAGACGGTTTTGATGTTGATTTCAGAAAAAATGATTTTACAGTTTGTAAAGGAAATTGGAAAATAAATGGCACTTACAAGTGTAATATTCCTTTTATTCATTTTGACGACGCGAAAGTTAAGGACATCTCTTTTCTCACATGCGACCAAATCATTCATAAATCTCTTGGTCACGCGAGTTACAGTAGAATACGCCAGAAGTTAGGGATTCCAGTAAAGAAAGGTTTGACGTGTGAGGCATGTGCAATCAGTAAGATCTCAAAGACGCCTTTCAATAATAAGCACGATTGTGCTGAAAGACCCTTCAAAGAACTGCACTGCAATCTGGTCGGGCCTATCTATCCTCTAAGCAGAAACAGTGATGTGTACTTTCTAACTGTGGTTGATAGCTGTACAAGATTTTTTACAGTGATTCCAATTAAGAGAAAAAGTGAAGTAGCGAGTGTTCTCCCCTTCCTCATCAATTTTGAGTCAAAACGTTTCAACTATAGCCCCATGATCTTGCATTCTGATTGAGGCACAGAATTTTGGAACTTGACTGTTTTGAAATATTGCGCTGAGAACAACATAAGGCAAACATTCTCTAATGGTCATTTGCCGCAGCGAAATGGACTTGCAGAACGCTTAAACCAACTTGTTCTCGAATTGCTTTGAACTGTTTTACTCAATTCAAACCTGAACAAGAATCTATGACACATAGTTATCAAATCGTGTGCTCTAGCGCTCAACCAAATACCATCTCATAAATCAAAGAAATCTCCTTATGAGCTTTTCAAAGGAAAGAAGCTGAACATTAATTACCTTCATCCTATAGGCAATCCGGTCAGTTACATCTATAAGGACAAACCACCATTCTCAAAGTTGGAACCTCAAGGTCTCTGTGGAAGACTTATTGGGTACAACAATGACTTACTGACATAAAAAATCCTAACGACAGAAAAAAAAATTATTGACACAAAACACATTACCGTACTTGATTTTAACACCGATGTCAAAAGACTCTCCATCAGTGATTCCGGAATCGACGTTGGGAACTGGTGCGATGACCAGGATGGACCCAATGAAAGGAATACGGAGATTGAGTTGGGTTGTGATCTCAATCTGAATGATGTTGGTCATGCAAGGGTTCCTCAGCCTGAGATTGTGCACAAAGTCACTGATTCTGAAGCTGTTCACAACTTGAATCAAACATTTCTAGAAGCACCGGCCGAAGTAGAATCAACACATACTTCAATTCCCAACAAGTATAATCTCCAAGTCAGAACATCTTCCATCAGACCGCAAAAATATTTGTATGGCACATTTGTAAGTAAAGGAAGTGAATGGATGGAGGAACAAAAAGCAGAATTGGATGAAATAGAATCACAGGAAGTTTGGGAGGACGCACACGCTGAACCCAATCACTTTCTCAGGACAATGTGGGTAGATAGAATTAAGCCAGCCACAAGTCTTTTGCCTGAAAAGCGTAAGTCTTGATTATGCATCATGGGAAATCTACAAACTCCAGGAAAGGATTACAGGGATAATTATGCGCCAACTGGAAAATTAACCACGCTGTTACTTCTTCTACTGTACGGCTTGGATAATGATCTTGAACTAAGGCAATTTGACGTGAAGGCCTCTTTCCTGTTTGCTCCTCTGGAAGAAGATATTTACATCCTTATGCCGAAAGAAAGCTCCCAATCCTCAAAGTTTCTGAAGCTGAAGAAATATTTATATGGATTGCGACAGGCCCCATCAAATTGGTATTAAACCCTAACAATGTGGATTGAAAGTATTGGGTTGGTTCGGTTGTCTGCTGATCCGTGTCTCTATATTCACACCAGTTGGCAACTGTTGGTATTCTTTCATGTGGATGATTTGGTCGTGGTGGGGGAGGTGGAGTGGTTTGAGAAGGAATTTTTAGTAAGGTTTCCGCGGTCATCAGCGCATACACCGGATACCATTCTTGGAATGGAATACATGCAAAAGGGTAAATCTGTTTATCTCAATCAATCAAAGCTCATTCTGAAGACTCTCGAGGAACTACAACTACTGAATACAAAGCCTGTTCTCACTCCATTAACACCGGGAATCCAATTAGTGCCAGCCTCTCACAAAGAACAAGTTGAGTTTCAAAAACTAGGCGTAAACTTCAGAACATTTACCGGCCTGCTCAACTATCTAGCCTGCGGCACGCGACCGGATATCTCAGCTGCCGCATCCATCCTATCTCAATTTAATCAGAGTCCAGGGATTTTGCATTGGAAGGAGCTTCTCCACGTATGGAAGTATCTGGCGGGCACCATCAATTATTCTCTCTTGCTGAATCCAAGTGTCAACGATCCCCTACGTGTCTACACCAACGCAACCTGGGCAGACAATCCACATACTTGACGTTTGCAAACAGGGTACGTAATATTCTGGCGGTCCACACCTATTGCATGGAAGAGCAGAAAACAGTGCAATATTGCTCTATCTTCCACGGAAGCAGAGTTGAATGCATTAAGTGATGGCGCACAGGAGTCACTTTGGATAAATTCAATAATATGCGACCTTTGGCAAGGTTCTACATCATCTCCGACCAACTTTCTAGTCAACAATAAAGGTCTGGTTGATAAATTACATCATTTCAGCTCTAACTCGAAAACTAAATACATCAATATGAAACTCAAGTGGCTACGCGACCAACTCTCCGGCAACAAGATTCATGTCACTCTCATCACCACCAATGCCATGATTGCAGATTTGCTGACGAAGGCTTCCAATAAACACAGTCTGGAACTTCTTACGTCAAATTGTTTTGATTCAAGATCGCACTGAATTATGGGGGGGTGTTGAAGTTAAAGAATCATGTTTCCTTTTCTTGTTTCCTTTTATTTTTTATTTCTTTTATTTCTTTATTTTTATTCTTCATTTTATTATTTATTTTCACATTTGATTCATTTTATAATTTTATCTTCATCAGAAGTGGCACGCGCGCGCCTTATCCTTCAAGACTTGCAAGTGGCACGCGCGGGCAAGGAACTTATGCATATCCATATTCATCTGAGTAGTGGCAGTCTCATTTTTGTATGATAAATAGACGACCAACATTGCAGTCTTCTTCCTCTCTGATTGACTCTCTCCTTTTCCAAAATCCTTCTGATTTGTGTTCTCATCACTCAAGATCTAGAAGAAAGGTGCTAAGTCAGATCACTGAAGAATTCTTCAAGTAATTTGGTGCGATTGTTTATTTCTTTTTACTTTCTTATTTTTCCTTAAGTCCTTCTGACTCATCTATCACGGCAACCAGATTTTATTTCTTTTCTATCCGAGGCGTGTGATCCTACTGCTTATTATTTGAAGTATCATCAACATCAGTCATTTTCATTCCTTGGGTAGGAAAGGTCTCTTGTATTTGTTTTATGATTTGTTTTGCTTTTTTGTTTGCCTCTTTCTGACAAATGAAAACTAGTTTCTGGTCAAAATCTTTCACTTCTAGTTTGTCACTTTTATGGACTGAGGTAGATGGTACTGAGGAAAAGAGTATGTCAAAGTGGGAGGACAATAAATCTTAAGATCAAAGTGTGAAAGTGCCCTACACAACTCCCACAAAACTGGAGTCCTGAATTTAACATCACCCAAATCTTTAATGCCACCAAGGATCTCAGGATAGCATGTCTTATTTTTCCTCAAAGTTTCAATTATTTCCTTTTGAACTTTAAAACACCCATGCTCATTTTAACCAAGTGATTTTGAAATGACTCTAAATCCAAAATTCCCATCAACAACTGGATCCCAAACCTCCCCCAAGTGATTATGTCATTTCTTGGGTATTTGATTGAGTCAATCCAATTATTTTTCCTAAAATCGAAAATTACTTAGCAAAAATTCCAATCTCATTAAATAAATTGATACTCACCAGAGATCAGCTTCTGTTTGAATCCTCCATTTATTTTTTTTCTTTGGAAAGGGATTCTGATTCAAAATGAAGTGAGCCTAATTCACTTTGAGGCTCTTCCTCTGAACTATGAAATTCAGTTGACAAGCCTGTAAAATATCTCAAGAATTAAGAAAACTAGACCAGGATGATTCATTTCAGATTAAAATGATAGGTCAGAAACTCTGAATACAAATTGAACAAAGAAAGGAATAAGAGCATAGAAAGGAAGCAAATGGAGGCTGATGATTCTACAAGCTGGATAATGAACTCTAAAGAGATTAAGTAGAACAGAGAAGGTGAGGGTTTGTGGATGACTGATCCAACCAAAGTGTATGCTGAGAACGCTGATAGATAAATTCAGGTGAATGTTGAGTTGAATCTTCATTTCAGTCTTCAGGTTCTTTGGAGTTTTGGTGATAAAAGTGAGACGGAAAAGAGATGGGCAAGTGGTTGAGTCTGAGTCAATGGTAGCGGTTCAAGAGGTTCTCCTAGGTCTTATATGCTTGTGTTTGGTGGTCGCTTGAGAGTCTGAAGTGACAGGTACAACAGGTGAACCAGAAATTTGACAGATCAACAGAACACAGTCAGACGAACTAAAACTAGAGGTTCGGAGACATGCAGGACACTAAACTCAAGATATGAAATAAGTAAAAGAAAATAACACAACAACAAAGCTAACACAGAGAAGGAAGCAGATGGAAACATCAACAAAATCAACAGTTCCTTCCTTGAAATACATAAATAATTTTCCCATAAGTTCATTAAACCATAAAAATGAACACTCAAAATCAAAGACTTCATCTCTTGGGTCTTTTTGGATCCCTTTCAACCCTTTTTTCCCTCTTAAGTTCTCTTTCAAGGTTTTTAAATTATGAAATTTCACACTCAGTAGCTTTCAATTTCCTTGACTGCGGCTGGACAGTAAGGACTTTGGATCAAGCCTTGGCTTGGCAATCAGAGTTTCTTTATAATCGACCACAGACTTCAAAATCTCCAATCTAACTTTTTGAGGTTTTCCCATAAGCAGGGAATTCAACTGGTTGAAAAATTGAGATTTTTCAAGAACTAGATCTGTGTCATTCTTTCAAAAAGAAAAAAATATAATTAATCTGTCAATCCTATAATTGATACCCTTCAAAAAATCTAGAAAGACTAATTACTTAACCAGAAGGGTAATAGTCTAACCTTTACTGAGGATGAACATCTCAGGCACAATGGATTCCCTTGATGCTAGTATTTCACCTAAAATGTGGGAAAACTGCAAGCCCATAATTTTTTAATAAGACTTTCAGCACACCTCACCATCATGGTTCCACTTTAACTTCTCAAATGGTTTGCCAATGAGTTTAATTTCCTCAATTGACAATTTGTGACCCACAGGTAAAAGTTCTTTTGGAAGAAAAGTTCCTAACTTCTTTCAATAGTTTTTAAGTGAACCATGCACTTATTGTATTTGGAGTTCAATGGTTAATTTGAGCTGTTTTCACACATCAAAAATTTTCCCCAAAGCGCCCGCAAGCAATTTTCTGAAAGTAGTATGGGCCCCTTTTACCCAAGAAGTTGTTTCATTTCCAAAGTAAAGGTTGACACAAGTCCACGCCATTACAAACTTCTATTGGATATGGAAAATTTTATTTTCCATATACTCAAGCACATCCTCACTTTCTTTCAAGAAACACTGTATCATGTTCTTTAAAGAAACACTGTATACAAGTTTCAACATAAGCATTCCCAGCAGAGATCAAAAGAAGAAGCAATAAATTGGAATAATCTGACCTCTGAATCATTGAATTCTGTCTCCCCCTTGGTTTTAGAGGCCCCATTATTTTTCCACAGAGTCATAAAGCTTTTCCATCCTTCATTTTCATTACTGAAGCAAACTTAAAAATTTTCTTGAATATTTTTAGACAAGTGCCACAAGCACAACTTTCTGGATGAATATTGGAAACTATGTTCTATAGCACAAATCAGAGCTCTTTCATGGTCCTTCACAAAGAATTTGGGAAGTCTCTTTTGATCATAAGCCAACTATTTGAATGCATTCAATGCCCAACTGTAGAACTCATATGTTTCTTTTTTTATAAAAAAAAGCCTTTTTAAAAGTTTCCTGTTGGCTTTTGTTCCTACAACATGCAATAGAGGGATGTTGTACCTATTTGTTTTATAAGTAAAATCCAAAAAAGCAACATTATGGTATTTTTTGCAAAGTTTTATAGACTCAGGATGAGCCAAGAAAAGCGCCTCCAAGTGACCCTCTCCACAAAATTTTGACCTTGAAACCCACTGAGATTTCCAGAGCATTTCCAATAGAACATCTATAACACCTTTCCCATCCAGTTTTTCTAGCCTTACCTTCTGCTTATTTTTATAGATTGTTCTATTTTCAATTTGTTCTACACCATAAAGCTTTCTCAATTTAATTTTAAGCTGAACTGCATTGAGCCCATCTTTCATGCCTTCTTTAAGTAGATTCAAGGCTTGCCCAGAGATTATCCTCAGTTGAGGATGCACTGAGGGGTTTCAGATGGTTGATGATTGTGTAAGCCATTTATAATGGAGAGATGCCATGTGGTATCTGCTACTTTACAACTTTTAAAGATCATTAATTGACACCCAACCTTCCTTGTGTTAGTTTGCCTTTGCTTTTTGGTGAGGCATGGCCCTTCATGTACCACAAATCTGCCACATGCTAGATCCACATATTTATCCTTCTTTTAATTGAATGTCTTCAATTTTTATCCATGAATTGCTTCCCATTTTTGACAAGAAAGCTTGGATTCTTTCCTACTAGCAAAGGCTCTCATGGGAGCAGGGTCAAGTGGTTCTGGCACCCTTAGTCACATTACTATTTTTCAAGACAAATACTTCTCTGTCAAATGACATATGGAATTTGAACCTCTGCCATTAGTCAATTCCAGTTGCAAATAAAAATCTTATTCCTCAATTGTAAGCCTAGATGAGGATGCAATTGGGGCTTCTAATCTTTTCTTTTACAAAACTTGTCCCTAGATTCCACCAAAGTTTTGTTAAAAACAGTTTTAATTAAGTCCTTTAAAGTAGCCATGTTTAAACAAGAGGGGTTGGGGTTTGCCACTGTTCCCATGAGCCAACAAAATTGAATGGCAATTTAGTATTCAATTCAATTTTTATTTCAAAAACTCCAAAATTTTTCTCTCTTTTGAGTTGATGAAAATAACAATATGTGACAAGCAAGTAATGTGTTCAATTCTTGACAAGAATTTGTGTTTGATTTCCAAGTTTGCAGAATGCAGTTTCCAATTTATTTTTGTGGTCCAGTAATAGTCCCACATGGTATGCCACATCCCCAAATTTGGGTTGACAGCACTCAAATGTGATCCTGCGATGCCAGGAAAACAGGTGCAACCCCCAATCACAACTTTGCTTGCTCCTCTGCAAGTTGTGGATTGCCGTTCACAACGCATATGGGTTGTGAACGGCAATTCATGCCAGTTTGCAGCCCCTGGGTTGTGAATTCAACATTTGCCTTTACGTAATCCTTTGACTGAAACACAGATCTGTGATTTTTTCTCATGTACTGCACTGAAGTAAAATTTACCTGAGCCTCAGACAAAGAGGTCCTGTGAAAAATTTGTGCATTGAAATGATCAGGTAGTCGCATGGTTAAACATTGAGGACTGGTTGTAAAGGCTCTAACAAAAATGGAATTTGCATGATTGCCTGAGGTTCTCGTCATCGGACCAATGCGGAACTCCAAACATGCTCATTAATCCTCTGAAGAGGTATTTTTAACACCCTGTGAGGCGCATCTTCCACTCAACCTCAACGCACATTATGGAGCCCAAACGAGTACAATGCCCAATGTTCGGGCAGTCATTTTGGGACAGGGGATCATACGAGGTGGCTACTCTCTGAATTGCTAATTTTTAACGGTACATTCATGGGGCGACGAAACTGTAACATTTGTTTTGATGGCACTCAAACGACGGTGTATCTGGTGCAATTCGGCCCAAATGGTTAATGGGAAGTTCTTTCCTTTGTTCAACAGAATAAGCTTGTGACCGCTATTAATTTTTCGTTTGTTGAAGCGCGTGCTCCAAGTAAACTTGAATTCTCCACTTCTCAATCGAGGCCATTTCGTCCGCTGACAAGAAACCTTGGTTTGTAGAAAGGAGCCTCCGTGATGGGTTGGGAGTTGCGTGAGGGGTTTTCTGACCCGAAACAGCTTCATGATCGTCCACGATCGGGAGTATCTCAAGCAGCAAGCTTCGAAAGACATCAGAAAAATACTGAGCGCATCGGCGCTCAGACATCCAGTCACCGGGATTCATCGCATGAACCCTACGGGGCTCCTCAGCTCCGAGAGATTTCAACTCCTCAGAAGTGAGGGGAGCCGGGCGGATAAAGGGTTCCATCCTCCTTAGCTTTGGTGACGTGGCCATTTTTCCCGATTCATACCGACGCTTGGGTGACTGGGGCATGACTCGGTCGAGCTTGGCGCCAGGAGAGGGTGGCGTACCCGATTGGGAATACTTAGCGGAGGGGGAAATCGTCGAGGGCCGGGAAGTCATTGAAACTGGGATCGGGTAAGGGGAAGGAGCTCGTCTGCGACTCAGTTTGAGTGAGTAGAAAGTGGTAGGAACGCCGTGAGTTTTTTTTTTTTTTTTTTTTTTTAGTTGGGAGTCGCGTATGGGCCCACGCAACTGGGAACTTTGAGGGCTTACTAAGAATGTTAGTTCCAGGTGGTAACTGGGAACTCTTATATAGCGCAAAGCCGACAGTATAGCGTACTTTTGCCTAAGGGCCGCAAAAGCTGCCATCAAGTATCCTAAGTGTATGTGGGTCATTTTCTCAGACTGTGTCGCGACCCATCACCGACGCTAACTCGAGTCAAAAGAAAAGCAACCAGTGGCCTGAAAAGCAGCGCCATTGCAGTCGGGAGAGCAGAACAACATGATGAAGGATAAGGAAGAGGAAGACTTATTTCAAAAGTAGCAATAGTTGCAAAAGACACGCTCATCTGCTTTTAATGAGCATTTGATTTTAGCCTCTCCTTTTGAAAATTCCAGCCAGACTTCATCAGAGCTAAGGAGGCGACGTGCAACTTTGAGCCGTTGCTTCTTGCTTTCGTTGCTCTGCGAAAAGTTGGCTTTCCACTGCGTCCGACTCCACGAGGAACCAAGGACAATTTAACAGTCACCGAACGACCCTCGCAAAGCGGCGATACTTTGACGCATACTTTTTCACTGGATCATGCTTGAACGCCCGCTCCATGGTCATCGACCCAGCCGAGCTGGGGGGGGATAATCTCTGCCGGTAAGTTTTCTTCCGATCGAGGCTAGGTCTGGTAAACCGGATAAAGCAAAAGCGAATCATGGGGCCGCGGCGATAGACCACAGGGACATGAGCTACGCAACTTGCCACGGGTTCGCTTGTCCGCTTGTGACCTGTTTTTTGTGGTTCAGATTGCTTGCGCTCACGGCCACAACTTGCCCTGTATGGTTCGACCGGGTTCGAACTATCCAAACCGTTGTGTGCAACCGAATGGCAGCGAATCAAACTGTTCAGCGGTAAAGATCGTTAGCGAACAGGTTACCACCTACATGAAAGTCAGCGAGAGGCGGGGCATTTCTCAGCTCACTAGAAGCATTGGCCGGCGCACCGGCCTGTCTTCCCTTCGTGTGCAAAGACATACACACTATATGTCAGCTGGCTACTATTCAGAACCAACTGACTAAGCCAGGAAGAATTAAAACATAAATAAAATAATAATGATGAAAATAAGAAAATAATAGAAATATGAATTCAAATAAAAATAAAATAAAAATAAATAAATAAATAAAACCTTAATTAGTAAGAAAATGAGGAACTTTATTGCAGAAATGGGGAAATGGGTTCCTGGTGCCAAATTAGGTAGGTTCAGCCACTGGCACCACCACCCAATTCCCACTCCTTCAGGTAGAACTATGATTCACCCACACACCATTGCTAATCATATCCGGAGGTATGGGTTTCTGACCAAACATTTGGTCAGAAACCAATAGTTATGTTTAGTTTAGGAGTTATGGACAAAAACATATATTTGCCCATAACCCTGCGCGCAGCTGCAGACCCTTTGCAACCGCGCCTGCAACTCCCATAGGTTGCAAGAGCCACTGCCAGCTGCCAGGTGTTGTGTCTGACACAGGCTAAACACATACTCTCTTACAAACAACTGACATACAGATTCAAGTACATAGTTATATTCATCTTGCTCTATCTGATGATAATACATACTTCATTGGAAAATCCCCCAACAGGTTATGAGCCCTCTTGCGTAATTTTTTAAATCATTCTCCAATTTTATTCTTAAATACTGGAATCATCACCCTAAGCTAAGATGAAAGACTGCTTCTCAAATGCACTGTGCTTGATACTGTCATGCTTTAAAATCTCTCTGAAACATAATCATAGTTTTTTTTCTGGAAATATGCCATGCTAACTGGCCAACACCAGGCAGCCATCTGCTGCCACAACCAACCACTGGCCCTGCATGTAGTTCCACCGGCTGTGTTGTAGTGTGACAAACCCAACTATAGAATATCACAGCCAAAATATCAGTATAATTGTTGACATATGTACATCCTATAAAATTCTTGGTTGTGTGCATGGTTGAAATAACAGAATAAGGAGTTTCCACTCCAATTTTCCATATATTGTATTTGTCCTTAAGCTTGGACACCACACCAAAATTTCAGTTTTGTTTTTTTAGTTAAATCCATTTTGCCCAAGATTGCTGCCCAAATTCCATCACACCTTTGATGGTCAGCATCCATGAAAAAAATCCTACCTCCCATTGGATCAACCCCACCTTTTTTTACCTCCAATTGGATCCACCCCTATCAAGAAAAATTTCCTTGGATTCTCCCATCAGATGCAACAATGATGCCGGAAAACTCAACCCCTGCCCATCAAAAAATCATCCAATCATACCTTCAATCCTCTCATAAAATGCCTCCCACCCAAACTGAAAGCAGAAATGATTTGACAGAAACCAACAAAGACCTCCCAGAACCTGAAGATTTGATGATTGTAGGTTTACAGATTAATTTCCAAAAGAAAAAATTTAACAATGCAGATATTTTTTTAATAAAATTATTTCACGCAGATGCTGAGAGTCCTATTTCAATTTCTATTGAGACAACTCTTCATTCAAGTAACACAATCATTAGTTTGCTATCATTCATATGCCAATAACTCCAAGAATATTCAAAAATTCTTATTTTCCATTTTTTATCTTTTTAATAAAGAAATTGTTTGAATGCCTCATTAATTTTACTCTCTATTGTTATGACAAAAAACAAAGAAGAAAGAAGAAATTTTGGAAGCAAGAAAAACCATCCAAAGGATGCTTCCTTGTGGTTCAAATCAACCCCAACAATTTCAATTTTGACTAATCCAAATCAATGGTTTTGGACGCTTGCAAAATTGAATACAGCAACATGTCTTCAGTGATTCCAAATGCTGGATCAGCCAGTATACCTCCCATCAAATGGATGGCCCATATACCCAAATTTAGGGCCTACCTAAAATCCCAACCCATCACCCTCAAGACCTCAGATGACTACATGGCTTGGGTATCAACAATTATTGGCCAAAATGCTTCTCAAGCTGGGGTCACCCTGTGCCAAAGCAATCCCAAGGATGACTTAGACAAAGCTTGGAATGAGAATCTGATTGCAAAGACAACTACATGGGTGAAATCATGGGTATCCAATATAACGCAAATGGAATTGAGTTCAGCCCTCATGTCCAACTCAGAATCAGGATCTGAACATGAATCTTAAATTTAATATCAAGAAATTCAGATGGACAAGATATATTAAAAAAACATGGTCAACCTTAAGTATGATCAAGTCCATCCAGCTTTTCCTCATCCAAATGCTACCAGCAAATATATCATTTTGACTGCTGGTAATTCCAACATTTGGGCAGATTCTCTGGTAAGCTGGCTCCTTGTTATCTAGTTATCAATCAATGCATTCAAAAATGATATATCTATACCTCAAAACTTTGATTACCAAGGTTCCTTGGAAGAATGGTGCTTCATTGAATTCCCCACCAAGTGAATCAAAATATCTCACTTTAACAAAGAAAAATAAAGAACCAGTTAACCATAATATTAAAACCAAAATTCATGGAACTGTTATCTCTCAGTTACTTGGAAGTAATGGTGAACAACTCATAAATTGATCACCTCCTTCACATTCACCATCTTTAGAACCAATTTATAATAATGGTAATTCAATTTGAGACTGCGTTCAGTGGATAATGATCCAAGGTAATTCCAATAAGATAATAAGATGCTTAGAAGCCAGAAATATTTATTCCTAAAAAATTCTAAATTCAAACAATCTTCCCAAATTGGATCTAAAATCAATTGGGTTGACTATTGGTATGATTTGTTTCCTTTGAAAAAATATCCTTGTTATGAAAAGTACCTCTGCAATACGACTCCTTGACATCTAGATGTTGTAATCTCATTCACTGAAGTTCCTTGTTATGAGAAGTACCTACGCAATAGTTCTTCTTGCCATCTATATGTTGTAATCCAATTAACTGCAGTTTTTTAATGATTAGATTAAATTTTTTTTTGAATTAATGATTTGCTCAAACATTAGTATAAATTAGAAACCAGTTGATCAAGATATGATTGAGATGAGCTTGGTATGAGTACTAGAATAGAATATATAGGAAAGTATGGCAATAAGTTGAAAGAAGTGATGATTTTGTTTTTTCAAGAAAAAAAAAGTGGGTTGCTTCTGTGTACATTCAAGGCATAAGGGGATGATGCCAATTGAATGAGGTGGGGTTTATCAGAATGCCAACTATTGATCACATCTTTGATCATGATGATGATGATGAAAATGAGAGAATATTCAGAAGTTGTGATTTTGATGAGACCATGAACAATGGATAGGGAATGAAGGATCTAGATGCTATTCCTGAAAATTTTCAACAATTTTAAGGTTGATGGGTAATCCCAAGAAATTCCCCAGCCCCATTGGATACATCATCATCCTTCCCATCCAGTAAATTCCCCTCATATTATAACCCCAGAAACATCCCTTTGGCTGCCTCAACATATGGTTCTCTTGGGCATCCATGGCCATGTTGTACTTACAGCATGATTTGATTTCAATTGACTGAAAACATAGAATAGCTTTGAAAATTACAAGCATTTAAACTTGAAAAGAATCAATGTGGAATTTGAGTGAAATAAAATTAATAAATAAATTAAAAAACTCCTAGTTTACTTGCTGATGGGTCATAAAAACCATCAGAGCAAGAATAGCCAGCAGGGAAAAAGAGCTGCTCACAAATAACAGCAGTGATTAGCTTACTAGTTATTTTATAAAGGGATCAGATGTTATCACTGGAGGTCACAAGGACCTGAGATCAATTAAGATGAGATTTAAAAATGAAGAAACACAGCTTTATAGAGTTCAACTCAGAACACTAAGGAGGAACTTGAATGAATTTGATCCCCTTTTCATTACAAATTTTATTGATCCTGCCAACTTTGTGAATCTTGGAATTATCACAGAACAGGTAGCTGTTTACTGATGGATACAGATTCATCCCAGGAAGCCTCAATAATCAATAAGCTCAATAAGTGGCCAAATCTTCATCATAAACAATAAATGGAACATTAATATATCACGTACCCAATGACATTTAAGAAAATTATCAAAGTCTTTGCAACTTAAGGTTTCTTCAAAGACATTAGCCTCTCTTATCTCATACACAGGGATTACAGAACCAACCTGTAACTAATGGGTTAATTGTTGTTTTGGTAATTTTATTCTGCTTGCCCCTTGGAAGATTGATAATTGGTCCAAAGCAATTCCCTCCTGAAAATGGAAGTTTCATCTGGTTTGAGGAATTAAAAGAGGCCAATTAGCAGGAAAAAGCCACTGAAAATAAGAGGAACATGAGAAAATACCAGTAAACACAAGGAAATCTGCTGGGACTGAGGAAATTCTTTCTAAGTATTCATACTTTTCCACAAGTTCCTTATGGATATTGAATGTGCTTGCTTTTGTAAGGGTAACCCCTAATCATTTCTGGAGGAAATTTTGAATGGTTTCAACATAAAAAAGCCTTCCACAGCTATCCTGGAACATGAATATCTTCTTGTCGTTTGTCATTCATTATGGTTTTACTATTTTTTTGTAATCCTCTGATTGTTGGATGACACAGAATTTGGTATTAAATAGTTCAACCCAATGGTGAAAGGATTGGCAGGAGATATTTTCACCAAAAGCAGTCCAGATGAAATCAAAATAGTGATCTTGAAGAGCCATCCAGACTGCCAATACCTTCAAACCTGGGTTATACTGAAAAAAAACCATATTTTGGTTTGACTTGGCTGCATTTCTGGTTTCCTGAAAAACCAAATTCTTCAAATGTAGTTGGTTTCATCAAAATCAAATTTTCATAAAAGAATGGAAAAAATGACTGACCAAACAAAAATATCACTGATAAGGTAATGAGGGAAAAATATTGTTGAAGCTGAAAAATTCCAGATGATTGATCAAATGGTGGATCAAATTTGAGTTCAAAAAAAATTGAAGGAGATGAAAATTTTTGGTTGATAGGGGTGTATCAAATTGGAGGTAGCAAAAAAAAGGGGGGAGGTGGATCCAATTGGAGGTAGAAAAAAAGGGGGTGTTTGATCCAATGGGAAGTAGGATTTTTTCCTGGATAATGACCATCAAAGGTGGGAGGGAAGTTGGGCAGAAATTTTGGGCCCAAACCTTGGGCAAACATTGTGCAAAATTGATTAAACTAAAAAAAAAAAAAACTGAAATTTTGGTGTGGTGTCCAAGCTTAAGGACAAATAAAATATTTGAGCTATCTTCAATTAAAGGTTTGAAGTCTGCTCACCTTCCCATCCTTTTCTCCAATTCACCAGTCTTTCAAAATTTTAACATCTTGTCCTTTTGGCCCTCACCCATCAACCACTCCAACACCCATTTTATGGTCCTATGGAACAGAAAACCTCAAATTTACAGGCCTGGAAGGAAATCCAATAGCAAATCCAACTCTGAAAAAACCCTACCCTATACCAAAGATGAAATCAACATGAAACCTCCAAAATGCAAGCCTATGACTGACTATGCCAGACCATGGGTTGAGCATGGCGCAAGAAAATTTCTTTGCAAACCCAACCCAATACATTTCAATGGGAAGGTAGCAAAATTCACAAATGGCCAAGCAGAATTGATAAAATTGGCCTATTGTTCTTTGGTAAATCAGAATTCTGATCCAGCATCAATCAATTTAAAATGGTTCATAAATTCTAAAGTATCTCCCTCCAAGTGTTCTTTAGCCTGAATGTTGATTGGGAAATAAAGCACATCAGCTCAAACTGTCCTACCATGTGGGAAGCCTTTGAAACCATACAGAAAAACTTCCAAATGTCAACTTATACAAGACAAGTGGAAATTTTGGGAAAACTATTTTTCAAAATGAATTCAATGGAATCAAGTGTCTTCTCCTACCTGACCCACATACATATCCAATGTTTTCATTGAGGTGGGCTGCCTAGGATGTGAGGTTCTGGATGACCTGATCTTGTTTGTGATACAAGTATTGGAACCTCCCCTGCCTGGTTTGCCTGGGTCTCAAATGCTGCATACCATAGGATTTAAACTGGACCACCTTGAACTCCCGATTCCGGGTTATACCCAATCCATAATCTATAAATATAAAAAGACTGCTTTTTTGAGGGTCAGAAAATATCAACGTTGGCCTCCTTGCGAGTCCTCCCTCAAAAGAAATTGATGGGCCAGCGTTGTTCTCCGCAATCTTAGGGTGCACCTCTTGCATCCAGTTAAGTCCACTTTTTTTCATTTTTTTGGTCCACTTTTTTTTTGGTCCACTTTTTTTCAGCTGCTTTTTCTTTCTCTGTCCAATATTTTTTTTCTTTGTCCGCTTTTTTTTCTGTATCTGCTTTTTTTTTCCATGCCGCTTTTTTCAACTAATGTGTGTACATAGATTGTAAGTTTGGATACTTTTCAACTGCTGTGTTTGGGTTTGTGTGATGTATGTACATATGTAAGGTTTGTGTTTATTTCTTATTAATACTTTTCAACTACCTCTGTTTATGTATTTAGGTTTGTGTGATGTATGTACATATTTAAGGTCTTTTTTTATTTATTTTAATAATTTTCAACCACCTCTTTTTATGTATTTAGTTTTTTGTGATGTATGTACATATGGAAGGTTTGTGTTTATTTCTTTTTAATACTTTTCAACTACATCTTTTTATGTATTTGGGTTTGTGTGATGTATGTACATATTTAAGGTTTGTTTTTATTTATTTTTAATACTTTTCAACCACCTCTTTTTATGTATTTTTTTTGATGTATGTACATATGTAAGGTTTGTTTTTATTTCTTTTTAACACTTTTCAACTACCTCTTTGTATGTGGATATTAGTTTTACTTATATATTGGTTTTATGTATATATGAGTTTTCTTTTTTACTATCACACACATGACACATGTAATAAACACTAATTGCTCATGTATTTCAACCTTTTTTTTGTTAGTTTTCTATTGTACTATCACACACATGCAGGGCCAAAAAATGTAACAAGGACATGAGGACTGCAATAGAGGAAATTGAAAACACATGTAATAAAAACTAATTGCTCATGTAGTTCAAGCTTTTTTTTTGTAACATTGAACATTTGTATAAACCCCCTTCCATCCCCCCTTGATTAACACACTTCAGTTTTTTCACTTATAAATTTCATAAGGCTTTGTAACTTCCAAAATTCATTACATAGAAGAATTCTCTCATCCCCTTACTTTGTGGTTCCAAATTTGCTACATGTTTCTTACAATTGGTGGTTAAAGCAGTCATCTCATATATAGAAAGCACCAGAACAGAACTACCATTTCACCAAGGAGGAATCATAAAAAAATTCCTGATTGGTAATTTCCTCATTGGTAATTCATGGGTGTTTCATTACAATACTTACCTTTTAACAAAGTACCAATGACCTGCATCAATTTCAACATTTGTGCAGGTATAGGTTTGATTTTCAACTTCCTGACCATCAACAAGTTTTTTTGAGTCACGTGAAGCCCTGGACAAAGTTATTCAAACATTAACCCAAGGAACAGCTTTGCTCACATAATAGTTCAGAATAATCCAATTGATGGTTTTGCAAGGAGAATAAAATATTCTAATTTCCAAAATATTTCACATTTACTTCACTCTGAAGCGAATAAAGGCACTGGCTGGGTGTTTCTTCAATTGTTAGAATTTAAAATTTTCATCCTTCAGATTTGGAAAGGTGGTTTCTTGGTTTTTTTTTGAATAATTCTGTTGGTGAAACTCCATTTGAAAAGCTAAAGCAAGTCAACAGAATTGCTTATCCAACTTTCAGAGAGGCAGATTTGGCCATGGGCCTACTAGAGGTTGATCATCATTTCAAAAGAAAAATGCAAGAATCCAATGAAAATATTCACCCTTTCAAACTGAGGAAGTTGTCCAGAATGCCATTGGCACTTCTTTAGCCAGGAAACTGACTTTTAATATGAAATTCTTACTTTGATTTTACAGTGGAATATTTAATTCACTGTAAGATTATGGATTCAAGATTTCTCAAAAATGAAATATTAACATCAATCACCAAAATTATATTTCAAATATGTGGGAAAACTATTGAATAATATTTCCCAGATTTTCCAAGATTTGATCAACCAATTGAGTTTCAAAGATTCCACAGGGACTTGATCTTTTCTGAAGAAAAAAATTTTGCTATAAAGCAACCAGATCTGCAAAGAATATATGTTTTTGATAGTCAAAAGAAGAATATTAATTCATGCATACAATCACTCTCAACCCTCTTCATTATTCATTCATGGACCAGTGGCTCAGTAAAAACCTTTTTTTATGTTCTTGAAATGGAATAGCATCCATGAATCTACCAAATGGAAGAAAAACTCATCTCACCTTTGGAATTCCCTTGGAGATAAAAAATATGCTTTAAAAATATCAAAGCATTCCAAAAAGGATTAATATATCAAAAAATATTCTTTGATAATCTGTGATGAAGCACCTATGAACCATATGCATGCTCTTTAGTTGCCTGACACACTAATTCAAGATGAAATTGATTCTATTATAAATTTTAAGGTAAATTTAATATTTCTTGGTGATGAATTTAGGAAATTGTTTTATGTTTTTGAAAAGGTGACACATGCTCAAGTAGTTGATGAAAATTTGGAAAATTCTGCATGCTGGTGATAATTTAAAGTTTTGAACATTTCTTCAAATTTGTGTGTGGCAGGTTATCCTCATTTTCAAAATTATCCAATTTCTGTTGGGGATTGTCTCAATTTTATAAAATTTTCAAACAGAATATTTCTCCCTCAGCACAAAATTATCCATCAAAATAAGGAGTATCATTCTTGAGAAATATTAATCAATATTTTATTCCAAAAATTACAAAACACTACCTTGGTAACAGTTACCTAATTTATTGTGTTATTCTACGTTTCAAAAATAGCAAAGTTGGTCTTTGAAATTGAAATTGATTGATTGTGGTCAGATTGGGAATGGAGGTGATATTTTCCAAGATGGATACAGGTGATTGATTCTATAGGAAGAGTGATGGCAATTCTGTGGGGAACCTTGATTTCTGACCCAGATGAATTTTTACTATCTTTAAAAATGATTTCAAAACATTTCCCATTCAATTTGGAATTCTCATTGAAAAATAACAAATAAAAAGTTTAATAATTTAAAATTTTGGTCTTAATATTCAAGATCCAGGAAAAAATATTTTATTTGAAACTGGAAACACTTTTTATTATAAGTTGTTGAATGCCATCCATCAATGAAATTAAATACAGAGATTTACATGATATATATGACTTGGGTTAATTGATTATCTGTTGAATACTTGAGGAATTATCCCTTTCATTCATTCTATGGGTAACCTTAATTTCTGACTCAGATGGATATTTTCTGCATTTCAAAATGATTTTAAAACAGTTCCCATTCAATTTGGAATTATCATTGAATAATAACAAACTAAAATGTTATAAAATTTCAAATTTTGGTCTTTATATTTAAGATCCAGTGCCCTCCCATGGTTAGTTATAGTTTGAATTTTCAAGGTGTAGATCCAGAAATTATACAAATGACATGGTTGCAACCTTGAAAAAAGATTTCATTTGAAATTGAAAATATTTTTTATTGTAAGGCCTTGAATTCCATCCATGTCTGAAATTAAATACTGCAATTTCAATGATATATATGATTTGGTTTAATTGCTTACCTTTTGAAATACTTGAGGAATTGTTCATTCCCTTTTTTTTCTAACCCATTCCCCAGATTTCCCACATTTAAATAGCATCCAATTTTTTCAAATAAATGTTTTTAATTCAATTCATTACCCAAATTTGGGGGCAATACACTACAACAAATTTGTTAAATCAGTTACCTAAATTTCCAATTTGATTGGAATTATTTAAAAAATTTCACATTTTCAATTTACACCAGGGTCAATTTTTTTAATTCATCAAATTTTCAAATTAAAAAAGGGTCAATTTTTTAATTCATTCCACAGATTTAATACTTGATTATAATAATTTAAACAATTTAAAGCCCAATCAGTCACCAAATTTGGGTGCAATACTCTAGTAACCTGGTAATATAGCAAGATGAATAATTGGGGATCTTCCAAAAACTCATACATTGTGAATGATTTCAATCCCTACACCTTGCCCCATCACCACACCAAAAGGCCAACTAATCCATGAAAGACATCAAATTGGCCTCCAAAAATGGGAGCCTACCCCTGAAGATACCCAGGAATCCCAAGCCAACATTTGGAGCAGAAACCTAACCATCCCTGCAGACTTGTGCAACAGATTGGACAGGTTTTGTGCATACTGCTGCTTTCCCAACAACTGAGGTGCCAAACACCCCATCCTTCAAACTAATGCCAGTTGACCTACCCCTGGCATACAATGGGAAATCCCTCCCCATGTTACCAAACAACCAAACCAAAATTCATACCAACCCTCAACTCAATGTGTCAACACAATACCTGGAACAGACACAACCGTCACCACCAAGGATTTCCCCAATCAACATGTCATCTGTATCATTACTGGACTTAAAAATTTAGTTATTTACTTGGGGGAAACCTCAACAGTGAGTGGTGATTGCACTTCCTTTATTCATTTCTCCTCCTTTCCCAATCACTTACCCCTCCAGCTGGCTGACCCTAACACACTGTTGTATGCTGTTGGCAGGGGGAAAACCTGGTGTGGGGACCCCCTTCTGAATGACTTCCTCTACTGCTCCAGCATGCAAGGGAAACTTGTATTGCTGGGCCACCTTGTCAACTCCAGATACCAAGAATATTGTGATTGAAAAATTCTCCTTCTCTCTTTCTATTCCCACTTAATTAAAACTGGATGCAGGAATCAAAATTGGTACATTAGAAAATCTCTCCTATACACACCCCTCCCCCTTCTGTTTTCCATTTTTGTCTCTCTCTGTCTCCTATTATGTTTGCCTCCTTTCCATAATACTAAAATTGTGATTTGGGCCATGTGTTCATCAACTTTGTGATACAATATCTCAAAAAAACATTTCCAGGATTTTTATCTGAAGATGTGGTCTCCTTTCATCTTAAAATTGTGAAAAATTGCCAGAAGCCTGTGATGGCGCAAATTTTTCCCTGTATCAATAACAAAAGAAAAACCACTTCAACTACTCATAATAGACGTCCTTGGTATTTTCACCCACAACTGCAGTGGTAATTGGTACCTCCTTAAGATTTTCAACCATATCTCTACATAAATCCTTCTGCATGCATTGAAAATCCAATCCAATGTTCCAAAATTGATCTTTTCAATCATAAAATACCCAAAAGAATTGTCTAAATGCAGGACCATTTCATATCCAATCCAATAATGCCATAGAATACCATAAAAAACCACTAACCAAATAACTTCAAGCTCTTGGAAGCAAAATTGTCTTTAATCCCCCCTATAATACCAAGAAAAATGGAAAGGCCAAGTTTGTAAATCAAACAATTGGCAATGAGGTGCAGAAAAAGTGTAAATACACCCAAATTACTGACAATTTTTGGTTTATCCCCTACTGCCATGCCTGCTTCCTACCTAAAAGCCTTCCAAACTCCTGTTTGGGCAAAAGAATCCCCAACAAAATCCTCTACAAAATTCCTCCTATTGACATCACTTTACATCATTTTGGTTCAATTAGACTCACCCATACCCCCCAGGAAAAACAACTCAAGCTGAGTGCATTATCTTTGTGGGTTTCCAGGATGAACTGCAAGGCTAAATCTTCTCAAACCCATCCTCATCTTACCTCACATATACCAATGTTGCCAAATTCCCTGAATCCATCACCAAAACTCTCATGCCCATACCAACTACAATTGACGCAACTGACCCAGCAATACAAACCAGGAGAATGTGACTTGGAAAAGTCCTGAAAAAAGGAATATCACAATAACAAGACTCCTATATCCTTGGAATCCCAGAACTTCAAAATAATGCCCTCCCATCCTTTGTGTCAATGTGCTATCAGATTACCTCCATCCCATCTGGGAACAGCCCCTACAACAAGAGATGGATCAGATTTTTGACATGGATGTGTGCAAGGTTGTCAAGCGGAAAGGGGGTATGAAAGTGATTGGAGCTAAGTATGTTTTTTCCATCAAACAGAAAGCAAAAAGATCAATTGATAAGCCAAAATTTTGGTATGTGGCAAAGGGTTTCAGGCAAACGCTATGCATGGACTGTTAAAAAAGATTTTCCCCAATAGTCTTTCTATCCCCACTCTGTTTGCTCCTCTCACTGGCAGTTTTTTTCAATGGACAATACACAGTTTTGACTTTATACCAATTAACTGCACTTACCTATTGATGAAATTGTTTAAATAACAAAAAAAAAACCCATGTATTCCCCAAACTCACTGGTAAATTCATGTTTTTGAAAAAATCACTCTATGGCACACGTCAAGAAGTGCAGTGCTGGTGGAAATTACTTAGAGGACTACTATTGGAGCTTGGATTGACTGGGGAATGTGTCATGAAAACTGTGTATGTCTATTGGAAGGCCTTTAACATTGTGGAAATCTGACTTCCAAATGATGACAGCCTTGTTGTGAGCAAGAACCTGGACGCCCTTGCTGACTTGCAATCCCAGATTGTAGCCTGTGTGAAAATTTAAATGGCAGGAAAATTGTGAAAAAAGTATGGGTATCAATCTCAATACCCTTGACAGCTCCCTTTAGCATGAAAAAGGCTTCCTTGCAAGACAAATTGTAAAAAATTGGGAAACTTCACATCCTGGTGTCATCCTCAATACATCAACCATCTTATCAGACAGTGAGCTGCAAATGGCAAACCTTGGGACTGAAATTGACACCAAGCAATACCAATCCTACATTGATTCCCTAAATTCTCTTGCTTTGGGCTCACAACCAGATATTTCATATGGCCTCAACTACTTATGAAAGTTAATAAAATGCCTGGAAACCAATCATTGGATTGCCCTAAAACAATGTTTCCAGTACACTGCATCTAATATCAACTTCCAACTTGCCTTTTGAACACAGGCCATGGGACTGAAATTGTGGAGCAATGCAAGCTGGGAGGGTGAGTTTCACAGATACACATTGGGTTTCTTAATCTTACCGGATGGTTTACCAATATTGTTGGCGTCAAAGTGCCAGAGAAATTGAGAAAAATCCACCTGCAACACCAACTTTAGATCCGTTGGGATGGCCATTGAATTTTTCACTCCCCTTCCTACAATAGGGCATATCAGAAAAATCCCACCAGCCATTTTTTTAATTGTGGGTTTCAGCAAAATATTAAAATTTCCAACATACCATTAAAAATAAAAAAAAGCCCACTTATATCACATTAGAAAGGTCATAGTAACCTGAAAATAATGGGTTTTTTCAGGGGAAGTATTTAAATGTTTTTGCAACCTCAACCACACATCAGTTCATGTCATACACCCCTGGTTTCTAACCTCATCAGAAAAATCTGATTCATCAATATCATCAAGTATTGCTCTCATCACTTTATTTCTCTCTCAATCCATCACTCTCATCACTTTATTTCTCTCATCACTTCATTGCTCTCATCACTTTATTTATCTCATCACTTCATCAATCTCATTACTTTATTGCTCTCATCACTTCATCAATCTCATCAAATTATTTCTCTCATCACTTCATCACTCTCACAACTTACTGCTCTCAGCACCATGACATGTGTTGGTAGCAGTAGAACAGTTGAGGAAATACAGCAGATTAATTTATTAGTGGGATTTTGAATATATTTAATTTGAAGAAATAGAATTTTTTGATCTTCAGTTTGGTTTTTTCAAACTCTTTGGGGGAGGTCTTTTGGTTTTTCTTCTTCTTTTTGCAAACCATGCTGGGATAAAGATGCAAAGTTTTCAGTTTTTTTCAAGACCAAACAACCTTTTTGTCAACCATTTTCCTCTACTACCTCAAAAAAGATTCCAGAATACCTCTTTTGAGCCTTCTTTTGCTGACAAGCCTTATTCTTGCCACATCTCTGTATGTTTGTCAAATTATCTCCTCCCACCTTGTTTGCTCCAATCCAAATAATCTGATTGAGTTGAGGATCAAGAGGGTTTCAATGAATTTTAAAAAGTTTTGAGAGTTTCAAGCCCTATTCTTGTCACTTCTCTGTATTTTTGTCAAATAATTTACTCCCATATTGTTCCCTTCCATCCACATACTATGATTGGGGTGAGGATCAAGAGTAATTCAATTCATTTTAGAAGATTTTTGAGGGTTGTGGGAGAAAATTTGTATATTGTGGGGGACAGCAATGATGAACGGTCAAAGTGTTGCCAGGGGTTTTCATGGGTGTGGGAAGGAAGGTATTTTCAGGATGATTGAGGTTATCTTTCATAAAATGTTTCTTAAATAAGGAGCTTGTATTAAATTAAGGCTGAATTAAAGGGGGGCGGCAAGGGTGTGTTTATAATTGATCTCACAATAGACTAAAAAAATGTTGAGAATCCTGGATGGACTACATATCCAACCATTGGTCAAGCATTTGATCCCAGAATTTGCCTTCTCAATGATTTAGACTGCACCATAATTGATCAATCACTATTCCCTCTTGTGTAATCTACATGCTTTGTACTCTTCTGACTTAACAATCCAGAAATATCACCAACTGGCTCTTGATTGTGAATCACACTCATGATTAAGCCAACCGCTATGTTATGCTCTTTAGGCTTAACTGAATTAACAAGTCAAGTGAGCATTGAGGATAACCTTCTTTCCAATGTTTTTCATCCATCATGATGATGGAGAACCCAATTAAGTTGATTTCTTGAGAGACTGTGATCATTCTATAGGTTTTTCTGATTGCCAATCCCAGAAATATCATCAATGAGATGCCATTCAAGATCTTGAAGAAATCCAGCTCACCTCAACCTTTATGGAGGGTGTTGAAAGTATACTTATGCCTTAATCTTTGTCTTCCTTGAATTCTTATCCCTTCTCTTTATTTATTTATTTCATTTCTTTATTTCTTTTGATTCCTCTCTCAAAATTGTGCACACACAGCATACTGAATCCAACCACCAACCGCCCATTGTGATTGCTCTATTTTCACATAATGTAACAACCTTATCTACTGGACACCAGCTCAGATCTCCAGGATGAATTTTCTTTGCCCAATCCACAAGTTGTGCCATCTGAACCCTGGTGTCTGAAGCTAGTGAGTTATCTTTTCTCTCCTTTCTCTTACACTCTAAATCTACTGCATGCCTGATTATTCCTGTCTACTATCTTCAAGACCTATCTTTCTGCCGCTTGTCTTATTTTTAATAATATTTTCCTGTGAAGGTATAGACCCTTTTCTTCACAGTTGTGGCTCCTCTTTTTGCTTCCTTTTTCTATCAATCTGTCAATTGAATTGAATCAAAATATTTCTTTATTGCCACTAAGCAGTAGAGGTTTCTCTAAATTTCCCACATTGTATTTGTTTGGTCCTCTCCCAACATTGATAGGATTGATGACAGAAAAACCTGGGTATTTAATTCAGAAACAATGGGGAAATCTGAAGTGAAAATCTGGCATTGAGGTAATTCAATGGTTTCCTGAATGGAAAAGTTGATGGCTTCAAGAAGTATGGTAGCTTTGGTTAAAATATCTTCCATATATCCATTTTTGTCATTGTGGAGGCCATACCTTTTTCTTTAGAGATGTATGAAGGATGCTGAGAAATTTCCAAAAAAAACTAAACTGTCAATTTAAAAGGAACAGTCCAGATCAAATTTCCCAGCAGATTAAGGAATGATTAAGGTAAGAGGCCCATCTCTATGTGATTATGAACAGATTTATTTTAATAAAAAGGTGGATGAACATAGATTGATAAATAGTTTAGAACAAATTGGAGTGGTGCTTGAAAGGATAGATGTTAATTGTAACCATAGGGGGTGAAAAGAAACCTTGATTTGAATTGGAGACATAGGTACTTTTAATATGCAATACCTAAATCAGTTGAGGATGCTTTGAATCAATTGATAGATCCTTCATTTGATGATGGTTGATTCAAAAAAGGCTAGACCAGGAAATAAGAAAAAAATGACAATGTATTTTCTTGTTACTGACTTGAGGTGTTAATGCATCAGGTGAGGACATGAGGGTTTAGAGAATGAGAAGCTGGCAGAAAGTAAAACTGGCAGATATCAAAGATCTAGATGAGAAAAAATGTGTAAGGATGGGATGATTTGAGGGGGGGAGAAGGGATGGGTAGCAGTTTGGGTGATTGAGTAGGCTACTCTTAGTTTGAGGGTGACTCAGATGGGGAAAAATTTACCTTTAATTTGATATGATTCTGTAGGCTGATGAACTTGAGGCCATGTGATGAATCAGGACCACCAATGCTAGCAAAAACCAACTAGGTGAAAAAAATCTTGATTGAGAAGCTTGGTATCCTCATCCAATAAAGCCTATTTTAGGATTTTTCCCTTGGCCAGCCGTCAATCTTTTTTTGGCTCAGAGAAAGTCCTAGGGATGGTTAATGCAGCAGCAGGTGAACATTGGGACTCAAGATTGAGATGGTGCGAGTGTGGATGGTTCTTAAAAGAGGATTTACTAGACAAGGTACTCCTGGAATGCATTGAGGAAGGCCATTGTGCTCTATTTGCTGTCTGTGGTGATGGAGGAGTGGGTTGAGGTGAAGAGGTGGGGGTGGATGCAAGTGATAAGGATGAATGAGGGGATATTGAGATTGGTGGCTTGAGGAGAATTATGTAGCTGGATTGATGATGATCTGGTGAGAGTGAACAATCAAATTGAGGTTGATTGAATAATTCAAAGAATCTCATTGTGATTCCTTCATTGGCTGATGTGGAGGTGTGGATGGGTGCTTAACATGCAATGGATGGTAGATGGTTATGATGCATAAATTGTGGATTTGATCTTTGAAATATTCCATTGTGAAATACACCAGTTGGGGGGTATGTGTATTTCAGAAAACTACCATCAAAATTGCAGGTTGGTCAAAAAAATGGTAGGTTTCTAATGGGGGGTTTTCTAACTCTGATATTCCCTAATAATTAAAAACCTGTTGCCAGATTCCCCAAATAAAATTTCTGTCAGCATGCTACTTTTACAGAGAAACCTTTCAAAAGTAGATAAAGGAAAAATAAATAGCAGAATAATTCATAAAATACAAAAAGAGTGGGAAATCCAGAAATATTATCACATATAAGGATTTCAAACCGGATATTAGGGAGGGTAACTCACTGACACCACCTTTGAATTCTCACTTCTTATATTTTAAATAACCTGATGAAATATTACCCAAAAATCAAAACACCACTACAGTGACTTTTTTGCCATTTTAATATTTCACATGTATTGTCACATATAGGTCTCACAACTATAATTAAGTCAAAATTCAAGTGTTGTGTATATTTCAGGAGTTACAGGCCAATTTGTGTTTTGTCAGAACTCCAGCTGTGGTTCCCAATCTGGGACACCTCTGAGCCAGTATGGAAAAAGTAAAATTTTTCTGAACTTTTCTATGCCCTCCATTTAGATCCAAAAAAAAAAACTGTTTTGATCCAGAGATGATTCCCATATCCAGTCCCCAAACTTCGAGCTCCCACTCTCCTAGTCGTCTAGGATCATCTCTTGGGTGCCCAGCACCCGGTCCTGTGTTCAAATCCCCTCTCTCTGACGGTACTCCTTCCCTTTTGGGCCAAGGACTGGTTTTAAGCAACTTTGCTTGCTTCATCCAATGCTCATCATCACTGCACCCCCCATCATAGCCATTTGGATTTTCCAAAGACAATCGGGACACCTAATGAGTCTTCCCCCTCCTTTTTTTGCCGTCATTGTCTGCGCGGCCAACAACAACAGTGGGTCTCATTTGAAACACCAACCCAGCAAGGATCCCCCGTGAGAGTGAGGACCGTCCTTGCTCTGTACTATCTTGATCACCTTGGCCAAGCCGGAATGATTTCCCCCTCCAACAAATCACAGCCATCCTATCAACCTTGTGATTTTTTGATCCATCTTGGCCTCACTTTTCCCTTCCAACTAAATTGCTTAATTGCCCAAGTCATCTTTTGGAAAACTTTTGCTTGCCTGATCACCCCTTCGACTTGCTTGGTCAAGTGTTAAAGTAGAAAACTTGCGCCTGGTCAATAGATTGATCCTCTCAGCTGCCTCATTGTGACAATCTTGCAACTATTGGTCTTGCCGGTCTTTAATTCAAACCATCAAACACTTGCATGCAACCTGTTCTCCACTTTGGCTTGCTCTCATTTGATCATCTCAACTCACTCCTGGCTTCATACTGCTGCAACCTCAAGAATCAAAACTCAGCCTTCAGTTCCAGTTGAAATGTTGCTAATGTCCCCTCCACCAAAATTGGTTGGCCAATCCATCAAGCTCCAACCTTTTGATTGCGCCATATAATTCAAATAATTGCCCAGGCCCATCATCCTGTCTGCGTAGCCTGTCACCTCCCCTTCACCTGCCTGTGCCCACCATTGGCATGGGATGGTATCCCTTTTCATCCCTGCTCATTCATTTTCTTTTTATTATTTCATTTGTTTTTAATTGTTGATTTTTTTCCCTTATTTTTTTTCCGGTTGTCCTTTCATTGTTCTCACATGATCACATTAAATCAAATCCTAAAAAAAAAAACTTTTTTTTTGATCATTGCTTTTTTCCGCTCTATCTGTGTCATCACTTGTAAATAGCTTACAGGGACCAATGGCCCATAAAAGGGGGGGCTCTTCCCTGCCTTTTTTTTAAAAACATCCAGGGGAGTGTGTGCATATGTCCCCCCCAGTTATCATTGCAATCTGATCCCCATCGTCATCCTGGGTATATCTATGATTTCCCCCTGATCCATTGATCCTTAGTCTTTGCCCCTCTGTGGCCTCATCCCTATCACCAACCAATAGCCTTGCTGGTTGAAGAGAATTCTTTCTGTTGGAATTCTTGAGTGTGTTATACCACTCCTTGATCCCTTTCTCTGACCATACTGGTCTTGATTCCTCCTTGATCATCTTTCTGGAGCCAATCACAATTGATTGAAGAGGTCTTATTAAGCTTAAGACCTGGAGTGTTATACCTCCCTTATTTTTTTTTTGGAGCTGCATTCTGCCAGCCTACTCTTGAGTTCCTTGAGAAGTTTTGAGGATATCCTTGCTTCAAATAAGGTTAATGTTTGCTTTTAGACCTTCTTAAACATAGTGCTTTGTCTTGTACAGCCACCCTCAGTTATCTGGTACCCTTCAAGTGCTTGATTGCGGAGATTTGGGAAGGTTCATTGAAAACCTGGGGGTTGGTTGGGTTTGAGTTGATCATCCCCAATCTTCTGCTGACAACCAGATTTATTAGCTTATGGGTGTTGTTTACATACAACAGCTTTGTTCTTTGAACTTTAAACAAACTTAAGCTTCTTTTGTCCAACTTTTTCCCACATAATATTGGCTCAGATAGTGCTGTTCCATTGATACCAAACTACTATCATCTTCATCCTTTAATGCTTGATTCCTCATTTACCAGGTTCTGGACCTTGATCATGGTTACATTTAAATATTTTTGTAACACTCAGGAGGGCAGCCAAAACAGCACCTTTCCCCTCCACAGAAATGCCACAGCCTAGCACCATTTGGAGTCTTACATTTGGTCCCCCGGGCCGGGATTGAACCAGCAACCTTGGGATTTACAGTCCCAACTTGAAGAATCAACTCTGAAATCCAATCCAATCCTTTTCTTTTCTTCTTTTTTCTTTCATCATCCAGATCTGATCCATGGAGGCAACTTGTTCCAGAAGTAAGTCCTTCCAATTGTGCACCATCTGGGTAGGATTCTTTTTGTTTTTGTGAAACTCTACCCTTGCCACACTTGTGAGCCACCTTGGAACTCTGCTTTCTGGATCCTCTTAGGAACTCTGTCTTCAAAATGAAATCTGTTCCCTCCACCAATTTTTGGTCCAAGATGGTCAAGATCAAACCCCAGAACAAGAACCTAGGCTTCAATGGAACAAACGTGGAACAATGTTTGGACTCCTATGAAATGGCTGCTGAAGTGGATGGTGCAATTGAAAATGATATGGCCTATCAGTTACGATTTTTATCTCCTCTGATGAAGTTATTGAAGTGATTGAATTGTTTGATGGATTCAAAACTCATAAATGGAGGCTCTTGAAGGAGGCTATGTTGGCTTATTGGGGAAAAATAGATTTGGCTAGGTTTACCTTACAGGACTTGGATGCTCTGGTTTCTCAATGGATCTCCAATGGTGGTGTCTCTTCAGCCTCTGATTATCAGACTTTCAGAAAGTCCTGGGATCCTATTCAGTCTTATCTTATCAGGAACAATCACATTGACACTGTGGACAAAATTTGAGTTCAATTTATTCAATATTTTTTGCCAGGAGTGCAGGAAAGGATTAGGGATGAATTGGTCAAGTCTGGATCCATGATCACTACTAGGGATAATCAATTGAAACTCCCTGTCTTTCTGGTCCTTAGGAATTTGGTGGACAAAGTCATGAAAGTTCAAACTGCTTTAACTTTTGAAAAGCCCAGGATCACTGAACCAGTACATGCTCCTTCCTTCCAAGAATCCAACAAAATCATGAACAAGATGGAAGCAAATCACAGACCTAAGTCAAGCCCTCAGGCCAATAAGGATACTTTACCATAGATGAGATTCCTAAGCTACTTCAGGCCTTTGAGAATAAAATAGATCAGAAAATAGCCTTTTTAGCTACCCCTAAACCTGCTAATTCTGTTCCTAAATCCACCTTAGTCTGCTATTACTGTCATAGAGAAGGCCATGGTACTGATAGATTTCCTGAACTCCAGAAGGACAAGGAGGAGAAATTAGTAGAGAAGAAGGGAAATAATTTCTTTCTTCCTAATGGTGCTTTGATCCCTTTTGAATTGTCTTGTCCGATCCCTCATGTGGTGGCTTCTTTCCAAGCAACAACTCTCAAGAAGGCATCTCTGGTCTCCTTGGATTTTTGATCATCCTGTGGCAGTCTTCAACCTTGGTATCCTCCAGCTATCAATTTTTCCAGCTTCTCTGGTGCTTATCAATCTGATCCATCTAGGAAACGCCATGAGGAACCCAAACCTCACAAGTCTCCTCCTTTTCCATCTTCAATCCTTTGAAAACCTCTCCAACGTGAATCTTTGCCTGAGCCTCCTTCCTCTGATGTAGAAGACATAGAAGTAGAAAGGGAACCACTCATGGAAAGGTTCCAGGACCACTCTGATCCTTCTCCTCCTCTTCAATCTGGTCAACCCCCTCAATTCTTTGATCCTCTTCCAGTCTCTGCCTCACCTGATCTTCCTCCCTCCACCCAGCCCAAAGTTTGGTTTGAGAGGGGCATTTCCAAGGACTACCCTAATTCTGTGGAAGGAGCATTAAAGAAAATTTCTGATCTCAAAATCCCTGATCTGTCTGTGGCTGAAATTCTGTCTATCTCTCCATCTGTGGCTGAAGGCATGAAGAAATGGGTTTCTTGTCAATGTGTGGAAATTGGTTTGGACAAATTGAAGGTCTCTTCTGGCACTTTGATGGAGGACTCTGGTTGAACAGATCCCCCTTCAGATGCCAATCTGTATTCCTGCCCTCTTGGATTTCTTCCCTGCTATCTTGGTAAATTGGCTAAAACAGTTTCTCTTCTTGTGGATTTGGGTTCTTAGCTTAACTTAATCTCAGATACTATGGCCTGCAAACTCAAGCTTAGCCCAAGGGTCAGCTTTACTTCTGCCATTTATGGTATAGGGAATCAGTCATGCTAACTGGTTGGTATTGCTGAGGAGGTTCCCGTTCAAATTGGTCAAAATATTGTTGGAACTTGTCACTCCTGGATCACTCGTTTGGAAGGTCCTATGATCTTGGGCCGACCGTTCTTAATGGATTTTGGTGCTACCCTGATTTTTTCTGATCAAGTTGGGGAGAGAATCCTTCTCCCTGATGCTGATGGCAGAAAAATTGCAGTTCCGCTTTGTTCCTTGGATTCTGCTTGTTGGGAACAAGATTTTCCTGTTGTTCTCCCAAAACAGTTCTAAATGGAAAGCAGAAGGACAACTCTCATTCCTCTCAGCCTAATTTTTCATTGGATTAGTTGATCCTACTGATATTTGTAGTTCCTCTCAGCCTCAGACTTCAACTTATGGATCAACTTCAACCTCAGAGGCATATTTTTTGTTTTCCTCATCATCTCTTCCTCATCCAAATAAGATCAAAATTCAAAAACATAAAAAATCCGAAAATTCCAAAAATATTTCTTCTCTCTCTGGGTCTGTTGTATCTTCTTTTCCTTTTTCCCTTCAGCCTGATCAATTATCCTCTACTCCAGTTTTGAATCTCCGCAATGAGTCTAAACTAGATCCCAATCTCAATTCTTTTCTTGGTGGTTTTGGTATGAAGGAGTAGGGTCTTAAGTGGAGGCAATGTGGGGTAGAAGTAAGTCCTCCCAATTGTGCACCATCAGGGGCCTCTACTAATGTCATTTTCAAAACTCTACCCTGCGCCACACATGTGAGCAATGCCTTAGCTTTTTGATCCTCTTTTATGGAAAAGGCACCTTTCAAGGACAAGGAAGAACATCACACTTGGAAGATGTTGGAACTTGGACTCAGTTTTTGTAGTCAGGTTTCACTGTTCAATGCTTGGAGGAAGAAAGTATTCCTCTCTTTTGCCACCAAGTATAAACCAGTTGCAAAAAAGGTTCAACCAGTCAACCAACCAATGCCTCTCAACCTCAACTCTCCTCTTATGCGCCCCCCTCTATCCCGCAATCTTTACTGTGGTTTACCTCAATCTCTTACTGTTCCATTGATCCCCTCTGGTCGTGTCACTGAAGAACGCCTGAAAGTGGTCAATTTTGGTCCAGATGGATGGCTTCTTCCTTATGAGTTGAATTTGATCAAAAATGTCTTAGCTTTTAGGGAAAAATCTATTGCCTTCTGTGAAGAAGAGAGAGGTCTCTTGAAAGAATCCTATGGCCTCCCTTACATTATCCCTGTAGTAGAACATGACCCCTGGCAAAAGAAGAAGATCCTGATCCCTGCTGCTAAAGTTGACAAATTTATTAAGTTGGTCCAAGAACAAGTCCTAACCTGTTTATATGAACAATCAAATTCTATCTATTCCAGTCCTGTTTTCTGTGTTCTCAAGAGTAATGGTAAACTTAGAATAGTTCATGATCTCAAGCCTCTAAATAAGGTTACTATTAGAGACTCTGGTATTCCCCCTGCTACTGAGGAATTTGTCAAATCCTTCTCTGGGAGAGCTTGCTATGGTCTAGGTGACATTATGGGTGGCTATGACAAACAATCCTTACATCCAATTTATTGTCCTCTCACTACTTTTGATACTCCTCTTGGTCATTTCAAACTAACTTGATTACCTCAAGGTGCCACCAATTTGGTTGCAGTCTATCAGGCTCAGATGTTTTGGATCCTCCAGGATGAAATCCCTGATCATGCTGGTATCTTTATTGACAATGGCCAGATTAAAGGTCCAGTTTCTGATTATAACAATGAGCTCTTACCCTGGCATTCAGGAATCTGTTGAAGTATCTGGGAATATGCAACCACTCTGGAAAGGATCCTGTTTCAAACCAAGGAGTCTGGTCTCACTGTCTCTGGATCCAAATTGGCCGCCTGTGTCCCTGCTTTGGAAATTGTTGGTCATGTGGTCTGCAAGGAAGGAAGAAGGTTGGCTCCATCCAAAGTCAACAAAATTCTCTCTTGGCCTACTCTCATCAATCCAACTGAAGTCAGAGGTTTCTTAGGTGTTGTAATCTATGTTTGAATCTTTATCCCTTCTATATCCAAAATTTGCATTCCCTTGCGTTGCTTAACCAGGAAGGATGCTGAATGGTTTTGGACCCAAGCTTGTGAACAATCATTTCAGATGCTCAAAAAAATTGTTGGAAAAGACATTGTCTTGAAGAAGATCACTTATGGACCTAGGGCTGGCAAGATCAAGCTGGCTGTGGACTCTAGTTATCAATCTTTTGGGGCTGTCCTTACTCAGGAAGATGAAGATGGTTTGGATCATCCTGCTCTGTATGAATCTCTTCTTTTTTCAGAGGTGAAATCTAGGTACTCCCAGCCAAGACTGGAACTTTGTGGTGTGGCCCAAGTGTTGAAGAAGCTCCAAACTATTCTCTGGGGTGAACACTTTGAGTTACAAGTTGATGCACAATCCATTATCAAAATGATCAACGCCCCCAGTCTTCCAAATGCTTCAATGACTTTTTGGCAGGCTTTCATCCAGTTTTTCTCTTTTCATATTGTTCATAGGCCTGGAAAATCTTTCACCATGCCTGATGGTTTATCTTGACGCCCTCTTGGAGACAAATAATTGGATGTTGGAGTGGATTTTGATGAGGAGGAACCCTTAATTTGTCCTGCCTTCACCTTTTCCTCTCAAGATTATTTTGGCTTCCAACAAGGCTTCTGGCTTAAATTAGAGCAGTTTCTCTCCACTCTGCAAAGGCCTTTTGATCTCTCTGCTAAAGATTTTTGATCACTCAAAAGTAATCCTCCAATTTCTTTGTCCAAGGTACTAGGCTTTTGAAAAGAGGCAACCCTTGTGCTCTTATTAATGTCACCATCCCTTCTAAACAAGATTTGATCCTTGAAAGTCTCTATGAAGGCCTTGGGCATTGTGGGGAAACCAAAACTTATTGTCAAATATCCAAATTATTCTGGTGGCCATCCTTGAAGAAATCAGTCTCTCATTGGTGCAAGAGTTTTGAAGTATGTCAGAAATGTGATCTTAGGCGCCCAGTGGAAATTTGTTATCCCACTGGAGAGTCCACTTTCTTTGGAAGGATTGCTATGGATGTGGTTCATATTAAGGCTGGTGGAGCTAAGTACCTCATAGTGGCTAGAGATGATTTTTCTGGATGGGTTGAAGCAAAATTCCTTAAGAACCTCAGCTCTGAATCAGTAGCAGCCTTCCTCTATGAGACTTGGACAATGTGTTATGGCTTGGCTTGATCTTATTCAACTGATGGTGGCTCTGAGTTTGGCGGCAAGCTGGCTGAAATGATCCAATTGCTTCCTGGTCAACATAGAGTGACCACTTCTTATTATCCTGAAGGCCAAGGCATGGTGGAAAGAGGCCATGCTCCTTTGAAGGCTGCCCTTGTCAATCTTGCTGGTGAAGGTAGAAAGAATTGTTAAAAATTTCTTCCTCTGGTCCTCTTCTCAAATCAAATTTCAACTAAACAAACCATTGGCTACTCACCTTATGAAATTATCTTTTGACAAAGGGCTGTACCTCCTCTTGATCCGGAAATGGAATCTTTCTTAGGTATTTCTTGGGAAAAGGTTTCTTCCACAACTGATCTATTAGTTTCCAGATCCAAGCAACTGGAGCAAAGTGAAGATGTTTGTGAAAGAGCTTATCCAAAGATGATTGAGTCAAGAGAAAAATCAGTCAAGTATTGGGAGAATAAGCACTACAATCAAATCAGGGATCCCTGGAATCCTGGGGATCTAGTCTTAGCTTATAACCAATCCTTGGAAACACAGTGGGGAAAGCTTTTCTCTAACTGCTGGAATGGTCCTTATTGAGTGGTCCGTCAAGTCAGAGGTGGATCATATGTTTTTGAGGAGCTGAATGGTACTCAGATGGTCATAAGGTCCTCTGCTGATCAGGTCAAGAAATTTGATTGTTGTGGAGGCAACTTGTTCCAGAAGTAAGTCCTCCCAATTGTGCACCACCAGGGGTCATCTGCTGCATTTTGTTGTGTAACTCTACTGTAAGCCACATATGTGAGCACTTGGGAGGCCTTCTTCATTCTTTTACCTCAGCCACTTCCAGGACCTTTTCTTTGGATGGATCAAGCTCCCTTTTCAATCACCCTGCAGATCAAACGGGCGTTCTTCTGTTTCAATTCCTCAGTTTCTTTTTTTATATATATCATCAAAGATACTCAGATGAAAACTAGGGACAGTCTGTAAGCTGGGGAGAAATGTGGTGCCCAATCTGAGACACCTCTGGACCAGTACAGAAAAAGTAAAATTTTTATGAACTTTTATATGGCCTCCATTTAGATCCAAAAAAAAAAAAAATTTTTTTGATCCAGAAATGATTCCCATATCCAGTTCCCAAATTTCCAGCTCACACTCTCCTAGTTGTCTAGGATCATCTCTTGGGAGCCTAGAGCCCAGTCCTGTGTTCAAATCCCCCCTCTCTGACGGTACTCCTTCCCTTTTGGGCTAAGGACCGGTGTAAGACTCCAAACGGTGCAGGGCGTTGGCAGTTCTGTGGAGGGGATAGGTGCTTTTTTTTAGGCTGCCCTCCTGAGTGTTACAAAAATATTTAAATGTAACCAAGATCAAAGTCCAGAAGCTGGTAAAAGGGGAACCAAAAGTAAGAGGATAAAGATTGTAGTGGTTGGTAGCTGAGAGACAACACTATCTGAGGCCAAATGATGTTGAGGAAAACTCAAATAGAAGGAGTTAAGAATTGTTCAGAGTTCAACAAGACAAGGCAATTGTGAGTGACAACACCCATGAGCTAATAGCTCTGGTCGAAAGCAGGAGCTTAGGAAAGATCAACTCAATCCCAAACAACCTCCAGGTTCACAATGAACCTGCCCAACTCTCCACAATCAAGCGCTTGAAGGGTACCAGATAACTGTGGGTGGCTGCACAAGACAAAGCTAATTGTTTGAAGAAGCTCTAGAAGAAACGCAAGAACTGATTCAAACAAGAATAAACCAACACTTCTCAAGGGACTCAAGAGTAGCTTGGCGGAATTCAACTTCAAAAGAAGGGAAGGGAGGTTTAACACTCCAGGTTTTAAGCTTAATAAAACCTCTTCAGTCAAACGTGACTGGTTCCAGAAAGATAATCAAAGGGTGATCAGGACCAGTATGGTCGGATAAAGGGCTCAGGAGTGGTGTAACACACTCAAGAATTTGATTAGGCAAATTCTTCTTCAACCAGTAAAGCTATTGGTTGGTGATAATGATCAAGGATCAAGGATCAAGGGTTTGAGTATGGAGGCTCAAGGATCAAGGGTTTGCTGATATCATGTGGTTTATTCGATGCCCCCTCCAAAAGAAACGGGGGAGCCCCTCCTTATATGGGAAGGAGGCCCTGTTATACTATGTACAACGGATTCTTCAAATAGAGCGGAAAAAGAAAAGAAAAGAAAAAAAAATCAGGTGACCACAAAAATTTGATCACGCAAGCCGTTGGAAATCCTTCTCATCCCTTCACCATCTCTCGCCTCTGTCCTTGGATGGGCGCGCGCAACAACACTGGAATCTCCCATCCCTTGTCCAAAGGCGGACGGGGTGGGAAAGGAAAATGAACTGGACCGTCGCGGATGTCTGCGGGCGGTATTCAACACTTCTCCACCCCCACCCGGAGATGGAAAGGGGATGGGAGAGTCCCAGGAAGGACCACAGATGAAGTTTGTGAGAGCATGGATGGGCGGATAGGAGATTGGCTTGAGGCAATTGGGTAAATCCTGACGGGCTTGAGATTTGGAAACTGATAGATTGAGTGAGGTGGGAGATTGACGGATCCAAGGATTGGACCAGCGCTTGGGGGTGCGGTCGGGATGGTTTTGGTAATTCATGGATGAACGCCGCGCAACAATAAAGATAAGGATTAGCGACGCGCGACGGCCGAGACTAAGGATGAGCAACGCGCGACGGGCGGATAGGAGATTGGGATGGGCAATGATGATGAGCAAGCAGCGCGCAACAATGACAATGCAAATGAGGGACGCGCGACGCGCAAGGAAAATTTTTGAATTCCTTTCCCACGGTGTCCCAAATTGTTCACCACACCGGTTGCAAGCAACTTTGCTTGCTTCATCCAATGCTCATCATCACCCCACCCCCCATCATCGCCATTTGGATCGTCCAAAGACAATCAGGACACCTAATCATTCTTCCCCCTCATTTTGTTTCCGTCATTTTCTGCGCGGCCAAAAACAACAGTGGCACTCATTTGCAACACCAACCTAGCAAGGATCCCCCTTGAGAGTGAGGACCATCCTTGCTCTGTACAATCTTGATCACCTTGGCCAAGCGGGAATGATCTCCCCCCCCAACCAATCCCCGCCATCCTATCATTGTTTTGATTGTTTGATCCATCTTGGCCTCACTTTGCCCTTCCGACTAAATTGCTTAATCCCCCAAGTCATCTTTTGGAAACCTTTTGCTTGCCTGATCACCCCTTCTACTTGCTTGGTCAAGTTTTAAAGTAGCAACCTTGCGCCTGGTCAATCAATTGATCCTCTCAGCTGCCTCATTGTGACAATCTTGCAACTATTTGTCTTTCCTTTCTTTAATTCAAACCATCATACAGTTTCATGCGACCTGTTCTCCACTTTGGCTTGCTCTCATTTGATAATCTCAACTCGCTCCCAGCTTCATACTGCTGCGACCTCAAGAATCAAAACTCAGCCTTCAGTTGCAGTTGAAATATTGCTAATGTCCCCTCCGCCAAACTTGGTTGGCTGATCCATCAAGCTCCAACCTTTTGATTTCTCCATCTACTTTAACTAATTGCCCAGGCCCATCAGCCTGTCTGCGCGGCCCGTCACCTCCCCTTCACCTGCCTGTGCCCACCATTGGCATGGGCTGGTGTCCCTTTTCATCCCTGCTCATTCATTTTCTTTTTATCATTTCATTTGTTTTTAATTTTTGATTTTTTTCCCTTCTTTTTTTTCAGTTGTCCTTTCATTGTTCTCCCATGAGCAAATTAAATCAAATACTGAAAAAAAAAAACTTTTTTTTTGATTATTGCTTTTTTCCGCTCTATCTGTGTCATCACTTGTAAATAGCTTACAGGGAACCATCGCCCATAAAAGGGGGGCTCTTCCCTGCCTTTTTTTTGAAAAATCCAGGGGAGTGTGTGCATATGTCCCCCAGTTATCATTGCAATCTGATCCTCATCCTCATCCTGGGTATATCTATGATTGCCCCCTGATCCATTGATCCTTAGTCTTTGCCCCTCTGTGGCCTGATCCTTATCAGCAACCAATAGCCTTGCTGGTTGAAGAGAATTCTGTCTGTTGGAATTCCTGAGTGTGTTATACCACTACTTGATCCCTTTCTCTGACCATACTGGTCTTGATCCCTCCTTGATCATCTTCCTGGAGCCAATCACAATTGATTGAAGAGGTCTTATTAAGCTTAAGACCTGGAGTGTTATACCTGCCTTATTTTTTTTTTTGGAGTTGCATTCTGCCAGCCTACTCTTGAGTTCCTTGAAAATTTTTGAGGATATCCTTGCTTCAAATAAGGTTACTGTTTGCTCTTAGAGCTTCTTAAACATAGTGCTTTGTCTTGTACAGCCACCCTCAGTTATCTGGTACCCCTCAAGTGCTTGATGTTGGAGAGTTGGGCAGGTTCATTGAGAGCCTGGAGATTGGTTGGGTTTGAGTTGATCATCCCCAATCTTCTGCTGACAACCAAAGTTATTAGCTTGTGGGTGTTTTTTACATACAAAAGCTTTGTTCTTTGAACTTTAAACAAACTTTAGCTTCTTTTGTCTAAGTTTTTCCCAGATAATCTCAGCTTGGATATTGCTGTTCCATTGCTACTGAAGTACTATCATTTTTATCCTTTACTACTTGATTCCCCATTTACCAGGTTCTGGAACTTGATCTTGGTTACATTTAAATATTTTTGTAACACTCAGGAGGGCAGCCTAAACAGCACCTTTCCCCTCCACAGAACTGCCACGGCCTAGCACTGTTTGGAGTCTTACACCGCACGCAACCCTGCATCCACATAATGCTAGCTAAGTGTGTTAAGTCTGTAACACTACAGACACCTTCCAGGAATCCTGCATTCAATATGCACACCTCTGCTGTCTGCACCCAACCTCAAGTTTTTACCTGCAGCCGTCAAGACAGCGTGAATCATGTTTGCATTGACCACCCCTGTCAACAAGGTGCAGAACCAAACTCCTACAACCAAAATGCATGTATCATGCATATGTAGTTATGTAAATTAAGGATAAAGGACATTTGAAAACCTCTGAAAAACAAATAAAAAAGTATATTATCAAATTATAAAACAGAAAACTTAAGTGAAACAATAATAAAGGTTGTCACAAATTCACCATTATCAAATCTTTATGAACCATGAAACATACCAAGGATTCCCAATAAAAATTATGAAAAACTATCACAATTACCAGATGATGACAGGAAATATAAAAATACCTGCCTCTGAACATTTTCTCCAAATTAATATTGTTCAAAATTGGGACATATGTCAAAACTGCAAGAATAGCAAGTTATCAAAAAAAATGCCTTGAAATAAGTATCACACATAAATACTTCAAAGAAAGGTGCAGCTGAGTGACAGCACTAGGAATGCATAATAAAACAGCCCTGGCCAGCTTTCCAGCCTTAGTCAATGAGAAATTCCCCCTCTTAGTGCCCTGAGGAGGCTTTTTTCACCCCTAAAAGGTATATAAACAGTACCTTTTTTGATGTTTTAACCCCATTGAATTTTAGTTATAAATCAAAAACCTTTTCCATCCATGATCAAGTGCTTATAAGAAATAATAAAGTGATATATGGCCCCATTATGATTGTTTTATAATCAATTCAACCACTCTCACTGTTCCCCTTGAAGAATTCATCAATCACCCAACCTATGATACAAGACCCTTCAACTGTAAATTATTGCAGGTATTGTTTGAGGAATTCCTCAAAGATTTAATTAGTTTCCTTCCTGCTTTGGCTTTTGTGCTGTATTACCCATCCATTTCTGCCATTTAAGTGGATAATACTTCCTTCTTGATTAATTCAAAATTCACCATCTTCCAGGGTCTTTACATGTTCCAGAGTTGATCCTTGAAGAGGTGTTGCTATAAAGATCCCCAGTATTGTATAATATATATTTCTGTGGCCCCTTTCAAAGTATATATAAAGCCTTCTAACGCAAACAATGTAAACCTTTCAACATCTCCTGTTATATTCATTATATTGGAGATTTCACTGTGTTTATTCTTGGAATATCATTATTTCCCCCTGCATCACTTCCTTTAGCTAAAGGACTGCAATACTCCTGGTATCAGGAAGATGACAATTATTTGAAACAAACACATGGAAGGCTTGGTTGCAAATGAAAATGGGTCTTGGTCACAAATGCAATGCATTTCCTCAAACTTCTTCTTTATCAGCAATACTATATGGCAAGTAAAAATAAAAATAAAACAGGTAAAGATGGAGGAATAAATTTCCAATTTTATGACTAAAGGACTAGGCCCAAAAAAATGGCAAAATTTCTCCAAAAAACTAATTTTTCTCAAAATTTTATTCTTATTCCCTTTATTTTTTGTTGTCTGGTTAGTGGGGGGGAGGTGTTGTAGTGGGAGAAACCCAAATATGGTATATCACAGCCAAAATATCACCATATCAATGAAATATGTACATACTATAAAATACCTGGTTGCATGCATGGTTGAAAGAACAGAATAAGGATTTTCTGTTCCAATTTTCCATATATTTGAGCTATATCCAATACAGGGCCAGGCCAGTTGGTTGCAAAAGTCAAAAAAGGCTCACGCCCAATGTGTCTTCAAGCAACTACCTTTTTTTGGCCAGAAAGGTCACTAAAAAATTCCAGCCGTGTGAGTAGTTGTGCAACTACCTTACGGGGTCCATGGCAGTTGCTACCAACTCCCAAACCCACTGAAAGTCAACAAAATACCTTGCAGGGGCCCAGAAACAACTTCCAGGCCTTTGCGCAAGGCAACCCACCAACCTCCAGGACAGCCACAGCTTCCAAAAGCAGAAACCTGGCTGTAAGGCACACCATACTCACCCTAAAGCCTGGTTCCACACCACATGGGGCCTAAAGAGTGTCAAAACTTGGTAAACAACCAAATGAAAAAAGGTTAAAAAAATGAAAATTGGGGAAAATGGGCCCTGCATCACATTAAAAGCTGTACCAAAGTTTGCCAGTGCCCCTGTAATTAGGCCTGTAAAAGGAGTTTGCACCCCAAAAATAGACTTTTTAGTTACTATAAAACCCTGAGAGTTTACCCAGATCATCATATGCTGCTATTTTTTGTGCTAGATGGCTCTCAAAGCACTCAAAACTCAGACACATCCATGTAAACCTTTGAAGCAAAAACTGTATGTAAATTGATCACAAGGGGCTAATTAACCACTTAAGGGACTCTAAACACACTAATATCGATGGAAATCCGCCAGAATCAAAGTTATGTCTCCAAAAAAGGGGGCCCCAGAACATTTTTATAAGCCCTGGGCCTCAAGGAGCTATGGTTTACATTTTTATATATTAATTAAATACCACCCACATGCCTGATACAATGAGGTAATTAAAGAGATGGAAAAATGTATCAATAACCAAGCATGATGACATATGTCAGTCTCATGGATGCCAAGGTCCTTGCTACCTTTTGGCTACCAGAGATGATAAGATAAAGAATAAATACATTATTCAAAAAGATGCGACAATAATCCATAAATATATGGATAAAGTAAATGCAAGGTGAAGTGGTTTGGTTAATATTAGTAAATTGATTGATAAATAAATGAAAAGAGGGGCCGAAATCGTATATTGAGGATCTTTAACAACTCTTCTTCAGGGAATTCACTTTGTAATCTGTAAACCTGGTTGCTTCAGAACCTTTAAAAATTATTAAAGAAATTATTGCCCAAATATAATATATATATCAAATATATGGTGGAGTGGAAGGGCCTTGTAGCAGAGCTTCCACAAAAGTAAAAGGATAATAAACTTACTGGTATTATATTAGTTCCTTGAGGTACCTGTTAGAGACGTTTAGTGATGGTTTTAAACCTGTATATCTGGTTTAGAGGTCTCTCAGAAGCATAAATTGATAATAAAATAGATTGGAATGGAAAATATTCATCAGAATAAAGCCAGAAATCAATTCCTTATCTCTTATAAGTATTTGTAAACTTTGGAATGGTTTCTGGATGTATATATAACTGGGTCTGGGGTAACATTAACCTAAAAATTGGTCCTTTATTTACATCCTTTTGGGTCCCACTACTGTCCTTGTGAGGGCTATAGGTTCCAAAGGAGACGGATACTCAGGCTGGCAGGGAAACCAGTATTAGAAAATCATGTGTTCTTGGTGATATAGTACAGTTAGAATCTAATTCTACAGGTTAAGGTAATTTTTCTACTATTAATTGAGTGATTGGCATGTGAGAAATACCTTATTTATCCTCATTACCTTTCTTTTATTACTTATTCTTGGTGGATATTGTTGAAACCTTAGTTCAAATTTTGTTGAAAACTGAATAACTCAAAACCAGAACTGAACACTGGTGTCAGAAACATGAAGCAAAATGAAAAAGGTTATAAAGAGCAAGTAACAACACAATAACATACCCAACAAGATTGAAATTATCTGTGACAGTTACAATGATGGAGGAAGGGTTTTAAGAATATGCCACTAAATGAACAATGACACTCTAGTGATAATAAGGAATCCAGGAAAGTAGTGGAACTGTATAGACAGGATTAGAAAGGTGTTGAGAAGAGTCAGGAGAGCTTAGAAGGTTGCACCAACTTATCCAGGATCCTAAGCAATGAAAAAACTTCTTCACTTCAATATCAAGTCAAGCGCAAGTTGTGCTTCTTTGTGAAAACCTTGAGTGATTGAAGTCAATGATCAGAGATGAAAGATTTTGTGAGGAAAAGAAGTCCCCCCAAGACCCACTTGAGTCATGGTCTTAAAAGACTGTCCACAGTTTTGCGGATGAATATGCATATGATAATCAGAACCATCAGACCAGCCCATGTCTATCAGGCAATAAATATAGAAATAAAAAAAAGGAAATGGAGCGCTAAATAAGGTACTCCCAACAGTATTTCCAATAGATATTCACAGATCTTTTAGCCTTTCTCATAGTACACCTGTCTACAGATGGTTTGATGTAAATGTACTAGTAGATGGGAACAAAAGCAGTGTAATGCTTTTGGTCCTTATTTTTGAACTTGTGATTATTTAATTCAAATAATGAATTAAAAATATATAATTTGATAAAGTATGTTAAATTTTTACATATTTGGTTTTCTTGGAATTCCTAGGATATTTTGCTGTCTTGAAGTCCTCATATCTGTCACTTTAAGCTAGGTTTTAAGATCTTTCAATATTTTTTTATTTATTTATTTTTTTGATATTTCTATTTTTACTTAATACATATTGTAAAAATATGTAAAATATTTTTTTAAGTTATTTCATACTCATTTATGTATTTTTAGATATTTTCTACTTGAGGGGAAATTGATTAAATATGTAGCATTTCCCCCCCAAGTAGTAACATGTCTAGCCAATACTTCAATTCTCATTTCATCAAAAATGTGTCAAGCCCCTCTTTCCTGCAGCTGCATACTATTCAGGTGCCTTGTACTGCATACCCGCCTGTCAGGTTGCTTAGATGGGTGGCAGCACTGCTACTCAGCTGCACACAGGAGTTTTAGCTTCCACAGCTGCGTGCAGGAATTGTGACAGATCAAGGTTTTGTGCATAACTTCTAAAATACACAGAATTCACATATTTGGATTGAATTTTTGCTGTGAAACCTATACATAAGGAATTATGTGAAGTATTCAAAATGTACATAATATCATATCTATGCTTTCTCTGAATTTTTTATTCAATATTTAAAAATATAAAGAGTTAGAATTCAACGTTGGTGTCAGTGAGTAACCCTAACTTAATTTAGATGGAGAATCAAATTTGAAATAATATTTAAATATTTTCTATTCATTAATTTTTTTATTTGTTTTTATTAATTTTCCTAATTTTTTTACTTTTGAGGATTACTCTGTAATAGCAGCAAGGTGACATTCCCCTACACCAAGATATTTCCATATTTGAAACAAAAGTTTTGAGAGGAAACATTTCATGTCTTTTTTATTGTCTCTGTCAGCCTCCTGGATGCCAAGAACCTTGCTATCCTTTAGCTACCAGAGGTGACAGAACAAATCATAAATATATTATTTAATAAATGCAGCAAAAATCCGTAAAATATTTGGATAAAGCTTATTGCAAGGTTAATTTGTTTGGTTATGTTTTATTGTTATAAATCAATATAGATAAATTCATTATGAAATATTTTTATAGAGGGGCCACAATTATATTGGTGATCTTTAACACCTCTCTCCAGTGAATTCAGTATGAAAAACATAGTCCTGGTTACTTTGGGCTCTTTAGTTTAAAGGATATTATGCGCAAAGATAATATGTATATAAAATAAACGGTGGAGTGGCAGGGATTTGTGACCTGTTGAGTTACAGAGAGATAATTCAATTGGTATTGATCAAAGAGGGCTAAGCCAGTTGAGTTATCAGTTTAGGAACAGCCAAGAAAAGAGATGAAAGAAAAAGAAAAAAAAATAAAGAGAAAAAACATCAATCACAGGACAGCTATGACGTGTGGTGGTTGAATTAGTTGGAAGAGACAAGATGAGAAGATTGAATAACACGACAAGGATAACCTTGACGAGGAAAGAATAACTGAGGGTTAGATCTTACATGTGTTGGAGAATTGGCAATGGAAGATAGTCTTACCAGTCATTCCATGATTGATAACTGAGTAGATGAGCATAGGAGTCAAGATGATGACAAGCAAAAGAGAATCTATAAAAAGAATAAAGAAAAAAAAGAAATGAAGTAAGATAGAGATACAATCAGGTGCCAAGTAGTGAAGTTGAGAGTCAAGATGTTGAGTTGATTTTGTTGAGTTGGTAGTTGATTAAGAGCCAACAGAAGTCCCTAAGGGTTGTACGTGGTGGAGTCTAAGAGAAATCTGGATCCCCGGGGAGGAGAGCAAAGATTGGGGCGTGGTGAAAGGTGGACATGAGTTTGAGATAGTGATAGAGTCCGCGCCAGTGTGTAGGTAACAGTGAGGAGTGTCACAAAGGAAGAACACGGAGGCAGGATTATTTGACATAACCAAGCTTCCACAACAGAGGAAGGATAATAAAACTCACTTGCATATTATTAAATTATTTGCTTATCTGTTTGGGACATGCACTGATGGGTTAAACCTGTATACTGGGGTTATAATGTTGTTCAGCAGTTTAAATTGATAAAAAGAGGTTGAGGACGGATATTATTGATCAGACTAAGCCATACATCACTTACTTATCTCTTATAACTATTTGATTACCTTGGCACGGTGTCTGGATGTAAATATAACAGGGTGTCTGCCCATCAATATCCTCAAAAGAGCTCTTTATTTGTAGCTTTTGGAGTCCCAATATTGTCCTTCTGAGGGGTACAGGGGCTCAAAGGGATGGACACTGGTGCTAGAAGGGTAACCAATGGTAGCCTGTAACGTGTTCTTGGTGCTGTATCACGGGTAGCATCTAATTCCTCAGGGTATGTGAATTATTCTACTTTATAATTGATATTTGGACATGTGAATAACACTAATCTGTCCTTTTTATGTATTATTTAATTAATTATCCTTAGTTAATGTTCCCAGTAAGTTGATAATTATTTTATTAGACATTCCTACAGACATTCTGATGTCAAGTGAGTTCTCATTATGTATGAAATAATTGGAGTAAAGTCACGGTATTTATTTTACTCCTTATTTTCGAGTTTCAGTTGATTTACTGAAATAATTCCTTAAAAATATAAGTCATGGATATTCATGTAATATTTTTACATCATTAGTCTTCTTAGTATGTCAAGAAAATATTGATGTCTAGAAATTCTAATAATAGTATATTAAATTATTTTAATGTATTGTTGGAGGTTTTCAATGTCTTTTTTTGGACATTCTTGGTACTTTGAATTATATTCAATAAAAAATACTTATAAATATTTTTTAAGTATTTTTATATAGTTTTATATAGTTTTAGACCATCTACTATCCATGGGAATGTTTATTAAATATGTAGAATGTTCCCGTGTGGGTTGTAGCATATTTACGCGGTACCTAAGTTTCTCAGGCCGCCTGTCACTTTGTCAACCTGTACCCCGGGGCTGTGTACTTGTCAGAGGCCTGGGGCTGCGTACACGACTTTGACGGAGTGACAGAGCTGTATCTCAGCCGCGTGCAGGTGCGTTGGCTGCCGCAACTGCGTGCAGGAAATGTGACAGAACACATTTCCATCCATAACTCCTAAAATATACACAACACCTCATTGCTGACTGAATTTTGGGTGTGAAACCTATTTGTGAAAATATATGTGGAATATTTAATTTTCCAAAAATTTCAATAGTGGTTCCATGGTATTTTTGGTCTTTCTTTCCTTAATTATTTAAAAATACAAAAAGTTGGATTTGAAGGGTGGGGTCAGTGAGTGACCCTACCTAATTTTGGGTGGAGAATCCATTTTTGTATTAACATTTATGGTTTTCCTAATCCTTCTTAGGTTAATTTTTTTTATTATTTTTTTGTTATTTCTGTTACTTTTGCAGCTTGCTTTGCAATAGTAGCAAGCTGACATTCCCCCACTCCAAGATATGCCCATATCTGAAAAAAATCTGGACCATGTTGGGAAAAAATGAAGTTCATGTGTATTTCAATTCCTCTTTCTGGCTCTGTAGCTTTTGAGATGTATTGGTCCATCAGGTATGTTATTCTCTGGTAACCATTACTCTTTTTCTGCAGATTCTCCTTTGTATCTTACTAAGTATAGTCCAATATCTTTTCCTTGTCCTCTCCCTTTCTTATCTCTCAATATCCTCCTGAATTTCCCTTTTTCTTTCACAGGGTCAGGTTCTATTGGGATTATTGTTGGATGGAGGTTGCTACCTTCTCTTGTTCGAAAGTGTTTGACTAGGCTAACAGGAAATACTGGGTGGTTTCTTGATAATTCTTCACTCAAGATTTCTTCTGCAGCATTTTTTCCATGCATATTTTTGATAAAAAATTATTCAACAAAGGCTGGTTTCAGCTTTCTTTTACCTGCTAGATTGTTGAAGGTGGTAGTGGATATCAAGATCTGATCTCCTATTTCAAATTCAGGTTCTCTATGTGATTTGTCCCATCTTTGTTTTTTTTATTCTCCTGCTTCTTCTACACACTTTTGAGCATGATTATTTACCAGATCTATCATCTTTTTAAAGTCAAGAGATGTTTGATGAATAGTGGCTAAGTTAAAGTTTAAGTTATTCCTAGGGAGTTTTGGAATCCATCCTCTTTCTAGTATGTAAGGGGATTCTTTGGTAGTAGAATGTTTACTGCTGTTATAAGCCATTTCTAGAGCTGAGAGTAGGCTTAACCAATCATGGCAATAACCATCTGAGTTTTTGTATTCTAGAACAAAGCTACAGAACCTTCTTAACATATCTTCTAGGGTCTGTATCATTCTTTCAGCTAATCCATCAGTTTGGGGATGGTATGCTGTAGAAAATGCTAGAGTAGTGCCCAGTATATCATTAATATTCCTCCAAACCTCAGAGGTGAATTTGGAGTCTTTGGCACTGATTATAATAGTGGGTATACCTGTCAGCTTGCTACTATGTACAGAGCAACCTGTCAAAGAAACAAAAAACTATAAAAATAAGAATATCTCAATTAAAAAAAGATGGAGTGAGAAATCCATAAATATTATTAATACAATGGATTCCTCACCCAAGATTAGGTAGGGTCACTCACTGACCCCACCCTTGAAATCCAAGTCCTTATATTTTTAAAATAATTAAAAAGAAAAGTACTAAAAATTACAACACCAGTATGGCACCTTTGGGCAATTCTAAAATTTCACATGTGTTTTCACGTATAGGGTTTACACCTCAAATTCACTCAGATTTGAGATGTTGTGTATATTTTAGGAGTTACACCCGGAAATGTGTTATGTCACAATTCCCGCGCGCAGCCCCGCATCATTACATACCCCTATTCACTTGTAGTAGCAGTTTCCTGCGTACTAGAGACCCGCGCGCAGCTAAATTCTGCCACGCACGCAGCGGATCCTACCCTGCGCGCATCTGTACTGACTGATCCACGCTTCTGGATCCATAATGACTAATCTGACAACCAGTTACCGCTCAAAAGAGCTACAACCTAATTAGGGTTGTCTGGGATAGGTAACAAGTTGAAATATGCATTATTAATAATCTAAAAAGATCAAAACTTAATTAAAATTAATAAAAATCAAGTTTAGAACATTTTTTAATAATAAATTAAAGATCAAAGATTACCACATAAATAATTGACTCTGATCTTTGAAGACCACAAAACACTACAAGGAGTGTTCATATAAATTATGAAAAATTATCTACGTAATCAGCAGACGATGGAAAAGCAGTAAACATCCACATCTGTTCACTTTGAGAAAATACTAATAGTGCAAATGAAGGATGAGTTCAGAATGATCAAATTTAGGCCATAATAGATTCACAGATCCTGTGGCTAAAATAGTACAGAAATCCAGAAGATCTAAGGTCAGCTAATTGACAGCACCAAGTGGACGTGCTAATCTTGCTCTGACTGGCTTGCCAGCCTCAGCTAATGAGTAGAACTCTCTCTACTAGTCCTGAGAAGCTCAAAATCACCCCAAAAAGGTATTCATACAGACCTCTTTGGATCCATTATTCCATCATCAGTTTACCAGGAATTATTATTATCAATCAGACACCGTGTCATTGTTAGTCAAGTGCTTATGAAGAGTCTAAGCAAGTGATTTATGACCAAGTCTGTAGTATGATTATTCACTTCTTAAAAACCAATCAACCCTTGAAGTTTAGTCAGGCAATCCACCCCATCTTCTCTGACACCCTTCCTATTATTGAACAATTTTCGTCATAAAGTGCTCAGAGTGAGTGTTTCCCTTCCTTTCTAGGCCAGTGTGCTGTTATGCCTGGCCATTAGTGGAATGATCCCTTTCTAAGGCACCCACCTTCATTCCAAGGTTCTTAAACTGCCTAAGGAGGCCCCTTGAAGAGAGGTTGCTTTGTCTGTAAAGACCCCAGTAGTATAATACTGTGGCCCCTCTTTTATATAAATATTGAAAACCTTTTATTACCAAAACAATTAAACCTTGCAACTGCTTTTATTATATCATTTATTTGAGCCTCTAAGCGTTTGTTTTTGGAATAATAATTATTATTATTATTCAAGTATTTTTATGACTCTCTGTAGCTAAAGGACTTCAAGGTTCCTGGTATCAGAGAGCTGACAATACCAACCTCAGCTATGATAATATTCCAAAATAGTAGAGCTACATCCATAGCGCTATCTTCTTTGTGGTTAGGTAAACATTTTGCCTTCTTAGAGTATCTGTCAACTATAACCAGGACAGAGCTATATGAATGAGTACCTCCAGGGGGGAGGCCAGTGACAAAATACATATTGATGATCTCCCATCTGGTTTTAGGTTCAGAGATCTTCTGTAGGAGTCCAAAACTTTTGCAAGTAGTTTTATTAGATTTTTGGCAAGTCTCACAGCTAGTAAGATACTTAATAGTGATTTCTTTCCAGTCTATCCACCAAGCAGTTTGTTTTACTTTCTCCAAGGTTCTTTCTGTGGATAGATGCCCTGATGAACAGTTTTCATGGCATTCCTGTAGTATATTTTGCATATGTTCTTTGTTGCTTAGTACTAATACACTGGAATTTTGGTGTCTTTAGTAAAGGAGACCATTCCAAAAGGTAAACCTTCCTGCTTTATAGGGTTTAATTAATGAAAAAGGTAAACAATTTATCAGATCTGCTTCTGTGGATTCACATTCAATAATGGTAATCAGCAGCTTGATCTCAGGGGAGTAGTTGTCCCTCAATAGGTTGAAGAAATCAGTATCTAATACACCTAAGTGGATCCCCATTATTGGAGAATTTAATGAAAAAAAATTGATGTTCAAGATAGGAAAGATATCTTGATCTTTAGGGTCATATGCTGGATTGTTAGAGTCATTAGGAAAAGAATTCCTACTTAGACTATCAGCATTCTGATGTTTAGCTCCAGCTTTATGCACTATAGTCATCTTTCCTCTATACTGTTGTATAGCAATTTGCCACCTGAGCATGTGTCTTCTGGAATTTTTCATGTTCATAAGGGTTCTTACGGCATTGCAGTTCGTGATTACTTGAGAAGTGGTGCCTTCTAAGTAATAGTGTAGCTTCTCTAAAGCCCATACTAGTGCCAAACATTCCAAATGACTGGCCCCATATCTCTTCTCTGTATCTTTAATCTGTCTAGATATGAAGAGTACAGGTTTTTCTACTCGTTTGTCTTCTTCTATCCTTTCCTCATGTAAAGCAGATCCTAGCCCTTCCATGCAAGCGTCAATGTATAGTTTGAAGGGCTTGGAGTAATCTGGTTGGATGAGTAAAGGAGTAGAGGTCATAGCTATTTTTAGTTCCTGATAGTTTTTCAATCTCTCATGTTTCATTTCCAATAGAGTGTTGTTGTTGCATACTTCATACAGAATCTTAGTTAGCATAGAAAACTTTGGTATGTATTGTCTGTAGTTACTGCAAAAACTAATGAAAGACAGTAACTATGTTTTTTTTGAGGCATGGGTCTATTCATGACAGCAGCTATCTTCTTTTGGTCAGCAGATAGAGTTAGACTAGAGACTATATGTCCTAGGGCTTTCAATTCTCCGTATCCATATTTGCATATCTTCATGGATACCTTTAATCCTGCTCTGGAAATAGTTTGGAGTACTAATCTTATTTGGTTGATATGAGTATCCCAATCATCAGAGTATATGATAACATCATCTATATATACCATCATCCATCCTGGTCTGATGTATGTACCTAGAACTGTATCCATTGTTCTCTGGAAGTGTGATGGGGCATTCTTTATACCAAAGGGAATCCTAAGATATTCATATATTCCCAAATGGCAGATTATTCTCATAAACTTCCTTCTTTCAGGGCTTATAGGTATCTGGTGAAAACCTTTAAGCATATTTATAGTAGTGATATATTTGGCCTTGGAAAAGGTATGTAGAGCATGATCAATCCGGGGTATAGGATAATAATCTGCCTGAGTATAATCATTGAGCATTCTGAAGTCTCCTACCATTCTAGGATTGTCATTATTCCAAGCTATGATTACAGGTGTGGTCACATCTACCTGCTCATTGTGCCCTACTATCCTTAATACTTGTGAGTCCATAAGTTCTTGGATATGTTCCTCAAAAGCTATTCTAGACTTAGGATTAGAGGGATAGGCTGGTCTTCTTAAGTTTGGAGGATAAGGAGGCTTAATGGTAAATTTTAATACCATATCATGTCCTTTAACATCACCAATGGGATGATCTTTAGTACAATAAGCATTGTGGTTCTCAAAGAACACTGTCAATATATCTTTCTTCTTTTCCTAAGAAAGTTTCATATTCAGAGCTGCTTGAGAGAAGTATTCTTGATCAAAGTCTTCTAAATGCTTTGGATAAGTAGAAGAGGGGAAGTTAGATTGGATGGTGCATATCTTGAACTTCTTGTCCCAATTAACACCCACTGTGAAGTATCTCCCTTTACTCTGGAACACATCTATACCATATAGACATAAGGAATCATTATGTATTATCAAGTATTCACATAGTCCATTGAGCAGTACTACAAATTCCACTTGTATTCTCAGAGATCCTTTAGTATGGGTTAGTATTATAGGAGCAGTCCATACTCCAATAGATGTCATGGTAGAGTTGAAAGAGCTAAACTTGGCTTTTGGGACGGGAAGAAGGTGTTCTTTCCAATTGGGATCCCATCTGTTTAAGAATTCAGCACAGACACATGAGCAGAAAGCTCCACTATCCAGTTGTAACCTTATAGGTCTGTCTATATACAATCCTGTTGCATAGAAGGTTTGACCAGTTGTATAACTTTTGCCACTCATAGGTTTAATTTTTAATGGTTTAACATCCATAATATGTCTAGGAATTATTGTTTGGGGAAAACTAGATTCCCCATGGATGTTATTGATTTCTATAGAAGTACCTATATCTCCTTCTTTAACATTAACAGGGTTGGTCAGGATCAATTCACGTTCAGAAAGGGATCCTTCAGTTTAAGCTATATCTTCATAGTTCTGATTCCCTTCAACCTGCTGCTCTCCTTCCAAAACTTCTATCATTCTTTTTGTTAATGGGCATTCTTGTCTCATATGCCCTGTATTGTTACAATTCCAACAAGTTCCAGGCATCCTATCTTTGTCACTATTCTCATTAGGTCTCTTATTATCAGAGGTATTTATCAGAGGGGGTTGGTCTCTTGTTTTTTTAATGTTGTAGTTCTCTTTGGATTTAAAAGGGACCTTCTTGTCTAATCCATTCATGTCTATGACTTCTTCTAAAACATTGATTAGAGTTGGCAAGTCAGCATCCATAATTAGCCGGCATCTTACACTATGGTTAAGATTTCCAGGACACAAGTTGAGGAGTCTTTCATTTACTTCCTCTTTATCAGCATCTGGATAGAAGCAATCTAGTCTTTTCTTCTGTTCCAAACGCGATTTGTGAGGCTTATCCTTGAAGGGGTCAAATGAGGAATTTTCAAAATTTTTCATCATTTTTCTTTTACACATTCTAGAACCAAGTTTTTCTTTAATTAGAAGTTTCCAAGAATTCCATGGTAAGGATCCTACTTCTTCTCTTTTACCAATAAACCAGTCCAAAGCTTATCCTTTAAATAGTCTGGGCAACCTGACTACAGCTATAGCTTCTGGTAAGTCATAAGAGTGAATAGTATGGTCAATAAATTAAATAAAATTTATATGATTGTATTCTCCTTCTCCGGAGAACTTGCGCCATTCAGAAATAGGGGGTAACAGTTTGAGGGCTTGCTCCATCTCAGGGGTAGGACTAGGCCTGAATTTGTCACTGCTGTGCATTCCTAGTAAGGATAGTACATAAGGAGTAGTTTTTTGTCTGGGAGGTTTTGGTTACTCTGTAGTACTCCCAAAGGGGTTGGTCAGATGGAATTTTAAGTCTCTAAGATCATTCTTGATCAGATTAAGTTGCAGGTCCACTTTATTATTAAGCAGATCCAATTTATCATTAAGGGATTGAATGGAGCTGTTAGTAGTGGTTAACAATTCTTCTTTTAAGGGTTGGAAAGACATACAAAACTTTTCTTGAATTCCTGATAAAATATTCTCAATTGTTTGAGTCTGTCTGATCCTACCTTTATTAATTGCCTCCAATAACTTTTCTGTGTATTCTTTGATATCTTCCATTCCTACCCTCTTTTTTGTTTATCAATCAATTTGGCTACTGCTGAGGTTAATTTATCCATTTGGGTATAAACACCATCCAAATTTCCACAAACAATTTTGAAATTATGACCCATATCATTGGAAAAGGAAGTAATTACATCAGAGGCTGGTTTGGTCTCAGAATTAGAGGCTAATTGTTGTAAAACTTTTTCCATTTTTGGGCTAGGGATATTATCTGATCCCAATCCTTCTTTCAGTTTGGCTTTTGATGGGAAGAGGATCTCTTCTTTCCTGATGCTTTGCCTTTCAGTTGGTCTAATTGATCCCTAGGATTCCATGTTTCTATGTAGGATTCTACCTCTTTCCTTTGAATCATTTTCCAAAGAGCTAACTGGGTAGCTTTTGCCTAGAAGATTACCTTTTTCATAGATACCATGTCCTCTTTGGCTTGGGCTTCTTTGAACTCTTCCCAATATTTCATTTGCTCTCTGAATAATTCTGTGATACTGGCTTCCTTGGCCTGATTCTGCTGGGGTGGCTTCAGGGAATTGTCTTGTAATGGAGAGTGGCTTAATTCTACTACCTTCTCCAGCTCTGGGTTGGGGGAGGGACGAAGTACTTGGTGCTGATCCTTGTCCATCAAAGTTAGATTCACGGGTTCCAGTCCCCTCATGGTTGTCATTATTGGTGGTCTCACAGTTACTGCGGGCTCCTGGCAAAGATCCATAGGAGGGAATTCTCCCTGAGGCTCTTGTGTTATGTCTATTCATTTTTGAATAAAATGTTTTTAATTTTTTTTCTTTCTACAGAAAAAATTTGTAAAAAAATAAGTTTTATTTAAAACTCACTTAAGTTGATGTTCAAAGGAACCAAGAATTTATTGGGATTAAATTGGTCCTTGGTAGCTAATCCCCGCGGGGTCTTGGTGTGTTCCAATGAGGTCTTCACCTTTCCAATCAATATTTTCAGGGCTTCCAGAGATATCTGGGACTTCTTGATCCTATAAATCAATTTCATTGGAGGTAGTTTCTGGTATAGGAGGGTTCACTGATGTTAAAAGATTATTTTATTGGTCAATAAATTATATTAATATTATTTTAAAAAAATCATTTGGTAATACAAGTTGTATACTTACTTTTATATTTCAAAAAATAATTTATACAGTATGTCTTCCAAGATTTATGTTTCCTTAATAGGGCCTGAAAGTTCATATGCCTCTCATGATCTCCTTTTTCAACAATTTTATCTAGGTTTTACAAGCAGAAGAGATTTTAAGTTGCTCAGCTTGAGTTAAAGCTTCCCAATCAGTAGGTTTATAATGTTTAATACATTCTTCTTTTCTTATCTTTGAAACATTTAAATAATAGAGTATTAATTCTGAATTGGTTTTTAAATCCACTGCAAAAGAAATTAATGATATATCAGGGTTATAAAGTCAGATAAATTTATCTTTGATTTAATTTTTTGTGAAATGTCTTCTTCAAGGTATTAAATATAATAAAATGGAATATTTCCCGGCCAGACCCTAATTGTCACCCTCCTGAATGCCAAGACCCTTGCTATCCTTTAGCTACCAGAGGTCATAGAATAAATAATAAATATATTATTTCATAAATGCAGCAAAAATCCGTAAAATATTTGGATCAACCTTATTACAAGTTTAATTGGTTTGGTTATGGTTTATTCTTTTGAATCAATATAGATAAATTGATTCTTCAATATTTTTATAGAGGGGCCACAATTATATTGGGAATCTTTAACACCTCCCTTCAGGGAATTCAGTATGAAAACACGGAGTCCTGGTTCCTTTGGGCTCTTTAGTTTGAAGGATATTTTGCTCAAAGATAATATGTATATAAAATACACGGTCGAGTGGCAGGGCTTTGTAACCAAGCTTCCACAACAGAGAAAGGATAATAAAACTCACTTTTAAATTATTAAATTATTTGCATATCTGTTTGGGACGTGCGCAGATGGGTTTAACCTGTATACTGGGGTTATAAGGTTGTTCAGCAGTTTAAATTGATAAAAAGAGGTTGAGGACGGATATTATTGATCAGACTAAGCCATAAATCACTTACTTATCTCTTATAAGTATTTGATTACCTCTCCACGGCGTCTGGATGTAAATATCACTGGGTCTCTGACCATCAATATCCTCAAAAGAGCTCTTTATTGATAGCTTTTGGAGTCCCAATATTGTCCTTCTGAGGGGTACAGGCGCTCAAAGGGAGGGACACTGAGGCTAGAAGGGTAACCAATGGTAGCCTGTCACGTGTTCTTGGTGCTGTAGCACGGGTAGAATCCAATTCCTCTGGGTATGGGATTTCTTCTACTTTATAATTGATATTTGGAAATGTGAATAACACTAATCTGTCCTTTTTTATTTATTATTTAATTAATTATCCTTAGTAAATGTTCCCAGTAAGTTAATAACTATTTGAATAAAGATTCCTACGGACCTTCTGATGTCAGGTGAGTTCTCATTATGTATTAAAAAATTGGAGTTAAGTCATAGTATTGATTTTACTCCTTATTTTCGAGTTTCAGTTGATTTCCTAAACTAATCACTTAAAAATATAAGTCATGGGTATTCAAGTAATATTTACTTCATTAGTTTTCTTAGTATGTCAAAAAAATATTAATGTCTAGAAATTCTAATAATAGTATATTAAATTATTTTAATTTATTTTTAGAAGTTTTCAATGTCTTGTTTTTGAAATTCTTGGTACTTTGAATTATATTTAATAAAAAATACATATAAAGGTTATTTAACTATTTTTAAATGATTTTATGTACATTTGGAATATCTACTATCCAGGGGAACATTTATTACATATGTAGAATGTTCCCATGTGGGTTGTAGCATGTTTACGCGGTACCTAAGTTTCTCAGGCCGCCTGTCACTTTTTCAACCCGTATTCCCGCGGCTGCATACTTGTCAGAGGCCCGGGGCTGCGTACACGACTTTGACGAAGTGACCAAGCTGTATCTCAGCCGCGCGCGGGTGCATTGGCTGCCGCGGCTGCGTGTGGGATTTTTGACAGAACACATTTAATCTTTAACTCCTAAAATATACACAACACCTCAATTCTGGCTTAATTTTAGGTGTGAAAACTATACGTGAAAATATGTGTGAAATATTTAATTGGCCAAAAAGTTCAATAGTGATGCCGTGGTATTTTTGTTCTTTCTTTCCTTAATTATTTAAAAATATAAGGAGTTGGATTTCAAGGGTGGGGTCAGTGAGTAGTGAACCTACCTAATTTTGGATGGAGGATCCATTTTTGTAATAATATTTATGGTTTTTCTACTCCTTCTTAGTTTAATTCTATTATTAGTATTTTTATGTTATTTCTGTAACTTTTTCAGCTTGCTCTGCAATAGTAGAAAGCTTACAGGCTCTTTCTGGATCTATAGTTCCTGAGATGTATAGGTCCATCAGGTATATTGTTCTCTGGTAACCATTCATGTTTATCTGCAGATTCTCCTTTGTATCTAACTAAGTATATTCTAACATCTTTACCTCACATTCTTTTGTTCTTGTCTCTCAGTATTCTTCTTACTTTATCTTCATCTTTTAAAGTGTCAGACTCAACTGGGATTATTCCTGGAGGGAGGTCACTTCCTTCTCTTTTCTGAAAGTTTTTTACTAAACTAACAGGAAATAAAGGTTCCTCCCTTGATAATTCCTCACTCAGAATGACTTCTAGAGCATTTTTGCCACGTAGTTTCATGATAAATAAAGGTCCAACAAAGTCTGACTTCAGCTTTCTATTCCCTGCTAGTTTGTTAAAGTTTCCAGTGGATATCAAAATATGATGTCCCTTTCTAAATTCAGGTTCCTTATGTGATTTATACCATCTCTGTTTGTTACATTCCACTGCCTCTTCTAGGCATTTGTGGGCATGATCATTGGCCAGGTCTATCATTTTCTTGAAATACAAAGGTGTGGGGTGAATAGTGACTAAGTCTTGATTCAACTTATCCCTAGGGAGCTTTGGAATCCATGCTCTTTGAAATATGTAAGGGGATCCTTGAGTGGCAGAGTGCTTGCTACCATTATAAGCCATCTCCAAAACTGGGAGTAAGCTTACCCAATCATGACGGTATCCATATGTATTGTTGTTTTCTTGAAAAAAACTACAAAATGTTATTATCATGTCTTCTAGAGTCTGTATCATTTTTTCAGCTTATCCAGAATTCTGTGGGTGATATTCAGTGGAAAAGGCTGAAGTTTTTCCTAATATATCATGTAAAGTCCTCCAGAATTCAGTAATGAATTTGGGGTCTCTATCACTGATTCTAATTTTGGGTATTCCTACATCAGCTATGATTTTATTCCAGAAAAGCAAAGCTACATCCATAGCTGTATCCTCTTTGTTGTTAGGTAAAACATTTTCTTTCTTAGAGTATATGTCTACAAAAACTAAGTTGGAATTATAGAAGTATGTTCCTCCAGTGGTTAGTCCTGTGACAAAGTCAATCTTGATAATTTCCCATCTATTCTTGGGCTCAGAAATCTTCTGCAGAAGTCCAAATCTCTTTCCAGTCTCTTTGTTGGATTTTTTGCAAGTCTCACAACTGGCAACATACTTGATGGTGGCTTCTCTCCAATTTATCCACCAAGCCCCCTGTTTGACCTTTTCTAGGATTCTTTTAGTGGAAAAATATCTGGATGAGCAGTTATCATCAAATTCATTTATTATATGCTGGAAATTTTCTTTGTTGCTTATGTTCAATACACTGGAGTGTTGGTATCTATAATATAGGAGACCATCCCATAATGTAAATCTACCAGCTTTGTATGGTTTGAGGATTGAAGCTGCTAGAATATTCACAAAAACCGCTTCTTGAGACTCACATTCCATAAAAGTGACCAATAACCTAAGATCATGGGAGTAGTCTTTCCTTACCAAGTCAAAAAAACCAGTATCTAATTAAGATTTGTTAATTCCCACAATTGGAGCTTCTAATGCAAGAAGGTTAATATTAAAGATTGGAAAGATATCATGGTCTTCACAATCATAAGCTGGATTTCTGGAATCATTAGGAAAATAATTTCTACTCAAATTTTCTGCATTCTGGTTTTTATTACCAGCCTTATAGACTATGGTCATCTGACCTCTGTACTGTTGTATGGAAATTTGCCATCTGAGAATATGCCTACTAGGGGTCTTCATATGAATTAGTACTTACAGAATTGCAGTCTGTGATTAAATGGAAGGTTGTACCTTCTAAGTAATAGTGTAGCTTTTCTAAAGCCCATACCAGAGCCAGGCATTCCATTTGGCTGGCTCCACAACTTTTATCAGTATCTTTGATCTGCCTGGGTATGAAAAGTAGAGTTTTTTCTACAGTTTTGTATTATTCTATCCTTTCTTGGTGTAAAGCTGCTCCTAATCTATTCATACTAGTGTCAATTTGTAGTTTAAATTGTTTGGAGTAGTCTTTTCATATTATTAATGGGGTAGAAGTCATGGCTGTCTTTAATTCTTCATAACTTCTCAACCTCTCATGTTTCATTTCAAATAGATTATTGTTGTTGCATCATTCAAATGAAATTTTAGTTAGCATGGAGAATCTTGGGAAGTATTGCCTGTAAAGCTGCAGAAACTAATGAATGATAGAAACTCTGTTATATTTTGGGGAATTGGCCTGCTAATTACAGAAGCTATCTTGTCTTGATTGCCAGATAGAGTTACTCCAGATACTATATTTCCCAGGGCTTTGAGTTCCCCATATCAAAAGTTGCATTTATTCATAGACACTTTTAATCCAACTTTGGAAATTTTCTGGAGAACTAGTCTGACCTGGTTTATATGAATCTTCCAATCATCAGAGTATTTAATGACATCATATATATAAAGCATCATCCATCCTTGGCTGATGTAGGTTCCTAGTACCTTATCCATCATTCTCTGGAAGTGTGAATGGGCATTCTTTATAGAAAAGGGCATTTTGAGGTACTCATATATACCCAAGTGGCAAATTTTTCTCATAAACCTCCTAATTTCATCAATTATTGGTATTTGGTGAAACCCTTTCAGTATATTAATATTAGTAATTTATTTTCTTTTGATAGGTTGTGCAGAGTATTATCAATCCAGGGAATAGGATAATAGTCTGCTTGATTATAGTTCTTCAGAATTCTAAATTCTATTAAAATCCTTGAATTATCATTATTCCATGCTATTATAACAGGATTAGTCACATCTACTTGATCATTATGTCCAACATTCCTTAATACCTGCATATTTATCAGTTCTTGAATATTTTCTTCAAGAGATAATCTATATTTAGGGCTAGAAGGATAAGCTGGTCTCCTTAGGTTAGGTGGATAAGAAGGTTAAATGGTTAAGGTTTGTACCATGTCATGCCCTTTAATTTTACCAATGGGATGATCTTTGGTGCAAAAAGCATTTTTTTTCAAAACAAAATGTCAGTATATCTTTCTTATGTTCTTCAGAAAGTCTCTCACTAAAGAAGTCTGTGAGAAGTATCCCTAATTGAATTCTTTGGGGTATTTCTTATAGGTGAACGCGGGGAAATTAGTTTGGATGGTACATATCTTCAACTTTTTATCCCAACTACCTCCTTTAGTAAAATATCTTCCTTTAATTTGGAACACATCTATTCCATATAGGAATAAAGTATCATTACCTATAATCAGCTGGCCACATAATCTGTTGATTAACACTAAAAATTTCACTTGGATCATTGGAGATCCTTTATTATGAGGTAGTATTCAAGGAGGAATACATCTTCCAATAGCATTCATAGTTGGGTTACAAGAACTGAAATTAGCCTTTGGGATGATGTGAAACTCCAAATGGTGCTGGCCACAGGAAGTTCTGTGGATGGGAAAGGTGCATTTTAGGCTTACCTCCTGAGTGTTGAAGAAATATTTAAATGTAACTGGGATCAAGATCTAGAACCTTGTAAATAAGGAATCAATGGGGAGGGATAAGTTTAATAGTAATTGGTAGCAATGGAACAACACTATGTGAGGAAAGATGGTACGGGCAAAGACTTGAACAAAACAAGTTAAATTTTTGTTCAGATTTCAATACAACAAGGCAGTTGTATGTAAAAAAACCCACAAGCTAATACCTCTGGTCTTCAGCAGGAGATTAGGAAAGATCAACTCAATCCCAACCAAACTCCAGGTTCTCAATGAACCTGCCCAACTCTCCAAAATCAAGCGCTTGGAGGGTTCCAGATAACTGTGGGTGGCTGTAAAAAACAAACAAATTTTGTTTTTGAAGCTCTAGAAACAAAGAAATAACATATTTGAACAAGAATAACCCCAAGGGACTCAAAATTAGCATGATGGAATTCAAATTTAAAGAAATAGAGGGAGGTTTAACACTCCATGTTTCAAGCTCAAAGAAACCTCTCAGTCAAATGTGACTGGATCCAGAAAGGCAATCAAGAATGATCAAGACCAGTATGGTCAAAAAAAGGGATTGAGGAGTGGTATAACACACTCAAGAATCCAATAAAATGAATTCTTCTTCAACCAGAAAGGCTATTGGGTGGTTATAAAGGATTAGATCAGAGAGGAAATATCAAAGTTTGGAGTATGGAGGCTCAAGATCAAGGGGAAATCAGAGATATACCCAATTAAAGATGGAAAATTTTTGGGATAAAGGGGAAGGGCCCCATATATTTGATTATCTACTTAGATTATGGATTCATTCATCATTGATAGATATATTTTTGGGCAAAACGCAGGGGAGAGCGCCTCCTTTTATGGGAAAGAAGCTCTGTAGACTACTTAAAAGAGATAACTAAAAATCAAAGTGGAAATTTTTTTCTTCTTTTTTTCTTCTTTTTTCTTCTTTTTTCTTTTTCTTTTTTCTTTTTATTTTCTTTTATTTTATTTTATTTTCTTTTTTTTGAAAATGATAGATGGATGAGGGAAAACATTAATGAAAAAAATCACAACAAAATTGATTGGGAAATGTGAAAAAGAAGGATGAAAGCAATGAGACCAGCCCATGTAAGGGATGACAAGGGGCAGCAGATGAACATCCTCCCCTTTGCAGATGAGTGGTGGCAACAGCTGGAAAAGGTAATTTGATGATGGAAAGCAACATAAGTTGCAAGGAGAGAGGTGGGAGAGTTGGCGGGATGCTGCGGCGCAATCAGGCCAAGATGAGATTAAAGGGTGCCAGCGAGTTGGCAAGCAGACACAAAAACAGGTTGTGGAATAGTTGAAGGATGAAGGAAGCTTGGGGATGGTCAGATTGGGTGATGAGAAAGGGATAATTATGACTTGTTGGCACCAACAGCTGCAAAAAACAGTTTGCTAATCCATCAGTTGAGCAAACCAAGGGTGATGAGGATGGCAATGGGAAAGTTTTTTGCAGTGTTGGAAATTGAACAAATGAAAGAGGGGAGGATTTTTTGTTGAATGACCAATGGCCACCTACTTGTCACCACCATCATTTTGGGAGGGATTTTGATCAACCAAAAGTTGGCAATGATCAATGGGGATTAGGATGATGATGATAGGCTGCGCTTGGCCAAGAGTCTAGGCTGCAAGAGCAACATGGAGGAGTTGAAAAGAAAGTCTGGGGATTTGAAAAACCTGGAGAGCCCTTCCTAGACCGCTAGGACAGGGACAATTTGGGAAAACAGAAAATGGAAGCGTTGCCATAGTGACACAGAATTTATTTTTTTTGTTGGAAGTTGAATGAAAGAAAATATAAAAAAATTCAAAAAAAATTCCCTTTTTTGTGATGTGTCCCAGATTGGTAACCACATCTGTCCCCAACTTACAGAGTGTCCCTAGTTTGCATCTCAAATTTGAAGACATTAAGAAAAGGAGAAATAAAAAGAAATTGAAACAGAAGAGTGGCCATTTCTTGATATTGAGGGTGATTGAACAGTTTGGAAAATATGTTTATCCATCCAAAAGAGCCCTAGAAGCGGCAGAAATAAACCAAAGAAGGTGCCCCAGGTGCTCAAATATGTGGCATAAAGAAACAACAAAAACGCAGCAAATGACCCTGGTGGTGTACAATTGGGAGGACTTACTTCTGATGTAAGTTGCCTCTAAAACATTCAAACTTCTTGAGTTGATCAGGAGAGAAAATTCTGGCCAACTGAGCACCATCCAGTTCTTCCAAAACATCAGGTCCACCTCTAACTTGGTGAACCACCCGATAAGGACCATTCCAGAAATTTGAGAAGAGCTTTCCCCACTGCGTTTTCAAAGATTGATTTTAAGCTAAAACCAGATCACCAGGATTTGAGGGATCCCTGATTTAATTTAAGTGCTTATCTTCCCAATACTGAACCAATTTTTTTCTTGATTCCATTGTTTTCTGATAATCTTCATCAAGAGAATTTTCACTTTGCTCCAGTTTCTTGGATGTAGCAACTAATAGATCAGTGGTTGAAGACACCTCCTCCCATGAGATACCCAAGAAGGATTCCATTTCCAGATCAAAAGGAAGAACTTCTCTTTGACCAAAGATGATGTAATAAGCTGAGTAGCCAGTTGTCCATTTGTTGAAATCCAATCAGAGAACAGAACAAGAGGAAGAAATTTGCAACAATTCTTCCCACTTTAACCAGCCATTTCAACAAGTGAAGCTTTCAAAGGAGCGTGCCCTTGTCCCAACATGCCTTCGCCTTCAGCATAATAAGCAGTAGTAACTCTATTTTTTCCAGGAAGAGATGGGATCATTTCAGCAAGTTTGCCACCAAATTCAGAGCCACCATCAGTGGAGAAGGATTGACCCAAGCCCTAAGGCATTATCAAATTTTCATAAAGGAAAGCAGCCACTGATTCAGAGCTTAGATTCTTAAGAAATTTTGCTTCAGCCCATCCAGAAAAATCATCTCTAGCCACAATGAGGTACTGAGAACCACCTGCCTCATTAATAAACACATCCATAGCAATTCTTCCAAAGACAGTGGACTCCCCTCTAGGATAAAAATTTTATCTGGATGCCAAATATCATGTTTTTGAAAGACATCACAACTCTTGTACCATTGAGAGAAAGATTTCTTCAGAGATGGCCACAAGAATTATTTGGATAATTGTTGGTAAGTTTTGTTTTCTACAGGATGAGCAAGACCCCCATGGAGAATTTCAAGGATAGAATCTTGTTTAGAAGAAATAGTAACAACAATGAGAGCACAAGGATTTCCTCTTCTCATAAGCCAAGAGAGATCAGGAGGTCTTTGAAAATTTTAAAAGTACTGCCCTAGTTCAAGCCAGAAATCTTTCTGAAAGGCAGAATAAACTTGACAGGAAAAGGAAAAAGAGAATACGGGATGGATTAGAGGTTCTCCTTCATCAAAATTCATTCCAAAATAAGATTTTTCATCTCCAAGAGGACATTGGGATAAACCATCAGGCATGGTGAAAGATTTTCCTGGCCTGTGAACAATATCACAAGAGGAAAGATGGATAAAGGCCACCCAACAAGTCATAGGAGAATTTTGGGGGCTGAGAGAATTGATCTCTCAATTATGTATTGAGAATTGACTCGTAATTTGAAATGTTGACCCCAGAGGACAGTTTGGAGCTTCTTCAAATTTCAAGCCACACCGCAGAGTTCCAATTTGGTTGACAGTATCTGGAGCTTCCACCTGAAAAAAAAAATTCATAACAAGCAGGACGGCCCCAATCATTTTCATCTTCCTGAGTAAGAACAGCCCCAAAAGATTGAAAAATAGAATGAACATCCAGCTTGATCTTGCCAGCTCCAGGTCCATAAGGGATCTTTTTCAAAACTATGTTTTTACCAACAATCATTTTGAGAAACTGAAATGAATTTTTTCACTCTTGAGTCCAAATCTATTTAGCTTCTTTCCTGCTCAGGCAATGCAAGGGAGAACGGATGTTGGATAAAGATGTGATAAAGATTCAAAAATAAGTAGAAAAACCTAGAAAGCCTCTGAATTCAGTAGAATTGATTTGAGTGGGCCAAGAATTGATCTTGTTGACTTTGGCTGGTTCCATCCTTCTTCCTTCCTTGCAGACCACATGACCAAACATTTCCAGAGAAGGGAAACAAGCAGCCAATTTGGATCCAGAGACAGTAAGGACAAAATCCTCAATCCGGAACAGAATCCTTTCCAAAGTAGTAGCATATTCCTAGATGAATAAAAAAATTCCTGAACGCCAAGGTAAGAGCTCATTATCATAGCCAGAAACTGGTATCTTTATTCTTCCATTGTCAATAAAGATACCAGAATGATCAGGGATTTCATCCTGGAGGATCCACATCCTCTGATCCTGATAGACTGCAAACAAATTAGTGGCACCTTGAGGCAATTTAGTAAGCTGGAATTGACCAAGAGGAGTATTCAAAGTAGTGAGAGGGTAAGAGATAGGTTTTAAGGATTGTTTGTTATATCCACCCATAATGTCCCCTTGACCATAGCAAAATCTCCCAGAGAAAGAATCAACCAATTCTTCAGTGGCAGGATGAATACCAGAGTCTTTTATAGTCACTTTGTCAAAAGGTTGAAGATCATGAACTACTCTAAGTTCACCATTACTTTTGAGTACGCAGAAGACAGGGCTGGAATAACTGGAGTTTGACTGTTCATATAGACCAGTGAAAACTTTTTCACAGATCAACTTGATAAATTTGTCAACCTTTGCAGCAGGGATTGGGATTTTTTTCTTTTGAAAAGGATCATGTTCAACTACAGGGATGATGTAAGGGAGGCCATAGAATTATTTCAAGAGACCTCCCTCCTTTTCACAAAAAGCAATAGATTTTTCCCTTTCAAATAAGAAATGTTTGATCAAGTTCAACTCATCAGGAAGAAGCCGTCCATCTGGAACAAAGTTGACCACTTTCAAACTTTCTTCAGTTACATGACCATTAGGCACAAAGGGACCAGTAAGAGATTGATATAATCCACAGTAAGGATCAAAAGATAAGGGAGGATTCTTGAGAGGATGATTGAGGTTGAGAGGCATAGGCTGGTTGACTGTTTGGACCTTTTTTGAAAATGGTTTATACTTGGTAGCAAAATAAATAAGCTCTTTTTTCCTCCAAGAATTGACCAGTGTTACTTGATTACTGAAACTGAGGAAAATTTCAAACATCTTCCATGTCCAATGTTTGTAAATATCCTCAAAGGGTGCCTTTTCCATAAAGGGAGAACCAGGATATAATACTTTGCTCACATGTGTGGCACTAGGTAGGGTTTTGAAAAAAATGTTAGAAGATTGCCCTAGCAGTGCAAATTGGGAGGACTTACTTCTACCCCAAATTGCCTCCACTGAAGCCCATATTCTTCCATACCAAAAACATCAAGAATAAAATTGGGATCAGAATCTAGTTTATACTCATTGCAGAGATTTTAACCATTGATGAGAGGAGATTGATCAGAAATAAGATTAAAAGGAAAAGAATACACAAAAAATAAAGAGGGAGAATAAATATTTTTGGGATTTTCCATTTTAACAGGTTTTTGCTTTTTAGTAATTTCCAGATCAGAATAAAATAATGAGAAAAAGATATAAGCCCCCGGAATGAGAATTGACACTTGAGTTTAATTCCAAGGCTGAGAAGAACTACAACTATCAATAGGATCAACCATTCCAATAAAAATGAGAGGAATTGGAATTAAAATTCTTCTTCCCCTTAAAATTTAATTTAGGAGTATGACCAGGGAAATCTCTTTCCAAACAACCAGAAGCAAAAGAACAGAGAGCAACTTAAACTTTTCTACCATCAGCACCAGGGAGAAAAATTCTCTCCCCCAATTGATCAGAAAACATCAGGGTAGCACCAAATCCCATTAAGAATGGTCAACCCAACATCATAGGGCCTTCCAAAAAAGTCATCCAGAAGTGAAATGTTCCAAAAATATTTCAACCAACTCTAACTGGGACATCTTTAGCAATACCAACCAATTTACAAGGTCAATTCTCTATCCCATAAAGGGCAGAATTGAAGCTGACCCTAGGACTAAGCTTCAGTTTTCAGGCCATAGCATCCAAAATTAAGTTGAGCTGAGGACCTCAGTCAACAAGGAGTGAAAAAATGTTTAGCTGAGTCACCAAGATAACAAGGAAAAAAACCAAGTGAAAAGGAGTAAAGATTTAAATATGAGGAGGTATCTGTTCCTCCAGAGTCCTCCATCAAAGTGCCAGAGGAGATCTTTAATTTTCCAGGGCCAATCTGTACACGTTGATGAGAGAACCATTTATTCATTCCTTCAGAAACACATGGAGAGATCAAAAGTAATTCAGCCACAGATAGATCAGGAATTTTAAGGTCAGAAATTTTCTTTAATAACCCTTCCACAGAATCGGGGTGATCCTTTGAGATTCCCCTCTCAAACCAAACTTTGGGCTGGGTGGAGGGAGGAAGTTCAGGTGAAGCAGGAACTAAGATGGGATCAGAAGGTTGAGGCTATTTAGATGAAGGAGGAGGATCAGAATGATCTTGAAACCTTTCCTTGAGTGGCTCCTTTTCCATCTTCATGTCTTCTACATCAGAGGAAGGAGTCTCACGTGAGGATTGACGTTTAGTGGGTTTTCAAAGGATTGAATAAGGCAAGGGAGGAGCATTATGAGGTTTGGGTTCCTCATGTTGTTTCCTAGCTGGATCAGATTGGTAAGCTCCAACAATACTGGAGGATACCAGGGTTGAAGGGTACCACAAGAAGACTGGGAATTGAAAGAAGCCAAATATTTCTTCATAGGAGGTGGTGGCTGATAAACGGCCATCACATGATGGATAGGGAAGGATGAATAAAAAGGGATAAAAGGAACATTAGGAAGAAAGGATTTGTTCCCCTTCTGTTCCACCAACTTTTCCTCTTTATCCTTCTGAAGCTCAGGGCATCAACCAGTTCCATTACCTTCCCTTTGACAGTAGTAGCAGACCAGAGTGGATTTGGGAACTGATTTGGAGGGTTTAGGAGTAGCAAGAGATGAAATTTTTTGATCTATTTTTTTCTCAAAGGCTTGGAGCATTTTGTTGATTTCTTCTATAGTAGAAACTTTCAGGTTTGAATGAGGTTTTGCTTTAGGCCTGCAATTGGCTGCCATCTTGTTTATAATTTTTTTGAGTCTTTGAAAGAAGGAGCAAGGACTGGTTCAGTGGTTCTGGGATTTTCAAAAGTTAAAGCAGTTTGACCTTTTATGACTGCTTCCAAAGTACTTCTAAGGAAACGGACAACAGGGAGCTTTAATTGATTATCACTTGAGGTCATTATTGCTCCAGAATTGAACAATTTGCCCCTAATCCCTTCCTGAAGCCCTGGCCAAAAAAAATTGGAAAAATTGCCCTCAAAATTTGTCCACCATATTGATGTGATCTTTTTGGATAAGATAATCATGGATTGGATCCCATGAATTTCTAATAGACTCATAATCAGAGGCTGAGGAGACACCACCATTTGAGATCCACTGAGAGACAAGATCATCCAGGTCCTGAAAAGTAAACCAAGCTACATCTATTTTCCCCCAATATGCCAACATTGCTTCCCTGAGAAGCATCCAGTTGTGGGATTCAAATCCTTCAAAATGCTCAATGACTTCCATGAATTCATCAGAGAAGATAAAAATATGTAACTGGAAGGCAATATTGTATTTGCTTGCCCCTTCCACTTCAGCAACCATTTTTTAAGAGTCCAAGAAACCTTCAACTTTTACCCTGTTGAACCCTAATTTGTTGTTCTGAGGTTTGATATTGACCATCCTAGGTTGAACAGAGGTGGTGGGAGTACCAGTAGATGCAATTTTGAATAAAAAGATTTCCTAGAGGATCCAAAGCACAGAATCCCAAAGAGGCTCACAAGTGTGGCAAGATTAGTTTTTCATGAAAAAAAAACAAGAATCTTTCCCAGGTGGTGCACAATTTGGAGGACTTACTTCTGAGATAATTTGCCACCACGGATAAGATCTTGAGAGGAAAGAAAAGAAAAGAAAAGAGAAAAGAGAAAAAGGATTGGATTTTAAGTTGATTCAAAAAGTATTGGGACTGTAAATCCCAAGGTTGCAGGTTTGATCCCGGCCCGCGGGACCAAATGTAAGATTGAAAAAAGTGCTGGATGCAGGCAGTTCTGTGGAGGGGAAAGGTGCTTTTTAGGCTGCCCTCCTGAGTGTTACAAAACCATTTAAATGTAACTCGGATCAAGATCTAGAACCTTGTAAATAAGGAATCAATGGTAAGAGAAAAGTTTGATAGTAATTGGTAGCAATGAGAAAACACTATCTGAGGCAAGATGGTGTGGGAAAAGACTTGAAAAAAATAAATTAAAGTTTTGTTCAGAGATCAATAGAACAAGGCAGTTTTCAGTAACAATGTCAACAAGCTAATACCTCTAGTCTTCAGCAGAAGATTAAGAAAGATCAACTCAATCCAAACCAACCTCCAGATTCTAAATGAACCTTCCCAACTCTTGGAAATAAAGCCCTCCAAGTGTACCAGATAACTGTGGGTGACTTTAAAAACAAAGGAATTTTTTTAATGAAGCTTTAGAAGCAAAGCAATAGCAGATTCAAACAAAAATAACCCAACACTTCGCAAGGGAATCAAGAGTAGAATGGTGGAATTCAACTTAAAAGAAATAGAGGGAGGTTTGACACTCCAGGTTTCAAGCTTAAAAAAATGTCTCAGTCAAACGTGCCTGGATCCATAAAGGCAATCAAGAATGCTCAAGACCAGTATGGTCAAAAACAGTGATTGAGGAGTTTTATAACACACTCAAGAATACAATCAAATGAGTTCTTCTTCAACCAGCAAGGCTATTTGTTGGTGATAAAGGATAAGGTCACAGAGGAAGGATCAAAGGTTTGAGTATTCAGCCTCAATGATCAAGGGGAAATCAGAGATATACCCGGATCAATATGATAAATTGCTCTGATAAAGAGGAAAGGCCCCATGGATTTGTTGATCTACTTAGATGATGGATTCATTGATCATGGGTAGATAGATTATTGTGAAAATGGACAGGGATAGCCCCTCCTTTTATGGGAAAAAGGCCCTGTAGACTACTTACACAAGATGACTACAAATGAAAGCAGAATTTTTTTCTTTTCTTTTTTTTTTGACAATGATAGATGGATGAGGGAAAAAATTAATGAAAAAACAAAAAATAAAAACAAATTAATTGGGACATATGAAAAAAAGGATGAAAGGAAGGAGACCAGTCAGCTTCACGGTTGACAGCAGGCAACGGATGAACCTCCACCGCTTTGCAGATGTGTGGTGGCCATAGCGGGAAATAGGTAATTTGATGACAGTGAGAACCCTCAAAAAAGGATTTTGAAAGAAAAAGTCAATGAAGGAAGCTTGGGGATGGTCTGATTAGGTTATGAGAAAGGGATCATGATGACTTGTTGGCACCAACAGCCGCAAACAACAGTTTGCTAATCCATCAGGCAAGCAAACCAAGGGTGATGAGGATGGGGATTCAAAAGTTTTTGGGGGTTTTGGCAATTGACAAGATGAAAGAGGGGAGGATTGTTGTTTGAATGACTGATTGACATCTACTCTTCACCGCCGTCATTTTGGCAGGTATGTTGATAGACAAAAATTTGATGATAAACAATGGTGATGATTGTGTGCGCTTGGCCAAAAATCTGGGCCACAAGGACAACAAGAACAAGTTAAACCAAAGATCTGGTTATTTGAACACCCTTGAGAGCCCCTCCTAGACCGCTAGGAATGGGAGAAGTTGGGAAAACACAAAATCAAAGGTATGCAATAGTAACACAGAGAATAGTTTTTTTTTTGTTGAAAGTTGGAAGAAAGAAAATATCAAAAAATTTATGAAAAAAATTCCTTTCTTCTGGGGTGTTCTGGATTGGTCACCAAAATGGGTGATAGGTTTTTTTTCCAAGTGGGGTCACATTTTTTTCAGAATTCAGTAAAAACACAGGAACAAAAATCCCCACTATCAAGTAATTTTCTTATTGGTTTCTCTTTATATAATCCTGTTGCATAGCAGGACTTTCCAGTAGTATGACCTTTTCCACTCATGGTTTTTACTTTAAAGGTTTTGGCTTCAGTGATATGTCTACAAATTATAGAAGGATCCCACTTTTAAGGTAAACTGGAGTCACAATGAATTTTATTGACCTCTACAGAAGTTCCTATATCCCCTTCTATTATACTTATAGGATTGGTAATGACCATTTCACACCCTGATAGTGATCCTTCAGCTTCAGTATTTTTTTTCATAAGTCAAGTTCCCTTCATTCTCTGGTTCTCCTTCCATGACTGCTATTTTTCCTTTGGGTAAATGGCAGTATTGTCTCATGTGCCCAGTCTTGTTACAGTTCCAACAACTTCCAGGTACTCTGTTGTTATCATTCTATTCAGTAGGCAACTTATTTTGAGGGGATATTATTTCAGGGGGTTTTTCCATGTTTTTTTTTAGTTTTAATGCTTTCTCTAGGTTTGGAGGGGGCCTTTTTGTCTAAAACATTCACATCTATAACATTTACTAACATGGTGATCAGTGTTGGTAAGTCAGCAGCCATACTTTTCTGCATCTTAAACCATGATTAAGATGACCAGGACACAGGTTAAGAAGCCTTTAATTAACCTCTTCCTTGTCAGCATCTTGATAAACAAAACCTAGGCTCTTCTTTTTTTCCAGACATCATTTGTGAGGTTTACATTTAGAGGGGTCCAATAACAAAGTTTCAAAATTCATCATTTTTCTTTTCCACATTCTCAAACCAAATTTTCCTTTCATTCAGAGTTTCCAAGAATTACATGGCAAGGATCCTACTTCTTCTCGCTTACTGATAATCCAATCTAGAGCTACTACTTCAAAGAGCCTAGGTAGTCTGACTACATCTATAGCCTGTGGTAAGTCATAAGAGTTTATAGTGTAAAAAATAAATTTGATAAAATTGATATGTTTATATTCTCACTCTCTGGAGAACTTAGGCCATTCAGAGATGGGGGGTTAGCTTTTGAGAGCTTGTTTCATTTCTGGAGTAGGACTAGGCCTGAAAGTGTCACTTCTTTGCATTCCTGTTAAGGGAAGTACATAAGGAGTAGTAGTTTGTATGAGAGGCTGTGGGTCCTCTGTGGCACTCCCCAAGGGGTTTTTCAGACGGACTTCTGAGTCCCTAAGATGATTTTTGAACAAGCCAAGTTGCAGTTCCACTTTATTATTAAGAAGATAAAATGTTTAACTAAGGGGAAAAATATAATTAATACTAGTATTTTGTAGTTCTTCTTTCAATGTTTGAATGGAAATAATAAAATCTTCTTGGATATTTGATAACACATTCTTGATTGTTTGAGTTTGACTAGCTTTACCTTGACTAATAGTTTCCAATGATTGATCTTTCTGTTTCTACAATCAGCTATCTCCACTGTGTTTGATTGGTTAATAATTAGTTTGGCCACTACTGAGGATAATTTATCCAATTGGGTATAAATACTATCCAGATCACCACCAACAATTTTTAAATAATGGCATATATTGTTGGAAAAATAATTAATTTACCTCTGGTTCTGTTTAAGACAGGACACTTGGTACAGGATTAACATCTAATTGTGGTACACTTTTTCCACTTTTGAGATAATGATATTATCTGATCCCAATCTTTCTTTCCCTTGTGATTTGGATGGGAAGAGGATCTCTTCTTTCCTGATCCTTTGCCATTCACTTTGGCTAATTGATTCCATGGATTCCATTTTTGTACGTAGGATTCCACCTCTTTTGTGGGGATCATCTTCTGAAGAGCTTTCTGGGAAGCCTTTGCTTGGGATATCAATTTTCTCATGGAGACTAATTCCTTCTTGGACTGGGCCTCTTTGAATTCTTTGAAGAGTTTCACATTTTCTTTGAATAAGTCTTTGATCTTGAATTACTTGAACAGATTCTTCTGTGGAGAATCTTCTTGCAACTGGGAGGGTTTTTTTTCTACCATTTTCTCCAGAACTAGGTTGGCAGAGGGAAGCAGTACTTGGCTCTGGCCTTTCTCCAGAAAAATCTGACTCATGGGCTCTAAAACCCTCATGGTTTTCATTATGGGCGGCCTCACAGTCACTGGAGGCTCCTGGAAATGATTCATAGGAGTTAACTCTTCCTGGGGCCCTTGTGTGGCATTTGATCATATTAAAATATATATAAGTATTTTTTTTTGGAAAAGAAAAATCCATACTATTAAACTATTTTAATTTAATTAAGTTTATAGTCAAAGGGAATAAGAATTTGCTGAAGGTTTAATTTATCTTTGGCAGGTAATAAAACAGGGTCTTGGTGCTTCCCAATGAGGTCCTCTTGATTAAAATCAATAATCTCAGGTTGTCCAGAAATGTCTGGAAATTCTTGATCTAAAAGATCAACTTCAGGGGCAGTAACTTCTTAGTTGGAAGCGCTCACTGATGGTCAAAGAGATAATTTCACTTGTTAATAATTTATATTAATATTATTTTTAATATGAAATAATTTTCTGGAGTTTATACTTACTTTTATTTTTGAAGTAAAGATTCCTGCGGTACTTTTTCCAAGCTTGGTGTTGTATTTGTAAATCTTGGAAGTTAATTTGCTTTCCAAGGTCTTCTTTTTCAAGGATTTTATCTAGCTGTTCATGGTTCAGGGAGATTTCAAGTTGTTCAGCTGGAGTTAAAGCTTCTGAACCTGGAGGTTTGTTTTTATTAATATATTCTTCTTTTCTTAATTTTGAAATATTTAAATATTACAATATTAATTCTGCATTGGTTTTCAAGCCCACTGCAAAAGTAATTAACAATAAATCATGTTTGATATTTCAGAAAAGTTAAATCTTTAATTATTTCACGTGAAATGTCTGTTCCAAGATATATCAGTTATGAAATATAATAAAATGGGATATTTCTGGGCCAGAACCCCAAGTGTCAGCCTCCTGGATGCCAAGGTCCTTTCTACCTTATAGCTACCAGAGGTAATAAGATAAAGAATAAATATATTATTCAAAAAGATGCAGCAATAATCTGTAAATATATGGATAAAGCAAATGCAAGGTGAAATGGTTTGGTTATTGAGGGTTAATATTAATAAAATGATTAATAAATAAATAAAAAGAGGGCCACAATGGTATATTGGGGAACTTCAACCCTTTGTCTTCAGGGAATGCAATTTTTAATCAGTAAACCTGGTTAATTCAGAAAATTTGATAATTTCAAACCTGTATCTGGGGTTTAGAGGTCTTTCAGAAGCATAAATCAATAAAAAAGGGTTGGAATGGATAATATTAATCAGAATAAATCCATAAATAATTAATTATCTCTTATACATATTTGATCAATTTGGCACAGTTTCTGGATGTATATATAACTGGGTCTGGTGTATCAATAACCTCAATGTGGGTCCTCTATTTAAATTGTCTTGGGTCCCACTACTGTCCTTTTGAGGGCTATAGGGGCAAAAGGGGCGGGTAATAAGGCTGGCAGGGCAACCAGTATTTGCCTAAATGTGTTCTTGGTGATATAGTACAGTTAGCATCTAATTTTACAGGGTAAGACAATTATTGTACTGTTAATTGAGTGATTGGCATGTGATAAACACCTTATTTATCCACATGTACTTTCTTTTATTACTTTTCTTAGGGGATATTCACAGATGTTTTAGTATTTTTTCATAGAAAACCTTTCTGTGAATGGTTTGATGTGATATCAGTTCTAATTATATACTAGTAGATGGGAACAAGAGCAGTGTAATGCGTTTGGGCCTTATTTTTGAAATTTTGACTAATTACTTAAAATAATTGATGAAAAATATATCCTTTGAGAGAGTATGTATTTTGTTGAAATATTCAGTTTCCCTGAAATGTCAATGATGTTTTTATATCTTAAAGTTGTCATATATATCACTTTAAGCTAGGTTTTAAGATCTTTCAATCTTTTTTTATTTATTTTTGAAATTTCAATTTTTACTTAATATATTTTGTAAAAATATGTAAAATATTTTTTTAAGTAATTTCCTACTCATTTATGTATTTTTAAATATTTTCTACTCAAGGGGACATTGATTACATATGTAGCATGTCCCCTTCCAAGTATTAGAATGTCTAGGCGGTAATTCAATTCTTATGCTGTCAAAAATGTGTCAAGCCAGTCTGTCCCAAATCTGCGTACTAGCCAGGTGCATGGTACTTCACAGCCGCCTGTCAGGTTTCTTAGAAAGGTTGTAAGTGCTGCTACTCAGCCACGTACAAAAATTTCAGCTGCTGCGGTGTGTTACCAATTTGGTAAACCTTAATAAAAGGGAAAAATGTTTAAATAAAATTAGTTTTTATCTCATCAAAAAAAAGGGTAGTTGCTATGGGTAATCTTACTCTTTTGGTCCTCCCAGCTGCTCCCTGTCCTAGTGGTCTAGGAAGGCCTCTCCAGGGCGCTCCAGATCCCCAGATCATTGGTTCAACTCCCCTTGTAGCACTTTGCAAGAAATCTTTCTGGCCAAGCAGCACACAAATTGCTCATATCCTTGCACCCAATCCCCATCCTCCTCCATGCTTCTCCCTCTGCCTCCCTCCATCACATCCTCCAAATCTTTGTTTCTCCTGTTTCCTGTTTCTTTGTTTGTTCCTCTCTCCCCCTGCTTGCTTTGAATACCAACCCTGGAGAAATCACTCAAGACTTGCGAGTCAACCTTGGAGGAGATCAAAGATGATGAAAATTACAACAATGAAACAGGAAGAGGAGAAAATTGCAAGGAAATCTAAGCTCAATGTAGAAGAACATCAATTAAATCATCATCATTCATCACTTTGATTGAACCATCATCACCACTCTCATCCTCATCTTGTCCCTCTCCAATTTTTGATCCAACAGACTATTGCTCAAGTCTTCAACAAGCTCCAGGTCTTATCCCAGGTCTCAAAAAGCTTGGAAAATCAAAAGTCTAAGAAATTTGTCATAGATTTTCTCATCCGCAAACCTCCAGAAACCCTTTCAATCATTCCCTCATCCTCATCAACCAATCCACTTCCACAAATGTGGTTGCAATCAATCATCCGCAACCGCTGTTGCAGCCCTGCAACCGCTTTTGCAGATGCTCATCCTCCCCTGCTACCGCCCATCTGTCAACTCACGGGTGTCCATCCACTTCCTGACGTCATCTGTGACATGGGCGGGTCTCCCCTTTCATCTTTTTCACTTGTCCTGAAACATTTCAAAAAAATAAATTCCGCACTAATTTGTAGTACAAATTGTAAATAGTCAACAGGGTCTCTTTCCCATAAAAAAAGGGGCCTTCCCCTGCCTTTTTTCCCCATCATCATCCATATTGTCATCAATAATTGAATCATCATTATTGTCTAAGTAATCAATCTGTTGTTCCCTTCCCCTTTCTGAGCATCCTCATCCTGGGTATATCTGTTGATTGCCCCTTGATCCTTTGAGCCTCCATACTAAAATCCTTTGATCCGTCCTCTGTGACCTGATCCTTATCACCAACCAATAGCCTTGCTGGTTGAAGAAGAATTCATTGGGTTGAATTCTTAATTTTTTTGGGCTAATCCCTTGATCCGTTTCTCCAACCACTTAAGTCTAGATCATTCATTTGATTGTCATTCCAGAACCAGTCACATTTGACTGAGAGGTCTCTTTAAGCTTGAGAACTGAAGTGTTAAACCTCCCTTTATTTCCTGAAAGTTGAATTCCTCCACACTATTTTTGAGTCCCTTGAAAAGTGTTGGGTCATTCTTGGTTGAATTTGTTACTTCTTTGCTTCTAGAGCTTCATAGAACAAATTGTTTTGTTTTGTACATCTACCCACAGTTATCTGGTACCCTTCAAGCAATTGATTGCCAAGAGTTGGGAAGTTTCATTGAGAACCTGGAGCTTGGTTGGTATTGAGGTTATCTTTCCTAATCTTCTTCTGATGAACAGAGTTATTAGATTTTGGGCATAGATACTTAAAACTGCCTTGTTCTATTGAACTCTGAACAATAATTTGGCTTGTTTTTTCAAGTATTTTCAACAACCATGTTGCCTCAGATAGTGTTTGTCAGCCTCCTTCATGCCAAGATCCTTGCTATCCTTTAGCAACCAGAGGTGATAGAATAAATAATAAATATATTATTCAATTAATGCAGAAAAATAAGTAAAATATTTGGATAAAGCTTATGGCAAGGTTGATTGGTTTGGATATCTTTTATTGTTATAAATCAATATAAATAAATTGATTATTAAATATTTTAATAGAGAGGCCAAAATTATATTGGGGATCTTCAAAACCTCTTTTCAGGGTATTCAGTATGAAAACACGCAGGCCTGGTTACTTTGGAACCTTTAATTTAAATGTCAGCTTGCTACTATTGCAGAGCAAGCCGCAAAAGTAACAGAAATAACATAAAAATATAAATAATAAAAATTAACCTAAGAAGGAGTAGGAAACCCATAAATGTTATTGCAAAAATGGATTTTCCACCCAAAATTAGGTAGGGTCACTCACTGACATCACCCTTGAAATCCAACTACTTATATTTTTAAGTAATTAAGGAAAGAACAACCAAAATACCACGGCACCACTATTGAAATTTTTGACCAATTAAACATTTCGCCCATATTGTCACGTATAGGTTTCACACCTCAAATTCAGTCAGAATTGAGGTGTTGGGTATATTTTAGGAGTTACGGATGGAAATGTGTTCTGTCACAATCCCTGCACGTAGCCGCGGCAGCTAATGCACCCGTGCACGGCTGAGATACAGCTTGGTCACTCCGTCAAATGGTGTATGCAGCCCTGGGCCTCTGAAAAGTATGCAGCTGCGGGACTACAGGTTCACAAAGTGACAGGCGGCCTGAGAAACCTAGGTACCGCTTAAACATGCTACAACCCACACAGAAGCATTCTACATATTTAATAAATGTTCCCATGGATATTAGATAGTCAAAAAGTTCATAAAATTATATAAAAATACTTAAATAACCTTTATATGTATTTTTTATCAAATATAATTCAAAGTACCAAGAATGTCTAAAAAAAGACAATGACAACTTTTAAAAATATATTAAAATACTTTAATATACTATTATGATAATTTCTAGACACCAATATTTTTATGACATAATAAGAAAACTAATGATGTAAAAATATTACATGAATACCCATGACTTATATTTTTAAGTAATTTGTTTAGTAAATTAACTGAAATGTGAAAATAAGGAGTAAAATCAATATCATGAGTTTACTCCAATTATTAAATGCATAATGAGAACTCACATGGAATCAGAATGTCCATAGGAATGTCTATTAAAATAATTATTAACTTACTGCAAACATTAACTAAGGATAATTAATTCAATCATAAATAAAAAAGGACAGATTAGTGTTATTCACACGTCCAAATATCAATTATAAAGTAGAATAAATCCCATACCCTGTGGAATTAGATGCTACTTGTGTTACAGCACCAATACCACGTGACAGGATACCACTGGTTACCCTGCTAGCCTCAGTTTCCTTTGCTTTAAGCCCCTGTACCCCCCAGAAGGACAAAATTGGGCCTCCAAAAGCTATAAATAGACAGCTCTTTTGAGGATATTGATACCCAGAGACCCAGTTATATTGATATGCAGACACCATGCCAAGGTAATCAAATACTTATAAGAGTTAAGTAAGTGATTTATGGCTTAGTCTGATCAATAATATGGGTCCTCAACCTCTTTTTATTAATTTAAACGACTGAACAACCTTATAACCCCAGGATACAGGTTCAAACCATCAGTGCACGTCCCAAAAAGATATGCAAAGAATTTAATAATATAAAAGTGAGTTTCATTATCCTTTATCTGTCGTGGAAGCTTGGCTACAAAGCCCTGCCACTCAACTGTGTATTTTATATACATATTATTTTTGGGCAAAATATCCTTTAAACTAAAGAGCCCAAAGGAACCAGAACTACGTGTTTTAACACTGAATTCCCCAAAGGGAGGTGTTAAAGATCCCCAAAATAATTGTGGCCCCTCTACAAAAATATTTAAGAATCAATTTATCTATATTTATTTAAAACAATAAACCATAACCAAACCACTTAACCTTGCAATAAGCTTAATCCAAATATTTTACGGATTTTTTCTGCATTTATTAAATAATATATTAATTATTCATTCTATCACCTCTGATAGCTAAATGATAGCAAGGGTCCTGGCATCCAGGAGGCTGACAATTGGGGTCTGGCCTGGAAATATTCCATTCTATTATATTTAATACCTTGGACCAGACATTTCACAAAAAATTAAATCAAAGATAAATGTATCTGACTTTTTAACTTTGATTCATCATTAAAATCTTTTGAAGTGGATTTTAAAACCAATTCAGAATTAATAATCTATTATTTAAATCTTTTCAAGATAAGAAAAGAAGAATAAATTAAAAATTATAAACCTACTGATTGGGAAGCTTTAACTCAGGCTGAGCAACCTAATATCTCTTCTGCAGGTAAACACTTAGATAAAATCCTGCAACAAGAAGATCTTGAGAGTTTTATCAACTTCCAGGCCCTATTGAGGAAAAGTAAAGCTTGGAACAAATACCTTATAAATTACTTTTTGAAATATAAAAGTAAGTATACCACTTGTATTACCATATTATTTATTTAAATAATATTAATATCTTTGATTGACCATTAAAATAACATTTTAACATCAGTGAACCCTCCTATATCAGGAACCAACACCACTGAAACTGATTTATTGGATTAAGAAGTCCCAGATATCTCTGGACGCCCTGAAAATATTGATTGGATGGGTGAAGGCCTCATTGGAACACACCAAGACCCCGTAGGATTACCTACTAAGGACCAATTTAATCACAATAAAGTCTTTGTACCTTTGAATATCAACTTGAGTGAGTTTTAAATAAAACTTATTTTTAGGGATTTTTTCTGTAGAAAGAAAAATAATTATAAACATTTTATTCACATATGAATAGACATAACACAAGAGCCTCAGGGAGAATTCCCTCCTATAGATCTTTGCCAGGTGCCCCCAGGAACCCTGAGGCCACCAATACTGACAACCATGAGGGACTAGAACCCGTGAATCAAATGTTGATGGACAAAAAAATCCCCAAGTACTTCTGCCCTCCCCCAGCCTAGATCTGGAGGAGTTAGTATAATTAAGCCAACCTCCATTACAAGAAGATTCCCTGCAGCCACCCCCGCAGAATCTGGCCAAGGAAGCCAGGATCAAAGACTTATTTAGAGAGAATGTGAATTATTGGGAAGAGATCAAAGAAGCCCAAGCCAAAGAGGAAATGTATCTATGAAAAAGATAATCTCCCAGGCAAAAGCTACCCAGATAGCTCTTCAGAAAATGATTCCAAAGAAAGAGGTAGAATCCTACAGAGGAAAGTGGAATCTATGGAATCAATTAGCCCAAGTGAAATGCAAAGGATCAGGAAAGAAGAGATATTCTTCCCATCCAAAGCCAAAGGGAAAGAAGGATTGGGATCAGATAATATCCTTAGCTCAAAAATGCAAAAATGTTTACAACAATTAGCCTCTAATTCTGAACCCAAACCAACCTCTGATGTAATTACTTCCTTTTCTCATGATATGGGTCATAATTTAAAGATTGTTTGTGGAAATTGGGATGGTGTTTATACCCAGATGGATAAATTGACCTCAGTAGTAGCCAAATTGATTAATAACAAAACAAAAAAAGTAAGAATGGAAGATATCAAAGAACACACAGATCAATTATTGGAGACAATTAATCAAGGTAGAATCAGACAGACTCAAAAAATTCAAAATATGTTATCAGGTATCCAAGGAGATTTTATGATTTCTTTCCAACCTTTAAAAGAAGAATTGGTAACCACCACTAACAGCTCCATGCTATCCCTTAGTGAGAAATTAGATCTTCTTGATAATAAAGTGGACCTGAAACTTAATCTGATCAAGAATGATCTTAGAGACTTGAAAGTCCCTCTGACCAACCCCTTGGGGAGTACCACAGAGCAATCAAAACCTCCCAGAAAAACAACTACTCCTTATGCACCACCCTTACTAGGAATGCATAGGAGTGAAAACTTCAGGCCTAGTCCTACATCTGAGATGGAGCAAGCCCTCAAACTGTTACCCCCTATTTCTGAATGGCGCAAGTTCTCTGGTGAAGGAGAATACAATCATATAAATTTCATTAAATTTATTGACTATACTATTAACTCTAATGACTTACCAGAAGCTATAGCTGTAGTCAGGCTGCCCAGACTATTTGAAGGAGTATCTTTAGACTGGTTTATCAGTAAAAGAAAAGAATTAGGACCCTTACCATGGAATTATTGGAAACTTCTAATTAAAGAACAATTTTGTTCTAGAATGTGGAAAAAAAAAGATGAAGAATTTAGAAAATTCCCCATTTGACCCCTCCAAGGATAAGCCTCTTAAATGGTGCTCGGAACAGAAGAAAAGACTAGATTGCTTCTATCCAGATGCTAATAAAGAGGAAGTAAATGAAAGAATCCTCAACTTGTGTCCTGGAAATCTTAACCATAGTGTAAGATGCAGGATAAGAAACCCAATCAGAATAGGGACAAAGAGAGGATGCCTGGAACTTGTTGGGATTGTAACAAGACAGGGCATATGAGACAAGACACCCATTACCAAAAAGAAAAGGAGAGAATTCCCATTACCAAAAAGGAAGATAGCAGTCTTGGAAGGAGTGCAGGAGGCTGAAGGGAATCAGAACTATGAAGATATAGCTGATACTGAAGGATCCCTTTCTGAATGTGAATTGATCCTGACCAACCCTGTTAATTTTATAAAAGGAGATATAGACACTTCTATAGAAATCGATAACATCCATTGGGATTCTAGTTTGCCCCAAAAATGAGATCCTAAAATAATTCCTAGAAATATCACGGATGTTAAACCATTAACAGTTAAACCTATGAGTATTAAAAGTTATACCACTGGTCAAACTTGCTATGCAACAGGATTTTATAAAGACAGACCTATAAGGTTATTCCTGGATAGTGGAGCTTTCTGCTCATGTTTCTGTGCTGAATTCTTAAAAAAATGGGATCCCAATTGCAAATAACACCTTCTGCCCGTCCCAAAAGCCAATTTCAGCTCTTGAAATCCTACCATGAATGCTATTGGAGTATGGACTGCTCCTATAATACTACCCCATACTACAGGATCTTTGAGAATACAAGTGGAATTTGTGGTATTGCTCAACGGACTATGTGACTAACCAATAATAGGTAATGATGCCTTATGTCTATATGGTATAGATCTGTTCCAGATTAAAGGGAGATACTTTACAGTGGGTGGTAATTGGGACAAAAAGTTCAAGATATGGACCATTTACTCTAGCTTCCCCTCTTCTACTTATCAAAAGCATTTAGAAGACTTTAATCAAGAATACTTCTCTCAAGCGGCTCTGAATATGAAGCTTTCTGAGGAACACAAAAAAGATACATTGATAGTCTGCTTTGAGAACCACAATGCTTTTTGCACTAAAGATAATCCTATTGGTGATATCAAAGGACATTATATGGTATTAACATTGAATATCAAGACTCCTCATCCTCCAAACTTAAGAAGACCAGCCTATCCCTCTAGTCCTAGGTTTAGAATAGCTCTTGAGTAACATATCCAAGAAGTGATAGACTTACAAGTATTAAGGAAAGTAGGGCACAATGAGCAGGTAGATGTGACCACACCTGTAATCATAGCTTGGAATACTGACAAGTCTAGAATTGTAGGAGACTTCAGAATGCTCAATAATTATACTCAGGCAGATTATTATCCTATACCCCAGATTGATCATGCTCTACCTAACTTGTCCAAGGCCAATTATATCACTACTATGGATATGCTTAAAGGTTCCCACCTGATACCTATAAGCCCTGAAAGAAGCAAGTTTATGATAATCATCTGCCATTTGGGAATATATGAATATCTTAGGATGCCCTTTGGTATAAAGAATGCCCCATCACACTTCCAGAGAACAATGAATACAGTTCTAGGTACATAAATCAGACAAGGATGGATGATGGTATATATAGATGATGTTATCATATACTCTGATGATTGGGATACTCATATAAACCATAGAAGATTAGTACTCCAAACTATTTCCAGAGAAGGATTAAAATTATCCATGAAGAAATGCAACTTTGGCTATGGAGAATTGAAAGCCCTAGGGCACATAGTCTCTGGTCTAACTCTAGCTGCTGATCAAAATAAGATAGCTGCCGTCATCAATAGAACCATGCCTCAAAAAAAAACAGAGTTACAATCTTTCATCAGTTTTTGAAGTTACTACAGACAGTACATACCAAAGTTTGCTATGCTAACTATAAGTCTGTAAAAAATATGCAACAATAACACTCTATTTGAAATGACTCATGAGATATTGAAAAAATATGGGGAAATCAAAATAGCTATGACCTCTACTCCTTTACTCATTCAACCAGATTACTCAAAACGCTTTAAACTGTAAATTGATGCCTGTATGGAAGGGTTAGGGGCTGCTCTAAATCAAGAAAGGATAGAAGAAGACAGACCAGTGTAGAAACCAGTACCCTTCATATCTAGACAGATCAAATATTCAGAAAAGAGATATGAAGCAATTCAGTTGGAATTTTTGGCTCTAGTATGGGCTTTAGAAAAGCTACACTATTACTTAGAAGGCACCACTTTCCAATTGATCATGGACTTTAATGTTGTAAGAACTCTCATGAACATGAAAACCCCCAGCAGACATATGCTCAGGTGGTAAATATCTATACAACAGTGTAGAGGTCAGATGACTATAGTGCATAAAGCAGGAGCTAAACATCAGAATTCTGATAGTCTAAGTAGGAATGCTGTGCCTAATGACTCTAAAGATCCAGAATATAACCCTGGGGATCAAGATATCTTTCCTATCTTGAACATCAATCTTTTTTCATTAAATGATCCAATAATTGGGATCCACTTAGTTGAATTAGATACTGCTTTCTTCAACCTAGTGAGGGACAACTACTCCCCTCATATCAAGCTGCTGATTACCATTATGGAATGTGAATCCCCAGAAGTAGCTCTGATAAATGGTTTACCTGCTTCATTACTTAAACCCTATAAAGCAGGAAGATTTACCTTTTGGGATGGTCTCCTTTACTACAGACACCAACATTCCAGTGTATTAGTACTAAGCAACTGTCAGCCTCCTGGATTCCAAGACGCTTGCTATCCTTTAGCTACCAGAGGTGATAGAGTAAATAATAAATATATTATTTAATAAATGCAGAAAAAACCATAGAATATCTGGATTAAGCTTATTGCAAGGTTAAGTGGTTTGGTTATTGTTTATTGTTTTGAATCAATATGAATAAATTGATTATTAAATATTTATAGAGGGGCCACAATTATATTGGGGATCTTTAACACCGCTCTTCAGGGATTTCAGTATGAAAACACGTAGTCCTGGTTACTTTGGGCTCTTTAGTTTAAAGAATATTTTACCCAAAGATAATATGTATATAAAATACACAGTGGAGTGGTAGGGCCTTGTAGCCAAGCTACCACGACAGAGAAAGGATAATTAAACTTACTGGTATATTATTAAATCCTTTGGGTATCTGTTTGAGACGTGTACTGATGGGTTAAACCAGTATACTGGGGTTATAAGGTTGTTCAGCAGTTTTAATTGAGAAAAAGAGGTTGAGGACAGATATTACTGATCAGACATTGCCATAAATAACTTACTTATCTCTTATCAGTACTTGATTACCTTGGCACGGCGTCTGAATATGAATATAACTGGGTCTCTGCCCATCAATATCCTCAAAAGAGCTCTTTATTTATAGCTTTTGGAGTCCCAATATTGTCCTTCTGAGGGTTTTAGGTGCTCAAAGGGACGGACACTAAGGCTAGCAGGATAACCAGAGGTAGCCTGTCATGTTTTCTTGGTGCTAAAGCACGGGTAGCATCTAATTCCTCAGGTTATGGGAATTATTCCACCTTATAATAGACATTAGGACATGTGAATAACACTAATCTGTACTATTTATGTATTATTTAATTAATTATCCTTAGTAAATGTTCCCAGTAATTTAATAATTATATTAATAGACATTTCTACGGACATCTTGATGTGAGGTAAGTTCTCATTATGTATTATATAACTGGATTAAAAGTCATAATATTGATTTTACTCCTTATTTTCGAGTTCCAGTTGATTAAATAAGATATTTACTTAAAAATATAAGTCATGTGAATTCATGTAATATTTTTACATCATTATTTTTTCTTAGTATGTGACAAAGATATTGATGTCTAGTAATTCTCATAAAAGTATATTAAAGTATTTCAATATATTTTGAGAAGTTGTCATTGTCTTATTTTCGACATTCTTGGTACTTTGAATTATATTAAATAAAAAATACGTATAAGGATTATTTATGTTTTTTTATATAATATTATGTATGTTTAGACTGTCTACTATCCACGGGAACATTTATTACATATGTAGGAAATTCCCATATATGTTGTAGCATGTTTACGTGGTACCTGAGCCTCTCAGGCCGCCTGTCACTCTGTCAACCCCTATTCCCGCGGCTGCGTACTAGTCAGAGGCCCGGGGCTGCATACACAACCTCGACGGAGTGACAAGGCTGTATCTCAGCCGCGCGCGGGTGAATTGGCTGCCGTGGCTGTGGCGGGAATTGTGACAAAACACATTTCCGTCCATAACTCCTAAAATATACACAACACCTCAATTCTGACTGAATTTTAGGTGTGAAACCTATACGTGACAATGTGTGTGAAATATTTCATTGGCCAAAAAGCTCAATAATGGAGCCGTAGTATTATGGTTTTTCTTTCCTTAATTATTTAAAAATATAAGGAGTTGGATTTCAAGGGTGGGGTCAGTGAGTGACCCTACCTAATTTTGGGTGGAGAAACCATTTCTGTAATAATATTTAAGTTTCCCCTCTTCCTTCTTAGTTTAATTTTATTATTATTATTTGTATGTTATTTTTGTTACTTTTGCAGCTTGCTCTGCAATAGTAGCAAGCTGACAGCAACAAAGAACAATTGAAACATATACTCCAGGAATTCCATGAAAACTGTTCATCACGGCATCTATCCCAAGAAAGAACTTTGGAGAAAGTAAAACAAACTGCTTGGTGGATAGACTGGAAACAAATCACTATTCAGTATGTTACTAGCTGTGAGACTTTCCAAAAATCTAATAAAACTACTGGGATAAGGTTTGGACTCCTACAGAAGATCTCTGAAACCAAAACCAGATGGGAAATCATCAATATGGATTTTTTTCACCAGCCTCCCCCCTGGAGGTACTCATTCATATAACTCTGTCCTGGTTATAGTTGACAGATACTCTAAGAAGGCAAAATTCTTACCTAACCACAAAGAAGATAGTGCTATGGATGTAGCTCTAGTATTTTGGAATAGGATTATAGCTGATGTTGGTATACCCAAGATTATAATCAGTGAAAGAGACCCCAAATTCACCTCTGAGTTTTGCAGGAATCTACATGATATACTGGGTACTACTGTAGCATTTTCTACAGCATACCATCCCCAAACTGAAGGATTAGCTGAAAGAATGATACAGAACCTAGAAGATATCTTAAGCAGGTTCTGTAGCTTTGGTCTAGAATACAAAAACTCAAATGGTTATTGTCATGATTGGGTAAGCCTACCCCCAGCTGTAGAAATGGCTTATAACAGCACTAAAAATTCTACTACCAAAGAAGCCCCTTACATACTAGAAAGAGGATGGAGTCCAAAACTCCCTAGGAATAACTTAAGCTAAAACTTAGCCACCATTCATCCAACATCTCTTGACTTTAAGAAGATGATAGATCTGGAAAATAATAATGCTCAAAAGTGTGTGGAAGAAGCAGTAGAATACAACAAAAAAAAATGGGACAAATCACATAGGGAACCTGACTTTAAAATAGGTGATCAGATCTTCACATACACTACCAACTTCAACAATCTAGCAGGTAACAGAAAGCTGAAGCCAGCCTTTGTTGGACCATTTTTTATAAAAAAGATGCATGGAAAAAATGCTTTAGAAGTAATCTTGAGTGAAGAATTATCAAGAAAAAACCCAGTATTTCCTGTTAGCCTAGTAAAACACTTTCAACCAAGAAAAGGTAGCAACCTCCCTCCAGAAATAATCCCAATAGAACCTTACCCTGTGAAAGAAAAAGGGAAAGTCCGCAGCATATTTAGAGACAAGAAAGAGAGAGTACAAGGAAAAGTTGTTAGACTATACTTAGTAAGATAAAGAGGAGAATCTTCAGACAAAGATGAATGGTTACCAGAGAGTAACATACCTGATGGACCAATACATCTCAGAAACTACAGAGCTAGCAAGAGGAACTGTAACACACATGAAGTTAATCTTTTCCCAACATGCTCCATATTTTTTTCAGATATGGCCGTATCTTGGAGTGGGGGAATATCAGCTTGCTACTATTGCAGAGCAAGCTTCAAAAGTAACAGAAATAACATAAAAATAATAATAATAAAATTAAACTAAGAATGAGTAGGAAAATAATAAATATTATTGCAAAAATGAATTCCCTACCCAAAATTAGGTAGGGTCACTCGCTGACTCCACCCATGAAATCTGTAAAGACATATGGTAACGCATTTTGCAAATTGTATAAAAACATACCCACAAATAGCCATAGATACTAGACTATAAACATAATCCATGGATTATGCTACTAAACTAAAATCCTCATGTATATAGTCTAGCCTCACCCGCTGACCAGAGAGGACTTTCCTCATCAGAGTTTGAGTCCAACATTGGCAGCGGGTGAAGCTAATTTCGTGGTGTTGGTGATCCGGGCAGGTTAGTAATGATCATCAGAGTTTGAGTCCAACATTGGCAGCGGTTGAAGCTAATTTTGTGGCTTTGGTGATCTGGGAAGATCACTTAACACATATAAATCATAACAGGTTAAAAGCCGGCTGACCACCAACCATCGCTGCTGATTACGGACTGGCCTGAGTCGACCACCGGTAGGCTTGTTTTTGTTAGTCCACCGGTAGGTGGATGGAATTTTTCCAAGACATACTTGTAGACAGCGACGGGTCCGACAAGATCAGACCGCGGCAGCAATCATAAGAATTGTTGCTTTACTCGGCAACAGAAGGGAGATTTGTCCCAGATCTACCAAACATGAGTGCACCATCTATTGAATCACTCCTTGAAGTGATTAATAACTTACAAACCAGAATCAAACTGTCGGAGAGAAACCAACCACCCTACTTTGTGCCACAACCAGCCGACCAAGACAATGTCGACCCGGTCATAAGGAAGTTTTTTGAAGACCCCGTTGCAGTCCACAACACTATGAACACAAAGAAGAATATCTTGTCTTTTGACGGATCCAACTACTCCAAGTGGGAGGGGGCCATTGATTGGACACTCAGGAGAGTCCTACGTAGAGACACTAGCTTCATGAAAGATCCAGTGGCCTTTAATCATCTAGCAAGAGACCACAAGGAATTGATCTTGATCCTCGTTAGGAATACAATCGACGACACACTCCTCAGTGTAGTGGAAGGTTCTGGCACGGAAGACGCTCAACCCCTGATTGAATTGCTAAAGAAAAAATGTAGCAAAACTGATTGCCGCTACAAATTGGCGATAATTGATTGGTTTATAACGGCAATGAACAACAAGTCCGGCTCTGACAACATGTGGATTGCAAATTGGCACAAGATCATCGCAGACCTTAAACGTGTTGACGTTTCCCTTGATGAACTCTACGGACTTGTGATCCAAGCCAGTGCTGCTCCACCAACCGGCGTGGACGCACAGAACTTTGAATATGCCGTCAGCCAGAGTTTGGACGACTCAGTGACCCCACCAACATTTACGGAAGTTTCAACTGTCATACAGTCTTGTGGCAAAAAACTCAAGACTAGAGCGGCATTGCCGGTCGGGACTCCTCCTTCCAACGTTGAAATGTCTGTTCAGGCCTTTAAGCATCTAACTAACGCAAAATATGTTCCTCCGGGCAGATGGGCACCGGAAAACACAGAGGCGCGCCAAACAAAACTGTTGATTGACAAGGCCACCAGTTCAAGGGCAGTTGCCCAGGGGAGTCGCTCATTCGCAAATATGGCTGTTTGTGCCACTACTGTGGCAAGAGGGGCCACTGGTACGCCAATTGCAATGATTTCTGGGACCACGTGCGGATGGGACTGATTCCGGTGCCGCCTGGGGACCACGCCAATAGAGGATCCAGATACATGCCGCCTCCGCAACCCCAAATGGCGACTGCTCACGGGGGTCAAATCCAACAACTGGACATAGAGGCAATTTCAGAAGGACAAATCCTGCTTGACTTGGGCTCCACAGCGCACGTAAGTGGAAGCTCAAAGTTTTTTGAGATCACTGAAGAGCTAGATCATCCAATAAATCTGACAATGGCCATACCGGCCAACTCTGCTACTGTCTGATACATTGGCAGGTTGATGATGCCGACATTGGTGGGGGTCCTCCGAGTGAATAAGGTGTACTTCTGCAAAGGAGTGAAGGGGACGATTCTGTCAACCGGCAGGCTGGTTTTCAATGGATGGAAGATGTTCCACGAGGGGACAAATCTCTCTGTTACTAGTCCTGAAGGACAACGCTTCCCAACTTTTTTCCATAATTTTTGTTGGACCATCCACCCCAGTTGCAATTCCAATTTTGCTGTTCGCGACATAACTCAAAAGCCATCCCTAGATCCCTATGCCTGGCACAAACAACTAGGTCAGTCTGAACCTGTTGTCAAGGAGTTCCTTGAATCCCATTTTGGGAAACAGATTAGGGGGACATGGAAGTCCTTCTTCTGTGAACGTTGCGCGCTGTCCAAATTGATTGACCAGAAGGTGCTAGGAGCCAATTCCGGAATACCCAGACAAGAACCTCTAGAAATGTGTGTGACGGATGTTGTGGGCCCGTTTGAGAAGGAATTAAATGGAGCCAGGTTTTGGTTGACCTTGAGAGATCACGCTACGACATACACTTTTGGGGCTGCGCTCCATTCAAGAAGCAAAGTGCCCGGGAAGATCATGGGATGGATTGAACACCTACGGAATGCGACCAGCAGAGTACCTATAAAAATTTGCTCGGACAACGCGACAGAATACATAGGCACCCTGCAAACCAAACTAGAACCCCTGGGTATCCGGCTTGAGGCCGTACCGCCTTTTCAGCCAAGAAAAAATGGTGAAGCAGAAAGAGTCAATAGAACCATAGGGGATTTTGCACGGACAATGTTGAATGAGAGCAGAATGTCAAATCAGTTTTGGAGCTATGCTTACCATACGGCAACACACATCCACAACAGGATTCCGAACTCAAGGTCAGATGGGGCTTCCCCCTTGAAGGCCTTATTTGGAGTTGAGTGTGACCCAAATTCCATCTTCCCATTTGGGGCGCGAGCAATTGTTCACATCCCAAAGGAGAAGCAGGCTACAAAACTGGACGATAGGGGCCAACACTGTTGGTTGCTTGCATACCCGTTGGTGGGGGCTGGATGGTTGTTTTGGTCACCGGCGGAAAAACAAGTAATACACTTGTCTTTGGCGGTTTTTCCTGACTTCCAGCACCTTCCTGTGAAGCCTGAGCCGAAGAAAGTGAGCGTCGAATTTGTCCTGAATCAACTGACATTACACCTGGGCCGCGAGGAAACCTACAAAATCGCGCAAGCCAAGCAAGAATTCATCAGATTGATGCCTGCAAAGACCGACCATTACCTACCAAAGTCCCTGCCAGAGGCCCTATGAGGGGAGTTTTGAAAGGATTGGTTGGCTTTGGCAACCTACAAAGTTGACAAGTTTGACAAGCTCAACGTCTGGGAGCCGGTCAAACCACACCCTGGCATGAGGGTACTAGGTATGCGTTGGGTTCTGGCAAACAAGCAGGATGAAGTTGGAAATCTAATTGAGCGGAGAACGAGGCTGGTGGTTAAGGGCTTCAAATTGCAAATGGGAGAGGACGTCCATGAAACCTATGCACCCACCGCTAGTCTTAATGTCCTCCGGCTCCTCATCTCCCTAGGGCTCAATTTGAACCTCCCAATGGCGTTGTTCAATGTAAGGTCTGCTTACCTTTACAGCCTGCTCAAAGAAGAGTTGTACGCCCAACCGCCGACAGCAGTCAGACCAGAGTGGATGGGACTGGTAATGCGCTTGAAGAAAGCTGTCTACGGGACCAGACAGGCTGCTTGGTGTTGGTGGAAAATTTTTGATGGGATCATGTCAAGAATTGGTTTTGAGGCACAAGAATTGGAACCGTCACTCTACCTTCTCCAAAAGGGTGACAACTTTGTAGTTGTTTGGATGCATGTTGATGACGGCTTTGTAGTTGCATTGTTGGATAAGCTCCTCCTCCTGCTCCGAGAAGGCATGGAACGTGAAGTCAAATTGAAGTGGCAGTCATTGACTACTAAGATGGTGGGGATAAACCTGACCAAGGGCACGGACTCCATTTGCCTCTCCCAACATATCCTGGCGAACCAAATCATTAAAGACTACCATTGCAAGGCTCACCCGAGGAGAGGCCCACTTCCAGAAACAACCCTGACAATAAACAATGGTGAACCTATAGATGCAGAGAGGTTCAAACATTTTATAGGGTCCCTGATGTACCTAGCAGCCGGAACTTGGCCTGATCTGTCCTACCCAGTTAATCTCCTGGCTTGCTACACTAGCTCACCATCGCAGTCACATTGGGAGGCTCTTGATTGGCTTATTGGTTATCTCAAACAGACAGCTGGCGTCAAGTTAGTTTTCAAAAAAGGGGCGCCAGGGTTGCAACTATGGAGCGACGCAAGTTGGGGAGGAGAACATGAACGATTGACTTCTGGTCATGTTGTGAAGTACTTTGGTAATCCAGTGGCATGGGGTTCAAGGAGGCAGAACCTCATTGCGCTCTCCACCTGTGCAGCGGAGTATATTGCCTTATCCGACGGCACCCAGCAGCTGGCTTACCTATACAATATTCTCTCCGAATTTCAGCGACCCAGCCTGGCTATATTCTGTGACAATGAATTGGCGATTCTGATTGCCAGTGACAACGCCTCCAAGAAACGGACAAAATACCTCTCCCAAGCATTCTACTTTGTTAATGATTTTGTCCAACAACACAACGTAGCTCTTCAATGGACAAGCACTAACACTCAACAGGCGGACCTCCTCACAAAAAGACTTGGTCCCAACAAGGTAAGCCCGGCACTGGCTGCTCTGCAGCTGGAGGCGGTACAATTTCCAAAACGCTTGGAGGGGGTGTAAAGACATATGGTAACACGTTTTGCAAATTGTATAAAACCATACCCACGAATAGCCATAGATACTAGACTATAAACATAATGTATGGATTATGCTACTAAACTAAAATCCTCATGTATATAGTCTAGCCTCACCCGCTGACCAGAGAGGACTTTCCTCATCAGAGTTTGAGTCCAACATCGGCAGCGGGTGAAGCTAATTTCGTGGCGTTGGTGATCCGGGCAGGTTAGTAATGATCATCAGAGTTTGAGTCCAACATTGGCAGCGGGTGAAGCTAATTTTGTGGCTTTAATGATCCGGGCAGATCACTTAACACATATAAATCATAACAAAATCCAAATCCTTATATTTTCAAATAATTCAGGAAAGAAAGACCAAAATACCATGGCACCACTATTGAAATTTATGGCCAATTTTACATTTCACACGTATTTTCACGTATAGGTTTCACACCTAAAATTCAGTCAGAATTGAGGTGTTGTGTATATTTTACAAGTGACGGATGGAAATGTGTTCTGTCACAATTCCTGCACGCAGCCACGGCAGCTAATGCGGCCGCCCGCGGCTGAGATACAGCTCTGTCACTCCGTCAAAGTTGTGTATGCAGCCCTGGGCCTCTGAAAAGTCTGCAGCCGTGGGACTAGGGGTTGACAAAGTAACAGGCGGCCTGAGAAACTTAGGTGCCGCTTAAACATGCTACAACCCACATGGGAACATTCTACATATGTAATAAATGGGCAGTGCTTTGTAACCAAGCCGCCACAATAGAGAAAGGATAATAAGACTCACTGGTATTTTATTAAATCCTTTTGCTATCTTTTTGGGATGTGCACTGATGGGTTAAACCTGTTTACTGGGGCTGAAGGGTTTTTCAGCAATTTAAATTGATAAAAAGGGTTGGGGACGGATATTATTAATCATACTTATAACATAAATCACTTACTTATCTCTTATAAGTATTTGATTACCTTGGCACGGTGTCTGGATTTAAATAAAACTGGGTCTCTGCGTATCAATATCCTCAAAAGAGCTCTTTATTTGTAGCTTTTTGAGTCTCAATAGTGTCCTTCTGCGGGATACAGGGGCTCAAAGGGAAGGACACTGAGGCTAGCAGGATAACCAGTGGTAGCCTGTCATGTGTTTTTGGTTCTGTAGAACGGGTAGAATATAATTTCACAGTTTATGGGAATTATTCTACTTTATAATTGATTTTTGGACGTGTAAATAACACTGATCTTTCCATTTTATTTATTATTTAATGAATTATCCTTAGTAAATGTTTGCAGTAAGTTAATAATTATTTCAATAGAAATTCCTGCTGATAGTCTGATGTCAGGTGAGTTCTCATTATGTATCAAATAATTGGAGTAAAGTCATGATATTCATTTTACTCCTTATTTTCAAATTTCAGTCACTTTACTAAAATAATTACTTGAAAAATACAAGTCATGGGTCTTCAGGTAATATTTTTACATCATTAGTTTTCTTAGTATTTCAAAAAAATATTGATTTCTAGAAAGTCCCATAATTGTATATTAAAGTATTCCAATATATTGTTAGAAGTAGTCATTACCTTATTTTCGACATTTCTGGTGTTTTGAATTATATTTAATAAAAATACTTTTAAAGTTAATTTGGGTGTTTTGATATAATTTTATGTATTTTAAGACTATCTAATATCAACAGGAACATTTATTACATATGTAGAATGTTCACGTGTGGGTTTTAGCATGTTTACGCAGTACCTAGGTTTCTCAGGACGCCTTTCACTTTGTCAACTTGTAGTCCCATGGCTGCATACTTGTCAGAGGCCTGGGGCTGCGTATGTTAAAATATGTATGCACTTACGCGTGTGCTATGTATAAGTGTAATCCAAATGGGATGCACATATGGGGCTCTCCGGCCCATTGGACACTCACACAGAACATATAGGCCTGCGTGGATGTCACTTATTTGGGGAAACTGGCCTCAAAAAGCGTGAAAAAGGCTCATTGGTACAAGGGTCCTAACGGGCCCGGTGGAAGATATGGGCAAATACAGCCAGATGAGCTTTTATGGGCATAATTGGGCCCAAGTTTTATTTTGGACATACTTGGCCAGACGTGCTGGCCCACCAAACTGTGTTTGTCTCAGTTTTTTGGCTTGGGGCGGCCCATTGGGGCCACTGCCCGTGTTTCAGCCCGCTTGGGGCTACTGCCCGTGCCACGGTTCGCTCGGGGACACTTTTATTCCTTGTTTTGGCCCACGCCGGGCCCAACTGCTCGCTGTAAGACTCCAAACAGTGCTAGGCCGTGGAAGTTCTGTGGAGGGGAAAGGTGCTGTTTAGGCTGCCCTCCTGAGTGTTACAAAAATATTTAAATGTAACCAAGATCAAAGTCCAGAACCTGGTAAACAGGGGACCAAATGTAAGAGGATAAAGATTATAGTTGTCAGTAGCTGGGAAACAACAATATCTGAGGCAAGATGGTGCCAGGAAAAACTTGAATAGAAGAAGTCAAGGTTTGTTCAGATTTCAACAAGACAAGGAAATTGCAAGTAAAAACACCCACAAGCTGATAGCTCTGGTTGTCAGCAGAAGCTTGGGAAAGACCAACTCAATCCCAAACAACCTCCAGGTTCTCAATGAACCTGCCCAAGTCTCCGCAATCAAGCGCTTGAAGGGTACTGGATACCTGTGGGTGGCTGCACAAGAAAAAGATCATGGTTTGAAGAAGCTCCAGAAGCAAAACAATAACTGATTCAAACAAGAATAACCCAACACTTCTCAAGGGACTCAAGAGTAGCGTGGCGGAATTCAACTTCAAAAGAGATGAAGGGAGGTTTAACACTCCAGGTTTTAAGCTTAATAAAACCTCTTCAGTCAAACGTGACTGGGTCCAGAAAGATAATCAGAGGATGATCAGGACCATTATGGTTGGATAAAAGGATTAGGAGTGGTGTAACACACTCAAGAATTCAATTAGTTGAATTCTTCTTCAACCAGCAAAGCTATTGGTTGGTGATAAGGATCAAGGATCAAGGGTTTGAGTATGGAGGCTCAAGGATCAAGGGGCAATCATAGATATACCCAAATTTATGTCTCAGATAAAGGGGAATGAAGACCCCATGGATGATGTATTTCAAGAGGTTACTGATGATCTTAGGACATGGTGTGTGTTAGGATACCCTGTGCTGCTAAGGTGTGATGATACAATCTTCTCCAAAAGGTAGGCGAGAGCCCCTCCTTATATGGACAGGAGGCCCTGTTAGACTCTGTACAAGGGATACTACAAATGGAGCGGAAAAAGAAAGAAAGAATTTTTTTTGATTTTCAAATTTTTAGGTGATCAGAAAAAAATTTGATGACGCAGGCCGGTGGAAAGCTGGACTGCCTGACTGGGGTGGGATCATTCTCATCCCTTCACCATCTTTTGTGTCTGTCCGTGGATGGGCGCGCACAACAATACGGGAATCACCCACCCCTTGCCCAAAGGCAGAAGGGGTGGGAAAGCAAAACGGATCAGACCGCCGGCGGTAGACAACATTCTCCACCCCCTCCCAAAGATGGAAGGGGGTGGGAGAGTCCCAGGAAGGGTGATGGATTTGTTGGGGAGGGGATGAGTTTTGTGCATGATAGGCTTGAGTGGGTGATTGATCAAGTGGGACAAGTTGGGGGTAAATGAGGATGGGAGAGCGTGATTGATAGGTTGACATCTGGATGGGTGGTGGTGGTAGGGAAAGGATGAATGAAGGGGGGTGAATTGGTGGACTGTCATTGATCAATCCAAGTCATTGATCCTCCAAACAAGTTTGCTAACTGGCCATTTCCAAATTTGAACAGCAAAAAACCAAGTGGGGAGGATGAATTGCTGGTGTGACAAACATTGCAGTGCAAACAGAGCCTATGATTGCCTTTGTACAAAGATAGACAAGTGAAAACATCCAAGATGGATGATCTGTGGGGCAGTGGCAAACAAGAACATGATAGTGGATCACATTTAATTGATTTTTAAGTTGAATCCAAACCAGTCCCGTGATTGGCGGAGGGACCTCTCATATGCAGTAAGGAGGAGGCCATGGAGAGTGGATTTCGGAGGGTTGATGAGGTGATGATGGGCAAGGTTGAGGAGGCGAGATTGTTGGAGTCAATCAAAGTCTGTTTGGCGGTGGAGATGGATGAAGATGAAGGGAAGTTTGGGCCAAGCGGGTCTCGGCCCGCGCGTTTGGCCAAAAAGAAGGGGGAGAACAAAGAGAGACGGGATCAAACGTGCTATGTAGATGGTCAGGCCGAGAGAGGCCTGTCCTAGACAAATGGGACAAAGGGATGTTTGGCAGGATGAGGAAGTTGGAGAAGTGATACTGAAAAAGAAATTCTGATTTTTTTTTTTTTGTCTAACACCTAAATAAAAAAATCGTAAAAATTTTTTGAATTTTTCCGCATCTGGTCCAGGGTGTCCAGATTTGGTCACCACACCGCGCAGGGCTTTCGCGGGGGCCAAGGGATCCCACACAGTGCAATGCCGCGCGGGCCCGGCTGGTCACAAACAACGGCCACCGCCGCGGGAGCGGGGCCATTGGCCCTGGCTCCCTCCCCCTCCCCTTGCTTGCCATTGTGAGGGGGAGGGAGTGGCTGGCTGGGTTGAACCAGCCAGCCACCGACTGCAACAAGGTATTTGGTCAGGGCATGGGGGATTTCATCACCCCCTTTCCCAAAGGATGATGAGGCCGGCTGCAAGGAGAGCGACCGGCAGTGGGGGGGATCTGATCACCCCTCCACCATCAAAGCAAAGCAGAGACCAGGGGTGCTCTCCCCCCCCTTTACCTAGGGGGAGGAGCAACGGGGCTGAGGGGATTTGACCACCACCCAGCCCACTTCCATTGACAAAGCCCTGGGGTTATTGATCCCAGGGCCCCTGGTAGGGGGAATTTACCTCCCCCTCCATGGATCTGAGAGAAAGAGGGGGGGACAGCATTTCCGCTGGTCACACCCCCCCATGTGAGTCTGAGACCGGACCCAGGTTTGTCCTGGGTCCCACCTGGCCATTTGTATGGCCAGGGGCTGGTTGCATGAGGCAACCAGCCAGTGTGTGAGGAAATATGACCGGTGGTAACAGAAAAATGGCCCAGGGATTGAACAGCACAGGGGCTGGTTCAGCCCCTTAAGGTTGGAAACACCAGAATGGACTGGAATGGGCTGGTTGTAAAGGTTCAGGGACTGATTCTATGTGGGCTGATGTAGCCCAAACCAAGTAACAAGGCATGTAGAGCCTGTAGAGCTCTTTTGGGGGGGAAAATTTGCCTTTTGGCTTGTTGTATCATGGGCTCACAAGAGGCCAATCTTTTGTACTTAAGGAGCTCTTACCCCATTGTGAAAGCCCATCAAGTAATTATTGACACAAGGTGTCCAGCATTTATTTTGCTTTAAATACTGCTCATTTGCCTAAGCTAATTGCTGGCCATAATTATAACAGCGTACGCAGCTTTGACAGGGTGACAGTGCTTTATCTCAGCTGCGCGCGGGTATATTGGCTGCCGCGGCTGCGTGCGGGAATTGTGACAGAACAAATTTCCATCTGTAACTCCTAAAATATACAAAAAACCTGAATTCTGACTGAATTTTAGGTGTGAAACCTATACATGAAAATTCATGTGAAATATTTAAATGGCCAAAAAGTGCAATAGTGGTGCCTTGGTATTTTTTTCTTTCTTTTCTTAATTATTTAAGATTATAAGGAGTTTTATTTCAAGGTTGGGGTCAGTGAGTGACCCTACCTAATTTTGGGTGGAGAATACATTTTTGTAATAATATTCATGGTTTTCCTACTCCTTTTTAGGTTAATTTTAATTTTAATATTATTATTTTTATTTTATTTCTGTTACTTTTGCAGCTTGCTCTGGAATAGTAGCAAGCTGAAAGTGTTGTTTCCATTGCTACCAACTCCCATCAAAATTCATCCTTCCAATTGATTCCTTATTTAAAAGGTTCTGGATCTTGATTCCGCCTACACTTAAATATTTTTTAACCCTCAGGAGGGCAGTCTAAGCAGCACCTTTTCCCCTCCACAGAACTGCCTCCCACTCAGCACGGTTTGAAGTCTTACACCAGCTGCGTGCAGGAATTTTGACAGATCAACTTTTTGCGCGTAACGTCTAAAATACACAGAAATCAAAAATTTGGATTGAATTCTCACTTTGAAAGCTATACATGAGATATTACATGAAATTTTAAAAATGGCCAAAATATTATAGATATGCTTTCTCTGAATTCTTTATTAAATATTTAAAAAATAAAGAGTTAGAATGCAGGGTAGTTGTCACTGAGTAAACCTAACTTAATTTAGATGGAGAATCTAAATTTGACTAATATTTGAATAATATCTACTCCTCAATGTGTTTTTATTTGTTTTTAGTATTTTTTTCCTTTTTCTGTTACTTTTGCAGATTTTGCTGTAATAGTAGCAAGCTGAAAACATATGGATTCTTTAATGACTAGAGAATTTCCACAAGAACTCATGGATGGCTTCTTGGCCTTGGAAATAGCTTTGGTTGCCCTCTGTTTTGTGGTAAAATACCTATACCATGCGGTGTGGTTCCCCATCCTGGACACCCTGGCCAGTGCGGAGATTTTAATTTTTTATGATTTTTTCCTTATCATCTTTCATAGGTATCATTATCAAAAAAAAAAAAAATCCGCTCTATTTTTAAATCTCTCTTGTAAATAGTCTACAGGCCTCTTTTCTATAAAAAGAGGGGCTCTCCCCTGCTTTTTCAGAAGATCGGCATATCATATCATATCATCATCATCATAGAAATTGATCCATAGGGGTGTGTGCCTGTGTCCCCCATCATCGTGAAATTTGATCCTGATCCTTATCCTGGGTATATCTTTGATTGCTCCCTGATCCATTTTTTTGACCCGGAGTCTTTGCCCCTCTGTGGCCTGATCCTTATCACCAACCAATAGCCTTGCTGCTTGAAGAAAAATTCTTTCTGTTGGAATTTTTGAGTGTGTTATACCACTCCTCAATCCATTTCTCTGACCATACTGGTCCTGATCCTTGATCATCTTTCTGGAGCCACTCACAATTGATTGAATAGGTCTTATTAAGCTTAATACCTGGAGTGTTACACCTCCCTTTATTTTCTTTGGAGTTGCATTCTGCCAGCCTTTTCTTGAGTCCCTTGAGAAGTGTTGAGGTTATCCTTGCTTCAAATCAGTTACTTTTTGCTTTTAGAGCTTCTTAAGATTGTGCTTTGTCTTGTACAGCCACCCTCAGCTATCTGGTACCCTTCAAGCGCTTGATTGCAGAGAGTTGGGCAGGTTCATTGAGAACCTGGAGGTTGCTTGGGTTTGAGTTGATCATCCCCAATCTTCTGCTGACGACCAGAGCTATTAGCTTGTGAGCTTTGTTTACATAAAACAGCTTTTGTTCCTTGAACTCTAAGCAGACTTTAACTTCTTTTGTTCAAATTTTTACCTGCATAATCTTGGCGCAGATAGTGCTGTTCCATTGCTACCAAACCATTGTCATCTTTATCCTCAACTCCTTGATTCCTCATTTACCAGGTTCTGGACCTTTATCTTGGTTACATTTAAATATTTTTGTAACACTCAGGAGGGCAGCCTAAACAGAACCCTTCCCCTCCACAGAACTGCCACGGCCTAGCACCGTTTGGAGTCTTACAGCGGGGACCCAAATGGTACAAATAAAGGTCTTTCCCCCAACTACTTCCAGATCATTCATTCCAGTAATATATTCATCATAGAATCAGATATTTTGTTCCTAAGCAATCAAAAACTTATTATAAAATAATTTTCTGATCTTGGACCACTTTCTGATTAATCTTTGTACCAAAACTCTTGAATTTCCCTTTTTGGACAAATCATCAACAATCCCTTTTCATTCTGCTCCAGTGCCATTTCCAGGACCCTGGAACCTTATATATTAGCCAATCCCTCAAAAATAAGTCCGTAACCTGAAATAGTAGTTGATCCTGCTGACCCAACCTCTTTTTGATGGTTTTGAATAAAACAATAACCCAGGAGATTGCTCATACCCTTCTTGAAAGGAATCCTTGAAATCCCCCCAGGCAGCACTGTTGCTCATATATTTTCCTAAAAATAAATATACCTGTGTTTCAGAGGGCTTAACAACCCAAATCATTTCTTGGCCCCTCCATTTAATTTTGTTTTTAAATATATATAAATAAATGTACCCTTTTTATCCAAATCATATGTCTGGCATTTCTCCTTATTTTTTCTCCAATATTTTTATCACAACCGGTAGCTAGAAGGAGTTAGGCCCATGTCCTCTATTAGTATTCAACTAAATTTTGTTTCAACATGAGCATCAGATTACCAAAAAGAAGTTGTGAAGAATCAATAATGCAAAAAGGTACCAGGAAAGGGAATTAAAAAACAGAAAAATAAACACTTAACCCCCACTCAATCTAGAATATTAAATTGTAGGCTTGTACCATTTTTTACCTGGTCCTTTGTGCCTACTTTACTTCTTTCTAATTATTTGTATCACCTTTGTTTATCAGTATATCTTTGTATTTAAGAATGACTAATGCTGTACTCATACATCTTTTTTCCTCAAGCAGATTATTACTCTATATTTTGATCATGTATGTTTGTCCAGGTAATTTTTCTTGGTTTTCTTTCTGCACAAGGCTTATTTCAAGTTGACCATTAAGAACTAACAAAATTTTATCCTTTCCCTTTAAATAGTTGATGAGCCCAGTCTACCTCTTAGCTGGAACCAAATTGGATTAATACCCATCAGAACTCTCATTTTTTTAAAATCAATCCTTGATTTCAGATAAACCTATCATTGACATTATATCTCAATTCTCTACTATTAATAATTTCATCAATATACCTATTCCCAATTCCTGTGGATCTGCACCAAGTTTGGTCTCTTTGGTTACCTTTTGATGACATTAAGCTTGGAAAAAATTCCCAAAGAATTCAAAAATTTTATTCAGTGAATTTTGTGAGGATTTTTGAGAAAATTCTTGCTATTTCTAAATTAATGAAATTTTAGCCTGTTCCAAGGCATATTAGGATCATCTAAAACATCAAACATCAATTCTAAAACGTTTAAGCAATCATAATCTATATTAATCTCCCAAGAAATTCCCTTTATTTTCAAAGGAGGTAACCTTCTTTGGTTTCATTTTGAATTCAAGGGGTATTTGGGGGACCAATGAAAGAAATTTTTTTACAGATTTTTTATGCTGTATTTTCTGGGGGAAACTCAGTTGGCTTTTCAAATTTCCATTGGTCCTTTGCTATAGGTTCTCCATGCTGGCTTTCAGCTTCAAGATGCCAAGACCCTTGCAATTTTTTAGTTTCCAGAAGTCATGCATTAAACAGATAAATATGTTCCTTTGAATAACTAAAAATAATCCTGAAAGAATTTCAATGATTTTTAAGGGTAAAAGGCAAAGTGGTTGGGTTTAAAGATTTTTTTTTGGATCTAAAAAAGAGGCTAAGAGGGCCAACATTTTATACCAATTGGGTGTCTTTAACACTTCTACTTCAGGGGATTTACTTTATCATCTGGCTCACTGGGACATTGGAAACTTATTCATTGAAAATAAGGAATTATTACCCCAAATGAGGTTGTATTTCTGGGCTATGGTAGAACTCCAGCCAAAGTGGGGAGGAAATAAATTAATTTTTAATTAATTATAATCTGGGTGACTGCATTAATTCACACCTGAATGTCTTAAATCTCATTGGAATTCTTGAAGAATTATATCAGTAAAAATGGTTATAATTGTTCAATTGAATCAAAATTTACTGTGATACTAAGGCTGTGGATAAATTTCTTATCCCCTATAAGTACTTGAATTTTTTTTGAATGGTTTCTGGATAATTGATTATTATTTATTGGTGGAAACAGGACCAAAAAGATGCTGTATAAATATATTTTTGGGGTTGAAAGGACCTCCTCAGGGCACATAAAGAGGCAAGCACACATTTTAAGAGGATATAAAGGAATCCAGGGAAAGTTCTTGATTTCTCCTTGTTCTGTAGCAAGGCTTATTCTGGATATGTAGGACCAGTGCATGAATTTTGGATCTACATCAGTCTTTGTGCTAATTTTTTAATTTAGTGATTCTGCACATAATTTTTTATTGTACCAATTAAATTTGTTTAAAATTATCTGTAGCTATTTTTAAATAATTTTCCAGCTAAGTCTGTTCATTTTATTGTTTTTTTTTGTTCTAGGATAGTTAATCCTTTGATATATTTTGTTTTCATCAAAGATTGGATCACCGGTTTTTGTGGTAATTTTGAATATTTAATTTTTTATTTTTAACTAAGTGATGCTTTGTTTTTACACATTCTTCTTTCTTTTATAAGTTTTTGGATAATCTGCTATGCAAGGGTCTGTCTATTAAATATGCATGAGTGATCCTACTAGTTTTAAGGGTTAAGTGGAGTACCTATTTTTTATTTTATTTGCATAGCATATTCAGGGTGTGCAGATCAGGATTCCTGCATTTGGGGCTTATGTGGATTCATGCCTGGATTTTCAATCTTAATGTAGGATTAATCTTTTATTCCTAAAATAAATATCAGAGGTGTAGAGGCTGCATGCAGATTTTTGGGGAAAACATTTTGATTAATTGAATTGGAATTTAAATATTTGAGAGAATAGAAACAGAGACTAAAGTAAAAAGTAACCATCAATAATGAAAGGAGGAGAAAATATTCTTCACAAAAATTCAAGGATTGATTATGAATTTAGTTGATATGAGGACTATGATGGAGTTGGTAGGTGATTTGAGTATGAGAAGAGATATTTGAGCTATTTTTTTGAGGAGAGGTATGAAGATCTATTGATTATGAATTGATTTGATATGAGGAATATGATAGATTTTATAGGTCATTTGAGTTTGAGAACAGATATTTGAGATATTGGTTTGAGGAGAGGTATTGAGAGCTATTGAAAGAATGGTTTGGGAAAAAGATTTTAAAAGGAAACAAAAAGACATGAAGAGAAATATCTTGCCAAGAATATTGAGAAACAAAAGTGTATTTTGGAGATTGCACAAGAAATGAATAAATTAAAAGAATGAGAAAAGGGAAAATGAGAAACATTCTAAAGTTTTTGAGTTTAATTCACAATTTTATTTGAAGGATATGGTCAACCAGTGAATAGTGTTGAGTAGAGTATTCAGAAGAAAGAGAATAAACCCTTTCTTTCTGGTAACATTGACGAAAGTTGAATCATCAATTGGAACTCTGAAAGTGGAGTTTTCACATCCCTAACTTGAAAGAAATGTGCATTCAACTTTACTGTTAGTTCCAAAACATGTAGCTCTGCAGCTGCATGTGTGAACTTTGGAAAATTTTGTTTTGGATGATCAATTGCAAACTATAAAACATCTATCAATTCTGAAAGAAATTTAGGTGTGAAACCTATATGTGAAAAAGAGTGTGCAGTATTTGATTGGCAAAAAAGTGAAACATTTGTGTTATGATTTTTATTCCATTATTAATAGTGCATTATTTTTTTCACAGGTGCTAAACTTAAACTCACAGGGGTACTACGTCCCAGAAATATCCAGTATAAACAGAAGATTCCTTGTTACAAAGGAATTTTAATAATTTTGTTTTTTGACATTCTAACAGAGCATGCCTGTAGTTAAGTGTCTTAAAACCTTATGGCTAATCTGTTATAATTTTGGGACCAGTTAAACCCCTTCAAAAATTCAGTCAAAAAAATTCATTTTTGGAGCTATTCCTTTGGCTTTTGGCTGGAGTTTTTTTGGCAATTTGAACTCTCACAATATTTATCAATGATCTGAAGAAGTTTCAAATATTTTTTTGAGATTTTTTGGATGTATCATTGACCTCAAAATATTGGATCCAACGTAAAAAAACTTCAAAATAACGTAACCTTTGCAAGATCTTTTTTCACTTCTTGAATCATTGTTTCTCTCAATTTTTTTTGGAAAAACTTAAGATTAACATCCAAAAATTGAATGAAAAATTCGGCTGTGCCTTAATTATAGATTTGACCCCACCAAATATACTTCAAAATGAAAATAATTTCAAATTAAAGGGGTGGTCTTTCCTTATTTCTGCATTCTTTGTTGTGTTTAAGTATGATAATTTGAATTATTTAAAATTAGAAGTTTAAAACAGGCCTCCCAAGGTTTTCAAATATATTGTTTTTCTTAATTTTTGAATCCCCATTTGTGCCCTAAAACCCAAATCCAAAAAGGAGGGCAACAAACCCCCCTCTGGGCTGGGTTCCACTATTTTGAGCCCTACATGCATAAAACCCTAACCATTCCTATTCAATATGAGTTTGAAATTTTTCCAGGCCATTTTTGAGCACTCCCATCCTCCAATCATCCATAAAAGAAACCTCCTCCACCCACCCACCCCCATCCATCACCCCCCATCACCCCCCATCACCCCCCCATCACCATACAATACCAGACCACACCACACCACACCATATCACTCCAATCCCCCCATTACCACACCAAAACACAAAACAAAACAACACAAAACAACACAACACAACAGAACACAACACAACACAACACAACACAACACAACACAACACAACACAACACAACACAACACAACACAACACAACACAACACAACACAACACAACACAACACAACACAACACAACACAACACAACACAACACAACACAACACAAAAAAAACAAAACAAAACAAAACAAAACAAAACAAAACAAAACAAAACAAAACAAAAAAAACAACACAACACAACACCACACAAAACAACACACTCCAAACCTACCACTACCAAATAAAACCTCATGAACCAAAAATTCTTCTCACTTCATTCCTACTCAAAATCTCTCTGAATCATCACCTCAAATCTCAAATTCCTTTCTAAACAAAACATCCCCTTTCAAAATGTCTCAAAAAAAACATCCAACCACTTTTCAGAACTGTCTCACCTTACCCATCCTCAATCACCTCATCTCATCAAAATAGTGTTTCAACTCCTCTGGCCCTTTCCTCATCCACTCAATCTAATGATACCACTCCCCTGACCCCTCCCCCTGAACTATCAAATAATCAAAAGGTGGAGTTAGTTGATGCTATCCAATCATGGGCAAATTCCCATGGATATGAAATTTCTACTACAGAATCAAACTTGAAGAATAATAACTACACATATCAATGTGATAAATCTTGAGAATATATACCCAGTAAAGATCCCACAAAATTGCAAACAACAAGAAAGACCAAATGCCCTTTAAAATTATTCTGAAATTTCTCCAAAAGATTAGGTCTCTGGCAGGTTAAAGTTATATTTCCAGACCATAACCATTCCCCCTCAGATGATCCTTCTACTCATCCCATTGACAGAAAAATTCATGAAAAGCAAAAGGATACTGTAGAAAACTTAACCAAGACTGGTGTTCCCCCATTAAAAATTTTAAATTCTCTTATAAAAAACTCCTTAAATCCAGTTCATACAAACCTCAGTACTTTTTATAATAAAATATCTCAAGTCCAAAAAAATTATCTTGATGGAAAAACCCCAATTGAAGCTTTAATACTGGAACTCCAAAATTCTTCTTTTTTTTTACAGAATCAACAATATAGATGGACACATCACTTCTTTATTCATTTCACATCCTGATTCCATAAAACTTCTAAAAACATTTACTTCTCTTCAAAAAATTTTCAGCCTTGGCCCATTGATAACCCTAATTCAGGAATTATAAATTCCATTTCTCAAAAACTGAATTATTTTATGGAATATACATGCCCAACCCCATGGGATGCCAGATGAACCTCTTTCCTTTTGAACTGAAATATGTATATATCAAGAATTTTAAGGTCTAAAAGAACTATTGCAACCCCCTCAGTAGACCTTTGCAATAATTTCTAAAGATAAAATGTCTTCTCCTATCCTAAATCATAAACACCCCTCTAAGGATGATCCAGAACCAAAACTCCCCCTTGAGGGGATTCTTTCTGTCCTAGTGAATAAAATTCAATCAAATAACTTCAGCCCCCCCCCACCCATCCAATAGGACTAATATTTTCCTTCTGAAACTTCAACTATCCAACTGCACCTGCAAAAACTTTCAGCTGAGAGAAATTCAGGTCCATCAAGATGTGGTATGGCTGAAAAAAATTCTTTAAATAATCATGTTTTTTTTGGATTAATTTCATCTTTAATTTTTTATGGGGACCCACTGAGCATCATTGGGGCACCTTTTAAACTCTTGAAATTCCAATATGTACCATTTTATGGACAGGCATGCATTCAAAAATTTTGAAGCTCATTAAGGGCTGTGTTTATTATGGAGGGTTTGGAAGCATTTTTTTCAAAAGAAGCGGCCTACTTCCTCTGTAAATACATGATTTCCTTTGGGAAACAATAGTTATTGAATTTATAGAGAAGCAGAACAATATTGGGGATTTTGATCTCATTCTGATCATAATGGAAAATTTTAAAAAGGTTTCTCAATCTTAACAAGTTTTGAAATCATTTTTTTGAAAAAGTCCTAGCCAAAACATTTATTGAATATTTTTTCTAATAATGGCCTTTCAGAAAGAATTTTTGTATTTGGGTGCTATTGTTTTTTCCAATATTAAAAGATTTTTATTGGAAGAACTTTGAATTATCCATTCCTGTTTTTCCAAATTTTATCCACAAAAAACTTCCAGAAAAAATCCTTAAAAAAATTATTAAGAAATATATGAGGGGATCTTTTTAATGAGTATCAGAAGACTGGTAACTTTGGATAGCAAGAACAGAACTTTTTTGGTAAAAGTACCCTGCCACTACCACCACTTAATCCCCCTATTTTCTTGAGAGAATTGTCCATCCACAAATAGGGGTAGTTGCCCACTAATCTCAAAATGTGAAATTAGATACATCTGTCTTATAAACCTAAAGAAGTTTGATGGAACTTTCTAGAAATCTTGGTAAAGTCTTTCATGCCTAACTAATTTTTAATCTTGGGTTGAGCTTCTTATAAAACTTTGGTCAAGCTTCAGGAAAACTCCCCTGCATACTTAATTGGAATTTTTCACAGTTGAAATCCAGGTTTTACTGTTGCAGTGACTCAATGTGCACATTTGCAGTGCATTTGGCACAGTTACTCTGCATCATTGTGTACATTCACTTTAAATTGTGTAGAGCTACTATGCATTTCCATGGTTACTTTGCATTTTGTACACTCAATTTTCATTATGAGGAGCTACTGTGCATTTTCATTGGTAATTTGCATTGTTCTCAGTCACTTTGCATCATTTCACACCATTCATGTCTATCAAAAAACTTGATTGAAAGATGGAGAAAGGTTTATCTGAAGCATGGGGAATGCTTCAGCTGGAAATTCCTTCATGGAAATTTCTAGCAATTCAAATTCAATTTTTTATGGTTATCTCTCTTAGATATTGAATAAACAGCATGCAAGACAACCAAAGAATCTTTTAAAACCCAAGAACTACATTCAAAGCAGTTTTGGGGTTAATTTTGGCATTGTGGGGTAGTTCAATGTGTTGGTTTGAATTAAATATAAGCCAGGACCTGAGGTACTTTAAAAAACTCAATTCAATGTCCATTGGTCCCATCAAAATCACCAAATTGATTGGTCCCCATGCTTTCAGGCTACAACTTTACCCCCCTTGGGCTAAGCTTCATCTGTTATTCAACACAAATTTACTTTCTCCTTTTTTTGCACAACCTAAAAGTGTGAGGGCTTATTTTGACAATTTTTAGCAAGAGAAATACAGTTTACAAATTTTCTGGTGCATTTTTGGGGATTTTTATAATACTTTCCACTCTTTTACACGTTGCCATTATAAAGAATTTGGATATAAATATAAATTTCCATTGAATGGCTAGATTTATTTGATTTAGCTCTTTCTCTTCACAGCCAGATTTGGTTTTGGCCATTTGCAACCTTTTAATAAGTCTCAGGGCTCAAACATAGATTTTTTTTTTCCAGATTTAAAAAATATTTTTCTTTCCTTAGAGCTAAATTCTCAATAAATATTAAAAATATAAAAAGAATAATTCATGAAGCTTTGGTCACTTCCCCCTTACATCCCTAACATTTTTGATTGGGAAAATGCCTGCAATAATTCTGAAAAAAGCATATTGTTAGAATAGAATATTAAATCAATTTAATTTCCATGTTGAATACATGCCCAAAACTAACAAATTTCATTTGTAAGTTAAGATGCCTATATTGAATTTCACTATCCTTTCTCTTTATAATGACTCATATGAACACTATTAATGTAATTCCAATTATATTCAAACTTTAAAACACATATTAACCCACTCTGTTTACCATATTACCCAGTAGTTGGTAAAATTCCCTGTCTTCTTTGATTAATAGGTGTTCAATTCTTGATATACATTCCCAGAAACAACATCCACTAATCTAGAGTCAAAATTTCCTAGATCATAAAAGACACTCCAAGAAAAGTGCATGTGATACAACATGATCATATCAAGCAACTCATTTGAGTTTGTTTTTGATATTTTTTATTTCCTTTATTATTTATTACACAGCCACAAAAATCATTGTTTTGAATTGTACTATCCATTCTGTTTTTCTTTACTTTCAGTGTTTACTCAAAAAAAAAAATCAGAGTGATTTACCAGGAGTTGTGTGGCATAGTTTTGGAATTTTACCAAAAACAGGTCCCAATTACTTTGGCATTAATGATGAAAATTTACATTTGCAATGTGAAACATTTTGAAGTATATATATATTTTGATTAATTCATTTATTATCTTATAAAAAGGTTTATATTGGTGCATGAATTTCAAGCAATATGAAAATAATTTGATTTATTAATTTGGCCATAAATTTTGGTGCTACTCTTGGGAAATTTGTCTTTGAGGATCATGGATCAACATGATTGTGCTATAATACAAAATGTATGAAAATTAAGCATATAAAAGACCTTGCAATATCAAGCATTTAATGATGGGTTGGGTAATCAGAAAATTCTCTTTCATTTGCATAGAGTTGTCAGGATGACCTGAATGTGGAACCCAAAATACTTCCCTTTTGTCAGCTTGAAAATATATTACCAGCATTCAAAAGGGTCAAAATCAACCATTAATCATGGCAAAGCTCCTCATAACTCTAGTGAGAACCACCATCACTCTGAAGCTAAAAAGTCCCTGAAACTTAGAATGATCTCTTCTGTTGTCCAGCAATAAAATACATCTCAGCATTGTAGGAATCCAGAAAGTGCTGCGCGGCAAGCAGTTGTGTGGAGGGGAAAGGTGCTTTTAAGGCTTCCCTCCTGAGCATTACAAAAATATTTAAATTTAACCAGAATCATGTTCCAGAACCTTATGAGTGAGGAATAAATGAAAGGGATGGGTTTGATAGTATTAGGTAGCAACGGAAAACACTATCTGAGGCAACATGGTGCGGCAAAAGACTTGAACAAACAAGTTAAAGTTTTGTTCCAATTTCAATTGAACAAGGCAGTTGTCAAGCTAATTACTCTGTTTGTCAGAAGAAGATTAGTAAAGATCAACTAAATCCCAACCAAGAGGTGGGTTTTCAAAACAAAGCAATTTGTTCTATGAAGCTCTAGAAGCAGGTAAATGACAGATTCAAACAAGAATAACCCAACACTTCTCAAGTTAATCAAGATTAGCCTGGAAAAATTCAACTTCAAGGAAATAAAGGGAGGTTTAATACTCCAGGATTCAAGCTTGAAGAAAACTCTCAATCAAACATGACTGGTTCCAGAATGATAATATAAAAATTATCAAGACCAGTATGGTCAAAAAAGGGATCAAAGAGTGGTATAAAACACTCAAGAATAAAATTAGATGAAGTCTTCTTCAACTTGAAAGGCTATTGGTTGGTGATAACAGATAAGATCACAGAGGGCGGATCAAAGATTTGAGTATAAAGTCTCAATGATCAAGGGGAAATCAAAAGATATAGCCAGGATAAGGATGCTCAAATAAAGGGAAAGGGCCCTCAGATTTATTTCTGAGATGATCATGATGGCTTGGGGATCATGGATGGTAAGATGATAGATACCCCTTCTCATGGGAAAAAGGCAGATCAGAGCCACTCCTTTGATGGGAAAGAGACACTGTATACTACTTAAAAGAGATAACTACAAATGAGTATGGAATTGTTTTTTGGATGGATCAGGGAAACTAGTAATGAAAAAAGACAATGGTGGCGACAGGAAGATAGTAACATGTGAAAAAAATAGGAAGAACCAAAAACCAAGCCCGCGTCACAGATGACAGCAGGCAGTGGATGAATGTCTGCAACATTGCTGACGGGGGGTTCCAGGAGGCAATGGTAAGTGATTGATAGGCAGTGATTGGATGTAGGATGACCGTGGAAGCAAGCATTGGAGATAGTAGGTAATTTGAGGATGGATGGGTGATTTTGGGGGGAGATTGAGGAATGACGGCCAATGAAAATTTGATTGCTGGTTGCAAGAAGCAAGGTGTTTGGGACAATAAGAGTGGGATTGGTGGTGCCTTTTGGCACCAATGTCCTTGAATAATAGTTTTCTAGTCCTTCAGGTGAGCAAATTGATTGAGGATTGAGGTGGATCAATTGGGATGGGATGATTGGTGGGAAAATTGGAGGAAGGCTGACGACAAAGTTGAGGGGGTTGACCCCAGAGGATTGACCCAATTGGTCACCCCCCCCTTTGCTCATGCAATCAAATCTTGCAACAGAAACAGAGATGGTGGTGATGGGGATGGAGATGGGAAATTATTCAAGAATTTGGCCAGATGAAGGAGAGGGAATTAATGGAATTTATCAAGGAGGGTGGAACACTGGATGAGATGGGATAGCCATCTGTGCGCGTGCTTGACCAAAAAAAAAATTAGAAACAACTTGGGTCTCAAGTGCCCCAAGGAAGGTTGAACAAAGGATATGGGGATTGGAACACCCTGGAAAGGCGTTCCTAGTCCGCTAGGACATGAAGAAGTTGGGAGAAGTAAAAAGTGAAGAGTACCCATAGTAACAAAGGAATTTTTTTTTTCTTCTCTTTTTTGTTGCAATTTGGATCAAACAACACATAAATTTTTTTCAACAATTTCCCTTTTTTCCAAGGTGTCCCAGATTGGTCACCACATCTCTACCCAACTTACAGAATGTCCCTAGTCTGCATCTCAAATTTGAAGATATTAAGAAAAGGAGGAATACAAAGAAATTGAAGCAGAAGAATGGCCATTTCTTGGTATTGAGAGTGATTGAACAGTCTTAAAAATATATTGATCCATCCAAAAGAGCCCTAGAAGCGGCAGAGATAAAAAAAGAAGGTGCCCCAGGTGCTCACATATGTGGCATAAAGTAGATTTTCACAAAAAAAAAAAAACACAGCAAATGACCCTGGTGGTGCACAATTTGGAGGACTTACTTGTGATATGATTTTCCTCCACAAAATTAAAACTTCTTGAATTGATCAGCAGAGAACCTTCTGTCCAACTCAGTACCATCCAGTTCTTCCAAAACATATGGTCCACCTCTAACTTGGCAAACCACCCAATAGGGACCATTCCAGCAATTTGAGAAGAGCTTTCCCCACTGGGTTTCCAAAGATTAATTTTAAGCTAAAACCAGATCACCAGGATTGAAGGGATCCCTGATTTGATTTAATTGCTTATCTTCCCAATACTGAACCAATTTTTCTCTTGATTCCATCAGCTTCTGATAAGCTTCATCATGAGCATTTTCACTTTGCTCCAGTTTCTTGGATGTCAAAACTAATAGATCAGTGGTTGAAGAAACCTCCTCCCATGAGATACACAAGAAGGATTCCATTTCCAGAATGAAAGGAAGAACTGATATTTGACCAAAGATGATTTCATAAGGTGAGTAGCCAGTGGTTGGTTTGTTGAGATTCAATCAGAGAAGAGAACAAGAGGAAGAAATTTTCAACAATTCTTACCACTTTTACCAGCCAGTTTAACAAGTGCAGCTTTCAAAGGAGCATTGCCTTGTTCCACCATGCCTTGGCCTTCAGCATAATAATGAGTAGTAACTCTATGTTTTCCAGGAAGAGATCAGAAAGCTTCAGCAAGTCTGCCACCAAATTCAGAGCCATCATCAGTGGAGTAGGATTGAGCCAAGCAGTAAGGCATTGTCCAAGTTTCATAAAGGAAATCTTCCACTGATTCAGAGCTAAGATTATTAATAAATTTTGCTCAAACCCATCTAGAAAAATCATCTCTGGCCACAATGAGGTACTTAGCAACACCTGCCTTAATATGAACCACATCCATAGAAATCCTCCCAAAGACAGTAGAATCCCTAGTAGGATAACAAATTTCATGTGAAAACCTAAGATCATGTTTTTGACAAACTTCACAACTCTTGAACCATTGAGAGACACATTTCTTCATAGATGGCCACCAGAATTTTTTTGGATAATTTTTGATAAGTTTTGGTTTCCCCACAATGGCCAAGACCTTCATGGAGACTTTTGAGGATAGATTCTCAATTATAAGGGATAGTAAAAACAATAAGAGAACAAGTATTCCCTCTTTTCATAGGCCTAGAGCTTTTCAAAAGAAATTAGAGGAATTTCTTTTAAGAGATCAAAATTCTTTAGCAGAGAGATCAGGGGTTTTTTGAAAGGTTAAAAGGTAATTTTATAGTATAAGCCAGAACGCTTGTTGAAAGCCAGAATAATATGAGAGGAGAATGAGAAGAAAGGTTTCTTAAAATGTTCTTCATCATCAAAATCCACTCCAACATCCAATTCTTTGTATCCAAGAGGGCTTTGGGATAAACCATCAGGCATGGTAAAAGAGTTTCCAGGCGTATGAAAAATATCAAAAGAGAAACCTGAATAAAGCCCCCCCCACATGTCATAGTAGCATTAGGGAGGCTGGGAGCAGTGATAATTTCAATGATGGATCAAACATTGACTTTAAATTCAAAATGTTAACCCCAGAGGACTTTTTGCAGCTTCTTCATCATTCAAGCCACACCACAAAGCTCCAGTCTTGGTCAAGATTATCTGGATTCTACATCTGAAAATAACAAAGATTCATAGAGAGAAGGACAGTTCAAACCATTATCATCTTCCTGAGTAAGGACATCACCAAAAGATTGATAACTAGAATCAACAGCCACCTTGATCATGCCAGCTCCAGGTCCATAAGAGATCTTTTTCAAAACTATGCATTTACCAACAATCATTTTGAGCAACTGAAATGAATGTTCACAATCTTGAGTCTAAATCCATTCAGTATCTTTCCTTGTTAGACAATGCAAGGGTGCACAGATGTTTGATAAAGATGGGATAAAGATTGGAACATAAGTGAAAACACCTAGGAAGCCTCTAACTTCACTAGGATTGATTGGAGTAGGCCAAGATATTATTTTGTTGAATTCCGCTGGTGCCATCATTTTTCCTGCCTTGCAGAAGACGTGACAAACAATTTCCAGAGCAGGGAAACAAGAAACCAATATTAATCCAGAGAAACTAAGGCCAGACTCCTTGAGCTGCGACAGAATCCTTTCCAAAGTTGTAGCATTCTCCCAGATGAAACCAAAAATTCCTGAATGCTGGGGCAAGAGCTCATTATCATAGTCAGAAACCGGACCTTTATTCCGCCATCTTCAATTAACATACCAGAATGATTGGGGATTTCATCCTGGAGGATCCACATCATCTGAGCCTGATAGACTGCAACACAATTAGTGGTACCTTCAGGCAATTGAGTAATTTGTAATCAACTAAGAGGAGTATCAAAATTAGTGAGAGGGCAATAGATGGGATGTAAGGATTGTTTATCATAACCTCCCATAATGTCCCATAGACCATAGCAAGCTCTCCCAGAGATAAGGATTCAACAAATTCTTCAGTGGCAGGATGAATCCCAGAGTCTTTAATAGTAACTTTGTTAAGAGGTTGAATATCATGAACTATTCTAAGTTTACCATTACTCTTGAGGACACAGAAGACAGGGATGGAATAAATATAATTTGAATGATCATATAGACCACTTCAAACTTGTTTGCAGACCAACTTAATAAATTTGTTGACTTTAGCAGCAGGGATTGGGATCTTTTTCTTTTTCAAAGGATCATTTTCAACTACAGGGATGATATAGGGAAGACCATTGGATTCTTTCAAGAGACCTCTCTCCTTTTTACAAAAAGCAATAGATTTTTCCCTCAGAGATAAGACATTTTTGATCAAATTTAACTCATCAGGAAGAAGCCATAAATCTGTACAAAGGTTGACCACTTTCAGACATTCCTCAGTGAACAAACCTTTGGGCACAAAGGGTCCAGTAAAAGATCAAGATAAACTGCAGTAAGGATCATTAGATAAGGGAGGACACATTAAAGGAGGATTGAGGTTGAGAGGCATGGGCTGGTTGACTGTTTGGAACTTTTTTGAAACTGGCTTATGCTTGGTAGCAAAAGAGCCAATTTCTTGTTTCCTTGAAGAGTTGACCAGTGATAATTGACTACAAAATTGAGACCAAGTTCCAACATTATCCATGTCCTATTTTCCAAAAAGTCCTCAAATGGTGCATTTTTCCTGAAACAGGATCCAGGAGATAATAATTTTCTTACATGTGTGGCACTAGGTAGGCTTTTGAAAACAATGCTACAAGATTGCTGTAGTGGTGCACAATTGGGGGGACTTACTTTTACACCAAATTGCCTACACTGAAGCCCATATTCCTCCATACCAAACCCACTGAGAAAGAATTGAGATCAGCATCTAGTTTATAATCATTGCAGGTATTTGAGCTGGAACTAAGAGGAGATTGAGAAGACTTAAGAGTACAAGGAAAAGAAGACGTAAAATATACAGAGAGAGAAGGAGAAGAAATATTTTTGGAATTTTCTATTTTATCCTTTTTTTATTTTTCAATACTTTCCAGATGAGAAGGGAATGATGAGAAAAAGCAAATAAGCCTCAGGGATGGGAGTTGACCGTTGAGTTGAAGTTCAAGGCTGAGAAGAACTACAACTTTCAGTAGGATCAAATATTCCCATAAAAAATGAGAGGAATTGGAATTATCCTTCTCCTTGCCCTTTAAAGGCAATTTAGGGGGATTAAAAGGGAAATCTCTTCCCAAAAAACAGAATCCAAAGAACAGAGCCAAAATTCAATTTTCCTACCATCAGCATCAGGGAGAAGAATTATCTCCCCAACTTGATCAGAAAACATCAGGGTAGCACCAAAATCCATTAAGAATGGTCAACCCAAGATAATAGGACATCCCAAATGAGTGATCCAAAAGTGAAAGGTACCAAAAATATTTCAACCAACTCTAACTGGGAAATCTTCAGCAATACCAACCAATTCACATGGTTGATTCACTATCCCATAAACTGCATAATTGAAGCTGACCCAAGGGCTAAGCTTGAGTTTACCGCCATAGCATTGGAAGTTAAGTTGAGCTGAGAACAAGAGTTGACAAGGAGTGAAACATTTCTAGCTGGATCACCAAGATAACAAGGGAGAAAGCCAAAAGGAAAGGAGAAAAGGTTTGAATCTGAGGAGGGATCTGTTCTTCCAGAGTCCTCAATCAAAGTGGCAGAGGAGACCTTAAATTTGTCAGCACCAATCTCCACACGTCAACAAGATACCCATTTCTTCATTCCTTCAGCAAAAGATGGAGAGATTGATAGTAGTTCAGCCAAAGATAGATCAGAAATTTTCTTTAATACCCCTTGAACAGCATTGGGGTGGTCCTTTGAAATTCCCCTCTCAAATCAAACTTTGGGCTGGGTGGAGGCAGGAAGCTCAGGTGAAGCAGGAAAAGTATCAGGATGTTGAAGTGATTTAGATGAAGGATGATGATCAGAGTTATCTTGAAACCTTTCCATGAGGGGCTCCTTTTCAACCTCCATTTCTTCTACATCAGAAGAAGAAGGCTCAAGTGAAGATTGATTTTTAATGGTTTTTTCAAGAATTTAATTTGGAAAGGAAGGAGCTTTGTGAGTTTTGGGCTCCTCATGTTTTTTTCTAGCTGGATCAGATTGATAAGCCCCAGCAAGACTGGAGGAGGAGATGGCTGGAGGATACCAAGGTTGAAGGGTACCACAAGAAGACCAAAAATCCAAAGAAGCCAAAGAAGCCTTCACAAGAGGTGGTGGCTGATAAGAGGCCACCACATGACAAATAGGGTGAGATGAATCAAAAGGGATCAACACACTGTTAGGAAGAAAGAAATTTTTCCCCTTCTGCTTCACCATTTTTTCCTCCTTATCCTTCTGGAGTTAAAGACATTGACCAGTTCCATGGCCTTCAATATGACAGGAGTAACAAACAAAAGTGGATTGAGGGATAGAAGTTGAGGGTTTAGGAATAGCAAGAGAAGAAATATTTTGATTAATTTTGTTTCAAAAGCTTGAAGAATCTTGGTGATTTCATCTATAGTAGGAGATTCCCAATTGGACTGGGTATTTTTTTAGGCCTGCTATCTGCCTCCATCTTCTTCATAATTGTGTTAGATATGTTGAAAGAAGGAGCATGGACTGGTACAGTGGTTCTAGGCTTTTTTAAATTTAAAGAAGTTTGACCTTTCATAACTTCATCCACAGTACCCCTAAGGACAAGGAAAACAGGGAGCTTGAATTGATTATCCCTGGTGGTGATGATTGATACAGACTTGACCAATTCATTCCTAATCCTTTCCTGCACTTCCAGAAAAAAAAATTGGAAAAATTGCACTCAAACTTTGTTCAAGGTATTTATGTGATTGTTTTGGATAAGTTAATTTTTGATTGTGTTCCAAGGCTTCCTAACAGACTGATATTCAGAGACTTAAGAGACATCAACATTTGAGATTCACTGAGAGATGAGAGCATCCAAATCCTTCAAAGTAAATCAAGCTACATCTATCTTCCCCCAATATTCCTACATTGCTTCCCTTAGAAGCTTCCAATTATGGGATTAAAATCCTTTGAAAGACTCAATTACTTCCATGAATTCATCAGAGGAGATGAAAAATTGTAACCATTAGGCCATATTGTATTCATGTGCCCCATAAAATTCAGCAGCCATTTCATAAGTGCTAAAGAACTGTTCCACATTTACTCTGTTCAACCCTAATTTCTTGTTCTGAGGTTTGATCTTGACCATCCTAGGTCAAACAGGCGTTGTGGGGGTACCAGCAGATGCCATTTTGAATGACAGAGTTCCTAGAGGATCCAAAAAGCGGAATTCAAAGTGGCTTACAAGTGTAGCAAGAGTAGGTTTTCACCAAAAAAGAACAAGAATCTTTCCCTAGTGGGGCACAATTGGGAGGACTTACTTCTGAGATAAGTTGCCTCCATGGATTAGATCTAAGAAAAGAGAAACAGAGAAAAGAGAGAAAGCATCAGATTTTCAAAGTTGATTCCAAAAATTTTGGGACTGTAAATCCCAAGGTTGCTGGTTCAATCCCGGCCTGGGGGACCAAATGTAAGACTCCAAATGGTGCTGAGATTCAGGCATTTCTGTGGGGGGAAAAGGTTTGTTTTAGGCTGACCTCCTGAGTTTTAACAAAATATTTAAATGTAACCAGAATAAAGGTCCAGAATCTTATGAGTGAGAAATCAATGGAAGGGATGAGTTTGATATTATTTTGTGACAACGGCAAATGCTATCTGAGGCAAGATGGTGTGGGAAAAGACTTGAAAAAACAATTTAAAGTTTTTTCAGAGTTCAATAGAACAAGGCAGTAGTAAGTAACAATGCCCACAAGCTAATAACTCTTTTTGTCAGCAGAAAATTAGGAAAGATTAACTCAATCCCAACCAACCTCCAGGTTCTCAATGAGCCTGCCCAACTCTCTTCAATCAAGCGCTTGAAGGTTTCCAGATAACTGTGGATGGCTGTTTCAAACAAAGCAATTTGTTCTATGAAGCTCTAAAATTAAAGAAATGAAAGATTCAAACAAGAATAACCAAACCCTTCTCAAGGTACTTGATAGTAGCATGGCAAAATTCAACCTCAAGGAAATAAAGGAAGTTTTAACAATCCAGGTTCCAAGCTTCAAGAAACCTCTCAATCAAATGTGACTGGTTCTGGAATGATAATCAAAGAATGATCAAGACCGTAATGGTTGAAAAAGGGATCAAAGAGTGGTATAACACACTCAAGAATTGAATTAGATGAAGTCTTCTTCAACCAGAAATGCTATCAGTGGGTGATAAAAGATAAGATCACAGAGGAAGGATCAAACATTTGAGTATGGAAGCTCAAGGATCAAGGGGCAATCAAAACATATACCCAGGATAAGGATGCTCAGATAAAGGGGAAGGGCCCACAGATTTATTGCTTAGATGATAATGATGAATCATGGATGATGGATGATCAGATGATAGATACCCCTTCTCATGGGCAAAAGGCAGGGGAGAGGCCTTGCATACCACTTACAAGAGATAACTACAAATGAGTGCAGAAAATTCTTTTATTTTTTCAGATGGATCAGGGAAACTAGTAATGATAAACAACAATGGTGGCAACAGGAAGATAGGAAAATTTGAAAAAAAGACAAAGATCAAGAAAACCAGCCTGTTTCACAGATGACAGCAGGAAGAGGATGAACGTCCGCAACTTCACACATGGGGGGTTGCAACAGGCAATGGTAGTTGATTGATAGGCAGCTGTTGGATGTAGGATGACTGTGGATGAAAGCGTTGGAGATGGTAGGTAATTGTTCAATGGATGGGTGATTGCGGGGGAAGATCCAGGGATGAGAGCCAATAAAATTTCAATTGCTGTTTGTGAGAAGCAAGGTGTTTGGAACAATGAGAGTGGCATTTATGGTGTCTTTTGGCACCAATGGCTGCAAACACTAGTTTGCTAGTCTTTCAGGTGATTGAATCAAAGGAGGGTTGAGGTGGATAAATAGGGATGGGATGATGGGTAGAAATATTGGAGGAAAGCTGATGAAAAGGTTCAGGGTGTTGACCCCAGAGGATTGACCAAATCGGTCACCCCCCCTTTCCTCATTGGATCAAATCTTGCAATGGCAACCGCAAAAGTGGTCATGGTGATAAAGATGGGAAAGTTTTCTAGCCTTTGGACAGATGAAGGAGAGGGAATTAATGTAATTGATCAAGGAGGGTGGAACTCTGGATGAGATGGATGAGATTGGATAGCCATCTGTGCGTGCACTTGGACAAAAAAATAATAATAATAAATTGGGCTGAAAGTACAGCAAGGGGGGATGAACAAAGGATATGGGGATTGTAAAACCCTGGAGAGGCCTTCCTAGTGCACGAGGACAGGAAGAATTTGGTAGAAGGGAAAAGGGAAGATTACCCATAGTAAAACAGGATTTTTTTTTGATGGAAATTGGATGAAGGAACATATAAAATTTTTTAAACAAATTTCAATTTTTTCCAAGGTGTCCTGGATTGGTCACCACAGCAGTGCCAATAACAAAAGTATAGACAAAAAGGCAATATCAAGAAGAGATCCCGCAAGCTGCGCTGTGTACCCACCCAGATATCAGTCCCTATTGGAGTTGAGCTGTCAAGTCTTGACTTTGCAGACTTAACCTTTGAGGTTTAGCCAAACCTTCCCTCATCACCCCTTCCTCCCCATCACTTTATAACAAGTCCTCTGCTCAATTCCTCACCCATTTTTTCCTTCTCACTTTCACCACCTTCCCTACTTCCAATTCACCAAGCTTCTATGCCCAAAGATCAAACGTACACACAAAAAGCCCTTGGTCACCAGTGTAGAATCTAGGAGGAGCTAGGACTAGCTTCAGTGAAGGTATGAACCAATCAAATCCCATTGAAGCTGGACATCCTCAGGGTCACTACTTCTTGAGTCCTTCTCATCTCCTTTCATTTCTTTGGTCACTCAATGTTTTTTTCTTTCTCTTTCTCAGGCTGAATTGATAGTACTGCCAAAAATCCTATCTACTCCTGAAACGCCAAGCTAGCCAGTAGCATATGAGATTCAGGTAAAACTCATTCCCTGTTCCAGATATCCTTCTTCTTGCTCCATCTCTGTCTGGCTGAAATCCTGTCTCCTATCATCTATTTTCTATCTTATGGTCACTACAATATACTATTTCAAGAATTATAATAGTGGATTGAAATAAAGAGTCTTGTGATTTCTCTCATGGTAGCAAGAGTCAACTCTTGATGCTGGAGTAAGTCTTAAGTAGATATGCAAAATCATATTTCAACAGGTACCTCCCAAATGGCGGACAGATGTGGAAATCCCATCTACATTCCTCAACCAGACAACTTGGAAGGGTACTACTTGACAAAATCAAAAATCATAAGGCTCAATTGGCACAATTGGCATGACTGGAAGAAGGCGTTTGAGGACATTATCATCAGCAAGGGACACAAATCCTAGAAAACAAGTGGATAAAGGAGAATTCCAACACCAAATCCTATTGATGGAAGAATTCATTGGCCCTAAGCCTTATGAGAAAGTTGGTGGAGAGAGATCTCCTTTCATGCATCAAATTTAGAAAATCAAACCTCAGCAAAGCCTACAGCCTCCTAGCCATCAAGTTCAGCAAGAAATCTCTCATAGTCATAAGCAATTCACTCACTCAACTTTCTACTCTCACGTACCAACCTGGAAAAAGCTTCTGAGAACATGCCTCCATTTTTAAGGACACCTAGGTTGAACTAGCTAAAATGACCAAAGACCAAGCCAACAAGAAAAAAATTGTGAGAATCTCTCCTTCTCTTGCAGCCATCATATTCATCAAAAGCCTTGGACAGGACAACCTAATCTCAAGCATCACGTCCACACTCTACAACATCCAACCCTTCTTGCTGGAATTGGTGTCCACCTGGGTGCTTCTGGAATACTCAAGGCAAGAAACCAACTCCACCAACGCGGGCTACTACGCCTCAAACTCCCAATCACAACACCAACATACCAACCTCAAGACACCTGCAAAGATACAAGACAAAAAGCCAATCCCACAATGCTTCAAACCCCACTTGGTGGCTCCTACCAAGAAGAATCCCAAATCAACCTCCATCAACGCCCAAATAGAGAGCCTAGACTGGGAACTCAAGCAGCTTTGCACCATGAACTCCATCAATGTTCCCAAAGAACAGTCCAACGCATCACAACCCAACAAAACCGTTGACTGCCCTGAAAAGGTGGCCAACCAAGCTACCAATCCAGAAGATTGTGGTTTCTTTTTCTGCAAGGAAACTCTGTACCACACGTCAGATTTCAAGGATCTAGCTTGAAAAATTGTCTGTGACTCCAGCGCCTCAAGGTCTACAGTCTGCAATGTATCACTTCTGCAAGACTCAACCCCCTTCTCCAAGCAGTTAAGCACATACATTGGAAACATCAAGGTTACACATGTAGGCAAACTCAACTTTGGAGGCATGGTGATCTACCGCATATTCTATGCACCTAACGGCGTGCGTAATCTCATCTTCGCCACCCAACTAGAGGATCATGGCTTGAAGGTGGCTCACAAGCAGAGAAAAGTACTGGTGAAGTTTGCCAATTGCATTGTCTACCAATTCCCTCACATCAGAAATAATTACATCTTCTATCACAACACCCACTCCAATCTCAACCTATCCAAGGTCACCTGCACAAATTTATAATGGAAAATAAAGCTTGGGAATCCCTTGGACCCCTTTCTCAAGTAATTCCTTCACCTCAATAACCTACCAGTACCCTAACCATTCCCCTTGTATGAAAGCTGCAATATCTATGCCAAGTGCAAGATTAAGCGCAATTCCCACACCAATCCACTACCTTTATCTGATAAAAACTTCCAAAAACTGCATCTAGATATAATTCAGATCATTCTCCCCAATCAGCAACAATTTCTCATGCTTTAAACAGATCCACATCCTAAAGAACAATTCTGATGTGGAGGACAGAATTGTCAGCTATTTCCACAAAATAAGGAACTAACTTGACATCACTCTGGCTTTCCTTCACTGCAATCAAGGTTGAGAATTTGGCTGAGTCAAACTTTGTAACTTCCTTTTGTCACAGGGAATATTAATAGAACAAGGACCCTCTGAATTTCCTCAGATAAACAGACTGGCGGAATGTTTCAATCAGACCATAGTCACAAAGACAAGGTGCATTCTTGAACAGTTGGCTGTTCCAATCAATTAATTGGATGAAGCCGCAAGGTAATTTTCCATGCTGATAAACTTACTTCACTTGGCTGCCCTCTACTGGAACTTGTTGTTCAGAACACTGCTCAATGTGAACTCCACCATAGAACCAGTCTGTAAAGTACTGACACTGATTCCATTTGGTCTCAAGGTTACACAGCTCCCCCCTGTTCAAGATTGAAGTGTGATACAAGCTTACCATCTTCATGGGTTACAAACCTTACTCCAACGCTGGCTGCTTCCTGGACCCAAGCAAGTTTTGAGTATTTTTAAGCTGGGATTTAATTTCAACACTCTTTTTGTTACCCTACCACTCCAGAGATTCCCTAAAGAAATACCCCTCTTCAATCCCACAGGGAACTACATTGCCTCCGGTGCTTGCCTCCCCCGCAACCAGATCATCCACTTTCTACATATTGGTGCTCCCATCCCAGAAAAGCTCATGCAACGGGATAGAACTTACCGCTCCTAGTCAGCCTTGGTTGCCACCTCCTCCAAACTCCACCTCTGCAAAACCACCAAGCACAATCAAATCCAGGCCAAAAAGGTATGCATAAGTACCTGACTATGACACAGCACAAAAAAAAATCTGCTCGGACATTGAAATCACTGCAATCATGTCCAAACCACGGCGCTTGGGAAGCACTGATGGCAACAACAAATAATTGGATGAGTTCCTCATCAGCATGTTAGTTTCTGTGGAGAAGGCAATGGCAAACCTGGAAAAAAACCAAATTGGATAAAGTCAATTTTCTCTGATAATCAATCACTCCTGATGCACAAAAAGGGGCACCCTTGTTTCACAACCAAGTTACAACAAGGTTATTGGCGGGAGGTGGCTTCTGGTGCTCAAGAAGAAAAAGTTTGGGGAAATCACTTGGCAAAAATCTTGTTTGTTCTGTTTTGGTAACCAGCAAGAATATCCTTTTCACTAACTTGATACATAATTGTCCTTGGGTCTTAGAAAATCACTCAGCAAAATTCTTTCAGCAGGGGTTCAACACAACTGGCATGTGTTTCAATTTGATGTCTAGAAAGTCTTCCTCTACGCGTACATTGATGCCATCATAAACTTGGAAAAATTTGTGGGATTTGAAGTGCCAGGCAAGGAGGACTGGGTGTGGATACTTATAAATTATTTATACGGCACCAAAAAAGCTCCACAGTGCTGGAGGTCTCATCTTCCAAAAATTTTATCAGCGCTTGGGCTAACTGTGTTGGCAGGAGACAAATCAATCTTTGTAAACAAGACCAAGTCCCTTAGGCTACACATCCACCTTGACAACAGACCTGTGGTTGGGAAGTACTAAGGTGAAATCAAACAGTTCCTGAACCTTCTGGGATGGGAACTACAATAAAAAGCTTCAAGAAAAACCATCCCAACACTTGGGCTACACACTTGAATGGAATCAGGATGGGTCCCTCAAGATTCACCAATGCAACTTCACCAAAAATGGAATGAAAGAATTTGGCTTCAAAAACTTCAAAGCAGTCAAGGCCCCTGCTCCAATGAACATTCACAACATGGTTAGACAAGAATAACCAGAATTTGATTTCAAAATTACGCAGAAGGTCATAGGCACCCTCGTACACCTTTCCATACATGCATGCTTGCATGTATGCATGCACACTAGACCAGAAATTCAGTTCACCGTCAATCTGCTCTCCCAGTTCACAAACAAACCCACCCAGGCCCACTGGAAGATGGTCAAGCAACTGTTCAGATACCTACAGGGAACCAATTCAGTCAGCCTACTATGCACATAATCCGCTGACCCAGGAGATGAGCTATGCAGCTGAGCAGATGCAGCCTCTGGCCAAACAACCACCACCCAGAATTCAACCTCTGGCTATGTGGTGAATCTTTATGGAAATCCCATAAGCTGGAAAACCAAGAAGCAAACAATCATAGCTCAATCTACCCTCAAAGCCCAGTTTGTGGCTATAAATCTCTGCGCAAAAAAAATCAAATGGCTCTTGTCCTTAATTATTGGCCTCAGCATATCAATCTCAAAGCCAAAGAGCAAGAACAAAAATAAAGGGCCCAACTTCATAAGAAAGGAAGCTCAGTTAAACCCCAACTCTAGACACATTGAGATAAGTTTCCAGTACATGCAAGACCTAGTTTCTAAATCACTGGTTTTGGTTGAACACACGCCCTTGGAAAACATGATAGAGCAAATCTTCACAAAAAAACTAGGATACATCAAAGTGATTCAAGCGCACCTACAACTACACCTCAACTCCGCAGAATCTAGGAGGAGTGTCAAGTAGATGTCGTGCTAGCTGCACTGCGTACCCATGCAGCTACCTGCCCCTATTGCGGTCAAACGTCAAGTCTTGAGTTTGAAGGCTCAACCCCTGAGGTTCAGCAACACCTTCCCTTGTCACCCCTTCCTTGCCATCACTTTCCAACCTGTCCTCCACTAAATCCCTCACCCATCCCTTCCTTCTCAATTCCACCACTTCCCCTTCTTCCAAGTCACTAAGAAACTGTGACCAAAGATCCAACGTACACACAAAAAGACCTTGGTCACCAGCATAGAATCTAGGAGGAGCTAGGACTAGCTTTGGTGGAGGTATGAACCAATCCAATCCCATTTTAGATGGACTTCCTCACGGCTGCTACTTCTTCAGTGCTTCTTGTCTCCTTTGCTTTTCTTTTTTTCTCAAGGTGTTTTTTCTTTCTCTTTCTCAGCCTGAATTTCTAGTACTTCCAAAACTCCTATCTACGCCTTAAACACCAAGCTAACCAGTATTGTATGAGATTCAGATAAATCTCATTCCCCTTTCTAGATCTCCTTCTTCTCACTCCATGTCTGTCTGACCAAAATCATATCTCCTATCATTGAATGGCTATCTTACAGTCACTAGAATATAAAACTAAAAGATTTATAATACTGGATTTAGATAAAGAATCTTTTGATTTCTCTCAGGCAAATCCTCAAAGCTTTGGTGAAATGCCACCTGGCTCATTACTCTGAGCAAAAAAACTATAAATACTCAGTTCGCAGAATTTTCCATTAATCAAATCTGTTCTCTGCATAAAAACACAAAACTTGGAATTCCAAAATCTCACAGATGAAACTGTCCAAACCACTCATCTGATGCATCATCTTCACTGCAAGAAAACTGTGATAAAAAACCTCTTTGAGGGGGGGGCTTTCTGCTTTCCAAGAGATCTGACAATCAGATCTTCCATTTTCCCAGAACTCCTCCCTGCCAAGTTGGGATTCCACTCAATCTTCTTATCTTTTACAGCTTCCATCTTTACCTCTTTGTTTCCTCTTACTCTTTCTACTATTTTTCTTTCCTTTTTCTTCCTTGTTGCCATCAAACTTCCTTCTAACTTTTATTCTCTCCTCTGGTTGTTTTCAAAAATCAAAATTTTACGAAGGGGACAATTGGTGACATTGGGGATAGGCTGTAAAGATGCCTATGTTTTCTACTCAGGGACTGATTTCACACACTGCAATATAAAAATGGCATTTCAATGATTGGCAGCAAGACTCATCATTAAACTCAAGTCTAAAATTAATTTGTTTTATTAGCCCACAAGGAGGTATTATAAATACCATGGGTAGCGCAGCCAGTCAACCCTGTAGGTTCTAGAGCCCAAAAAAGTACAATAAACCATGTTCTCAGATAGGGGAATACACTTGGTGCAGGAGATCATACATAGAGTGTAAAATATTTTAATTGGTGATTAATTTCAAGATAGATTCATAAAGAAAAAAAATATAAAATTTGGATTTGACAGCTTTCAGGCAAAACTTTATCTGTTGCAATGCAGATATAGGTTAAGGCATAAAAAAGGTTATTTTCACTTTCCCAGGAGAACAGCCTTGTCCCCACCTTACTCAAACTCCAAGACCTATCCTGACATATCAAAGCTGGCGCAGTGGGCCAACTTCCCTTGAGGTAACACTTGTGAGCATTTTTGGCTTGATATGGGGTGACCTGGGGTATGCCCAGATGATGTACCCCTCTTTCTTATATATTGTTGTGAATCCCAAATTGAAAATCTGGAGCTGTCCCTTGTTTGACTCATATCCTATTGTTACCTTCATCCTGGATCTTTTGAGTATTTTTGTCCTGTATTCCCAATCTAAACCGTAAAAATTAAATAGCAATGTTGAAACCTGGTGAACTAATTTAATTCCCTCATTTTTTGTTATCTCTCCTCCCCAGAAAAACCACAAAAATAAAATAAAAATTTAAAAAAATGTTGAACTAAATCCATTGCCTCATTCTTTTGTTATCTCCTCACCCCATTTAACATGACTCTCCGTTGCCTGGAATTTGGAAATTTCTTTTGGAATCCATCTAATGAACATTACCAAGTTTTTAATCCCTTATCCTAGCCATACATGAATAAATCCAAATTGCATGTCCCTAAAGACTACATGGACAATCCTACTCAATATAAAAGCCCTTTGTGAATTTAAGGCCACATGACAAAAGGCCAAATCCTGTCCTCCCCTTCACGCTTTGTAGTTTGCAGGTGTCCACAAATATTAGCACAAGGACCTATCAAGCCAACAGTTCTGAACCATTCATTCCCCAATGCCTGTAAGCTCCTCTGGCTCCACTCTCCCATTGAATCTGCATGACAACAATCTTGTCTTACTAAACCTCAAGAACTTCTTAAAAAATATCTAGTGCTTTCCCTGAAAAGATGATGGTCCACCCTTGAGCAATGTTGGCTTGATAATGGGGGATCTGGTCTTTTCAACCATTCCTTCCCAAGCATTCCTTATTTATAAAACATTGGAATCTCTTGCACCATGGGATCTTGTCTAAAAGGGAACCTGCTGCAGAGATGCAGCTTAAATAAATCCCAAGGCCAGATTAATTTATACTTAGGGACATGTTTGAGACATGTTGCTGGAAAAAATCTAACTACAAATGAAAAATACACATTTTAAATTTGAATCCTGCTAATCATTTGATTGTTTAATATTATAATGCGATTGCCTTATATGGTTTCATACCTTGCAATAAAGCTACGTAACTCACACTTGCATATTGCAAAGCATTCCAAAATTGCATCACAAGTATACTTTGGATTATACATTATCTTGACTTTTACAATTGTGTGGGGATAACCTATCATCTGAATTTCTCTTTTCCCAGCCCCCAACTGCCACTCCCATACTTCGAAGCATCCAGAAAGTACCTAGAATGTGATTTATAATATTTTGTTGAGTTTTTTCACCTGAAAGCATTCCAACTGGAGCTCTATCTCAAGATGACCCAAATTTGGACTCCAGCTATTGGTTGTAGGCAAGCTAGAAAAAGACCTTTTGAATATTCATAAAAAATATGTGACAACAGGAAATTAGCATGGGGTTTTGAAGTGCACTTTATTTTGGAACTCTACCAATTATTATCAAAATTGGAATACAAGCCAATGGTTTTAGGCAAAGCCAAGGAGACTTCATAAGGTCTCATCATCCCTGACTGCATAAACACCAGTAACTTTCAAAAAATACATTGATTCCTATTTCCTGGAGGTGCCCAAACAGGGAGTTTTCTGTTTTTGAAAAAATAATTCCTGAAGCATTGGAATCATTAATCTGTATTCCATCATTTTCCAAATTTGGGCACAAGCCATTTGTCTAGGAAAGGGTAAGGAGACTTTTTTCAGCTTGCTACTATTGCAAAGCAAGCTTCAAAAGTAACAAAAATAACATAAAAATAATAATAATACAATTGAACTAAGAAGGAGTAGGAAAACCATAAATATTGTTACAGAAATGGGTTCTCCACCCAATATTAGGTAGGGTCACTCACTGACCCCACCCTTGAAATCCAACTCCTTATATTCTTAAATAGTTAAGAAAAGAAACACCAAAAGACTACGGCTTGACTATTGAGCTTTTGGTCAATTAAATATTTCACACACATTGTCACGTATAGGTTTCACACCTAAAATTCAGTCAGAATTGAGGTGTTGTGTATATTTTAGGAGTTACAGATGGAAATGTGTTTTGTCACAATGCCCGCACGCAGCTGCGGCAGCCAATGCACCTCTGCGCGGCTGAGATACAGCCCTGTCACTCTGTCAAGGTTGTGTACGCAGCCCCGGGCCTCTGACAAGTACGCAGCCGCGGGACTATGGGTTGACAGACTGACAGGCGGCCTGAGAGGCTTAGGTACCGCGTAAAAATGCTACAACCCACACGGGAACATTCTACATATGTAATGAATTTTCCCGTGGATAGTAGATAGTCTAAAAGTACATAATATAATATCAAAATACTTAAATAACCCTTATACATATTTTTTATTAAATTTAATTCAAAGTACCAAGAATGTCGAAAATAAGACAATGAAAACATCATATCTTTGTGACATACTAAGAAAACTAATGATGTAACAATATTACATGCATTCCCATGACTTATATTTTTAAGTAACTATTTTAATAAATCAACTGGAACTCAAAAATAAGGAGTAAAATCAATATCATGACTTTACTCCAGTTATTTAATACATAATGAGAACTCACCTGACATCAGGATGTCCATAGAAATGTCTATTTATATAATTATTAAATTACTGGGAAAATTTACTAAGGATAATTAATTAAATAATACATAAATGGGACAGATTAGTGTTATTCACACGTCCTAATATCTATTATAAAATAGAATAATTCCCATACCCTGAGGGATTAGATGCTACCCGTGCTATAGCACCAAGAACACGTGACAGGCTACCCCTGGTTGCCCTGCTAGCCTTAGTGTCCGTCCCTCTGAGCCCCTGTACCCCTCAGAAGGACAACATTGGGACTCCAAAAGCTATAAATAAAGAGTTCTTTTGAGGATATTGATGGGCAGAGACCCAGTTAGATTTATATACAGACACTTTGCCAAGTTAATCAAGTACTTATAAGGGATAAGTAAGTGATTTATGGCTAAGTCTGATCAATAATATCCGTCCTCAACCTCCTTTTTTTATCAATTAAAACTGCTGAACAACCTTATAACCCCAGTATACAGATTTTACCCATCAGTGCAGGTTTCAAACAGATACCCAAAGGATTTAATAATATATCAGTGAGTTTTATTATCCTTTCTCTTTCTTGGCAGCTTGGTTACAAGGCCCTGTCACTCCACCGTGTATTTTATATACATATTATCTTTGGGTAAAATATCCTTTAAACTAAAGAGCCCAAAGTAACCAGGACTACGTGTTTTCATACTTAAATCCCTGAAGAAAGGTGTGAAAGATCCCCAATATAAGTGTGGCCCCTCTATAAAAATATTTAACCAATTTATTCATATTGATTTAAAACAATAAACCATAACCAAACCACTTAACCTTGCAATAAGCTTAATCCAAATATTTTACAGATTTTTGATGCATTTATTAAATAATATATTTATTATTTATCCTATCACCTCTGGTAGCTAAAGGATAGCAAGGGTCTTGGCATCCAGGAGGCTGACACTTTTGAGTTTTCATACTAAACAACTGCATCATCCCCAGCTTCTACTTGATAACTTCTAATTTAGCTATTGTGGGGGGATGTTTTGAAGATGGAGCCTTCTCTAGAATTTGATTTTTCCAATCCACTTGAGGTCTCTATTCAAGGATAACACCAGAACTGATTAATTTAACCAGTAAAATTTCTTTCATCTGTAAGCCCTCCAAAAAGCCCACCAATTCCTATGGTCTCACCAAAATTATGGAGGAGTTGAATATCACTACTGATACTTTAATAAAGCATAATTATTCAATTTCTCAAGATGGGAAAGAGATTATTTAATTAATGATTTTCCCTGGGACCAAAGATTGAACAAAACACCCCTTCTGGATTCTAGTATGGCTTTCATTGTTGCCTTGCTGCTATAGGTGTTGGGGGCCTAATGAAAGAGTCACCTTGTGACATTGCAGTCCAATTTATGGTAAAAACTTCACAGCAACACGCACTGATCCCTGGCAAAATGTATTTGGCATCAATACAATAGGTTAAGCAGGAAGGAGCCAATGTGCTTAGGGCTTAATTTAAACCTGAAAAAACTTATATGATACCAAATAATTCTTCCATTAAATTGAATTTCCTGGCTGATATAGGTTTTGGAGTGTTGGAATTATACTACTTCACGGTTTCTCATGGTTTCCCCTTTCTTCTTATCATCTTTGACGCATGCACGTCAGTTACTTAGAAATCATGCGGCCTCTCTCACTTTGAGCGCGCATCTCACGACCTTGGGACTTATGCATATTCAATAATGACTACAGTCCATTCAAGTATTGCGCTCTCAGGAGACGCAGAAGTTTCCTCTCCTTGCCGATCTTCTTTCTCCACTCTTTGAATCAACCTCAAGTTCAAGCATCGACGACAAGGACTTCAATCAGAAGATTTTGGCCACCGTGGTCGACTTTGGATAATCCGGTGCGATGAGCTGTTATTAATCGAGTTTCATTGAAACCCTCTAATCTTCCCATCTTCACTCATCCCTCTTAATTAGCTACAACGTCACTTTTAGCTTGTACAGTGGTTGCTTCCAGAATATCTCCTATCTCTTGTGTCCTTGAATCTTCTCATCTACTCTAGCTTGGGTACGGGCATCTCTGATCTCCAGTTGTCATAATATTTTAACTTGTCTAATTGTTCTGTTTAGTTTTTCTGGTTTTAAATATATCATTGCCTCAATAATAAAGGAATCACCTTCTCACGATTAACAGTCGAAGGGGCGATCAACCAGGAAACCCAACAATGACTGATTCACTCACAGCGACCATTCTTAAAACAGCCATAGAGGCCTTTCCACTCTTGATGCTGGACAACTTCTCAATCTGGCGAAACCAAGTTGTTAATATGATTGACCTCCAGGAAGACCTGTATTCCAAGCTCACCAAGGAAAAGAGGGATGCAAATGGGAATCCAATTGGGCTCAGTAACCTTGAAAACGTCCAAATCCGAACCATCCTAACGTCTAAACTCGACACCACCGTTCAAGCGAACATCATTACTCCAGACAACAAGAAAGACGCGCATCAGATTTGGGCGGATATCAACGAATACTTCGCCTCGAATCACGCTTCCAACCGAGCCAGGATTTTTAAAGAATTCCTTCGAACCCCTTTCTCTTTTGTAAATATACCTGGATTCATTACGGACACCAAAACTGCACTGTCTAGACTTCACGAGGTTGGTATTGATCTTCCAAGCAATATTATCGCGTACTTAATTCTGGAAAAGTTGCCATCAAGCATGGATACGGTGATCCAACAAATCACACACTCAGATAAGAAAGTCTCGCCAGAACAAGTAATAGACCATTTACAAATGTTTAATAACAATAGATTCTTAAATCAAGACCTACCAAAGGACAAACCCAATGATAGTTCAAACTTGGTCTTGTTCCTCACCACTAGCCTCAAGCCATGTGATGATAAGTGGCATAACCCAAAGGCTGCTCACCCAGAAGGAAGATGCTGGAAATTGTATCCACATCTCAAGCCATCATTTCCTAGAAAAAAGAAGAACGGATTGGAGTCCACATCGGAGGGTACGTCTGTTAGCTCCTTCCTTACGAGCTCACTTTTTTCTTCTGACCACTTTGTAGTCGATTCGGGATCCTCAAGGCATATGGTATCTGATTCTCAATTGTTTACCCATTTATACCGATTGATGACCGGACTGATCTCAACTAGCTCTGGAAAGGATTCCCTCAAATTTGAAGGAATCGGTTCGATAACTCTCTCGGACGAGTTGAATCAGAAGTTTATTCTTCCTAACGTTTTGTTTTCTCCTAACTCCACCGTGAATCTCCTATCAATGCGATGCCTTGTTTTAGATGGGTTTACCGTTAATTTTAGGGAGGATGATTTTTTACTGGAGAAAAACAAATGGAAAATGTCTGGATTCTATGATTGCAATATACCCGTTGTACATTTCCCAAACCTTAAACGCTCTCAGATTTCTCTGCTTACCAGTGACGAAATCCTTCACAAATCCCTGGGACATGCAAGTTATGCGAGAATCCGTCAAAAACTAGGTATAGCAATCAAGAAACCATCCATCTGTAAAGCGTGCGCGGTTGCCAAAATAAGTCAAAATCCCTTCAATAATAAACATACGCGAGCAGAAAGACCCTTTATGGAACTGCACTGCGATTTGGTTGGGCCGATTCACCCGTTGAGCATCAAAGGAGATTCCTACTTCCTGACCGTCGTTGATAGTTGTACCAGATTTTTTACAGCTATACCCATCAAAAATAAAGGTGACGCGGCGAGTACCTTAGAATTTTTAATCGATGTTGAATCCAAACGTTTCAACTACAAACCTATGATTATCCATTCAGATCGCGGTTTGGAATTCTGGAATCATAATTTATCCAACTATTGCAAGGAAAACAAAATTAGACAAACCTTTTCAGATTCTTACACTCCTCAACAAAACGGGTTGGCCGAGCGGTTTAATCGTCTTGTTTTAGAATCTCTCAGGACGGTACTTTTGGACTCTAAATTGAATAAATGTTTTTGGAACGTAATTATCAAATCTTGCGCGTTAGCCCTCAATCAAATCCCCGCTCATAAATCAAAGAAGTCTCCTTACGAATTATTCAAAGGAAAAACACTGAATATAGACTACTTTCATCCCATAGGAAATCCAGTGAGCTATATTCTCAAGGATCGTCCTTCATTTTCAAAACTCAAACCTTGCGGCTTGGTTGGTAGGTTGGTGGGATACAACGAGGATCTCTTATCTTATAAAATATTGACCTCCAACGATAAAGTTGTTGACACAAAACACATAACTCCACTCGACTTCGACTCGGTTCTTAAGACTAAGGCTAATAATGACGTGCAAGTTGGGGATTGGTGTATGGATTTCTCCAAAGAAGACTCCTCCAACAATGTTATTATTGAGTCAACTCCGGATTCCGCATCTCCTACTGTGGATTCACCAGTCTGTGACACAGGTAAAGTATCACCTCCTCTGGATTCTGTCAACTCCACTGAAGAGGTTCAATCAAGTTCTTCACGGCCGTAAAACTTACGCAAGCAAGTATCCACCGTCAAAACGTCTAAATACTCCTACGGCACCATAGCAAAGGCAGAAGAATCAGATGTTACCCAAGAACGACTGATCGAGATCAACAAGATTGAGAATCAAGACGTTTGGGAGAAAACGGACGTTGTACCAGCCCACTTTCTCCGTACAATGTGGGTCAACAAAGTCAAACCAGCAACCAGTTTGTCCCCGGAAAGATGGAAGTCACGATTATGTATCTTGGGGAATTTGCAAACTCCGGGAATAGACTTTGGAGACACGTATGCTCCCACAGGGAAGTTCACGACTCTCCTTCTCCTTCTGCTAAGTGGTCTGGATCTTAACCTCAAAATCAGGCAATTTGATGTCAAAGCAGCCTTTTTGTTCGCTCCTCTGGATGAGGAAATATACATTCTTAAACCGAAGGAGTGTGCGAGGTCGTCAAAATTCCTAAAATTGAAAAAGTTGCTTTATGGTCTCCGACAGGCACCTTCGAATTGGTATAGAACTCTCACCGGGTGGTTGGAAGATATTGGGTACGAGCAATCTGATGCTGATCCGTGTCTTTACACTCACAAGGATCGATACTCGTCTGTTTTTTTTCATGTTGATGATTTGATTGTTTGCGGTGAAGTTGAATGGTTTGAAGAAAAATTCTTAACCAAATTTCCTTGATCCTTGGCGCAAGATCCTGACATGATTCTTGGCATGGAATTTTCCAAAACAAAGCACGCAATTATGCTACATCAATCCAAATTGATTCAGAAAACCCTGGTTGAACTGAATTTATTGGATGCTAAGGCGGTTATCACTCCTCTCACTCCTGGAATTCACTAACTTCCGGCTTTGGATGAAGATATCTCAGAATTCAAGAAACTTGGAATAAATTACAGGAAATATACCGGGTTACTGAACTACTTGGCTTGTCGCACCAGACCAGACATAGCCGCTGCATCATCAATCCTGTCGCAGTTCAATCAAAATCCGGGTTTGAGTCATTGGAAAGAGGTCCTTCACGTCTGGAAATACCTGTCGGGAACATTGTCCGCTTCTCTTACCCTAAGACCCAATACGTCTGCACCTAATTCACTGCAAGTGTTCACCGACTCGACTTGGGCGGAAGATCCACACAGCCGTAAGTCTCAGACTGGTTTTGTAGTGTTTTGGAAATCGTCTCCCATCGCTTGGAAAAGTCGGAAACAAGCCAATATCACTCTTTTGTCTACAGAAGCCAAACTTAATGCTCTAACAGATGGGGCTCAAGAATCCTTATGGATCCAATCCATCATCAATGACCTTTGGAGGAACTCTCAGCTTCAGCCGTCGATCTTCTACGTGGACAATAAGGGCTTGGTCGATAAGATCAAACACTTTGGGTCCAATTCGAAGACCAAATACATCGATATGAAGATGAAGTGGTTAAGGGAACAATCCGGCTCTGGGAATATTCAGGTAAAACTGATTTTTACCAATGAGATGGTCGCCGACTCACTCACGAAGGCAGCCAACAAACGAGCACTACATCTCTTGACGTCCAAATGTTTTTAGCCTACATCACACCGAATTCTGGGGGGGTGTTGGAATTATACTACTTCACGGTTTCTCACGGTTTCCCCTGTCTTCTTATCATCTTCGACGCATGCGCATCAGTTACTTAGAAATCATGCGGCGTCTCTCACTTCGAGCGCGCATCTCACGACCTTGGGACTTATGCATATTCAATAATGACTACAGTCCATTCAAGTATTGCGCTCTCAGGAGACGCAGAAGTTTCCTCTCCTTGCCAATCTTCTTTCTCCACTCTTTGAATCAACCTCAAGTTCAAGCATCGACGACGAGGACTTCAATCAGAAGATTTTGGCCACCGTGGTCGACTTTGGATAATCCGGTGCGATGAGCTGTTATTAATCGAGTTTCATTGAACCCCTCTAATCTTCCCATCTTCACTCATCCCTCTTAATTAGCTACGACGTCACTTTTAGCTTGTACAGTGGTTGCTTCCAGAACATCTCCTATCTCTTGTGTCCTTGAATCTTCTCATCTACTCTAGCTTGGGTACGGGCATCTCTGATCTCCAGTTGTCATAATATTTTAACTTGTCTAATTGTTCTGTTTAGTTTTTCTGGTTTTAAATATATCATTGCCTCAATAATAAAGGAATCACCTTCTCATGGAGGCCTAATGAAAGACTCATCTTGTGAAATTTCAGTCCAAGTTATGGCAAACACTTCACAGAAACATTCACTGATCCCTGGTGAAACTTATTTGGCATCAATACAATTTGTTAATCAGGAAGGAGCCAATGTCTTTACGGCTTAATCAACCTTATATGATACCAAAGAATCCTGCCATTAAATTGAATCTTATTAACCATGTAAAAATTGTAGGTCTTGGTGTTTTAAATTCCCAAGAAGAGATATTTACCCCTGGAAAAATGGAAGAAATGCTTCTAGCCAAAGTTGTGCACTCAGACTGGGACAGCAAGGTGAGATGCCTGTTGATCATCTATCTATTGGGACACTGTGCCTAATCCTGTATGACACATTCAAAAGTTTGGGTCCTTCAAGTTTATCTATCTTACCTTAAAGAAAGGTCCCCTGGCCAATTTGATTGAATTATTTGAAATTGGGCAAGAGGTTATGTTAATGGGTATTATTGTTGACTGGGAAAAATAAAATCTCACACGGTCCCATTGTATGAGTCTTGGCCTTTTTACTGTTTTATTTTGTGGATATTTTCAACAGATTCTGCAAGTCATCCCACAAGGGAGTCTCGAAGATCAAGAAAATGGGTGTTTCAAAGTGTCTGGACTGTATAAGCTCTGCGTCAAATTCAATTTTAAGCAAAAATTATGGCTTGCTCCAGCTATCAACAATAGTGTGAATGAAAAATTTAAGAAATTTTCAATGTAAAGGTAAAGACTAAGATAAAGGACTACTTTTTGGCGATTTACCAAGTGTGATTTGAAGGAATCATTTAGTAAATATTGCCCAATTCCTCACTGGGTGCGGGGTTGATTGTCCATTGAATGAAGAGTTTCACAACCTAAACCAAGTAACAATCTCAAAAATGCTGGGCCTTTGTTTCACATCCAATTCAATTGATATTGTTGAAAGCAACAGTCCACAATCAGTCCCTGAAGAAATACTCCACTTGCTAAATCCCCCTGAATTCCCACCGCATATATTAACTGTGAATAAATACATGTTTTTAAAGGTATTGACAATTGTGAATCTGGCACAGGGCCTCCCTAATGCAACTTGTTTGATGGTGCTTGAAATAAAGAGTAATTGTCTGAAATGACAGGTACCCAATGGGTCTGGAAGTGGCACAGCAATACTCTTACAAAATATCAAGTTGTTGCACAAGGAAAAAAAAAGATAGGGGTAAGCTTTTTCAGGTGCCAATTTCCAGTGGCTGTGGCGTTTTCAATGACAATAAACAAATCTCAGGTTAAAGGGTATGAAAAGGTGGGGGTTTTCTTGCCCCATCCTGTTTTCTCACGTGATAAGTTGTATGTTGCGGTCTCAAGAGCTTAGTCTCCTGAAATAATCTTTGTGGGAAAAGTAAAAGACAAGAATTATCAAATGGTAAATGTAGTTAGCCGTTGGATTGCTCAAAGTGATTGATGAAAGGGCAGGAAGTCTTCTCTTCCCCAGCTTCCTAAAAATTGAAAACCTAACTTGAAAGATCAAAGCTGGCGCAGCCGTTCACCTTCTCTTGAGTTCACACCATTGAGCGTTGTTGGCTTGATATGGGGTGACCTGGTGCATGCCCAACAACCTTTCCCTTATCCTTATATATTGTTGTGAATCCCAAATTTCAATCTGGAGCTGTTCCTTGTTTCACTCATACCTTACTGTTACCTTCATCCTGAATCCCTTGAGGATTACCGTGTTGTCTCCCAATTCAAACCGTGACAATAAAACGACAATAGCAAAAAAATGGTGAACCGAATCCTATTCTTCTATTTTTTTGTTATCTCCTTACCCCGCCCACCGTGACTCTCTGTCCGCCTTCATTTGGCAACTTCTTTTGAATTCCGTCTAAGGACCTTTTCAAGTTTGTATTGCAATTATCCTAGCCAGGTAGGAATAAATTCAGATGCCATGTCCTCAAAGACTCAATGGGCAAGCCTTTCTCAATAGACGAGCTTTTCTTGCATTTGAGGCCTTATGACAACACGCCAAATCAGGCAACCCCTGTGCGCTTTATAGTTTGCAGGAATCCTCAAATATTAGCACGAGCACTTGTCAAGCCGACATCTGTCCCACTCATATCCCATTGTTCCTTAACTTCCTGGGGCTTGACCCTCCTATCAAATCCGCACGAAAACAATCTTGTGCAAAGGAGGATGGAAGCCATCTTCAACCGAGGCGGCGCAGCCGCCCCTGGATCCTAGTATTTATTACACGTTTATACCCGCTGGATTGGCTTGTACAGCAAATAGTATTTAATCATTCATACAATCACATTTTTATTTAAATAAATGATTATTTTGACAGAACAAAGGCAAGCAATGTAAATTAACCAAGGCGGCGAAGCCGCCCCTGGATCCTATGACAGCTATTCTTGTCTTGTTTGTTGGATCGCGTACTCCAAGTAAACTTGAATTCTCCACTTCTCAATCAAGGCCACTTCATCCGCTGACAAGTAACTTTGGCGTACAGACAGGGGCCCCCGTGATGGGTTGGGAATTGCGTGATTGCTTTGTTGGACTGGAAGGGCCCCATGATCGTCCGCGGTCGAGAACATCTCAAGCAGCAACCTTCGAAAGACATCAGGGAAGTGCCGGGCGCATCGACGCTCAAGCATCCAGTCATCGGAAGTAGTCGAAGTTTCACTGCGGGCTTCTTCAGCGCCGAGTGTCCTCAGCTCCTCAGAGGTGAGGGGGGCCGGGCGAATGAAAGGTTCCATCCTCCTCAGCTTTGATGACGTGGCCATCTTTCCCGATTCGCACCGACGCTTGGATGACTGGGGCATAGCGCGATGAGAGGGTGGGATATCCGATGGGGAACCTGTCTCGGAGGGGAGGGTCGTGGAGGGACGTGAAGTCATGGGGAACTGGATTGGGTGAGGGGAAGGAGTTCGCCTGCGACGCAGTCTGAATAGCGAGGAAGCTGGGGGAACGCTGTGGATTTTTTGTTTTTTGTTCTTTTTGAGCTTTGAGTCGCAGCACGTATCGTTCGGCGAGAGCTGGTCGGCAGCACGCAACTGGGAATCCTAAGTGCTAGCTGAAGAAAGAGGGGCACTGGGTCAGCTGGTGACTCTTATATAGCGCCAAGCCGACAGCAGAGCGTGCATACATTAGCCTAAGGGTCGCAAAAGCTGCCATCAAGTACCTTGAGTCTATGTGCACCATTTTCGTAGCCTGTGTCGTGACTCATCCCCGACGCTAACTCGAGTCGACGGAAAAGCAACGGGTGGCACGAAAAGCAGTACCATTGCAATCGGGAAAGCATTACAACGTTATGAAGGGTAAGGAAGACGAAAGTAACAATAGCTGCAAAACACACGCTCATCTGCTTCTAATCAACATTTGATTTCAGCCTCTCCTTTTTAGAAACTCAGTCCGACTTGACTATCGCCGAGGAAGCGATGCGCAACCATAAGCCGTGAGTTCTTGCTTTCGGTGGTAGGCGAAAGTGGGCTTTTCACTGAGCTCAACTCCGCGAGGAGCAAAGGACAGATTAACAGTTACCAAACGACCTACGAAAAGCTGCGATACTTTGACGCATGCTTTTCGACTGAATCACGGTTTGGCGCCCGCCCCCGTGTCATCAGCCGCCGCGAGGACGGGGGAACGGCCTGAAGAATTTGTGGATCGATGATTTTTATGGATTGGATCACAGAAGTTCAATGGCAGGACAAGTGTGTTTAGTGGGTGAAAGTTTATTGCAGACTCAAAACAAAAGAAAATGCTGGGGAACTGGAGGAACAGCAAACAAACAACAAATGTCAGCCTACTAGATGCCAAGACCCTGTCACCCACCCAGCCCACGTACTAATAAGAGGCAAGGATTTAGGCGGATGTGGTGCAAATCAGAAAGGCCAATGCTCCAAGAATTCTTGAAGTTAGTAAGGCTGTCCTTTGAATTTCAAAGCTAAAGCTCAAAGTCAGGTGCAAGTTGCAAGGAGAATTCTTTTGATACAGAAACTGAGGCAAAGCTTGATGTAAAGACTCAGACTCAGCAATGATGCAAGAATGTATGAAATTAACTGACTGAGGAAACAATCTGCTGAAAAGGTCTTTTTCTTTGAAGCTGATCTAAAATTTAGTGCAGATGAATAGATATGACCTGGTAGATGTCATCTCTAGCTAGAAAAAGAAAGGATGCAGCAAATGTATGGGAAAGCAAAGCTAAATGAAATGTTGACATCAAGGTGAAAGAAAAGGATGATGACATGCACATGCAGAAGACAATGAAATGCAAGAGGCAGTGTAATGAATGTATTAGGGCGTATCAGAGTTAGCAAACCCACCATTAGAAACCCGCCATTTTTTTTACCAAACCCGCCATTTTTTTTACCAAACCCGCCATTTTTTTTACCAAACCCACCATTAAAAATGGTGGGTTTCTGAAATACACATACCCCCTAACTGGTGTATTTCAAAATTGCGGGTTTCATGAAAATGGCGGATTTCAAACATCAAATCCGCCATTAAACCCACCATTTATGCATCATCATCCATCCAACATCCATCACATCTAAAACACCCATCCACATGAGCAAATCCATATTGGTCCCATCTCCATCACATCACACACATCTCATCTCCTTTGCTTCACATCTCCATCACTTCACATATCTATTGCTTCACATCTCTATTGCTTCACATCTCTGTTGCTTCACATCTCCATCTTAACACAAATCCCATCATCATCTCATCACCCCACACCAAATCCACCATCTTTCTTAACATGTCCCATCAAACTTCTTGGCAGCAAGTTGAAAATGCAAAAAATCTGACTGAAATTTTGTTAGTATTTGACTGCCATTTAGACTCTGATTCAGACTCCAATTTGGAATTATCAACTTGGTTGGCTTTGAATGCTCTATTACAAAAGCAATACATGGTTCCAAGAAGACAAACTCTCCACAACCCTATGTATGAAAGGCAAAAGCTTCATCTCCTCCCCAACCTAAGCTTCCAGCAACTGTTCCAAACTCTATTGCCTTCATTCATAAAAATTTTGGAGATGATTGAAGACAACCACATCTTCCAGAAGAATTCTTGGAATCCTCAACGCAATCCAGCTATCCAACTGGCTGTTGTTCTTCTTAGATTGGGATCAAATGGAAATGGAGCAGCAATTCATCAATTAGAAAATCTATTCTCAGTTGGATATGGAACCATTGACTCATACACCAAAAGAGTAATGGTTGCTATCCTATCTTTCTGTCACTCAGTCCTTTCTTGGCCAACAAAAGAATAAGGCAAGGAGATATCTCAAGTAATGGAAACCAAAGGATTTCCTGGTTGCATTGGTTTTGTTGATGGAACCACCATCCCCTTGAGTCAAAAACCCAAGCTAGATGGCAACCACTATTTTGATCAGAAAAAAAGGTAATTGATTCATATCTTTTCCAATTGCTTTGATAACAACTTTGATCACAAACTGACAAAATATGTTTTTTGTGTTTTTTTAGATACTCTGTGGCACTACAACTTGTTTGCAATAACAACAAGAAGTTCATATCCCTCCATGCTGGCCTTCCAGGTTCTTGTAATGATTCATACATGTTCAATTGGATGCAGATTGCCCAACAACCAGAGAACTAATTTGACCACAATCAATACCTTCTGGCCAATTCAGCTTATGCTAGTGGGAAATATGTGGTTCCATCATACCGGAATGTTTTGTCCAACAATCAAGGAAAAAACAATTTCAACTATTATCTTGCCCAATCACAAGTTTGGATTGAGCATGCCATAGGAGTCCTGAAAGGAAGATGGGCCAGCCTAAGGTAAATGCAAAACCAGCTTCAAAATCTCAAAGACATGATGTTCCTCATCAACTGGATTATCACTTGTGTAATCCTTCAAAATCTTTTGGCCAACATCAAAGATGAATGGGACAAAATATTTTAAGATGATATTCCAGATCCGCCTCAAGTCACCCCTGTCTCATCTTGTCCCTCATCTTCTTCTATGAGAGAACAGATTCTTCCTCTTACCCTTTCTTGCTTTGATGAGTATTGTTTGATTATGAATTAGGTAAAAAATCCCTTCAACAAATTTTTTTTGGTTTTGGTTGTTAACCCTAGATTCATTTGCTGACTCACTTGTTTTTTTTCTCATTTGGTGGGGTGGACTTAGACAAATGGTTTTGGTTGGAACAACCAAAACAATTTGTCTGAGTCGGTATTTTTTTTTTCTCATTTGGTGGGGTGGTCTTAGACAAAACAGACTCAAAACTTCCAAACCCCCCACCTCACCACACCAAACCACCAGAAAAACCACCCACCTCATCCCACCAAACCACCGTTCAGGGTCAGTCCACTCCTTCCTCCTCCTCACCAACCACCTCCACCTCACCCATCACCTCCACCTCATACATCACCTCCACCTCACCCACCACCTCCCCTCCTCCTTTGGTTGGCTCCCCTGGTAAGCTTTCCCCCCTCTTCCTCATCCTCCCCATCATCCAATGCTCATAGGTTGATTTATCCACATCCATCCCCTTTCAGGCCCCCCACCCCCTTGGTTGATTCCCCAGGTAAGCTCCCCCCTCCCTCCTCCTCATTCCACTTTTCCCTTCCTCTCACCCCCTCTCACTTTTTCCCACTCACTCACCAACACCACTCCTCTCCCGCCTCCCATCTCACTCAACACGCCGGCCCCACCCCCCCTTGCTTGCTTGGCTGACCCAGTCAGCCCCCCTCTTGCCCGCTTGGCAGCCGGCCCCCCCCCTCCCTTGCTTGGCCATCAACCAACACCCAGCAGCCCCCCCTTGCTTGCTTGGCTGCCGACCAACACCCAGCGCCCCCCCCCTTGTTCAGTTGGCCGCCGGCCCCCCGCTCCCTTTTTTGGTTGCTGACCAACATCCAGCGGCCCCCCCTCACTCATTTGGCTGCCAACTGACACCCAGCAGCCCCCCCTTGCTCAGTCCGCTACTGGACCCCCCCTCTCTTGTTTGGCCCCAACTGAAACCCAGAGCCCCCCCCCTTGTACAGTTGGCTGCTGGCCCCCCCTCCCTATTTTGGCCACCAACCAACACCCAGCGCCCCCCCTTTCTCAGTTCGCCGCTGGCCCCCCCTTGCTCAGTCTGCTGCTGGCCCCCCCACCCTTGTTTGGCCGCCAACCAACACCCAGCGCCCCTCCCCTTTCTCTGTCCACCGCCAGCCCCCCCTCCCTTGTTTGGCCACCAACCAACACCCAGCAGCCCCCCCCCTTGCTCAGTCAGGTGCCAGCCCCCCCTCCCTTGTTTGGCCACCCACCAATACCCAGCAGCCCCCCCCCTGGCTCAGTTGGCCAACGGCCCCCCACTCCCTTGTTTGGCCGCCAACCAACACCCAGCAGCCCCCCCCTTGCGCAGTTGGCCGCCGGCACCCTGCCTCTGTTGCTTGGCCGCCTGTCACACAACCGCCCCATTTACTATAGGGAAATCTTAGATGATTGTGAGCACAAAAGGAAAACTGAGTGCAAGGGCAAGTGCAAGGTAGTGAGGGCTAACTGCAAAGTGCAAACTCATGGTGCAGTAACTTAACACACAGCAAGAGGGATGAATGTTCCAATGGAGGGAAACCAAATCCAAGCTCAATGTGATGACTGGATTTAGCAAAAGCAAGATTGTATGAAATTAACTAACTGAGGAGACAATCCCCAGGCAAACGGAGTAGCCTTTATAAGATAACCCAAAATGACTAGATAAAACCTGATGGATGGTCAACTACAGTTTTGAGCAATGAGGCAATGAATGACATGGACAGAGTACAAAATGAAATGAAAGTATGAATTGTTTCCAAGGTCTTAACGTAAGTGCAAGACAATAGGGGAAGAATGTATTGGGATGTAACGGTTGAGACATGAGGGAATGATGTCAGAAGAAATGCAAATATGAAGATGTAGTTTATGCAGGGTAAGCAACTAGTCCATTTGCAAACTATACAGTTGAGATGGATTGACTAGCGTGAGTGTGAACTAGCAATAGCATGTGACTGTAAATGGATACCCAAGGGTTATTGAAACCCAGGGTAAAAAGGGCAGAAGCCAAATGGATGGTTGACCAAGGTAGAGTTGACTGCAAGGTTTGCAAGTGGATGCTGAGTCAGTCGCCAAGAATGGAAGGTTTTTATGCAAGCCAGAGTTGATAAGCGGAAGGCACCATTGATTTTTTGCTGCTAGTTTGTCATGCTTATGGAATGAGGTAGATGGTACTTGAAAAAGAGTATGTCAAAGTGGGAGGAAAATAACCCTTAAGCTTGAAGCGTGACACCACCAACCAACACCCAGTGGCCCCCCCTTGCGCAGTCGGCCACCGGCCCCCTGCCTCCCTTGCTTAGCTGCCAACCAACACCCAGAAGCCCCCCCTTTTTTCAGTAGGCCGCCGGCCCCCCCTCCCTTGTTTGGCTGCCAAACAACACCCAGCAGCCCCCCCTTTGCTCAGTTGGCTGCCGGCCCCCCCTCCCTTTTTTGGCAGCCAACCAACACCCAGCGGCTTTCCCCCCTTGCTCAGTTGGCTGCCGGCCCCCCTCCCTTGTTTGGCTGCCAACAGACACCCAGCAGCCCCCCCTTGCGCAGTCGGCTTCCGGCCCCCGCCTCCCTTGCTTGGCCACCAACCAACACCCAGGGCCCCCCCCTTCCTCAGTTGGCCACGGCCCCCCCTCCCTTGCTTGGCTACCAACCAACACCCAGCGCCCCCCCCCTCCGCCACCGGGCACCTTCCACCCCTTTCTGACTCAGCCCAACCCTTCTCCCACCGCACTCACAATGTTATACTCCAAATTGGATCCCTTTTTGATACTCACCCCAAGCGGAGCATTTGCCTGGGAGGGAACAAGATGGAAGGAGATGAGTTGACAAACATAAAGAGAGGTGGCAAGCAGAGGGCTTTGAAGAAAAAGAGGGATCAAATGAGGGCCTACAAAATCTCTTTGGAACTTGCATGGGGGAATCAATGAAAAGTTTGTATGGTCTGAATGGAAACTAAGGCCTTTGGATCTGTATCCTGCAATCACCACTGAAAACAAAAAGAACAATTTAAACCCATCACTGGCTGAGTTTGAACTTGCAAAGCAGAAAATCAAGCGATTCCATTTCTTCTACCGTGGAAAAGAAATTGTTTTAAATAAGTCTGATCACAACAGTCTTGTGGTAATAATTGAATTTGTCCCATTGGATAAACTTTCTGATCAAGACAAGAAGGTCATCAAATTTGTGACAACTTTCCTTCACCAGTCAAAAATATTTGTCAACACCGTTGGTCCTTCAAGATCTTGGGGTGGAAAAATGTGGTCAATTGGATGGCAAAAATTGATGGACCCCTTTGAGTTATTTGGACACTACGCAAGAAATCATCTATTTAATCTTCCCCTCAAGCGTATGCTTTTCTCAATCTTAAGGCAGAAAAAGTCTCTCAAATTTTAGGGAAAATGTTTTTAAATTTGGCCAGACTTCCCTTTGAATCAAACTGCGAAATAATGAAGGAAAATTGCATCCCCTCCTTCTCATCACTTGAATTTTGTTCTTGGCCTACTCCCTTTGACTGATCTCCAAATTTCACCTTCACATCTGACTCTTTTTACAACTCACCTCACATTGACAAAGGTGACATCTCTGAGTATTCCGTTTCACTTGAAGCTCCAACCAAGAAATATAATGGACAACTTATTGGAATTAAAGATGAATATGGAGTATCAGAAAGCCATTTTGTTTTTACTGACCTGGGGTTTGGAATTGATTTCAAGCAAAAAGGGGTAGTGAAAATGTTTTGGGAAGAAAATAAGTACAAGCACGTTACTTTTCCTGCTGTGGAGACTGCAAATCATACAAGAATGGCAATTTCAATGCAAGTCAACAAAACAACTAGAAAAACTTGCAGGGACTTGGGGGGTGGGAAAATATACTCCAGGAAAAAAATATAAATAAAAAGAAAAAATATTTTTTTATTGGTGGGGTTAAAAATAGTCTTAAGCATTTTTGTAATCAAAAATGATTTTTTCTTTCTTTTTAAGTTTTTCATCAAAGCAAATATATTTACAAGCCCAGCATTTGAGTAATATGCTTTAATTCATCTACTGTTCTACTTCTGCCAATGCATGCCATGGCTACTGACCACTTATCCTTTTTTTCTGTTGCCAGTTGTTCCCTCTCCATTTGAAGTTGCACTTTCTGTTGATCCTTCTCCTTTTCCTCTTTTTGAAATTCTAGCTCAGCCTGTTTCAACTTCCACTCAGAATCCCATTTTTTCTGATGAGCCAAACTCTTGGCTTTCTGCTTTTAAAAATAAATAGGCAGTTGACAATCCCACTTCTCCTTTTAAAAATGAAGTTTTTCAGATTCAATTTGTGATTTCACTGTTTTTCAGAGGGGAATAGGAATAAGCTTGATTTTGACAGCAAGCAAAATTAAATGGGCTTACTTGAATCCCCCTTCTCCATGATCTCCGCAAAGCCCAAAAAATTTGAAGTGTTTCTCCTCTTTTGAATGCTATTGGGGTTTATTTTGATTGAATTGGAGGCCTTTTGCTTTCCCTTTGCAGAGGGGGTTTGTGTGGGAACATCATTGCTCTCATTTGAAGGGGATGTTGGAGGCCCCATCGGCTTGAGTTTTTGGCCATTAAGGAATGGATGAGCCAGTTTCTTTTGAATCTAAATCAGTCAGGATTCACTGAAAAGAAGGGAAAAGAACTTGGTTCCTTACTTGAGCAGATGTTGATGGCAATGGTGATACAGGAATGACATCCTCCTCATTGGTCAATTTCTCCAGTTCTTCCATCCCAGGAAGAGAGCAATTGAAAGAATGAGGGGAGGGGTCCAAGGTTGGGTTTGAATCCCCAATCAACACGGAAGCAGATGTGATTGGAGCTGATTGTGTTTGAATATCCTCCTTGAAATTTGATGGGGGCCACTCCAAGGAAAAGGTTTCTTCAGGATCACCATTTCTAGGCTGAGCATCTCCAGCCAAGTCCTCAGCGTGGACTCAATTGGATTGTTGGAATAAAAAGCGGCTAAAGGGGTGATGTTGGCCTTCTTTCCAAATATTTCATCCATCTGAATATTAACAGGACAAATGGAGTCCAACTTATCAACAACCAAGTTGATTCCCTTGGCTTTGTCAGAGTTGGTGATACCAAAGCGGGTGGAGATTGACATAGAGTGGTCCTTTTTGTACTTGGCTTGATAATTCTTGAATTGCTCCCTCATCTGTTTTGATGACAGATACAGCCTACCTTTTGTTTTGTTCTTTATTTCATTGGCCATCAGGAGATAACAATTGACCTTAGAGGATGGAGGTTGGCCAAAGCATGTTTCATTGTCAAATCCAAAGTAAGCATTTTAGTTGGATGGAATTTTGAGCCAGTTTACCAGGATGATGTGATCAGCTCTCTTGAGCTGACTTGAGCCTTTGGAAGCTGATGGAGGAGGATTGTTGGATGTTGAGTTCCTGGGGGATTTTTGATTTGGTCCATTGGATTGTTTAGTGGACTTGTGGGTGGATGATTGCTGAGGGGCCATTTAAAAATAGGAAGAGGGATGAAGGGATGAAGGGCTATAGGAGTGTTCAATTGGTGATAGTGATGATGTGATGAGAGCATGATAGTGATGAACCAAAGAGAATAGGAAGAGATGAGAGTGATGAAGTGACAAGAGGGATAAAGAGATGAGGGTTAGGATGTGATGAAAGCAATAAAGTGATGAGAGTGATGAAGTGATGAGGAAAGTGATCCAATGAGAGTTAGCTGGATGTGATGAGAGCAATAAAGTGATGAGAGTTATTAAGTGATGAGGATAGTGATGAACAGAAGAAGAGCAATGAATCAAATTTTTTATGATTAGGTTGGAGTTAGAAGGAGGTGGGAAGCCAGGGGTGGATGATGTAGACAGGTGGTGGAAGCATTTAAATAATTTATTTGAAAAAAACCACTTATTTCTGGGTAACTCTGATATGTCTGATGTGAAATAAGTGGGTTTTTTTTTGTTTTTAATGGTGGGTTTTCTTAACTCTGATACGCCCTATTGAGAGCGAAAAAAGTAGAGTGAACTCTGGGTATGAGAAAAAGTGTGATTACTGTTAGCAAGTAGTTTGAAAATTGAATATACAAGGTGTGAATGGAATGTTTGGTGATTAACAGAAAAGGATTGAAAGTGGTAGCTAGGCTTGTGCGAGATCCATAGCTATCTGGAAATGGAATTGCAATGCTGTGATCCCATTTTCATCATAAATTGGAGCTATTTGTGAAACTATGAACCTCAAACTATGGACCCTTGCATTCCTTTAGCTAATAGAGGTGATAGAGTTGGAATAAATGAATTATTCAAGGTAAAATGCACCAATAATGTGTAAATATACAAAAAAATCTAATGCAAGCAAGTGGTGTTGTATGTTTAAAGGGTGAATTAATCAAGAAATAAATTGTTAATTGAATAAAAAGAGGGGCTACAGCTAACACTGGCAATCTTGAAAACCTCTCTTCAGGGGATTAAAATTTTAATCCATGCATCTGTTAGTTGGGAACCTTGATACAAGGCAATTATTATCCAGGAAATATGGGGTATGGCTTGTATAGGGTAGAAAAAAAGTAAAAGCAGAGAAGAATAACACCCTGGGTAGAAAGTTGATACCCAGGTACCAACAATAATTGATCTCAAGGGTAATTGATTGGCCTATCATGATTCTTTGAGGACTTATCACAGTGAAAAAGTTGATTTATAAGGGTTGACTTGTCAATAAAATGGTCAGACTAAAAGCCATCAACCACTTAATTATCATAATGTTTACTTGATTCCTGCATGGAATGGTTTCTGTATGTATATAATTAGTAGCTGGGGGATAAATAGTTTGAAGGAAGCCTGTATTTCTCCCTTTTCAGTATATCAGCTGCTTCCATGGGGTTTATCAGGGTGAATTGAGGGGAAAAAACCATGTTCTGGGGTCAGCAGTGGATTCGAGCATGTCCCACAGGCTAATTTTTGTGTTGTGGGCAAGATGGCCTTAACAAACTTCAAGAAATATGTTATTTCTGGCATTTTTTAGATTATATTGGCAGGGGAAATGAGCAGGAAATCCATGTATACATCCTGTTGGTGAATAAATTTGTATTTTTTTAAGTGTTTGTGACATTCTATGCAATTAGTTATCATTTTCTGACCATTTCTAGGTTATTTAATTAGTGAAGGTGTTAATTTTTCAGGCTTGAAAATTTGTTAAAAGTGGATTTTGGCAAATTTGGTGATTTTGGTAATAAAATTTAATTCCCATTTTGTAGGGTTCCCACGGGTTTTTTGTGTCATATTTGGACTTAACAGGTAATATGTGACATGGTTTATTGGTTGGAATTCATATTAAATAGGCATTCTTTTGCCATGTGCATTTTAAATCTTTTTCAGGGGTTTTGTGGTCATTTTGGCTCTGACATCTGGAGGCACAGCTGTCAGCCTGTGTGATGACCATGGCCTGGCCTTGATACAGATGCATGCAGAAATTTTGTAGAATAGGGCTGCATGCATGTTTCAGGCCAGTTAGTGGTGTGGATGGCTGCATGCAGGAATTTGGAAAAAACATAAATTTTCCCATAAATGCTAAACTATAGACAAAAGTCAGTTTATGACTGGATTTGTGTTTGTTAAAATGGGTGTGATATTTCATGCAAAATATTAAAGTGTCCAAAAAGTTCCAATTTGGGTTTCTTATTGCATCATTAATTAAATTGTTAAGCAAGCATAATTTTTGGGTAGGTTTAGTGGGTGACCCTACCCAATTTTAGTTGGTGTCAGCTCTCTGATACCTGGAACCTTTCAGTGCTTTAGCTACAGAGAGCAATAAAAATACTGGAATATTAATAATAATAATATTCCACAGATAAACAATTAAAAAGCTCAAACAATAAATATTTTAAGAGCTGGTGCAAGGTTTAATTGTTTTTGTTAAAAAGGTTTTCAATTTTTTATAAAAAAAGGGGCCAAAGTATCATAATACTGGGGATCTTTAAAGACAGACAACCTCTCTTCAAGGGGCCTCCTTAGGCAGCTTATGAACCTTGGAATGAATAATGGTTGCCTTATAAGGACTTATGCACTGATATGGATGGGCAAAACAGAACTCTTTCCAAGGTAGGAAGGGAAAGAACTTAATCTGAGAAATATTCCAAAAGAAAAACCTGAAAAGATTCAGTTGAAGGGTTTCAGAGCAGATGGGGTTGATTTCTTGACTAAACTTCAGGGGTGTTGATTGGTTTTTGGTAAATAAAAAATAATACTTCAGAATAAGTCATAAATCACTTGCTTATCTATTCATAAGCACTTAATTAAAAATGACACAGTTTCTGGTTGATAATAATAAATTCCTGATAAAACTGATGGGGAATAATGGATCCAAAGAGGTCTGTATAAATCAATTTCTGGGGTGATAATGAGCTTCTCAGGGCACATAGAGAGGTTTTTGCTCATGGGATGAGACTTGCAAGCCATTCAAGGCCATTTTAGCACTTCCACTTGGTGCTGTCAATAAGCTGTCATCAAATCTGCTGGATTTATGTATTTACTATTTTAGCCACAGGATCTGTTAATCTGTAAATGGAGTGATTCTGATCATTCTGCACTTATCCTTCATTTTTACTATTAATATTGGTTTAAAGTAGAAAGATGTGGATATTAATTGATTTTCCATCATCTTTTGAGTACGTAGGTAATTTTTCATAATTTTCACAGCCACTCCTTGTAGTGTTTTGTGGTCTTCAAAGATTAGGATCTGTCTGTTTTGTGGTAACCTTCAATATTTGATTTATTATTTAAAACACTTTAAAATTAATTATATAAATTTTTATCTATATTTTAAGTTTTTTAGATCATTTGTAATGCATATGTCACATTATTACATATGCCAGGTAAACCCTACGAGGTTGTAGCTCCTGTGAGTGGTACCTGCTGTCAGATTTGTCATGAATGATCCTGATGTGGGAATCAGTCCATTCAGATGTGCGCGGGGTAGGATCCGCTGCGTGTGTGGCACAATTTTCTGCGCGCATGACTTCTGTACGCGGGAATGTAATGCTACAGGTACATAGAGGTTGTTTAGGGACGCAGGACTGCGCGCGGGAATTGTGACATAACACATTTCTGTGTGTAACTCCTAAAATATACAAAACACCTCAATTCTGAATGAATTTTAGTTTGAAAACTTTACATGATGATACATGTGAAGTATTAACTTAGTCAAAAGGTACCATATTGATAGGGTGACCTTTTGATCAATTTTTATTTAATTATTTAAAATATGAAGGAGTTATATTTCAAGGGTGGGGTCAGTGAGTGACCCTACCTTATTTTGGGTGGGGAATCCATTTCTTCAATAATATTTATGTATTTCCCACTCCTTCTTAATATTTTGTTTTTTTTTTTTTGTATTTTTATTACTTTGACAGATTGCTCTGTAAATAGTAGCAAGCTGATGGTTGGGGAATCCATTTCTTTAATACTATTTCATAATTTACAGTTATTTGAATTAGATATTTTTTATTGTTATTATTTTAAGGGAATTAATTTTCTCACAGGTGCTATCCTTTAACTTATGAATGCCACATGTCCCTGCACTGTCATCGCCATGGGGAAAAATCCTTTATTACAAGGATGTCTCAAGATTTCTTTTTTGAAAATTTGATGCTGAAACACTTTCTATTATATTTTCTTTAGTGATTTGAACTCCCAAAAAGTTTTGAAATCAATCAAAGATCTTCCAAATTTTTTTTTGGGATTTTTCAGATTTATTCTTGGCCTCAAAAAATTTAATTCAATGTAAAAACACTTCAAAATAACAAATCCTTTTTTTTACATCAGGCATTAAATTCTCTCTAATCCTTTTTTTAACAGAACTTTTTAAAAGAATTCAAAGATGAAACCATAAAATATTCCCAAAAGCTTATCACATGTTTTAACCCATAAATCATAGAACACAATGAACAAAATTCAAAATAAAAGGGGTGGTCTGTCTTCATTCATCACTTTTTTTGTTTTCTTTTCCTGAAAAATGAATTATGATTTGAAATATTCAAAGATGCAGCTTTAAATGAAGACTTTGAAGGTTTCCTAACAGAATTTTTGGTAATTTTTGAGGCACTTTTTGTTTTTCTCTAAAGCAAACCAAAAACGGATCATAACATTGTGGGTTTTGGTCTGCTTTGTTGAGCCCTTTGGCATGCATAAATTCAAACCAAATTATATTTTTCCAAGGAACCTCCTCCCATCTTGAAGATCTCCAGCAAACTTATAAAATGTTGCCATAACCTCTGCAACCCACCCATCACCCCCCACAACACACCACACCACACCACACCACACCACACCACACCACACCACACCACACCACACCACACCACACCACACCACACCACACCACACCACACCACACCACACCACACCACACCACACCACACCACACCACACCACACCACACCACACCACACCACACCACACCACACCACACCACACCACACCACACCACACCACACCACACCAATCCACTCCACTCCACACAAAACCAAACCACTCAAAACCACTCCACTCAAAACCACTCCACTCCACCCAAAACCAAACCACACACCAGTAATCATCCATCACCACACCTCAATAAAAAAACGCTAAAGCTCCAAAACTAAAAAATCAAATGTCCTTTATTTGAATATTCCCCCAAAAATTCAAAAATTTATTTCCTCAACAACAGCTTTCAAAAACTATGAAATTTTCACCTCAAATATTTGACTAATGAATAACCCTCAATCAATACTTCAAAAAAAATATTTTCCATCTTGTATCAAGTCTCAGAAAAATTTATTTTTATCAATTCCTGAGAAATATCTTTTTGAAGCACCAACTCCTGTTGTCACTTCCTTTTTAGAAAATTGAATCCCTTTTAAAAAATGGCTTAAAGAAAAATCCACCCACTTTTCAAAGCTGTTTCCCAAGGAAAATACTCCATTTTCTCATTGAATAAATATATTGATTCAACTCCTCTTTCTCCTTCCTCATCTAATCAAACTCCTTATTCCAGGCCTCTGGACCTCCTCCACCTGATAAATCTTATGATTATAACAAGGTGCTACTTGATGCCATAAAATCATAGGAAAAGTCACATGGACATGTCATATCTACCAGAGTATCCAATTGCAAGATACATACCTACAAATATCAATGTGACAAATATAAGGAATAGAAACCTGGGAAAGATTCCAAGAGGTTGTAAAAATCAAGAGAGAACAATTTTCAATTCAGATTATCCAGGAATATTTCAAAAAAATATTGAGTCTCTTTTTAGTTGAAGTTTTATTTCCAAACTAAATTGATCCACCATCAAATGATCCTTCAACTAAATCAAGCCCCAGAAGAATCCAAGGGAAGCAACATGATACTGTGGAAAATTTAACCAAAGCTGATTTTACCCCCTTAAAAACTTTGAATTCTCTTTTCAAATCCTCCTCATCTCTGGTTCATACAAAACTCTGAAATATTTGAAATAAAACATCAAAAATTCAACAAAATCATCTTTATGGGAAATATCTAATTGAAGTGCTCATACTTGAAATCCACAATTTTTATTTATTCTAAAAAATTAACAATATTAAACAATACATCACTTCTTTATTGCTTTCAACCCCTTATTCCATAAAATGTCCCAAACTGTTCCCTAATGGGTTCATGATTGATTGCAAAAATAAAATAAAAAAATTGGAATGCCACTTCTTCATTTTTTGGGGTAATCAATTTTTCAAGAACTAGTTCAGTTTCTTTCCGCTTTCAATATCCAGAGGAAATAGATAACTATGAATAAGCCCTCACTAAATTTCAGGAAATATTAGAACATGAAGAACCCAGGGTATTTAACAGACAAAGAACAAGCCCTCATTAGTGCTATTGAAAACATTTTCCCTTCTTTTCACAATTCTCTCTGTCTCTGGCAAAGTTTTAGAAATATTCAAACCTCTTTCAGGAAGAAATTCAAATATGATGATTCATTGAAGATTTTCCAGAAACAATGGCATCAGTTGGTACATTCAAAATATGAATCAATCTATCATGAAAAATTGAAAAAAATTTATCTAGTTTGTAATACCCCTAAATCAGGCTAACTGCCTGGAAACTGGCCCCCAAACAAAGTAAAATTTTCACTTACTTTCACAAAAACAATATTCACTTTGGAAATGAAAGTACCTCAAGAATAGAAGGCCTGAATTTATAAATTAAATTTTTTATTGGTTCATCTAATTGTTCTTTTTCTAAAGCATTTCATAAGATTAAAAATTAAATCACTCTTCAAATCCATGAGAGAGCTATTGAGGCCCCCAAGAACAATTTCAAGCATCTCATTTGTCTTCCCCACTGTGTGGATAATCTATCTGGGAAAATCAGGCAATTTTCCCTAAAATCAATCATTCATTTCAATTTCCTGAATCTTCCACCTCTTGCATTAAATGTGATCAATTTCCCCATATGGGTATATGGTTTGTAAAGCCTTTTTAGGTGGCGCATAAATTTATTCAATATTTTTTTCAAGCATCCATTGAACCAATAAAATTCAAATTGGTTTCAATCAAAGCAACCTTGACTCCTGGAGAAAATTGAATTGAAGCCCTGCCAAAAACATTTTCTGCCTGGGAAAATTTATCCTTGTGCAAATCAAATTTGCTTGCATTCACCCACATAATGCATGAATAGATTTTGAAAATGAATTGATTTTTTAAAATTCAAGGGGAGGGAGGCTATTCAGTTTGGTGAGACCAGTTTTTATTCAAATCAAGGGGAGCTTAGTGGGTGGCCAGAGGGGCCAAGTTTTCACGCCCACCAACACAAAACAATCAAACAAACTAGGCACAAATCCAAGGCCTGCAGGGCACATATAAATTTAAAAATTGGACAGGCTCAAAGATGTTCTTTACAAACCATACCATGTATTTCAAAATTTAAATTGGCTATCATAAAGGGTGAAAATCTACAAATTGAGGATTTCCTTTGTCAATGGCATGTTTAAACGTCATTCTCAGTAAGTTTTTATTTTTATTTTTATTCATATCCAAATTAATAATTTCTTGAATGATTTCTATTTTTACTTCTCCAGTTAACTACAAATCCTGATTCAGGTGAAGAATCAGAAACCAGCAAAGTTCCCTCCAAAACATCTCATTAAAATTGATATGGGAATGAATTATATCAAGGATTCCCTGAGTTTCCTCCTGGAGAACAACATTGAAACTGGTTGAAAAAAAGAATATTTATAGTGAAAAATAGTGACTTGTCATGATTCAAGAACAAAAGTCTGCACAAAGATCCAAAGTAAGAGAAAGGTCCAAAGAATCAGCCAATAAGCTCTGGAAAATATTTAAATCCTCAATTGAAAAAAATGTTTCTAATTTTGAATATTTAGAACCACAAAAGAGGAGAGGAAGGCCAAGGAAAATATTTACCAAAAATTCAATGGTCACTAACCATTTTTGAAAAAAAGAAAATATCAAATTTCATAATTAATAGTTTTTATGTATTTATTCATTTTTTGATAAAGTGGAAGTCCAAAAAGGAAAAGGACAAGGTAAATAAGAATTAGAAATAAGGGGAAGAGTTCAATTTATCTATATACTTATTTTTTCAAAATATGAACTAATTTTTCTAATAGTTCCTTTTCATTTTTCAAAAATAGGATGATTTTATTACTGAGGAAGATTCTTCAGAACATGAGTACCTCCCAGGCTTGGATGTTTCTAAGACACGTATATTTAATTTTCTTTCATTTTTTTAAATTTCTTTTTATATTATTGTTTAATAATGTGTGTGTTTAATCTTTCTCAAAGGTCTTGAACTATTGCAAATGAGAGGGTTAATTTTCCTGAATACAATCTTGGTCCCAGAATCAAGGATAGAAAGCAAGAAAATGAACATTAGTAAGCTCCTTACCATCCTTCTCAAAATCATTTATTAGCACAAACAAAAACAACAATTAGTGAGAAAGTGAGAAAATTTCATGATATCTCATTTTTTCAGTTTTTCAGATTGTTTTTGGATTTTTTATTGTGATGACTGGTACAATATGATGTTCTTCTTCTGAAATTTTTGAAAAATTTTTAATTCACAACTGATTTTTATCTTCAAAATATATTTCATTTCATAAGAAATTCTGATTTTTGTTTTTAGTTCCAATACAAAGACTTCATTTCCTCTGCAAAATCTATTCTACACATATACCATGTTGAAGCTCTCATAGTGAATTGAAACTGGAGATTAAGAGAAGCAGCTTTTTGTTTTGAAAAGAAATATGAATACTAGATTGAAATAAGGAAAGAAATTGTCTAAAGGCTGGATTCCAACCCAATCTTCTAGGAACCCAAATTAATGCATGAAATCTGGGGTGAAACTTTTTAAGAAGGAAGTAGACAGAAAAATCAATGAAATTCCTGGAAAAGCTTCAATAAACATTTAAATCAAATTTAATTTCCATTTTTTGCTTCTTGATGAAAAATACAATTTTTGGGTGTTTCTATCTTATTCCTTAATTTTTTGAGCCTATATTCCTCTTCATTCCCTCCCCTAAAGCACATTCCCTATCTTCTCCTATTTGCTTTAATTTAGAAAACTTAAAACATATACTTTCCTTCAAGTTTCAGTCTGATCCTGGGCCAGTAGCCAAATATGATCTGATTTTGAAAAGATTTTTGACTCAGGGTTCCAAATCATGGAAGACAATGGTTCATAAAAACATGGAGCTTGGTAGTGAAGATTTTCTTTCCTTGAATAAAACCAAGCAGAAAAATGAAACCAAAAATAGTTTAATAATATTGAAAAATAGCAATGATAGTTCTGGCCTACTAGATGCCAGGACGCTTGAAAACCTTTATCTACTGGATGTGATAGAGTTGGAATAAATAAAATAATCAAGTTAAGGGAGCAATGGTCCATAAATACATGGATAAAGCAGATTCAGCAAGATGGTTTCATATGGTTTGATTTTGAATTAATTAATTTATAAATCATTTATTAATGAAAAAGAGTGGTTGAATTTGGAACTGGCAATATTTAACACCTCTCATCAGGGGACCATGCATCTTGGAAATTTGCACCTTTGTATATTTGAATTATTATACAGGAAAATATGTGGTATGACTAGTTTAGGGAAGAAATCTAGCCTGAGAAGAGAGGAATGTCTTACTGGGTAGAGGGCTAAGACCTGTGTGCCTGCAAAGCTGAACTCAAGTTTATTTATTAAGCCTATGATGATTCTTTTTGAAGAGTGAAACATGAGATTATTCAAAAATAAGACCAGCAGATAGTAGAAAAAGATTTGAATAAAGGAAATCTCAGAATTGACAAATGATGAAGCTCTTACTTACTGAATTTTTTAGTTTTTTTTATTATTTTTATTTTTTATGAGAATTTGAGTGGGGAAGTGAATTGGGCAGAGGCCATAGGAGAACTATAAGAAATAGAATGAAGATGATTTTCGAGATAAAACATTTTTGGGAAGTTCTGAGTGATCTCAGTGCTTTTAAACTTGAGATAAGGAATGATTGAGCTTTTATTGGTTACTTGCTTTTTGGGAATTGAAGACAGAGTCAAGATTCTTTAAGCTTGAGATTCAATTGAGGGAACTTGTTGTAGGATCATTGAGGGATGATCAGGAAAGAATTAGAATTTAATCAATGAGAGGAAACAGGAGGTTTACAGAAGAGATGAATAGAATGTGATGCTGGGAGGAGATTTTCTGGATGATAAGAGAAAATCAAGAGAGGAGAGGAAGGAGGTAAAGAGTATCCTGAGAGGAGGATTGATAATTTTAATGAACTAGTTGCAATAATGAACTAGGGTTTCTACTTTTGCAAAGTATGAATGTATTGAGGCTTCAAAATTGGGTTAAATGCACAGGGCTGTAGGTGAAATACAAGAGATCAGATTGCATATTACAATTTGCAGCTGTGTCTAGAAGTGACTAGATCATGTGAGTAATTTTGAGTTTAGGTGAATCACTGATGGCTTGATTGAAGGCTTATTCAGGGATTCATCAAGTATTTTTCCAGATGGGATCAGTGTGGTGAGTAGGTTTCCTTCAGTTTTTTTATCTTTACCACTTTATCTTGATTTTGATGTGCTTCAGGGTGTTGTGATGAGAGTAAAGATTTACTGAACTGTGGAGAGCTTGATTGTTTAAATATATGCAGTGAGTCATTTTTATTTCAGGATTAAGTTCCAGTAATAAATTTCTCAGCCAAAACTTTTCTTGGCGAGCTAGTACTGGGGATTTCAGTTCTCCTTCATTTGATGAAAGATATATTGAATTTTTTTTTCTATTCCAGGAAACAGGAAATCTATAGAAAAAAATAATTAAATTAATGTGACTTTTACTGGAAAGGATTTTCACTTCCACTGGAGTTTCTGTAGCATTTGATAATTTACTTGAATTTAGGCAAGGAGAGATTCATAGAAAGGGTATTTTTATTCAGATATCTCCAGAAATGTTGGGCTTGGACCCGGTGGGTCCTTTGGGGTCAATTTTAAAATTGAGATGGATCTAAAATGGTGTAAGATACATTGGGTCTTGTGCAGCTTGCAATGAAATTTAAATAGCCAGTGTAAAATCTAGAATTGATTCTAAATTTCAGGAATTCATTGTTTTTTTCATCACTTGCAGCCATTCATTCTAGATTAGGGTTCATAGGGGCAAAAATGGGTTTGGAATTGGGGAGACCCAATTCTGTGAGAGCTACATTTACATGCTTAGGTTGATGAAGTAAGACAGAGTCTCAGTGTTTTATGAGATGATTGTCCAGGGTTGTTTCAAGGGCCCTTCATTAGAGATTTTAAATCAATTTTTGAGTTTAGATTGAAATGTGTTGGACTCTCCAATAATCAAGAGGTCCTCCACATTGAAAATTACAAGCAAATTTTCTGAATTTTTTATGTTTAAGCAAGAATTGTCACTGGGTTATTTGAAGTTTGGCAGTGTTAAATTTGTGGCCCACTACAACCCAAAATGTGTTATGTGGCATGGTTCACAGCGCATCCAAGCCATGAACAGCCGTTTTCCACCTGCAGAGTTGTAAATTTTTGTTCAAAACTTGACATGGGTTCTGACCGACTGTTTGCAATCCACCTGAGTTGTGAACAGCCATTCAAAACCTGTTCACTACTCCATGTTTTTAATTTTTTTGAGAAAAAATAAAATAAAATAAGGGTGATGATAAATTCAAAACTCATTTTATTCCTGTACATGGCCTAAATGGGCCATGTGGCACGCTACACAAATAAAATTGATTCATGTGGCCTCTACACGACTTGACTGTAATTTTGTAGCCCTCACACAAGGGTTCCATGTTTTATGGAACCCTACACAACTACATTTGAGTCGTGTGGCACCCTAAACAACTACATTGGAGTAGTTTGGGGCTGTACATGACTCAAATGTAGTTGTGTAGCATGCCACACAACTACAAGTGTTGTGGGCCACAATAAAAAAGTAAAATAAATTGAATAAAAAACCAAAAAATACAGAAATCAATCAAAAAGTCAAAATATGTTGATTTTTTGATCAAAATAAATTAATGAATTAGTTGATGGATTGATTAATTAATTAAACAATTAATTAACAAATCAATAAATAAATGAATGAGTGAATAAATAAATAAATAAAAATAAATAAATTAAGAAAATAAATTGATAAATAAATTGATAAATAAATGAATAAATAAATAAATGAATTAATAAATAGATAAATTAAAAAATAGATAAATTAATAGATAAATAGATAGATAGATGAATAAGTAACTAACTAAATAGATAAATCTTGTTTGAAGCAACCCATTCAACGTGTGTATAGGCCCCCACACATTGATTGGGTTATGTGGGTCCCTACACAATTCTCATGCAACTGGAAGTTGTGAATTTAACATCACCCATAAAATAATCAAAATGAATAAAAAAGAATAAAAAATTTAACAAGAAAAAAAAACCAAAAAAACATTTAAAAGAAGATTGAAAAAATTGAAAAAAAAAAATTGGAAAAAAAATTAAAAATTAAAACCAAATTAAAAGAAAAATTGAAAAAATTGAAAAATGTTGGAATCTTGGATTCCTGATAATGCTGAGAATGAGCTGTCTACTAATCTTCTGTTGATCTTCAATTCCGTGTGCTGTGTGTTTTTGTTTTCAGATCATTTCTAATTCTTATTCTATGAGCTCTTTTTTCCTTTTTACTATGTTAACTCAGTCTTAGAAGCTGCTCCTACTGGCTACTCAATCTCACCCTTGACTCAGAAGCACTCGCACAACTGGAATAGCTGCTCAAGTGTGGATACTCCAACTTCAAGACCAGTGACCAGCTCGAACTTATCTACCTCACTGATCCTGGATCCTGGGTGTCTCTTCTCCTTGTGCAACCAATAGATTGAACCACCAACACCCAGGGCACTAGGATCAGCCAAACCTCAAGTCCAGTCACTCCAAATTTTACTCCTCATCAACCATCCACCGCGATTCCGTCAGCCCTGCATCGGACCTCAACATAGACCTGCACCTCTAATCAGCTACAGCTCATACTACTCTTTGTCTGACCTCACTCGTAACCTGGCTTTATTAGGTCCATAGTTGTTTTCTTCTTTATCATTTCCTTCTCTTTTCTTCCATTTTCTCCCTCCTCCTTTGCTTATTGATGATTGAAATCTACTGGATTTATTAGCCAAATATTTTCCAACTTCAAAAAAAAAAAAAAACATTAAAACAATTTAAAAAATAAAAATTAAAGACAAATTGAACAAAAAATGGTGAATATTTCACAACTCCAGCGCCATTAATGCCCATAAATGGCCCTGTGAATAAATAAAAGTAAAAAATTAGAAATTCTAGCAAATCAAAAATTGTTTCCAAAGAAATAAAACAATGGGTAAACAAAAATTAAAAGGAGCAATGTACATAAAGTACAGCCCTGAAGCAATAGAAAATTTGAATTAAATACAATGAAGCCACCTCAATAGACTAGCCCTTAATTAAAAATGCCAAAAAAATTTCAACTTGTGTTAAGCTGATATCATCATAAGAAGTAGAAAGAATTCTTATGATGGGATCAGCCCAACACAAATTGGGCTTATTTCATTTGACTAGTTTCCAACTAAATAAAACCCCCCAAAAATAGGTCTAATGCATTGAGATTGACTTGATACAAGTCCACCTCAATTGACTAGCCCTATAGTAAAAATGCAAAAATAATAATAATTCACATTTTTTTAAGCTGATTCCATCATAAGAAGTCCAAAAACACATCAATGGACTAGCCCTAAATTCAAAATGCCACAAAAAAACAAGTTTAACTTCTGTTAAGCTGATCCCATCATAAGAAGTAAAAATACTCCTTATGATGGGATCATCCCGACACAAGTTGAACTTACTCACCCATAAAATCCTATTCAAAACACTCAAAATAATGATTTTGACTCAAAACACCCAAAATAATGATTTAAAAAATATGGTAAACCTTTATATTAATAGAATTTCAAGATCAGAATCAGAAGTAAATGTTAGAAAAAACCCAAATGAGGAAATTATATGATTTTTATAAATTGGAATACAAATCCAGTTGATCTTTGAGGTGATCAACCCAACCATATTCTTTCTTTGAATTGAAAGAAGATGGTTTTGATACAACAGGGGTGGATTGGAATCATATCCCCCTAAAGTATCAAATGAACCCAGTGGTATTTTTACAAATAAAATGAACATGGCATCCAAGGGTTCTTTTAAACCCATTTTCATAGGAGTCAAAGTAAAACATTAAGCAAAAAAAATGCAACAAATTGGCCTTCCATAATTTTCTGTTATGATTGGGTCAATATCTAACTCTGCAAGCCATTTTGAAGAGGGGATCTTTCCATTGATCTTTTTAATTTCAAGTCTTTTTTCAATATTTTAAAACTCATTAATACTATAAAGTATATTAGCATAGCATGCCTTATTTTTCCTCAATTTTTCAATCATTTCCCTTTACACTTTGCAACACACATTGTGATTGTACCAAATTTATTTAGAAATGACTTAAAATCCACAATAAACATTGCCAATGGGATCCCAAAACGCACCCAAGAACTTATCTAATTTATCAGTTATTTGATTGAGGTATTTTAAATTGAGTTCCTATGATCAAAACTTACTTAGCCAAAATTTTCATCACATTGATAAAAGAGAGGCTCACTAAAAATGAGCTCCTATTTTACTTATCCACTTTTTCTTCTTCCTCAGAAGAGTATTCTGATTCCAAATGAAGGGAGACTAATTCACTTTCATTCTTTTCCTATGAACTATGAAATTCCAATTCTGAGCCTAAGGAATTGTGATATATTCATCACTTCTCCATCATTTCATTCAACCAAACAAATGAACACTTCTCAAAATAAAAGATTTACTGATTTCAGTCTTTTTGGTGCCCTTCTAACCATTTTTTCCTTATTAATTTCCCTATCTACATGCTCAAATCCTGAAATTTTAGGACAGGTGTCTTTCAATTTGGTTCAACCATTTCTGGAATGTAAGAAATTTGGCTCAAGCCTTGGCTTAGAAACCACTGTGGTTGCATTCTTCACCAGTTTGTTTAAAATCTGAAATTTAACTTCTTCAGGTTGTCCCATAAGAATCAACCTGAGATTTTCAAGCAATTGAAATGATTCAAGCACTGGATCCGTTTCAAGCTTTCACCTAGAAAAACAAACACCCATTAGTAAACTCATTTATTAATTTTTAATTCAATTGGGAATTGAAAGCCTTCATCCCAAATTAATTTCAAAAAATCCAACAATCCTACTTGCTGAACTGAAAATGTTATAGTCTAACAGCCACTGAGGATGAACACTCAGGCACAATGGATGCTCTCAATGCTAGTATTTCTCATAAGATTTGGGAAAAGGGAAATCTCATTGTCTTTGAATATGAATTTTAGCACACCTTGCCAGCATCGTCACAATTTAACTCCTTGCATGGTTCCCCAATGAATTTAATTGCATCAATCAACAATTTTCAGCCCAAAGTTTAAAGTTCTTTTGGAAGAAAAGTTCCTAAATTTATTTGAGAGTTCTTTAGAAACACATTTCCAGAATTTTTTACCTATCAATTGTTCATTCCAGGTGTTTCCACACACCCAAAATTTTCCCCAAAGATCCCACAAGGAATTGTTTGAATGTAGCATGGGCCCCTTCTACTCAAGACTTTTTTTTATTTCCAAATTCTGGGTTGACATAAGTCCATGCCATTAATAATGTCTCTTTGATATGGAACATTTTCTTTTCCATATACTTGATCAAATCCTCACGTTCTTTCGAGGAATACTGTATACAAGTTTTAACATAAGCAATTCTAGCAGAGATGAACAGAAGAAGCAATAAATTGGCCTACTCTGAGTTCCCCATAATTGAAATATTCCTCCCCCTTGGTTTCAGGGGCCTCATACTTTCCTACACAGACATAACACATTTCAATCCTTTTTTGTCATTACTGAAGCAAATTTTGCAATTTTCTTGAATATTTCTGGACAAGTGCCAAGAGCACACCTGTCTGAATGACTCAGGGAAACTACGTTCAATTTCACAAACCAGAGCTTTTTCACAATCTGTCACAAACACTTTTGGAAGCCTCTCTGGATGATAAGCCAATTCCTTTAGTGAATTTAATTTCCAACTGTAGAACTCAAATGTTTCTTTTGTTATAAGAACAAAAGCCTTTGTAAATGTTTTCCTGTTGCTTCCATTCCTACAACATGAAATAGAGGGATGTTTTACCCATTTGCTTTATAAGTAAAATCCAACAAAGCAATATTTTTGAGATCTCAGTCCGCCTACATTCCATCTCCTGCGCTCCTACGGGGTGAGGATACTTGAACATGGGAGGCCTCACTCCAGATATACAGCTTTCTTCAGCTTTGTCTCCAAGTTCCTGATTCTGGATTCTTCATTCTCTCTTCTTTTTTTTTCTGCTTCTTTTCTCTCTTTATATGTCTTTCTATTTGTCTTTCTTATTTTCTCTATTTCCACTCCAACTCATCTATGCCTCTCAAAACACTCCTCTTCATACACTTCACTGCTGTCCTTGTCAAAAACGTCAAAACTCATCACTCAATCTCTGCCCAGTAAGACAACTGGCTACTAATCATTTCATTGCCTGGTATAACCTGACAATGCTGTCTCAAATATATTCTCCAACAGCTTACTTCTGTTTCAAGCTTTCAGTCCTGAATATACTCATTCTTCTCTACTTTTCTAATCACTCTTAATACTTCTATCTCTGCCAGCTGTTGGTATCCCTTCTTTCTGCTTCATTTTTTTAAGTCTCTATGCTATTTCTAACCTTGAACTCCAGTCTGTTGGTTTTAGTCTTCTGCCTCAAAATTGAAATCTTATCATGGTTAAAATCCAAAATCTCACCAAAAAACTCAAAAACTGAAAGATGAACAAACCAACAGGAGCAACGGACTACTTCCACCAAGTTGCCTTGAAGGCCGCCATCAATGCCATACCCCTGCTCAACAACAAAAACTACTCCATATAGCAAGAAGAGATGTTGATGCTCTTTGATCTCAAAGATATCACAGATGCTATTAAAATGAATTCAGTACAATTATCCATCAAACAGGACAAAGAAAGCAGAGCAGTTCTTCTTTTGAAGTTGGAAAGCAAAACCCATGACAATGTGGTGAGCTCAAATAACTTCAATTTGTCAAAAATACTCTGGGCTGAGATAACTTGTTGTTTTGCTTTCTACGAGACATTCAACTGCGCTAGAATATTGAATCACTTCCTTCACATCATCTTCAACAAACACACCATTGACAGTTTTGTAACATACACAAAGAAGGCCCTCACCAGAATGAATGATGTGGGTATAGAACTGCCCAAAAACATTCTTGCCTACCTGGTCCTCTTCATATTCCTGCCTGTTCTCAAGAATCTCAAGCAACAAATCATGCATGTGGAGAAACTCATAACAATTAATTTATTCTTCAATCACCTATTCCAATATAATAAAGAATGTAAGGCTCAAGAGAAGGTGTCCAAAAACTCTTCCAACATCTCTCTGGTGAAAACAAGGACTCAGATAACAAAAGACAATAAGAAGGCAAGGATGCAATGTAGAGAGGGTATCACAATCCCAATGCTACTCATCTAGAAACCTTGTTTTTTTCACCTGCATCCTCAAACTTCCCCAAGTTGGTGGATTGAAAAAAGAAATGAATGAAAAAACAAGAATAAGAGACAAAAACTGACCATTAACTAACATGATCTCCTGACCCTCTGGATCAACACTGACAGCACTACCAACCTCCTTCTGGACTCTGGTGGAAACATACATGTTTTTAATGATCTCAAATACTTCATGGACATTAAAATGCAAGAGGAACACCAAGTGGTGACAATGGGCAAGCTTGAAGCTAATCTCAAAATCCATGGAACGGGAATGGTAAGACTCAAATGGAAAGATTCAGTTATCACCCTAGCAGACTGTGTTTTTATACCCAAAATTGTTTTCAAACTCATCAGAACCAGTGTCCTTTCCAAGAAAGGTTGCTGCTTAACTCAAAATCAAGACAAATTCTCAGTCACCAAGAACTGGGAAACTATTCTCAACGGATTGATTTGTGATAACCTTTTTACAATTGAGAAACCTTGGATGATAGGTTTAAATAATGTGGTCACCACATCAAACAATCTTCTTGCAATTCATCCAATGCAACTCAATCTCTGATAGAAATCCACAAAATGTATGGCCACACCTCAATCTCCACTCTCCAACCTATGTTAAAGGACCTTTTCCCTAGAGAAAAACTAACTCACTTCCAATTTGATGCTTTTTCCCAAGGTTAAATCACATGCTCTTCCTTTCCAGACTTCTCTACTCTATCCAATTACCCACTCAAGCAAATCCATCTTGACTTGGTTGGACCCATTACCACTCAATCAAAGGCTTGCCATTGCTACATGTTGATCCTGGTTGACAACTACTCTGGCTACCTTGCGGCTTTTCCATTACATTGCAAGGATGAAACCCCTGAGACAATCATCAATTTACTCAAAGTTGAATTCAAAAGACTCAAGTACTATCCCTCATAAATCTACTCAGACAAACTCACTGAATTCACCAAAGTCAAGCTTAAGGAATTTGCCAAGGCAAAAAGCATGAAGTTACTCACCTCTGAATCTTACCATTCTAAAAACAACTGCCAAGCTGAAAGAGAAAACCAAGCTATTGTGGAGTTGGCCAAAGCTTCCTTCTCCTCCTCCCAATTACCAGAAAACTATTGGCGCATCATCACCAGAAGCTTCTGCTTCATCCTCAATCAAATTCCTAGAGAAGGTAATCACCTTTCTCCTTGGGAGCTTGTGTTTGGTAAGAAACTCCCTGCTAACTACCTGAGACCTGCAGGTTCTCCTCTTTTCTAACTGGAAAATCACATCCAAAATGGACGCAAGTATGATGAGAAAGGATACAAGTGAATACTATTTGGTTTCAATCCCAATTTTCACTCTTACCTTGTTCTTAAATCATTGGGTTCTGTTATTGAAACTAAGCACGTCACCTTCCTCAAAACTCACACAACCAACTTCCCTCTTCTTGAACCATACCAAATGGATATCTTCTCCCAAGCTAATCAAGACTCTAAAAAATCTGTTTTCTCCTTTCCAGAAAAGCACTTTGTGGCCAGGAATCCTGAAAGTGACTCTCCACAATCTGACTGTAATTGTGACAACTCTTCCTCTCTCAACTCAGAATCTTCAGACTCTCCTCAACCAGATCCTCCTCAAATATCTTCTCCTATGCCAACTACCCATGAGACCTCCCAACGACCAAAACAAGAAACTCAAAAACCCCAATTCTACGGCTTCCACCACTATCACAAAACTCCTTCATAAAAGGCCATGCGTAAGTTTCCAGATTGGCCCAAGTGGGGGAAATCTTTTGAAGAAAAACTAGAATCTATTGAATTGCAAGAAGTATGGGAAGAGTATTACGGAAAACCCAAAAATATTCTAAACACTACGTGGGTTTTCATAGTTAAAGAAAATTGTCACAGAGAACCTGTTAAATACAAAGCAAGGCTATGCGTTCAAGGGTTCAATCAAGTTCTGGGGATCAAATGTGACAAAACCTGGGAGCCTACAGGCAAACTCAGCTCACCGTGTATTTCCCTTCTGTATGGTCTGAAAGAGAAGATGAATTTCACACAGTTTGATGTCAAGGTTGCTTTCCTCCATGCCCCTCTAAATGAAACATTTATCATGAGGAATCCAGAGGGCTCACACAGAAAATTTCCATACCTCAAGCTGAAGAAATCCCTATATGGTCTCAAACAATCCCCTAAAAATTGGTATAAAACGCTAACTCTTTAGATCAAATCTCAAGGATTTCAAGAATCTAGCAGAAACCCATGTTTTTACATCAACTCCAACTCAACGGAATTCCTCTACTTCCATGTAGATTATCTTATCCATTTCAGAAGAAATGAGACCTTCAAGTTCAATTTTCTCAATAGATTGAAGAATTCCTCCTGTCACCCCCCAAATACTATTCTTGGAATGCTGATGGAAGTGGATAATGATTGAATTCTACTTAGCAAACCTAATCACATTGATTTTGGTTTGGATGACTTAGGCCTATCAGGTTATAGAGACACCCACTCACCACTCAGTCAAAATCTTCACCTCAAACCAGCTGCAGATGAAGACCACAAGGATTTTGTACAACTCAACATCAACTTTTGGTCCTTCACTGGACTTCTCAACCATTTTGCTCAATATAACCACCCTTAAATTGTGTTTTCAGTCTCAAACCTGGCAAGGTTTAACACAAAACCTGGAATGAACCATTGGAGAGAAGTGGGCAAGGTCTAGAAGTACCTCAAGACTACCAAGAACCTCAAACTTGTCCTCAGGTATAATCCTGGGGAGGAAATGATTTACAGCTACAGTGATGCTACATGGGGAGATGATCCAACCTCTAGGAAATCTCAAACCTGTTTTGTTGTCTTTCACTATGGCAGTCCCATTTTCTGGAACTCTTCTAGGAAAAGGAATGTAACCTACTCTTCTACCAAATCTGAGCTCAATGCTCTCCTTGACTGCTTCCTTGAGCTCAAGTGGATTACTCACTGAGTGAGTGAAATTTATCAATTGCCCAAGAACAAGCCCATTATATTCATTTAAAATAAGGGACTGGAAGACAAAATCAAATACTTTGGGTCCCACTCTAAATCTTGAAATATTGACATCAATACCAAAGGTTTAAGAGAAGATTATAACAATTCGGAATTCAATCTGTCTCTCATCTCCACCAACTCAATGGTTGCCAAATCCTTAACTAAGGCATCTAGTTGAAACTTCCTACATCTTCTTCAAAAATAAATCTTTTCTCTTGTTCACACCTGATCAGTCTCCTCTTGCCACCTTACCAGTCACAAGGGGTGTTGAGATATTAGTCCTCCTACATTCCATCTCCTGGGCTCCCATGGGGTGAGGATACTTGAACATGGGAGGCCTCACTCCAGATCTACAAATTTCTTCAGCTTGGTCTCCAAGTTCCTGATTCTGGATTCTTCATTCTCCCTTCTTTTTTTTCTGCTTCCTTTCTCTCTTTATTTGTCTTTCTATTTGTCTTTCTTATTTTGTTCTTTCAACTCCAACTCGTCTATGCCTCTCAAAATACTCTTTTTCATACACGTCACTGCTGTCCTTGTCAAAACCGTCAAAACTCATCTCTTGATCTCTTCCCAGTAAGGCAACTTGCTACTCATCATCTCATTGCCTGGTATAACCTGAAAATGCTATCTCAAACATACGCTCCAACAGCTTACTCTTGTTTCAAGCTCTCTTTCCTGAATATCCTCACTCTGCTCTACTTATCTAATCACTCTGAATCCTTCTATCTCCGCCAGCTGTTGGTATCCCTTTTTTCTGCTTCATTTTTTCAAGTCTCGATGCTATTTCTAACCTTGAAATCCAGTCTTTTGGTTTTAATCTTCTGCCTCAAACTTGAATCTTATCAAATATGATGGCATGTTTTACAAAGTTTTATAGAATCAAGATTATCCAAGAACAGAGCCTCTGCATGACCCTCTCCACTGAATTTTAACCTGGAGACCCACTGCATCTCTTGGATCATTTCAAATAGCACAAACATTACACTTTTCCCCTTGAGTCCTTCTGCTTTTAACTTTTGCTTTGTGTCATAGATTTTTCTATTGTTAATGTATTATCCCCTATCAAACTGGCTCAATTTCTTTCTGAGATAAATTTTATTGAGCCCATCTTTCATTCAATTCTTAAGTTGATCTAAGGCAACACCAAATATTCTTCTTAGTTGAGGATGCACTTAGGGGTTTTCAGATGTTTTATGATTGTTTTGGTAATTTCTAATGAAGAGGCACCATGTGGAATCTGCTACTGTGCAGCTTACACAGATCATGAATTGAAACCCAAAATTGCTGGTGTGAGTTTGTCTTTTCCTTATGGTGAGAAAAATCCCTTTTTATAATCCATATTTGTCACAGGCTAGGTCAAAATATCTATCCCCTTTTTGAATTGAATGGTGTCAATGCGTAGCCATGCATTCCTTACCATTTTTGAAAATATTTCTTGGCTTCTTTTATACTAGGAAAGGCTCTCATAGGAGGAGGTTCAAGGGGCTCTGGAACCTCCTAGTCACGTGTTTACATATGTACAACCACCATGGTTAAATTAGTATTTATCAAGCCAAATAATTCTCCGTGAAATGGCATATGAAATTTTACCCACCAGTTTGAGTAAATTCCATTTTTGAAACATCTTGTTTCTCACACCAGGAAAAATCAGGCACCTCTGGATGACCAGAGGCTTCACTTAACCATGATGGTTTCCCCAATTTATTCAAATTTTATGATCAATTTTTAGAGAAAATCACCATGAAATCTGTTTTTTTTTTGGTAGAGTTCACTAAGATGGAAACATAGTTGATCCGTGATTTCCCCTGATTCTCCTTTAAAATTCATCAAAGGTGGCCAATGAATTATATTTGATTCTTCAAATTTTCTACTATGTTTCTAATTGGTTTCTGTAGGACTTATCAGAGGTTTCTTTTAATTTTCCATTATTTTTCCCCAAGGAATCCCTTAATTTATCACTGGTTTTGCTCTGATTTTCTTCAAATTAATTTTAATCTCTTTCAGAGATGTATGATTTTCAAAGTATTTAACCCAATTTCGTCCCTTCCAAGTAAATATTTCTTCAATTACTCACCTTTTTTCCTCTTATTTGATTCATAAACGGTCAAAAATATCACCTACCATTTAAAATGGTCCAGAAACCAGTAAATTCTTTGTTGCAATGGATCCTTTAATATTGAAGAAAAAGTAGGTGATATGAAATTTTCATTGTATAAGGATAATGTGAAAAAGCTGAAATTATCTCCCATGACCATTTTAGCAAACCAAGTTTTAGCTTCTGCATACTGCTTTAAAAAAATTAAGGAATTAAAAACTTTTTGATTTCCAAAGAGAACACCATGCATTTATTTCAAAAAAGAAATTTAAATACACATTTTAAAATTATAATTTCACATTTAAATCAGAAAAAACTGAATAAAATTCTTATATCACATTTTTTGTTGTCCATTAAATTATTTTGAGGGGTTTCAAATTAAAAAAATTCTGATAATCATAAAAGGAATGACCCTCTTGGGGATTGAAAGCAGCTAACATAATTTCAAAGGACCTACTTTACCATTGTACCACTAGCAGTTTTCATCTTGAATCAGAATTTCATGATATGATACATTTGCGCTCCCATTTTGCAGCTATGCATAGGCTCACTCTCCTTCTGCTAAGTAAAGTCACAGATCAAAAGATAAATATCTGATGAGGTCACAATGGTATAAAAATTGAAAAATATAATTTGATTAAATTCAGAGCCAAGTAAAAAGTAGCCCAAAAAACTGGTAATAATGGCGGGGGATCATACATATTTTAGATCCACCATGCAACAGCTTCCTCAAGTGTGCACATAAGCAGAAAAATTTGAATAAACAGGGAAATTTTTGCTTGGTCTTATTTTTTCTGAAATTCTGAAAATTGGATTGCTCAAGTTCTAGAAATGAGAAGCTGAAACTGTTCACAAAATTCCCTGGAAAACATGGCATGTAAAAATTATCTGTGCTGGAGATTGAGCTACATATGTTTAATTGCAGGAGAATTAATTTTTTTTATCTTAATTTCACACCTTTCAGAAATTAATAAATGAATTTTCAATATTTTTAAATGGATTATTCTAAATAAAAATAAATTAAATTTTGAAAAATTTTGTGAACTTCTTCTTGAAGCATTATCTAGGTAGGCGTGCATGATGAGTGAGATTCATTTTTGTGCTGCAAATCAGCTGGAATTTAGAGTACAAATAGATGATTTTGTTTCTTTCTCCACTTCTCTCAAACCTTCTCATCCCTCCAATTTACAAATTATAAGCTATTTATGTCATAATAAATATTTCAATCCACCAAGCAATTGCAAGGAGCAGCTTACTATGAGCAATAATCTGGGTGATTCTCAAGTTTATTTTATGAGCCTGCTAAGATTTAGAATTCTCAAAAATATTTATGAGCTTGACCCTTTTGATGATAGAAGAACTGGGATTAACAATATCTGACAAGATAATAGATTCCTTCAAAATTTAGAGCATCAATGGAATGGAGCAATTTGTCAAGCAGTTTCCATGGGAATGAATGAAACCCAAATCCCTGAATTTTAAAAAATTTGGACCAAGCATTGTAAACAGCTTGGAAAAGTTTGATGCCATGTACATTTTTTATAATATTTCTAGATCAGAGAATGACTTATCATCTTGGCAGGTCCACCAATCAAGAAGGAATGCTTTTTGAAATACATGATTAATTTTTACAAGAAATAAATATGCAATGTCAAAGCATAGGCTTGGTTCAGCAACCAGGGTTTAACCTCCACCCCCACACCAAAAACAAAATATACACCTTGTATGTCCCAGATGTGGCATACATGGTAGTTTGGAAATGTGTATGTGTGCATGTGCATTTGCCATGCACACTTTATCTTGCATCCCACATTTCCACTGGGGATGGACATACAGGGTTGACCTGTATATTGTTTGGGGGCAAATGTTGTTTTGGGCCTTGTTTTCTCCCATATACACATACAGATACATGTGCGCATTTGCCAAAAATAGCCTTAGGTGCTTACTTGCTCAACCATGGTACTTTTTTGAAATATTGGTATTTTAAAGAATCCCAGAGTAAAATAGGAGGAATTAAATTTTTCTGCAGGATGATATGCTCTTGCATTTAGGATATCAAAACTAGAACTTGAAATGTGTATAGGGATGATATTGATTTACTTTGATTTCTGTTTAATTGAATATGAGCACAAGGAAATCATTACTTTCAATTGAGAATATTTGCAAAATATTATGTGGAATTGTTTGTAGAGTTTCTTACCAGAGAGTGTGAAGTTTCTTCTCTCTATATTTGAATTTTTTTAATCAGAAGAGTATTGGTTATACAAAGGGGAATCAAATTATTTTCATCCAATATTCAATGAGACAAAAAATTGAGACACATGTAAAATTTTTTAGGATATGTAATTTTTCATTTTAATTGAAATGTGAGTCATATTGCTTATATTTTCAAGCTGAGAAGCAAGAAGGATATATTAACTGATGGCTTTAATATTGGTAAGTGAATAAAAGTGCATGAGCAATCCAAAGTTGGCCACACCAAAACTTGTTCCACCACCACCACCACTATGGCTGACATGTGCTTGAAAAGTTCATTTACGTGATTGGGGATGATTGGGATCATAATCCTTCAAGATGACCCTCAGATCTGGCTCTTGAGCCCAATCTTCTTCATCCAATCAATCCCCTCAGGCATCCAAAGAAGAATATAATAAATCTGGAGAGTTCAATCATACCAATTTGGTTTTAAACAAGTAGAGAAACTTCAAGGAATGTAATATATCATCAATGTAAAACCAAAATTGTTTTAATTCAAAATCAGGTGATTTATTGAATTGATCCTCTAATTGAACTAACTAGGTCATATAATCCTAATCAAGTCATCAATATATCATGGCATGCCAGTGGTTGGAATAGAATTGATGATAATAATAATTTTTATTTTTATTTCATTTTTGAATGATTTCAGCAAAGGACAAACAGAGCAACCATCAATTAAGATTTTCAAGGGAGGATATTGAGTAGAAAGATTAAAAACAAAAAAACCACCTTTAGAATATCCAAAATTGAAGCACATAGGGAATTATTGACAATTCCACAATACAAATGACTATGAGCAGCAACAAAAGCATTGATAGAGTTTTAATAAGTCGCCAAGGGAAAAATCCACTTGAAAATTTCTTGGATTGAAGGATAAAGATTTGATGATGATGAAGAAAGAAAATATACAAATGAAAGGAAAAGATTAAAAAAAGGGAATCAATTAATCCCTAAAGAGCTGAAAAAAATAATTGATTTCCCATGAAAAAGGGTAAAGAGATGTAAGGTTTTAAAAAAAGGCTGTTGTGGAATAGTAATGATCAAGGACTTTGCCAATCCAACTTGGAAGCTGGTGAAAGGTTCAACAGGGGGGGAATCTAACCGCCTTCATATTGGAGGGATATAAACATGGATGGGGCTATTTTTGAGAGTAAAAGTGAATGAAAAGACCCAATTCATCATCAATATGAAATTTAGAACCTTGTAATCTTTTGAAAATATCATTGGGTGAGAATTTTTCATTAAATTCAGTATGATTACCTTTGATCCCAAGTAAGACAAAGAAAAAATCTTCAATTATGATTAACTCTTTGTATTCAATTCCACTCCCAATCAATTGATGATTATGATGATCATCATGAGCATCTTATTGGTTTTTGATGCTATCCTTAGTAGGAAGTGAGTATGATGAAGGTAATGGTGGTGTGAGTGATGATGGATTTGTTAGAATCTTCTTTAAATTTTCCTTATGTGAAACTTTTTTCTCATGTTTCTTCTTGTGTTTCTGGTGATAAGCCGGTTGATTATTTGAGATCCATAACTTTCCTAAAAATTCTTTAGTCTTATCATGATCCATTTCATCCTCATCTTCATCTTCATCTTCATCACCTTCCTCATTAAAACTGTCAGTCAGTCAGCCTTTTTGCCTTGATTTGGTAAATTTGAAACTTTTTCACTTACCTTCCCTGTGATAGGGTGCACTTCAATTACTTGCTTTTCTAGGGTTTAAAGCTGGTAACCTTGAATTCAATTGTGCATGTGAAAATGATGACGGTTTGTTTTCAGCTGGTTTTTATAAAGAATAAAACCCCCCAAATAGTTTTTATAAAGAATGAAACCCCCCAAACAGTCAGAAACATCAAGTTCATGATTCTCAAATAACAAGGGAGGATGGGTGGATAGTTTGATTTGAGAAACATTAAACTGACCTGATGGAAGCTTATGAGATAAGTTGTATTTTGAGTTTTGCTTTGCTTTTGAATTAGGATTCAACCTAGAAGATGGTCTAGATTTTTCTCTTAAAGAATCTATAGCAGATGAGACCTGAAAATATTTTATGATGCGGAAAATATTGAAAAGTGGACAATTGAAATTTTTGAGAAAGAGATGATGGGTTGGTTAGAAAAAAAAGCAAAAATGATGTTATGGAAAAAGAAATGAAACAATATAGGTTGGGTGGAATACAAACTTTATTAACTTGTTTGGCCAATAGAAACCCTAATTGGGTGGCAGAAGAATGTTGATTAATTGAACCAGAGGGAGTATGCCAAGGAAAAAGTGGATTCCAATGATTAGGTGTTTCTATAGGGGTTGAGTAAAGTAATATTTGATGACCAGATGTTGGTGGTTTGTGAGTGGTTGAGGAATTTGAGAAAACTTTTTCTGTTATTTTTGTTGTTTTTTTTTGCTGTTGTGGGCATGAGTGTGTTAGTCTGATGATGATTTGAGTTGGATGGATTGGATTGGATTAATTTTTGAATTTATGCTTGTTTATTCTTGGATTTTAAGTTTGTATTTTGATTGGGTTGGAGTTTTTGAGAAGTAAGCCTCTGATGATTATTTGGTGATAAAATCATGATTTGTTGGTTGATGAATAAATTTAATTAAGGAGTTTAGGGGGAATACATAATACCCAGATTTGCCACCGATACTCTTGATCTCAGGCCTCCACTCTTTATGGCAAGTTAAATTAATGGCTGTTGATTCCCAGTTTCAGGAAAGCAGAAATCAACCTAGGGCAGTGTTATCCCCCTGTAGAGAATAATAAGCCAAGAAATTTATTGCACTCCAAATTTGAAAAGATTTATTTTAGTTTGCATTTTGTGGTGCTTCACTCTCTACGGGGGCATAAAAATGCTTGTAGTTCCCAGTTTCCAGAAACCAGGCATCACCTTGAAGCAGTGTTATGCCCCCATAGAACACCTGAAAACTAGACTATCTAAAAGCCACATTATGCTTTTTATTGTTCCTTCTTCTCCCCATACTTTCACTCTATGTGGCTAGTTAAACATACATTGATGCGCGGTTTTCAGAAACCAGACATCAACCTTGGAGAATTTTATGCCCCCGTAGAAAAGAAATTAGTAAGAAACTGAAACAGAACTTCACATTTGATCAGATTTCTTTTACTTTGCATCATGGGGTTTTTCATGATCTATGGGGAATAACATGTCCTGTGATGTCCAGTGTGGTGCCCAATCTGGGAAACCTCTGGACCAGTATGGAAAAAACCAACAATCTTGCTGGAGATGGCCATCAACCTTGTCCTCCTCACCTGATCTTGCACCCTCATCTCTCCATGGCAGTCATCCACAATCACCATCCTTTATTGGTTGAAAGAGAGTATCAGTCCCACAACAAATTTAGTAATTAAAAGACCCAGGATCAGACGATTATCAATAACACCCTCTCAGTCAAGCTTCACGCTGACATCTTCTAACCACCTTCATTCCTGTCGATAAATCAATCACAACTCAAACAACCAACTAAAACCATCAACAAAAACAACCAAAAGACCTATCATCTGGGCTCATCTCAATCATCTTTTTGAATATTGGGATGGTCACCAACTTCTAAAAAAACTGTTCCGGCACAAGATTGATCATCCATCATCACCCAATTTCTCTCCTCCAATCATCATCACCCCATTCTTCCCACGGCCAGTCTTGCATTCTCATCTCCCCCCATCAACCCAATTAGCACCCCCCTGCTGCGTCCGCTTCAACTGTCTCCTCCGGCCACTCTTGCGCAACCATCTGCGGGCCAGCAATTGCCGGGGACTTTCATCCTGTCCACGTGGTTTCTCACCCACGGGTCTCCTGCCCATGCCCATTATTGGAATGGGCTGGTGACCGTTCCATTCCTGCTCACTCCAGATTTTTTTTATTATTTCAATTATTTTTTTTAAAAAAAAAATCAAATTGTGCTTCTTTCTGCTCTATGTGTGTTATCACCTGTACATAGTCTATAGGGATCTGTCAGCTCTCTGATACCAGGAACCTTGCGGTCCTTTAGCTACAGAGAGTGATAAAAATGCTGGAATGATAATAATAATTATTATTCCAATAATAAACGCTTAGAAGCTCAAATACATGATTTAATAAGAGCAGTTGCAAGGTTTAATTGGTTTGGTAGTAAATGGTTTTCAATATAATATAAAATAGGGGCCACAGTATTATACTACTGGGGATCTTTACAGACTAGCAACCTCTCTTCAAGGGGCCTCCTTAGGCAGTTTAATAACCTTGGAATAAATATGGGTGCCTTAGAAAGGACTTATTCCACTAATGGCCGGGCTTAAAAGCACAAATGGCCTAGACAGGAAGGGTAAAACTCACTCTGAGAACTTCACCACGAAAATCCTGGAATAATTGGAAGGGTTTCAGAGCAGATGGGGTAGATTGGTTTACTAAACTTCAATGGTTGATTGGTTAATATAGGTAAATAATACTACTGCAGACTAAGTCATAAATCACTTGCTTATATTCATATAAGCACTTGATTAACAATGAAATGGTGTCTGATTGATAATTAATAATTCCTGGTAAACTGATGATGGAATAATGGATCCAAAAAGGTCTGTATAAATACCTTTTTGGGGTGATTTTTGGTCTTCTCAGGGCATTTAGAGAGGGTTCTGCTCGTGGGCTGAGGCTGGAAAGCCAGTCAGGGCACGATTAGCACGTCCAATTTGTGCTTTCAATCAGCTGTCCTTAGATCTGCAGGATTTCTGTACTATTTTAGCCACAGGATCTGTTAATCTGTTATGGCGTAAATTTGATCATTCTGTACTCATCCTTCATTTGTACTACTGATGTTGTTTTGAAGCGTGCAGATGTGGATTTTTATTGATTGGCCATCATCTGCTAATCATGTAGATAATTTTTAGTAATTTTTATGAACACTTCTTGTAGTGTTTCATGGTTTCCAAGATCAGGATCAGTGATTTACGTGGTAGTCCTTGATGTTTGATTATTTATTAAAAAATGTTTAAAACTTAATTTTCATTAATTTTATTTAATTTTTTATCTTTTTAGATCATTAGTAATGCATATGTCCGTTTGTTACATATACTAGGCAACCCTAACTAGATTGTAGCTCTTCTGAGCGGTACCTGGTTGTCAGATTAGTCACGACTGATCCAGGCGCGGGGATCAGTCAGTACAGATGCGCGCGGGGTAGGATCCGCTGCGTGCGTGGCAAAATCAGCTGCGCGCGGGTCTCTAGTACGCGGGAACCTGCTGCTACTAGTACGTAGGGTTATGTAATGATGCGGGGCTGCGGGCGGGAATTGTGACATAACACATTTCCGTGTGTAACTCCTAAAATATACACAACACCTTAATTCTGAGTGAATTTTAGGTGTAAACCCTATACGTGACAATACATGTGAAATATTAGAATGAACAAAAAGTGCCAAACTGGTGTTGTAATTTTTAGTACTTTTCTTTTTAATTATTTTAAAAATGTAAGGACTTGGAATTGAAGGGTGGGGTCAGTGAGTGACCCTACCTAATTTTGGGTGAGGAATCCATTTCTGTAATAATATCCATGGATTTCTCACTCCTTATTTTGTTAATTGAGATATTCTTATTTTTCATATTTTTGTGTTGCTATTGACAGGTTGCTCTGTACATAGTAGCAAGCTGACAGGACCCATGGACCATAAAAGCAGGGCTCTCCCCTGCCTTTTCTAAAAAAGATTGAAGGGAGTGTGTGCATATGTTCCCCCTTAATCATTGAAATCAAATCCTCATCCTCATCCTGGGTATATCTATGATTGCCCCCAGATCTATTGATCCTGATTCTTTGCCCCTCTGTGGCCTGATCCTTATCACCAACCAATAGCCTTGCTGGTTTAAGAGAATTCTGTCTTTTGGAATTCTTGAGTGTGTTATACCACTCCTTGATCCCTTTCTATGACAATACTGGTCTTGATCCTTCCTTGATCATCTTTCTGGAGCCAATCACAATTGATTGAAGAGGTCTTATTAAGCTCAAGGCCTGGAGTGTTATACCTACCTTATCTTTTTTGGAGTTGCATTCTGCCAGCCTTCTCTTGAGTTCCTTGAGAAGTTTTGAGGTTATCCTTGCTTCAAATCAGTTGACTTTTTGATTTTAGAGCTTCTTAAACATAGTGCTTTGTCTTGTACAGCCACCCTCAGTTATCTGGTACCCTTCAAGCACTTGATTGCAGAGATTTGGGCAGGTTCATTGAGAACCTGGATGTTGTTTGGGTTTGAGTTGATCATCCCCAATCTTCTGCTGACAACCAGAGTTATTAGCTTGTGGGCGTTGTTTACATACAACAGCTTTTTTCTTTGAACTTTGAAAAAACTTTAGCTTCTTTTGTCCAATTTTTTCCCGCATAATCTTGGCTCAGATATTGCTGTTCCATCGCTACCAAAATACTATCATTGTTATCCTCTACTACTTGATTCCTCATTTACCAGGTTCTGTACCTTGATCTTGGTTACATTTAAATATTTTTTTAACACTCAGGAGGGAAGCATAAAACAGCACCTTTCCCCTTGACAGAAATACCACAGCCTAGCACCATTTGGAGTCTTACACCGGTTTCTAACAACTGGCCATCAGTATTTATTTTTGTCTCCCTGGAGGAAAAAAATTGGTATCAACAACAGCACTTATTGATAAACAATGGTCTGGGGGAACTTCAACTCTCAATCCAAGTGATGTTGGTTAAGTTGAAATCTCTCCTCCCAACCCCATACTTTGAGGTAATCCATGCAATAGAGTGTTGGTTGGAGGGCTCAATGATGCACAAATGTTGTGAAGATAAGCAAAGGGAGGCAAAAAAACCTGTAAACCAAAAGATCTTGTTGAATTAAAATTCTTGGTGGGCCTACTTGATCCTGATTTTCATCAATCTGACGTTGAGGATGACTTGGAAAATAGGTATCTCTGTCAGACCACCCAAGATGATGGGAATCCAATTATCATTTTTAATCAGGTTGATTGAAATCATTCAAATATTGATTTGTCATTTGGTTAGATTAGAGTGGGAGGAGATCAATCAAAAGAGGTCAAAAAATTATTACTTGGAACTCACTGATGATGATGATCAAATTTTGGGATTGACGGGTAAATAGGTAGGACCATAACCAGAAGAAGATGTTGTATTAGGAGAAGAGGTGGTAGAAGTTTATGAGTATAATTAATGTAGAATCAATGGTGATCCAATCATCATCAATCAACTAAATCATCCTTGGCTCAAACATACCAAAAAAACTTTAGAACATCATCCCTCCTCAAATGAGCATCATCCTTATCAACATGATACTACACTTTATTTCAAGATTCAATTTTGGATTCCTACTAAGAAAATTACCTCTCCTCCTACTCTCACACCAATGAATATTACCACCATCAAAACCACAAACACCAACACAATGGCTTCACATCATCATCCTTTTCTCTACCATCCTTTTCCTTCTAAAACTGATCATCATCCTCATCCTCTTCCAAAGATTAACAAGAAGAATCATACATGATCTTCATCTCCCCCCAAAGTCCCAAGCAGTGGTCATTATTATGTTCCTCTTACATCCTACTCCTTCCCCTTACCCATTTTTGTGATTAGTGTAGAAATCCCCCTTTTTTTCTTTTTTTCTTTTTCTTTTTTTTTGATTTATTTATTGATTGGGTGGTTGTGGATGAAAGAGATTTCTGATAATCTTGGGTTTTACATGGTATTTATCTTGTTTTTGAAAAGAAAAGGGACCATATTTCCTTCCCTCTATCTTCATTCAATTTTGTTGTTGTTGTTGTTGTTTTTTTTTTTTTTTTTTTTTTTTTTTTTTTTTTTTTTTTTTAGGAAAGAAAAAACCTTCAATCACCTTTGTCCCCCTCCTTCCCTTCCCCATTTTGTATCTCAAAAGAAATATTTTGTTTTGTAATTATTTCTCTTTTTTAACACCCCCTCCCCCCCGCTTTTTTTTGTAACATTCTACATTTGATTCACATCAAACTAGATCATACTAGACTAAACAAATCAAAACTCCTCACCAGGTCCCCCCCCCTCATTTGGATGGGAATGAAATGGAAACCCTTTAAATAATGCACAACATGATTCTTGGAGCCATGAAAGATCATGCTGACAAAAAATTAAACCTTCCAGAATCCTCTTGGAAAAAAATACAGGAAAAGGCACCAGACTCATCAGATGATTGATCAAATTATGATGAAGATGAAAGCAGAGACAATGAAGATCCCAGTGAAAAAAAAATTAGATAATTCCATTACTTAAAGAGATTCCCAGCAAGATATTTGAAATATACAAAAATCCAAAGGCAAAGGGAGAGAACAACCTCTGTCTCTAACTAATGAAGAATTGATGGGGGCATATTCTTCATTCTCTTTTTTATATTATGTACCTGTTTCATTTTTGGATCCAAGAACTAGTGATATACCTGAGCAAAGCCCTCAAATTTCATCAAAATCCAAGTTTTATTCTGTTCTGCTGAAAAATCTTCAACAAGTCATCAAAATTACTCTAATCCCATCTGATTGGAAAAGAGTACCAAAACCCTTGAAGAAGAAAGTCATGGAATACTCAGAGCTCCAGAGTGGTCTCTTCTTTATAAATTCTACATTCCCAATTTAATCATTTCCATGCAATTTGAAGAATGTCCATTCCCAGAAACAGTTGTTGAAAATACCTTCAATTTAGTGACCTGTTTGAACATTGCCATTAGTTAGAATACCAGCTCCCAAAATGTTTCTGATTTCACCATGAACTGGAAGAAATATTGCCAACTTTGTAGGAAGCTCTTTCTGGAGCAATTGCATCCAATATACCTGAGATTTTACAAAGGTGGGGGCATGAAACCACATGTTCTTCCTGGGCTTATGAGTGAATGAATGGGCTATTTTCCAAGTTCAACAGCCGCAATCTTTTGGGTGTGTGAATTACTTTCAATCAAAGATATGCAGAGTACCACAATTCTGACTAAAATTTTCTTTAAACTCAGACAAAATCTACAATTCTGACTAAAATTTACTTTAAACTCAGACAAAATAAGTCTCTGATCAAGTCACCAGGTGCACCACTGGAGATAAATCAAATTTTAAGAATGCTTGAATCATCCACCAGGTCAAATTACCCTAACCTCAAATTCAATCCCAAAATTAAATCCTGTCCATGCAAATACAGAATCTGTTTAAGAATCACTCAAATATCTCAGGAATTTCATCTCTTCTACAAATTGGCAAGATTTCAATCAAATCAATAGTTCCAATGAGCCAAACACTGTTAATCTCTTACTATGATGGAACTATCAGAATTATCTCCATTGGAATACGATGGCATTATCAACAACAGGATCAAATTCTGGAAACAGTACTGTGTCATATAATCTGGGTAAAGTCTCCTTCTTGGGCCTGATAAAAACCATATGCAGTGTGGAGGATCCACATGGGAGCATACCAGGTTACTTCTTGGAAGTGACCCTATTTTGAATTGACAGGAATTTTTTATTTAATTGGAAGCATCTCAATTTTTACAAATTTTAACATGATATTGAACAAAAAATCATTTGTTGTGATGCTCTTGATGGCCAGTGTGAATATTTATCTCAAGATGGAATGATCATAGTCACAAAATTATATCTTCCTGAAAGTGAAATTTAAAAAGTATGGAATGTGAAAAGTGTTATCAATTGTTTAATATTTTTTCTTTGAAGTATTTTTGGAGTAAATTCCAATGAAATTTATCAAGCATTACCTGAAGGTATAACAGAAATTTCACGAGAGAAGGAATTGTATGAATGATGAGGATAACTTTTTTTCAAAAAATACTTTAATTTCATTTCAGAAAACTAGGAGGCATTGTGCTAATAGGTGGGAAAATGTAAACTTGTGGGAAATAAGGGAGAAATCAGGGGGAAATTAGGGAGGAAGAAATTGGAAACCAAATGGAATCTGGGAGGAAGTCAAATAGAAAACTTGGAGAATACCACTTGAAATCATAAGTAAGATAAGAAGAAAAGAAGGATAAATATAGAATATTAAAAGGGGAAATAGAATGAAATTTAATCAGAAATAAATTTGAATAATTTGAGAAATTGTGAAGCAACTAATTGTAAACTGGGGGTAAGCTGTGTTTCCAAATGATGGAAAAATTCTAGAAATCAATTGGATGCAACCATCTCATCCAAAGAATGTGATGTCACTGGCTGACCAGATCTGCCAGAAATTTTCTGTTGTCAATTTTAACCCTAGATAGGGATTCAATTGGGTCTTCCAATGTTTAATTTTCCAAATCCCTAGTTTCTGGCAAAGCTTTTTTAACAACACTTTCAATAAAGTCCTTTAACACAGCCATGTTGAAACCAGGGGGGCTTGGGCTTGCAAATGTTCCCATGATTAAAAAAAATCCCAATTCAATTTATTATCCAATCCAAATTTCTCAAAAACTCCAAATTCTTCTCAATTTTTGGTTGAGAAAAACAAAATTATCTGACAAGGAAGTGATGTGTGCGTTTTGTAACAAGAAATTTTTTTTCCAATAGGCATAATTTTTCATTTCCAATTTTCTTTTTGTGGTCCAATAGTCCCACAATGTATGAAACATCCCCAAATTTGAATTTAAAAACCTCAAAGGGGTTCCAGGGGTGCATAGGGATCCTGAATTCCACCCTGAAATGGCCCACTTGGGGCTGTTTTGTCCCAAATGGGCCAAAGGTTTCATGAAAGACACATGCAACCCCATGTACAACTTATGCATCCGCTGGGGTTCCATAATACACTTTTTCAACCAACCAGGGGCTGCACAAGTTTTAAACATCTTTTCTTGCAGCTTGTTGATTTGTGAACCTTTTTTCACAACTCATATGGGTTGCAAATGGTGTTTCATGCCTGTTTTCAAACTGGGGCCGTGAATTTAACAAAACCCTTTGAAGCTTTGCAACAACACCTGCTGTTAAAGAGTATTGCTCCAGATTTTTTGTGCTTTTACAATCTTTAGAAAGCCTTCTTTAGTTTGAATTAGGGATTTTGCAAATTATAAATTTCCAAAATTTTTATGTATGTTTCTTTGTTGAGTGGAGCTTGCAGAAATGCATCTTTTATGTCCATCTGGATCATTGCAAACTTATGGTGAAGAGAGCACACAATACAGGTGCAAATTGTGTTAATTTGACAAGTGGGGGCATAGGTTTCTCTGTAGTCTTAGAATTCAAGTTTTTAAAATATTTGTAAACAGGGGAAATATTCACAGATGGTTCTGTATCCAATTGGATTTTCTTTAATTTGATAGACCCACATGGTTTTAAGGGCTTTTTTACCTAGTTTGATAAAGTAGCAGACTTCCAAAAACTGAAAAATTTTCTATTCAATCTGTTCTTAATTTCATTGATTTCAACCAATGCAGTTTTTGGAAGATTCAAGGACATTGGTTAGTTTTTTGAATTATCTCAAGCAAAAAAAGCCATTGCATGTGGGAGTTTTAAGTATAAGCCAATTTTTACAGATTCTTTGACTAAAATTGTGTCAATTCTTGTCCTATAAATTCAATTTTTGAATTGGATTGGAGTTGTTTTGTTCAGGAGAATTGGAGGAGGGAGAATAAAAGTTAGTTTATTTTCCATTACAAGGATGGTCAGAAAAAGCTTAGGAAATGGGGAGATCAGAAGACTTAGAAGAGCAGGAATTGGAGATGGATGACAGATTGGGGACACAAGTTAAATTGGAGGAAGGATGATTTGAGTAATTTAGAAGATCAAGAACATTTTTTTCTAAAGAAATAATGGGACCAAATTGAGAATCATAAAAATGAATTTCAGAATGGTAAAGAGGAATATTTTCAAAAACAATTACTTGTTTGGATTGAATCATGTCACCAAGTCCATGACAGAAGAATTGATAAAATTGAATATTTAAATCAAATAATACCACCATACCTTTTAGTCCTTTTTAAGATGATTGGAGAGAGATTTTCTTTTATCTAAGAAAATAAATTTTTATCCTAGAATTGTGTTTAGAAAGAGATTTTGATTTGAAGAATTCCAATAAGGTGCACCAAATTCAACAAATATTCCATTAGAAACCCGCCTTTTTTCCCAAAAATCACCATTTTCAATGGCAGTTTTCTGAAATAAACGTACCCCTTAACTTGTGTATTTGAAAATGACAGATTTCAAACATTGAATGCGCCATTTATGAATCATCATCTATCCACCATCAACATGCAAAAAATCCATCCACACCTTCACATCATCCATATCAAACCCAAAGCCTTATACCAACACCCCATACACCTCCTCATCACTTCAATTCACAAAAACCGCCCCTCCCCAAACTCTTCAATTCTCAGCATGTAAAAACTGACCTCCAGGAAGCTAGTCAAAAATTTAATAAAGCTGAATGAACTTTTATTAATATTTGACTCCAATTCAGAACCCAATTCCAACTGTGATTTTGTATCCAACTGGTTATCCTTGAATTCTCTATTGGAAAACAGCCACTTAATCCCCAAAAACATCTATTTCACCATCCTATTTATAAATGGAAGAAGCTCCATCTCCTCCCTGACTTAAAATTCCATCAACTCTTTTGAAATACTTTACCATCATTCATGAAACTATTGGATATGATTGAGAACCATCCTGTCTTCCAAAACAAATCTTGGAATCCCCATCCCAATCCTGCTATCAAAATTTCTTTTGCTCTTTGTTGCTTTGGATCCAAAGTTAATGGTGCTGCTGTTCATTGATTGGAAAACTTTTTTCTCTATTGAATATGTAACAGTCAAATTTTACAACCAACGTTTTATCAATTCTGTCCCAGGATTTTTTCTCACTTCTATGCTGGCCAACAAAGGAAGAGCACATTGAGATCTTTTGTTTCATGGGGAGTGAAGGTTTTCAATTTTTTATTTAATTTCTTGATGTAACCACCATCCCTTTGAGTCAAAAACCCAAGCTTGATGGAAACCACTACTTTGATTTGAAGAAAGGCTAATTCAATCTCTTAATAGCAATTTTTCTTTACTCAAAAATGACCAACCATGCTTCCTTTTTTGATATAGATGCTCCATTCCTGTTCAACTTGTTTGAAACAACAACAAAAATTTCATTTCCCTCCATGCTGGCCTTCCAGTTTCCTGTCATGATTATGATGGCTTCATCCAAATGCTGATTTCTCAGCAACCTCAGAGCTACTTTGATGAAGACAAATAACTTCTGGTTGACTCTGCTTATTCCAGTTGTAAATATGTGGTTCCACCATACCATAATGTTTTTTCCAATTATCAATCCATAATGTATTTAAACTATCATTGTTCCCAATCACAAGTTTGGATGAGCATGCAATAGGAGTCCCAAAAGGAAGATGAGCCAGCTTAAGAGAAATGCAAAGCTCTCTCCAAAATTCCAAATACATGAAGTTACTCATCAACTAGATTTTCTGTTGTTTTTTTCTCCATAAGTTTTTGGCCAACATCAAAGATGAATGGGATGAAATATTTGAGGATGATGTGCCTGATCCTCCTCAAATTATTCCATTTTAATCTCATCAATCCTCTTTTTCCCTGAGAGAGCAAATTCTACCTCTCACCCTTGCTCAGTTTGAATCATGACAGTCTAATTTCAGACTTAGTGAAGAGACAAACACACAAGTATATATTTTTTTTTCTTTTTTTCCTCCCCCACTGACTGAATTGATCTTTTCAGTCACCCACAAGTGGACCTCAGTCAGCCCCACCACTGTTCTCTTCCTCCTCCTCTCTCCCAGTCTTCAGATTCAACCACTCACCCTCCTCCTCCTCTCCCACTCACCCTTGTCCTCCTCCTCCCCTCCAACAACCACCTCACCACACCCACCAACCCAAAATCACCATCTCCATCTCCAGGTCAGTCTCCTTATCTCAACTCCCTTTTTGATTGCCTTGCTAAAACCCCCCTCTCATCTCCCATTTATTTTTCCAGCACACCCAGGTATTCCCTACCCTCCTTGTTGCACTTGTGCTAACTGCTGCCCTTTCTTCATCCCTCCTTGGCCATTGCCCCCCCATCTCCAACAAATGGATTCCCCCCCCCCCCCATCTCCAACCAATTGATTGGCCGCCAGCAACAATTGACAAACAAGCGCCCCCCCCCACTGGCAAGCAATTCTGCCCCCCCTTCTCTGACCAATTGCCCCCCCCCTCTCCAAAAATTGACCGGCCACCAGAAAAAATTTACCAACAACCAGCACCCCCCTTTCCAACAGATTGCCCGCCCCCCTCTCTGAACAACAACAGGCCCCCAATCCTTGAGTGAGAAAACTAGCATCCACCCCCCACCCTTGACCAACCAACCCACTGAAATATGATCCTCCCCCTCACTTCTTCCTTGGCCAAATAAATGGCACCATCCTCCCCAAGGCCTATTAGAAATGTGATGAAGCCTGTAACCAAAAAGCAGTGAGTGAATTACCCCCATTTCTTCCCTGGATGTCCCCCCTGCTTCATCTTCCCTATGGTGTCTGTTGACTTGATTATACAATGAGGATCATGGCCATTGGGAAAGTTATTCATTCCAATCCTTGGATTTTCCCCCTACTTCATCTTACCTATGGTGTCTTTCAACTTGATTATATAATCAGGATCATGGCGATTGGGGGGATGATTCAGTCTAATCCATTTATTTTCCACCCTGCCTTACTTATGCTCAATTTATGTTTTTTTTTTGGTTTCCTTTGTGAATCAGTTAATATTGGGATAAGAAGAAGAACAACAGCTTAAGGATGAAAATGAAGAAGAGGATGAATTTTAAAGTTCTGTGGAAAAGCAGTAACCAATCCATTAATTTTTTCTGCATCAAGCAAGTAGGCAAGTTGATCCAAACCCAATAGAGATTCACATCACTGAATCCACCATGAAGTTTTACACCAAGGTAAACATGGGACATACCATCATTCACCCAATCAACAAACCTGCTTTTTCTCTTTCTGAGTTGTTCACTTTCTCCAAAATTCCACCTGAGGATAAACTTGGATGGGAAAGTTCATCTTGCCATCTAATCCAAAACACTACACACCTTCAACCTTTGAAAACAAACAAGGCCCTAGGTTCTGGATTTATGTGGGCTGATGGATGGAGAAAATGAAGCAACCAAGAATCTTTTGGAAAGTATGGTTCAGCCAAAGAACTCCGCAAGGCTATGAGAAGAATTGGATTCCAGCCTCAAGCATCAAAATACAAAATCATCTGGGCTGGATAGTGGCTTTTGAAAAAACTCAGAGAATTTTCTCCAGAAATGTTTGAGGAGTTTCAGAGGGAACTCATTAAAAATAAAATTCCTTTAATGAACAATATGGGGTATTATGAAGGATAAATTATTTCTAATTTTTCTTCCTTCTTAAAATTTATCCTTTATGATTTTCAAAACCTCCCCGATCAAGATTCTTACATTAATTCCTGGACTTTGGTAGGATGGATTCCCATCTTCAATCCCAAGAGTATAGCCAATGAAATTTACACTGATATTTGGGCTGATGATAATTTCAATATGATTGGAGGGCAGTTTCCATTTAGGAATTATCAGGTATATCTTTATTTGGCTAAATTTCATGGTTTATTTTAGCTGTTTTCAAATCCAAAGATTTTACTCATCAAACTTGTGGAGGACTTTCAACATCCACAAATTATACACAAATAGGCTTATCTTTTCAAATATCCAAAAAAATGGCAATAGCAGTCCAGAAATATTTTGATGAAATTTCAACATTCTCAAACATTGGTGGGTATGAAGAACAGATCAAAAATGCTTGTAAATAATTAAATTTGTACTTTTTTTTTGAATGCATAGAAATATAGACCAGGGAAAAAATGGAAGCACATGCTAGCATGTGCCAACCTTTAAAAATTTTTCAACTTGGTTACAACTGGGTTGTAACTCTGTCCTAATTCAGGAAATCTATTCAAATAACTCCCAAATACCCACACCAGAACTTCTGTTGAAAAATCTAAAACAAATTTTCAATAAAATATTATTCATGCTTAAAATGAGTTTCAATTTTAACTCAAGCTTTCTTTCAAATTGCTAATATATTTTGGTGATTTATGATCAAAAAATCAGTTCGATACAGATTATACCATTTTTTTAATTGTTTTATTCTTGGAAATTTGTGATAAAATTTCAAGTACCTTTCAAAAAAAATTCAAAATCAAATGAATCAATAAATATTGGGAGAATGGGACTGCTTCCAATCTGAACCTTGAAATTTGGAACACAAAACCACCCCAGCTGAGCATTTATTCATTATGAAGAAAAAAAATATATCCCTTTTTCAAATTGTTTCTTAAAACTAATATAAAAACCAGGATGGGCCTTTATATGCATCACAAATTTTATTAAAACACCAGTATTGCAGGAATATTCTATTATGAATTTAAGATTTGAAAGAGATTCTCATAAGCTCATTATTAAAAACAAAAAATATCTCCAGAGTTTAATTGGCTACTTTATTCATACTAGAAGTGTATTCCTCAAATTTTAAAAATCTTTCAGGGGCTTTTTCCCCATGTTTTTAGTTGATATTGGATAGAATTATCACTCTTGGTTCTGATTTTCCATCATTTTTAGGACTTTCAAAATCGATTTTCTGAAAAATTGATCCATGAAGGTCATGAATTAACTACACAATAACAACATAATTTTAGCTGGAATTTTTAAAAAAGCACCCCAATTTCAAATTTGAAAAAATAATTTTTTTTATAGGTTAATCTTGTTCACCTATTATGCAGAGCTGAATCATTAGATTCATAAACACCACAACAGAAGTGGATAGAAATAATTGGTGATTCAGTAAGGCAAAACCAATCTATAATTTCTTTCCAATTTTTTCTCCTTGCTGATATTCTTTTTTGGTGGCACAATTGTAGAAAACCAATCAATTAGGAGAATTTGAAAGCTAGGATTATGTACCAGCCCTCCTGATTTACCTGCAGATTTCTTGGTTAGATATATGTGGATGATTGAGTGCAATCTTGCTTTAGTTTTTTTCATTGAATCCACAGCATCTTCTTTGTACTGAATAAATTTTTAAATTTCTTTAGCAGGGAATTCTTATATTACATTATTTCTAAATTTATCAAATAACCTTTTTCACCACTCAAATATTCGAAATTTCTGGCTGCTACCCTTCCAAAAATCATGGCTAATTTTTTTCCAACCAGTGAATGGTCAAGAAGATTTTATGAGTAGAATGTGTTTTTTTTATATTGCACTTATCACTTTTCTCAAAATATCTCTTAACTTTTTTACAGGTAGATAAATTTCAGGAAAAAATATTTCAGTTTTTCTCTTGGAGAAGGGAGAACACAGATTCAAGGTATTTTGAATTGTGGAAATTGAGTTGCAGCCCCGTTGGAATATAATTAAAATCCAGGATTGATGGATTTTTAGATGTTCAAAGTATGTGATTGGGGTTTTAATTTTTTTTAAACATATTCCTGACATCAGTTTATTCCCCACAAGTTTTAAAATTGTGACAGAAATTTCCACCTGAAATTTGCCCCAAGTTCTGGGTGACACTTTATGTATTCAAGACCCCAGCGTGGGTAGTATAGGCAGTTGGTGCCACTCTAGTGCTTTTAGTGGAATCACTCTTAGAAACAGAAGTCCCTTCACTGGTACCTCTCTTCTCCCACTTTTCAACAGGCCCTTTGGTGTTTCTCTTACCAATCAGAACCTTGATGTTGGATATTGATCCAGTTGTGGTTGAAATGGAAGGCTTGGTGCCATTTGTGCAGGTATAATGGCCTCTAGGTCCTCCATTTCTTTGGATACTCCATTTGCTCTTCCACCCTCTTCATCCTTGTCATAGAATCCCTAGGATTTATCCACAATCTCTTTGCAATCTATTTTGAATAATTTGGGAACTCCAATTGGTATCTGGAATGTGAGTTCAAGTATGTTTCACAAACTTGTTAAATTGATGTTTTTAGCATTATTTTTTGCAGGGATGGAATTATTACTTGAAAATTCTCTCAAGATCCCATTAGGGTGTCCAAAAATGCTTTTCTTGACAAGTAGCAGTGCAAGAGTTAGTGCTAGTACATTGATATGAATTAAAAATAGACCAAATCTCCTCCAAATCACAAAAAACATTTGATTTCAAGCTCCAATTCATCAAAAAAACTCAATCAACACTCCCAGAATCTATTATTATGTGTGAATTCAGTATCTTTCTACATGAGCATACTAAAATTTCTTAGTTAGGATTTTTTTCTAAACCTACTTCATTTTTCAAGGGTTTTCAGGAGTACACCTATTCTTCATTGGGGATTCCGTCACACTTGTTAAATATTCAGTTGATCTTATTCACATAAATATTATGTCCTGATTATTTCTTTGAATATATTACAAATATGTTACAAGTAGGAGAATGAAATTTTGTATCTAGCAATATATAAACCTTAACTCTCATGATATTTCTCCTCCTTTCCTTATGAAATAAATTCTTCTTGTTCTACATCTGCAATTTCATTCCACTCCTTTCTGGATTTAACCTCCTATTAGTACCATCCAAACTCATTTTAAGTCTTCCTTGGGTTCTTACCCACCTTGGAGTCTTCAATCCTTTCTGCTGAATCTCTCACCTCAATCAATTGTGGATGCCCCCCCCCCTCTGGTACTAGTGTTCCTTCATCTGCTAGTTAATGCCACCCTGGATCTTTGTCAAGTCTCTGTGTGACAGAAAAATTTGCATTGCATCAGAATTAGAACTGAGGTTGATGTTGGTTGGGAATGAGTTGTGTGTTTTTTATGTTGGATATATAGTTTGCTTAACCTCCAGTTATACCAGAGTGTTTTCTGGCAGTAAAACCAACATTACAGGGGGGGCACATGCTAGCATGTGCCTCCATTTTCCCCCTGGTGATATCAAAACATATTTACAAGCAAAACAGCTGAGTAATCTTTTAAATCTCTTTCATTGGTAAACCACTACTTACACAGGCGATTGCCAATGACAACCATCCATTTTCTCTGATCAATTACAATATTTGTCCTTTTACTCTTTCAGAAAATCCAACTCATCTCTTTTTATATTTGTTTAAGCATTGATCTTCTTCTTTTGGGTTTCCGCCTCTGTTTTTTTCTCCTAAGCTATGAGCTCTGATCTCCATTTGTTCTCTTCAATTTCATGATTACACTCCCACTACTCCCTCTCAATGGCATGTTTCCTTCCCTCAAAAATTTTTTTCACTGTTTTAAAAGTCAATAAATCAATTTTATTTTCATTTTTTGGAATATTTAGAAATCAAATTAATTTTGCTTACTTGAATCTTGCTCCTCAATGATTTCTTCAAAGCCTCCAAAGCTAGAAGTGTGTCTCCTCTTTTGATGAGTTTTTGGGTTTATGTTCATTGAATTGGAGGCCTTGCAATTTCCCTTGGAAAATTTTTATGGAAGCTGACTGTCTTCACTAAGATTGGAAGGTGATTTAGCAGGCCCCATTGGCTGAAGCGTCATATTATTTTGAATAAAAGGATGAGTCATTTCATACAAAATCAGTTAAAATTCACTATTCAAGTAAAGAAAAACCATACTTACTTGAGGTGTTGTATGTTTGGATTGTTAATTGGGACAGTCTTCCCCAAATTTTGTGGTATTTTTGAGTTCACCTATGCTAAAAAGTGATGGATCCAGGAAAGTGTTTGAGAGGCCTGTGGTCTGGATTGGGGCTGATTGAGGTGTAATTTCAGCAACATGTTCTTGGTGGCTGATGCTGCCTCTGAGAGTTTCCAATTGTATTTTTCCTTGTTATTGGTTTCACTATGCTGAGTATCATTGGGAAGTTGCTCCATATCATTTTAATCTGCTGTTTACTCAGCCAGAGGGGTGATATTTTCTTTTTCAAAAAATATTTAATCCATGTAGTTGTAAAAAGGGCAGATTGAATTAAATTCCTTGAGAAGCAAGTTTATCCCCTTGGCTTTATTTGCATCAGTTATTCAAAAACCAGTTGAGATGGATATGATTGCTCCCGCATTTTCTTTGAAGAAAATTCAAGCCTACCTATTTTTTTTTCTTGAGCTCATTGGCCCTAAGGAGATAAACATTTACCTTTGAAGTTGGGGGTTGAACAAATCTTGTTTCTTTGTCAGACCTAAAGCAGGCAGCATAGTTTGATTCAACTTTGAGCCAGTTGCCAGGATTAGGTTGCCTTCTTGCTTGAGTTGGCAAGATGATTTGCAAGCTGAGGGAGGAGGATTGTTTGCTTTTGAATTTCTTGGGTTTGTTTTTTTCCGTAGTTGGTTTTTGATTTTTGATTGCTGACGGGCCATTTTAATAGTGTGAGGTTTCAGTGGATAGTGTCATGAGCAGTGAGGATGATGAGATTTTCAAGGAGGTTGGAGTTGGATGGAAGTGGGAAGTAACAATGAGATGTCCAAGGAGGTCAGAGTTGGATTGAAGTCGGAAGCAAGGATTAGATGTCCAAGGAGGTTGCATTTGGATGGAAGTGGGAAGCATGGAAAACATGTCCAAGGAAGTTGGAGTTTGATGGAAGCGGAAAGCAAGGATGGGATGTCCAAGGAGGTTGGATTTGGATGGAAGTGGGAAGCAAGGATGAGATTTCCAAGTAGGTCTGAGCTGGATGGAAGTGGGAAGCAAGGATGAGATTTCCAAGGAGGTTGGAGTTGGATGAAAGTGGGAAGCAAGGATGAAATTTCCAAGGAGTTTGGATTTGGATGGAAGTGGAAGCAAGAATAAGGTTTCCAAAGAGTTTGGATTTGTTTCAGCTTGCTACTTGCACAGAGAATCCTTTCAAAGTATACAAAAATAAAATAAGTAACAAAAAATAATTAATAAACCAAAATGAAGTGGGAAATCCAAAGATATTATTACAGAAATGAATTTATCACCCAAAATTAGGTATGGTCACTCACTTACCCCACCCTTAAATTATTACTCCTTCATATTATAAATAATCAAACAAAAATTCACCAAAAGGTCATGGCACCACCATGGCACCTTTTGGACTTTTAATATTTCACACTGTTTGTCACATTTGGGTTTTACACCCAAATTTCAGTCAAAACTGAGGTGTTGTGTATATTTTAGAGCATCTAGCACCTTTTCAACAAATACCTTGACAACTTTGACAAGTTGTGGAGGCGCGCAAGGGTGGATAACTGTCAAAACCTGATTTTTCACCCTTGTTTCAATAAACACGCGAAAGTCATTGAGCAGTTATGTAGTGGGTCCCACCATTGTCCCTTCTGCGGATCCCCACTCAATAAGGGTTGGGACCGCGCCCAAACAGGGGGGGGGAACAGTTGCATCATTCAGATTTCATAAAAAAATTAATTTATTAGAGGAGAACGTAAAACAAGTGGTGGGTTGTTTATTGAACCAATGAAGTTCAAAGGGAGGGGGGGTATGGTAGGGGTGAAGTTATGGAGGGGGAGGGCAGGGGGAAGAAAGATTACAGTGGGGCTTGACAAAATTTTGCTTGTCAAGACTTGATCAGGATTCATAAATTTTTTGATCCTTGTCAAGGATTTTTTCAATTACACACCTATTGAGAACTATCAAGCGCATAATGGTGCCTTTATTGGAAAAACCCTTGATAAGTCTGCTTATTGAGGGGATTTATTGAGACGGTGGTAGATTCTCTTAGGATTTACACATGAAAATGCGTTTGGTAACAATTCCTGCGCGCAGCCCCGCATCCCCAAACACTCTCTTCACGCTTGAATACTTCTGAATACGCATAAACCAGCCAAAAGTGCATGCATTAGCTCAAATTCCCACATGCAAGATTCCTGCACACAGTAGATCAGACTGCTCCATGCATCAGAAAGCAGTAACAACCAAAGGTAACGCCAATAACAGCTAAAACCTGGAAGGATCAATCATGCATATGTAATAAAATGACAAATGCATGGTACACAGTTAAAAAAAATAAAATATATAATAAATTTTAAAGTATTACAAATTAAGAAACAAATATTGAGAACCACCACAACACAAACTGATCCAGATCTTGAAGTATCACAAAACAAATCAAGAAGTGGTTTTAAAAATCATTACAAACAATCAAAATGATCAGAAGATAATTAGAAATCATTAAACATCCACTTCTAATCACTTTGGTCAAATATTGACAGTAAAAAATAAAGATACGTGCAGAATAATCAAAATGATGAACTAACAAATTAACAGATCCTGCAGCTAAAAAAATTCAGAATTCCAGAAGATCTGAGGTCAGTTGATTGAAAGCACCTTGAGGACGTGCAAATATTTCCCTGGCTGTCTTACTAGCCTTAGCCCTTGAGCCCACCCTCTCTACACGCCCTGAGCAGACTCCTTTCCACCCCAAAAAGGTCTTTATATAGAAATTTTTTGGACTTATTGTTCCCCAGTTTACCAGGAATTTATTTATTATTATCAGACACTGTTTCATTCTTGATCAAGTGATTATAAAGAGATAATC